>OX383914.1:12553750-13830625 GCA_947532125.1 Saturnia pavonia | reverse complement strand
TCTAGGTCGTTCTAAATCGGGTATAGATAGTGTTTTCTCCGAATCCGACGATATTTCGATTGGGCTTTCAGTTCTTTCCTTCGTCTCCGAGCTACCATCTTTTCTTTGCAAACGTTCAATTTCCCTTATTACTTCATTTATATGTTCTTGCAACCTTTCGTTTTCGTCTATGTTAACTTTAAGTGAATCTTTATCATTGTTTCCTAACGCATTTAGTTTGATACGGGATAAAGCATCTGCAACGCAATTTTGTTTGCCACTTTTATAGACTATATCATAATCGAACTCAGCTAAACGTAATTTCCATCGGGTAAGCTTACTGTTGGGCTCGTTAATGGAATTTAACCACTTTAAAGGTCTATGGTCGGTGTATATTATAAATTTCCTGCCATACAAATAAGGCCGGAAGTACTTGACAGCCCATACTATAGCCAACAGTTCCTTTTCAATAGTGCTATATCTAATCTCTGCATCATTTAAGGTTCTACTGGCATATGCGATTGGTTGGTCTGTGCCGATTGATCCTTGAGACAGTACTGCCCCTAACGCATAATTAGATGCGTCTGTCGTAAGAATAAATGTTTTAGAAAAATCCGGAAATTGTAAAATGGGGGCATTTACCAACAGTTCCTTGCATTGTTCGAAGGCTCTAACGTATTGATCCGTAAGTTCAATTTTATTTCTCTTTTTTAGACAATTTGTTAGTGGTTGTGTTATTCTAGCAAAATCTTTTATAAATTTACGATAATATCCCACCAATCCTAAAAAGCTTTTAATTTGGGTTGGCGTTTTTGGAATAGGAAAATTTAAAACTGCTTTGATTTTTTCGTCGTTTGGCTTCAACCCCTCTTTGGTTATTACGTGACCTAAATACAATACTTCTTTTCGGAAAAATTCACACTTATCCAATGTTACCTTCAAATTAGTTTCTCTGAGCCGATCAAAGACCATACGTAATTTCTCTAAATGTTGTTGTAAACTAGTAGAAAAAATGATGATGTCATCGAGATATACCAGGCAGTGCACGCCTTGAAGACCTCTTAATACACTATCCATTGCCCTTTGGAAGGTAGCCGGGGCTGTTTTAAGTCCAAAGGGTAAGCGTTTAAATTCAAAATGGCCAGATTGCGTAGTAAACGCTGTTTTATGCCTATCCTGCTCTTCAACTTCAATTTGGTGGTACCCACTTGCCAAGTCTATTGTGCTAAAATATATCGATTTACCTAGTTTGTCAAATATATCAGAAATATTCGGCAAGGGGTACTTGTCGTCAATTGTAACTTCGTTTAAGCGTCTATAGTCGATTACCATCCTAAATTTCCTGTCGCCTGAGGCATCCAGTTTTTTCGGGACTAAATGTACTGGCGCACTCCAAGGAGAGTGTGATTCTGTTATGACGTCATTGCTTAGAAGTGTATCGACTTGTCTTTGTATTTCGTCATTTTGAGCAGGTGGGTGTCGATAAGGTCTTATAAATATGGGGTCTTCATTCTTTGTTCTAATTTGGTGTTTAACACGATTTGTAAACGATAGTGGTATATTTTCACAGTGAAATATGTCGCGGTATTCATAGCATAAGTTTTTGATACATTCACGCTCCTCTTCATTTGTATGATCCAGGCGTAGCTTTGTTAAATTTTGTTTTAATAGTTCATCTATCTCGCACTCATTCAATGTTACATTCACAACACATTCGTCGCTTTCATACTTTGTTACTCTCACGGGTTCCGAGAACGTCATAGTTACCCTATCTTCAGAAGTATTTTGCATGATAGTGTATGCAAATGAATCGATACATTTTATAATAGCACTTGGCGTCCGAACGCCTTGTCCAAAATCCACATAATTTATAATTGCATCTCCGTTTCTCATATCAGTAGGAATTTTAACTCGTGTTTCTGTCCTGGGTTCTAAAACTATTTCGTGTGGTGGGTTGTATATAATTGGTATACATGTGTCTCGTGTGTACAATAATTGATTTTTCATATCGATGGAAGCATCAAGTTGTTTTAAAAGGTCCGAACCTATCAAACCATCGTATCTACTATCGACATCATAAACGTAAAATTTATGACTAATTGAACTTTTAAAAGTTTTTAGAAGTGGTATGTAAATAGCTTCCGTATGTTGACTGCGGGCGTGTGTGCTTATAACTTCAAAAGGTTCGTACCATTTAAAATTTGAGAAATATTTATTCGCTATTGCAGGACTTATGAAGGATCGTGTGCTTCCTGTATCTAACATAAATTTGGCCTGTATTTCGGGAATTTCTATATGTGGTAGTTTCAAAATTGTGTCACAATTAATATGTATTACCTCGGTTGCACATGTGAGGCTTGTGCCTGAAAATTTTCTGTGTCATATGAAGTTGCCTTCTGAATATCATTTTCAGAAGTCTCAACATATGGCTCATATTGAATTTGGGGTATACCTGAATTATATGTGTAGTTATTTTCTACGTATGCTGAATAATGTGGATCGTAGTCATCTGGGGATATTTCTACTTCATTATTATAGAAAATTTGATCGTTACTTTCACACGTTGCCTCTAACGCATTTTGCCTTAAAGGACGTGCGGTACGCATAGATACATCCGTATCAAAGTTCGATCTTTGGTTTTGTACATGCTGGTTAGGTATACCGAACTTGAAATTATTTTGAGGCTGGGCGAACCCTACTGGCGGTCTTGTGAAATTATTTATAGGTGGTCTGAAAGCCTGACCCTCTTGGGGAATACCAAATTTAAACTGTGGTTGTTGTGCGTTTGGAATACCAAATCTATAATTTTGAGGGCCCAAATTCGGCCTATAGGTATTTTGCTGGTTCGGGATACCGAACTTAAATCCATGTTGGGGTTGAGATGGGATTCCAAACTTAAAATTCTGATTTGGTACTATAAGTTTATTTGGTTGGCTTTGTTGTGGAACTCCGAAGCTATAACTTTGATTAGGCGGATTAATAGGTTGAATACTTTGTTGGGGTTTTACATTTTGACTGATTGGATTTTGTTTTATTTTATTTTTTGCATTATAATGATTCATAAAGTTTATTTCTTCCGTCACGATAGCTAATGCGTTTTCTAAAATAGTACATTGTTTGAGCCTTACTATGCGGATCAAATCCTCCGGTAAATTATATAAGAACACATTCAATGCCATATTATTATACACAATCATTTTCGCTGCCTTCACGCCTTCATCTGTTAATAAATTTACTTTAGCAAATAAGGTGCAACGCATACGTTGTATTCTGTGACAAAAATCAATGTACGATTCACCGGGTTTTAATTTCATCTGCTCTAATTCTATAGCAATACAATCTTCGGACCGCGGGTCGCCAAAATGTTGGATCAGAAGGATTCTCAAGGACTCCCATGTATTAATATCCTCTCTTTCGCTTAGTAGAGTCGCAGCTCTACCTGTTAGCCTACTAGTAATAGCATGAAACACATATAATGATTGTACTGCATTATTAGTCTCAGAAAATGACCTATAAATATATTGTGCTTTTCTAATAAACAAATTCAGTAAGCCTTCCTCGCCATCAAACTTAGGTATAAGGCACAATAAATCCTTCGGAACTACACGTATGTGATCCATATTTTCTTAAAAATTAAATTAAAAAAATAATAATAACTTAACTATAAAGTGTTAGATATAACACATAAAAATATATATAAAGAAAATCAAATAACGATTTGTCTAGCCAGCAAAAATAAATGGGATTAGATATGGACGTGAAAGGGTCTACTCACAGTACACTCGAACCCATCCTTCCACTGTAGCTAGGCGGCCTCGTTCTTCGACTGGGTCTTTATTGTAGAATTTTCCCGAAATTGACAAATTTATTTGTTCGTCGTAGTTTTCCGCGCAAGTGCAAACGGCACAGTATTGCACAGTTCACGAAACTGATTTTAAGTTCGCTATGTACTTTACACGCGGAATCCTACCGGCTGCGCCAGTCAAAACTCGGTATACTTCAATAAGCTTTTTAAAAAGCTAATTTATTGTCCGATACAATTGAGAGTTCTTACGAGACTAACTTAAAATACTAAAACAATCATCGATGGTTTGTTATGCAGCCCAGATGACCACCCAACTATCTAGACGTAACTCAGCAGTTTTTAACTCACACACGCATCGCTATCATTTCTTGGCTCATATCGGAATGCATAACTACCTTTACTGTATATTTATTATTTACTGACATTGTTTTGCTACCTGTCGCTAGGTGGTTAGCTGATTCTTTATTTGTTTTATTTAGATTAACTAATTAAAACGATTGCAATTGGCTAATATTGTTATATTAAAAAAACAACAACAAATCAAATGTTGACTAGAGAACTTCCCATAAGGATTTCTACGCAGGCCAGATCTCTACTTTAAAAGTTTCATGTAAGTTATTTTAATGTAATTTAAATTAATGGCAATCGTGATAATTAGTTTAATAAAACAAATAAAAATTCATCTAACCAACTAGCGACAGGTAGCAAAGCAATATTAGTAAGTAATAAATAAACAGTTAAGTTATTAATAACTAAAACATTATATTTAAAAGTAAATAAACTTTGTTTGCAGTAGCCAAATTAATTAAATCTGGTAACAAAACATTTTATTTAAAAGTAGATAAACTTTGGTTGAAGTAGCCAAATTTATTAAATCTATTAACAAAACATTTTATTTAAAAGTAGATAAACTTTGGTTGCAGTAGCCAAATTTATTCAATCTGGTAAGAAAACATTTTATTTTAAAGTAACTATATAATTAAGTTAGCATTAGCTTAATAAGTCTGATCGGGTAACATAAAAATTTTGTTATTAATAGATAAACAATTAATTAGTATGAACCAAAAAGTTAAGCTAATTTAAGCAATTTAAAAGCTGTATTAAATAAACTAAATTTTGAAAACAGCTAAATATTGTTGTTATTTTTAAACAAAGCAGTTTGATTAGTAATTGCAAAGCTGTTAAGCTATTGGTACATAAACAGTTTTGTTAATACCACAAAACTAGTTAATTACCAGCCAACAAAATAAATTTATCAAAAAGTAACTAAAATTATTTTACAAAACTGAGTTTGGTTACTAGTAGGCCTCAGTTTAGTAGTCCCCCGAATTTTGTAACTAATAGATAAAATTTGAGCTACAATTATCAAAACTTTTTTTTCAGTGTAGAAACTCCGTGACCGTTACCGAATTTATCGGATATCCGAAAAAACAAAATGTTTACAATAAATCTTTAATTTGGTTAAAATAATGTTCAATAATAAACCGTAAAATGAATTCATATTATTTTATCATTGAAAACTAACTTTATCATATTGCTAGCATGCGGGATAATATATGGCCAATTAACTAATATAGGTAGGTACGCATGCTTACGAGAGGTTAAATAATTTAATTTTTTGGAAAAATTAATTATTATTTTCGTTTATTTTAACCAAAGTCAAACACAACGGAAGCTACTTAAGTCCAAAAATCTAACTATGTGTTTTCCCGAGGAAATTCTTAAAGGAAACTTAGTATACGCATTTTGAGTTTTTTCTTTGTAAAAGTGTTTTATGTAGTATTTTTGTTATGTATGAAAAGTTTATGTAGTGTATGTGTATACTATTTCTATATTATATAATTACCTGTTTTCATTGTAAAATTTGTATATATAAGTGTTTGCCGCCAAGATTTTTTTATATTTATTTTTAAAGGTTGCCTGTAACAAATCGCTCTAAGCGATAAGGCCGCCTAATTATTCACTAGTAATTTGATTAGTTATATAACATGTATGCTTATTTTCGTGTGCAATAAAGTATATTGTATGTTTCCTTATTGTTACTTTGTATTACACATGATAAACTATACCATTCTATAATACAAAGTAACCGCAAGTGACAAATAAAACTTCACTTATAATGAAAGATCACAAGTTAATGTGGTCTTTGTGCAGGAATATTTTGTATGGAATGGATATTTCGTATACTGAGTAAAACCATACAATTTCATAGAGACAAAAGATTTTTGAGAACGTCAACTAGTTTCCCGTTGTGTCTTATAATCTTAGATACAATTGTAACATTAATCTTGTGTATGACTTATCAATTAGTAGATACATATTTATAATGAAATGTCAGGGACAGCAAAGTGTGGGTAAAATTGTTGATTGACACGAGTATAATACGTGCGTACATACATAATGATCAATTTTTTTATATAATTTATTTATAAAACTTCATCGTAGAACTTTCATTCATTCAAATAACGTATCAATCGGATTTGTTACTTTCCGTTCTCGTCCTACGCAAATATCGATGTTGCACCGTCCCCGGGTGTTTGTTGGGGGTTGTAAACATAAGAAAGAATTTGAGACCTTATAAGGGTTGCCAACTTTCAAACTCTGATTTGGGAGAAGACGATATCGATGAAAGCGAAATTTTACAGCGATTTGGTTCCGGGAGTTGTCTATGATCGTTGGTAGACTATTATCTATTAACAGTAGTAGTAAAAAATATATTATTCAGTTTAAGCCCTAAAATGGCATTTATGAGTATCAATACATTACTGCCGGTTCAAAAAACATCCCAGTTATCGAGGAGAACCGGCTAGAAACTCGATCGGGCTTATCAACATTTTTTTAAATTATTTTAACAGCATTTTCTTGTTTAGAATTATTATCCTTTGGGCAATAAAACTGTTTAACATGATTCTTGAACTTATTATACGGCAAATCGGTAAAATGCTTAAAAAGTAAATTGTAGAACCTAACACAATTACTTAAAAAACATTTATTAATCTTACTAAGTTTAAAATATTGAATGACTATTTTATATTTACTTCTAGTATTAAAATTGTGCCTGTCATTTACAAGTTCATAGTATTTAAATATTTTGCAATATGCATTATATTATTCATGATGTATTAGGACTTAAGGAGTCTTAATACATACTGAAGAGGGTCCTTAAATGAGTTAAAGGAGGGCAAAATTAAGATACTAAATTCTTGCAACTTGTTTATTAGTGAGGACCTTTGTGCGAAATCTTATGTTTTGTACGATTATAATATTGCAAACGCATCTGTCGCGGTAAATCCCTTTAGGGCCCCAAAAAACGTGCATGTCCCGAGGTTCGTGGATCGGCTGGCAACACCAGTTGCAGAGCAATGTAAACATTAGAAAGAGTTTGGGACCTTCTTACGTATTAAAAACATCTGTTCGTTTCACCCCTCGAGGTCCACCTCCGAGGGCCCGATCGGTGAAGGGTTACTGATAATAACAAGTGGATAAGCCTGTATACTATTTTTTCATTTTTGCATTTTACGCCTTAAGAATCGATATTGATATCGATAATCGAGTGTTAACAAAAAGAGAAGGCGTTATGATGCCCTTCCGCGTAACGTGTTCGCGCATCTTATAGTAACATAGTGTATTTTTATATTTAACTTACTTTGAATAGTTTAACTTTGCCATAATTGTGTTTATCCCAAGACAATCGTTCTTAAAGAGTAACGCAACTAGCGCGTCGAAGTTGACACGCACCATTTTTTAATAATTTTAGTAATTAGTGTTGTGAATACAAACCCATCACACGGTGACACGTTATTCTGTGAATGAACTTTTAAATTAGATTTATAGCTGTTGAAATACACGGACTTATGCTTGGTGACTTATTTTTAGTTAAAAGTCTGATAAAGTATATAAACTATTATAAAACGCAATATAACCATGAAATCATTACATTTCTCTTCACCTAAATCTGAGATTCATTGTAGAATTCATAACCACGACCTTAAGTATGGTATTAGAGCGTGCTCTAATATTCTAATCAATAATTTTATACGTCTATGTTTCGTCAATAGGTTTAAAATGATGTTGGAATCATCAATTTTAATGAAGTATTAACGAAGATATGAAGTTGCCAGGGACAATACATTTGAGAAATAATATTATGATATTCGAAAGGCGTATCCATATTCACCTTTATATAAAAATCAGAAAGTGAAAAGCAAAACGGAGAAAAAATTCGATAACAAAAAGTATCCCTTCTTATGCAAATGTCTTTGGATCTTAACGTTTGATTTTCGTGGGCCGTCGCTTCCGAGTGTTGCGCAATTAATTATTAATTTTCGAAATGATTTATAACAGTTTTAGATTTTTTTAATGCTTTTTTCTCTTCCCCCCTCCCCTGCCCCTCGTTTGTCGAAATAATTCTAATAAAGCCAATTCGGAATTGAAAGGGTTCTGATGAGACTTCTTTTTACATCCAATAGAATTGACAATGAGATGGATTTTCTTTTGTATAATTTTCTTTTTGTATTTTAAAAGTTTTTCATTGTGAATTTTCACATGTAGGAGTAGCTATTGGATTAGGTTTTTTTGTATTAGACTGGGTGCAACCACCACTCGCGTGGTGGTATTTAAGGGATTTCGTTATCGTATTTGTTAACTAAATTTAAGCCAACGACTGTTGTCCTTACAGTAGTTTTGTAGAGCACGTATATAAAAAGCCACGATGAGCTTCGCCGACCTCTCAAGGAATGTGGTTTGAAGATTACATGATACAAAAATATGACCTTGACCTTCGAATACAAAATATAAAGATGATATGATTTAATTTGTGTAATACAGGTGTTTTAACATGGTTTTGTTTGGGGAGTTTAGTTTTTTTAAATATTTTAGGGTAATTTCATCGGCCCACTCTTGAGCGTGGCTTTCTCATACAATGTAAAGTAACGATGATATTTTAAATCAGATAATCGAGTGTGTATTTTGGCATTGAAGTCACTACAGTGTCTGTCTTTAGTTACTATCGAAGCAAAAGACATTAGGTATTTAGTTGGAAAGTATCCGAAGCTAGTCACTGTGACGGGATTTTTACCTGTAAAATTTATATTAAACAATTCTATATCGCTTTCTATATTCCTTAAAATGCTAACTAAATACCGGATAAATACCGGAACACACCTGTAGTGCTTGGCGATAGATTTTCAACTTGAGGGTGGTAGCCAGCCAGGCTGGCATGACAAAATATTATGCCACCATGATAAGGTTTTATCTCGATGTTTTCTTTCACCGAATGCTCTGGTACATTGTAGGGATTCAAACCCACGTCGATCGAAACGGTGTCCGTACCTACTGTCGTTTCAATATTTCGGTTATACATGTGACGAACAAAGAAACCAAAGACGAGCATCCGAGTAACCGGATTCGTTCGTTCGGGACCGGTTACCGGTGAGTCAATTGTCACCGATGTACCCATGACGCGAACAATGGTACCACGTGCGGCGAACAGACAGACAGACAGACAATACGCACCCACTACTGCGCAATCAAGTATAGATCATTTGAATAATGTGCGGTCCGAGTTACTCGCTAACAGCGACAGTACACGTTCCACGATTATTTACTTTCTCCACGTCTCTTAACTCAAGTTATTTTTTAGTTTTATCAGAGTCATAGGTTCATAGGATAGCTTGGTCATGAGAAGGGATTTGAATGGATATTGGAGTAGACCAAGACCGAAGAAGGTATGGATGCATCGTGTGAAGAATGATATGCGTATAAATATGCGATGACAGTTGATAGAATAAGGAAAAGAAAAACAAATTATACAGACCCTACGTAAGTGGGATAAGGAGTAAGAAGAAGTATATTAGTACGAGAAATCGACGGCACTGTGCCTAATGTTAAGCTCAGTTGAAACCAAAAACAATGACAACCACCGAGAGATCGGCAATCCATCGCTGTCATATCGGCCTACAAGTCTCTCAGCAGCTGATTCTGTAACAAAATAAGAAAAAAGAAAGTGTCACTGTTACTCTCTTATCGTCATGTGAATGGTGGTCGCGACTCAGTCGGACACGATTGTCATGTTATACCGTCTAGTATATGACTAAATATATTGTACATTCTTCTTCTTCTTCAGACTCCTTAATTGCACGCCATTTCTTTTGTTTAAAGTTTGCCCCGCTACCTCTACCAGATCGTAAGTCCATCTCATCAGATGATACAAGTTGATGGGTTTAATTAAATTTGGTTCTTATTCTCGCTGTACGTTTATGAATCAGACTACACGACAACATCAAAGTGCCGCGTCTAGTGCTTCTGTTATAAGAATTGTGTTTCGCATTAATTATTTATGAACGAATCTAGAACTCTTTATTACTTGTGTATGCTAATATAACTTTTTATATTCAATGTTCTTGTATATTTAAATGATGTTCAATCTGTTCATCTGAGACTCAGTTTTTTGGGCGTCTGTTTTTTTTTTGCTTTAATAAATAATGAAATTGTTTGCAATGGCTTCAGGCTTATCAAACTGTTATCTTAGAAAATATAATTACTTGGGTTAATTGTTTGCGTAAAGTTCATCAGATTACCTTAAGTCACTTATTATTATATATTTATTTTAACGAACCACGGCAATCACTGTATCTTATGGTGAGCAATGCTTATGCTCAAATGTCTCTTCACGTTATGTTTGAAGGACTCCATGTTGTTTGAAGGACAGAACACTGGCTGGGAGACAGTTCCACAGTTTCACATTACGGCAAAGATAAGACGTAACGAAATCCTTTGTTCGAACCGAGATGGAGGATACCTTAAAGCTGTGACTCCGGAGCCAAGCGCGTGTGGCTCTGTTATGAAAGGGAGAAGAGGAAACTAGGTTAAACAGCTCTTCAGAACACTCGCCATGATACAGACGATAGAACACGACAAGCGACAGTCAGGAAAAATAATAAGAAGAGCTTTATAATATTAAGAATAGTTTTTTTTTTGTTGATATGATTACACCTACTAGGAACGCTCCTGGCGGTAAAAAGGTGTTACTATATTAGTATAATTACTAATACGAAAAACTATTAATAAATTTCCAGTCGAGATCCGAGCATCTTTGTAAGGTTTGAGCCGTATTCAACACTTTTTTTTATGTTATATTTTTATGAAGTGCAAATAGTCTTGAGCAGTCTTGAGGCCAGTCGTAAGGGTGGTAGAACACGATAATAGTGTCTGACTTGGTCGCGACCAATCCATTGTCGTAAATTGGAAGCAATGATGGCTCAGTGGTAGCATGTACGACTTCACGTCGATTTACGTGACTTCGAATCCCTGCAATGAGCCTGAGCTTTCAGTGAAGGAAAACATCGTGAGGAAACCATAGCATGGTGGTAGGGCTTTTTCTAATGCCTACCTATCTAGCTACCACCCGCAAGTTGAAAATCTGTCACCAAGCATCAATAGGTGTGTTCCGGTAGCTGCACTTGATAGCCAGTCTTCCACTAGTTTTAGCGTGTTATTATCTCGGGCCACATCGTCACTTAACATCAGGTGATAATGTGGCCACTACGCAAAATCTAAAACGATAAAAAAACTCGTGACGATAAAACAGTCATAATGGCTCCGTTGTTTTGTCGCGTTTTTGGATTAGATATCGAGAGGCTTGCAAACCGGCGTGACAGCGGCGATGGTTTGAGGATGGCTTGTAGTGTGCTTTCCATCAGGTAGAGTGCCTACACTTTGCCCGGCTACTAATTCTGAGGAGTGAGTTGCAACGTGTCCTTAACCAGCGTCTGTTGGCAACCTCATCCTTTGTACTGCATCGTTGATATAAAAACTCATCAAGAACCATCCATACCAATGTACTGGATCCTAGAATGAGTATTCTTGAACACGTAGTTCTATTCTGGTGCCGAAACGCTTGCAGGCTGATATGATAGTGCTGGTCGGCGATGTACTGTCGATCTCTCCTCGGAGTTCGCCGTTGTTTTTTCGCTGTACCATTCTGAAATTCTTGACCACTACGCTTAGCACCTTCAAGCCTCATCCGTAGCTTACTCAATACCTTATCAGGTACCTTTAAAAATATGAGATATATGTGTTTCATATTATAATCAATGTATTATCTATTCACATATAAAAGAAACATAAAAACGTATCGAGAGAAATGTACAATTTCAGTAATGTGTTGTAAATATTGATGTGCAAAATGACGAATGTTGTTCAGAGTTGATGTTGTGAACTTTATTACTGACGCAGTAAGAGTGCTTCTTACGGTAAAGCTGATGTTTGTTTTATACAAATATTCAACCCTTATGGAAACCGCGATGTGCATTTCGATAATAGGGCACAGAGTACTTTCATCCTACTAGTATTATAAATGTGAAAGTTTGTATGTTTGGATTTTTGTTACTAATGTAGTTTATAACCTGGATTAGCACATAGGATACTTTTTATCCCTGTAAAGACCCAATTCTGAAGACAAAGTCAAGGGCAGAAACTAGTAAACAGGTGTTTTTTCTTTTATTTAGAAGTGGCTGAACCGGCACACATTTTCATAGTTCACGGTTCTTTTTCATAGTTACGAATATAAAGACACCTATCCCGTTTTTTTTTCCTGAAAACTTTTCTAGGATTATAACGAATAATAATCTTATTCGGACTATTACTAAGGACTATTACAAACATTAAAAGATAGCCAAATTTCCCCTCGTACATTGGTACTACTAGAACCTTTCTCAATCATTCAGGTTTCCTCACGATGTTTTCCTTCACCGTCAACCGATGGTGTTATCAATTTGAAATAGTAAATATACTCGAGTTTCAAAAAATTCAAGGACTCAACCCAAGAATTTCAAGAATTCAACAAAAAAGGACTTAAAAGTTGATATATTCTCTTTGTTGGAAACATTAATTTTTTTTACTAAACATTTTTTATATATCTGTTATTACCTATACTTAATAATTACTGGCTATGCCTGCGGCTCCACTCGCGTGGATTAAAGAATCGCACGCGCGAATTTTGCTCCTTCCGCTCAAAAGACCGAGTCCAAGCCCGGTAAAGCTGTAAAAGCCGTAAAGGCTCCAGGGCCCCTAAGGCTAACAGTTCGAAAAAAAACCGCTCAAAAGAAGGAAGACATAAATGCTTATTGTGTGTGATCCTTAGAATATAGATATATGTTGTCCCAGACTTATAGGTTTTTTTAAGACCTACAATTATTTAGAACATTAACTTGATATATCTCGTCTAGTTTACTAAGCGTAAGCCATTTAAGCGCCCTAAATGCGCTTTTTTTTCAAATTGATTTACCACTATCATCTATAATTATTTCGTATGCCACTTTATCTTACAATATATAACCTATACACTGGCCAAATACCACAGCTATAACTAAACCATGTTATTCGGATAAGTGGTTGTTGCGTGAAGAGAACATAAACGGACAGACATGCAGAGAGACGTTGAGTTTTATAATATGTATAGAAGATATAACTCCCTTTCGTTATATGTGGTAAGCTGTCCTTCTTCTCATTAAAACCTTCGTACGATTAGCACAGTATTTCTCAAGCCCGGTGAAGCTGTCAAGGACTCCTGGTCAACAGGATAGTCAGTTTGAAAAAAAGCACAGTAGTTGTTATTTAATAGTTCCGGGATCTTTTCTACTATTTATAAGAAACTAACCAACATTAGGAATAACTGGTGGTTGAATAAACGTTGTTTTATAATGAAACATCTGTTTGTGAGCCTACTCTGTGCAGATTATCGCAACCGAGAAGGATTTAGGATACGACTCTGCGTGGATTATTGAAGCAAACGGTATTGTACCGACACGGGGAAACAATTGATGCTCTGAAAGCTTTCTTATAATGCCTTACCAACACACAGACACTTAGCAACTGCACACTTATGAAATTCTATAGATACAACTGGGCTGATATATATTATAGATAGTAGTATTTTTAAGAAAAAAAAAATAGTGCGTGATGTAACCTTTACGCGTTTTAAGTAAAACCTTTGACTTTATAACAGATAATTATTATGATTATACTAAATGTTAAATTAATAATTTTAGAATTCAGTGGTATTTATTGATGATACAGTAATACTTACATCTTGCAATAAAAACAAAATAAATTAATTTTTCGTAAAAATTATTTACTACTTATTTTATTTAAAGATATTTTATTTGTTAATAAGATAATTATTAATAAAATGATGATTATTATTAGTATTGAGGTAAACACATATTATATAAACAAATTTGACTATATAGTTTACTTAACGACATTTCCGTACGATAAAATAATCTCGAGTTACTCTGTGGTCACTCTGTAGAAGCGCCTAAATAATTTTTAATTCAAAAGTCGTAAACAATTCATGACATGTATAAAATAACATCCTTTAATATGGTTTTTTTTGTAATTATACCATGGATATATTCGATTGTAATAAAAAAAACTAATTACATTAATTTGCTGATGCTTCTAAATTTACTTCCTTGTTCATTTAACAGACTTACTGAATTAAACCTATCTAGTTTTTTTTAATAATTTTCTGTAATATTGTATTTTATGATAAATATTATATAGATAATTAAGCTTTACCAACGCTTCGGACTCGATTAACGCACATTTGATGATAAGCCCGTCATAGTGGCTTTCTTTTGTTTGGGATCAGCCTGGTGGCCATTGTTTTTGAATGGTATTCTTCCCATCCTCAGGTACAGTTCAGTCACTTTGTAGTGCTTCTAAAAAATGCATAGAACTCTTACCCCAATAGTTTACTCTAACCCCAATAGTTAAATATACATTAAAAATATAAATAAATATTGTATATATTTGAGTATTAAAGTACACTGAGCGTCCAATTGTCGAGTCATTCACCGCCTGACTCATTGTTTCAACGTACAAACTGCCATCATTAATTAATCAACATTATTATATTATGTTCTTCAAAAAATATGGCCCCGGAATTGATGTTTCCATGTGAAATGAGTTTAATATAGACATCGTAATATACACGAAATGACACAATTTTAATTATATTTCATCGTACACTTTTATGTTTCTACAATGAGTTTTCGGTGAAGGAAAATATCTTTATTAAACCGTAACATAACGGTAGAGCATGTTTAAACTCTCACCTGGCTAGCAACTATGTATTTCAGCAACTGTTTTTTAAAGCCAGTTTTAGGATCTGTAGGTTTCAGCTGCTATATCCGAACTTGGTACTTCATTGGTCCTTTTTGCATGACAAGTGGGTTTTATTATCCTAGTTACCCAATGACCTCCAGGAAAGACAACAGCTCGCTTATGCGCAGGTCTTCCTGGGCGTCTTCGGTGGCTCAATAGAGTAGTATGCTCGTTGAGACACCACGCTACTGCACTCCAGGAGCACGTACGCTGTTGTTTCTTCTGCATTCATGCACCCTCTACATAGAGGACTGTTTGTAACATCCAGGTTATATATATAAATGCTTTTTAATTTAGCAGTGAGATTGTTACGTTTCAGGCTGAGTAGTTTTCAGGAGTGTTTCAAGCTTAAAACCGGGATAGCTTCCTTCGACCGTCTGCAGTCCTGTTACTTGCCCACTGGTTTTTGTCTAGTTTTACTGTTCGTTTCCAGATACAGACGCGGCTGAAGGGCATGGGGATAATTCCCTTCAGTCCTGTTAGTTACATCTTTGAGCTTTTCCTAGCTTCTTAGTGTGTAAGCTTCGTCATTACTCTGGATCCACTGTGTCTCTTAACCATTAAAGAGTAACTTTATTGGTTTTACTTACTTCTTCTAGCAGATGATGACACTGTATAATTAGTCCGGAGTTATGTTCGCTTCTGTTCGCCATGTTCGACAACATCGCCAACATCAGATGCTATTGTGGGCAAACGTTAAGGTATACAGAAAAAATACGTTGGGTGTCGGTTAGCTTTTATATACGTCACACATTTTTAAGTAACACACAGAATAAAAGTTCCTAAAAAAAAACAAGATGAACACTTACGTTAAAAGTAAAGCAAAAACTTCTAATCGATATTAAAGTCTATATAACCGATGGTGTCGGTGCAACAATTAAAATTTGATGATGCGGGCGCCCTGTTCCCGTTGCACTCCGCCGTCTTGCGTTCTCGTTTACGCACTTGCATCTAACATTTTCGAGTGTCTCGTTCGTTTTTGAGTGGACTGATAAATTTACTAAACGCTTTGATTATTAGAAGCATAGATTATGTATGACGTGGCGAAATTATTAATTTCTCACATAGTTGCTTTTTAAACTTTATTGACAGGTTTGCTCTATGAAACCGTGTTAAATTTCTTCAACTAACTCTCCAATGCTCTGCAAACTCACCCGTGTAGCGTATCATTGTCCTCACTTACCGTATTTACCCACAGCTAGCCAGATATCTTAACGTTCATATTTACTGCTTAGGGTCTTAGCGTGATTTTTTTTATCGTCATAGGTTTGGCGAAGTGGCCACAATCTCACCTAGATATTAAGTGACGATGTGGCCCAAGATGATAACACGTTAAACCTAGTGGAGACACATCTATTAAGGCTTGGCGGCAGATTTTCAACTTGAGGGTGGTAGCTAGCCAGATGGGCATTAGAAAATGCCCTACCACCATGCTATGGTTTCCTCACGATGTTTTCCTTCACCGAAAACTCATGCTCATTGCAGGGATTCGAACTCACGTCAATCTAATATAATTATATCTAAAGATATTGGAGTGTAAGGGGGTCATATAACATCTTAATATTTGAGACACTCATGCCAACCTCACCTGCATGTGGTGCATGCTGCGTAACGAAAGAACAAATGGCGTTAGCGTAGTAATGAGGGCTGCTGTACACCACGACTGGATCGTGACCACTATACATATGGTGAAAATACCGTTATAGTAATTCTCTTATGCGCGTCGGTTTTCCGGATTAGCCGGTGTCTATCCACTTTCTGTTTACACAGGCATGATAGCGGTGATCCACGATTAATTGTTGATCTCTTGATGGTCACCACTGTTTTTAGATTTTATTGTGCTTATCATCAGCCGTGCTACTATAAAAAAACAGTACTGCCTGTCGATGAATCTTCGGACAGTCACAGTCACCATTATTTTCGTAGCATGCATATACTTTTTTTTTTTTTTTTTTTTTTTCGAACTGACTACACTGTTAGCCTGAGGGGCCCTGGAGCCTTTACGGCTTTTACAGCTTTACCGGGCTTGGGGGCGAGCGCTTAAGGCACTCAGCCACGAAAGCTAAGCAACAACATCCGAGGGTGCCAAAGTGGCCGAACCTCGGCTCAGACTGTTGCGCGTATGCAATTAAGTCGCGATCTGACTAATTCCCTATCCGTAATTCGATCTAAACTAACTATACATATATACATGTTTCTGCCCCCTGGGAGGAGGGAAGGAACATGTGTATGTGTATTTAGTGGTCTGAAATTTTTGTCTACTCTAACTAGGCAAAAAAAGAAAAAAAAAGGTCCCTTACAGAACCTATGTACCTATGTGTGTTGTGCATGTGTGTATAATGCAGTGTCATGTATGGCTGTGAAAGCTAGTGATTGTAGAGTCACTTGTATCGCGCGAGCGGCTCCTTGTCTCAAGGGCTCCATGCCGATGGATCGGACCTAGGCTTGAGTTGCCGCAGAGGAGGGCGGTCGTGGCGGGTGTGCGGGAGCGAAGTTAACCGTACGTCCCCTGCGGAGGGAACGGTGGTTTCGCGGGCGTGGGCGCGAGCACGCATATGTTGCGGGAGCGGACGCGTAGTAATTATTAGCTTTCTCGATGTCGTCGTCGGGATCGACAAAGAGATTTCGCGGACGGCGTTTATAACGTTTGGCAACGGGGATCGAGTTGTCTGGGACGTAGTTCACGGTGGATTTTACGAGCGGGTTGGGGTGATTCGAAGCGCTATCGAAGTATCTCCTGGTGAGATATTTCACATAGGCTTCTATCGAGGGAAGCCTCATGTCCCTGTGGAGGTCCATGTTCCTAACGAAGGCTGGAGGGTCAAGCAGGCGACGGAGAAACCGATTTTGGACTCTTTGCATGCGGACAAAGTTATGTTTGGACATATGTGCGAACGCTGCGCAGCTATATGTCAAGATCGGACGGACGCACATCTTGTATAGTGTAAGCTTATGTCTTAAGGACATTTTGCTTACCGAACTGAGCAGGGGTCGCAAGCGGGAAAGGATCCAGACGGCCCTATTCCGGACTATAGTAACGTGTGCGTTGAAGTTAAGCTTCGAGTCGAGGGTGACACCCAGTTATTTAGTCTTGGTGGCCCAAGGGATATTCCTACCGAATAATGAGAGGGGTCCTACCGTGCGTGGTAGTTTACAGGTATGCGGTTCGAACATAATCGCGGCGCTCTTTACCGGATTAATAGCTATTCGCCACGTTCGAAACCACTCCCCGAGAGTGGTTACGGCACGTTGGACTGCGCAGGCGAGATTTTTTCTGTGTCTGTTTGACGCGTATATGACTGTGTCGTCAGCGTAGAGCCCTACCTCGACCCCGGGGGGCTTCGGGAGGTCACTGACGTACAGATTGAAAAGGCAAGGCGCCAGAATGGAACCTTGCGGGACGCCTGAGCGTATAGGGTGGGCGGTAGATAGTACTCCTTCCACTCGGTAGTGAAAGGTGCGGTCGCGTAGAAAATCATGAACTAGGTGAACTAACCTATCCGGGACTTCTAAATGGTGTAGCTTGTGGACCAGTCCGGCGTGCCAGACCTTATCGAAGGCCTTGGCTACGTCGAAAAAGACCGCAAGCGTGCGGGCGGGAGCAATATTGCTCTTGGCGAAGTTACTCGTGATGTACATGCATATACTTCACCTACCAACAGATTAGGTGCAATAATTCGACCAAGCTTCTGTAAATAAAAACATCCATCAGACGTTGAATAGTTTTTATGACGTCACTTCCTTCCACGTGACATCTCGGCAGATGTCTGCCGTTCACATTGAAATGATATCATTATATTTAGATCACCCCTTGTTATGTGACAATGGTAAAAAACACTCCCGTCACAGTTTCGGGGGTCGACGAACCGATCGTCTTCCTCTGTTTGATCAGTTTTCGATCAAAAACTTTGTCATATTTAAATTTAACCGCTTCGACAAATTAAGGACATATAACTAACATTATTACCGAAGATATTTTTGGAAGAAAGACATTGAAGGTTATCCGTTTAATAATTTATTCATATTTTTCTATATATAAGCTATTCACAGTAAACCAAGAATGGTGAACTAAGCTGTAGAAGTTCATATTGTAATGACAGTTGCCCCTAGTACAATTTTTTTTAGCAAGGCATCCTTCATAGGATGTCGATTTCCCAACAAGAAATTCATAACAACATTTGATTCATTATTTTATCAAGGTTCATGAGTTTTAACAAATTTGTTTGGTCCCTCACTTACAGGAAATCACATCACGTTTTATTCATAATTACTGAATATAACAGCTAAGATAATTAAGATAATATTAATATTTAAGTTAAACTATAAGTAAAATATAAGTTACATAGAGATGAAATTAAATTATTATTGTATAAAAAATTCATAACGTGAATTTAAACATAATAATAGCCAATTATCAAGTTGAATATAATTATAATTGATAATTAAGATAACTCGGTATGTAATATTATACAGAAGTACTCTTGGCGCGTACAAACCAATGACTGTTTGAATTTAAATATAACATATTTATTTCATCTTTTAAACTTAATAAGATAAAAATTCTTTAAATAATCGTGTCTTTACTAAGCACATTACCGATTTGACGGAAAATAAATTGAAGAGTCATATAAACAAAAATTTTATTCATATCATATCAAAAATGCTTTATTCAATTTAGGCCACAAGAGAGCACTTATGAATGTTAAAACACTACTACCTGTTCAGAAAACAACCCAGTGGTCGAGAAGAACCGACAAGAAACTCGATCGTAAATAACAACATCTTTTTTTAAATCGTTTTATAAAGTATTTAATTTGTTTATAGTTATTATCATTTTCAGCGGATGTACAGAGAGAGAATCATTTCCAGACATAGCTAATATTCACGTAATGATACAAGCTATAATACCCTTTCGACAATAAAACTAGCTTAACTTATAATCCGGAAAATCGGTAATATGCTTAAAAAGTTTATTATAGAACCTAACACAATTACCTAAAAAACTTCTGTTTTACTTAGTCTAAAAGATGGCTTTTATATTTATTTTCTGTGTTGAAATTATGCCTGTTATCTTCGATGAATAATATTATTGATCGAAGCCTGTTATATACAAGTTCAAAATTCTCTACGTTTTTTCCGAACATACATTAGATTCCAAGATATTTGAAGAGGTATTTATAGCGGGGATTATTACATGCATGATTGCTATGTCTGGAAGTAACTACCTCTCTGTATACCTATCCAATAAAAAAGATATATAGTGAAAAAAAAAGTCTGGGCCTAAATAAAATAAACAACATTTTTTTTATGTTAAGGTAATCGTTTGTTACCTGTCAAATAACTTCAACAAAATCGGTAAGAAATAAATAAACACAATTCGAAATAATTGTATCGCTACGTGATGATTTATACGTTGCCGTGATTGCAGAGTGGGATGCAGGATGGTTCACACGCATGCTAGAAAAGGACAGCATGCGATATCTCACCGGAAACGGAGTAATATATGGTGCATTGTTCGTAACGAGATCTGCTTGTCCGTCTGTTGTGGGCGTCAGTCACGAGACCTAAATAGTTATCCTTTATAATGGATTTTTAATATGAAATTCTGCGGTTTTCTTTTTGCATTTCTGTTATATGACACTTGACAGGCTTCGTGGCGCAGTCTCAGTTCTAATATTATGACGAGAGGTCGCAGTTTTGATTCCCGTGCATGACTGAATTTTATGTTATGAACATAATTGTCGGTTGTGTAAATAATACACACCATAGCTTTTAGCTTTATATCAGCTGTTTAGTTACCGTAATACAAGCTATACTTAATTTGACATTAAATGGCCGTAAGTGAAACATTGTAAAAAAATTACCTTAGAAGTTATACTTATTTGTCGTAAGAAAACAAAAATGACTCAACAATGTTCTCCCGCGCATCAATTACACTTTAAACAATTGACAATACTGTCAATTCACTTAACTTGGCTCAGTCGTAGCGTGTACGACTTCGCGTCGATTGACGAGCCTGAGCTCTCGGTGAAGGAATACATCGTGAGGAAAACATAGCATGGTGGTAGAGCTTTTTCTAATGCCCGCCTGGTTAGCTACCACCCTCAACTTGAAAATCTGTCGGCAAACACCAATACATGTGTTCCGGCAGCTGCACTTGAGAGCCAGTCTTCCATTAGGTTTTGCGTGTTATCATCTTGGGTCACATCGTCATTTAATATCGGGTGAGATTATGGCCACTACGCCAAAGCTATATCCATAAAAAAAAAATTTATTGTTTAAAAATAATTTGATTATATTAATGTTTATGCTTACACCGTTAATTATTGTTACACAGTTAAAAAAAAGTCATTTACACTATCATTGATGGTTAACTTCATCATGTCGTACTGCCCTCAAATGATGCGCGCGCAGCTCTCAACAATTTTACCCACTACTAAAAGCGCGAAAAGTATAAAATTATTTTGATTTATAGGCTAACGGATGGTTAGAATCTTAAATGATGTTAAGTGGCGACGTGGCTGAAGATGGAAACACGGTAAGCTTAGAAAAGGATATCTCTCAGGTTCAGCTTCCAGAATACTTCCTTGGAAGCTAGTTGACAGATTGTTTTCTATCTAGAAGAAGAGGGAGTGTTCTTAAGAGTCATAGGTTCGAATCCTGAATGGGTCAAAGGAAAAAATCTTTTCGAAGTTGAAAATCTGTCGTCAAGCATCTACAGGTGTGTTCAAGTAGTTGTACTTGAGAGCTAGAACTCCCACTAGGCTTAGCGTTTTATCATCTTAGGCCACTTCGTCACTTGATACCTGACATCTTAAAGTCAATTCCAATTTCCTATAATAGATGCTTACAATCGTTGTAAATACTGTTCCTGCTTGCTCCCGTAAAGTTTACCGTGACGATATATTATTATTATAGTACAGTGCCTATGACAAAACCGAATTCCTGTCGAACAATGAAAACAAAATATAACATCGAAAACCAAACAATCGCCTTAAATCAGTTCGCATGCAAATGAGGGTAGGTAAATTTTTGACAGAAACATAAAAGATGGATCATATTGTATAATGGAAGGACCAAAGAACGTATTTAAACAATGCTTTCGGGTTCAATGCTGTGGATTCGATTTTTGTTTGGGCAATAATGGTTTTTATTTGAGGTGCGGTGCGAATTACAGCGACTTGTCGATTTTCTATTGTGTGCATGTTAGAGGGATCTACATGGTCTCAAAGCGTATATTATGTGAGCTACTAAATAAAATAAAAAAAGAATAATCTTTATTGATACTAGTTAGAAATATTGATGTTCAAATTGGGCACAATTAGCTAAAAACTTACGTAATGTTACAAATTATAATATTGATTGTTATCGAGGTGCTTTTGTTAAAGAGAAAAACCTCTGAATTAATTGTATATTATTTTTTGAATTTCATTCTATTACAGTAATCAGCCTGTAATTATTTGTTACCTACATTTCTCTACTCTGTGCGACTGTTTCAATTTTCTGTTTCTGACTGTTTCTGTTTTGACATTGGCATTATGAACATTATATGTTGTATTATATTAAATGACATTATGAAGGTGAACAATTTAAGATTTCTGCATACCCCTCCTATATATAAACTAAAATCGCAAAAAGAATGAGGCTTTAAGTAATTTTCAATGGAATTTGTACGAAATTATTTCTCCAAGTACATTTTATAAGTTGGCTGACTATTGCTCGTTAACTTATAAAGCCTACTTATTTGTGATAGTTTTCCTTTTAACTACGTTATATATACTACTGCCATGAATTTTTTCACATAACCAATAACAATCATTCAGCTGGCAGGGGGTAGAAGACACTTGACTCTAACAAAAATTAGCATTTTAAAACACAATATTTCACAAACGGATTCCTGTATCAAAAAATGGTTTTCATACACCCGCAATATTTTTGAATAAGCTATCCACACCATGGGATAGATAAGAAAAAAAAACCCAAATTACGTATAGAGGAGGTAACAAAAAAATTTTTTTTCATGATTTTATTTTACCTCCCTCTTTGCGTAATTAATATGTTATTGTATACCCATACAGCTTCCTAGTACTAAGAATCTCTGATCTAAGCTGCGGGTAGACAGACGAACACGGCGAAATTATAAGTGTCCCATTTTTATTTTATTGGAGCACAGCAAAGTGAACTACACTTTATCTGATGGTGAGCACAATGCAATCCAATAACATCGTCGACTACCGTGGGATTTACAATCCATTGACAGTCATTGCTGTCATGCCGGCCTGCTTAAATGTTTCTTCACGTTATGTTTGTATGTTTGTTTCCTTGTTGATATCGAAATCTTAAAAACTATATTAGCAAAAATCTAAACATTTATTTGGACGGCAGCATAGATATAAACCGCTGTAAATGGAACCGCGACTGATCAAATGCAATACTCTTCCGATCAAACACGACCAACCCTTCGACAATCGCTTCAGTCATTAGGAGATTTGAATAATAAAAGTATAGCCGAGGGGGAGATACGAAGCCCACTCTTGCATAAGTAATTGTAACAATTATTTTTTGATAGATAATAAATTATATCTGACGTGACACGTAGTTACGTATTGTGGTGGTTTTGGGAGGGATGCTCTGGATCATTTTTTTGTAGGACGGCAAGGTGACGGTAACAGTCACGATCACCAAAAGATTGGCAATTCATCGACGGTTGTTGCTGTTATGTCGGCATGGAAACCTCCCGGCAGCCTGATCCCGAAACGCGACAAACCAAATGATAGATACTATGGCAGCTTTATAACCATGCTCATGATGGTCGCGACCCAGTCGGTTAGAGGTCCCTACCACCTCTATGATTATGGGATAAAAACGGGTGGTCTCGTTTAAGCGTGCCACTATGATGTGTCTTACACCTGGTATGGTGGTCGCGATTCAGTCTGATACATTTGGAGTGTCTTACCACCTGACAATACATTATAATATGGGCTTATTTATTTAAATTTTTGCTATGCAGCAGTTTTTTTGGCTTTTTGAAATAGTGATTGATTTATCAACAAGCTGTATAAATCTGCGTGTAAAAGTTACACGGTGAATCAAGATTTTATCGTATCATGTGATAGTGAGACGGATTCGACACGCGTCCCTTCAATCATTACTCATTCCGCTAATGGTGATGGTGTTAAAAACGTGTCGGGCTTTTGGATTCTCGTATCAACCCTTTCGAGATTCGCCCAATTTGATTTATAACAATTCGGATATTTTTATCATTTCCATCAGTGGCGAAATCGAATTCTTTACCCGAATTTTCATGGTATAATATTTTTGTGTTATTTGTTATTCTTTAGTGCAAAAAAGGTAAGAGCCTATTAAATACCTAGCTGTAGCCGCGGATCCACACGCGTGTATTATGTAGTAATTTTCGTCTCGCAATTTCATTTTTACTTTTGTTGATTTCAGAAAATATTAGGTATAGATCGTTTTTATCAATGTCATTAAAATCGGTTGAAATTTTTTTTTTTTAATATTTTTGAAAACTTATAAAAACATTTTTGAATCGTTTCCAAGTTTAATTCATTGACAGACAGACAAAAATTAAAATAAAATCAAATTCGCGATTATTGATCTATAAAATAAGCTATTTATCACGAATTAAAAAAGAAACACATCCAGGCAGTACTACAGAATTATTAATATGATTAATCTTTAAAACTTAATCATTTACTTAACAGTAACTCTCGAAGTGAAATAATCTTTTTTGGAATTAACTGTATGATATCGGAATTGAATAAATTTAATTAAGTTACAAATGAATATTTCTTAATGTCACATAGTCAGTTACAAGATTATTGAACTTAAATGAAATACAATTTATACCATTTGGTTGTATTCAAAGTTATTTTTCCTGCAGATGGTGTTAGGAAGGAAAAAAAGGGAAAAAATATAAAACGCAGTCGGCACTAAACACCTAGATTCAAAGCGAATCCTAACCGTTGATCGATAATTAATTGCCACGCAGTAGATTCCTTGTAAATATACATGATACGTGCAATTATTGATTATAAGTGGGAAGGGTAGGCAAAAACGTCGCATAACGCGTTACGGAGCCCGAACAAAGCTACTAGTAGGGTGTCGGATAGTTTTGGATAGTGCTTGACTTGCCACTTACATGCTCTACGTTCAATTCTCACGATAGTATATTATACATATGTTTAAGAGGAAATGCGGTCTGCTAAGTATTTAAAAAATACTTTTTAACAGAAAACTATCGCTGTCGCGCTATTCCCGAACGATCAAATAGAGCGCGAGAGAGACAACTAAAGCTCGAACTGATTTTATACCTAAGTATTAAGTTTGTGAAATATACGAAATCATAATTTAGTGTTCTCCTATTTCCTCACCAAAAACTGGACCGATTTTACTATTTTTGATGAATAATATCAGAAGGGATTTGGATATGTTTACATGCTTATGTTTTTCTTTTATTTTTATATTCCTGAAAAATGTTTGCTGCAAGTCTGATAACGGCGGTATATTAGGTTTTTTATTTTATTTTAAGGAGGCTCCTAGTTCTTATAATAATCAAAACATAGGAACATAACAGTGGTAGACATAGATTTTATGGTTCAAAAATATTTGTTCTAAGCCGTTAACGGAGTATAAAACAGAGGAATACGTTTGTATAAACTTGACGTTAACCGCGTTTGCTATTAATAGTGTTATTAACGCTATAACTTTTGGCAAAAAAGTTGGTCCATTACCAGTAATGACATAATCTACTAAATAACGCAAGTGGTCACATCTTGTGGACATGTAAGACCCTGACCTCTGAGTCTCTGACCTTGAAGTCAAAAGCCACTGTGACAGGTTTAAGAAATGTTAATGATTGTGCACGGTAAGCCGCTCCGGGCGCCTTTGTACTTTTTATCCAGTTATGGTTTTATTCAAAAGGGATGACAAATACATTAAAATATAAATACAACATTTTATTTTCAATCTTTCCAGGTTATTTTTACCGCGTGAAAAGAAAATTAAATTGATTAAAAAGTTGGTCAACATCACGGAACCTCAACGACGTCAACCAACGCTATCCGATCTATATTGGAATCTATTTTGAAATTCAAATTTGGAAATCCATTAGTGCGACTCGTCATTTTAATGTGACACAGTATTGAGTTACTATAATTGATGGGTGCTTCGAGATCTTTTTTTTCGAACGTTCGAATTACAAAAATTTGAATTTGAATGTAAAAGTTCCGTTGTTTCTTTTGTTAAGTGCGATGGTAGTGGATACTGTATAATCACTTCCGGATTTATTTTGTATTTTGTATTATAGAATAGTTATAGTTTTTTTTCGTTCAATATTTTTGTGTAGCCGATATGATTTAGGATACTTATGATAGTGACTTAGGAAAAATATTAAAAATAAAGATATTTTTTTTAAAAGTAATATGAGTGGAAATATTTTGAGAAATTTAGTTATAAGATATATTTTATTGTGTGTTTAGTTTTAAAATAAATACAAGATTAATTTCACAAAGACTTCTAGATGAAGCAAAGCGTTAGTACTGAAAAAGTTGATAGAAAGTAGAAACGAACATCTAAGTTTAATAATATTATCAACACGCTTACTTACTTGCAAGTAACTAATTAACAAACAATGTAATAAAATCATAGAAGTGAATTTTAACGTACTTCTAATTGTCGTAACGAAATGAAACTTTGTACGTATATGTAGTTCGGATTACAACACTATAATTTGGTTTCTTGGAGCTGATCTGATGATGGAACCAGGAGGTGGATAGTGGAACATATTAGTGGCTACTAGTAAATCCCTCAAGTTTGAGTTCATATGATTTGTTATGACAAGCCCAATAGATTGGGTTTGGTAACGAGGATCTGGTGATCGAGCCAGGAGGTGGATAGTGGAACTCTTCAGTGGTTACAAGCATACTCCTCGAGTTTAGGCTCATAATATGATTCGTTTTGAAGACTAAAAGTTTTATAATTTTTAGTGCGCAGTTAAAGCGTGTTTTTAGTTTTTTAAACTTACGAGTATTAGTAATTAAAATAGATGTTTTTTTTTAAATATATAGCTTATAGGTGTGTTCCAGCAGTTACACTTGAGAGCCAGTTTCCCCACTAGTCTTAGCGTTTTACGTCACTTAACATCAGATGAGATTGTAGCCAAACGCTAAAACCTATGAATAATAAGCTGTATATTAGCTCGGTAAAATGACCATACAGCACCTGATGGTAATTACCGTATAGTCCCCAAGCAACATTGACCGGCGACGTCATGCTGGCATAGCCGAAGTGCTTATTCACGCCTCGTTTGACCAATATCATATGGAGGAGGGAATACATCGGCTGGAAGACTATTCCAGATCTGCACGGTTCGGCAAAGGTAAGAATTATTAGATGGATAGACAACATAGATTTGGGTGGACCTTTTTTTGATTTGATTGAACATTTTGTTAATAAATGGGGGGGCTTTTATAAACTTGTAATCATTTTGCTGAATACGCACAGAAATAATAATTTATATTTCTGTAAACCCTTTCGTTATTGCGTCTCAGTAATTCTACCATGTAATGAATATTGATGATTTTTTTCGATTCAAATCGATCCGAGTCTCGAACGTACGTAATGACGCCGGAGATCCATTAATCTACATTTCACGGAACTCTTTCATTCGTACGGTTGCAAAAAAAAAAAACTGAAATATGACGTCACCAGTCGTTCTCATAATTGATGCAAGATTAATCGTAATTTGTTACTTTATGTTCTATTTGTGTTTGTAGTCATTTTTCTTTGTTCGAGCTCGGCAGTTTGTACTTCTCTAGAAGTTCGAGAACAGGAGTTATTGGAGTATTTATCTATCAGTTTATTACTACGAAAGTTAATATGTTATGTTTTTGACTATATGTGTGGTTTTACTTTGCATTTGCATGATAGCCTTGCATCCTAATATATGGTGATAATATAAGAAGTAAAACCGTTTTATTTATTACAAGTAATTAACATCGTGGTAATGATAACCAGTATCTTGAGGTGTTAAAGTGAAGAAAGGATACTTTCAGTTATGGTAAAATTCGCTGAACACCAAATAACGGCTTTGCTGTGATGGTGGGGAAATAAAACTTGACCAATCAGAAGCTATATATTTTGATTTAGTGTTCTTTCTCGAGTATCTTATGACTCCATTATTACTATTTCCTACTTTGTTCATCAACAAGTGCGTGTATGGGATGCTGGATCAGTTGTTCGGTTATTACGCAATACTTTTGTTATCCCTATTCATCATTAACAGAAGAAAATAAAAATAAAATCATGGTGTTGACCATACAGCATGCTCCTTATTGTGGAACAATGATTAAAAAATAAGTTTTTTCATCTCTAAGCTCATTTTAGAGAACATTTTTATGAATGTACAATACAAAATCAATAGTTATAATATTTATAGAAAGGGTTATTTTAGAACATCATGTAGGTATATATATAAAAATTCGCTTCGAAAAATTCAAACGGACAGTGACAAGACGTTCGAATGAAGTCGAAAAGAAAATTACTACTAACTTACGTGCATTAGAAATGATATAATTTATCTATATAAATAAAAATGAAATGCCGTTCGTTGGTAAGCGCATCACTTGAGAAGGGCTGGACTGATTTGGCTAATTCTTTTTTTAAATATTAGTTGTTTTGAAGCGATAATGGCTCAGTGGTAGCGTGTACGACTTCTTGAGCTTGAGTTTTCGGTGAAGGAAAACATCGTGAGGAAACCATAGCATGATGGTAGGGCTTTTCCTAATGTCCGCCTGACTAGCTACCACCCTCAAGTTGAAAATTTGTCGCCAAACACCAATAGGTGTGTTCCGGCAGCTGCACTTGAGAGCCAGTCTTCCACTAGGTTTAGCGTGTTACCATCTTGCATCTTAGGCTACATCGTCATTTGACATCAGGTGAGATTGTGGCCTCTACGCCAAAACATACCAATACAAAACAACCATAAAAAAAATTTGTCCGAATAAGGTTTTTGGGAACAGCATGTATTTTTTTAACCCCGGTTTATTTTTTAATCTGTATAATCTGAAATGTGTTTTTTTTCTATTGATTATTTTATAAAAAAAACGACCATAACTCATGACTTGAGCGATGGATATGCGAAATATTTTTTGTTTTGCTTGTTACGACCCAGGAAATATTTTCAGGATAAAATAGGGATACGTGGCTCTGTGGACGACTTAATGACTACTGGAGTGGACAGAACGACGTCAGCTTACATAATACATACAGCATTTTTTATTATTTAGGTTTATATTTTTTTTTATAGGTTTATATTTATTATTAGGTTAATATAGGATGGATCATTACGTTAATAATGGTGATGTCTGCAAATGACTCGCTCTTTGTACATCCACTTAATATAATTATTAACTGTAAATATTATTTGTATAGATAAAAAATGAAAATGATAAATGAGTTTTTTGCCCGCTCTTTTAGATGACTGGGATGTTTACCGAACCGGTGATAGTTTACTAACATTTATGAGATCTTTCTTAAATGAAATTATTAAATATTTTTTATTTTTAATAGCATGTCTGTTTCATATAATAAGAAATATTTTTTTGACAAAAATATACACTTTTTGCAACTGTTCTGATAAGTAACCATCATGTGAGCATTAATTAATTGTCTTACAAGTAGTTTCACGCTATGTATAGGTGTTAAAACAGTCGAAAAGCGAGCTGTCTTTTGTACTCGGCGGTACTTCACGTCGCGTCGCTCCCATAACTGACGTCGCGTGGCCGGGCCTCGGTCAATGAAGCGAGGCCGACACCTGCCAGCAATCTCTTATTAAGTGTACCTTTACAATACGGAGATAGCTTTTACAAAATGAATTGAAAGCTTTTGGGTATTTCCTACATATGGAAAACTAAATGTGGATATAATTTTGTGACAACGTTTTGAAATTGTTACTGAACTATTATGAATTTATGTATAAAATAATTAATCTTAGAAGATATGTTAAAAGAAGTTCACTCATTGCAAAGTGCATTTATGTTATTAAGTTAACACGTTAAATCTAGAAAAGTGAGTGTTTGTGTGTGAGAGCTACACTGGTAGCTGCCGAAACACAGCAATAGGATGTCACTGATAGCTTTTCAACTTTAATGTTGTAGATAGCAGACAAGTATTAATAAAGTGGCGTCCTTGATGTCCTGGATAGGTTACAGCGACGACATTTCCGCATTGTGAATGGTACAGACGTCACAAAGAATATATAACCACTTCAATACCAAGGAACATTACCTTATTGAGCGTCTTTTATCGTCTGTATTATGGCGCGTATTCTGAAGTGTTTTTGGCGTTATCCCATTAACTCCCTTGTACTACAGAATTACGCGGGCTGGTATATGAAACCATAGCTACACGGTAAAAACCATCTTGGCACGAACAAAGAAGTTAAATATATGATATTACCCACAGCCCAGCGTGTTCTCTTCCTCTTACGATGTTAAGTCCTTCAAATTAGGCATGAAGAGGTATTTCTACAGGTCGGAATAACGCTGACTATTGACGATGGAATCTGTCACCAACAGCCACCGTTGTTTCTGGACTACACCGTACTTTTTATCAGGTACTGACTGTGGCGTTATTTTGCCGAACTTGACTTAAATTCCAACCGCTAACCAAACAAATAAAAATCGCTTTAAAACTATTTAAATATTTTTTTTTATTATCAAAGCCGTCTCCATACTTGCCAAGTTAGCGAAGAAAGTTAGAAGTCCGTTAATAATTACAGAATAAAAAGTGAATACACAACACAGCTTTCCCGTGAACCGCAAACCGGCGGCTTTAAGTTATCGATTCTTTTTACATCGATATTTAATATCGATATGATTACGGGCTACCGATCGCTCTTCCGTGACCGTTTTTAACGTGTTCTATTCTTAATTGGCTTTAATGAAGTGCCGGTTTAATTAGAAAAATGTTTTTAATTGATAAATTAGATTTATCGTGGTGTAATCCGTTGGCAGACTCGACTGACATACATTGTTGCGTATTGGTTGCTACTTTAACGAGGTGAGAGGACGCGGGTTCGATGATCGCACAATACCGCGTTGATGTGATTACTGTGTTAGTTATTCTTAAGTTTCGATGTTTATTCTTAGCAAATTTGTTTTAGTAATTCCGCATAGTACCAGTTATGCTTAGCTTGGCATTAAATAAAGGTATATAGGTATTTATATTTATGGGAATTTAAGGGTCAAATAACATCTTCTATATCTATCTATACGTATTATAAAACCCAACGTCTCTCTTTTTGTCTGTCCGTTTGTGTTCTTTTCACATATAAACCCCTAAACCGATTTGTCTGGCCAGGTTATAGGATATATTTTGTTGCATAACATAACATACGAAATAATCAGTGACAATAATGGTAAATCAATACGGAAAAATACACTTTTTGGGGGTATTAATGTCTTACGCTGAGTAAACTATACGAGATATATCAAATTAATGTTTTACATAATTGTAGATCTTAAAAAGACCTACATAAAAGACTATGATAACATATGTCTATCTTGTAATGATGACCTATAATAAGCATTTTGGGAGCAGCACAACTCGCGCGAGCGCTCGTCGATCAGCATTCTGTAGTTCACGCGAGTGGAGCAGCAGGCACAGCTAGAAACACTTAAGGCACCCAAGCCAACCACAACTGTATGTTTTGTACACTGCTAAGTAGCGAACGAGGAAATGACGATAGCGGTGCGGTGGTAGAACTGTATAGCCCGACTCGGTCAAGAACACTATGCATATATTTTTTTTCGAACTGACTTTACTTTTAGCCTTAGGGGCCCTGGAGCGTTTTCGGTTTTTACAGCTTCACTGAGCTTGGGAGCGAGCACTTAAGGCGCTCAGCCGCGAAAGCAACAAGTTCCGAGGGTGCCAAAGTGGCCGGACCTCGGCTAGGACTGTTGCGCGTATGCAAAGAAGTCGCGATCTGTCAAATTCCCTATCATTCGATCTAAACTAATGATACATACATACATGTTTCTTCCCCCTGAGAGGAGGGAAGGAACATGTGTATGTGTGTTTAGTAATTTGAAATTTTTTGTCTAATATAACTAGGCAAAAAAAAAAAAAGGGTCCCTTACAGAACTTATGTACCTGTGTGTGTGTATGAAGCAGTGTAATGAATGTCTGTTGAATGTCTGTCTAGTGAATGTAGTCACTATATCGCGCGAGCGGCTGCTTGGCTCAAGGGCTCCATGCCGGAGGATCGGACCTAGGCTTGAGTTGCCGCAGAGGAGGACGGTCGTGGCGGGTAAACTATGAATTTGGTAATTCGTTCATGCGCGTCGCGTTTCCATCGTCCCATCGCGTCGCCATTGTTTTTGAATTGTATTTTGCTTGTCATAAGGCACAGTGCCGTCAATTTGTCGTGATACTATAACAAAAAACTAATTCATAAGCTTTAGTCAGTATAAAAAACGAATGTTAATATGTGGAGATACTTTTTAATAAAATCATCTACATACGTTTTGAGCAGACTCAATTTCTCCAAATCATGGGAAAGACTCACAAAATTATTCGGAGTTTATCTCACGACAAATAGCGTGTAAGTAATTTGACACGATGTTTCTCGACTGCATCTGTCATCGCCGTATTGAGTATAACCCTCAAACGGCGTATAAATCTTTGCACGCGCGCACTATCCGCATGGACCGAATTAGCATATGCAGTTTAAGGGTTGGAAGGAATTACATTACATTCATTTACATACGGCTAGATAACGTTCCCGACTCCGTTTGCTGTAACAGAGCATATATTATTGTAAAAATTCGCATTTGTTACGACTCCATGTAACACATTTTCATTGGCTTTGTTGATTCTGATGCGACTCTCATGTAAACAAAAATACGCTTAGATTTTGTTTAGTATTGGAGACGGAAAATGTTTCTTTGTGTCTGTGGAAAACATCTCATTCATTTGAGATCCAATAACGGACTATTGAATCAAATAATAAAAATTAAAAAAAAGGCGGCGATAGATAAATTCTTTGGTGATTTCTTCCACTACTTCCACTAGGAAGACTGGTTCTCAAGTACAGCTGCCGGAACACACCTATTGAGGCTTGGCTACAGATTTTTAACTTGAGGGTGGTAGCTTGTCAGGCTTTTCTCGTGACATGCCCATAACATGGTAACCTATTACTCAACTTCTCTGACACCTGTGCTAGTTTTATACTTGCTCTGGTATACTTCATTCCTAATTGTATCCATGCTAGATACACTTCATCAGCTTTCATCATCATCATCATCATTGCTGGGTGGTACCACCTAAGGAGACAACATTTGTGTTCGATTTTATCGCAACGCCTATATGCATGGTAACAGAAAAAAAGGAAATATAAAGCTGATAAAAAACTTGTAACTTAATATTCCAGTTTAATGTTTATTTCTTAATGGTTCAAAGTATTATTATTTATTTCATCATAGGACATAAACTAATGAATGTAGAGAAAATAATACGTATTATTACGTATTACAGAGTAAAATTTTATCAGAGTTTTATTTTTACCCCCGATAGGTATATTATCATTTTTATGTTATACCAAATTTATGTACATACCAATAACTGAGTGGCAATAATTGATATATATGTGGTAGGTATATGGGTAGATATTATCCCCCCTAAGCACGCTCGCCACGGATTCTACGCGCCAGCTGGTATGTCTTTCGGCATAATCGTGACTCGCTTCGCATGAATCGCACAGAAATTCGTGTCCTCGAAGAGACCGACCAGGTAAGCCTCACTCGCCTCCTGCAGGGCCATCACAGCCGAGCTCTGGAAACGAAGATCCGTCTTGAAATCTTGAGCTATCTCACGAACGAGACGCTGGAATGGAATCTTGCCGATCAGCAACTCTGTACTCTTCTGATAACGATGTATCTCACGCAGAGCAAACGTCAAACGTCAAATCATAAAAATAAGGCTTTAAATATTTATAACTATTAAACAATTCATGATATAAAAAATATATTTGAAAACAACCTCGTAGTACATTTCCAACTTATTGACCTGTCTTAAGTAGTTTGGATATAGTTTTGAAAATTTTGAATTATAAAAGTTCTGTAGTTAATAAAATAAAATAAAAAAGTATGTAATTCGTGTCAATAATATTTTTGGTCGGTAAGTTAATGTAAGTAAAGGACTCTTTATCCATTATATGATAAAAAAATACTAGGTAGCTTACAGCAGTAAATTATGGAAAAAAATAATAGATACTATTCAAGATAGAGACTGTCGTCAAATACTTAGCCATTTGACAGACCCCGTTTCAGACTTAACCTGCTTCCTCATCGTAACTTAACATCAAGTGGGATTAAGTTCAAATCTTAGCTTAATACTTCTATGCTAATAAAAAAAGAAATAAAATATTGATTATTTGCTTTGTATATTTTGAACATTAAAGATACTTAGTGATTTTGCATACATTACATTTACAATTTATCCGGTCTTGTAATATGTTTTATATTAAACCCACGTATGGGAAAAGGATGGGTACGAAAAAGTTTTTCAAATTAGCGTTCATTGATGCAATATGTATCATAAGTCGAGGGAATAACGTCCGTTTTATCTCATTTGTCTTTTAATGTTAACCCTAAAATATGATAATTTCTTAAACTCGCACCATTTTTGCTATCATTTTTCAATAGCTCATTAAATGCCGCCAAAAGTTAACCCTCGAGTGCAGCCGCTTCGTCCGTAACTCGTAACCGTATTGTTCATTTATTTTTAGTGTATACATTACTTTATTGTGGATACGTCGATTTTACGGCCTCAATTTGAATTTCGATGGTTTGCAATGGGATGATTTGCATGATTGTGATTTACTGGCCCTTTAGTTAGTCGATTTATGTTTTTCTATCCTGCTCAATGTGCGCATCGTTATGGTGTTTACACATGAGAGGGTACGGTATAATCCTCACGTCTTATCCGATGATCGTGGGCAAAAACTTGGGAATTAATACATTAAAATAAATCCCTTGCTTCGATAAGCACGATCAATTGATTCACGGTTACATTGTTCATCGTATACATCGGGACATTGGAAAATTACTTTGGTTTGGTGTCTGTAATTTCTCTTGAAATCCCTTAAATTAGAGAATAAACAGCTTTGTTTTGTAATATAGAACTTATACAATTTATCCTTAAGAATGATCATTTAGTTTATTTTATACAATGGTAGAATCGGTGCATTGTTTTTTTCACCTTAATGCAATGTCTCCGAAAAAGGTAACACGCTAAGTCTAGAGGGATCGGCTCTAAGTACAGCTGTTGGATCACTCCTATGGAAGTATGGATGCTTGGCGGCAGACTTTCAAATTAAAGCTAGTATCTAGCCGGGCAGGCGTTTGAAAATTACCTACCAACATACTATGTTTTCATCACGATATTTTCCTTCATTGAAAGCTGAGGCTCATTGCAGCATTGAGAACCCACGTCGATTGATCACTACCAGGTCTATTTCTACCGCAAAGCTGGTCGAGCTGCTGGGCTGCTGGTTGAAGGGTTTGGGTGTCACACGCACTGGCACACGAGGCGTTCAAATTCAATTCTCAGGAGTGGCAACCTAGTTTGGTAGACTTCAGGACTGCGCTTTTGTTGAGATTAGTTATAGGTTGGATATATTGTAACTGGTTGCAATTATCATTTAAAATCAGGTGGATTGCATGCATATTGCTTCTTCATAATATAAATTCATTCAATAAATACTATATCTCGATTACCAACAATTATATTCGGTCCTACATAGAATCGAATCCGCGATTTTCTTAGTTTCAGATATATGAGTTAGAATACAGGGTTTTCTAAAAACAAAAATGGTGCGTAATGGAAATTAAATCGTTCAGTGAACTTAGTGATAAATGGTAATCTAGTGACAGCCGTCTTCAAACCTGCCGTACGTAGTACGTACCCCCAAAACCGACTGAAGCAAACCGAACGCGCTACAATTTATCAAACTACCGACTGGCCGACCGCATTTTTAATTAGTAAAAAACATATTCGGTCAGTGCGCAGTGGTGCGTGCCAATCTGCTTCCGATCTGAGCCTTTACGTCTTCTCTGTCTATCTCATAGGTTAAGTATACACCCGTCTCTATCAAATAGTAATTATCCTCTCATATGTACGCGCTTTTGTTTAAAATGACATGTGGCGCTGGGAACTGTTAATTATCATGGTTTTAACGATCCGATGGTATCGATTGCATTGATGTATTGTCGTGTTAAAGGGGGCAATTGTAACGTTCTTTTCGCTCTGTGTTATTGCTTGTGACGGTTGAAATGTTACTGCTAGCTCCAACCGGCAATTTAACTTACTTTACACTGGATTCTTTTTAATACAGTATCTCAAATATCCAAATCAGCTTCATCTGTTTGTGATACACATATAAATCCTGCTGCAATGTCGGAGAGGATTCCGTGTGGTATGGAATTAATGCCTGTCAAGATCGCGACCAAACGCGGTATAAAATCCTTCATACGATTGGCGATTGGCTACTTACGGTTTGAAACCGGTACCGCCATCTGTTGACAAAACAGAGTAGGTGCAATAGATTTCTCGCAATACGCCGTAGCTTGATGTACTGATTAAAATGACAATTATATCCGAGTGAATTTCAACCACCATACATTAGGTGTAACACTGGCCCTAGTGGCACGCTTAGACTTGTCGCGTTTTGAGATCAGCCAAGACTGGCTGTCTGACTGATGACATGACATACTGTATAGTTATATACAGTAGCCGAGGAGGCTGGCAAGCCGACATGACAGCGATGGCTGGCGATGGATTACTGATCTTTCGATGGTCGTCACTGTTGATGGACTGTACCGTGCTTACCATCAGGTATAATGCAGTCGCTTTGCTATGCTACTAAAAATAATAATTAAATAAACCCTAAGTTGGAGACCTTTGCCAAGTATTTGTCGTTTATTAGCTGATACTATCTTTTAATTTTAATTAATTTCACATAACTGATTACAATTGTAAATTATGTTATAACAAAACCTAAATGGTAAACTTACTTTTGTAATTGTAAACTGACATGCGCTATATTCGAGAGTTATATAAAGAAAAAGTTAAAAATCACACTTTCAAGTACAAAACTACAAACTATTTAACAAAATAGAAATTAAGTTCGGAATATACTATTTACTAAGAATGTTTATATTGAGATTTCATTGAAGCTAAAAAATGATAAAAAATGTCAAATTCAGTCTGGGTACTCGAGAGCATTCGGTAGATGGGTGAGTGTTGGCCAGTATTTGTTGAGAACCTAGGTAGATAGAAGGTTCTGACATTCTGCTACTACGAGGAACGGAGATGCATATCTGTTTCAATATGGACTGTCAATATGGGCATTTATAACTTTAAATAGGAATGATAAGTGTAATATGTTTCTTCTACATTGCATCGTCTGTAATTTATAAAAATTTAGACGTTATTCATATGAATGTAGAGAGTGACATTTGTTGCCTTTGAATGCGAAATGGTACAAGTGAAAAATCACCTGTTCAATTCTAGATTAGTGTACTTGGTAAGTAGGATTCCATAGAGGAATACAATATTCCAGGACACCTTAAGCCAAAGCCTTATATATTAACAAAGATTTCGAAGGTTCCCTAAATATTTTTGTTTGTCTTGCAATGAATCAAGACAATCTTGAGGCTCTTCTTATTATGGCATCATAATGAGTGCAAAAACTTAGCGTGCTGTCTATTATAACACCTAAGTCACGCACACTTGCTACTTCCCGCAAAGAGGAACCATTAATGAAGTAAGATGCTTGACGCGGATTTCTCTTTTAAGTGAACTTTATGTGTAAACATTTCTCGAGGAATTGGAACACGAAGAAGTCATGTAAACTAAGTGAATATGTTCACAGAATAAATCGCAAACGTTTTAACCCTCGATACTGTTTTGGTTCCTAAAGTCATTTCGTCAACACTGTTAGACCTTTAAAAATTTCCATATATATTTCGGGTTCGTATTCATATAATTGATCACATTTTTTAAAGATATTATTATTGAACTTATTAGAAACTGTTTTGTGATTTTTGCTTAGTGATTAATCGTCAAAACAGACATCTTACATATAAAAAAACTCAACGTCTCTCTGTCTGTCCCTCCGTTTATGTTCTTTTCACGAGAAAACGACTAATCTAATTTGCATGTTCTTTTTTTAATTCTTAGCTATGTCATCTGGCCAGGTTATAGGATATATTTTGTATGATAATATTACATACAAATCGCTTATTTTGAGTGAACCATAAGATATATTAATGTGTCATCCTAAAAAAAAACCTACAAAAAAACTCAGCGATATCTTCTAAGGATCACCAACAATAAGCATTTTTGCCGTTAGTTAGTGCGGAGGCAGCACGGTTCGCGCGTGCGCTCAATCGACGTCATTCTGTAATCCATGCGAACGGAGCTGCAGGCACAACTAGTATTATAATAAAACCCGCTTATCGAGACGAAAAAATAATGCACCAACTCATAAAATGTAATTACGCAATTGCATTAGAAATATTGTTTAACATTTAGCGTTTCCAAGGGTCTATACTGGGGCCCGCACTATTTAATTCCTATTGGAAAGTGGTCGTTTGTTGCAAGTGACACTTTAATGGCCCCGCAGCCGTTAAGGAGTTGAAATTCATTGTTTTTATGCCGGTGCGGTTGAACGCGAGCCGAGCATTAAGAGTTATAAAGCCCACCTATCACTTCTTACTTGTTTACGAGGACCAAACGGTAATTTGATAAATTAATGCGATCAAAGAAAAAGCTAATGATGTTTCTAGCTTCCAATCCATGGCTATTATAAGAATTCCATTTCTATAATGATTACCTACTTTTTGAGTCGGTTGGTTAAATTATTGCATTGTACCTAGTGGTAGTTACTATTTTATTAAAAAGTAATAGTGATATTCTGAAGACGAATTTTCATAGAGTGGTTATTGCAAAAGCTCGCGGGTAAAAAAAATTGTTACAAAGCCAATTAACGTGTTATTTTACACTACTTAAATGGTAACTTCTTATTTGAACCCCAGTCTATTGACACTCGTATTCTTCATTGGGAAGTGACTTTTTATCAAGATGATGATTCGAAAAGTTCTACATTGCCAAACCATAAAGTCAGCTTGCAGTAGCGAGAAATAGGTTAGGTAAGCAGTGTATACAAGAAATTCAATTGGATTCCAATTCGACAAGCAGGCACATTATCTAGTAGGTTAAGTTATGCTATGCCGATAAGATTTATAATTTTACTGTAAAATAACCAATATTTATGCAAATAAATATTATGTATTATTATTATTACTATTATTATTATACGATTCGTTTTATGCAAATAATAAAACTGATGGATATTTCGATCAATTAATGTTAATACGATTGTATACTATTAATGGTCTATTGCTCAAAATTCCGTGTCGATTTTACAAAGGACTTCCTTAAAATTGAAACCGCAGACTTTCTTACAATACATGTGTGTGGTGCCTCTAATTACATTCATATTGGTGACCAGCGAGCAGGTGGCGAGCCAAGCATAACGGGTATCAGTCAACCGGAACACGAAGCTGAAATGTGTCTTATAAACAGCGTACTTTAATTCATTTTAAATTGGACAGTATTCAAGGATACATTAGTAATTGTCGATCAATAAATAGGTTTTATTAATACAGTTATAAAGTCTACAATCGTTTGCGACACGTTTGATTTTTGGTAGAACAATGACAGGCGTTTGGGTCAATAGCATGAGTGAATTCGGTTTAGTTAATTACTGGGCGATTATGGTCGAATGATTTTTACAAGTCGTAAACTTCTTGAAGATCGTTTGAATTTGGTTTCCTCTATATGTTAAGAAATTAAAGCGTGAAGAAAGAGATATTTACTATATTACAACGTTTACCTGTCCATCAGTGTGGGCTCGATCACATACTGTGTAATCACCTAAAACTTGAAAATCTGTCTCCAAGCATCTGTCGTATTCCGGCAGCTATAAATTATAAACAGTTAGTTCTCATTATACACGTAATGTATCACATGTTATCCTTAAATAATATTGTTACTCATTATCAAAAAAAAAAAAAAAAATTCAGTATGGATAATCTAGGATTCTATCATGATCGAAGAATAAATTAGTGAATAATTCTTATTTGGTTTTCGAATATGGGTGTTTTCTTTATTCTTAAGATATCTGTTGTGTTCTGAAACGATTTTAGTTTTTGTCCAACGTATTTAATTTTTAATGTGTAACATCTTTCCTCTCGGTTGCTGGATATTTTTTTGTGGGAGTGATTTTTGAAAAGGGACAGAAATGTGTTACAGGAAACCGAGGAAGCGCGCGCTATTTGATTTGACCAAAGAGCGCGCGCGGTGGCGAAGAGTTGGCTTTGAGATGGTGCCAACCCATTTTGCGTGAGGTTGGTACCATGGTGTACTGTCGGCCAACATATTGTATGCGTGTGTGTGACGAGAAAGAGAAAGGGAAATAGAGAAGGAGAATGTATCAGCTGTGCAATCATCTACAGTTATACAGTGTTGTGTATAAAATCTGAGGATATATTTATATGTATAAACCATATTAATAATTATCTTTATTATTAAGTGCCTGACAAAGTTCATCATTCTTAAAAATAATGCGAGTAAGTAAAATGAAATTATTTTAGTTATCATAAGTCTATTGTCTCCGCTCTTCCCCAAATTGAACTAGAATAATTATTTTTAATGAATAAATTTTATTATTCCTTATGTTTATTAAATAAAATTTTCAATAAAAATTATTTCCAATTATTTTTTTAGGGGTTAAGTTACTATTACGTATTTACCACGACTAGAATTAAACTTGCGCGAGCAAGAGCGCGCCTTAATATAGAATTACATATATTCCCATGGTTAGAATATATTCGACCAATAATATGAGGAATAAATTGACTTCACATATATTTCATCTCATTTTCATAGTATATAAATTTATATATAATTATTTATATATAATTTCATAGTAGGATATAACACATCAGATGTTACAAATCACATGCAACTAAGTACTGTAAGGCTCGTTTTTGAAATGAAACTTCTTATGCGACTTCCAAGCGTTAAACATTTAACGCACATTATCGGTCTCTCCTCTTTGTGTGAGCCAGAGCGAGAGAGTAAATGTCGGTGTGTATGTATATTGCACACTGTTTAAATAAAATAGAAAATGTCTTTTAAAATGAAGTTTCACTTCGATTGTGTGTGAATCGCACACACACCTTTTTTTCTTTCTTTGTTTATGTTATCTTTGCATAATTTTTATATGTTATAGGTCTGATTTACTATGTTATTTTAATAAAGATTCATGTCCATGCTGAAGAAATCGCCCAAAGAGACAAGTCAATGTACTTCTAATTTTGCATCACCCGAAGTATAATCATCGAATATATTAACAGATATCAAATTTTTTTAAACTTTGGGCGATGAATCTCCTATGTAATTCCATGGTGCAACAGTGAAAGGTGCACTTAATGTAGAAATTATTCCCGTAGAATCTAATGAGCAGTAATGTATTTATATGTCAACCTTTTAATAAATAATTCGTTCCTTGCTCTATTAACATTAACAACTTCTTCATCAAACCTTATCCAGGCGAGGATCTTCAGCCATCTGGCACCCGCCCTCGTCCAGGATTCGATAAGTCGTGACGCATCGTTGATTCCCCCTTTGTGGATCGAAACTGAATCAATTAACTGGCATGTAATTTATTTTCTACAGATAACTGGAATGATTTGGTGGCTAATGAATATATTGTATCTTTCGATTTAGTTGTTGTTAGATTTGTTATTTTAATACTTATTCAACGTGAAGATAAATGAGATTTGAAAAAGTTTCTAGAGGGACGAATACTATGTATTAAAGTAAGTTATTCTTTTATAAATTTATAATTTTAATGTTTGACCACACACTGTTTTGTGACGATGTAAAGACTAAACACTGCCACATGCTAACTATAGAAAAGGGGATGGTTTTGAAATGAATTTGTCGTAACAAACCAATATGTTTGTTCATAGAACTTCAATCAGAGCGTGGTAGACACTTAGGCAACTACTAAAGAATGCCCTACTACCATGGTATTGGTCCAGTACGAGGTTTTCCTGCATTTTAGATGAAACTAGATAAAGACTCATTGTAGAATTAAATCCAACATCGACCGAGCAATACGTTTAGCAGTTACTTCTTCTTCAAGCACCTAATCACGTGTATTTGATAAAAGTCAACTTAACGAAAATCAGAAGGGTGCCCTCTTGGCTCAGTATTGGTGTTATTTTTTATACTACCTTGGAAGAATGACTGCACAGTATTTGATAGAAAGTACAGTTCAGTCCATAAATAACGACGATCGTTGGCCGTGAATTTTACCGACTGTCCTGACAATTATAGTAACCTATAGAAATGCCTCTTCACGCCTTATTTGAAGGAATCACGTGAGAGGGATAATGGCGATTCCACATCTTCCCATTACGGCAAACGTAAGATTTTGCAATCTTCTTTGTTCGTGCGAAGATGGACACTAAAGTGTGGTTATGGCTTTATATACCAGGCTGTGTGGTTTTGTAGTGGAAGGTAAATGATGAGATTAGGTTAAACAACTCTTCAGAACACTCGCCATGATACAGACGATAATACACGCTCATTGAGGTAATATTCCTTCGTAACTGTAGTCATTATTATGCCACGTGTCGTGCTATCTCGTTTTATGGACATGAAGTAATTTTATTTGTCTTCTGTAACTACCTGTCGCACCTTTAGGCCTTTGGAAACTAAATCAGAAACATAAGATGGACACAACAAAGTTATCGCCCAAGGCAGCTGGAAACAGAACTTCACCATAAAAAATTCTAATGAGCCCGCTGAATCGCCTTCGATAGTAACAACTCAGGGGCGTTGTATCGGTCGGTAGTGTAATCGGCCACTATCGGCCGACCGATCGGGGTTCGATTCCCGGGGGTTGTAATTAGATTGTTAGTCGCATGCGATATTAACGTGTCATGTAATTCGAGGTATGCGTTTTGATCGTTTTGGAATGTAGGTGTGTTCATAGTTTTAAGGCGGCTTTTCAAAATATGTCTTTAGAATTAAATGTAAAGTATTATTTATATATTCTATTGCAAGGCAAAGGTTTTTGAATTTATAAAGAATTACAGCCTAGCAAGAAGTTCGTTGTTTTTACTAAGTCAAATTTCTATTTTGCACCTTAATCTATTTTTGTTTATTGGGCAAAATAGTGTTATGGGAAAATTTGCTAAGGATTGCTTGCCGTTTTGCTAAGGATAGGATTTTATAGTTTTCTATTGTTCATAGAGTAAAAAAAGATGCATTGCTATATACAAATGGTCGGCAACAAACACCAAATTATTAATAATCCGCAAATATTATATTTACTAGCACTTTATCGAAACTGAACTTTTTACTTCGATCATTAGGTGAAACAATAACAAAGTTTTGTCTTGTGTTAAATCCGGTTTATGAAGTTTAAAAATTGTTAAATGGTTATTATAAAAAATATAATTTAATACGTAATATTTATTATAGAATGTTTAACCATAAAATTATTTAATCGTACAATGATTAAAACGTGTCGGTTGACATTGGAACACATTTCGATGCCGATAAGAAAGTCAGTTGAGAATTTAATATACATAATTTCTTCGAACGTGTAACATCGGCTGTGTGGTCATTTTTATATTAACCACACATTTATTACCCCATATCGATTGTTACATTTGTATGTCCCTGTATTTATTTACCCCAGTCATTAACGTATTTACCATATTTTGTTGGTGACTACATACAGACTGTACCGGTGGCGCTGTGAAATTAGATTGTATTTAAAAACATGTTTTGTAGTGTTAATGATTTGTTAGTAATTTAGATGCGCACTATCAAAGAACATCTCGGGTTCTGATTCTGTATTGAACTAAAAAACATAAAGTAGGGTGGACCAAAATAAAACAATATTATCTTCAGATCTCACATGAAAATATGTTAAATTAACACGTTTTACGAAACCTCTTAAAAACCACTCGAATAAAAATTTGAAAGGTCACTCATGATTTCTTAATTTTTGCAAAATGGCTACAAAAAAAAAACTTTATTTCTTGCCATTTAATTATGGTCTACGTTTGAAATTATAAGTATTCTGAAATCTTTAAGTTTATATTTCATTTTATAGAGGTCGCTCGCGATTTGTTTCATTATTAAAATAGCGTACTTTATATGTTTTCAAGTGAACTGTAAATGTAAATATTGCACTTTTTTACATTTAATGTACATCTTAAAGAATAAAAATAACACGCGAGACATAAAACAACATAAAGAGAACAGTATTACAGCTGAACTTAAATTAAATTGAATTGTAATAATGCCAAAATCTATTTTCTTATACTCAATTTTTTGACATAAATCTTAAGACGAACATTTGTCCGCAAGCATTGCATTCCAGCAGCAAGACCTGAAGAAAGCTTATTCTTATTCTAGGTTTAGCGTGTTACCACAGTGTAAAAACAGTGTAGTAACTTTGAAATGTCGCGAAATGCCGCTTCCGTTTGACATACGTAATACAGCACGGATTATCACGTTGTTCAAGACAGAAAGGGCATAGTTTTTTTTTATCGTTATAGATTTGGCGTAGTGGCCACAATCTCACCTTATGTGAAGTGACGATGTGGCCCGAGATGATAACACGCTAAACCTAGTGGAAGACTGGCTCTCAAGTGAAGCTGCCGGAACACACTTATTGGTGCTTGGCGACAGATTTTCAACTTGAAGGTGACTAGCCAGGCAGACATTAGAAAATGCCCTACCACCAATGCTATGGTTTCCTCACGATGTTTTCCTTCACCGAAAGCTCACGCTCATTGCAGGGATTCGAACTCACGTCAATCGACGCGAAGCAGCTACCACTAAGCTATCATTGCTTCATAACTCTTACTATGTGTAATCACAGCATGCATAAAAATATACTGAAGTATATTAAACTAATATTACAGGTTATAAATTTAAATATAAAACGTACTCTGCACAGAAAAAGAAAGAAAAATAAAACAATATAATTCAATACAATTGATTCCTAGTTGAGGCCAGATAATATTAAATAAATAAATCAAATTTAAAAAGTATGCTATTGTGAGAGAAATCATACGGTATATGGGATATTGTTCTTAAGGGTTATATTACTACATGCAATTATTAGATGCGAAGGTTTGGCGATTAATTCATTTATTTTAGTGTTATTGGAAATTGAACTTTATGGAACTGGCATCACGCAGTAGTACTTGCAAATTAGTGCATAGGCTGTTTAGATTTAAAGTGAACACAGTTAACGATAGGTGTACTTGTCTCATTTTTAAACGCTGCAAATATTGTAGCAAAATTCAATTGAATTATTTAATTGCTCCTTGAAAGCGTCCCAATAGTTAGTTATAATGGAATCGAGGCGGGACAGTGAGACACTGCAGGTCTCGTGCCCCCCTCCCCCGCGCTACACCGACCCCCAGGCGACCGGGGTGCACTCTACAATTTAGAGCTTTTACGCTATTTTCAATTAAAACCCTAATGGCTCATGGTCCACCGATGCGCCGATTGTCTAATTGTATATAATTGAAGAGTGCATGAGAGTGTGTTTGCTTGTATTAGAGTGTGATAAATTAGATAATTTTGATTTAATGTTTAACTATGGCTGTTGAGACTGTATCTTTTAAGTAAAGTATGGTTTTAAGCAATTATGGCTCAGTGGTGGCGTGTGACTCCGAGTCGATCGACGTGAGTTCGAATCCCTGCAATGGGCTTGAGCTTTCGATGAGAAAAAAACATCGTGATGAAACCATAGCATGGTGGTAGGGGAGTTTCTAATGCTTGCCTGGCTAGCTATCACCCTCAAGTTTAAAATCTGTTGCCAAGCACATATAAGTGTGTTCCGGCAGTTGCACTTGAGAGCCAGTTTTTTCATTAGGCTTAGCGTGTCACCATCTTGGACCGCATCGTCTCTTAACATCAGATTGTGGCCATAACGCTAAATAATCTATAAACGATAAAAAATATATGGGAAAAACAACGATTACAATTTTTTTTATTCTATAATGGCAGTAATATGATTTCAAAATTTTACCAAAGCGTCCACATTAATATATGTGGTTAGACTACTTGAGTTAATTAGGTGGTTAATCTAGGAATGGTTAAGTTATTTTCAAGACCTGGCTTTCGTAAAGGCGAAATATAAATGGTATGAATCTAAACCTTACCATAGTATAATGATTGTTATTTGATGACAGATATCTAAATCGGTGGCGTTAAATATTGAGGTGAACATTAAATAACGCTACCATGTGGCCTCATCAACGTGTTTTCTTTCACCGTAAGGTCAAGCTCTTGTAAGATGCTAACACACGCCTAGGTAAGGCACCTTTACTGCTCTAAAATATGTATGGACACAGTTTAGATGCTCAAATGTGCAAAATTTGCAGAATTGCATTCGTGCTAGCTGGTGCTACCCGTAACCTCTCGGGGAAACTTCAGTTGTCTCTACGATAGATCTCTGATCACACGCACAAAACAATTAAAATTAAGGAAATAAATCTGCAAATATTTCTGATTTTCAATTACCCAAATAAGTACCGAACTATATAACTACACCAGTGCTTATAAATCTATGCTAGAAAAAAATTGACAATGGGCCGGAAATAAAGGTTGCTATCATCAGCTCTATAAATTCCGGCGTTCAGTAGCTCGTACTACCACACCCCTTTTGTAAAAACTTTCCTTTTAATCGTTTCACATTACGATCCAGTAATGTGCTAAGTTTCTCGCTCATCGTTATTGAATTTCCACCGATATTATGCTCCCGTATTGGAGCTTCTCGGGAAACATTCTGATAATTATTGCCTTTAATTTGTTCAACTGTTTAAGTTTAACTTACGGTATTTCGTGATCATACGTCTACAGAATTATTTATCGAGCGTACTGAAACAACGTTTTACTGGTTAATAAAGTAGAGTTCTTGGCCAGTTTCTGACGTCGATTGATTTGCAATTCTGAGCTCGCCAGCAGCAACCTAGGCAGCGGTTTTATAAGATAATGTTAGCGCAAGGAGTGGCATTAGCGTATCAAAATTTACAGGGTGGTAGAATATGATGATTGTGTCCGGCTGAATCGTTGTAAAAATCCGTGCCACATCCAGCAATCAAGCGGGATAGTAGGGATCAGTAGTTGGCTAGATCTCGACCACCACATTGTGATAAAACCATCACTTTTAGCACTTTTGATTTGTCGCGTTTCAGAATCAGCTAGTGTATATCCAGGTGCTGAGAGACTTGCAGGCCAGCTAACAGAGACAACCGACGATCAACTGTATTATGCTTACCATAAGGTACAATGCAGCCAATTTACGGACTTGAAAACGACTGCAGTACGGTCATTGTATAGAGTTCCGATAAAAAAGTTATCGTCGGCGGCTTTCTGCAAGACGTTTTCAATTTGCGAAAGCTTAAATTATTCTCGCTTGTATTGTAATATAATGATAGAACTACCAATGGACGTAATTTTACTGGGAAATAAAATTGCCATTCGAAAGAGACGTTCCCTTTATTTACACTTTAGCACTCCTTCAGTTAATAATGAGGAAACACGGAAAGAAGTAGAGACAGCAGCAATTAAACAAAGGGTATAGGACGAATCACTGCGCGCCTGTAGCGAACTCTACTTATATACGTTTGACATATTTTAGAGAAATCCTTATAAACGTCTCGGTATAATGAGTGTCATATTCGGTGTGTATGGTCAGAAAAAAAAAAATTGCAATATTTTTTCTATAAAATTGTATCACTTATAGCTCGTTGGCATGCGAATCAACCAATTATATGTTTCTTATGTTTACTGTACTGTGAAGACGTGGAATCGCTTTCCGGCCCTCGTGTTTACTCCTGAGATATGGAAAGGCAGATTTACTGAGATCAGTAGGTTCACCTGACGGCGACGACTGCTCATAGAATTTGTCACCGGCAGTCACAGTTGTTTACATCAAGTATTGTGCAGCCATTTTGTCGAGCTTACTATAAAAAAAGAAAGTTTAAATGTAGGTATGTATAATGTAGGTAATATATATATATCAGGGATGTTATGGATATCCGTATCCGTAACCGAAACTATCGGATATCCGAAATAAAAAAATATCATGTTATAGTTATGACTAGTTATGACATGTTTTGTTTTTTGCCCGGGCGAACTGATACACGAGCCTCGCGCGTACCTGTGTGCATTGTTTATATCTATTGCTTAGACATAGCCAGTCAGTCATTTACTCTTGTGGGATTTACTTACATAACAAGTGTTGTGTGAATTAATTTTATTAGGACAAAATGCGTCCCAAGTCTTGTTTAATTTGGACACTCTTTGATCACGTGAATACAGATTTCGCAAAATGTAAACAGTGTTCTTTGTTTATTTAATAAACTTTAATATTGTTTTTTCATTCGATAGGTAACGCTTTAAAATGAGTAGCTATAATAATTACTTATATGGCTGATTGGAATACCAAATGGCAACTTAAAATAAAGCCCAATAATTATCTATTTGTATTTTACTTTTACAATTTCTTCAAAATCTAATATCCATAACCGAAACTATCCGAAAGTAACGGATAATCCGAAATAATTTCATATCCGTAACCGTATCTGAAACCGACATAATATCATTCATATATCCGTATCCATATCCAGATCCGAAATTTCATATCCATAACATCCCTGATATATATATATATATATATATATATATGAAATTTGAAAGAAAAAAAATGTCTATAGTCTACCAATTAGCTATCATCTTTCTAAATATAAAATTTTGTACTATATTATTTTTTTCTGCATCTAAAGTTACATAATGTTCAAATAAACTTAAGATATGCTGAATGTAGACAACCTCATATGCATTTTAACGTTTTTTAGTTATTTGATATTTATATGTATCCATTATAGCGCCATGTTCTTATTGAGATAGACAGAAACGATGGAGCATGACTTCTTTTTATTTTTGAACGAAGAAACCTTTTTAGTTTTCTTCCGATTGATAAATCCGAGTCCTATCGCTTCTCACTTTACCTACGCTTACATAGAAAACGCAAAGAAATCGAGGTGCGGCTGTGTCCGGGACACGTACAGAATACGTGTCGCTTCGGACGCTTTAAATTTTTATGTTCACTCTATCATAGTATGATGTTTTATGAGTATCACTGGATTGCTGTTGAGTATCTTTTTCCAAACGTGTACGATTTCTATATATTGATTTGGTTTTTTGACGATTTTCGACCGACATTACATTTTTTTTTCTTAAATTTTAATTATAACTCCATATATTAATAACTGTTTCACGCTAATGTTTTGTATACGCACTCGATAAAAATAGAAACTATCAATTGAAACTAAAACGAGCGTCGGAGTTTCTCCGGGTTATAATTTATACAAAATGAATATTATGTGACGCGGCAAAATAATCTCAAAATGGCAGCGCGGCCCTCTCCCCCCCGCGCGCTACCTGTCCTCACTCTATATAACGAATTCATTGATCCTTTAACTATAGAGTGGTGTAATTGAATTTTGGATGTAGATGAAAGATATGTAGCTGCAATGTCAAACTTTAACTCCCAATTTTTATATCACCAGTTGTTTAAATTGCCTCCCACTATGGAAGTTAACTAAAAGACGTATTCACACAAAAAAATATATCCATATTTTTTTCTGTCAACTGTACCAAGCACTGCGCGATACATCCGACACACCGAAGAGTAGCGACGTGTGAAATCTGCATTTCTTTGAGATGCACTTGTCCTCCTCCGAAGGCGCACCACCCGCTCTCACCCCGCCCCCGCCTCACCCCCGCGAAGCCTCTCAGATAAAGAGGGCTCTACTTTCGCACGCTTTGAGCACTGCGCTCAAGTTTTGTTATTATCTAAGAGATTGCAAGGTTTCATATTATATGATCGAGATGCATTCTTTATTAGCCTCCGACGCAAACAGATGGGTGTTATAAGTTTAACATGTATATCAGTAAATCTACCTGTGGCATCGTAACACCTAAACGGATGAACTAATTTTAATTTAGTTTTTCTTTTCTCGTTTGAAAGGTTTTCTAATAGACAGTGTTCTTAGTTATAGCAAGAACATGGTATCCTTGATCTGTGATGCTGGAGCATCATTTGGAATCTGCCCCACTCCTCACCTACTTACAGCGGAGGTATAATAGTATTTGGGCTCAAAAGAATGTATCTAATCTGACTCGTAGTTCCATAGATTATAGCAGTCAATAGAGAAAAACTCATGGACTTTTATATAAGTATATAAATAAAATAAATGTGCAGTCAAACAGAAATCAGATCCCGCAACAGTCGGTATCTTCAGCTCTAAGCCTATAAAGAGACCTAGATATAGATGCAGTCAGAGCTAGGTTTTGTTTTGTTCCAGTATGATAGACCGTGTGAGGCGTTAGGACTCCTATTGTTTACGAATGATATACTATAAGAATATATTTGCTGTCAACTGTGGTATTAAGGAGGCTAATACATTATATATATATATATTTAAAAAAAGACTTATATTGACATTAGACACGCAGAGATATTTTGAATAGAGTGCAGCATATTACTTATTCAAAATTAGACTAGTCTGTTGTGAGTATGCAAGTGTTAACACAAACAACAAAATACTACTCAGTTCGTTTAATCTGAGTCATAACCATAAAAATACAGCTTCAATTTAAACTTTATTCTCCTAACAATAAAATTTGTATTAAACGAAAACATAATTTATTATATTATCTCGTTCTGCTGTTTACTTTTTTTTTTATAGTGGCACTGCATTGTGACTACACTGTGCCTGACGTTAAGCATAATAAAATAACAAATAGTGGCGACCATCGATATATCGAGAGTCCTTCGACAGTCGCAACTGTTATGCTAAATTTTTTCTTATCACGTATAAATGCTAAGTGGTAGTACAAGATAATTATGTCCAAATGAATCGCGACCATCATAGCGTAACACCAATCACGGCGGCTCGCTTAGACGTATTCGCGTTCCGGGAACAGCAGCTGTATATCCAGTAATCAAGTAGGGTGTTAGGGATATGTACCCCGCCTGGGCACCGACTACCGTGCACATGATGATAACACCCGTCACAGTGAATCTTCTATGGTTTGTCGCCTTTTGGGATTTGTCAATTTATTGGAGTCATTGGCGATGTATTGCCGATATCTCGATAGTCGACAAACTTTTTCGATTGTACTGTGCTTATCAATAGGAACAATGCAGTGACTGCACTTCAGTACGGAACCACGCGTCAAATAAATCCTTCTAAAGTCTTCTTTTTCAAGGGAGCTGTTTAAATTCAGGTGAAGTAATTGTTAATAGTAATTCTTAAGTTTTGTGATGCCTATATTACACATAGGCGACATAGTCGCTAATACTATTGTACTTAAAGTAAAGAAGAAAAAATCTTAATTGCAATGGATATAGTCCATCATTACGGGCCGTTTTTTAAGTATTAACAGCGAGGCGGCATTTTTTTTACGATTTAATAAATACGACTCCGCTATTCCTATACGGGGATATATGGGTCGCGGATTTCTCCCCAACTCCTAAATGAGGCGGAGGTAGAGGGATGTCATACGTCTCGATATCTAGCTAAGAGCTCATATCGTAATTGCTCATATTTTTCATATTTCTTTAATTGATAAATACAGTTGTCATTAAATATTAAATAACTTATTTGTTGTTTGTAATAGTGCCAGTCTATAACTGTCCCAAGCGCGTATTCCCAAAGGAAAGTGTGGGCATAACCCACGAAGTATGCAGACTTTAAGCAGCGAAAACTCTGTATGTTTTTCTTCTTCGAGAACATTTCTCAAGACGTTTATATTTCCTCACGATATTTTCCTTCACTGTTAGTCGATACTGTTAATAATCTATTTATTTTTTATAAGTTTAAATTTAGGACAACAATCTTGTTTGATGTTAAATGACGATATGACCCTAAATGGTGATACGTTAAGCCTAGTGGTGGAAGAATAGCTGTCGGCACACACCTATAGATGCTAGGTGATAGATTTCCAACTTGAATGTGGTAGTTAGCCAGGCGGGCATTAGAAAATGCCATGCCATCGCGCTATGGTTTCATCACGTTGTTTTCCTTCACCCAAAACTTAGCCCGATTGTTGGGATTCGAATTTACGTCGATCCACTACTATTATTAAGAAGTATAGCGATGGAACTACTGATCAGACTCTCAACTGATTTCAGTATGAAGATTGAACGGTACTGGCCGTATATCAGTGCAAGATAGCTATTTCACACATTTGTTCGTAGGATGTTAGAATACAAGTTAATCACAACCAAGAGGATGCGACGACTGGAAAGACACATAGAATGGAGCAGAAGGGGGACTCACCACGTATCCTGGTTGAATCTGCCACGATCCGAGGGTGCACCCTGAACTTCCTTACACGTCTTGAACAGTCTTAACACTAGAAGCACTAGAGCACTAGAAAGATGTATTTCACTAGGTTTCCGATACTTTTATGCAATTTACCACGAAATTATTCACAGCGCGTGTATCGCTGCAGTTCCGCGGCGGCCATTACAACGTTTTCGTATAATGGTTTTTAATAACCTTATTTGTAAATTATTATATATATTCTCTAAACAAGTTTTATATGTACGTCTACAGCTAGCCAGTCCTTAATTGATCACAGAATCCGTTAATGACATATACAGCAGCCACAATGTGTTGTAGAGAACTTTATGATTAGGCATGCACAATTTTAACAACATAGCTCTAAGTTTACAACATACATGGTCAATATGTGGACCCTCATTAAATTTGTGATCTATTTTTAGCCCAAGGTATGTGTGTTCATTCACCACGTTAAGGTGCGAATATGTGCATGAGATATTTTTTAAGTGCATACAGTTGTGCCCATGAGCGATGATCTAAGTTAGGCAGTTTTTTTTTGTTATATGATGAATGTACATTAGTGAAATTAGTTTAGTTTTAATTTAATTTATAGATAGGCCTAACTCGTGAGCCCATTTGCCCAAAATATCAATATCCTCCTGCATCATAAATTGCACCGTATTCAAATCTTTGTGGGCTTTGATTATACATTTGTCATCAGCAAACCAGCAAACTGATATACCGAAATATTTTGCACATATTATTAACATATAATAAGTACTCCGTCGATCCCAGGATCGAGCCTGGATGCCCCGTTTGATGAACGCAATGTCACAAGGAGGTAGGGAATATGCTGGGAGACCATTCCACATCCGCAAGTTACAGGAAAAGATAAGACTGCGAGCTTCTTTGTTCGTGCCGATGTACTCTACCGTCTAGCTGTTTCCGCGTTTTTTTTTTTTCGAACTGACTATACTGTTAGCCTTAGGGGCCCTGGAGCCTTTACGGCTTTTACAGCTTTACCGGGCTTGGGGGCGAGCGCTTAAGGCACTCAGCCGCGAAAGGTTTGCAACAACATCCGAGAGTGTCAAAGTGGCCGAACCTCGGCTCGGACTGCTGCGCGTATGCAAATAAGTCGCATCTGACTAATTCCCTATCATTTGATCTAAACTAACTATACATATTATATACATGTTTCTTCCCCCTGGGATACACATAGTATTTAGTGTTCTGAATTTTTTTGTCTAAACTAACTAGACAAAAAAGAAAAAAAAGGTCCCTTACAGAACCTATGTACCTGTGTGTTATGCATGTGTGTACAATGCAGTGTCATGTGCGGCTGTGAAACCTAGTGAATGTAGAGTCACTGTATCGCGCGAGCGGCTGCTTGGCTCAAGGGCTCCATACCGATGGATCGGACCTAAGCTTGAGTTGCCGCAGAGGAGGGCGGTCGTGGCGGGTGTGCGGGAGCGAAGTTAACCGTACGTCCCCTGCGAAGAGAACGGTGGTTTCACGGGCGTGGGTGCGAGCACGCATATGTTGCGGGAGCGGACGCGTAAAACTTGTTCGCTTTCTCGATGTCGTCGTCGGGATCGACAAAGTGATTTTGCGGACGGCGTTTACAACGTTTGGCAACGGGGATCGAGTTGTCTGGGACGTAGTTCACTGTGGATTTTACGAGTGGGTTGGGATGATTCGAAGCGCTATCGAAGTATCTCCTGGTGAGATATTTCACATAGGCTTCTATCGAGGGAAGCCTCATGTCCCTGTGAAGGTCCATGTTCCTAACGAAGGCTGGAGGGTCGAGCAGGCGACGGAGAAACCAATTTGGATTCTTTGCATGCGGGCGAAGTTATGTTTGGACATATGTGCGAACGCGGCGCAGCTATATGTCAAGATCGGGCAGACTGTGTCCGCGTGGTTCTGTAATAGAAGAGAGGCGATGAGGTAAGATCAAATAACTGTTTTTCTATTTTCAACACCTTTATAAGTGTCATTACATTAATTTATATCCTCGCCGTCAATGATCGGGTCCGTAGAGCGTAAAGTGAAGAGATATTTGCGACAGCCACCATGACAGCGACGACCACCGATGACAGCGATGACCACTGAAGTCTCGTTGGTCACCATTGTGTTTGGATTGTACTGTGATTATCAGTAGGGACAATGACGTCAATTTAAAAAGTTACTATTAAAAACAAAAGTTTCTATGTCCCCCATACCAACATCTTAAGATTTCCACTTCGAAACTTTGCACTGCGGCACCCCGCTAAAATGTATTAACCACTCTTTTTGATTGTCTTATAAATCACGAAAATATTAAAGTACCTAACTATACTAAAATATGTACATAAAAGGTTAACCGCTAAAACCGTATGTGACTACAATCCCTATGTGCCTGCGGCGATGGCAACCGTCGAACGGTTCCATTTGAAACGAATTAATTACACACATTCAGTATTCAGAGAACATCGAAAGCGACCGCAAATAATTCACACACACACATATATACAATCATATACACAGCCACAAACACAAAACCTATATACAAAAACATCTAGAAATCGCGCACATAAAATTTCATATATAAAAATGTCAATAAAACACGCACACACTGACACCGGGTCGCGGGTACACTGTCGCACACATACGCACGACTCACACAAACGCATAATCTTTCGCTCGGGCGATATGTATCGCCACTACATAGCAGTAATCTTTCACTGTGACTCACACAAACGTAGCGTTCGTGTTTTCAGCGAGCGCGACGGTTTTTTCTCAGTTCGCGCGCGTGTGCGTTTCTCTAGCTGGGGGGTGGTGGGAGGGCATACATTTTCAGGAAGGCTCCAGCGTCACAGGGCGTCTTTCAGCGTTCCGAAGCCGCACACATCGCCGGCTATCGGCGAGACGAAGAAGCAAAGAGTATGCACAGAGTAACTAAATTTACAGAGAGGTCAATTTACAAAAAAATCATCAACTAATCAACACAGTTTATAATATGAAATAATTAGGCATTATACATAGGCATAAAATGTGTGTATTTATGTACGCACCAAAAAAGTGTTCTTTGTCGTAACAAAACCAAAAATCTGTTTACCATTTATGTAGGTGTAAATGACATACGCATTTGTTCAAATTTTCTCTTTAATATAAGTACTGGGAATGTATTTAAATTTTGTGTAATATAACAAATTAAAACAGATTGTCGATGGCGGAGAGGGAATGGTTGAAACTATGGCTAGTATTGTAAATTACTTGAGAAACTGCGATATTTGCGTCCAAAGCGTTTACTTTTTTCGTCACGTATCTCTCTCAAATTTTCAATACGAAAATTCGCAATTTTTGAGATACAACTTAGATAATATATTTATTTAAATTTTAATAAACTAGGTGGCTTTCTAGAAGATGTTCTCTCTTTTCTAGTAGTTAATAACTCGAATACAGCGCCACCTATCGCATTCAGAGATAGCATAAAAACCTTTGCCATGAAGAAAATCTTAGATCTATAAATTTTCATTGTGATCAGTCAAGCAGTTTTGGAATATATAAGTCTCATATATAGCAACATCCATTTTATTAATAACTAGCAACTCGCCCCGGCTTCACACGGGTAGCAAAGTAATACATATATACTCTTTTGGTTTGTTCTGACATTTAAAACAATTATTCTCGTATTTTAGACAATTTACAAAGAAACCTGTAATGAATTATACACTTAAACCTTCCTCATGAATCACTCCGTCCGTTGGTGAAAATCGTATGAAAATCAGTTTGGTAGTTTTCGAGTTTATTGAGTCCAGACAGAGATTGATGCGACAGGGGATTTTGTTTTATAACTTTATGTAATGATACATCTATACATTAAGTATATTTGAAAGGATAAAAAGTGTTTGCAGTGTTTGATTCATGTTAAATAGATATACGAAAGTTTGACTTTTTTTAACATTCTCTGTCCGGAATTCCCGTGGGCTACTCTATGCGATCGGGCGGCCAGATCATCGGGGTGCGGGCGGCGTCAGGGTATGGGCCAGGAGGTGATAGCACTACGTGTGTGTTCGGAAAAATGCCTTATGGATTCCGGTAACCAGCTCGCTTCCCACCCGTTTGCAAGTTCTTTATCCTTACTGTTTTGCCCTTCTAACAAAGTATTGGTTGAAATATCGAATTTTGTCATATTTGTAGTCAAACGTCTCTTTCTGGAAGGAGTCTCGGGATTGATCATCACACTAGCTCATGACGTATGGCCGACTTCAAATGCTGACTAATGTATATAATCCCGCGATATGGTGAGTTTTTTTTTATATAGCACTAGCTGTGTTGATTTTATTCAACTCTTCACCACGCCGCTCCACGCCCCTTGCCAACTCACTCGTGTAGCCTATCATTGTTCTTATTATCTCTACTTGCCTACAGATTTCCAGATTGCTTGATGTTTATAGTTACTGTTACTCTTAACCTAATAGTTACTCCTTGGAGTCGTTGCGTGAAGTTATATTCTATAACCATAAATGAATCTATATATACAAAAATGGATGTTTGTATGTATGTTCCCTATGGCTGCAGCTAACGGTGGTAGTGTGGTAGCGATGGTTAAAATTAACTTTTCAAATGTGACTGATAGTTCCAGAGATTAGCGCGTTCAAACATACAATCTCTTGAGGTGTGTAATATTATAGTATTGATATGTCAGGCCGGAACGGCAAAAGATTAATAATTCTGGAAATTAGAGGTCCATACTGGTAATCTAAAAGAAAAAAATAGAAAGTAATTTCGAAATATAGATCCCGGAAAGCCTTTAACAAACAGATGCGTTTCTTTTCATGAACGAAGTTAAAATTCTCCATTTTATAGGTAAAATTAGTATAAGCAAATTCGGACTCAGATCCGGTTTGTCGAATTACTATATATCTTAAAGTGGAATAGCCGAAATAAAAACACATTTTTAAACAGTCCAAGCAAAATGTTGAAATACTTGAAGATGTTACTAAATATCTACAAGAATAAAAAAAAGCAGATTCTCAAATGAATTACTATTATGTAATTCCAGTTCAGTTAAATTAAATTAAAATATAATTCAAAAACTAAATATAAGATAATACAAAGTACGTCAGCTCTCTACAAACGCAGGATGCATAATGACGGCATCTCTGTCGTTGCACATTGTATTTTTAATACATTTGTATCTACCCACAGTATTTATAACAAAATGTAAACTATATTTACACGGTTAAGCACGTTGAGTGTAACAAGAAGTAATATTAAGCGTTTACCCGTACATAAGTAATGCAAGAGAGGCCAGATTGCACCAATACATTGCACCTGGTCCGGTCGAGGCGAGGCGAGGCTAGGCGGCGAAGTGGGTCCTTGTCGCCCGCGGGGCCGACCGCTCTGACCCACCACAGTGGTAGGGGGAGGGAGCCGATCGCAATCTTACTGAACGTGTGATTTTTATAATATATTACTATTTATTTTATCCAGCCAGCGTATATCTAGATAATAACTATTATGGTAGAAAATTTAGGTAAATTTGTCGAACGATGACCGTCGATTGGTTTTTTTTACGTTATATGCTTGCGCTGTGGCCACACTCTCACCTGATCTTAAGTGATGTGGCCCAAGATGCTAAGCTAATGCTAAGCCTAGTTGGAGGACTGGCTCTCAAATGCAGCTGCCGGAACACACCTATTAGTGCTTGACGACAGATTTTCAACTTGAAGGTGGTAGTTAGCCAGGCGAGCATTAGAAAAGCCTTACCACCATGCTATGGTTTCATCACGTTTTCCTTCACCGAAAGCTCAGGCTCATTGCAGGGATTTCAACTCACGTTCATCGACGCGATGTTTGTACACGCTACCACTGAGCCATCATTGCTTCAACGGAAAACGAAATGGGTTCTGTAGAGCGAGATGGTAAAATGTAGTTGTGTTCAACTGGATTGCGACAACCTTAAACCAATACGCTATATTGGCATATTTAGGCGTGTTGTGTATTGCAAAGACCGCTTTATGTATGTATGGCCGATCCCTAGTGATCGACGTTATTTTTCGTTTGTAGTGTGCTTACCATTATGCACATTAAGGTCAGTTTGACGTACTACTGTTTAAACATTAAGTTAGTATATTATTCTACAATGCAGCTTTAAATGTGTTATTTCCTTCAAGAGGTTGTAGTGAATATGGAAATAGGAAATTCGAGCGTAACATAACTTCATTATCCCTAACACAACGAATAGTCTTACCGTCTGAATAATTAACGTAATGCTTAACGTTTCTGTAACGTTATTTTAGCGTTACAATAACCGTTGTTGCAGGCGGGTACACGCTGGCCGAGGCCGAACGTTTAAGTTTCGTGTGTCCGTTATAAATTCCGAGCGGGCGTTCTATATTCAAATTGGCCGACGCTATTGGCTGCCTCTGGGTGGTATTTTACGTCAGCGGATAAATGAAACTGTGGATAGTCCTCGCTGCTAGTAAAGATATACCTATTAAAAAATTTATATATATTTTTTTGTTTGTGAATTATTCGGTAACGAAATTAAATTAAAATTCACGCGTCTTTATGAATATTTCTTGTAACACTTAAATTACATTTGAAAATATTATAATCAAAAATATATAGTTATGATAATCAAATACGTTGTTTAAGTAATTATCATAGATAGCTGTATGTAATTCAATCAGCATGCAGCAGTAGAAGGAAAAAAAATGTATGTACTTATGTATATAAATATTCACGTAAGAAGTTATACTTCCCAAGTCCGGTTAAGCTGTAAAAGCCGTTCGAGGCTCCTGGGCCCTTATGGCTAACAGTATAGTCAGTATGAAAAAAAAAAAGTTATACTTATTTGTCGTTACAAAACAAAAATATCAACAAAAATTTTATCCTGTTTACCAACAACATGATGAAGTTAGATGATAATAATATACATTCATTTTACTGACTACTTTTTAATTGTGTAAAAATAATTTAACGGTGTATATATAAACAATTTCATCAAAATTTATACACTATTAAAAAAAAGAAGTCGCTTAATTTATTCAAAATACTATCATTGATTGCAAACTTCATCATTTCGCAATTCCGTCATATGATGCACTTGTAGCTTCTAATTTTAACCTTTATAAATAAGCCAAAATAAGTATTAATACTCATAACACTACACAACAATAATTTTAAGTCACTACACAACAAATAAAATTAACTGAAGCGAAACTTTTGTACGATCTATAAAGTTCCGGGTTCGATTTTCTACCGAAACCTTTACTGATATTGTTATTATGTTTCTAAAAGTTAAAATTTATGTTTTATTACGCATATTAACTAAATATTAAAAGGTTAATACATATTAATTATGATTGAATGAATAAAATGAATTATAGTTTCCGATCCACGTTATTACGTTCCAAGCGTAAACTGGATGAAATTTCGCCGGTACAGAGAGCTTCCCGTAATGTCTATGCATAAAGTATTTTAAACTTGTTAAAATTGCAACGTATTTCTACGTAGCCAACGGAACTGTGCCGCAAGATCAAAAACATATACATACAGTGTCCATCTTATTTTTTGAGGTGTTCAATTTTTTATAACGTATGTCTTTAATACTAAGATAATTTATTTTAAGAGAGGTATGACAGATAAATTCCTGGAAATCTCTTTCTAGTTGGCGCAGCTCGACTGGTGAAATACCTCCACCCTACAGAAAACCGAATCCAAATATACTTGTGTTCTGTTCCTACGGTGAGTAGAGTTTACAGAGCTCCTTAGGAAAGAGGTTAATTAAGGTTTCAAGGTTAGCAATGCCATATTGATACCTCTGGTGTTAAAAGCGCCCATAGTTTAGGTTTTTTTTTTTGAACTGTCTATACCTTTCGCCTTAGGGGCCCTGGAGCCTTTACGGCTTTTACAGCTTCACCGGGCATGGGGGCGAGCGCTTAAGGCACTCAGCCACGAAAGCTTTGCAACATAGTTTACTGGTAACCGTTTTCCGTAAAGCGGGCCGTATGCTTGTTTGCCATCTCAGTTGTATAAAAAAACTAAGTACAGCTCGTCTTTACCGGATTTAAAATAACATATAATTCATGTGCACCTTGCGAAAATAATATAGCTTGTACAATAGTAACTAAATATTTGGAATTATTATATTAAGTATTGTAATCTAAGATAGATAGAAAAGATATAATTTAGTATCATAATGTTACAATGAAAAGGAATAATGCATAAATAGTAAAACAAAAAAATAATATGAAAAGAAATGTAATGCAAAGAAAATGGGCGTCAGCGTTAGCCGTTGCTGACGATATTCAAGGAAAAGTGTTGTTTTGTGCTGGCCAATCCTCTGACTTGACAAAAAACATAACAATTTATAAATAACACGCATCATTGTATTTTTTTCTAAAAATGAAACCTGGAATTACAACCTAAATATAGAATAGCAAAAATTAAAATTAAAACAATGTTTTATAAAAATATTTTTAAGTGATACAAAAAAATGAACAATTATAAATGTAACAATGTTGTTCAGCAACGAGTGATACCCAAAATTGAAATGATTTTTATAGGTTAAATAATTTAGTTTCACGTATTAGATATTTGTGATATTACTTATACGTTGATTTTTGTTCTTGTTTTATTGTTCATTTTAAAGGTTATTTGCTATATAGTTCCATAAATATATATTAATATCCTTTTTCATTAAGATGGCCGTATATTGATGCTAATATAAATATATTCAAGGCGTCATATATTAACGGTCTGTTTAACTATCATGAAAGCTGTTAATTAGATAATTTACATTCTATAATATGCAAAATATTCGCACGTGTCACCGAATGCATCTTTAATGTGTTAATCCTTAAAACGTAATAGTTATATTGTTCCAAACTTTCAAGGCAACATAATCGAAAAATTCATTGAATTAGAAAGTGCGTATAAATTTTTTTTTTAATGTTTTATACCTAGTATGGTATAGTGACAGAACTATGCTTGGTGGTAAGCACAGTATAGTAAAAAACAATGGCAACTATGAAGTGATCAACGATCCACCGCCAGCCAGCCTGCGTAAATGGAAACTGGATATATAGGCCGGTCACTATATGCACGTTGGTCACGACCCAATCGAGTTGTATATCCCTAGTACCTCACTATCGTCATTTCCTCGTCCGATACTTAGCCACTCGCAGGTGAGGTTTGCTCGGATGACTCAATCCTCAAGATGTTATTCGCCCTATATGTTTAACAGACCTACAGAAGTCAATTGTTCGATTCTATCACAAATGTGACTTGTGTGATAAGCCTAACTGTAAGTTTTGTAACGACGACCATCGAAAGAGAAACGGCCAGTGACAGCGAACGTCACGTCGTGCTATCTGGTTGCAAATATCACGGAAAATGTTTTTTAGTAACTGAATAAGAAAAGGTTTACCCAGAAGTTCAATGACGAGTAATTCTTCCATATATAGTTTTTTTATGTAGGTTTTCGCGGTATGTCCACATTGTCAACTGGTGTTAAGTGTTAAGTGGTGACACATTAAGCCTAGTGGAGTACTGGCTCTCAAGTGCATCTATCGGAACACCCCTATACGTGCTTGGTGACAGACTTTCAACTAGGTGGTGGTAGTTAGCCAGACGAGCTTTAGAAAACGCCCTACCAATCTGCTATGGTTTCATCACGATGTTTTCCTTTATCGAACGTTCAAGCTCATTGCAAGTATTAGAACTCACGTCAATCGACGCGGTGTACTAACATGCTACCACTGAGGCATCATTGCTTAAAGTATATGGCTAAAATATTAAAGAAGGTGTTTGAGGAAATCCATTGTAAATAATTTATTTAAAATTTCTTTGCTAATCTCGCTTGAAACAGATTAACAGCTATTTATGTATTTCTGCAACAAAAACGTTTGTTATTATTAATTGTTGAAATGAACCGACACATAAAAAACCAAAAAAAAATTTTGCTAAATTATTGACACGGTTATAAGCAATCATTTTAGAAACTAATGCCGAAACACCGGCCAGTAAAATAAGTATATAAAATGAAATGCATTTCGTATAAAAATGATTTTCAATAAAGCTCAGCTAGTGTTAACCGAGAGTTATATACTCCCACCTTGTTTTTAAATAAAATCAAAGTGTATGCGGGCTCGGTTCCGCCTGGTTCTTTATGGGGTTCATAAAAATGCCTCAACTTCAGCGCGAAACTCCGCGTCGCCCTTACTAGAGTTACTCGACTTTATATTTGAACAAATTTCTTGATAATTGGTGTGAGAGTTACAAAGTCAGTTTCATGGTAAGGGATACTAAAGATTATGTATTTTAATCCAGCTTCTATGAGCAGATTGGCGAAAATTTTGATGATTTAATTTTTGTTTAAGGTGGTTATTAAGGTATTTCTTTAATGTCAGATGATATCATGAGACATGTAAGCCAGCTTTAACTGCACATCCTGCACTCTGATGAATAGAAAACGGATAATGGTGGCTTCTCACTGGTTTTTTAATACTATTTCCGCAAAATAACTGCACAGTATCTGATGGGTAATACGGTGTAGTTCAGATACAATGGCAACCGCTGCTGAACAGCTTCCATCGGCAGTAGTCGCCGTCTTGTAGAAGAAATACCAGTTCATGCATCGTTTGAAGAATCCTTGAATAGGAGAGAGAGAAGGAATACGCTGGCGGGTTGGTTGTCTGATTTTACATCTTTACAGTACGGCAGGTATAATATTTTCCAAACCCATTTGTTCTTGCCGAAATGGATAATACTATGTAGCTATGGATTCGAATGCCAGCTCGCGAGCTTATAAATGATAACAGCCAGTATAGGCATAGTGAAGACCTCGTCATAGTGTCTGATTTGTCTGATTTATGTTTCGACAACCATTGCCACAATTGCCATTACAGAATCTAAAATAAAAAGTAGACTAAGTTACTCCTTATAACATCGCTTCAACTGTTTCGGAGATTAGCCGGTACAAACAGAAAGACGGATAAAATGTTTACAAATGGGTGTTTTTTTGTTATAAGTAACTTATAACAACTTATAGTAACTTTCATATACATTTAGTAAAAGCTATTATTTTGACATTACAAACAGACATTTCCATTTTATTATTTTTATAGGTTGACACGTAATTAGGTTGTTAGTTGAAATCCGTGTCACAATAATATTAATAAAGCCATTCTGTAAATTTATGTCCCATTGGTGGGCAAAGGCCTCTTCTCGAGGAAGGGAACCGGCTTAATTGATGACGTATTGGCGATTACAAACGCGCAATATATCTATACATCTATATTTTTTCCATATACATGTCTTTCCTTAATTGTTAGTCAATACTGTTACCAATTTATATGATTAAATATACGCGATTTCTGAAAAATTCGTGTGTGAACCACTCCACCACAACGACTTTTTAAAGTAAGACCATATATAAGCAGTAAGCTTACCTACCGACAGTTCCATAATAACTTATATAAAAATTTATCAGTGTACCTTCCAACTTGGATGGGATCATTAAAATGTTCAGCGTCATTCAATATGAAATTCGAATTTACGTAAAATGTAAAACCGAGAGTCATCTGCTTTGGAGTTTTCATGGCGCATCACTATTAAATATAAAATATTATTTTGTTTAGAGATGGGCACGATTGATTGTCGATGATTAAGATATTTATTTGTCGATATTTCTGAGATTTTTGATCCTTATCCGTTAATTTACATTTATCCAATAATAAACTCTCGATATAAAACTGGAGGATATATAAGAAAATCGAAATCAAAAATTAAAATCTATCACAAAGTGAGTGAATTCCGGCAGATGCACATGAAAGTCAGGTCTTTTTCAGGCTTAGCATCTCAACTTCTAAGTCACCACATCACCACTTAAAACCAGATGGTATCACGCTCAAACGCTGCGTATGTATCAATAAAAATAATAGGTGCAGTCTAACGGAAAATACCCTTTACCTTTCGATGGACTATATATTTTTAGATAAAAAAATACAAAGCTAAATGACATTTAATATTAACAATTGAGTGGGTATTGCAATTGAGCCCGTCCATTGCCACTTAAGTCTAGCTATTCTTCGGGATATGCCGATGACTTTGCTTCTCCTGCGGGTCTCCTCATTTCTGTTTCGATCACGCAGAGAAACTCCAAGCATAGCCGTCTCTATTGCCCTTTGAGTGACTTTGAGCTTTCCTATGACGCCCATAGTTAGCGACCACATCTCAGTACCATAAGTAATCACTGAGAACGTACAGTGGTCAAAGACTTTCGTCTTGAGATACTTGGACGAGAAGATGGTATTTAGCATCCGCAATTGTATTAAGTGCCGATATGCTCCAAGATGGTAAAATGTTAAGCCTAGTAAGAGGACTAGCTGTCAAGTGCAGCTGCTGGAACACAAGTATAGATGCTTGGCGACAGATTTTTAACTTGAGGTTATTAGTTAGCCAGACAAGCATTACCATCATGCTATGGTTTTATCAAGTTTTCAGGATCATTGTAGGGATTCGATCGATTCGATTGTGATCCATACGATGTTCGTATACGTTAAATCATTCCTGAATTCATTCGTATTAGTATTATTATATCGATATTTAGGCAACACTGTTACCATGTTTCACAAGGATCGAGTGTCTACGACCCTTATAAAGCATGTACTGAGCTCAGGACTCAAATATCCGGCAATGCACGTTCATTGCAGATATACTGGAGGATTATACTAGATTCTGACGACGACTAATTACTAAACTGAAGCTATTTAAGCTTCACAAATGCGTGTTTTTTCCGAATTGGTTCACCATTATTGTCATTGCTTATTTCATATATTACTATATCATGTAACCTGACCAGAAAATACAGTTATGAATTAAAATAAAATAAAAACATGTAAATCGGATAAGTGGTTTTAAGATAAGCGTGAAAAGAACATGAACGGACAGACAGACAGAGAAACGTTGACTTTTATAATATGTAGGTATAGCTGTAGTGTTCTAGATTGTAATTGATGGTTTTTGATATTGGTTGTAAAACGTCATAGGTTATTATAATATATAATTATATGGTATTTTATTGGTATTATATGGTATTTGATTATACCATAAACTATAAGTCCCTTCATATAAAAATGTCTACATAGAATTTTTCAAGGCTTTTTTGTGGTGAGATCATATTGATAAAAAGTAATGTTTTCGGTTTAAAATTGTTTATAAAACTCTTTCAAGTAATATGTATGATGCACCATCTATTATTAACAATCTGTTTACAGAAAATGGTGGCTGTTAGATTGTTAATATTTTATAATATACGAATTATTCACACGGATCAGTTACACTTAGATGAAGTAAAAACAAAACTCGACCAAATTAAAAAGCCCGTCCCAATCCGAGCCTGGGTAAAAAATCCGCGGATAAGCAACTCATCAAGCAAGCAGGCTATTAATACCGAGTACACGCCGACTTCACTTCGCCGGCTAATATTTAACAGTGTTCAGATAACACGAATATATACGAGGCGCCCGGTGTAGTTCATTTAAAATGGAAAAAACATATTTTTCCGAGTCGCGGACGATGTTGCGCGGCGCTTCCGTCGTAGATAACTACCAGCTACCTACCATTGAATAATACTTTTGTATTCTATATATTATGTTTGTATCTGTTGTATCATTTCATGTTCTGATTTATATTTTATGTAAGTTTTATAACGTTTAGTTTATACGTCCAAGATGGATGCGTTTGTCAGTTGAAACTTTTTTGTTAGTCGCGTCATCGAATCATATGCCAGTGTCGATGTAAACAAAATATTTTTATTAGAGTAGAAAATAATTCAAAGTTTATAACAATATTCATATTTTATTTAACTATTTATATAAAAGATAACTGGCTGACTGACATAATATGTCAACGAACAGCGCAAAGTACTAGCTAGCACTAGGACCGTGAAACTTTGGAAATTCAACCTCTACGGTGGTGAAAAAGGGGGTGAAATTTTGTATGCAAATCCGTCATTTTTGAAGATAATATTTATGAAAACTGGTACTTAGCAATTCAGTCAGTTAACATAAATCAACTATGTCGTGAGCAAAGCCGCGGGAAAAGCGCTCGTCCTAGTATAATCGATATGATTAAGCTTATAGTATACTAAAATGCATCCTTGGGAGATTGGGTTACAAGTGGAAATCTATGTTTCGCGCAATTACATAGAATTCACTTGTATGGTTAAGTTAAGAATAAAGTTACAGGGTTTAGACACAGTTTAAAAATATAAAATATAATAATAATGAAACTGCACCAATCTATTTCTACAAGTCAAAAACTCCCGACGAAATCTTTTCATGTGTTTTTTTAATATGTTACGCACTCTGCAACCAAGTTCATTTGTCGATGTAACTAATGATGATTTAGAAACAGGATTAGTTATGTTCAGTTGCTAATTAATACCTGTGGTTGGCATTTGGTGGTAAATTTTCAACTTGAGACTGATAGCTAGCCAGACTATTACATGTCTTCCACTGTGCTTTAGTTATTTCAACATCTTACTTTCACGGAAATTTCATGAATGTAGTACCTACTCTATATTTTTTTAATAAAATTCTTTTTGAAATAACTTTTAAGAAGAATATAGACTTGCGCGCTTCTTACTTTACGATACTGAATGACCTTTCAGTTTCTATATACAAATTTTTATCATAATATAAATATAATAAAATGAGGCTATAAAAATGATCTAAGAATTAGTAGATAGATGTATCTCGTTTACTATAAAAATATTAATAAAAATATACTAGGAATACATAACACACGAAAAAATTATAAATATGGATTATAGAGACCAACTATGAGAAAATACAAACGGCCTCATAGAATTTTAAGCTTTTTATACACTATGTAAATCATCTTAATCGATTATTAGGTTATCAATAATTATACATCGATTATGAAATATATCGAATATATATTAGGATCAATATCAATTCCAAGTTCCAAATTTAAATCGGCTCCATTGACCGATACTTCGGACGTCGCTTCTGCCGACACGGAATACCTATCAAACGTACGAAGGCGGTTTCAGTGCACGCACACACGCTCAGGTTTCAAACGTCGAACGTGGTAAATGCGAGTATCGGTTCGAGTGTGCGCCGTAGTGCCCAATCGCGCATAACCGATCAGCCAATCGGGCAGCTCCGCCGGTACTCGATAACGCACGACCGGTTTCCGTCGACCTTCGATTTTCATAGATTTACCTCTGCGCGGTCGTCGTATTGGATTCTACGGGACGGACGGGGGATCGATTTAATTTGGACAGTGTTTCGCCGAAGGTTCGATATGCGATTGGCTATTGGCGTCGTTTTACGTCACGTAGATTTTCCGCGGTTTTTTTTCTCGTCGATGGGAGTGATCGTTGCGTTTACGGATATACGTACATAGTTCAGTAATGAACCGTATCGCTGATTGGTGCATGATTTAAACAAGTTAACAAAAAGGAAAAAAAATCTTGCAGATTTCGTAAAGTTTTTCTTAATTTTTCACGCTGTGAACTGAATTTCTTTTAAATTATATTATTAATGTATAGTGAAGTTGCACGGTGCGAATATTGCGAATGGTTTTGATATACATACATACGTATTATATAGTTATTAGGATTATTTTTTAAATTGATTTATATGTCAGAGTTTATTGACAATTTCATTTGAGTTTAAGTGACGATGTGGCCAAAAACAATAGCACGCTAAGCTTAGAGGGAGCTGGCACTTAAGTGTAGTTGTCGGAGCACACGTATAGGTTTTAGCTGACAGTTTCCAAATTAGTCTGGTGATTGCAAGGTGAGTATTAAAAAACATTTTTTATAGTTGCACGGTGAAGTGAAGAAGCTGTGCCTGAAGGAAGTACAGTACAATCCAAGAATAACTATCGAGTAATCCTCAATCCATCTCCGCTTGTCGCTGTTATACCGACCTGTAAGCCGTTGGGTAGCTGAATATACACTGGATGGTCCACAAACGGGACAAACCAAAAGATTCACTTTGAGGAGTTTACGGGATATGGTGTATACGGGGTTATGGGATTGGGTATTACGCTTGATCCGAAATTACAGTGAGGTCCGCACATTAAAACTTTGGCGGGAACATTAAATTCTGCTGCATTCGCAGTACGTAAGATTCGCCAGTTAACAGATATTGCCACTGCTTAGTTAGTCTACTTAGTTTACTTCCATAGCATAATGTATTACGGTATTTTTCTGTGGGGTTCAACAGCTGAGGTAGACTCCATGTTCATACTACGAAAGCGGGCAGTTCGAGCAACATCCAACATGAGACCTCGCGAATCACTATAGACCAAGTTCTAGGAATTTAATGTCTTAACTTTGCCCTCCCAATACATTCTTGATAATATAATGTATATTCGTAAAAACTTTTGCAAACTAGGTCTTGTCAAATACCAGCACAGATTTAATACTACAAATAGACATAAGTTAGTCGTACCGAGTGTAAAAAACACGTATGTAAGACTAATATTGTTTTTTGGGTAATAGTGTCAGGTTCTTTAATAAAATCCCGACGCACATTACTGATTTGCCAGACAATGAGTTCAACGACCATGCCAAGTAGGTTTTTTTGTCAAAAGGTTATTATTATAGAGTGGAAAATTATGTTAATTATAGTGATGTCTTAAATTAAATTATTAATATGATTATTAAATGTAAATATTGTTTGTACAATTGGAAAAAAAATAAAAAAAAGATAAGCCCGATCACTCGATCTCTAATAACTTTTGCTTGGTCTTCTCGACGAGTGGCATGTTTTCCGAACCGGTAGTAGTATTGCCGTTCATAAATGCCTTCTTGGGGCCTAAATTGCATAAAGTACTTTTTGATTTTGTTTATCACGATGATCAGGTGATGACGACCCAGTCAGGTACAAAACCCTATGTTTATGGTTATGGCCCTTTGGTTACTGGATATAAACCGACTGATCAAGTTAAGCGTCACGTTTAATGATCACCTTCCACTATGACGGCAGTTAGACTTAGTGACAATTGTAGTGTCCTACCAACCAGTAAGTTATTCTTCACTAAGACTTCACGCTTATTAAACACACGTCGGTTGACGTTATGTCCTCCCGCTTGCTAAGCCATAGCACCTACGATTTTTCTAATACAAGCGGGAGTTGATACACAAAAACCTCGGCAACGTTTTCAAAGGTGTTATTACGAATTAATATTATATTATTACATTTCTGCAGTCGCGATGGCATCAAATACAACCCTGCAAGATATTGCACCGACCCCCCACCCCAACGGAGGCGGCACGTTAAAAAGCAATCTCCTTAATGGAATTTCAATTTCCACAACGAAGTTAACTAGAAATTCCACTGCGCTGTGCAATGTATAAATATAGTGTTATTCCTATAATAGCAGTTAGGAAAAGAACGTTTTATATTGTACACTAGTTTTCACTTCTGGCTTCGTCTGTTTCGCGATAAAGTTGAACACTTTTCACCCAGTTATATCGGTTGGTGATTGTTTCGTTTTAAACATACGGTGTTCTCTATTTTCATATTTCCCTTAATGTTTACGGATTTTTTATATACAATTAAGGTGCCAAACAAGTTTTTGAGTCGGTCTGATGGTAAGCGGTTACCATAGCCTATAGACGCGTATATAAGGGGGATGCCCTTTAACTCTACTCTGAGAACGCTACTTACCGTAGGAAAACAATACCTATGAGGTGGCTTTCAAGCCCAGCTGCCGGAACTCACGTATAGGCGGCGATAAATTTTCAACTTAGATATAATGGAATAGAGAGGTATGGCACAAATAAATTTCTTTGGAGATATCTCTCTACTTGGGGCAGTCCGACTAGTGCAATACCTCTACCCTACAGAAGTTCGCAGCAAAATAACCTTGTGTTCGTTCCTGCGGTGAGTAGGGTTTCCAGAGCTCCTTTGGATATGGAGGTTAGGGTCGGCATCGCGGTAGTGATGTCTATGGTATTACACGTATCTATAGGTTACGGCAGCCGCTTACCATCAGGTAGAACGTATGCTCATTTGCCACCACAGTTGTATATGTTTTCATTACAATGTTTTTCAAGCTAAAAGCTCAGGCTTACAGGATTCAAAGTTAGATCGGTTAACGCGGTGTCCGAACACATTACCACTGACCCATCATCGTTTTACTATAAGATATATTACTTATATGAACGAAATACATAAAAAGTGATATAATGAGAAACTAGTCTTTAATATCTGAAGGTGGCACCGTGTAAAAAACGAAAAATCTATATCGAGGCGACACGGAAGGAGCGGGAGTGTGGGGGGACCTCCTACCGATCCAGCCGCGTCTCGAGCGTGTTCCAGCTCTCTGCTACATCAAACTGTATTGCTGTTTGTTTTTAAAATTACCCTTATCTGAAATTATATATATATATATATATTAAAAAAGAACTCTTACTTATGTACGCACGTAAGAACAAGTTAGCCTTCAAATATAATAATGTAAATTAACGATTTATAAATAAACGTTAATTTAATTAAATTAAAATAATAATCAAGCGGTATATAGGCTCTGTAAGGGACCTTTCTGTTCATTTTTTGGCTAGTTAGTGTAGACCAAAATTGACATATTACCTACCGGAAAGCAGAAATATGTATATATGTATAGTTGTAATAATAAATAATAATATCAGACTGTAAGTGTCTCACCGCTGGGCAAAGGCCTCTTCCCAAGGGAAGGTATGGGCTTAATCACCATGCCAGCTCACGACGTATTGGTGGTTTCAAGCATCGAGAAATCAACATTTCTATATTTTTCCCACATACAAAATACTACAAGAATATTTTCAGGCGTTTAGGTTTCCTGACGATGTTTTCCTTCATCGTTAGTGTTATCAATTTGAATTAGTAAATGTACGCGAATTCCGAAAAATTCGTTGTAAGATGCCGGGGTACGAACATACGGACATCGAATCGATATTCCGCCTGTCTAAACCACTAAACCACCATGACTCTATGTTAACAATATGTATTTAGTTAGATCGAATTGCGGATAGGAAATTACGAGTTGACAGATCGCAATGTTTGCATATAAGAAGGTAACAGCCCAAGCCGAAGTTTGGCCACTTTGGAACCCCTAGCGCTTGTTCCTAAGCATTCGCGGCTGAGTGCCTTCAGAGCTCGCCCTCTGACTGCACGGTGATTTTCTATTGTCTTGTCTTATTTAGGGGTCAGGCAATGTACCAATCTGTCGCGAGGCTTCCATACCGGCATGACAGCGACGAACGGTAATGTATTGCCGATCTATAATAAAATACATTTCGGTACCTCACACTATCTACGTAGTATGTAGTACGTACTTGTAGGCGTGTGAAGTGCGATCCGAAAAAACGTAAGCTACTTATCGTATTATTGTTTTTTTTTTTAAATTTAAGATCGGTATAATGACTACCGCTCTCTACGGCGAAATACTACGGAACAACATGAATAATGATATAATCGGAATAATATGTCATTGTTCAATTGATTGGCTACAATAATTAATAATAATTAATATGATTAAATTAATAATAAATACCTATATGAAAGTTAAATTCAATTAAATATTGTAGACAAAACCAAACGTAGTGTACGGTATGATATCTAAAGAAAAACAACCCAGAGTTTAGGTACTTCCAGCGTGTGTATCTTTGGACGTTACTTACCGCGAACTGAGCTTTTCGAAGCGTGGGTATTTATTACTTATAAGTTTAAAGGTAGGATTAGGGATTTTTTTAACATAAATAATATTATTTGCAATCGTTCGATATTTGTATGAAGACTAGCAGGCCTGGTAAACGTTGTTCTACTCTTTTCGGTTCTTAATTACTCGAATACAGCGCCATCTATCGGGTCTGGTTTTTCTTTTTTGGCACTAAACTTAAAATAAATTGCGAATATGAATCATTATCGTCCATTAATGTTGAATTAGTTAATAACGACTTTAGCACCACCTATCGGAATCTAATAGCTATGAACCATCGTCTCGATAAAGCAAATGGATAATATGAATATGAGTTAAAACGGTCAAGAAGTTACACGATCACTAACGATTTTAAATATATATAAAATACTAGCGGTGTCCCACTCGGTCCAGCACGCGTTATTATGCAGTAATAATTTTTGTCTCATAATGTTATTTGTACATATATTGATGACAATTATTATAGCTCATCATTTGAAGAGTGACAAAATTTCATAAAAATTGGTCTGCCGCTTTTTAGTTAAACCTGGACATACAAATAGATAGATAAAAAAAAAGTCAAATTCATGACCAGGAAACTTAAAAACAAAATATGTAAAATCAGATTTTTTAATAAACATTAAAAGATTAGGCATTAAAACCAGTTTGAATCGCGAGAAAATCCGCAGGAGATACTTAATATAATGTATAAATTTATTACTAAATGTGTTCGCCTGAATACGCCCCTGTAGTTTCAGATCATGAAAGCATTCCTGTGACATTAAAGTCGCGTTCATTTTCATAGATTTATCGACGTACCGGACTTATGATCCGGTGGTTCTCAAACTAAGTTAATTAATAAAGTTTTGTGATGGGTGTAAAGTTTTGTAATTTGTGTTAAAGTATTGCAATTTTTGTGTTTTGTTTTGCAATAAAATTGTTAATACAAAATTATACTAAAATCTATTTCAGAGTTTTACGACGCGGTGATGGCGTGACGACTATCGAGTAATCATGTATCAGCAGTCAGTCTCCGCTATTTTCAAACTGTAAGTTACTTGTCACCATACTAATTGACTTTTTTTTATTGTAATAAGTGACAAACAGCCATGCAGTCCACTTTATGTTAAGTGGCCACTGCAGCCCATAGCTGTGTACAATCAGGCTCAAAAACGCCGTAGTGTTTAGGTGAGTCATGTTAGGCTACTACTCTTGAGGAGTGAGTCGGAATAGCTCGTGTGTCAGCGCTTGTTGACAACTATACCATTCGGACGGGAGTACTACTGCTTTGCGCTAAAAAGAGGTGTGGTTTCTTGCTTCCGAAGTTGAAGTTAGCTCAACTTGTACTACTCTTCAATTTTGGTGAAATTAGTTAATAAAAACAAAAAAGAAGCAATGATGGCTCAGTGGTATCGTGTATTGACATCGCGTCGATGAACGTGAGTTTGAATCCCTGCAATGATCTTGAGCTTTCATTGAAGGAAAACATCGTGATGAAACCATAGCAGGTGGTTAGGTATTTTCTAATGTCCCAGGTGTAGCTACCATCCTCTAATTGAAAACTGTCGCCAAGCACCTTGTGTTCCGCCAGCTGCAATTGTTGGCCATTCCCTCCACTAAGCTAATTTGGCTATTTTGACTCGTATTATCACTTAACATTAGCATCATTAACATTTTGGCGTATTGCTAAATCTATAAAGAATATAAAAAATAGTTTAAAGCTTTAGAACCACGTGCGAATGCCAATCGCGAGTGAATCCGAACCGGTCGATGTATTTCCATCGCGCACCTGTCCGGTCACAAATCATCTGTCACCGGTTCCATACTGCGCCGCGTCACGGCACCAAGTATCTCCGCGTTCGACGGTTTTATTAACACAGTTTAATGAATGATCGCTTTCGATGGACTCGTTTAGGGAACGGATTTATTAAGCGATGTATGACTCAATACAAAAATATATTACTTATAGACAAATATGTAAATATTACGCACTATATTTAACGTTTGTAAGTCATTCTGTTCCAGTGAGCTGAGGTTTCGAATACTATGTTAAATGAATTAATTTTAATCAAAATATAGTAACGCAACTCAAGAATGATTTTGGACTTTAAAATAAATAACAGTGCTTAACGAAATTAACAGACTGAACAGAATTAACATCTGAAAATCTGTTCCAGTCACAGTAAAAAGTCCTTGATTAATATTTATTTTGTAACAGATATTATTAGTTCATTTAATTGAAAAGTTGCAAAGTTTCGATTTAACAGACACACACTTCAATTCAACCTACTAAAAGGTCTTGGCCTTTCAAGAGCCATCATAAGCTCTATATTGAAACGAGTATCCAAAGCGGCCAAACCGAATTTCGTTGCTACCAAAGCAGGTTGGCAGTGCGAGCAGTGATGGTGAGCGTTGATGCATATCAGTAGAAGGTCTTTACAACCTTTAAATCCTCACGCTTCAACACTATAGTATCAGAACTCACAAGGTGATTTCGAGAAATCATTAGAATTTCGTGTTTATTGTAAATTTTGAAATTTGAGATATATTAACCCTATCTCGTTTGCTCTTTAGTAAGATTACGTTAGTGCGAGCAAGCGAGCAATTACCACGCCACTGACACTATAGCTTGCTGTTTGTGTTTGTGATGAGACTTTTATTCCAACAAGAAATTTAGTAGAACACTAGGAACTATCAGTATCTATGGTGGTTATAACTACATGTTCATTACTGCAGCGCAAATAATGTTTCTGTGAATAAATTTCACACATCAATATACATAGAACATTCTAGAGCACACATAGAAACATTAGAAGTGCACCGTTGCGTTATTTATCGGCAACATATGACAGATATATTGATGTCGGCTCTCGGCTCTGACGCGGATCTACGATTTATTAAACTCAAGCGCAACACCCCGTTACATAGTTGATGCATCATTGATGATCTATATTTACCCGAGATCGTTTTGACTTTCGCTCCGGAGATCGAGCCGTTTGTAAACTGTAATTACGCTAATGATAAATATCATTTTGAAATTTTAAGTCTCTCCTCGTGGTTATTCTATTCTATTAATTTGTTTTATATTTCAATGACGTGGAATATTCGGATGAAAAAACAAAAATATTGAGATCTAAAACAATAATGTAGGACATCAAAACTGCGTAGATACATTCGGTCAACCAAAACATCTGTTAGTTTCATATTCATACGAATGGCCATCGAATCAAAAATACGAATATTCAAAATTTAAAGGCGTGAATTATTATTCTAACGGCTTTGTACATCTTGTAATGTCATTTTAATACGTTACTTACGAACCGTGACGTCATTATCATCAGGTCAAACTTTTGCAGCTGTGACACAATATCTTGGAACCCTAACAGCTAGTGTTAAGGTTCTTAATGCAAAGGAATATGATTTAGTTTCCAGAATTAGAAACATATACAGCTTCTGAATGAATCCTTCCATAGGATTTATTAAATTCTTCTGTAGCAGTGTAGGAATAAAGATCATAATTCTTTGGAAATTTATTCTAATGTTGCCAGAAATTGATTTGTAGTTGTTGTAAACGAAAATACTTCTAGTAATGATAGTGTTAAAGATGAAATGTTATTTTTATGTATGAAAGACACAGTTTGTGATGAGACAAATCGTCCGATTGTACTCGAATAGGTGACAATACAATTTTTTTTGTTTGCATATAATAAACGTCGGTGTTCATTTCGGGTAGCTTATGGTGAAACCGAAGTGTTTGTAATGTTTTTTTAAGCGATTCCTGATTTCCTAATTGCGTTGTTATAGACTGGGTGACAAGTAACTGTTTAGTGTTTTATAAATTGGAATTTTTGTCTAACTTGTTTTCATCTAAATAATGAGCGTTCTAAAACAACAACAACAAAAAATTTATTCTTTTATGTAAACCTAAGAATAAAATACGAAAAGATCAAATCAACCAATCAATTTAATTGAAAAAATTAATAAAATCTAATTGAAATAATAGCTTCCTTGTTTTACGGCATAAATGATATTTTAATATCGGTGGATATATTGTTTTACTTATGAGTCTACAGTGTCTACACCTAATGAAGTTTCTATAATTTTAAAAACCATGCACATATTAACTTAATAATATTTGATCTAATTTTTGATTTTAATGAATTAAATTTGCAAAATTTAAGTCCAATTTTAAATTAGACCGTTTATAAAGGTATTAATAATATTTAAGGTATGAAGAGATTTATATCTATCTTAAATAGCTCTTAAAGATAGCTGGTGAGTTATAAGAGACAACAAATTCATCAAAAGTTAGATTTTCCAATAGATTCATGTGGAGCGTGCGTGCGCATCGACGCGTGCGTTTCCGCGCTTTGTTCATGTTGTTCGACATTTGTGCTTTATTTATACACAAACACCTTCATCTCTTGTTTAGATTGATCATTACCGTTGATTTCTGAAGAGTTTGAAATAAAAGGATTTGAAAATTTACTATTACTATAAACTGTAGTCTATGCCTGCTATTCTGAGTACTCAGGGGGTTATGACATTTTAGTAACTAAATAATACAAACAATTCAAAAACTTGACTTTTCCTGTTTGCTTAATACCATGGAAAATGAAATTGACTTCAATAACTTTAAATAACAGACTAAATTTAAAACGTTTAGGTATATAAATCAGTGGAACTGTATTAAAAACTTTGTTATAAATAAAGGGTTTTTTTTTTTTTTTTTTTTTTTTTTTTTCGAACTGACTACACTGTTAGCCTGAGGGGCCCTGGAGCCTTTACGGCTTTTACAGCTTTACCGGGCTTGGTAAATAAAGGGTTTAAGATTGCTCTCCTAGCAAGATATTATTTTAGTGACACATAGCTTAAACACATTAATTGAAAGATCTAGAGTTCTAAAGCTGAACAATCCGATCTTTCCAAACACACTTCTCGTTAAAATAACAACACAATTTGCGTACAATAAATCCTGGTTGCCGGTAGTTTTGTTGACGCATGCACCGGGAGCATTTGACGTATGTAACTTGTATATTTACATTAGGACATTCTCGATGGATGCTCTTTTGGATTCATTCATCGTTCTGAGCGACTTTCCTGATGTGTGCAGGCAGTAAGTATTAAATTATAAATTTAACATATAATATAGAGATGATTTTGGGTTTAATGCAACTTTAAATGTCTAAAGCATGGTGAAAGAGTTGTTTGTTTGTATAGCACGTCAGGTTCTTACACATTGCTTTCCTAAATACTAAGTAATGTGTTAAATAACGTATAAATTCTACTTCACATCAAGAGACTGATTATATGCGTCAGTGATATGTTTTTCATTTCTCATCATTATCGTACTTTGTTTTTTTTAGAAACTATTATAAAAATATATGTTTTAACAGCTTTACTCATCATGCCAATTAAAAATTAATGTAATTCATGTTATTTCAGTATGAGTATGTTGTTTAAGAATACTGATAATATTTATACCATGAAGTACATGTAGGTCGGAGCCATGCGAGCTCTTAAATTTAGTTCAAATTAATTAATAAACCTTTTACACACTCTTGTTCTAGATTCTGTAGAACCAATGTTTCATTTGATTCCAAGACAGCACGCACTCAATCAAATTTGAATTCATGAAATAGGTAAAATGTGACATTGCCTCCTCCCAGGCCATCGCTCATGCTCGCCTGTGATCTACCAGGAAATAGTGATTAATTCCTGGAGTTTTTGCCTGCACATAAATCATTCACATCTCAAGATTTCTGTCTAAGTTTAATTATGAACGCTTGTTTAGATTAGACTGCTGTTCTTTGTAGTTAAATATTTGAAAGTTTTTTTTTAAATAAAAGATGACCAAATTAAGTTGAAGGCTGAATTAGGATCTCAGACTTATGTTAAGCAATGCGTGTAGATAATATTGGTAGAAAATGTAAAAAATATCTTATACATATGCTGCCAATGATAAATTTCTTTTTACTAGTGCGTAGTAATAATTCGAAAAAGACAACAAAATTCTTCGGTACTTTGATCTCGCATGGAAAAATATATTTATTTTTTTCATTTCAATATTTTCTTAATAAAACTGTTGACATCGTCATGGTACATAACCAAAAAGTTATTATGAAATCTTTTATCCTACAATGGTGATGCAAGATTGTATGCTTCAGATTGTTAAATACACTTACGTATAATTTTAAAAGGTCCGAAATTCAACTACTTTGTAAATTTGATTCCATTATAACGGTAACCCAAATAATGGGTATAGTGGTGAGCCTTTGACTAAGCTAAATTTCAGAATTTAACAATGACTTATAAGGATGATGAAGTAGGAAACAACAGTCATAATTACTTTAAATCAATTCATAGATACGAGATTAGGAGCATTGGTTTGTTCGTTTACATTTTATCTTAAGCTATAATAGATAGAATTTCGTAATGAGATGAATAAAGTCGTTTGAGTTACTTTAAACGCTGTTGAAAATTACCATGAAAACCAATCTCACCAAATTCGATAAGAATCTGAATTCAAATCACATCTCGATAGTTTAATTAAGAACTGAACACATAACTCTCATTGGAAAGCGCATAAACTCTTAAGCATTGTGTGTGTGTGCTTATCCGTTTAAATATCTTAGTGATTCACACGAGACCAAGATTCCCTTTGATGTTTAAAGTAATTTAGATATAGAAATCTATTAGATAGGTGCATTATCTACAGTAGCTTCTACATAGACGTCGACACGCCAGGTTGATTGGACCAAGAATGAATTAGGAAACGCTTAATGATGTTATAAATATTCAGTTCATTTCTATTATCTATATCATGTCAATGCCAACATATCTTATTCTTGTTTATTGATGTATTTCTCTAATAACGAAATAGTGGTAAATCTTAGCATTATTTTCTTGTTGTAATTTATTAACTGTTTAGCAAATATTAATTATTTTATTATTTACTTAGTATAATTGATACAATCAGTTATATTTAAGAGATGCAATTTCTGATACTCTATTTGTCATTTTATCTATTATTAAACCACGATTATTTATATAATTATTAAACGGCTTTTATTTTAGTATATCTGTATTAATTTGTTTTATTAGAACCATTTAGGAAACATAGCAATGTCTTACATTGCAATTAATACAATGAAAAAGTTATAATATTAGGTGTATACTTATGAAATTGTCGATTTTTTATGTTGACTAGTGTGAATATTGATATTTCATTCTACTTAATATTCATTTTTATAATATAGCTAAGACATTTCTTTTTAAAAATCAGTTATTCATTTATTTTGTTCATTCACTTTCCATTTTTCTTTGATATCGCTGTTTCTCTGACCACAGAAAAAGCGAAATTCGCATTATATTCGAATAACAGTTCCGTCGTGGCACCAACGCAGCATAGACGGCACGCAATATCAACGACGTGTATGAACTACGTACCGCATGTCAACGCACGATACGTTTTTGATTTAATTGCTTCCATTTTGGAAATTCTGATCTCAACAATGAGTCCCGTGGCCAACCGGAAACGAAAATCGATAACGATGAATTGAAAGCCGTAGTGGCAGTAGATTCATATCAAAACTATGTCGAAATTAACTTATATACTGATTCATTTACATGAAATTGAAAAGATAAAAAAGCTCGATAAGTGGGTGGCGTATGAACTCACTGAACAACAACAACAAAATCGCGTCGAAACCGGCTTAAACTTGTTGAATAAGCACAAAAATGAGCGGATTTTCAATCGGATTGTCACTTCTTATGAAAAGTGGGTCCTGTGTGATAATTGAAAATGTTCGCTGCACTAGTTGGACACAGGGAAGACAGCCAAATAATCTCCTAAACCGCAAAGTGAGTCAAAAGAAGCTACTTGTGAGTGTATGGTGGACATGCGCCGGCATTATTCATTACAGCATCTTGAGACCTGGTATAACAATTGCGGCAGAAGTAATTGTTATACCTGTGAAGAAACTGTGAAGAATTGCAAGTGATGATGAACCAGCTCATTGTCAAACAACAAAGATTTGTCAATTCCTTCATCACGACAGCAATCGCATAAGAGATTGCCTCAAAAGTAGTTACGACTGAAAGCTGTCCGTCACCCACCATACTTTAAATATATACTTTCATTAAAAAAAATGTTTGATTTTATCTATATAAAACGCAATTTCATAGGTAAAGACCTTTTATTATAACAATGTCAGAAAATAAACCAATATTAACATAAAGGTTTTACGCCATGCTCAAACAATATCTATCTTATACAGTACAGAGATTTTAATATAATATCTACCTCGTTCGTCCTTTACTATAATAATTATTGTGGGGGAAGTGCCGCCGATTACTGTAGATTATGTCCAAACGTTCTACAACAAACAAGGGTATAATAGCAAAGGTATAAATTGTGACAGATTTTACGTCAAAGTATAATATTCAGGTGCGAATGCAATCCAAGCCGATTGTAGCTAATTACCTCTGGATTCGATAGTACAAGACGCTCAGAACAATGATCACGGACACTCCGGTCGGTAACAGATAACATCGCTTCCTGATTAGACGTGTTTAAGACCATTGTTGTTGCCTAGGAAGCGATGCCGTGCCGATATATATATGTTACATCCTTTACTATTGGTATTAACTCGATTTTCGTTGTTTTTTATTGCCTCTTTAAATTAGCTGTGATAAAAATGTTAGTTTGGTTTTAGCATATCTTGTAATATACATAATATGGAATTAAAAAGTTTTTTTTTTTTCAACAAAATAAATTGACTGAACTGTTGTTTATTTAAAATAATAATTTTCACTTATTATGAACTTTTGTCCAACTAATTACATTATACCTACTGTGTATTTTTCGCTTTTTATTCTAATAAAACATATTTGTCAAGGAAGTACAATTTTAAGGATGATCGACAATAGAAAAATTAGAAATAAAAGTCGTTGCTAAAGTTTTAAATTTCGAGACTGGATAGGTTCACTGGGTTGTAGAACAAGATAGTTGTGTCCGACTTGGTCACGACCACTATACACCAGGTATAACACCCGCCGTAGTGTAACACTTAGGCATGTCGCGTTCCGGGATCATGTGGTGTTAGGGATGTGTAGCCGACTGCGTTGCGACTGCCATGCGCATGGTGATGAAAAAACCCTCACAATGACTCTTTTGATTTGTCGCGTTTAGATATCAGGCAGTTAGATTCAGCTGCTGAGGCTTGCAGGTCGGAATGAAAATGACGATCGGCGGTAAACTACCGATTACTCGATGATCGTAGTTTATTTTTTTGCCGAATCTTCTCTAAAGGACAGTCAGTGCCTTCCAAATCAGCTGTAGAGTCTATGAAAATATTGAATATAAACATATTATCATATTATCAGTTTTATGTTGTAGGTAGCTGAAACTATTATTCATCTATTGCAAGCGGAAGTAACAAAGAAATTTCGGATAATTATTTGTATTGTACTACGCTTAACTTCAGGTGTAGTACCGTCACTATACTGTGCTACTATAAAAAGATGGAAATGCACGTTACAATGCCTATCTTTTTGGCTCAATATATTCATGTCTTTGAATAAGTAATCAGTATGTAACTATGTAATCAGTTATTATGTAATCAGTATGTATGTATGAATAAATGAATGTTCTCAAGCAACCGATGGTAGGGGAGTGTTATTATCTAGGTAATTCTACATTCTAACTTCGCTTCGTTAATTTAACGCTTAGCATTCGTAACGTAGGGTGGGAAGTGCTAATTTTTGTTAATTCAACTATCTTATTATCTGGCGTAGTAAGTGCAGTTTTATGCATAAAATCATGAATACCTTTAGGTGTTTCAACAAGAGTCTCTGCTGTTTATAATAAGAAAATTTAAAAAATCTGAATGATGTTCAGATGCTGCAGCAATAAGTAATATTCTTCTAATATAATTGAAGAAATAGAATTTTGACTCGATCAGACCTATGAAAGATTTTCACATCCATTTATCAACGAGAAAAGATCTGATAATCTTCAAGCGGCTGAACAGATTTTTTAAATCATAGCTAAGAACACTCGATTTAGTCACATTTCACACAACAACAATTTTTTTTATCAAATTTTTCCACAGACAGACACAGACACATAGATACGCAGGTACACTTATTAAATTTTTAACACCCGTTTCTTTGTGTCGGGGTTTATAACAAAACCTACTCCACTCCTCGCTCGTTCTTGCAAAGGTGTACCTATCCAGGAGTTCTAATAGATTGATCTCACTTAAGGCAGCGATATCGATGTTGAATTTATGTAGTTCCATTGCAATTTGAGTAGACATTAGTAAAACTCGCACATATCATCACAATGTTTTTCAAATGTAGCAAGTATTTGCAAATGTAGGTCCTAGATTATTCGTGTATCAAAAAAAGCTCGACCACCTGAAAGCCTAAAATATACTTTATCTTTTCTGCTGTAGCCGCTCGCAGAAGCGCGATTTGCCGCTTCGGTTGGCCACCTATGCTAGCTACGTTTTTGTATCTATGACGGTACAATGTAAATGAATGTCAATTGACTGATGACAATTATAAAACAATGATTGACAATTATAAAACTTCCAAGTCACAATGCAACAATAAGAACAATCACCGTCGTTGCATGTCGGTGTAGCCGTTTGAAACAACGCGTTATTAGGTAACTCATCCGAACCGGAGACAGATGGAAGATAAGCCGCCATTGTTCGCCGTCCGATAGCGCTGCGCGTACGCAGGTATGGTGTAATCGCTGGTTATTAAATTGGTCGACATTTAATCATTGTAACGTTATGTTCAATAGGTAAATATAGGTGTAATTCTCCAATAATTTATATCCAACACGGTGACGACCATCACATAGGAAACTTTATCACTGTAAATCGATTGCTTTAGTTTTCCGGATTTCAGCTAAAAAGTCGAAATTCGCTGCTGCAATTGAGGGCCGGTAGTAAAAAGTGACCGTTTATCTGTCAATGGTTGCCACTTTTCTAGAACTGTAATTATCTTATCACTGGTTACAAGTATTTCTATATTTTTATTTAATTTATAGACGTGGGTAAAAAAAGAGAATATGTCAGTTAAATGGTAACCTAACCTTAGTATTTACAAAGCTAGCTTCATGTAGTAATAACAAACTTCCATGAAATCTTGGCTTCGTCGCTTGCAGGTGCAGCAACGATTTTATCAAAGATACCTTGATATTTTACATTAAGGTTAAACTGCTTTGTAATAAATTTAGGTTAAAGGTTGTACCCGGCAACATTTTGTCAACAAGTGTTGCACATCTTCAATCAATCCACGGGTCTTGTAATTTGGTGAATTTACTTTTTTCATGAAGTAAGCAAATTTTTTTATAGGCATTTGCCCGGAGCTGTAAAATTTACGGATCTACATAAACCACTGTTTGCAAACTATGGTTCACGAGGTGGCTCACTCTGCTGTGTTTTATGACTTTATATTTTGATCTTATATCGAAATATAATTTCCAATTTAATTTTTGTGTATGATTCGGTCTAATGATAACATTTGATCCAGTCGTACTAACCTGTTTTGCTGCTGCTGGTGACAAGATTTTTCAAAGTTTAAATTAAATATTTCACTGTTTAAGGCTACTTTTTATTTTAGATTCTGTAAATCACGCGAGAGGAGCCGCGGGCACAGCTAGTAAAAAATAAAAATGTGTGTAAAATGAATTTCGAATCGTATTAGCATATGGGAATCAATCAAATAGTCACGCTTAGTTGTCATTTTGTTACGGGCAGTGGCCACGGGATCTAATGACCTGTGACACCGCATCGGGGTTAACATCATTGTTTCCACTGACACCTGATAAGTTAACTAAGTGTGGTGAGAACAACACGACTGCTCGATAGATCACAATTGCTTGAAGGCAGGATTTTCGACATTTGGAGTTTTTAATAGTTCTGTTAAGTAGAGTTGTTCGTATCTAAAGAAAAAAAAACACTGGAAGATAAATAAGTAGACAGAAAATAGTCAATACCTGAAAACCATTAATCAAAAACCCCACTTTCAACGAATGCGCTATTGTTTCGTTATGTGAAGAATTTTATTGTACAGCGACAATTATGCAAAGTAGACAGAAAAAAAAGATTTGAGTGATGTTGAAGAATTAGCTTAGGTTTATGTTGGTTGGGTAACTGGTAGGTGTTGAGATACTGTTAACAGTGAAACAATTATGTAACCATTAACCCGTTGGCAAAATTTCAAAAATATTTTATACGACATTTGGTAAAATGATTTTGATAAAATGTAACGTTGGATAATAACGAAAAAGTTTAAAAATTATTCCTCATGTGACCACTCTTTAAAGAGTACGAATGGTCCATGGACTTGTACACGAGCCGTTCCAATTCAATCCACAAACTGATTCTTTCAAAGTGATCTTGAGGCCATTTATGGATCCCTGTAAGTTTGAGTGAATGCTTAAGATCAGGTGGACTACTTTCTTCTAATAAAAAAGTGTTTCATTATTAAAGCTAAAAGGAGATGGACATATTAAAAGGCAAGTATTAGAATCGTCTGCTTGGTCACCTACATAATTATGATTGTTTTAAATATATCATTGTCTCACTTCTAGTTACGGATGGTGACCATGAACGCTAATGTTGCATGAAGATTGGTTTCGGTTAGTTGACGATAAGGTTGGTTTAGTTTATGATTGACTGGTGTTAGATATGAACTTCTATGAGCACGGATAATTGTGTTTATTGCTTGCTTCACTTTTTTATTCGGCGCAGCGTTTTAGATAGTCGGCGGATGGGGATCACCCTATAATCTTAATGCTTTATAAATACTACGGACATGGAGCGTGGATTTTTCTTCTGTCCATTACGTGATTTCATGGCTGAAATTATCGGCATCCATAAGGCCACTATTTATAATAATACTTCGATCATAATGCACTTTATTGCTTGTATTGTTAGAACTGTAATAAAAACTTAGTGAAATCACATTATTTATTTAAGTTGGTTTTATCCAAGCAGTTGTTTACACAAAGAGAGTCGAGAACAAAAAACTTGCCCGAAACGAATTTGCAAAAGTCTTTTAAAGTACAAAGCAAATCCATTAAGTGCAAAGCAATAAACAGCAATCGAAATTCAACACAAAAGGAGTAGACAGGAAGGAAATAAGACATTTCATCGGCGGCGCGACACTCTGGTGTTATGTCATTACGTTATTGCGGATAGAGGGGGGTAAGAGCGGCAGCGCGTGACGCCACGACGCGACGCGACGCTCTGGCTGTGTGGATTTTTTTTTTTAGGAAAGTATATTCATAACTCCTCTCACCTCAAATTAGTTTAGTGGTAAAATGCCTATTTAACGTCATAAATTGTATGAAGCTGTAATGAATGAATGACCATCGATTGAAATGAACGAAAACATGTTAATTAAATCAAAGTATTGTGGTAGAACATTTTTAATGTTTTCACAACTAGGTACCTCGGCTAGGTTCTCGCGGCTACACTGGAAAATCAGTTTCTAGGCTTAACGTAGCAAGGCAAAGTGATGGCACTGTATCCCATGTTAAGGACCGTGAAATACAAAAAGAACGGCGACCTCCGAGATTTCTGCAGCTGAGTTACTACTGGCTGATCCCGTAACTCGAGAAGCTAAACGAGATACTGTGATGCGTTTATCACCATTAGCAATATGCATTACCACCTCGCTTCATTGCTGGATATACACTGGCTGATTCTGGAACGCGACACGCCTAAGCGTGCCTCAATAGCGAATATCCAATCACCCAGAAAATTGAGAATTTCTGAAGAAAGCGATGCGAAATTAAATGAATTTACTTTCAATTATAAATTAATAATTTATATCAACTCTTAAATGGATGAAGCACGTAGGTACTGAAAGTATCTGTAAAGTATTCTTTTTTCAGTTATTTGATATAATTGAAGTTGGTTAAATGGGTTAGTTATATAATTTATGGAATAATACATAATAATGGAGACATACTGGTAACAAAGATACATAACTGATGACCTTGACATTCTATCGGAGACCACAGCACGTGTAATGATCGTGTCCGCCAAGACGCTTGTTATCGTGTCCAACCAACCGATACTGATTTGTGGTGCACATCCTTCGAACGACGCTCGTTAGGAAAATTACGCCGGCGGTCAGTAATGACCTTCGATGAATGAATTGATATTTACGATGTTCTTTTTGGATTTCTCAGCTCAGTACTGCGACTCAGTCTTTTGTTGAAGTGCCCCAGAATTTCACCATTTCACTTGATATTAAGTTTTGATGTCGAAGATGGAAACACGCTAAGCGTTGAAAAAATCTTGAAGGTGGTTCCTAACCTGGTGGATACTAGAATAAGTTTTTTATAGGATTCGAATTCAAATCTTTTCACACGGTTTATCCTCTCTTCAAACGTAATGGTAATTTAGGAGTGATAGACAGGAACCGCACCGCTGTCACGTGGCCTGAAAACTTTGTGCAAATACCAAGGTAAAAGATTAAAAGTGATACACATTGTTCACAAATTAATCTTTATTTTCAGACGGATCTATGTATTATTATGGGTTTGATAGTTGTTATCACAAGGGACATAGTATCGTTAATTTGTCGAGTCACTATAACTTTTTTTGCGATGTAAAATTTCTGAACAGTGTTTTTTTTTATCGTCGCAGGTTTGGCGTAGTGTCCACAATCTCACATGATGTTAAGTGACCATGTGGCCCAAGGTGATAACAAACTAAACATAGTGGAAGACTGGCTCTCAAGTGCAGCTGGCGGATCACATCGATAGGTGCTTGGCGACAGATTTTCAACTTGAAGGTGACTAGCCAGGCAGACATTAGAAAATGCCCTACCACCAATGCTATGGTTTCCTCACGATGTTTTCCTTCACCGAAAGCTCAGGCTCATTGCAGGGATTCGAACTCACGTCAATCGACGCGAAGTCGTACACGCTACCACTGAGCCATCATTGCTTCAAAATAGATAGATATATTCATAATAGATGTCGATCAAGATATTTGAAAAGTTGTATAGACAGACCTACACACTTATTAATGTAGATTATTCACACCCCACTTCGAATAAAGCTTCAGTAATGTTTTACGATATATATCAGAAACTAAATCGAAGAGCGCGCCAGCGGTTGCTAGCCGGCATGACAGCGGAGACCGCCGATGGATTTTGATTTCTTGGTGGTGGCCGTTGTACATGGATTGTACTGTGCTTACCATCAAGGAGAGTACAGTCAATGTGCCGAGCTAGTATAGAAAATAATTGCCGAAACTATTGTCACAGCAATATTATTCAATACAATCGACGGTCATCGTTCACACCGCAACGAACAATCGTGTTGTGGTCATGCGAATTTTCCCCACACTATTTGCATATCGCTTTGTCACAAAACCACTTTATAATTTCCAACGCGAAAATTAACTACGTACCTTAATTACGTTCATTCCGTTCAAAAAACTGTATGTATTGTTTATTTTAACGATTGTAAAAGATAAATTTGTATTTTATGTGAGAACCTAATTAAGTTTTGCGTTTCTGTAAGTTAACTTTTTATTGATTTCGGTTAGAAATCATTTGTATTTGTTACTTTGTTGAAGATAAAATAAAATTTGTTTGGCAATGTACAGGTTACCGGCGTACTATCATATTGGAATTTCAATGTATGTTTTTCATAACAACTAACCTATAAATATTCCATTGTTGGGCAAAAGCTTTATGCTTTTTTTTGCAGTATTTATATTGTTTACAGTTCTTATAATTTTCATTGAATACACGGAGAGGGAATCACTTTCAGACATCACCGTCATTTACGTAATGATCCACCCTATAATTTCCTTTACAATAAAACTTACTTAACATTATTCTTCAACCTATTATCCGGTAAATCAGTAATGTGATTAAGAAGTTTATTGTTGAACCAATAACAATTACCCAAAAAACATTGATTTGTCTCATTCAGTTTAAAAGATGGATTGACTATTTTATATTTACTCTAGTATGAAAATTGTGCTTGTCGACTTGTTAACCCCACGGCAATAGATTTTGTGTTTCACATAGTAACATTACGAAAAAGAATATGAAACACTTTCCTTTATTCTTAAGTTGGGATCGCTCACCATCGACTGATTAGAATCTATTTATAACAACACTAACTTCTGCTCTCTGCTATGAAACTTTGAAAAGGGACAAAATAAGATCTCTGGAAAATATTAGGTTTGCTTTCTTAATTATGTGAGTGTTTGAATTAATTATAGTACTGTTTATAGACCGAGGTGAATATTATTACATTTAAAAAATCTAACAGAGCTATAATTGTCAATAGATTACTCACGAGATAGATTGTCAATAGATGACACTTATATTTTAGGTGAACATATTTTCATTAATAGTGCAATCAACAGATGCACGTGGTATGACACTAGTCCTGACTCTGATATGACGGTAAAACATTGGAGAAAGTAACACCTTTTCGGTGCTTTGGGAGTTTTGTTCGATGATAATCGCCTAGAAACCGAAATTTCCTCACTGCTTGCAAAGGCCGCAACATATTTCAGAATGCTACGTCAACAACATACGTCAAGGAAGACGATAATATCACATAACTAACCTAAGTATAAATACTATGTTGCTAGTATTCTTATAAATTCCCTATTAACATTCTCAACTTGAGAGACAGTCCTCTAAAAGTCTAAAGGTTAGAGGTTACATTAATGGACACTTCGGGTATATCTGCCTTCGAGTTCATCTATTTATTGAACGATAGAATAAGAACATTCATGACATTTATAAAGGTAAAATTGCAAATTTAAATGTAGTTTTCCAATCAGATTTTGGACGAGTCCAGTCTTTAAAAAGCAACCTTGAAACGTCGGCATGCGGTCTAGCAGCCGCGCTGATCCGCATCAAGCAACTGAGTCATCTCAAAACATTAAATTATTAAGATAAAATCATCTCATTTACACTGAATATATGTCTTCACAGTTGTTTAATATCGTACGATAATAATAAAAAACTGTCTTTTACTAAAAACATATTTATTTACAGTTGTGTTCGTTCACGTTTGTGTGATATTTGTTTATTAATTGCTGTAGCGGCTGTTTTTTGTGACGGCAACGTTATGTTTGTCCGCCATTACAGTGTTGATGGACTGTAAACATTTGGCAATTTTATAAAATCGTTTAAATTTCTTAATTAATATTACTTTTTATTTTCTCACGGCATGTGAGTTTTCTTAGTAACGTGACTAAGTTTTGTGTGTAGTTAAAGAAACAGGTTTCTCGGTATTCAATATAATATCACGACAGTAATTTCTTTGGCGCGTTTAGTTAAAGTTAAAATTAAAAGATGCGCATCATGTGACAGAAGTGCGACGTGATGTAGTTAGTCAAATTTAATTGTGTAAAAAATAATTGTATGTTGCATAAATAAACATCATTTAAATAAAATTATTAAAATAAAATAAATTAATGAAATTAAATTACTCAAAAGTAAAAGTCACTCTAATGAATTCACATTATTATTATTGGTGTCTAAGTTAGACATGTTGTTAGCACGCGGGATACAACTTTTGGAGTTATTTTAAATTGTTATGCCAAAGAAGTATAAATTCTTATGGGCGATTATACATACATATATTTTTGTTTATAATCATTATCACTCTTCACGACATCTATCTTGGAAATCTTGTATAGGTATATATGTTTAAATTAGCCGTTTTTCTAGGATGCATTAATCTTCGTATAACTGATATTGGGTACCGAGGACCGGTTTATTCATCTCATTATGTAAGGCAATACGTCTCGACTTTAATAGTGCTAATTCAATCATAGTTGAAGCCGTTTGAAACGTCTCCTGTTTTATCCATAACAAGACACGGTATAAACATTACAAAGAATACGCATTTTGAAATCCGTTTCACTGATATATTTATAACGGTATCGCCACAGTATTTTTTTTTGAATCACAATTCTTTTCGAAACAAACGCAAATCATTGAATTAAAAAACCTCTTTGGCAGGCCTAGTGCTATAAATTTTTGTACGCAATATTGCTTGCATAGTTTTTCCTCTTTACACTTTAATATATTATTACATTATTATTATTATTCCGTTTATTATTATTATTACAAATAATAAAATTTAAGTGGCTGTTTGTAATGTCAAAATAACAAGTTTTTACTAAATGCATATGTATGCGTATACACGGTACCTGTAACAAAAACCCATGTTTTTTTTGTCGGTCGGAATTTTTAGAAGAAGATAGCTGATGTTATAAGGAATAATTTAGGCTACTTTTATTTTAGAAAAATAATTAGGGTACCGCACAAAAATTAAAAAAAATGTTTTTGTAGTCCATGCGAGCGAAGCTGCAGGCACAGCAAGTAATAAATAAACATAAATGTGAACTTTGGTTTCGTAGTCCATGGTCGTGCTTCTTCTATCAAGTTTGTGATACGAATAACAAAACTAACTGTAATTTTAGCGCAGTGCGTGTACCAAATCTATTGCAATATTCTATTGTACTGCAGGTCGGCATGACAGCGACGTCTGCCGATAAATTGTGTATCTCTCGGTGGTCGCCGTTGTTTTTGGAATGCACTGTGCGTACCGTCCTTTGTTGTGCAATTATTAAAAATAATAATTGAAGGCAATCAATAAAGGAAAAGAGATAAGTACGTCTCGTGCATAATAACGTGTTTTACAAAGATCGTAAAACACCTACATGATACAAAACTGTGGTTGAAATACACGGCAACACAAGTGAATTTTTTTATATACATTTTTTACTATTTTTCTGTATCATCCACTACTCATAACTACCTAATACAGATAATAATCTGAAAACAATAAGTAAGGCTTAAATTCACCAGAAAAAAAAATCTTGCATTTTGTAATTTTTAACATCATTTAAAAAACTTTACATTTGTAAACCATTGCCTGACACATATAAATATATTATATTATAAACACTCATACGTACATAAAATTTATAATCACGCTATTCGCACTATAGTATTCACCTACGATCCTGTGGCTAAACAGACAAAGTCAGTTTAAGCACCACGATGTATATCTAAATCGAGCTAAAATCTTAAGTATTAATGAGTATCATCTTAGATTTGTGATTTTCAAAGTATTTTGGAGAACCCATAATTCTTTAAGCGTACTTATGGGACAGGTCAATGTAACTTATATTCCTTGGGTTACTCAGAAATTTGTAATATCTCTTTCATTACGCGCGAAGCGTGAGAACGAGGTCTGTGGCTATACTAAATTCGAAATTCTTACTGTAATTATGTTTGATATGTCGGTTGTTCTCGTTATTTGCAAAAAGCTTTCAAGTTGGAACTAAATCGGTTGTTGAACTAAAGCTGGGCGGTACGACACCACAATTATGTGCAACTGGAACGAGACCACCAGACACCAAGTGTAACATCCGTTTTAGTAGCACGCTCGGTGCGTCACATTTCAGGTTAAGCCAGTTGTCGGTAGGCTTTCAGGCCTGCATACCATCAGGGACAGTAGTCACTTTGCCGCGATACGATGTGAAGCCAATTTAATTAAACATTAAGTATCAATATCTTTTTTGATATAACGTTATGTACTTACTGAAGAAAGATGTAAAGCGAGTTATATTGTCGAAAGTCTATAGGTGGGATCATTACGTCAATGATAATGATGTCTGGAAATGACTGTATCTCTGTAAATCCATTGAAAATTACAATTAACTGTAAAAAATGCTTATATAGTATTGAAGAAAAAGAAACACAAAAAAATAATAATAAATCTAATTGAGTTTTTTGCAAGTTCTTCTAGATAATTGGGTTGTCCAAACCGTTCCAAACCGTTGGTAGTATTTTGACATTCATAAGTGCCTTCTTATTGAACCTATTGCTTAAGATAAACACCCTTTATATTCAATCGTTAGTATCCTTTATTACTTTGATTAAATAATCTATGTAATAGATAAAAACAATTTTTATTAATAATAAAAATGGATGAGTTCTAACAGGTCGTGCGTCACTCAAGTTTTTTTCTCAATAGAGAATTCAATAACGCGCCTTTGTCATATAAAAACCTAACAGTTGATGTGACCGCGTCTCACTCCGTACTGAATTCTTAATTTTTCCTTTCACGTCAAAGGCGGCACAAATAACGGCACACCGAAAGATCTATAATCCATCGTCAACCGTCACTGTTACGCCGACCTGTAAGCTTCTTAGCAGCTGGACTCTCACTGGCCGATCCTGAAATGATACAAACCAATAGAGAGTCATTGTGACGGGTTTTATCACCATGTATACGATGGTCGCGACCCAGTCGCGTACAAGATCCCTTACCACGGCTGATCCGGAACCACCTGGTGTATGTACCTACAGTAACATTGTAGCAACACAAAATTTCTTGCAATATAAGGTCAGGTTTTTCGAAATCACGTTTTTCGAGAGTAACAGTATCGATTCAGGTTACATAAATACGTACTATTATTATGATATATTATTATTGTTGTGCACTGAAATATATAGGTGAACCCAAATATTGTCCATTTAAATTTTTTTGACATGTTTAGAGCGATAAAATATAAACCGAATTCTTGAATACAATATAACAAAAGAAAAGTCAAATCGTACAGTATAAGGCTGTAAAAAAATCACTTCACAGATTAAACTACAGAACTTACGTAACATTAAGAGAGGTAGGGCATAGATAAATTTCTTTGGAGATTTCTCTCTACTTCGGGACAGTCCGACCTCCACCCTACAGGAAATCGCAGCTAAATAACCTTGTTTTGTGTTCCTGCGGTGAGTAGGGTTTCCAGAGTTCCTTGGTTCAAGGTCGGCAACGCCGTAATGATACCTATGGTTTTACAAGCGTCCATAGGCTACGGTAGCCGCTTACATTCGGACGGGCCTTATACTTGTTTACCACATTTGTAGTATATATATATATATATATATATATATATATATATATATATATATATATATATATATATGATTAAAAATTATCTATCACAAAAAAGCGGATGTACTTATGTATACAAAACAAAATCAACTCCTAATATTTTATCCCGTGTGTCAACAATATGACGAAGTTAGCCGTCAATGATAATAATGTAAATTAATTTATACCATTTATTTATAAATTTTACCGACTATTTTTATTATGTAAACATAATTTTACGTTGTTTAAATAAACATTATTTTGATATTAATGTGAATTAATTTTACCGACTTGTATTTTTTATTGTGTAAAAATAATTTTAGGTTACACCTATAATAAACATTATCTTATCTGATTAGTTCCGGGATAGGACTTTATAAAATTAGCCATCAATTAATAAAATTATAATATTGTTTGTTTATGGATATAATGTTAAATGTATTTTACACAAAATACAAAAGAAAAGTCGGTAAAATATCCATTTTACTATCGCACTTCTGTCAAATGGTCCGCGCGCAGCTCTCAATTTTTCTCTCTACTAAAGGCGTCAAAAGATGTATATATCTTAAAAAAAAGGAAATTACATCATTTTGTTCAGAACGCGTAATGTTATGCAACCGTGTAACATACGCCCGTTCACGTTTAATAGCATTTCTATTGTATCACAAAACGCAAATGACAGGAAGGCAGACGTCTAATTTGACGTTTGATATAATTTCCATCCAGCCATTATGTTACAAAGATCTATTTACCGGAGCATTCATTTCGCCGAAAGAGGTTAAATAAGTTTTATTAGAAATTTATTATCTGTAGAACATATTGGTTTTATTATTTTAGGCGATCACAATCATAAATATACATCTAAAATGATTTAAACAATTGTTAAGAAGATAATACGATTTCGAACTAAACTTGACTGCCATGGTATAAAAGATTGACAGTGGCATATGCTTTTGGTTTGCAAACAACAAATGTGGATTAATAAGATATATTTAATGGAGTCTTTAGGGCGATATTAATTTGACTTTTTTAATACTAGCTTGGCAAAATGATTGTATAGCACCTGATGTATGAAGTACGGTATAGTTGACAAACAACGGCGACCGTCGGTCACACAAATTTCATCAGTAGTCTTCAATGTCATGCCGACCTGCTGAAATACCTCTTCACGCCTCGTTTGAATGACCTAATATCATAGGTAAATATCGTCTTATTTATTTTAATTTATATACTTGTATTATATAACCCTATACTAAGGGAAAACTGAGCGAAGGAGAGAGGAGGTCCTGTTGACGGACCCCAGTGGGAGCATTTTAGACCCACAAGAGTCCGCGGACCTTCTCCCCTTGACTCTTTTCCCTAGACACTGTGGATGACGAAATAGAAGCTCAGCAAGTTGTGAAGGCGGAGACTAAGGGTCTCCACCCTGACGAGAGCCGGGTTCTGTCGAGGGGGATCCACCTTTCTCCAGAGAGGAAGGTGACATGGGTTTGGTTAGAATTTTACCCGCGGAAAGTCCCTGGAGGAAATCCATTTGGATTCACCGCTGACATATGCGCACACGCGATTATAGAGACGGAGTGGAGTAGTTCCAGTCAATTGCTAACAAATGCCTTTCCTCGTCAGTGGAAGACCGCATGTGTGTGTATACTCCGAGAACCGGGTAGGGAGGACTACACAAAACCGAAGTCCTACCGCCCGATTGGCCTGTTGCCAGTGCTAGGGAAGGTTTTGGAAAAACTATTGGCATCTATTACGAAATCTAAGCATGCGGCAGTACGGGTATACGCCACAGCGTGGTAATTGTTAATTTAATGGTGTTAGCCTAAGAAGCAATAAAAAGAGAAGAATTTCCGAAAATCCGAAATTTGTTTGCGTTTCAGGATCAGTCGATGCATATCCAGATATTTACGCAGGCCGTCATCACAGCGGTGACTGACAATTGTACTGAGCTTACTGTTAAGTACAAATCTGAAACTATGTTGCGCTATTAAAAAAAATATATATAATTGAAGATACCTATAGACTTTTCGATCTATTCAAGTAACGTCTAATAAAAATGCGTGATGCGTAAACACAATAAAAAATACTCAATCAAAGCCAATTACTAACTGTAAATACAATTATATACACAAAACATAACACACGACATAAAACTTAGACGTGTTAACAACAATAATTCAATTGATACGATATCGTATTTTGAATACTAAACGCGATCATCGAATATGTTCGGGGCACCGATGGAATTTTTAAAAAGTCATGCTCCGGTACCTCAGGCTATAAGAGGTAGGAAAAGGTTATGATACACACGGCCTTTTACGATGTTCAATTTAAATATCTGTTTTTTTTTTTTAATAATTATCTTAACTAATCACAGGTCAAGTGCCCGTCAGAATGTTACTTCGATAAAAGATAACAGTTTAGTGGTTTTTATTATTTTTATTAGGCTAATATTTTAAATATTAAAAAGAAGTTGTTTTATCGAGACGATGGTTCATGGCGGATACGATAATCATACGGCCCGGCTGTTGGTAAATGGATACCACAGCCTATGGACGCTAATACCATAGGTATCACTAGCACGTTGCTGACTTTGAACCCCCCTAACAAGGAGCTCTAGAAAACCCTACTCACCACAGGAACACAACACAAGGTTATTTGAAAGCGATCTTCTGTAGGGTGGAGGTATCCACCAGTCGGGCTGCCCCAAGCAGAGAAAACAAAAACGACTTGATAGATGACGCTAAAAACAAGTTACTAATTACCAAAAAGTCAAGAACAACATTTACCAAGCCAGATAGATAAATAATAATGAAGTAATCCGGAACTATTTTAATCCTAATTTAAAACCAAGTTTCCTTATTATTATATACAATAATGCTGAGCTTATGTCGACCCTAACGCTCACCGCTGCGGTACGGTCCTCCAAATCCAGGCATCGCTATAATGTCATACTTAAATAAATGTCAACCGAACGATCCGGCCGTAAGTTATACGCTCTCCCATCACACTACACATTGCACTCTGTCAATCAGAACAATAATAAATTGGAACAACCGGACCGTGGATAACGACTAGCTTACTATTGAATTTGTATAGCTTAGAGTACAAGCAAACTGTAGAGATGGCATCCCTTTTACACGTTTACTAAATAACCCTCGCAAATATGTCGTAGATTGTAGAATATAAAGAATGTACCAGCTTTTTCTTTTCTAACTGACTATATACTCTTGGCCAAAAGGGCCCTTTTACAGCTTCACCCGGGCATCTACCAGCTAACAATAGCTATAATAATATACTAACAGCTGTCATATGAGTTAAATAGATTATAAATAAATGTGCGCCTTGAATATATTTTCAAAACGTTAACATATTATGACATTCCTAATGAAAAGTTTTTCAATCATTATTTAATGAAAACATTAATTTTGATGAAGAATTCACGGAGATACGGGGTTGCCAAGAAAAAATTACGTATTTATTTATGTATATAAGTAAAAATTATATTTCTTTGGCGTAACAAAACAAAAATAACTACAAAAATATTGCATCCTGTATGCCTAGAATATGTCAAACTTAGCCATCAATGATAATAATGTGTAGTAATTTTACTAACTTTAATATTTTTAATTGTTTAAACATAATTTAACGTTGTATAAAATTGTGTAAAAATAAAAGTAAGAAAAATGAATTAACATTATTATCATTGAAGGCTAACAGTGACTCAATGTTACACTAGAAACGCTACTGTAAAAATGTGTACTTATATATTATAATAGAATTATGTTAGTGGAAGAAGTTTCGCAAATTACTGTATGACGTTCGCGTTTTCCATTACAACTAAGCCGTTTAAAATTGTAATACAGTTTCTTCAATTTCTAATTACTTGTCTAGTGAATGTGTAGCTGTTATTAAACAATGTACATACCTTGCTACAAGTTCCTTCCATCAGCTGTAATCAAATAAAATCAAGAATAAAAGCTCATTCACAGACAAGATAATGTAAAAAAGAATACCGGTATGCGAAATACACTGTACCATGATAATAATTCTCGGTGTAATAAATTTTCATATCTGTTACGTAGATAATTCCGTATTCTATGACAAACATCCTGTGGTCTCGGTTGAAAGAATCACATTCATGACATCACCGCATGGATGTGGTGACGCACAGGTGGATTGATTGTCGTTTCCCCCGTTAAAAACACCTTCAAATGTGAAAACCAATGTATTTAATATTGCAAAAAAGTTGCACGTATGCTTGTAAGCTCAATGTACCTATATATTTTATTTCGTAACCGGTAGAATGACTGGATGAAAGAAAGCCAAGGAACGGCAAGTCACTAAATAGTTTAAAAACATTGGTAGATCCTACAACACGATTCTCCGGAACAAGTAACTGTTAGTCATCAAAATTTTTTTTCGGTGTCTAATGTGCTATTTTATAAACATGAAACAAATATTTAAGAATGACTTTTATTTATCAATAATACTTTTTTTATTATATATAGTTTCAACGTTTGGCCATTACCTGATGTTAAGTGGCGATGTGGCCTAAGATGACAAGACAACACCTAGACAAAGCCTAGAGATACAGACTGAATTAAGTGCAGGTGCCGGAACTGCCTATAGATTGATTGATGGCAGATTTTCAACTTAAAGTAGGTAGCTAGCCAGGTGGGTATTGGAATATTATCTACCACAATGCTATGGTTTCATCAAGATTCTTTCCTTCACCGAAAGCTCAGGCTTGTTGCAGGTATTCGAACTCACCTCGGCTGACACGATACACGCTATCATTGAGCCATCATTGCTTAATGCTTCGGTGTCTGAAATTGTATTCTATACCTACAAGTAAGGTTAAGTAAGGTAAGGATATTTAAAAATAAGTTTCTCTTATAAATGTCATAGAATGTGTAATCTCCAAAGTGACATAGCGTGAAGGTTGTTGTGCAAGAGTATTGTAGACACAATGGGCACAGACAATATGGCGTCCAGAAATTATTTCGTCAGTTAATGTTATTGTTATGCGACGATGGATTGCGACGGAGACAAGAAAATTGACTTGAGATTTGTTATTTTGTAGATTTTGTAACTTGTTATTTTAAAGAAATGAAGGCAATAATGCGTAGTCTAGAGCATCGACGTAAGGTACCTTGTTTCTTAATGCTTCATAGTTTGCATTTTGGAGAATGTGCACCGTTTCACTACTGGATAACTAGACATTCTGATATTCATCCGGTTCGCGAATTCCCGGTGAAGCGATTCGCTTTCTCGATTATAATGCGAACTGCTTAAAGTATGATAAGTAGACTGTAAGACTACTTGGAACTACTTACTTACTACTAATTTGGTAAAGAGTGAACAGGCTTCTGTTAGGATAATTGGCGAAAATAAAAAAGTCTAACAATTATTTTATTTTTCTTCATGGCACGGTCCCCCAAAAGTACGGTGCATAACCATATGCTATTTCTGCTTTGTGAATAATTCAGTACATAATAATACAAGTGCTTGGCTGTGGCATTAAACTACACTACTACGTTTAAATGGTTATTGTAAGCCCTTGGCCGAGGCGTCGAACTGCGAACTGTCGATCTGAATTAAACCACCTAGAGTTTTAGGTGAAGGGGGACATCACGACGCAACTGTGTTGGTCTATTGTATTATAATTAATTGATCTATTTTATCGTTAAACTTACCTACATAAAATTTAGTTAATATTGTAATACCAAAACACCAATAAGTAGGCAAAAAAAATAGATTTTTCGATGCTTAAGATAAAAGTAAAAGGTGGAAAAATCACTTCAAAAAACGATCTTCAACAAACTTCGATTCGAATAAGATTCTACCGAAAACAATTCAAGTAGCTACAACTGATAATTAACATGAAATTCGTAAAACCTGATCGTCTGCTTGGACGGACGACCGAATCGTAAAACTAGCGAACTGTAACCACAGAAAAAATTGAACAGATAGTTCACTGGACGGCGCGTCGTATGAAACTGTGTTAATAAAATCTCTGCCACATGTAATCTTCTTTCATCCGTCCCTTTCGTTGCCCAGCCCTCAGGTCCATACATCACAGCAAGATACATACATACACCACTCTTACATACTTAAATAGGTACAAATAATAAGTAACAATTCGACCGATATACGTGACTGGTGAAATACCACCACCAGCCAAATAACCTTTTGTTGTGTTCCTGCGGTGAGTAGGGTTGCCGAAACTCCTTGGGACAGTGGCGTTTAAAGTCGATAACGCGGTAGTGATATCTCTGATGCTATAAGCGTCAATATGCTACGATAACCGCTTAAAATATTGCGAGTCGTAAACTTGTTTGTAACCTTAGTTGTATAAAAAATACTGTAAATATAAAATAGAAATGTATACCAATTTTGAGTAAATCGGTAACTTCAAGTGGTTGGGTCTCCTCTTGAAATGGGTAGACCAACTCGTAAGTTAGCTCATAGTAGGACATTTTCTAATGCTCTTTTAGACAGCTACTAACCTCAAGTTAAAAATCTGCTATAAAGCATATGTCGGTATATTCCAGTAGCTGCGCTTGAGAGTCAGTTCTCTCTCTCCGATCGCATTTCAGTTTTAATGTCTGCTGAGTTTCTTATCTCCTCCGATTATACGCATTATATCTGCGAACAGTTTGAAAGATCTGGCCTCCGTATATTTTGGTCAAGAAATATTTAATTACTGTGCTACAGAAATATATTGAGGAACCTTGGGCGCCGATACGAACGTCCGTCGATATGCGATGTAGATTTTTATCTACCCTCTACGTATAATTTAGCTGTGTCACAAGCGATGCGTGAACGCAGATAGAAGTAGTTATGTTTGTTCTGTGAAGTTATTGCAAACGCCATCTTTTGGGATTTTCGAGAAGTAGCATTGTTAGATAATATTGTTAGAAATTAAAGGGGAACCTCAAAACAAATATGGTATCATCAAGGAATATGTCACCAAAAGAGTGTCACCAAGACTGATGAGTGAAGGGCTGCTTCATAATAATTATCTTGACGTTCTTTTTATTACTCTTCACTATGAAGAATGTTCGTAAGAGATGTGAACAGTGTGTGTCAGACGATCTAAGCGATAATGATCTCTGGTTCTTATGCGCTACGATTTCTATGCCCATCCACTCGGCTGAGTAGAATGTTAGGGATGAATCATCAACAATACAGTAATTTATAAGTACAGTAATTTATAAGTCATGTAAGTAATGACATGTATTAGTCATCTAAATAAAGAGAGTCGAAAAACAGTGACGACCGCCGAGAAATGAGAATCTACCGACAGTCACTGGCGTCAAACGAGCCTATGCCTTCCATGGCAAATTAGGAATACAAGGTGTCGATGCGAGTTAATTTATCAGTGGTTTCTTTATATATATTGTAGTCGCATCCAAGCGTCATAAACTAGTTTCATCATCATCATCATCATCCTTTCAGCCGAAAGACGTCCACTGCTGGACATGGCCTCCCCCAAAGATCGTCACAACGACCGGTCCTATGCTGCCCGCATCCAGCGGCTTCCCGCAACCTTTACCAGGACTTCGGACCACCTTGTGGCGGGTCTGCCCACGCTGCGTCTTCCGGTACGTGGCCGCCACTCGAGAACTCTTTGACCCCATCGGTTATCTGTTCTACGAGCTACGTGGCCCGCTCACTGCCACTTAAGTCTAGCTATTCTTCAGGCTATGTCGGTGACTTTGGTTTTCCTGCGGATCTCCTCATTTCTGATTCGATCACGCAGAGAAACTCCGAGCATGGCCCTGTCCATTGCCCTTTGAGTGACTTTGAACTTTCTTATAAGGCTCACTATATGTAATCACTGGCAACACACACTGGTCAAAGACTTTCTTCTTGAGACACTGCGGTATCTTGGACGAGAATATGTTACGTAGCTTCCCGAACGCTGCCCAGCCGAGTTGGATTCGACGATTGACCTCTTTCTCGAAATTGGATCTACCTAACTGGATAGTTTGTCCTTGAACTAGATTGTTTGTTATAAACTAGTTTATTTTGGCATTATTTTTTTCAGTGTAAAATGACATACTGAGATCATTACCGTCTTCGGCAGGAGTCTGTAGCCGAAGCGCTATGATAAACCGTCTGAAGCGTTGGTAAGCAAAGCCGCAAAAATATTTAGCAATCAAGCAACGGGCTCACAATCATCGCGATACGATCACGCGGCCTCCTGCTATTACGTAAAAATTACGATTACCGTAATGAAATAGCGAAGATTTAAACATTTCTACTGGAAGGTGCGTACGTTCAGAACATACCGTAATATCAATCCGAGTTTCATAAATTTTCGAATACGAAAATAAAAGCTTTAAGTGCGCTTAAAGATATCTTTGACGTGATGAAAGTTATTATTACACCAAATTAATTTATTGAAAATATTAGGTATTGATTTCAATTTTATTTATTTATTTCTAGATGATAAAGCATGATGATTTCATACAGCATTTTAGGAAATAACATAGATTGTTACTATTTTCACCAGTTCACACAGTTCAGGGTGGAATTTTTGTTGCAATATGTAAAAATTCACTTTTATCTTTTACGAAAGAATTATATCTTCAGCAAACCTATCTTTTTGATTTATCGATGTTTAAGCAGTAGCCCCATCACAGATAGATAGATATATGGAAATAATAGTGAAGATATAATACTCTCGCTCGATTTTCTTCTCTCGAGTTTCCATAATTTTCCCCAAAGAGTTTTAAATGCTTGGCTGTGAAGCATTTTCTAATTCTCTAATGAGTGTCTACAAATCATGAGTTATTCAAGCAATCATGTTATCAGTTTGGTACAACAACTGCATTTTAGAAGCTAGTCCTATTTCTAGGCTTATTTTACGATCTTCCGCCACATCAAATATGACATCAGGTCAGATTGTTGTCAAAGGTTAACCTGGTAAAATCTAACCAGTGATAGAGAAGTTGAGGGGTAATATATTAACATGGTATGGGCAAGTCATGAGGAGGAATGAAAGTGATAACTAGAAAAATGTTATGTATGAAGGTGGAAGGATTGTGTGAGGAATAAACTGTGTCTAAAAAGTGTGAGTACTGGGATGACTAAGAAATTAATAAGAATTAATAAATGAATGAGAAAACCTACATTCGCCCTAAGACGCTTAGTTGACCAAGATTTACAATATTATAATACACAAGTCAGCATATCCATCATACTTTTGATATTTAAGTGAACCCACTTAAATTAGCTTTCGCGTTGACACTATCGGTGGTAAATTTTGACAGTTGGCAATTTGCAAAACAATATATATGTAGATTACGGACTTTGCCTTCTATGGTTAGTATAGGACTTATATAGCAACTTATTATCTTTGTAATTCACTTTTGGTTATTTGATGGGTGAATAAACGTGCGATTTTTACCAGTTTTGAATTTCCCGTATACATTATAATTGCGATCAAAGTTATGCGTTGTCGTATCTAGTGAACTGTGTATCAACGAAGAAGACAGTAGCTAGAAGTAATTACAGAAAGCTAGAAATGATTACAGGCGACGATTAGTTCTAGAGATAGGTCCGCTTCTCTGGGCACATAGTTTAATAAAAATTATATTAAATAATGCGTTCAGTGGTTGCGCAATTGTCACGCCGCCATCGCACCATCGCTCTGCGAATGCTTTAAATTACGACACTGCGATTTACTGGTTTACCTTCAAAGCGTAAATCTGATTAGGTAGGCAGGTAGTTTTAAAACAATCGACAATTTCATTACCACTACATTGTAGTTTTTTATTGTGTTAAGTAGAAAACAAGTAGGCAGTCCATCTGATCTATGTGAAGCCCATATCAATTAAAATCTAAATACTTTTTTCAATTTAGGAACTTGTGAACGTCAAAACTTTACTATCGGTTCGGAAAATATCTTAGTCGTCGAGCCGGAAAGAAACTCGAACGGGTTTATAATTGTTTTTTAAATGTGTAAATAACATTAGGAGTATATAATTATATGCAATGTACAGAAGGACAGTCTAATAACCGCCTGGCTAGCTACCACCTTCAAGTTGAAAATCTGTCGCCAAATAGATATGGGTGTATTCCAGCAGCTGCACTTGAGAGCCAGTCCTCCCACTACGCTTAGCGTGTTACCATCTCGGACCACATGGACCCTTAACATCTGGTGAGACTATGGCCAAACGTTAAACCCTAATAAGGATAACATGGATAACATAGTATACTATGTTATCGAAGTATAATTGAATAAAGAGTTTATACGTAACATAATACGGGTAATGCTGCAAAGTCGACAACAATAATATTAACATTTATGAATTTAAAATACCATCAAATAAGTCTTATTGGGTGAGATCGTGACCCAATGCTAAATTAACATAAATAATTTTACAAAAAAACAAGGTATTTGATACCTTGATACATAATTGGAACACCTTTGAAAGAGCCAGGCGCGGTGGTTAAAGCTATGCCCAGCTGTGGATCATTCAAAGCCAGTTATTATAATTATTATGAATGTAATTTTTATATGTTGATTTTATGGCAAGTGGACTTTTTAGAATGTTTATGGGGCTATATGCGACAAACTAGTATTTTGTGCCACTTAGTCAATCAATCAATTTTAAACTCCGTTCTAAGTTAATCGTCACGGATTGTTTGCATGAAATACGCTCGTTCAAATTCGAACCAGTTAGTTTTTATTGTACCGTCGACGGTGACAGTACAGAGGCAGTTAACCAATTTAACAGTAACCGCTCGAGAAGGCAGTATAACGCGTGTAGACAACTCTCGCGACCGTATCTTGTTTCGGTATCTCTAAAGTAATGTACGCTTGGACGTGTCGATGTAGTCTGTACTGTCGCCTACAAAAATATATTACATTTTTTTAAATAATATCTATCTTTTAAACTTAGTACAAAAAATAGGTTATTGTTTTATATTCTACACTAAACTCCCTAAGCACATTATCGGTTTACCGGACAATCAGTTTGAGAATCATATCGTGGGTCATTACGTGAATGATAGTGATGTTTGGAAGTGACTCCCTCTCTGTACACTTACTAAAATTACAATTAAAAGAAAATTGATATATCCTGCCGAATTTCTCGTCGGATCTTCGAATTGGTGGTAGTGTTTTAACTTTGATAAATGCCTTCTTAGGGCCTAAATTGAATATAGTATTTTTCGTTTTGATTTTTTGATCTTGTTAATGTAATGAAATTGGTAAATGTACGCGAGTTCCAAGTTTGATGGCAAATATTGCACAACTCACTATTAGGTATCGAATCGAAATTCCACTAAATGATTTTTATAAGAGTTCTAAAATTAAATTTAAACCTTTGATAGCTATCTCATTTTTGTATATATAACAATCAACTGTCCCTTTCACACGTATAGGGATCATCTTCGTAACCCATCTTGCTTCTTCTTCTATTGACACATGAAAGGGAAATCACAGTGCTATACTACGCTCGAAAGAGATACATCATCTGCTCGTAGAATTATAATTGAATAGTTTTTGCTGTGATTTAACTGTTTACTACGAATGTATCATTTATTATAATTTTTTTTTTTGTCTGAAAACATTCACCCGTGTCATTGATGGACAGTGTTTTGATAAGTAGCTAATTTAAATAAATTAAGTCGATATAATTTCGTGCCCGCCGATACTACTCTCGTCACATCAAAATCCAACGTTTCCGAGAAGCGGTAATAATTTTTATATAAAACCACGAGCATGTATTAATAAATATGAACACGGTAGTGATTTACGTTTGCAGTGAGGACACATTTGAGCGGTGGTGACACTTCAAAGCGCACACATTTAAATCGATACTGTTAAGGTTACATTTAGAATCTTAATTAAATCAAAGCATTAAAATCAAGACAAACTAAAAAATATTTTATGCAATTTAGGTCCTAAGAAGGCAATTATGAACATAAAATTGTACCAACGTCTAGGAAAATATCCCAGTTATCGAGAACAGAAACTAAATCGTTTTTTTTTCAACTGTACAAATAAAATAATCTTTTTGTGGATGTACAGAGAGGGAGTCACTTCCGGATATCACTATCATTCACGCAATGATCTACCCTACAATAATTTTTTGACAATAAAACCTGTATGACATGGTCCTTGAACTTGCGGCATCCGGAAAATTAGTAATGTGCTTCGGGATCTTGATATAAAACCTAACACTATTACCTAAAAGACTTTTATTAATATTACCAAGTCTAAAACACGGTACGACTAATTTATGTCTATTTCTAATATTAAAACAATGCTGGTCTTTGACAAACTCTAGCTTGACAAAGTTTTTACGAATATACATTATATTATCAACAATGTATTGGGAGGGCCAAGTTAAGTTATTAAATTCTAGGAACTTATTCTTAAGTGATTCGCGAGGTCTCATGTTTTAGATTGCTCGAATTGACCGCTTTTGTAATATACGAGTAAATATGGTATCTACCTCAACTGCTGAACCATACAACAAAAAGACATTGACGATTATTTTTATATAACTATAATTTTTTAGACTAGCTTTCGCCCACGAAATCATTTGTGTTTGTTACAATATAAAACATAATAGGAATAAAATATACGAGTAGCTAATGTCACGCAGGAGAACGCAGTTTTCTAGAAATGTAAGAATTTTTAGAATCGGATAAGTAGTTCCAGAGATGACAAACATACAAACTTTACCTGAAATTGGTTTCTCGAAAACGACTCTTAAAGTTTTTATAAATTTTCTATTCAGATAATGTTTTACTTTGTAAGCTTACCTACGTAGGTGATTTTTCATCCTAATACATCTAAAATTAAATCTATAAAGTATAAAATAAATCTAACGAGGAGTTTTATTTTTAACTATCTGTGTCCGCGACTCTGCGCGCGTGGACTACTAAAAAAAGGTTTTTAATGTTTTGTGCGGAACCCTAATTATTTTTCTAAAATCAAATTAGCCTAAGTTATGCCCTATAACATCAGCTATCTGCCAGTGAAAGTCCCGTCAAAATCACAAGCAGACATACAGACAAAAATTTTAAAAATGTTTTTTTTTTGTTATAGGTGTCGTGAATACTTTCATATGCATTTAGTAAAAATCTGTTATTTTGATATTACAAACAGACACTTCAATTTTATTATATGTTTAGATTTCATTTGCTAAATACAAAATGAAAACAAGTTTAAAAATAAACTTTTATCGTTAAAACCGGCTATTATAATTAAATGCGCATTCCAAATTTCGTGTCTGTGCTGCTGACCGTTGAGGAGCTCCCTCGTCGAAAGCCAACCCTGTATGCGGCAGCGAGGCTATGATGCAATTTAAATCGGTCTATCAAAATTAAATATATATAATTAAATGTATATGTAACTACGTGTCCAAACTGTTGACCGTTAAGGAGTTCTTTCGTCTGGAGCCAATCCAAACATTTAACTCGCAAGGTTTGATTACATACAGACACCGGGACAAGTGATAAAAGCTTGTAAAAAATTTAATAAACCTATTTTCAGTCTAATTATTTATATGTCAAACGTTGTGCTGTGTATTGTTCTTGTTGCAGAATATTTACAAACAAAAACAGGGAGAGAGTCATTACAAACAAGAAAATACGTCGGTATTAACATAAGGACTTTGCGGGCGACAAACTTTGCTCTACGAACGGCTATAATTTACCACTTCTTGACTGTTAATAGCTGATAGGATTTTCCTGACTCTCCCGTCGCCGGGGGGAGAACGGGTTCTCATTAGAGGTATAATTTTCGTAGCAATAAACACCAGACGATAAATATCAAACCCCTTTTATTTATAGCGTCTGAGGGTTGGTATGGTGGTAAGGTGACGTCAGGTATCGATGGCTTTGTTGTTAACTCGGTGACTTATAAGGACTGCATCAAATTATATTTTGGCTCTAACTTGCTGCTTAAGTTATGGTGACCGGCTGATTAAGTAAATGTAAACTTAAATCAAAACTTTTTTATGCAATTTTGAACCTAAGAAGGTATTTAATATCAAGACACTATCATGAGTTCGAAAAACATCCCAGTCATTGAGTGGAGCCGACAGGAAACTTGATTAGTATATCTTAGTTTTTTTAAATTGTGTAAATAATGTTTACAGTTAATAATATATTAGTTAAATTATGTTTAACTAATATTATATTAGTTTAATTATTAATATAAGTTAATAAATATTACTTTAGTGAATGTACAGAGAGGGAGTAATTTCAGACATCACTATCATTCATAATGATATGACATCATTATCATAATGTTTGACCTTTTGACAGTAAAACCTGCTTGAACATAGTCCTTGAACTCATTGTGCGGCAAATACGTAATGTGGTTTGGAACCTTATTTCTCAAGCATCTGCATCATTTCTGCAGCATTTTCTCTGAGTCTCAAGCATGGAATGACTCATTGGTGTTTATTTTAAAATCTAGCTTCATTAAGTTTTTGCAAACATACATAAAATTATCAAGGACGGAATATTCTTGATTTTTTTTGTAAGGAGCGCTGTAAAATCACCTGTGTATCGGGCCTAAGATCCGAAAGGTACCAAAAAACCGAGTTCACCAACTAGCTAGATCAGTTTATTGACCATTAAAATATCGAAGGTGTTTCGTATAAAAAGCTATGTTAAAAATTATTATTAGTGATATAAATTCCCCTACATTATTAGCGCTCCCGTACAAGATTTCTTCTTAGTATTCGATAAATATCGCTCGATATCTCACCGGTGCATCGTATTAACTAATTTGATGGTATGTGTAGTTAAAGAAATTTCGTTAATGTCAGACACATTTAGGACTCTTCGATAAGTATATTAATGATTATTTTAAACTATTTTTTATAGTTGAGTTTCAAAGTGACGGCATTGAGGCATCTCGTCAGCTGGGTCACTGTAAAGGGTTAATTTCCATGGTAGTTGTGACCTAGTTGGGTTCGAATTCCTACCACCCTGCTTATATACCGGCTGATGTTGGAACCCGACACGCGTAGGCGTGCCACTATGGCAGGTGTTTTAACTACACCTGGTGTATGGTGGTCACGATCTATTTGGAAACGATTATTGTGTCCTACATACAACCCCGATTCACATTATTGGATCCTTTTAAACGAGGCGTGTAGAGATATTTTATCAGACCGGTACGACGTCGACGACTGCCGATGAAATCAGTGTAAGACGATTGCCGTTGTTTTTCGAACGCATGCTGTTCTGTCATTTTTACGACATAGTAATACAAAAAACTGGTGAGTGATTGTTGCCTATCTAACCTATTTTATCTACTAATGAGCGCTCGATAATTCACAACACCACTATCTATCTAATCTAGTGATCAGATGTTTTTATATAATTAATACAAGCGGATTTTACCCGAGTTAAATTTATTTGACTAACTCTCCACGGCGGCACCGTGTTTCTACAGTGTGGCCTATCGTCGTTCTCTCTTCCAGTACTTGCCTACAGATTTCCCGATTGTTTGACGTCTATGGTTACTGCTCTGCTCCTGAGAATCGTAGCGTAAAGTTATTGAAACCTTCCCCATTAAATAGACATAAAAATTCAAAAGTACTTTTTTAATTGTGAATAGTAGTTCCAGAGATTAGCTCATTCAAACAAACTCTTCGAGCTTTATAATGTTAGTAGTATAACGTGATTTGATCAATTTGATACTTGTACCTTTAAGAATATAAGGGCGATTACGACAATTGCGACATACGTTAAGTACCTAAACAATTCCGAAAAAAAAGGTTAAATTTTGATTTGAGACTGATTGGTGGAAAACACTGGTCTGTTTTACTAAGGTTAATACTTCCATGGAAATTAATAATTGACACTGGCAAATGGTTATGCGATAAAAGAAATCAAATTTATAATATCCATTCTATAAAAGATATACGAATTGGTATCATAGGTAAATAAAAACTTGAAATATTATATTGTGAAAAAACACTAATAGAAGTGGAAAAAAGGGCCACGTACCATTTCAATTGTACTATATTGTCCTTACTGCGTACAGTTTTAAAGAATCTTAGTGATTAAAGTTCTATGCATTATTATCTCATACTGCCCCATATTAGTATCTACATTGCACCCGTGCGAAGCCGGGGCGGTTCGCTAGTTATTTATAATTCCCTTTACTTAAGCACATAACAGCCAAACTATATAGTCAGATCGCGACTTATTTGGATACGCGCAACAGTCCGAGCCGAGGTTCGGCCACTTTGGCACCCTCGGATGTTGTTGCTTAGCTTTCGCGGCTGAGTGCCTTAAGCGCTCGCCCCCAAGACCGGTAAAGCTGTAAAAGCCGTAAAGGCTCCAGGGCCCCTAAGGCTAACAGTATAGTCAGTTAGAAAAAAAAACCAAACTTAATCACTTATAATGTCACCAATATCATATAGAGTATAGAATCGAATAATGTAAGTTTATGAATTTTCTATTTGTAATGTCAAAATAACAGCTTTTTACTAAATGCATATGAAAGTAGGTAAAGGTATACGGAACTTACAACAAAAAAAAAGTGTTCAGGGAGATTTTGAGGCAAATTAAAATTTACGCTTCTGGTTATTATTTATAATTTATTTCAATCGAGTTCAATAAACAAACTATATCACGCAACCACAACGTGACTGATAAAGAACCCGCCAAAAATTTGTCAATCTGTGTTACCATCTCCTCTCTTCAGATCGGATCATAACTGCGCAATTATTGTGACTTTTGTTCACAAAACGGCTTGGCGAAGATTGCGCTGTCTAACTTTAAACAAAGTCTATCTTCTTTCAAAGCAACCGTAAATAAATAAGTTTGAAACGGAGGACAATATTTTTTTAACAATTCTCCGAATTATAAATCAAAAGTGTATAAAAAAAACAAATACGACAAGCTATCGAAGCTATCGATCCACACCCGTTTAGATAGAGTCATAAAATTTTATTGTTCTAAGAAATCGAAAGACCATTTTTATTACTATAGAAAAACTACACAGGACAAACATACACACACACACATTCGTACCGAAACACGTTTCTGTTTCGATAAATTTTTCGATAAAAATCGTTGAAGCAGCCGATGCACGTACGTAAAGTGTTGCGTTTCTTAGAATAATCTTCTTTGTCGTTCACCGTGGCATATAAACACACGTTAATATCTTAGTATACGCACTGTAATTGATTTCAAAACGCACCAGTCACTGAATTACGATGGCCCTTAATGAGATCTTATTTGTTTGAATTTTTATGTTATGTTTATGTTTGTATGTTAAAGGAACGTAAATGTGAATCATTGGGAACCTGCTAGGTGTAGTATATGCAGAAATTTGTAATAACGTTACTCAAATATGAAATACAACCAAAGCTAAGTTTGCAGTCTGTTTTTTTTTATTGTAGCACAGTGAAGCGAGGAAACCTTGACTGAGGATAATCACAGTACAATCTAAACAGTGGCGACCACCGAGAGATCAAACCAGTCGACACTGTCATGCCGACCTGAGTGATTAGAAACTGGATATGCACCGACCGATTCGGAAGCACAGAGCGCATAAGCGAATCATTATAACAGACTATTCACTGGTGGTTTCGACACAGTAGGGCAGAATTGTATCAGAAATATATTTTTTTTATGTTTGGTCTGACATATTAATATTCTCACATACATTTTGTAAAGTCAAGTTTTGTATAAAATGTTTTCTAACGGCCTGGTTTCTTAGAAAGACCGTTTGGCCAGAAATTTGCGCTTGTTCTTACTGCTACGTTTGCCACGATCGCTAATGCCAAGATAAAATTACATAAAGTTGTAAATCTGGTAGTACCTAGTGTCTTGAATTTTGCCCTCATAGTGTCGAATGGTGTTACCTCCTACCTAAAATGTTGGGTCATTCAAACGATGTATGAAGAGGCAGACTGCTACTAATGAAATCTGAGTGACCGAATTTCGTCGTTGTTTGTGGATTTTATCGTGTGTAGATTTACCATCAGTTAGTACAGTCATTTTGCCGAATTTAAAAAATGGTGAGTAATTGTGGTCTATTCATCGTATTTTGCAACAAGCGAGTGTTTGATAATTCACAAAATCTAATGATTAAATATTTGAATATACTCCATAGTGTAGTTTTTAAAAAGATTTGTGACCTCTGGACAATAATGATCCATTAGTAGTCATAGTCGTAATACTGGTGAAAGGTAGATAATACTGAAAACGCGACCAATACTGAAAAGCACGGCGCTAGAACGAGCCAATTCGACTCCGGTTAAGAATTGTACTGTATTGTAAAGTTAAACATTGGTGAATCAGACATAAAAAAATATTATATAAATTACCGAATTACAGTATTTTCTATACGGCAATTTGTATTTTAACGTGCGCAATAACTTACGAAAGCATTTAATGATACACCTACAGAGACATAATTAACAGATGCCATAATATATACAAGGAGACTTTATTTAAATTACCGAAAAGCCATTGTTTCTGATCGACCCGGAATTCCTTAGCGTAATTATTCGAACCCTTTGGACACTAAATTAGTGGCGCGACGAAATAAACGCAACCCCGTTCGAATATGTCACATTTTATTGCTCTAAATAATTGATGTAGGTTTCAGAAACCTAATGATTGTATTATCGCTGAATGTGAATTGCGTAAAAAAGTTTAATTTTTTGTTATTATTTTTATATTAGCTCAGTAAACATAATCAAAATAAATAAATACTTTATTTAATTTACTAAGCAGTTACTTATAAATGTCAAAACACTACCACCGGTTCGGAAAACATCCCAGTCATCGAGAAGAACCGGCAAGCAACTCGATCGGGCTTATCAATTTTTGCATAAATTGTTTTTATCATGTTCAGTGGATGTACAGAGAGGGAATGACTTCTAGACATCGCCGTCATTCACGTAATGATCCACCCTATAATACCCTTTCAAAAATAAAACTTGCTTTGCATGATTCTTGAAGTTATTGTCCCGCAAATCGGTAGTGTGTTTAAGAAGTTTATTATAGAACCGAACACAATCACCTAAATAACTTTTATTTGTCTTACTAAGGGACGATTTTTCAATTAACAGATAACATTATTTGAGGAATCATTTATACATTTTGACAGGTTTTCCATACATTATCTGTCAAAACGTCAAAATTTTACTTGCATAAAATTATCTGACGATTGAAAATCGACCTTAAGTCTAAAAAAATACTATTTTTTATACTTATATTTAGTTCTAGTATTCGAATTGTGCCTTTCGTTTACAAGTTCAAACGTATCTAAGTTTAAAACAACTTGTGTCTTGAACTCGGTTGAGATGATTGGTTATCAGGATCGTAGAAATTGAGGTTTGAAAGTTTTGACACGAGCCGTGCCAAGTTGTTCTTCTGAAGTAGCCTGTTAGCGACTGACCACGAATAGGATAGCTATATGTATACTATTTTCATTAAATAATTCGACCAAATACGTGTAAAACTCGCGCAAACACAATTGTGTCATGTATTGTAACGTATATGTAACACATTGTCATGTATTTACCATAAATATTGTGTTTTCTTTCAGTTCTTAATCCTTAGTGCTAGGAACGAGGCGTTTTTATCGAAGAAATTTAAAAGAATAGATAAATACAACGAACAGCTTGGAACTGTTATATGTAAACTTAAAAAGTACTTAAATACCTGAATCATAGACTAATGTGTGACACAAACAAAGTCTGGAACATGCTCTTCTCTATTCAAGGGTAAGGATTTTTACTTTATTAAAGAGAGATAGAAATTAATATGACTTGGAACAAGCTCTTTACTCTTTCCAATTATAGTAATAGAAAGAGATAGTCGCATCAAGTAACAGGCTGTTATTTTGAAACAGGTTACTGGAAGTGTTATCTCTATGGAGCAGGAACAGGTGGAACAGGTTTCTTATTTTAATTGTTATAGCTCACTCCAGGAACTTACCGCGTGTTCGATTGACATTTGCACGGTTTTTATTAGCTGTTGTTTTATTTTACAGTGTAATTACATTACACCAGAGTTTGAGGTTTCCGTGTGTTATAGTTTTTACGATAGAAGAAAAATAAAACGCGGAAAAGGAGAACTTCATATGTCTATTATTTCCTGTATAGAGACTTTCCTTAGTATTTCTTCTTACTTATTAAAAAATGCCATGGGCGTGTCGGGCCACGCGCAGTATAGGGTTCCGTAGTTGCCCTCCACAATATGCAGACTTAGAGAAAGGCTTAAAAACTAGAAGTGGTACGAAATGGCTTTTCCAAGTACATTAGATAATTTGATTGACTATTACTTGTTAACCTGTAAAGCCTTCTTACCTCTGATAGTTTTCCTTTTAACTTCATTATATATACTATTACCATGATTTTTTTCACATATCCAAAAACAACCATTTCTCTGGCGGGCGGGGGGGGGGGGGGTTATGGGTTACACATAACTCTAACAAAAATTAGCACTAATATTTCGCAAACGGAGACCTGAATCGAAAAGTGGTTTTCACACACCCGCAATATTTTTGAATGACTTATTCAACGACACCCTACACGACGGGTTAGACGAGACAAATCACATTCACATTATACCCTAAACATTTATTTACAACCAAATTACAGCTTTCTAGTACTATGAATCTCTGAACTGAGCCGCGGACAGACAGATGGACATACCGAAACTATAAGGGTTCCTTGTTGACTTCGGAACTTTAAAGAAGGACCCCGTCTCCTTCTTTAGAGTTCTTAGTAGAGAGCTTAAGCTGTGTATTATATTTACAATGTGGTGCTGTCTTTCTCCTTTTTTCTACGTTATATCTCTTTCATAACGAAATGTGCCTAAACGTGACGCGTCCATGAAATTTCAGTCTCAATTCTCGTCCAATATGTTATCGAATCGCCGCCTAAGAAGTTACAATACAAAAATCGAATTATCGATTACCTATAATCGTACCATACACCGTAATCTTAAATATGGTTGACATGTTCACAGTTATCTGAAGTTTGATTCAGGAAAATTGTGCCATATTATACATGAACGGTTAACCAATCCAAATTCTTTTTTTTTGGAAATGATTTGTTAAGTATATTTGACACGAGCTACCGCCCGCAATTTTGTATACGTTAACCTGTTGAGCTCGAGAGATCGTTTGTTTGTTTAAACGCACAAATCTCTGCAAGTAATAAACCGTTTTTTTTGTGGTTTATATATACGTTATAGTGTATAATTATAACTTCACACTATGACTCTGTATCCATGAACGTCGAGCAATATGGCAAGCTGGAGGCAAGTACGAGAAGTTAGGACAACAATAAGCTACACGGGTGCGTAACGGCGCTGCGGCGAATGGGTGAGTTCTTAGAATATATTTAACATGGGTGTAACCTTTGGGCACAGCTAGTTACAATATGAAAAATAATTATAATAAGACATAGAAAATAAAAATAAAAACCATAGAAAAAGAAAATGACAATATATCTTAATAATACAATAATTAGTTATCGGGTCTGTAAAAGATTCATCATCATATTCGTCCGTTACATAATTAAAAGTACCAAATAAAAAATAGAAAAAAAAACGTCACGAATATGTGAAGAAAGTTTTTATCTTAGGAAAAGTACACCTTTAAATGAATTTGATCTTATACGCTATGTCGACTAGCTACCCACTGGAAGTCTCAAGCCTTTAAATTAGTTTTATTTGCATATCTCCGTTTAATATCGTCATATTGGCAAGGCGACAAAGAACTCCCTTAACAGACGAGATTTATTAATAAAAGGGTACGGTTATAAAGGCACGGTATGAAACATCCTATTCATTTTCTCACTTATAATTAGTTTAATTTTTTTCATTTACTTTTCAATTGGCATCGCAAACACTTTTTCCGGTATCGATGTTTTATTTAAATTAATGTAATTGTATAAAGATTAACCACATAATCAGATAAGTCAGACATATCTAGGTATAACAGTATTATCAAGCTTACGAAATTGTTTCTTTGTTTGAACGCGTTAATCTTTGGAAATACCAGTCAGAATTTATAGCCAATTTATTGAGGAAGGTTGTAGAATATAGAACTTCACGCTATGACCCTGGGGAGCGGAGCAGTAATCTTGAAACTTCATGTAATTTGGCAAGCTGTAGGGAAGTGAAAATAATGGTAGACTACACACGGGTATGTACACTGAAAAAAAAGTTTTGTTAAGAGTAGCTCAAATTTTACCTATTAGTTACAAAATTCGGGGGACTACTAAACTGAGGCCTACTAGTAACCAAACTCTTAACTAGTTTGGGAAGTGCAGCAAAACCAGTTTAGCTATTTTAACAAAAGTTTGGTTACTAAGAAGTAAATTTAAGCTATTTTCTGATTAGTTAAACAGTTCAGCTATTCATTTTTTTCAGTGTAGGCGGCCGCTCGGTGGTGCAGAGTTATTCGACTAAGTATAAGACTGGAGAAACTGTGGCGCACAACTAGTATGACTTTAAATGATAGTAGAATGTTTTTTTTTATTGTAGCTCGGCAATGTGATGGCACTATTTCCGATGGTAATGATAAACGGACAGTACAATCTAAAAACAACGGTGATCACTGAGAGATCACCAATACTTCGTCGGCCATTGCTGTCATTCCGGTCTATAAGTCACCCAGCAGGCAAATGGATATAAACTTGCTGATACCGAAACGCGACAAACTATAAGAAAGTCACTTTTTTTATACTACAAAAATGGTAAACAAGCATTTGGCCTGCATGATGGTAAGCGGCTACCGTAGCCTATGAACGCCTGAAATACCATAGGTATCACAAGCGCGTTGCCAACCTTGAACCCTGCTCACCGCAGAAACACAACACTAAGTCATTTTGCTGCGATCTTCTGTAGGGTGGAGATATCACTCTGATGGGTTTATTATATACTATATGCATGGTAGTCGCAACCCAGTCAGGTACATACTCCTACCATCCCGATTGATTACTGGATATACCTGGTGCATGGAAGAGCAGTTCTACCATTCAGCTTATCTTATTACTTATGTAGATTGGTTTTTATTGTCAAAAGTAGCAAATACGTGGTCATTCAATCAATCAATGCTTACACGCCCGGAATCCTGAGGCCACTGAATAGTTCGTTCCTCCTGAGGACTGAGTTGAAACGCGTATCGACCACACTCTGCGCCAGAATCCCGAAACTCGAAGCAACAAAGCTTGTCATTATAACAACATGAGGCAAGAGTGGTGAAGATGACACTTGCCTCAAGAATTTCCTTGCTCTTTATTCACTGCCTCATTGTTTTACGCCTTGGGCTTGGAGATGAACTACCCTGATTCAAGTGTCCTACTAACTCACTATCGGCATATCATCGATTCTTATTCTCCAGGGTGCATCACGTGCTGGTAAAGTAGGCTTTCTCATGTTGAGGATATTATTCGATATTCCTCACATATAGTGAAAGTCTGCCTAGTTGCGCCCGCAGTCAGAACACGCTTATTAGTATGCACTTCGTATCGTATTTTTATTTTACCTTATATTTTACGTTACTTAAAGGTACATGATCAATTCCTAGTCTATTAATTAAGAAATAACATAAACTTCTCGTGTACAAAATTTCATAGGGGTCGTTTTTGAGATAAATCGTCATATGCAAACAGACAGATAAACAAAAAACATTTCATGTTCGTGATACTTTGTAATATATGTCTATAACAACATTGGAAAAAATTCTTATACAGATACAACTTCAGACTTATTAATATAGATATATGTTACATGTGTTTATATAAAACAAATTTACAGATAGATAGGCCGACAACAAAGTGATCTTATAAGGGTTCCGTTCTTTTATTATTAGGTACGGAACCCTAATAAAATATATCTACATTATGCTAACGTCCGCACCGGTCACTCGAAACCCGTAAATAGCATAAATCGTAACTTTACGACCGAAAAAGGTACACTTTATCGATAAATACCGATAAATATCAACTGGACCCATTCAGTATAACATACGAGATCCGTTTTTGATCTGACCGTTGATTTAGTTTATTATTATAGCCAATCCCAATTTCGTTATGAGCTTATTAATATTTGAACAGATTTAAAAGGCAGTAAGATTATTATTGGCTGCACGTGGCGGTAACTATGCACGTTTTAATCAATTAATACAGTCGTATTACATGACCTTAAGAAAGGTAGGGCTCTCTACTTGGAGTGCTAGTGATATAAGTTCTGTTATAAGCGATCATAGGTTACGGTAGCCGCTTAACATCAGGCGGGCCGTAAGCTTCTTTGCCACCTTAGTTGTATAAAAATAATCCTGTATTATAAGAATCAATAATTAGAATACATACAAACATTAGTAGATATAGAAAAACAGTTGTCAGGTGAACTAAATATATATTATATGCATGATTTGTATATCTGTCTATATTCATTAAGGATGATTCTTGTTACACCGAGCCGGGCGCCGCCGGCCGGGATACGGTCAAACAATTATTAATACTTTTGTATGAAGTAATTCATGCTACACCGGGCCAAATCCGTGCCCCGACCGATTTAAAATGTAGTTTTTTCCGAATTTCGTGTTTGACATCTGTTATAAAGGACACTGATTACAAATATGACATTTTAAAACAATTTTTGTTAGGAAATTTTATACATGCGATTTTTTGATTGAGCGATTGAGATTTTTTTTATATTTATAAGTTTGGCGTAGTGGCCAAAATTTCATGTGATGTTAAGTGACGATGTGGCCCAAAATGATTACACGCTAAACCTAGTGGAAGATTGGCTCTCGAGTGCAGCTGCCGGAACACACTTATTGGTGCTTGGCAATAGATTTTCAACTTAAGGGTGGTAGCTAGCCAGACAGCTTAGACAAAGCCCTACTATTATGGTTTCCTTACGATGTTTTTCTTCACCGAAAGCTGAGGCTCATTGCAGGGATTCAAACTCAAGTCAATAAACGCGAAGTCGTACACACTACCACTGAGCCATCATTGCTTTATGTTATTCCTGAATAAAATTGATAGGATATAAGAAATTTTACTAATGATTTTAGTAATCATAAAAATATATGAGTGGGAATAAAAATAAAGAAATTACTGCGTAATAAATACGCGCAGAGTCGCAGGCACAGCTAGTATATGTACAGTTAGTTTGAATGATTAGTTAGATTAAATACGTGGAATTGTTTACACGGCAACAACCCAAAGTAATGTTCGTCTACTTTGGCACCCTGGCGCTTGTGGCCACTCAGCCTGAGCGCCTTCTACGAACCCAGGAGAATCAGTCAAGGCCCTTAAGGTCAACAGCGTGTGAAAGGGAAAAAGAAATACATTAGCTTAACAATAGCTTACAATATGACGTCTTATTGACTCTGTACACGGACTTTAAAATTAATGCACAGCAAATTTATGGAACTGTCTCGATAGCAAGCATAGTACAATCCGAAAACAGTAGCGATCGTGGAAATATCAACAATCCATTGACAGTCACTGCCAGAAACCGGATATGCACCGGCTGACGGGAATGACGGGTTTTTAACCATATACATGGTGGTCGCGAACTAGTCAAATTATACAGCCATACCATTATCGCTATTATCATTTCCTTTTGTTACCCAGCAGGATACACCACGGGTTTATATAGATTTATTCAGTTCTGCAACAGTAAGCTTACATACATCTTAACAGTATTAAGTTATTTCTAATAGGCTTATTGGTATTAATGTATCTACTGTGAAACCGAGAGGACGTAGGTTCATTCCCAGGCAGGACATGTCTTGTATGATAATTCATATATTTTTCTGGGTATTTAACATATTTATATTGAACAACTATTCCGTTACCATAGTAAAAGCTATGTTTACGTTAGGGTCAAATGACAGTATATTACACTACCAGAATATAACCATTTAAGATAATCGTTACAATTTTGTTCAAACCGCTGCATGGTTTTGATTTAATGACTTAAAAAATGCAAAAAAAGCATGACAGTCGGTGTGATAATGGCCTTTACTTTAAAGGAAAAGAGTGGTAGAACGTTTGCAAGGTCCAATTACAGTAGTCAAATCGAGTCACCTATTCTTTCGCTGGGCCTCAACAGTGTTTAGTTCACGTCCATCGTTTAGTGTGTTTAATCGCCACTGTTTTTTTTCTGTAATTTATTTAACATTTGTCAGAACTTGTATAGAAGTACATCGTTTAAGCTAACTTTTATTATACGAAGTTAGAAAAAAGTTTGTAATCTAAATATAAATCTATAGTCTTATCCACATTGAAATAACTTTAAAGAACATATCGATGACATCTTTGTATTTATCGTTATTGTTATTATCAGTCGTTATAACGTTATTAACGATCGAAAGGAAAGAGATATAAACGTTAATCGGTTTTATCGTCCTACCTGAGTCTGACTACAACACACGTTCTACATAAAACCGATACTGTGGGCGTATTAACGGTTTTATTCAGTGTATTCGTGATGACGGAAGCAAATTAGATATTGACGAATTTTATAAGTAAACTTAGAATTAATAATAATAATAATATGAAGGTATAATACCACACACGATCATTTGTTTCCCAACTAAACGTAGACTGTACTATAAGCAAAACACTTGCGTTTAATTAAAAAACATTTAAATGAATGTTACAAAACTTACAGTATCTACTTCGGCGTAGGCAATATTTTTATTTTAAGCATGTACAGTTCAATGCATATGAAAGTATACAAGGTACATGTAACAAAAATCCCATTTTTAATTTTTTTATTTGTCTGTCTGTTTATTTTTTGTCTTAAAATCCCTAAACCGACACTCCTAACGCAAATCAGGGTCGTCTTCTGCTAAAATAAATGAGTGCTACCCTTTCCTGCCGGAGGAAATATCCCTCAATGCTTCAGGGTTTATTATTTTTCGTTTTCATGAGAGAAATTGCATACATTCGTTAGGCTTTATTTTTAATACTGACTGTATTGTAACTGCATTCGACATTGTCCCTTCGATGAAGAGTCTAAAAACAGTAACGACTGTTGGTAGACGAGTATTGCTTAACAGTGACCATACTTATTACTATAGAAAGTGGATATCAACGGTGCGAACGAACCAGCAGATATAATCGACTATTCAATAACATTCAGTTGAAACTACCCACACATGTAACAAATTTAAATTGCCGAAGGGACATCGACACAAGTCACATCCTTATTACGTGCACCGTACTAATGGCGTGTTGATTATTAATTAAAAATAATTACGATTACGACCATATTCAATGACTCTGGTGTTACTGCTATTAACACCTTTAGTGATGGGAACTGTGTGGATTTTTTTTGTCGACATATTTTTATTATACTGTAGAGAGTGCCTACGGTGCAGTGTTCCGTCATGAAGAATCCGGTTGGTAACATGGTCTGCTCCAACTTGACTCCTCAGGAGTTTGTATGTATTGATCTATTTGTGATAAATCTTGGATAGGACAATAGTTTTTTTAGAATTGATTATTAGTGGCTATGGGTTTAATCACATACATTAGATACACATTTGTAGGCGATCGCAGTTTTATTTTATACTGTTTCAGCTAAATTATTTAATCTTATAAGAAAATTGTAAACATTTTAATGGAAAAATAGTAACCGTTCGTTTAAAATTACATACTTGAAAACTCCTTCATTGTTTATTGGGATAGACAGAAAAAAGGGAACGCCACATTTCTCTATTTAAATTTATCTTTAAACCAGTTTTTTCTTGCTTCAGATCAATTATTTCTTTCACACATTTGCTGTGCGGTCAGTACATTTTTGAACTATAACTTCATTCATTCCAGTAACTCGGATCTTTTTTCGGATAGAAACAATGTTCAGTAAAATCTATTGTATTTTCAACTGCCCCAAACTATCTTGTTTCAAATATAACTTTCTTCCGGGTAATAGTCCTCGTACTTCTAATGTCAATACATTATTTATATATATTCAACTTTTATTTAAATATTTACTGTCTTTATTTATCGCAATATTAATGTCTCCTTTATTCGTGTGTATATTTTTATGTTAAACATAATTATATTATTATATAATATCCCCGCAGATTCAAACAAAACATTACTTATAAGTTTGTGAATGTTTTGTATTGTACCATTATATGTTTTGTAGGTTATTCTACAGTACATCGATCATGTATTTGTCACACTTGACACTGGCAAAATAGTCTACATAGGCAGAAGCAATGAATAAATAATGTATTGCCAATTATTTCTTTTTTTTTAATTCAATAATTGGTATATGATAAAGCAAAATTGTATGTGTAACCTTTTGGTGCGTTTGTAGTAAAATTTCTTAGACCATGTAAAATATATTACCTACAAACATTTTTAAAAGAAAAATTAAATTAATTTATTTGTACTATTTGGTGTAAATATAAATGTATATTATATTATCAATGAATATTACTAAATTCGAACAAGAAAATTTTATTTTTCAGTATAATAGTAATATCTGCTACTAGGTAAATTTAATTTTGTTACAAAAGCACGTTAAGGTTTCACGCACATTTTTTTTTGGTTTTATTCGCATAATTTAAAATCGTGTAGCTATGACTTTGATTTCTAAAAGCATTCGCGTTTTACATATATATTATCCTTTTATCATTGTTATTTTTCACGCGACCAAGTCAACGCATTATACCATTAAAATTGACATATTTTCATTAACACTCTCTTCCTGATTAAGTATTCTAAATATTTAAAAAAAAACCTAATTCAATGTAATATCGATAAGTATCGCACATCACTATCTAACATTTGTAATTAAGGCATCGTCCGTGCACCGAATGTATGTTTAATCAAGCTCGTAGCCGCCATCACTTGTTTGCTTTGTGGTTAACAGTCGATGCGTACGCGCATGACATTGTACCTACAGTATTTATTAATTTTATTGTACAATTATCATATCCGTTCTTACTATTCAGCTCTATTAATATTAAATTCCTACTTATTGTTAACGTCCAAATTCTTCATAGATTTACAGCGTTTTGGTCACAAGCTTACCTTACAAGGCTAAACCTAGTTCCTGTTTCTAGAACAAAACTATAGGTGCTTGGAGACAGATTTTCAACTTGAGGGTGGTAGATAACCAAGTGGTCATTAGAAAATGCTTTATCAATATGCTATGGTTTCATCACGATGTAATCTTCCACTGAAAGCTCAGGCACATCTCATCTTTCCATCAGCCGGAGGGTGTTTTTGCTTAAATTAATAAACGTTAGCGAAATCTAATGTTACTAGTTACTACACACCAAGGATTTAAACTTTTCACATCAGATTTATATTTCACTAGACTTAATCATTCAGCTGCCACAAATTCTAAGTTATTGAGTTACCTTACCTTTTGTAATAAATGTCGGGTTTTACAAAACATTAAACGATGATTCCTTTAAGGCTTAGACGCCCGAACTATGAAGAACGTGTATTTTAGGTTAAGACTGATAGCAGCTTAAATGAACTTAAATTTGTGGTTAGTGATAGAATAGTCTACTCTAGAATAAATGGTCGGGGTAATCGAGTGACTTATACCAGCGGAATATCGGTTTCGCGGGTTCGAGCCTCAGCATGTATATTTGGTGGTAGGGTAGGTATCCATTTCTTTGAAGATTTCTCCTTTTTTGGGGCAGTACGACTGGTGGAATACCTCCACACAAAAAAAAACGCAGCCAAATACCCATGTATTGTGTTCCTGCGGTGAGTAGGGTTTCCAGAGTTCCTTAGCGTAGGGGGTTCAAGTTCGACAACGCGCTAGTGATACCTATGGCCTACCTAAGGGGCCGTATGCTTGTTTGGGTAAAAAAAGTACTAATATGTTTTTTCCGAATTTGCGTAAATTCATTAGTTTATTATCGGCTGACGGTGAAAGAAAATATCGTGAGGAAAACCTAACTAAACCCAAATAATACGTCATAGAATTTAACTATTATACGAATAATATTTTGATGTTCTCAAATATCAAAAATAAAGTATGAAGTATGAAGTTTTTGCTTGCGCATGTCAAATTCAGCTAAGAATTAAAAAAAACATCGTCTAGCCGACAAAAAATACCACAGTAAGGAATCAAACAAAACACCTTAACCTAATAAATCTTAATACTATTGGACATAATTTAATCGGACCTCTCGATTTTGAGATCATAAATTAAAGATTTTTAACATTTTAAAAACGAAACAAAACTTTTAATACGCCGTATCGGGTATAAATCACACTGAACTGGCTCATTTCTTCTTTGGTGGCACTGACATACTCGTGTTTCTATTCAAAACTCAACTCTATTTACAAAGAATAAAGTTAAAAATCATGTGAGTACAAATACATTGAATTTGGTGTTTTAAATCAACGAAATTTAGACTTTATACGGTTTTCTATAGATAGGAAATTCAAATAATCGTAGTTAGAAATTTCTCATATAAATCAATGAGATTCGGTGTTTCCGATCCCCCGATAACCGTGTATTGATACTAACATCGAAGTGTTTTGAAATCTCGTCCGTCACGGAGCGCGTATTAAAAAATTAGTTGATACATCGGAATTTTCGGCTTAACGTAAGACACAGATTGATTACAGCGTGATGAATTTTCGAAGCGCGAAAATTATTATAAGCAATCCAATCATTATTATTATTATTTCGTTAAATTTCTAAAATAGTTAACAAATAACCAAAAAAATTATTTAGAATATTGACAATGGCAAAAGCGTACGCGCTGGTAATTAAAAAAAAGATTGTTTCATGTAGTAATAAAAAAAAGTTTTTTGGCGGAATCTTAGTCTGTAATGTTTAGTGGTTTTATTTTTGACTACCTTTGCCCGCGGAGCCACTTACGTGGATAACAGAATCTAAAATAAAAGCGGCCAGTGAAAGTCCCGTCAAAATCAGTCCAACCGTTTCGGAGATTAGCCGGAACAAACATACAGACAGACAAAAATTAAAACATTGTTTTTTATTCGTAAGTACCACCTATACTTTCATATGTGTTTATTAAAAAGCTGTTATTTTGACATTACAAACGGACACTTCAATTTTATAGTTTGGATATAAAATTCATAAGCTTACGGTATTTGATTGTATATAGGTGGCATTTTACGTTACACATTTTAATAATAATTAGAAGCACAAATTTTAACCTGACACAAAAACAGTCTCAACAAGATAGCTACCATCTTGTTAAAGCATCGTTTGAACTCTGAAGATTAGAAAAATATTCTATCCACGTGACATTGGCATAATTGTGTTTGAAAACACGTAGCTAATATATAAGAAAATAATATATATAGTGGATTTTTGGCGGGATCTTAGTCTGTTATGTAGTGGTTTTATTCATCATAAATTTGCGTTATTACACCCTAAATTCTGTAATATAGGTAGTAATTTCCATTATAACAGCTTTGTGTGCAAAAGTGAAATGCATTAAAACTTATAATATCACTGACCATAAGGTCTGAGATGTCATAAAAATCCCTGAAAAGTACACCATTGGCCACCTTTTAACTATTAGAACGTTTTGTTAGAACACTGAAATAAGAAATTTGAACTTATTCGTAAATCCGAATTATTCGCACACCCCTAATAAAATCGCGTTAATAAAATGTCTTTAATAATCAATCGCCAAGCACTTAACGTTGGATACAGTTAATTGCGCTCGAGAGATCCATTCGTAACAGTGTAATGGTTCAATTGCAATCATATCCCATCTTTAGATCATGACTAAAGAGTTTTATCAGCGACAAATAGCTGGTCCGTACGAGTGACAATAAAAATTACTCAATCGCGTAACAAATTCGAACGGCATTACCGAGAGACGGGTGCGTGGGCTCAACTGCTTCGCTCACCGGATGCTGTGTTTGTTCACAATCAATTTTATTGCCGACTGGTATTCGCTGCTGCTTATATACACTGCTGGCGATAATACAAATATGCATGCTGTTTTTTTTTGTACGTCTTTTGTATATGGCGAAATTGAGAGCTACGCGGGCATCATGTAAAAGAAATGCACCATGATGAAATTAACCATCAATTATAATAACGTGAATTCATTTTACTAAATTTAATCATTTAAATGAAATTCAAATAATGTTTATTTATACTTCGTTAAATTATTTTTAACAGAATTAAAATTAACTTACATTATTATCATTGATGGTTAACTTTATCATGTTGTTGGCATGCGGGATAACATTTTTGAAGATATTTTTGTTTTCTGTTCAGCACTTGACGGGAAATACGGTACAGTCCATAATCAACCGTTACCGGCGCTACCGTGCGTACCGTGTACCGTATGTGTGTGGCTCCGTAGACCAGACCGCGTGGTTCTGTAGTCGAAGGGGTTGATGGTATAAGGTCAAACAAGTAAAATATTTGTATACGGGAAATTTTAGTTACTAAACTAAAAATACAAAAATCTCTGTTGCAAAACCAGAAATTAACCCCCTAAAAATTAGCAGAACATTCAAAAGTTTTATCACAAATTTACTAGATCTGATTAGACTGTACGACCCTAAATTGAAAGTATTCAACACCATTCTTTGCAGAAAGCAGCAGTGATCGCGTTGATTGGTTATAAGAAAAGAGAATGATCTACAGTGACCACTTAACATCATAGTTATTGCATGTCCTTTTTCTACTATCATATATCAATAAATATCATAATCATATAAAAAATTAGAATAACATTTAAGAGTATGTCCATTCTCTGCAAGAGCCTATTACCAAATGCCCTACAACTATAACCGCTACTGAACTTTTTAAATATATTGTTCAAAATGAATGTTCTGTCAACATAATAACATTGTTCGACACATCCCAATGCTACCAATATAATATTATTACCCAGACCGTCTTAATCAAACCGCCCAAATAGTCGCACTGTATAAATAAAACGTAAATAAGTTTTTAAAATATAATTAATTTTATGACATTCATTCTGAATATGGAAATGACTCATGAACATTGTTACCTTATTAGGTAACATGAAAGTAAAATTTGACCTTAGCTTTTAATATTGAAATAATATCTTGAATAGATGAAGTTATCTTTCTGACATATGTGTACATAAACATAATAATTTTTTAACGTTTTTCACTTAATTTTTCGTTATGTCGCGCAAAAACAGTTTATTGCACTTCTAATGTTGGAAGATTACGAACGTATAGTCCAGTGCGGACTAACTGTATTCATTCTTTATGGTCTCTATGTCATTCTATGCCATTAACTGGTCACCTGGATAGCATATTTTCAATGAAAAATATTCGTTTCAAGCAATATCAAGCGTTTTTGAATGATGGCTCAGTGGTAGCGTTTATGACTTTGCGTCGATTGACGTGAGTTGCAATGAGCCTGAACTTTCGGTAAAGGAAAACATCGTGAGGAAACCATTGATTATATTGATCATATTAGTACAATAACTAGAAGCAAGTATTTTAAGTTGCTATAAAAACTCCCTGGACAGTTTTAACAAGAGCACTGAAAAAAGCACAAATTTACATGAGCACACAAGAAATATCCGGACGTGGAAAATTGCGCACATGCATTTAATCGCACCTCAATGTATAAATGAGCACATAGAAAAAAACTATAGCCAGATTCACAAGGAATATTATGGGCTATATAGTTTAATAAGTGACGAAATTTGGAGTAAGAATTCTCCGGCCGCTGTCGTACCCACGTGATGTGAAGAAGTGAAGACCATATAACCAGACAGGTTTTGGGCATAAAAGATGGCAAAAGAGGCAGTGACCGCCCACCGACTACCTGGATGCAAACAATCCATAATAATTTGCTGACTATTGGCTTAACGGTAGATATTACACAAAATCGCGAAGAGTGTAGAAAAACTATCAGGTGAGCTTAACTCAAATATATGGCATGTTGTAATCAAGCCGTGTATAAAAGCATCAGATGTTTGACGTCGTGACGCATGATTTTTTCTTCCTAATTTTCTGTTCTAATGCCTACATTTGTTTTCATGTCGGATTACAACGTATTCAGTAATGAGTGAGTCATATGGTCATATTAATAATGGTGTCGACTGTACTTGAATAACCTCCGAAATAACGCGCGCATAAAATAATGATTTCAATTGACAACGGAAGCTGCGCTGATCTCAAATTGTCTAGCGCGATACGGCCGCATACCAGCTTGAATAATACATTCAGCTGATGACTAACGCATATCAGGTTACCTTGCCCGAGTTTCGCTGCTTAGGTAATACGTTTGGTTCGACCTATAGTCTTATTATACTAAGATACTTTATACTATACTAGAATTCAATCTCGGCACGAACTAAAAAGTTCTTAATGTCTTATCTATGCCGTATCGTGAATCTGTGAAATCATCTCCCGGCTGTTGTGTTCCATCTTACGGCATCGGGTACTTTAAGAGTAACCTGAAGATATATTTATGCAGGATGGCATTACAGCTGTGACCGCCGATGGATTGTCGACCTAACGGTGACCGCCCTTGTATTTGAATTCTGCTGTGTTTACTATCAGAGACAGTACCGTCACATTGCCGAGATGAAAAGATGTTTTAGTTGAAATTATTGAAATAAGATAATTTAACCTCTCGACTATAAGTAACAATTCGACAGCTTCACTTTTTATAAATTCATTTAAAACCAAATACACAAAGAGAATCGTGTAAAGTTACACTGTACACAATATCTGAAGATTAATTATCAATACGGTATGAACATCGCGCGCGACAAACAAATAAGCAAATAAACAACCAGACAGACGGCCGTGAGACACGACGCGACGCGGACGCTCCAATATGCTAGCAATAATTTCAGTGTTCTATGTTACACCTACGTTTGTGATCGCAAACGGGATTATTCTGGATTACTAAAATAGTTAAGAGTTAAACCGTTTGTTTCAGCATATTCGGGGGGGTAATAGTATGTATTTTCAACTGGATTCCATCACAGTTAGTCACTTTGGTTTGATGCGTTTCAGGATCAGTCAGTGCTTATTCAGTAGGCCGGCATGATGGCGATGACCGTCGATATTTTGATGGTTGTTGGTGTTTTTGATTGTGCTGTGCTTACCATCAATATCGTCAGGCTTAGTGCTGTCACTTTGTCGTGCTTCAATACAAAAATGCTCTGTTGATATGTCAGTGACCAGGTTGAAACAACGAACTAAGATTGTAAGTAATCGAATGCAACAGAAATGCCCTCGTAAGAAATTATAAAAGAAACAGGAATAGAGAATATTTTGTCTTTAGATGTAAGTCTACAGGCTATTATGATTAAAACCCTGGAGTATAAAAAATATAATACGCGGGTTTTTAATAACAAATATTATATTGGATTCAAAAAGAGATAGATAGCTTCATAAAAAAATGCGCACACGATTGCCACTTCACTACGACAAAAGTCCTCAGCGAAAAAGTAGCCTTTTCAAAGTTTTCATACGACTATTTTACACTTGGTTCACTGAATTGAAACTGCCGAAGCTTGAAAAAGAACTTTAAAGAGACTCACAGTTTTATAAAGATAATTACTAAGCAGTTTCAGTGTGTATAATCAGTTTACAATACAAAGTATCACCGATGTATTCGTATCCACTCAGAAGGCAAGAAAAAAGGCGGTACGTCTCAACCGATCTATTTGATGCTGCTTGCAATGGTGGGGATTACTTACGAGTACTATGCCCAAATATAATTAAAAAGGGTCGTATTTACTACGAGAAAGAATATATAATTGGAATGACAGATCAGCTAATTTGAGACTAATATTTATCTTTCCCTTAGGCCAAATAAAAGACGAAGGTATTATTAACCCTTCGCACAGCCATGTTAGGAAAATAGCACCAAATTATCAACTTGTGCTGTCATACGATTAATTGCTGTATTGCTTAATTTTAAAAGGTTGAATTGATATTATAATTTACTAATGACAATAATATTAATACGCAACCGCACGGAATTTTACAACGTGACAAGGACGTTTTTTTTCCATCATTGTTGGTGCAAGAGTACTGTGTAGGTACAGGCGTTTTTTTTAATTTGTTACAATAATTTACATTAATCAGAAAATTACAAGGAAGGAAAGAAAGACATAATATAATAATAATGCTAGATTATACATTTCTCAATACTGGGCGAAAGCCCCTTCCCGAGCGAAGGCATGGGCTTAGTCGCCAGCCCACGAAGTATTGGCAAATTGAAAGTTTTAAGATAAAGAACTATTAACGCAAGTATATGTTAACTATTTTGAAATGAACGATGTTTTGAAATTGCTATAATTACAGAATAGTGCTGCGATACACCGAGCACATATCGACTTGAGGGATTGCCCCACCTCGGCCACTAAATCAAACAGTCGATAAAAAGCTAAATGTTGTCCGATGCAAGGCGAGAACTCTTGCGCATAAATTTACGTTTTACTGATAAATTAAGCTGCGAACATTGTGAGTTATGGCCTTAGATCTTTTATGTTTGCATCTTGCCTTTGTGATTCGCTTTGAAACTTGCAAGATGTACAGAGTTTACTTGGATATTCAATGTCTTAAATCCTATGTTTAATATTATATTTCCTATTACGTAAAATATATTTTCTAATCTTAGTAAGATAACACAATATTTCTTGAATAAGCATGGACAGTTGGACACTTTAGTAAATCATTTTCAACAATTCATTGTTGTGTAGCTTCTGGGAAACACCTTAAATCGTGTTTAAACATACTCGTGCCAAACTGGATGGCGAACGCCATACATCTCATGATAATCGTAGGTGTAGGATACACGTGCGTCGATAATTTGGCAATGTACCAACTCCCAAATTCTAGTTACTTATTTAACCCACTTGCTAACTTAGCGGAAGGCCCAAGTTTGTTGCCTTGGTATGTGGGTAGCATTTTTAAGGAACTAGCGAATAGACTAGTCGACGTTCCTTCTTTCCAGTTGAATACCTCGGTTAGCTTACAAGCATTAACATATAACTGGGTCATATCAAGATGTCTGCGTACTTACGTTTCTTTCTGGCGGCGAATTGTACTAAACTATACTACTTGTTAGTTTTAGATTATTATATTTAAATCTGATTACTATTTGATATGTTACAAATTTCAAAACCAAAAATATTTTATTCAATTAGTCACCAAATAAGTTTCTTTAAGTTTATGTGACTCTCCGGCTGTGATATTTCGTATTTTTTCATCAAAATTAATTCCGTTAGTCCTGGTGTCTGGAAGCACACCCGAGTAGAATAGAGAAACTATGTATTTGGAAAACTCTTCTAATCATAGGACATTAATATTTTTATTCAGTAAATTTTTAGGACGTCAACTGTATGAAGGTAATTTCATTATTTAGTTAAGCTTAAAGATATTTCTATCTCTTTCTGCCTCGGTTGACAAATAAATAATGTGAAGGTGATAAAGAGATTGCAGTTTAATCGTATTAATGTCTCGAAACTGGTGACAGATATATACAGACGAAATCGTAAAGAAAAGGCGCTAACCGGATTTTCGTGTTGAAATTGAAATATTGACGCTTGATTATTTTGTAAGGATGGTTATACACTAAATAACATTTTGTAATGGTAAGTATATAGTATAACAAATCTATTTCTGCCATAAAGCAGCAGTGCTTGGGTGTGTTTGGCAATATGCACTGGAACTCGAGACGTGCCAACTCAATCCTCAGGAGTGGACACTTAGTAGGCTTAAATTAAACTTTGGTCTTTCTAAGAGCTATATAGGCTACAGTGCCCACTTAACATGAGGTGAACAGCATGCGTTTGCTACTTTATACCATAAAAAGCAGGTCTGTATGATGGTAATTGCCGTTGGAATCTGTCACTCGGTAGTCGTCGGTGACCTTATCATCAGATCACGTGCGGTTATTTTGCTACACTAGGGATAAAAAAGATACATGTAAACTCGACCTTATAAACAGATATCGCGGATAAAACAGCGATTTGAAATGATTTATATACGTTCTTATTATGTAAGGTTTCGAAACGGTAGCAAACTTTACACCCAAAGCTATGTAATTTTTTTTAAATATTTACTAGGTTTTGTAAATAAATGGAATATTAATACTAAACATAAACACCAATTAATTAGTTTGGACTCGTTAAGATCAATAAGATTTTTTAAGTTCGTGTTGGATTCTGAAACAAGGCTCCAAAGCACATTTCCGATTTGTCGAACAATAGGTTCAAGGATCATGTCAAGCCGGTTTTACTAACAAATGGCTATTATAGGTTGGGTCATTACTTGAATGATAGTAATCGCGATGGCCTGGTTACTAATCCAGGTATTTTCATAAATCTGTAATTCGCGATTACTGCTCGAGGTGCATCGTTAGACTGGCACAAGTATTGCGATAATACATTTAAAAAAAAATATTGTGTCGTCCACTTTCGATCCGCGATATCTGTTCTAACTTAATGTACGCCAAAAAAATATGGAATTATAAAAAAACCCCCGGACATCATTGGTTTTGCATTTCAAATATTATCCTCGTCTTTCTAGAAACTATGTGTCTTGTAATTGCTTTAATTTATATTAGTACTACTTTCCCCTAAACGACAAGTCCTCTGTTAAAATAATCTTCAATAAAAACACTACTTTATAAAAAATTAGAAATTCATACTTAATGGTCTTTGAGACCATTATCACATGTTAAATTCTATCAGTTAGTACTTTGAAATTCTTTTACTTGCTATGTTATATATGAAAACGGTATTAGCCAAGTATAGTATCTACTGGAATACGTCGATGGGTACTTGGCGACAAATTTGAATTTGAAAAAGTTGATGTTGCTAGCAATCTTTGCAAAAATGTAGATGTTTATCCAAGTAACATCCAAGGTCGTACAATAAATTTTATATAATCAAGTTTTAAATAAATTTGTATAAAGTGTAAATTAATTAATATTTATATAATGTAAGCGATGTTAAACTAATCCTATTAACATTATAACACCAAAGCCTTGCCACCTGCAGTCGAGTTGTGGCAAAGATTAAATCGAGAAAAATATACAGACCGGTTGTTTGATTTTTGATGTCTATTTTTTTTGGATTTTTTGCTCTTTTTTAAGTTATACTTCTTTTGGCGCATTTGGTAGAAAGTAAAATTGAGAGATGCGCGTGCATCGTGATGAAGTCGACCATCGATGATAATACTGTGAATTAATTTTACAGACATTTTAAATAGAGTAAAAAAAAACAGTAAAGTAAATAATACACATTATGTTCATTGACGGCTAACTAACTTCATCATGTTGTTTGCACGCAACATTTTAATTTTCGGAGTTATTTTTATATTTTTACGCCAAAGAACTATAATTTCTTACGCGCTAACATAAGTACATTTCTTTTGTTGTAAATTTGTATATTTAAATTCCCTGTGTTAAAATTTAATTTTGCGAGATTTATTCCAAGGATGTGAAGAAAGGACAAATTTGCAACTTATTGCGTTGATTTAATTCCAGGAAAAAATATTTATAGATCCTATAAATACCTATAATACTATACCTATGTATCTATAAATATTTTTTTTTTATGTATCAACAAAAAAAGGTGCGTGTGCGATTCACACACGATAGAAGTGAAACTTAATTTTAAAAGATATTTTATATTTTATTTAAACAGTGTGCATACACACCGACAATTGCTATCTCGCTCTGGCTCACACAAAGAGGAGAGACCGATAATGTGCGTTAAACGTTTAACGTGTTGTATACAATTTGTACTTTATTTTAATACTATGTACTTTTTTCCTACCTATAATAACCAATGTACTTTATCTGCAAAAAAAGGCGGCAACCCTAATATCGACTGTCAACAGAACTTCTTCTCTTGGTGGTCACCGTTATATTTAATTCGCATTCTATTTACACTGACTTTCACAATTATTTTAATAGATAGTACCGACGCATGAATAAAGTGTCCATTCTACGGTTGATGATTGAGCATAATCTATACTTTATTTCTTATCTTCAATCGAGAAGCCAATAAAACAAGTCGACCTGTAAATCTAAATCTGTCTCGCAATGTTTCATATCGACGCGACGCGACTTGTAAAGCCTTGTGTTTATTTATTAACACTATTGTGTACGACATTAATTGTGAACGTTCAAGAAACTGATTTATATGGTAATTAATTATACACAAAAAGTCCAGAAAAGCAGTTATCTTGTTGCGAAATTCGTATCATTAAAAACTTTTAATTTGCGCGTCCTTGTCGAAAATATCGCAGACAAATCAATCCTTAATGGTCGACACGTACTGCGGATTTTTAACGTGCGATCGTTTCATAGTATATTAATACGATTTTTTATTATAATAATAATACCAGCCTGTAAGTATCCTAACTGCTGAGCAATGAAGCCTCTTCCCAAGGACCGACATGGACATAATAACAACGCCAGCCTACGACGCATAAGCGATTTCAAATGTCGAGAAATCAAATTTTTTATATTTTTCCCACATATAGTTTTTCAAGCGTTCAGGTTTCCTCACGATATTTGCCTGTACAGTCAGCCAATTTACTACCAATTACTAAAAATTAGTTAATTTACCAAATTACCAATAAAATAGTAAATTTACGCAAATTTTGAAATGCCCTTGATATATATGTCGTGGTAAGGTGGGATAAGTACCTGCGGACATCGAAATGATATTCCGCCGCCGGTCTAAACACAACCACGACTATTTTTACTAACTGTTATTGTTAATTTTCGTATATTATTAAAACTTTATCCTACATTTTAATTTTATTTTTGCAGCGTGTGTACTGCAAAATAATTTTGCATGTTACAGAATTCCGTTAATAAATAATTACACATGACGAATATTCGCAGTTTTGTTATCGGTTCCTGTACGTAGGTTTAGTTTTGAAAATATCAAAAAGAATAGTCACATATTACAAAGAATTTAGAGAAAGAGAGATGAAAAATTCTAGAAAATATAAGCACATCCACTGATATACGCCTTTGATGGTATCAGCGGTACTGGAGCGGAAAAACCAAAAGTAAATGGATATTAGTAGATTAGAACTAGTAACACCATTCCCACGGCGAGTTTACATAGACCACTATTAGCTTTATATTCTATACATCAATACGCTTTGCTTTATATGGGTTGATGTAATCGATGTACCTAAATTTCAATTTACAAAGAATGTTTATAACTACACAAAAGTTGTCATTTTGTATGTTTGAAAAAGATGCCAGCGGCAGAAGTTAGTTAATAAAAAGGCAATCGAACAAAATATGAGCAGCAAATACATACATTTATTACAGGTACAATAGCATTATCGATATGTAGGGATATTAATCAGTCGGGTCAGTGCGGCTCGGTTTATGGATTCGATTCAATTATTGTTATTTAAAAGCTTTACTTACAATGCATGAATGGATGTTGCCTTGTTTGTTTGTTTGATTATGCTTATTCTATGGCAGTGTCGCGGGCTATGTCAGTGTGGATAGTGCTTTATAACGAAAAAATTTTGAAGTAATGCTAACATTGACTACGGGTGTATCTTATAGGGTATTGTAAACAAAAGTCTGAAGTTGTTTTAATGGTGTTTTTATTTTATTGTGTCTTCAGTAGATACCTACATTCTTGATGTCTATGTCAGCGTAATGGAAGAAAAAAGTGTTGTAGATATCAAATAAAATTGTTAACTATATTTAAGAATCATAGAGAATTTTCATAGAGAGTTGAAGCAATGATGGCTCAATGGTAGCGTGTACGACTTCGCGTCGATTGACGTGAGTTCGAATCCCTGCAATGAGCTTTAGCTTTCGGTGAAGGAAATATCGTAAGAAAACCAGAGCATGGTGGTAGCGCATTGTCTAATGCGCGCCTGGCTAGCTACCACCCTCAAGTTGAAAATCTGTCGCCAAGCACCAATATGTGTGTTCCGGCAGCTGCATTTGAGAGCCAGTCTTCCACTAGGTTTAGCGTGTTATCATCTTGGGCCACATCGTCACTTAACATCATGTGAGATTGTGGGAACAACTATAAAAAATGACAAGTTAATCATTATTCCGGTCGCATTAAATAAACCTATAGTTAAAATAACATTAACCTCTAATCATTTCACTGGGACTCGAGAGGGTTTTCCGCCTTAGCCTTACTTTGAGCATTATGCAGACGCTTTGCGCATCAGCGAATCACTACGAGGGGTTTTTCACCATATGTGTGGTGGTCGTAATCTGGACGGGCTGTACAGCCTCAACTCATCTCGCTTACTAATTAATATTTTAACGACCACAAACAAACAAACGTATAAGGTATCTTATATTACTACTGAATCCACCATGTCATTTTATTAAGGACAGGTATTTTTCCAAAACGTCGTCCATGAGATGATGAATCCCAAGGAAATTTGAGGAGTTTCAACATGAAGTAGTTACATATTTTTGTTTATTTTCACATTTTTATTAGATAATTTTCTTTTATTCACTATCTCTATCTACTCCATAAATCGCGGGCGCAAGGCTATAAATAAATATATTCTTGGCGTTAATAAGTACCAACAGAGCGATTAAATTATTTAAGAAACTATAGGGAATTAAATTGAGCCGACTATAGTTCTAGAAAGTTTTTGCTGATCTGAATAACGTTCATCATTATTATTTATGTTAGAAATTAACAGGTGATAAAATATTCACATTAAAATTTACAAGCTGTTAAAGTAATAAAGCCGTCTCTATACTTTACGAGCTGGAGGGATATCGAGGCGGGCGGGCCGATCTAGCGGCCGCGATGGACCGCGCGGCTCGATGCCCGTGGGTAGCTACTGTGGGCGGTGTACACTCGTCCTTACAATGCGCCGTGCGCACGCGCCTTAAATCATTTGACCACCGCTTGTTTATCCTCGATGTTTTATGGCCGCCGATTATGCGATTCTTAATCCTTTTTCGAAGTTAATAAAAAAAAAAGAAAAAGTGTTATCTTTATAGATTCGCGGTGCAGTGATAAGAGTTCTACGATTGCCATATTTTCTAAGACTCTTCTTCTTCTTCTCAATTATGGCTTCGCACTATTCGTGCATTGGGCCAGTGTCAAGTATTTTATATTTGTAACCAAAGCGAGGGAAATTTTCCAGTCTTACGTAGAATTCAGGGCCCTAACAAGATGGCGGCTCCCTTGTTAGAACCTTCCAGGGAGTTTTTGTGGCATATCAGAATTCATGTTCTATGTTATTATTTTCAATTCACTTCACTTGTGCACAATAACACTTGTGCTTTATTATGCAAAATGCCACCTGTTTTACACAATATAGGGTCTAAAAACACAAATTTATGAATTAAAAACAAAAACCACTACATGACAGTCTGAGATCCTGCCAAAACTCCTTTCTAAGACTCATTCATACCATATGTCTTGAGAGTTCATAAATACGATTTCTTAATAGGTTGAATTTTTTTGTAATATAACCGCTCGTATTATGTATCTGGGTGTTTATTTTGTGTACAATAAATATGTATATCAAGCTGTTCGCTATGCGTTATCCAAGCTGTGCTAAATATAAAATCGTATGGCATTGTATTGTTTTTTTCATATATTATTAGAGTATTCTTGAAGGACATCGGGTCCTTCAAGCGTAACTTGAAGAGATATTTATGATTGAGATTCCATAATTACATCGACACGATTCTCCGACTTATATTAAAAATTATCTTATTTTATATGACTTGTTGGTTGAGAAAGTCAGTCCTTGTAACAAACGTGTACGGAGACCGCGTCGATCGATGAAGGGAAGAGAAGCAACGTTTTTATTTTATTATATTTATTTATTAAATATTACATTAGGTACAGCTATGAGGGTTCATAGGATCCGGTTAAAAATATTTTTGTGTCCCGGATTCCTGAAAATGAATGATGATGAATGATTCCTGAAAATCATAACACGGTGATAGGGCATTTTTTATGCTCATCTGGCTATGTACCACCTTCAAGTGAATATCTGTTGTCAAGCACGTATAGGTATAGAGGCTTAGCGTGTTACCATCTTGTAAAGTTTTATCTATTTTTATAAAGACAGATAAATTTCTTTGGAGATTTCTCTCTACTTGGAGCAGTCCGACTGGTGGAATACCTCCACCCTACAGAAGATCGCAGCCAAATAAACTTGTGTTGTGTTTCTGCGGTGAGGGGAGATTTCAGAGCTTCCTTGGGGAAGGGGAAGGGGAGAGGGTTCAAGGTCGGTAACGCACTAGTAATACCTAAGCGTCCAAAGGTTTTTTTTTCTAACTAATTATACTGTTAGCCTTAGGGGCTCTGGAGTCTTAGCGGCTTTTACAGCTTCACCGGGCTTGGGGTCGAGCGCTTAAGGCACTCAGCCGCGAAACCGTTGCAACAATTCCGAGGGTGCCAAAGTGGCCGGACCTCGGCTCGGATGCGTATGCAAAGAAGTCGCGATCTGGCTAAAGCGTCCAAAGGCTACAGGCTCGTATGTTTATTTGCCTCCTTTATAATATAAAAAAACATAAGCTAACAAATTATAAAAACAAAATTAGCTCACGACTAATACATAAGTTTACACGTTTAAAATTCTGTCCAGTTATATTTTTTATTAGGTTGATTAAACGATGTTGCATCACTAATTTGATATGGAGGTCACGAGCCCACCGTGTCCGGGAAATGGAGGATTGCCAATAATATTTTTAATTACTAATTATTGTAGTAATTAGTCAACTGTGGAATTGCCATCGAACGATCATGTGTAGGGTTACCACATACAGCTAGGCTCTCGTCGGTACGCAAAGAGGAAAAAAATAAACGAACAGGTATTAATTTATTGATTAATTATAATGTATGCACGGTTGGACATAGCTTGGTCTAATTTGCTGAAGACTTTACTTTTTAAAGTAATTGTTGCTACGCTTTTAAGTGCTTATAAAACTCCGTGCAAGTTATATTGAAGTTTTTGTAGCACTGTAGTAACGACTCTTGGGTTATTAACAATCGTAGATTTTCTTCATCGATCCACTAGCTTGATATAATTGAAAATAATCTTTTAACAGTGCCATTTTGGCCAGATAACGCAAACAAATTTTACCATAATTTGAGAATAATATGGCACTCACATACAGGATTTTTTGTTTCATTTAAAAAGTGAAACTACAATTAAAGTTGGTGCTGCAAGACGCATAAGCAAAAAACGCAATGAAGCAAAATATTTCAAAATATAATATCTAGCAAAAGCTAGGTCTGTGTGAGTACAAGATGTGATTAATATTAAGCACAAGTTAGATCTGTGTGCCTAATAAATTCCTGTGATTAAAAATAGTAATAATAATACAAATTTGTGTGACTTCAAAATAAAATCAAATAATTGGACGTGCATAATGCTGATGCATATTCTAAGGGTTAGGCTATAACAGGTACCAGGTTTGCATGGTGGTAGGGCTTTTTCTAATACCCGCCTGGCTAGCTACCACCCTCAGGTTGAAAATCTGTCAACAAGCACCAATCAGTGTGTTCCAGTAGCTGCACTTGAGAGCCAGTCTTCCACTAGATTTAGCGTGTCATCATCTTGGGCCACATCGTCACTTAACATCAGGTGAGATTGTGGCCACTACGCTAAACCTATAACGATAAAAAATCAAAAGAACATTTATTTTTCTTCTTACTTTTTACTAGAGTCAAAGATTTTAAAAATCTGCATGATCGCCATGTGTCACGGCCGGTGCAGGATGGTCGAATATTACAAGAACCGGTTTCCTCTATCAACACGTCATGTGAAATTTGATATTATTTAAGACTAGCTCGCGCGGACTACTAAAAAAGGTTTTTTATTTTTTGTGCGGAACTCTAATTATTTTTCAAAAATCAAATTAGCCTAAGTTATGCCCTATAACATCAGCTATCTGCCAGTGAAAGTCCCGTCAAAATCGGTCCAACTGTTTCGGATATTATATGGGACAAACTGACAGACAGAAAGACGAAAATTTTAAAAATGGGTTTTTTGTTTTAGGTGTCGGGTACACTTTCACATACATTTAGTAAAAATCTGTTATTTTGACATTACAAGCAGACGCTTCGATTTTATTATATGTATAGATATGTCGAAGAATAAGGGAATATGCTGCGAATTTAATAAATGTTGGAAATGAAAGATTTAGGATTAGCGTGTTATTATCTTCGAGTATATCATTATTTATTATCAATGGAGAATATAGTCAAAAGAAAAATTTCAGAAAAGAAAAATAATGATATTAATATGTTGGGATTTTTTTTGCAAGTTGATGCTATACTAAGCGTGACATAGCACTGATAGCATTGGTACTTGCAACTCTTTATCGGTTTGTCGCGTTTCGGGATCAGGCCTTGTGTATCCAGCTATTGAGAGGCTTGCTTGCCGTCATGACAGCGACAACTAAAGCTACCCAACACATCATTAAAAAATTACACGTCTAAGTCACAGTTCCCTTCAAATACTAATGACGTCATGTCTACTCGATCTCCGTAGTTATTTAATATATCTTCTTAATGTAATATATTACCTACAGGTATCTATAATACGCTGATGTATCATGAAATCAACTTTAATCTAGCCTGTTACCCGTATACTGTATATGCCTTATTGCTGGGGAAATATTGTTTCCCGGAGAAAGGTACTGGCTTAGTTATCAAGATATTTTTTTTATTAATTTCTAGGTTTACTCTAAATGGAATTATGCGAAGATTTCTTAGGCGTTCAGGTATCCTCACAACCGTTCGCCGTTACCGTTACTGAGATGTTATTTAGTGATATTTGTGCAACATTTTGTAAAAAAAAGATGCGGGTCATTTTTCGGAACATTTCACGCAATATTACAGGATTTGAATTATAAAAGAAAAGAAATCAAATTTACGAATTATGATTAGAATTGTAGGATTCAGACGGAGACGTAGACTTTAGTTAGTTAATTAAACAATATTCGTACGGTCATCGTAACACAGTTGCCTCCTACCGTCAATTTGATTGAAATCAATTTCAAACTCCAGATCATCGATTCTTTCATTATCCATATTATCATGCTCGTCTTAAATTACATCAACATTTGCGATTCCGAATCAAACTTTATTTCATTAACAACAAGAATTAAATTAGTAAGAACTTTATATTGAAATATTGTTTTGACCGTTTCGTTTGTCAATTTTAGGACTACCACTCAAAAAGTGAATATATGACCTTAAGTCTTTGTGTTTAGGATAGTTTTAGTACGGATTTAAAGTTGTGTAATGGTAACGTAAGTCGGTTTGTTATTATATTAAAAATCGAGACACAAAAAGCTGAATGATTCGTATTTTCATTCGGAATTGTTCCCATCGATGTCTCGAGACATGAACAGATTTGGATTAGGTTTTTGTGGGCGCGATGATCCCTATTCGATTTTTTTTCCATATTAAATAATTGTAATCTTACAATTGAATGGATCGAAAGGTTTGTGTAAAAAGTGGCGCTTGGCTTCAAAGGTTTATTGTATAAAGAGTAAAATAAATTGTATTGATCACTTGACCATTGAAATAAATCAACCAAGCTAGCAACTAGTAAACTGTTACACCAAAATATTTAAGTTTTTTAATTGGGTATTTGAAAAAATAAGAATATCGATTTTGTATGTATTTTAAAGCTTCATCATAATTATGATAATAGTCATTTGGAAAAACTCTTAAAACTTTTTTTTATTAATAATAAACAATTTTAAATAGTAATATTTTAAAAAGAATCACATGACTACGAACGCGTCACGATTGATCGTCAGGTTTGTGAAGTCATAATGTTAAAGGAATTTCGTTAACGGTAATCGATTAACAGTCAAAGCACTGTGTCAGCTGTGTGCTACAATGAGTAGAAATTAACATTGTGACGTCACACGCGCTTGGATTTATTCGTGAATGATCGACGCGTTTTTGGTAATGAATTCAATTATTTTTTTAAGCTTTTAAAATATTGCAATAAATATAAAATAAAAATACTTTGTTATAAGCTTTTATATGATCTATCCAATTATCACAAAAAAAATATAATCAAAAACTAAATTATTCGGCGACACGTTGAATTGCTATCAGAGCATTAATCAACGAATTTTTCGAAATTGGCGAACATTATTTAATTTAATTATTAACACTACAGAAAGAAGGTGAAGAAAAATTTCGCGAGTAAATTTGAATGAATTGAAAAAGTTTCTCGTAGTACCAGCAGATAGTAGTATTCTTGGCGTTTTAAATCAGTAATACGATGGAGGTTGTTGTGATGGTTAAGTTCTTACCTTTTTGGGGAAAGACCCAATTGCTAATGGGGAAGTTTTAAGTTGACGTGGTGATCAAGCTTTCGCCTTTCCTGGGAAAGGGACAATTGCTAATACGGGAAGTTTTAAGTTGGCGTGATGATCAACCTTTCACCTTGTTGGGAAAAGGATAATTGCTAATAGGGAACTTTTAATTTGGCGTAATGATGATCAAGCTTTCGTCTTTCCGGGGAAAGGGACAATTACTAATGGGGAAGTTTTAAGTTGGCGTGACGATCAAGCTTTCACCTTTCCTGGAAAAGGTACAATAGGTAATAAGACTTTTATAGGTAGATATTATAATTACTAATCCATAAGGTTTTCACTGGTTGATAGAGCAGACAATAAGACACGTTGTTTGTTTCTAAACTATTTATAAAGATGGAGTAAAAGTAGCAGGTTTGTTTTGATTTTTTTTTTATTGATCAAAGAACACCATGTTATTATTCTTATGGGGTTCAAATTTGCAAAAAATCTCACTTAATTTTAAGTGATACATGGTCCAGGAACTGGATGCATTAGTTTATTGAAGAGATCAGGATCTACCAACAATCACTGTCGTCTATATCGACAGCTTTTAAATCTCCTGTTTCTTCTCTCTTAAATAGGTTTCCTACTTCATCAGTTTATGAGATAACCAGGTGCAAAAATAATTGTCATATTTTCAAAATTGTGTTACTTTTAATTTTATTAATGACTTCTTTGTTATAAGATATTTTTTAACCGATAATATGTTCAGTTTTCCTTGAAGTGATAAAAATCAAACAAACGAACGAAAACAATAACGAAATGAATACTAAGGTAAAGAAAACGTAAAATGTGGGAGCTAAAAATCAATAACCTTTGTAATAAAACTAACTTATTTTATAAATAACCTAACTCTCAGCAAAAAATCTAAATAAAAGCTTACACAAAAAGCTTTATTAGCTTTACTAAAATAAATTTTTGCTCCATAAATATTGGGACCTCAGAATAAATTTCCTTTTAAAATAGTTCTCTTTTATCCTGGTCCCACTTAATTAGATTTAACTGTATTTTTAGAAATTATAACTGATTAAGAAGTATACAAATACTTATTTTAGCTTAATAAATTGCACAGGTGACTTTCCGAAGACAATGTTATAAGTAAAGGCAAAAGTTGTAACTTTTTCAAATATATTTCAACCCCATCTCATCCCCTAACGAAGCCTGGAGGAATTAATTACGGCCGAAGATCGTGATTTATGCTTTCGTTTTTAAACTCCAAGTCTGAAAGTATTACTATTAGTTGAAATTACATTTTTTCTCGATTTATTCTCGATAATTTATCACTTTATGTCATTGATTCTTGTTGAGCAAAATAATCGTTTTATGGATAAGTTCAGTGTTAATGTAGTGACGATCGTCAAGATATAAGAAATCTTCTAAATGCAGTTTTTTTTATCGTTGTCGGTTTGGCGTAGTGGTCACAATCTCACCTGATGTTAAGTGACGTTGTTGCCCAAGATGATAACACGCTAAACCTAGTGGAAGACTGGCTCTCAAGTGCAGCTCCACTATAAATGTTCAAATAACTTTTTTTTTTAGTTTGTGTATGCAGCAGTAAATGTCACTCTGTAAGTGAATATATTATAGTGGCAAATTATATTATTTGTCAAATCGTTTCAGTGTATTGATTTTTTGAGTGCTCTAATACCCTGAACATTGTTTATTACTAATGAATGTTAATACATCCAACCAAGTAAATTTAAATAATCAAAGAATTATACCATCATATATTTATGTACTAAAAATTGGAGTTTTTAACGATAACAAATGGTAATTTCTGATGGTGCCTGATTAAAACTTTCCATGTAAAACCTTTTTATGCTCAAAGGCATGAATCGTGAAGGAATTCGCTTTACTTTGTCGTTTGTGTTCTCTCGCTTTTTAGGTTTAAGATGTTAGTGTAATTTTTTTCGATGCACCTGTTTTTATTCTTCAAACATTCATACGTGGAAGTAAATATTATTTGGCCTTGATAAATCTTTCTGACATGTCAGTTGTCTGAACCAGTGCCTTATTTTGCAATATATTTTGTTACGCTCACTACAGGCAAGCCCCAGAAATTTGTTACAGAGCTTCTGTTCCAAGCTGTAAGTCGAGTAGAATACACAAGAATGGTTATAAAAATGGAAGACGAGAAATAAATTTACCAGCACAGACCATAATTCCAATAACAATACAAAATTAACTACACAGTATCTACACAAAGCGATTGAATAACTTGTTTTCGACAGCCAAATTCCAAATACAAATAATTACAGACAATCTCACCTCTATTACCGAGGCCTTTTAAACAAATAAACCAATAAACATAACCTTTCGATCTCGCAAGCTTCAGTCAAAATCAATTAGCTACTGGTAATAAGACAAACCAGTGTGATTTGCGGTCGTCCAAACGCAATTCTCTTCTAATATATAGGTGTGTTGGATTTGCGTAACGGTAAATATATGTTTGCGGTGCGTAATGGTAGGATGTAGGGCCCAGACGTCGCTTCGCGAATTATCCGAAAATTACAAACCAAAATACCAACAATCATTATAACTTTTTTCTTAGTTTTCGATATGAGAAAAAATGTGAACTTCGACTATACGCGATGCAATAACCTCAAAGCGGCCACATCAAAGGGTTACAGCGAGATTTGTCGTCTCTATCACGCTTACGCGCATGTGTATGATAGAAAGGGTAGGATTATTTATGTTGCAAATAAAAAATGCCTTTTGCCGGCTCGACGCGGTGACGGACGTTTCGCTTTCAAACATGCATACGTGTTTGCAAATGTTTTCAAAATAACGAATGTGATGCACTTAAAGTACCTAAATGGTATTTGCAGTATTTATCACTAATATTCTTGGTATTCGCGTATCCTTCATTTTATTTTTCTTGAATAGGCAGTGGCAGTCGCATTTGCCAGTGTCAATATTTTTTAGATATATTTTCAGATTAAGTACTGTTAAATCTATCCTAGAGGTGCGAACAGTATTCTATACACGGCCGAACTTGTGCCTGATAAAGAAGGGACAGTTGACCGGGCGTGAAAACCGTCGCACCCTGTTCAGGATTCCTAGTCTCCGAGATGTAGTGGAGATGACACTCCCGATGTAATCCCTGGAGTTGAGGTCGCTGCGAATATCCACACCTAGGATATTGAGGCTGTCACGAGACTATGACTATAACACCCAATACTAACACAATGTTTAATATTTCCTAGTACATAATTGATATAGAATTCATTTAGACAACAAAGAATAATTCATTATAGAGACCGGAATAAATGAGAGTGGTGGATTGAAGACGTGATCGAGTACCGCGGAGGGCGCTTGGAGTGTATTCGGAGACGCCGTCACTCTCAAAGTCCTCCGGCGCACTCTGTCAAGTGCTTCTGAAAAACAAACCGGATACAGATTTCGATGGTGATCGAGTAGTCCTTATTATGTTTAGCGATTTCTATCGCTACCTTTATATATAAAAATGAATGTTTGTATGTTTATCGCCTACACATTATTAAACTATTTATCCGATCGCGATGACACTTTGGTAGGTTGTTGTGCGCATACCCACGAAGGTTCTATACTGATATGACCAGTTTACAATAGGTGATGCGCGAGTCATTTCATTTCGAAGACAAATTAAAAGAATATGGTAGATATTTATTTAGAACTAGAATTAATCCATGAATATTTAGAATATTTTATCGTTATAGATTTAGCTTCATGGCCACAATCTCACCTAATGTTAAGTGACGATGTGGCCCAAGATGGTAACACGCTAAGCCTAGGGACGACTGGCTCCAAGTGCAGCTGCCGGAACATGCCTATAGGTGCTTGGCGACAGATTTTCAACTTGAGGGTGGTAACTAGTAGTAGTCAAGTTGGTACAAATATTGCCGGTAATACGTACACGCCTATACTACCTTGCTACCTGAACCATTTAAGATACAACAATAAATTGATTCAGGAATAACTTTCTCATTTCATTAATAATATTTCAAAATACGATCTAGTGACTTGTATGAATTGTGCATTAATGACTCAAGTAGTAACTATCAAACCATTCTACAGGCAGGAATGGTACTACCTCGCATCCTGGAAATTAGAGTCGATCACCATTTGCGTCTTCATCTTCTCTTCTTTGTCGTTCCCTCACTAATGAGGATAGTGCCCATATATGATGTCTCCATTTGCTTCTGTCCTGCTCCAGTTCAATAAATCGTTGTAGAGTTATTCCCGTTGCCTCTACAATACTTTTACACTACCGAGTTGGAATTCGGCCCCTGGAGCGCTTCCACTGCATCTGTGCCACGATCAATTGCTTCTCCAACTCATGCATATGTGATCGCATTATATGTCCAAAGAAGCTTAGTTGACGTTCACGGTATAGAGAGGTAAGTAGTTTTTTTAGTCGTTTGGTATAGAATAAAGAAGTATACAAGCACGCAGTTAAGTACACAAGTTAAGTAGTCACTGCAGTGTAAAGGTGTTATTAATCAATATTAAAAAAACAGAAATCCTAAGTTGGATCATTTAATAAAAGAATTGAGACAGAGTTGAAATGCCCTTTGTGTGAAATGTGTATGTTGCCAGTTTGCGGCAGAAGTAGAAGTGGTTCTTCTTCAGTTTAATGTTGAACAGGTTCTACCACTCTTCTTCTACTGAAACGGAAACAATGCCACAGTAATGAAAGATAGCAATCGAATTCCTATCAATTTACGTAATTAATCAATTATAAGTGTCGATCAAAAAACAGTAGAAACGTCACAAAACGGAGATGACGACCGACGACAACCCTTTCATATGGAAAGCCCTTCACGAAGACCTCGCTTCGAGTGCCTCGCTTGTTTCAATTGTCATTAACTCTCGATTCACTCTGTTTGAACTTCAGTGTAAGATAATTGGTGAAAAATACATATTAAATACAATAACGCGCTGAAACCAGTATTCCGTAACAAAAAAATTTTGATGACAAATCAAAGTAAATTGTCCAAACCATTCGCATATACGCAACAAAAGAAGTTTTTTATAGTATCACGGCAAGCGATTGGCAGTAAGCACAGTACACACACTAGCAGTAATCGCCGGACTAGGCAAAAAAAAAACTGGGATACTACTAAGTGGAGCCTAAAAAAGTTTTAATTAAACAATATATGCAAGAATAGCTTATTTAATTGTATAATATATATATAAATCTAAAAATACTACTAAATCCTAATTATCCTCACAATATATAACATTAAATATTATAAAGGCGAAAGTAAGTTTGTTTGTAACTCATTCACGCAAAAAAGGCTGAAGGGATTTGAATGAAATTTGGCACACAGATAATTTATAACTTGAATTGACACATAGGATACTTTTTATCCCGGTAACAACAATTTTTGTAGTTCACGCGAGCGGAGCCGCGGGCAGAAGCTAGTAATATTATAAAGGCGAAAGTAAGTTTGTTTGTTACTTAATCACGGAAAAACGGCTGAACGGATTTGAATGACATTTGGTACACTGATAGTTTATAACCAGGATTAACATATAGGATTCTTTTTATCTCGGTAACAACAATTTTTGTAGTTCACGCGAGCGGAGCCGCACGCACAGCTTGTATTAAATAAATTATTAGAAGCTGACGTCTCTCTTACTATGATTGGTTCTATTATTCTCATCTCTTCTCTGCTTAACGTAGCGTTATCCCGGCTTGATTTTTTTGTTCTTTTTTTTAAGTACATATCAGGGTACAATTAAAAAACGTCTTAATCTTAATGGAGCCTTTGCTGTAATACTAATTACCAAATAAAAATATACGAGCGACTCTATTGGTTCCGATTGTTGTAAGTACGGTCAGCAAAAAATATGTGCAAAACTTTTTTTATATTTAAATGTCAAACTTTACTTATTAAGCGAAATATACAGCTTTGTTACTTCGTTGTACGCTTTTTTAAGCTCGGTAAATGTTCGCATTTTATTTCTAAAGATAAGTAGACTTAAATACCCATTTATAACAATGTTGGTATATTATCCCATTAACTTATTCGTTTATCATACCAAATTTTTGTCCCTGTATATTTAGTCGCATAATATTATAAATCTAAAAGTAACTCGGTCTATCTGTTAAGTTTTTGCACCTAAATCTATGAACCAGTTTTGATGAATTTTGGTATGTAGATTGGATCTTGGTGAAGCAAGGTTTTGTAGTGAAACTAAGATTTGAAGGGGTGAAATAGGGGACGAAAATATGTAAGAAGGAGCCATCATTTCTCAAATTAAGGATATGAAAATTCATATTTATGCTTTTGATAAGAATCCCTCAATTAGGTGCAATAACGGATTACTTTAATTAATTTTGAAGTGAATCTTTTTAGGCGGTGATTCAGTAATTAGACGAGAATTAAGAGTGAAATTGCAAGGACGTGTCACGTTTAGGAAAATTTCGTTACATGAGAGAGAAGAAAGATATAACGTACAGAGAAGAAGAAAGAGAGCTATATATTGTATATTATCTTACTGCTGGTTCACACTAGGTCGGACCGACAGTTTTATAGGGACAGTAAATGTGCAGGATTCATATTGGCATATAATGACTATATCATAAACATAGTGACAAATCCTTCATTGTTTTTTTTTGGTTTGTGGCGTTTCGGGATCAGTCGGTATATATATACAAAAACAAAGTTGGGATCACAATCATCATACACAGTTAGGAACCCATCACTAAAATCTCTAGATTTTATCCCGGTAATGATATATTTTTCTTTTCTCTTTGGACCCAATTCTGATGACACGCAGTGGGCAATTAGTGGGCAGAAGTTAGTAATACAATATTATCTGTATGTATACCTCTTATACTTACCTATATCTGTACTATTTTATGCTATCTCGCCTCTCAGCATTTGGTAGCACTATTCGCACTAACACAATTCTATGAAAGTGTAAGCGAAATAGATAATATTTTATTATTATTATAAGTGGTAGTGGTAGTACAATATTTTTTTTAAAGAGGATATGAGGTAAATTACTTGTATAATTAGAAGTGACTTATTTTGCGCACTCTACTAATTTAGATTAGCTTGCTTCCCATTTTGGCATTTTTTTTATTTTGCAAATTCCAAACGTTCGTTCCCCCCGGACCTACTTAGGGGCTCACCTCCGGAACAATAATACGATGAAATGGTTTCTTTCCAATCACTTTTAATTTCACTCTTCGTTCCAATGTTTTTGTTTTGTCCTCTTAGATATAATCTCTTGTTTTCATTAAATGCAATGTCTTAAGTTTATTTCGATATTAATTTATCGGTTACCAGTGGTTAGAGCATTTAATTTTAATAAAAAAAAGTAATGTATTTTTTTTTATAAATACGGTAATGTTATGGGAAAAATGTAAATTGCATTAATACTACTTGCAAACGTAAACAACTTGTAAGTACAACGTACTTACAAAAAAGCGCGCGAAACAAAAAAAAAACCGAATGTGGTTTTTGTATCTATATACGTACCTACCTCTAAAACAAGGAAATAGCAGATGCATTAATCATGCATTGCCAAAATAAAGACAAAAATTAACCGTTACCACAAAATTTAATAATACACTTTTTTTGTTCTTCGGTTGGCGTTTCACAAGTATTTTTACCAGTGCCAATAATTTATTTCCATGAATATTTATAATATTTTGGTTCTAATTTGGTAGCGTTTTGATTGTCTACAGTGTTCAAGCCATCGCTGAGGTATATTAACTTCAACTTAGCTAAGTTATTTTATAGTAAACATTACTAAAATTGTCTAGAGACGATAAACAGAACTTTATTCATTTTATTCTGATAACGACGTTGTGTGCTTTCGAATCAAAGAATTAAAATAAAACAAATTATTGTAGCAATTGAATTGTATGGAATAATCAAACTAAATTCCGTAAAATGCTATAAAAGTTAGATTAAGTAAAAACGAATAACATAAGTATTACATGTTCGTTCAAGTTCCGAACAAAACAAAATAAATATGCCCTTTTAGTATTGTAAATAATACAATTATATTATGAAAAGTATTATTTATTAATATTGTTAAGATATTATATGATTTATAATATTATCTTGGCTCCCTATGTCGGCAAAAATAAGAAAAATTATACCCCTCCAACCCTGCTTACCTAATACTGTAAATGATTAAAAACTGAGTTTTAATTTAGAATTTAAACAAATCTTTTTGTGCGCGTCGCTTGTTCTGGTTACCAGTAATATATTTATATCATATATACGAAATCGTATTATTTTAAACGATAACTGGCTTATTTTTCAAAAAAGAATGGAATAATTATATAAAAAATCTCTGTGGAAAGTTTCTTTAGTTATTTAATACAAAGGCTCTTGTAAATTGAATGTAGGTAAGTTGGATCCCGGCGACTGCAAACGAACACTAACGAAATACTTAATGTGATGAATAAATATTGGGACACCATTTCACGCACGGCCATTTAATTCCAAACTAAGAAAAGCTAGTTTTATTTAGACTATCATACATATATCGATAATTAACATCCATACGCACAATTGACAAACAAGCTTATACCATAAAAGTTAGTCAGGGGATAGAACCCGCAACCTCTCGGCTCAATAGTAGGGCTTATTATCACTGTGCTACGAGGTCCGTTATAAATTATGTAAACTCAAAACACCATGTCCCAAGCGAGTATATGGCAATTTGGGCTCACATGCTCTCTCGCCTCGCACACCCCGCACAATTCCAACAGACCCCAAAGTCTAAAATCGGAGGTTAATTTAACTATGATAACACTAAGCTATTACTGCTTCAAACTACTTCAGGTACACTGATAGCATTTTTATATCGTAAATGGTAATTCACTAACTCAAATTTTCCATACCGTCTCGCAAATTGAATGACAAACTGGTAAAAAAAAGGAAAAGAAAGAAATGGTAAATAAAACCAACGGAAAATTCCAAAAAAACTTAATGATGACGCACCACACTAACAATTCGGCACGTGACCGTTGAAAAGGCACTGAAAAACGAACGGAACCGTTCGCCGGAAAGCCTTCAAAATAATGCGAAATTGTGAAAAGAATAGCTGAGACAAAGGGCAATTGAAGGCAGAAATAATGAAGAACAAACAATTAACACACGACGTAACTCGCCGCTGCCGTGCTTGTCCAAGAGCTAAGAGTCATGGGAACACCTTGATTGATTGAATAAATAGGCCCTAATAAGGCACTTATAAATGTTAAAATACTACCACAGGTTCGGAAAACTCCCCAGTCATCGCGATGAGCCGGCAAGAAACTCGAACGATTGTATCTTTATTTGTTTTTTTTTTATTTATTTAATTTATAAGTATTGTTCAATTCTACTGTCATTCATCTAATGATTCAACTTATGCAACCCTTTCGACAATAAAGCTTGCTTTACATGATTCTTGAGCTTATTGTTAGGCAAATCGGTAATAGAGTTAGGAAGTTTATTTTACAACTTATGATAATTACCAACAAAACTTTTGTTTTACTTACTAAGTCTAAAAGATGAAAATACTATTTAATGTTTACTTCTTGTATTGAAATTGTGCTAGTCATTTACAAGTCCAATCTTATAAAAGTTTTTATAATGTCCTTTTTTTGTTTTTAGTAATATCCTATACGCAAAGAAAAAAATTGTACCAGAATTGTGTAAAGAACGAAGACTATTGAAATATCTAGTAATAATTATTAAAACTTACGTATTATTAAATAATTTCGGAAATAAATTACTATTTGGAAACATTTCATTAAAAATAATTAAAAAGAGATAATGTACGAAATTAATCATCTGGCTCTTGGAGACAAAATATGAAACTTCGAGAAAAACTTAACGTATTGTTTCGAGCTTACTTTCACTCTTGAAACATAAAGGGTTGCGAAACCCTCTGTAAGAAAAAAAAAACATGAACTCGAATGGAAAGTGGAATGAGAGGTTTTGTTTTGTCCATTATTTCAAATTTTTTGTTTCATTATTTTCATTTTCTTTTTATCTTAAATGTTTTCTGATTGGCTCGCTTTGATCGAGACTAGCAACAGACGAGTTTTGGAAATTTGTATCGTATATTATTCATTTTATTTCAGTTTTTACAGTGCCGGCACTTCTTTATAGCAAAGTGACTACACCGTACCTGATGGCGAGCACAGTGCAATCCAATAACATCGGCGACTACCGAGGGATTTACAGTTCCGCAGCTTCACAGTACAGCGAAGTTATGACGTAGATAACTTTTTTTCGTGCCGAGCTGGACTATTCTTTAAAGCTATGGCTCCGGAACATTTGCATCACATGGACAGTTATAAGTTTTTCAAACTATCGAAAACCACAGTAGTTAGTACAACTGTCCTCACCTCTAGAACAAAATTTTTCTTATTTTCTATATACAGTCATAGGACCAAACCTTATTACCTGAGGTCATAATTATTAAACATTTTAAAAGTATTAATTTTCTATTTAGTAAAATTAATACAATGACAATACATATGACATAATAAAGAATATTATATTTTCCTTGTCTTACTATAAACGTCATCACGATTTCAAAAAAAGAACCATCGAATCCAAAATGGCGTGTTAACTTTTAATATCACCTTGTAAACAGTAAAGACACTGGCCATCTCATTCGTGACTAACAATTTTAGTTAAAGCAAATTTATATTTACGTCTAAACAAACTTGATTTTCTGAAAATAGGTACTTAATGCTAAGAAGTTAAAGGCTTATTTAGACTTTTAATATTAACGTTGATTATAAACATAAGTCGGTAGATTAATGTGATACGATCTATCACGTAACTTAAAGCCCGATGCGAGATAAAAAAATGCTTGTATAGGGGATTTTTGGAAACGCCGCTCTCCGCCCATAATTGGCCCAAAAGTTTATCTTTTCATGGAAGTTATGGTCATTTGTGGCGTATGGTCCCGGTAGCGAATGCTTACGTGTTCTGCCCCTTTGAGTTATGGGTTCGTGACATCGAACATAATGTTATTATGAGAATTGAGTAATTAGATTTTATAAATTTGATAGCCGCTTTTGAATTATATAGCCCTGGTACTATATAAGTACTCAAATGGTATACTGGGATTTATTTTACACTAGCTGATACCTGTGACTTTCTTGAAGAAATAAAATGCGAGAGTCTTGTAAGCAACAATTTACTCTACGAGATACTATTTTAAGAACCATTTTTAGTTATCTCTGATAAGGTAATTACGATATCAAATCTAATAATAATTGGACAAACTTACTCATCATCAATAAAAATTGCTATGGGCTGATCCCAAGATGTGTGAGGTATGATAACTCTACACAAGGTTTGGTGAATTCTAACAAATGCATTGTAAATAACAGATTTAAAGAAAAACCGATATAGACGTCTAAGATCGATAGAATGAAAATTATAAGAAGAAAATGTTATTAATTTATGCACGTCTATCATTTCTAAGTGATGCTTTGATATTCAGATAACGAAATTAAAGTTTCAAGGTTTACGAAGTGAACTTGATAGGTAATGTAGTGTGTTTATACATAAACTTGAGGTTTTTGACTATATGTTCTGTAACTTTGGTGGCATATTACGTGTTAAAGTTTGGTTATTGTGCACTAAGTGAATTCGTAATAATTGCACAGACGCTGCATACTAAGTTGAGTTAAAATTTTCCTATAACTTTTAGTGAGATATAGAATAGTACAATATAGCGTTGAATATAATACAACGTCGAATTAAATTCTAAAATTGAATTTATAACGTATATGACGGAATTTGATGAAACTTTGTTTAAAATGTACCTTATGATTCCAAATATATATATTCAATTTAAATTATTATGTATTCAGTTTAAAATAAATAGTGTCCGGCGAAGTAAGTCAAATGTGAATGAAATATTTAGATTAATATAGGATTAAACCAGAGGAAAGATCTAGGTTATTTATCATTATGATTTGCTATAGAGAGTAATATAAAATTACTAATGGTATAATTTCAACAAAGGGCAGCTCACTTTTAATCTAGATCAGAAATATAAATCCCGTGAAATTCCAAAAGCATATATTCTCTTGAACAAATTTGCAGGTACCAGCTAGTTAGTTACATAATCGTTTTACATAATTAGAAGATTGCGTCAGTGATATTGCGATATGTTCTATGTCAAAAGACTCTGCTTCAGTATTATTAATTGCAAAATGTTATATTTATAGTTATTTTCAAATTAGATTCACATTCAGGACTGATTTGCTTGAAATTATGCAGATTTTACTAACGCTATAACACCACGATATGCAGCCAAATACCTAGAAAATCACAAACAAAAGTTTTCTCTGTTTTCCTGTAAAGTCAGTTCATATTGACATAACCCGTAAGTAACACCGACGAGTGTTAGTGGTAAATATTAATAATATACAAATTAAATAAAAAGGAAAAATATTAAGCCTTATAGAACAGCTGAATAAACCTAAATTCCTGAAAATAAATATCTTGCAAAATTACCCTTTACAAAAAGTAAATCCCTTCTTCTAATTACAGTGTTAACAGTTTTTAAATCTATTCCAATTTCCAGTAGGCTAAGATGCAGTACAGACAGTCTGACGCTTTAAAAATCCCCATACCTTTACACGTCGACGACCGTGTGACTCACTACATTCACTTCCAAGACCATAATTTCTTTATTTATGTCTTACTCGAGGCTCCCGTCTCTCGGCTTATATTTCACTGTTTGTTTATGACTTGAATTCAATTGTTGATGCATCGGTTACAGTGTTACCATGTTCATTTATTACTTGTATACAATTAGGTTGTATTTTAAAAATAATTCACAATATTATTTTGATTTGGTACCTATATACTATGCCTAGATAAATTATCGTTTTTCTTTCAAAGAGAAATGAATGAAATTTTACTCTAACAATATACCGTAATGAGAAAATAGCGAATGAAGTTGAAACAATCTTGAATCAACTAAGAGTTTGACTATTTTCTTAGTGCCATATAGTTGCGCTCGTTAAAAAAGCAAATTTGATTGGGATTTTCACATTATAAAGTTTCTGATTTATTATGAAGGTGGTCGCCCCAATTATGTGACGAGTGTAGTTCAATGTAAGAAAGTTAGATTATCCATATAGCAAAGATATACAAAAAGAAGTCGGGGTTAACCGAGATTGTCTTTTGTGGAGCAAATAGAAAAAGTACTGAACTTAAGGAAAATATCAACTAACCGAAACTTAACAGATACGAATATTTTATATATTATTAAAGAATCTAAAGAAAGTGAAAAAGGTAGAGAAAGGTGATGATCCATCCTTTCAAAAGCAATAGGGTTATGACGTGAAGATATATAAATAGAGATAGATATAACATATAGTAATGAAATTCCTTTGTTTTTATTTAGCGTTAATGAATCTACGATGATTGTAATACTTCTTTATTATTTTAATGAGTCTACGTAATAAAACGAAATTGAAGTAACACATATTAATCCTGTGATATAGATAAAGTTAAATATGTGTTAGTTAAAATTCAAAAGGTTATCTTCGAATAAACGGTGGCTTCTTATCTCTCAGAAAGATATCTTAGAAGTAATGTTGCAAGCGTTTGCGCATATGGAAATGCACCGCGTTATGGAAAACATACCTGCTCAAACTTATGATCGTTTTGGTTTGCATACAGAAATGTTTGGCCTTATAGGCCTGTTGTGATTATTGCGATAGTCACATTTTGTCGAGTGCCCCTTTATTAGAAATCTCATCAAAGATTAGGTTCAAATATCTCACAGGCGAAAGCTACTGCTAGCAAAAAAGTAAGAAGAATATTTTTAACAGAATTGTCTGTAACGTAGCCTTAACTGATGTTAACAGTTCTAATAATATATTTGCAAAATACAAACCTAGTGGTGTCTAGCGAACTCGACATGTTCGGGACAACACAAATCCAATGCGTTATCCACCGCGGCATCGCGCGTGTCATACCGGGCGAAATATTATGCGCCAGCGCATAATCTTGCCGACGCTTATTGGTATGCGTTTAGCGAGAGCAATAACTTTGTGGTATTAATTTCTCAATTGCAAAGGGCCATCCAGTCATTCATTTACATATGCCATAAATATAGCAAAATTTTAAAGTCTGTGTTTGTATTCGAATAGCGTTTTTAAAGCTTATTAGAGTCTCGTAGCAGTGATGGCTCATCGACTTTAAACATGTCTTGATGATAGATAAAATCACACCAAAATCGTAGGACCTTTTTTCATATTGCTCTCCTTACATGTTCAAAGTTGCACGGTGAAGTTACTAAGTTGTCCCTGATGGTAAGCATACTACAATCCGAAAACAATGGTGGCAATCGATAGATTGGCAGTTCATTGGCGGTTGTCAAAGTAATAATGGCCTGCATGTTCATGTTACGCTTAAAAGACTCGATACTCAATCCTGCAAGTTATCATATTTTCAATTGTTTATACACCTGTAGTACCTTACAGCAGTTCGCAGTAATCAAGTAAGATCACGATTTTGAGTTTCTGTAACCTTCATAGTAATAAACGCTTTGCTATTTTGCTTTGATTTATATTTGGATTTGGAAACTTCTTTACTGATCTTCAGTAACGATGTATTCAAATATGTTAACACGCTAATCCTACTAGATAGAGAGCAGATCCTCAAATAAGGCTGTCGAAATTCGGGTTGCTACTTTTATTTGAACAAATAAATTATTTGGTTGTTAATGATAAGATAAAAAGCACATGTCATCAAAATAAAGTATGCCGTAAGATATCAGTGGAGACAGGAAACTAAGTAGGTGCTGTTTTAAAATAGGGTCAATTTTTTTTGCGTCTTATAATGATTTACGTAAAATAATCCTAGAAATATAGTTTGTGAATGAAAGTATTTTCACGTACTTTATTGTTTACATAAAGTACAAATATAAAATAAAGTATAAAAAGTAAAACTATGAAGCAATGTTAGCTCAGTGGTAACGTGTACGATTTCGCGTCGATTGACGTGAGTTGGAATCCCTGCAAGGAGCCTGAGCTTTCGGTGAAGGAATACATCATGAGGAACCTATAGCTTGGTGGTAGGGCTTTTTCTAATTTCTTTTTTTTCTTTTTCTACTCTCAAGTGGAAAATCTGTCGCCAAGCACCAATAGGTGTGTTCCGGCACCTGCACTTGTGAGCCAGTTTTTCACTAGGTTTAGCGTGTTATCATCTAGGGCCACATCGTCACTTAACATCAGGTGAGATTATGGCCACTACTCTAAACCTATAAAAAAAAAAACTACAATACTTTATTACAAAGTACGAGTGGCAACCCTAGTCGAAACACAGCGATATGTGATTGATAACAAAATTTCTACTTTAGTGGTAGCTAAACGACGACCATGCTATGTTTTTAATACTAAACTTGTTAACTTAACCTATCTTAAGGGCTGTCCCTAACATTTGCTCATTGTATCGTTTGACCTTGCGGGGATTGACGCCATGTTCATCGCACCTTTGAAGCGAGTTCTGATAACCTACATACATTATCTACAGTTATCAAAACATAAGATCACTGTAAAGAAACAATATAAAATTGATACGACTGTAATAAGAGACAATTGCGGTATGTTTCGACAGGTGCGTGCGAGTGAGACGGTAGATATATTAGCATTCTGTCGGCAATCGCAACCTGATACCGAGTAGGGTCAGTGCTTTATGATTTTAGACTTTTTTTAATGTCAAAGCCGCCGCTTCTTGCGCCTATAAAGACTCATGCGTCTCATAGACACACCAACCGCTTTGAATATGTCTGTAATAATTATGAGAGTTACAATTTCTTCCATGTAAAACTGTACTCTGTGGTGAGAAATGAAGTTTTAAAGAGACGATACCTTGGCTGTACGCTGAATCAATCGACTTGATTTAGAATTTTACAATTTGTGGAAATCCATCGTAAATAATTATCCGAAATTCATCTATTGCAGGGGGAAGTAGCAAAGAAATTTCGGATAATTATTTATGAATGCTTTCTGCAAAAGAAAATTAAATGACGAACGAAACTGGAACTGCTTGCTTCTACTATTCTCCTGAGGGCTAGTTCTCTTGAGAGCCAGCCTTATTATTAAATTTAATGTGTTATCTATCTTCAATCACATTGGCACTTCACATTGTGATGAAATTAAGCAATATATATCTATGAAAATCAAAACTCCTTTATTCAGTTTTGGTCTCGAGAATGCTCTTACGAACTTCAAAAGACTACTACCGCGACCGGTTCGGAAACAGAGCCGGCAAGAAACTCGATAGAATTATCAATGTATATGTTTAACTATATAAATTGGTTACTGTTAATTATAGTTTTTAGTGGATGTATTTCCAGACATCAATATCATTACTTGATGATTCGTCCTAGTACCTTTTTGACAATACAACTTTCTTGACATTTGTCTTGTACTTATTATCCAGCAAATCAAAGGTAGGATACACGCGTGAATTGGCGACGGTTGGGTATTCTAGGTCCGATCCTCCGGCATGGAGCCCTTGAGTCTAGCGGCCGCTCGCGCGATACAGTGACACCGCATTCACTAGCTACCAACATACATTCAATACACTATATTATATACATACATACATTACGTTCAGGTACATAGGTTCTGTAAGGGACCTTTTTTCTTTTTTTGAGGCTATTTAGTCTAGACAAAATTGACAGATTACTAAATAGAAAGACACTTGTCTCTTCCCCTTCTCCCAGAGAATAGAAACAAGTATATATGTATAGTTAGTTAGATCGAATTACGGATAGGGAATTAGCTAGATCGCGACTTATTTGCAATCGCTGCAACAGTCCGAGCCGAGGTTCGGCCACTTTGGCATTGCTTTCGTGGCTAAGCGCCTTAAGCGCTCGCCTCCAAGCCCGAGTGAAGCTATAAAAGCCGTTCGAGGCTTCAGGGACTTTATGGCTAACAACTAGGTCAGTTCGAAAAAAAAAAACGGTTCGGTGCCGCAGTGCGAATTGGTCGAATAATTTAACACGAGTGAAACCCTTGGCTTTACTTTGAGTAACCTCGGAGCTAGTATAGAATAAACGAAATACAATAACTAGGCATTCGTAACTCTATGCGTACGCGTATTCACACAAAACATGCGTCGTGGACACGGTTAATATATTATTTATATTGTTTCGTGTTGTTCAACCGCGTTCAAGTAGAAATTAAGACATGGGATGGGAAGGACGGGCGCTGCGAGCTTACTTTATTGTGTCTGTGGTCAAGAGAGAAACTTTATCGGCGTATAAGTTACCATAACTTAGGAGACAATATTTATTGGATATAAAATTGAGTGTATTGATTTGTTTATATTTAGCCGATAATAATATTGTAAGGATTTGTTGCGGAGTGAGGTTTATTTTTTAATCGTATTTCTGTTATTTCAGAGTAAATATAATTATATTTCTGCAGTTTGGTTATAGTTAAAAAATGCGTGTTTTGCTAAAGTTATACTTATTTGGCGTAAAAAAAGTAATTTCAAAAATGTTATCGTGCGTGCCAACAACATGATGAGAGTTATTCATCAATTATAATGATACCTAAATTAATTTGACTTTTTTCCACTTTGTAAAAATAATATAACGTTATAAAAAAAAAATCAAATTAAAATAATATATATTTATACAAAATTCAATTATTTCTATACAATTAAACATAAAGTCAGTAAAATTAATTCACATTATTATCATTGATGGCTAATCATCGTGTCGTACTTCCGTTACATGATGCGAAAATATCAAAAATATTGATAAACCCGACCGAGTTTTATTTCCAGTACTTTTCGATGTCTGGGATGTTTTCTGAACTGGCAGTAGTATTTTGATATTATTCATTTTTTTATTCATATCGTCTTCTAAGACTACAGGTTCAGACAAACATCCCAATTATCAAGAAGAACCGGCAAGAAACTCGATCGGGCTGTCTTTATTTAATTGTTTTTTTTTAACTGTATAAATAATTTTTACGGTCAATAATCATATTATCATATTAATAATTTAGTGGATGCACAGATTCACTTCCAGACGTCACTATCACTCACATAATGATCCACCCTATATAACCTTTTGACAGTAAAACCTGCTTGACATGATCCTTGAACTCATTGTGTAGCAAATCAATAACATGTGTCGGGATATTTTTATAGAACCTAACACTATTTCCTAAAAAAAACTTTTATTAGTCTTACTAAGTATAAAATACGATACGACTAATTTATGTCTATTTATAGTATTAAACTGTGATGGTTTTTGATAAAATCAAGTTTGTCAAAGTTTTTACGAATATACATCAAACAATCAAGAACATATTGGGAGGGCAAAATCAAGATATTAAACTCCTGGAACCTGTTCTTCAGTATTCGCGAGGTCTCATGTTGCACATTGCTCGTACTGCCCGCTTTTGTAATATGAATATGGTGTCTACCTCAGCTGCTGAACCCCACAGCAATATACCGTATGCTATGTAAGTAAGCGAAGTAGACTAACCTAGCTGTGGCAATATCTGTTAACCGGCGATTCTTACGCACTGCGAATGCAGCAGAACTTAATCTTCACGCCAAAGTTTTAATTCCCCCACTGTAAATTTGAATCAAGTGTACTACTCTAGAAGACAGTATTATCAACTACGCTTACTAAATTCTCTTCTATCTTGATATGACTGTCAACAGGCCGAACATTGGGTAAGGCAAATCTCATACATTTGGTTTTCTTTGCATTTAGTAGTAAATTATTTGGAGCAAACCATTCAGAAATTTTAACTAAAGTATTATTTAATTGCCTAACCTCTGAATCTATTCTACTAGTGTGCTAGTGTCCCTACACGCCGTGTTTGAAAGGAAAAGTAATCTTAAATTAAATACATTTACGAATCCTGATAAGTTAATTTGGATTTACCGAGGCTGGATATAGCGAATAGTGGATATATTAAACAAATCTCCAAATATATGCGATGATCACGACTTAATTAAAATTGTTCTGAGAAGTATTGTAATATCAATTACGTATCTCAAACAACAGTGACACACAAACTGACAGTGCACTGTCGTAATGCTTTATGCCAACCGCTGTCGTCACCGCTGTAATCATATCATATTATAATTAGATATCTTTAGGGTGGTCATTTTGGATTATGTCCAACACGTAGCAAATATAGCTTTGCATAGCATAAGTTCAGCTTGTACACTAACGTTAGAAAAAACTACATAAAATATTAGTACAAATTTATTTTAACAAAAGCTATTTATAGATGGAATGAACAACTCGTTTTCCCGATTAATAAACATGAAAACGGTGATAGGGTCTATAATGTTATAGACGCATAATGTTCGGCCTCATAAATTTGGTTGGTGGTGCGCAATATTTTTTAAATTCCTATATAAGTAACCACGTACATTGGATAAGTGGTTCTGGCGAGAAAAGAACATAAACGGACAGACAGAAAGAGAGACATTGAGTTCTATAATATGTATAGACGAAGTTTTAAAATCGGAGATGATCGGATACAGCTTGCGACGGAAAATACTTGTTTGGATACCGGCGGCGTGGCGGCAAACAGTGTACTCGATACTTTAAACATTACTGTTCTTTCCGCATTAGAATACAAAGTGCTATGCATATTCTAGCTTTGATCTTTGCAGTATAGTGCATTTGGAGCCCGGAAACATCAACGGTGGCAATATCAGCGACGAAAGTTAGCAAGCCTTCATCCAGATTATAGGGTACCATACTTGGCGGTTATTTATCCAACTTCTACTTCCGACTAGTTTTAAAATAAAAGTAGAATACCCCACGGTTTGGGTGTGGTGGTTGCCACCTCACATAATATCGAGTGTGAATAACTTCACCACAATAGTTAAAATAAAAGTTTTAGCAAACAACTTCAAAATGTTACTGCGCTTGTTATAAATGTGAGCGCGCATGGTAAAAATTCACTCTCATATTTTCTCATAATGCGCCTAAAGATGGCATTTTCGATTACATAGTTACTTAACATCAGATGAGAAAATGCTTAAAATATGTCTCAAGTAATTAAAATTTATTTGTACAAACTGGATAGAATCATACGATCACTCCGAGTATATTTTTTTTAACTCCAATGATACAAAACTAGTGCACGAACTGCTTTACTTGGATTGTGGTTTCTGTTGGAATTATTTTTTTTAAAACATTCTCAAATAATTGAAAGCGATCGTTTCATGATTCGATCAACAGTTTACTAGTTTAAAAAAACATATTTTCATCGTGATACACCTATATTGGTTTATGTGATTTAAACAGACGACACTTGGCGTTAAGTGATGTAGTCCAGATACAACAGTGACCGCTGTAGAATGAAATCTCGATAGAGTGACAATGGTCGTCGGCATAAAAAGCTTACACGGTGCAAGTCATTAGATAGGTGGATAAAAATTACCTGATCCCGAAATGTGACCGAAGCGAGTCACTATGTCGGTATTTTCACTACATATTTCGTGATCATCTTCTAGTCGGACGCAAGAACAGACCATGCCGTATCAAGTGTAGCTTCATTCGCTTTAAAGACAAAGGCGCTTCATTTTTTTATAGTGGCACGGCAAAAAACAACGGTAACCACCGAGAAATCGGCAATCCATCGACAGTCATCTCGTCCTGTAACCCTCTTGGCACTTAATATACTTGATCATGAAACGACAAATGAAAAGAAATTCGTAGTGAATTTCCACGGGCTTACCACAATATGCATGGTGGTTGTGAGTCAATTGGGTATAGATGCCTACCATTTTATTACTGGACTAGCTATGCCCACGGCTCCACTCGCGTGGGTTTACAGAATGCCGTCGGTCGAGCGCACGTGCTGCCACGCTCGGTCACCCGCGGTTTATTTTAAAGACAAAAATGCTTATTGTGGGTGATTCTTACCAGATAGACATATGCTATTGCTAATTATCTTTTTCATTTTTTTGGGATCTATAATTGTGTGTTATATTAATTTAATATATCTCTTATGTTTTACGCAGCGTAAGTCGTTTAAACGCCTGAAAAGCGTCTTTTTTCCGAATTGATTCACCAATATCGTCACTATTTATTTCGGATGTTACTTTATCTAATAAAATATATATTACAACCTGGCCAGAAAACAAAGCTGTGAATTAAAAAAAAAAGCATGTAAGTTGGATACGTAGTTTTCGCGTGAAAAGAACATAAGCGGACGGACAGTCAGAGAGACGTTGAATTTTATAATATGTATGGATAAACACCGGCCGATTCTGGAATGCGACACGCTTAAGTATGCAACTATGACGGGTATTACATCTTGTGCTTGGTATCGCGATTCATCCGAACACAATTACCATGTTCGACTACCCAGCTAATCATGCTTTCTGCCAACCTCAGTAGAGGCATGGCGCGATGATAGATAGATGGAAAATAGTTATATAAATGGACACACAAACATGAGACTTGTGAATTCTAGATTATTATTCTCTTGTGACTGCGACTCAGTTAACAATATTGTTTCTACGTTATTATAATGTGTCATGTTAGTCTTTACGGCTGTCTGTGTTTCTTTGATCTCTCTTATACCACCCATGTGGATGAATGTCTTCTCGAAAGTAAATGTTCCTTGTGATATGCTAATTGCTGAGATATATGCCAATTGCTTACAAACAGGATCATCGAAGGGAATCTTGAGAAAGAAAAAAAACAGTAATTTAAGTAATTTTGACCAATTAAGTACATACAGATAACTTTGCAAATTTCTTAATTCCTTCTTGTCGGTTATGAGTACTCGTACTTAAGTAACTTTTAAATAAAACATAATGATGTTATTTTTTATTAAACAGATCAGTAATTTCTAAAAGTTTAAAAAAAAACGTTACTCATTTTTTATGTTCAATTTTTAAGTAGGTGCGTGCTTTCTTCTTTAATTCATTCATTCAGTCATAATTTATTAAACATAAAAAATCAATTAGTCGTAGGTCTTCTGTTTTGTAAAGAGTATACGTAGTTTATTTGGTCTTATGAAAATTCTTTTTTTATTCAAATTTAAGCTTAACTTGTTATTCTCTCCAAGTAATTTGTGACTTTATTTCTAAAGAACCAAAATACGGTTTTGATATTATTATGTACTAAAAGTTTCCACTGTAGAAGTGATTTTAGTTATTTAATAGCACAGGAACAGTTTTCAACAATTGGATGCAATTATATGTTAAATGCAGTTATATTGTAGACACATTGTGAGTCATTTCAAAATGACAAGGTTATTGGATGGTTTCCAAGTGGAGATATTAGGCTGACCGTACAGTGCTTCTTGTGGAAGAAAATTATCAAATTTACTAAATAACTCTTACTGTTTATAACATCGTAACGTAACGTCATATAACGTCACTATACCGCGCTACTATAAAAGTATTTTTGAGGTTATTTATACATGGTTGAATTTCGCTTTTTCAGAAATGTAGGGCTCAGTTTGGTTTCTTGATTTACAATATCCATACAACAATAAACTTCAACATATATTGAATTATCGATGAAACGAAGAAGCGACACTAAAAAAACAAACACACAAACAACACACACAAAAACAAACAAACAGATACTCTAGCTAATTAAGCTTTTGTATATAGTCTAATATTGAGTTATATTTGCATCGTAATTTTGTTCTTTAATTAAAACCTACGAGGACATGTTTGTCAAAGTACTTCTACAATAAGTAGTGTGATGTCACCTTTATACATAATGCGTTCTTAGTTTTATTAGTATTGTGAATAAATTGTTTTCGCCTCATTGTAGGTCAGTGAGAGTTTAATTAGATTTAGGTTCGTTACACATTTGCGACAAAAAAGCGCACATTCCTCCGATTATTAGTCGTACTTTTGTTTTACAATATGACAACCAAAATCTAAATTTAAAAATGTTGTATTGCTCTCAAAGTTATTACTGTCAAAGGTTCTTATTCAGTTGTGCAGTCCAGAATGCAACTTGACTGACTTGACAATCTTTTCGCCACGGCTAGAACGGTTTTTATTTAAAATACGGCTTATTTGTAAATAATCTTTTAGTATTATAGGACCTTGACAGAAAGTATAGAAAGACGAAGCATTTTATTACAGCAGAAATATTTTGATGAAATCCGATAAGGAAAAAAAACGCAAATCTATAAATGACTTTAAATATCTTCAGACTTTGGAGTGAATTCTTTGTTGGATTTATCGTTGAACAGAAATCATTTCTAAACGTTAACATTTGTTAGTAGCTCTCATAAATTACAATAGAATTATAGTGAGAATTAATGTGACTCGCTCTATTCCAAGTAACCTTGTCATGACAGTAGTATAAAAATCTTTTAGTTATTTATTAATTTTGTAATCAAGGAGTCAAGGTCCTGGATTAACACTTTGAAAGTTTAGATTTTAACAGACTCCATCATGTCCCATCACACGTCTTCTTGTTTTTATTTAATGGCAATTGTCTTCATCCACATTTCGGCGAACGTCATATGCAATATTTTTCTGCTTATTCTTGTAATCTTCAAACATAGCTCGAACAAGATGGCAGATCTTTTGTTAAAACTGTCCAGGGCTTTTTGTGGCAACTCTATATTCATATTCCTAGATATTATTTACAATCCACTTCATTTTTACACAATAACCAATCATACGAAATTCCGCTAAAATGACTATAGGGCCATTTAAGGAGAAAATATGAGTTAAAATAAAAATCACCAAATGACAGTTCAAGATCCCGCCAAAAATTCCCATCCTAAGCCAATGTTTCTTCTACATATTGCTCAAAACATCGATGGTACACGTTCGGTATATTTTAAAAGGAAAATAAACAATTTGTCAGTCTGCAACAAATCGCAGTCATGACGCGATTAGCCGTTCGCCATGGTTGTTCGATCGCCTGGTTGTTAAATACGGTACTAAGGATTAATTGATAGTTTTTATACAAAATAACTGATATTATCGGAATTTAAAATAATCCATGTTTAATGAACCCTACTCCTATCTGTTTCGGCTAAGAGAAAAAGTACAAGAGATTAAATGAGTAAGCCAATTTCGTCCCTGACACTCACCTTCAAATTGAAAGTTTCTCAAGCACCTGTCGACGTGTTCATGCAACCGATCTTGAGAACCAATCATTTTAGGCTTAGCATGACCAACTTTAGCCGTATGATCACTTGAAATATCAGATGAGATTGTGGTCAAACACTATTCAATTCACTATTCACTTTCAATTTCTATTTCACTACACACTTTCAATTCACTAATCACACACACAAGCAAATCATAATTGTTATATGATACACTTTGTTATAACTTATAACGCAAGTACGAGTAAAGTGTCAGTTTTTGACGGGATATTAGTCTGTCATGTAAGTAGTGGTTTTTATTTTTATTAAAAAATTTGCTTTTTTGACCTTACACTGTCTATTAATGGTGGTATTTGGTAATGTATGTTTTGGTTATTGTGAATTGGGAATGAAAACCATAAATTCTGAGATCCCACAAAAACAAATTGGAAAGTTCTAACAAGGAGCCACCATTTTGGCAGAACATTGAAATTATTAGAAGACACTAAGTAATTAAAACAAAAAAAAGGCGTGTGTGCGATTCACACACGATAGAAGTGAAACTTCATTTTAAAATATATTTTATGTTTTATTTAAACAGTGTGCAATATACATACACACCGACATTTGCTCTCTCGCTCTGACTTACACAAAGAGGAGAGACCGATAATATATTGCTCTCTCGCTCTGGCTCAAACAAAGAGGAGAGACCGATAATATGCGTTAAACGTAACGTTTAACGCGTTGGAAGTAGCATAAGAAGTTTCACTTCAAAAAGGTGTGTGTGTACGATTCATACACGATAGAAATGAAACTTCATTTTAAAAGGCATTTTCTATTTTATTTAAACAGTGTTCAATATACATACACACCGACATTTGCTCTCTTGCTCTGGCTCACACAAAAAGGAGAGACCCATAATATATTGCTCTCTCGCTCCGGCACACACAAAGAGGAGAGACCGATAATGTGCGTTAAACGTTTAACATTAAACGTTTAACACTTGGAAGTCGCATAAGAAGTTACACTTCAAAAAATGCGTGCCTTACAGTAGTCGCATATGATGTGTAAGTAACATCTGACATGTTATCCTACTATGAAATTAGTAGGTACAGTAGGTAGGAGTAGGTAGGTTACAGTGAACTGATTTTATTCGTCATATTATTGGTCGAATATAGTCTAATCATGGGAATATATGTAATTCTATATTAAGGCGCGCTCTTGCTGCTCGCGCAAGTTTAATTGTCGTCGTGGTAAATACGCAATAGTAACTTAAATCCTGGAAAAAAAGATCCGCACTAAAATATTTATTCGAATAATTCCATATTAGTTACTCGCATTTATTTAAGAATGATGAACTTTGTCAGTCTTTTAGTGTCAATAGTAAAGATAATTATTAATATAGTTTACACATATAAACATAACGTCAGATTTTATACACAACACTGTATAACTTTAGATGAGTGCACAGCTGATGCGTTCTCCTTCTCTATTACCATTTCTCTTTCTCTTCACAGACACGCATACACTATGTTGGCCGACGGTACGTCGTGGTACCAACCTCACGCAAAATGGGTTGGCACCATCTAACAGCCACCTCTCCGCCACCGCGCGCGCTTATTGGTCAAATCAAATAGCGCGCGCTTCGTCAGTTTCCTGTAACACATTTCCGTCCCTTTTCCAAAATCACTCCCACAAAAAAATACCCAGCAACCGAGAGGAATGGTGTTACTCATTAAAAAGAACCACTTGATAATGGCAGTATTGCTTGCCGAGGATCGCTTGCCCATAGGAAAAAGGTGAAGAAAAAATGTAGAAGGTCCCGTTTTTTGACGGGAACTTGATCATTTTGTGGTTTTTATTTTAATTCATAAACTTTTGTTATATAGTCCTATATTATTTAATATTGGTGACATTTTGCGTGATATAGTTTAATTATTGTGCACAAGTACCTGTTGGGTTGTGTTCCTGCAGTGAGTAGGGTCTCCAAAGCTACTTGTGGTAGGAGATTCAAGGTCGTCAAACCGCTAGTGATACTAGCGTCTATAGGATACAGTAGCCGCCTACCATCCGCCATACCTACCATCAACCTATTTGCCACCTTAGTTGTACAAAAAAACATGTGAAATGTTATAAATAATAACTAGAAGCATGAATTTCAGGTTGCAACAAAAACTCCTTGATCTAGGAGGGCCGCCATCTTACTAAAGCGTTTTTTGAAATCTGAAGATTAGAAAAATATTCTTTCCGCAAGACATTGGCATAATTATGTATAATATACACACGTTGCCGTTACATAAGAAGAAGAAATAAAGAATACTGTCATACTTATAAAAACGTTAATTTTTACACAACTGTATACAGTTGGTTAGAAATCTCTTCTGTAAGTATACGTTTTTGAATAGAACATAATTTGCAATTCATCGACACAGACGCCCACGTGTTCTGGCAATAGTGGTCGTGTACAATCGTGTAGCGTGTACTCGAACTTGAGTTAAACTTTTTTGTAGTAATGCTACATCATTTTTATTAAAAAATAAAAAAAAAACAATATTTTCGATCTGACTATACTTATGGGACCTGAAGTCTAAACCCATCCGTACACCAGAGCAGCAAGCAGCAAGCGAACAACAAATGCTGTACACCATATGCTTCCCAAAATTTGCTTCTTGAAGCATTTGCGGCGAATATACGTAGACCAGAACAGCATACGCAATAACGCAATTGTCGCTATGTATAGGTATTGTTAGTAGCCCACGCGTGTTCTGCAGTAAAGTTGGTAGTTAAATTTCTCACTAATTTTATTCCATATTAATTCAGTGACTCTTCTATTACTGTAATCTTGCAAAGTATAGTCATAAAGAACAGGATTTAGTTCAATTTCTTTAATAAAAGCAATACAACATTCCAAATCGTCTTTCATTTTTTGCTTTCGCCTGTGCTTCCGCACCGCAAATAATTAACGTGTTTAATCTTGTTTATGTGCAGCGCGCGTGCCGTGACGCAGCAAATTGCACCAAGAAGCAAATGCTTCTCTTATGTGCGAAGGCAAATGTATGCAATGTAGGCAAATATGGGTGTATAATTGCTGCCTAAAGCATTTGCTGTATGCTGCTCTGGTGTGTGCGGCCTGGTTAAGACAGCTTTTCTAGCTTGAAGGAAGTTAAATATGATTGCGATAGCAGCAGGCTTAGGCGTGTCGCGTTCCGGGATCACCCGGTTAATATCTAGTAATCAAGCAGAGTGGTAGGCATCTATACCGACTGGGTCACGAACACCATGAACATGGTGATAATGATAAACCCATTACACTGACTCTTTCAGTTTCTCGTGATTCGGAATCAACCAGTTTATATCCAGTTGCCGAGGGACTTCAACGCTGGCATGACATTGACGACCGACTATGGATTGCCAATCCCCTGGTGGTAGTCGTTGTTTTCGACTGTACTGTACTTACCATCAGACACTGTGAAAACAATACCATTTAAAAAAACAACTTCATTTATTTTGAGGAGTCTAAGTCAAGGATCCAATTCGAATAAAAAAGGGTATTAAAATATATATATATATATATATCGATTTTTTATGTATTTTAAAGTTTCATCATAATTATGATAATAGTCGATTGGAAAAACTCTTAAAACATTTTTTTATTAATAATAAACAATTGAAAATTGTAATGTTTTAAAAAGAATCACATGACTACGAACGCCCCACGATTGATCGCCAGGTTTGTGACATAATAATGTTAAAGAAATTTCATCGATTAAGACTCAAAACACTGTATCAGCTGTTTGCTACAATGAGTAGACATTAACATTGTGACGTCACATGCGCTCGGGTTTGTTCGGGAACGATCGGCGCGTTTTCGGTACTGTATTCAAAAAATAATTTTTATTTTGAAATAAATAAAACATATATGTTCTTTCCATTTATCACAAAAAAAAATATTCAAAAACCCAATTAAAATTGGGCCACGCTTATGGTATCCCTTTCCAACGCAAAAAGAATCATCTGAATCCGTTTATAAACAAAGAAATTATGGCTGAATACCCATAACATTAATTAATATAATTTGTTATGTATATACCTAGTATTTGTTTATTTAACAGACGAACTGACAAAATTTTTTTGGTAAAATAACACATTAATCGAAATATTATAAGTATACATAAAATATACAAACAAAGCCGTCATTACAGACTAGTAGTGGTATCAAACAAAATTTATAATTCAAATAAAAAGTCAATCTGAACTTCCGTCGATATATAAAAATCCGAAAAAATAAAAAGAATCTTTCCCATCACAATACAAGTGAGTCGATATGATAATAAATCATAATTAGGTGAGTTCTAACCTTTCAACGGGTGCCGATCGGCGTCCGTAATCCGTGGCCTTCCATTCACAGAGCCAACGCGGCCTTTAACTCTTCGGGACCATATTTTACTGATACTGACAATGTATCGCTAAAATGACGCTCTTTGGAAATATTAAATATTTCGTTTTAAACATTTTGCCCGTTTTTTTTTGGTGTTCCGAAGTCAACAAGGAACCCTTATAGTTTCGCTATGTCTATCTGTCTGTCCGCGGCTTAGCTCAGAGATTCTTAGAAAGCTCGAATTTAATATGGGTATATAATTTAACCACACTGACAAAGTGGTAAAATAAAATCATGAAAAGAATATTGTTTACGATATCTCCTCTACATGTAAATTTTTGTCTTTCTCGTTTTACCCGCCACGACCGCCCTCCTCTGCGGCAACTCAAGCCTAGGTCCGATCCATCGGCATGGAGCCCTTGAGACAAGCAGCCGCTCGCGCGATACAAGTGACTCTACAATCACTAGCTTTCACAGCCATACATGACACTGCATTATACACACATGCACAACACACATAGGTACATAGGTTCTGTAAGGGACCTTTTTTTTTCTTTTTTGCCTAGTTAGAGTAGACAAAAATTTCAAACCACTAAATACACATACACATGTTCCTTCCCTCCTCCCAGGGGGCAGAAACGTGTATATATGTATAGTTAGTTTAGATTGAATTACGGATAGCGAATTAGTCAGATCGCGACTTAATTGCATACGCGCAACAGTCCGAGCCGAGGTTCGGCCACTTTGGCACCCTCGAATGTTGTTGCTTAGCTTTCGTGGCTGAGTGCCCTAAGCGCTCGCCCCCAAGCCCGGTAAAGCTGTAAAAGCCGTAAAGGCTCCAGGGCTCAGGCTAACAGTGTAGTCAGTTCGAAAAAAAAAAAAACTTTCTCTTCTATCCCATCGTGTGGGGTGTCGTTAGATAGGTAGTTCAAAAATATTCCGGGTGTGTAAAAACCATTTTTCGATCCAGGGATCCATTTGAGAAATATTAAGCTCTAAAGTGCTAATTTTTGTTAGAGTCAAATGTCCCCACACCCTACCAGCTGAATGATCGTTTTTGGTTATATTAAAAAATTCATGGTGGAAGTAGTATATATAATGAAATTAAAAGGAAAACTATCAGTGTTAAGTAGGCTTTACAAGTTAGGAGTAATAGTCAATCAACTTATAAAGTGTACTTGTAGAACTAATTTCGTATTAAAGCCCCCTCTCTGAGCCTGCGTATAGTGACGGGCAATTACGGAACTCTACACTGCGAGTGACTCGACACACACATGGCATTTTTTACTTTATTGTAAGCACGACATAGTCGCGACCTCGCGATACTGAACCTTATGGTAAGCACAATACAATTCACCTATGGATCTACAATACATCGCTAGTCGGCGTTCCCTCCGCAGGGGACGTACGGTTAACTTCGCTCCCGCACACCCGCCACGACCACCCTCCTCTGCGGCAACTCAAGCCTAGGTCCGATCCATCGGCATGGAGCCCTTGAGACAAGCAGCCGCTCGCGCGATACAAGTGACTCTACAATCACTAGCTTTCACAGCCATACATGACACTGCATTATACACACATGCACAACACACATAGGTACATAGGTTCTGTAAGGGACCTTTTTTTTTTCTTTTTTTGCCTAGTTAGAGTAGACAAAAATTTCAGACCACTAAATACACATACACATGTTCCTTCCCTCCTCCCAGAGGGCAGAAACATGTATATATGTATAGTTAGTTTAGATCGAATTACGGATAGGGAATTAGTCAGATCGCGACTTAATTGCATACGCGCAACAATCCGAGCCGAGGTTCGGCCACTTTGGCACCCTCGGATGTTGTTGCTTAGCTTTCGTGGCTGAGTGCCCTAAGCGCTCGCCCCCAAGCCCGGTAAAGCTGTAAAAGCCGTAAAGGCTCCAGGGCCCCTCAGGCTAACAGTGAAGTCAGTTCGAAAAAAAAAAAAAAAAAGCTAGTGGCGTTATCATGCCGGCATGCTCAATTGTCTATTCACGTTAAGTTTGAAGGACACCTTGTAGTAAGAAGAAAAGAATACACTAGCCGGGAGACGGTTCTACAGCTTCACGGCAAAGATACGACATAGTGAACTTCATTGGTCTTGCCCTGATGAGAGTTACCGTAAAGCTTTGGTAAGGCCGAGCCGAGGGTATCTACCGCCCGGGTATTATATTCTATTATAAGAAGAATATTTTCTTATTATAAGAAGTTATAACGTACAGGATTTGTTGGAGATAACGAGCTGAAGAAGCGTTCACACAGAAGCAACGTCAAGACGCGTCTGTTGTTATTTTTGTTCATTGTTCCTGTTCACTGTAGAGTGAATATGTTAACAAAGAGTTTGACACTTATTTAAAACGCAATGGAATCTAAAGACTTACGGCCCCTTACACCCCGAGCCAAAACGGAGTTGCTGAACGGAAAAACCGTACCCTCGTGGAGAAAGCGAGAGCAATGATGATTGAAGCAAAGGCACCATTGAAATTCTGGGGCGAAGCAGTCTTTACTGCAAATTATTTATCTAATAGGAGTATAAACAGTGATATTCAGAATCAAAGACCATTTGAAGAATGGGTCGGTAGAAAACCATACATTAATTATTTGTATGTGTTCGGTAGTAAGACTTATGTTCTCAAAAAAGGTACTAATGATTATAAAGTCGTAAGACTCGGTTTGTTTTTCGGATAGATAACATAATATTCGCATCACCAACGAGTTAGGTACCTACCGCGAAGGTGGACATTGCGCGCTTAAATTATTTGAATAGCCATTATTATTATAGCCTTTATAGCCTTATTATAGCTAGTGACCTGTTCGCACAAGTCCTGCGTCCGAGGATAATATCTCGAGGACTAAGTGAACATGTGACGATTGAGACCTTAATAGGCTTCGTCGTAGCACGTTACGCGAAGCTCATTGACCCTATATGTGATAGTTTATGTAGCTACAATTTTTTAAATTAAATAATTATCATAAACACTTGCATAGAGTAATAATCATATTAAATTTATAATATTAGTTCAGGTAAATTAAATGGCTTAATAGTTTACGCAGCTCGAAATGCAGTCGTCTGTCCCTTTCACTTATAAAAAAAGGTGCAAAAGAGAGAACGCTATAAATATTAACGAACAGTCGTTGAATAGAGTAAAGATTTATAATTAGCTACCTCTATAGACATAATTATAAAGTTAATTGTAAAATTCTGCAATTCCTCGATACATTACATGCTTAGCAACTTTAAAATAATCCGATACTTTACTGTATTAAGTTACTTGAAAAAGTCTGACATATTTGATATGAATTAAAACGTAGTTAATTCTTTTATTTAAAAACAATAGATATTAGAAGACACGACTTTAGTACCGCGTTTTGTACTCTTATTCAAATGTCGCGATTGCATTTTTTTCCGTCCATCGTATAATTGACGACGTATGCGAAATTGCTTAGTAAATCCTAGCCGAGGCTAATAAATACCGTGGGGTTTTAGTGAGTAGGAATCTAACATAACCCTCCCGAGCTGCTCGTTGAGAGAAAGTACACAATGATGGGTTTTCTAACGTTAAAAAATATATAATACGTGTATAATATAATAGTGATGCGTCATTTTAACAGTTTATAGATTGGTATTAATATATTTTTGTTAAAATGCTTTTGCGAACGACTGTACGTGGGAAGTGAATGGTTGTGACAATGTTTATTTTTAATTTATTGAAAATTGTTTTATGGTGTTACTAGCTGTGTCCGCGGCTCCACTTGCGTGCACGATCAAAGAACACGTAGTGCATATAAATTTCTTAAAACTTTAATAACTTTTTATTGAACGAAGATAAGGTGGTATATTATTATATATTTATTTTTTTGTTAATTACCAATTATCGAAAAATACATATTTTCCCGTATTACGTTAAGCAGTGATATCTCCAGAAAATCTCTCATGTTTGCCCTATATAGGTGTAGTTTTAGATTCCAACTATGAATGAAGGTTTGTTAGAATTATTTATCACATTCCCTTTCGATAATTAATTAAAATGTATTTTTACTTTTTTTATAGAACCAAGCGTGTATACATTAAATAATTTATTATAATTTGTTTCATTTAGACCCGATTTTTCAATTACCAGATAACTTTACTTGAGGAATAGTTTTGACGTTTTGACAGATGATGTATCGAAAAATTGTCAAAATCTTAAAAATATTCCTGAAATAAAGTTATCTGTAGATCGAAAAATCGGCCTTTAATTGTTTTATTTTAATTTCTTTATACGATATCATCTATATTAATACAAGTATAGTTCATTCTGTACATATTTTTTTTCATATTGCTATAAAAACCGTATATTATAAAGGACACTGATCACGAATACGGTTTTTTTGTCTGTATCCGGATTTGATTAAAAAACGGCTTGCCCGATTTTTATTAAATTTTGTAAAAGGGAAGCTTATATATTCCCTTAATTGATAGCCTATATTACTTGTAAAATCGTAAAAATAAACGATAATTAAGAAGTAATTAATTCTCAAGCTAGTTTGTTGAGGGGAAACATATGTCATTCTAACTATCATTGAAAGGCTATAACCTAAGAATTGACAATAATACGATTAAAAATAAAATTAGGAGACGAAATTAATTACAGCGTATTAAAAGGGTCCGATGAATTAAGAAATTAGCTAAACAATTCTCTTGGACAAAGTAACTGAAAAAAATAATTTCAATGAATCATATAGGTATGTTAATTATTTCTCAAACTTATTTTTCCTGCCAACGCTATATGAATTCCTAATCCGTTAATTCTTAATCTAAATTAATTATTCAAAAATCATTTTAAACCTAGTTGCCTGTTATTGTCGAAAGATAGACAAATAATTATAGATGGATGTTTTTGTTAAAAAATATATTTTTATTAGGAATGCCATCTGTCGATGGCAATGAAAATGTAATATAACATAATATTCAAGGCGCCATCTATTAGCAATCTGTTTAACTAACATTACAATGATTAGTTAAATTGTTTACATCCTATAATATGCGCAACATTCGTCCATCAATTTGCTCCATGATATATATTTGTGACCACGTCAGAGTGCAAATACGAAGCCGTCATTAGAATCGACATATGCAGCGGACTGTTCTAATTGGCAGATATTTTCAGACGGAGATTTATGCTGTTAGTTAAAGCGGATCTATAAATTATATGACAATAAAGAAGACCGCATATAGTAAATCAATTTATGTACGGGTCTGCCTCTATAATAGCTGTGTATACCGTTTGATTAACGTCGAAGTGTACGTATTTGATAAGTCAAATTACTAAACATGTTGTGTGACAAAAATATAAAACAAATATGTGTTTCATATAAACAAATAAAATTAAAAAGAAGATAAATAAATTATTTAAAATTACAATTCTTCACCGGTGTGCTTTTTGGATGAAGAGTTATATATAACTTATTATCTTTTTAAATGTGTTTATTACCTTTACACGCGTTTGTAGTAAAACTTCTTTTATATAAATAAATAATCATATTAAAAAAATACATTAACTTATCTGTAACGCTTAGTGGAATTGTGACCTTTTCAACAAATATAACTAACTTCTAAAATAAGTTATAAATTTATGTGTTACAAGGTCAAACATGTTTCATTACAAAAGCGCGTAAGGTTTACACGCACAATATCTTTGTTGTTTTTTTTAATTATTTAATTAATTATTGTTGAAATGACAATTATATTATTAGTCTTGATTTGATCAGAATCAGTTGAATATTGATGAATATTTTTTTATTTATACGGTTTCTAAAAATAATATAGACAACTGTTATATCTCATCAATTATGGGATGACTTATATTTTACCGTGTATAAAATATTATCAAAATCGATTAAGAATGAATAAAAATATTGTTTTTTTTTACGATTTTTAAAAGTATTATTGAAAATTCGTTCAGCCTATCAACTGACCAGTGATAAGCTTTCTGTGTACAAAATTTTTAAGAATCGGTCAAGCCGTTTTTAGTTATATCCGAGCATTCAACAGACAGACAAACATTTTTTCATGGCATATATGTGATCAGTCTCCTTCATATATAATGAGGACGAACTACGGATTTATTAATATAGATTAAGGAAAAGAGTACTTTTTTAAGCCGGTAAAAAAAAAACTTAAGAGTAAGTGTGTCAATGTTGAAATTATGATTAATAGTTTAGCTGACGGTAGCCTAAAACTTTTTACTCACGTCCGGCGGCCATCATTATCGGAGCGTACATTTATCAATCCAAACTCATTATGATCCAAGCGATCGCGATCGCAGCTCTAACAGTCACTGTATTGTACACCGCTACATATTTTTATCCTACCTGTCAATGATTCGTTTGAATCAATTTACTCATTAACTTTCGTTCACAGCTTTGGTTTTCAATCTAGTGTTACAATATAATGTATAATATCCCTGCAGATCCCATAATAAAATATTATTTTAAAATCATTTGCTCAAAAAAATCATTTACGAAGCGTGTATACATTGTTTGAAAGTTAAAAATTACGCACCATACAACGGAGCGTGCGGTAAAATTTTACTGCATAAAAATAAACAAGAATTCCATCAAAGAATTTTGCATTACAAGAATAAATAAGCTGAATGATCGAACCTTGGAAACACTTTTTATCAATACATTTGCCTCACTTTAATATTAGGTAATGAGAAAATGAGACGAACGATGAAGTTCTAATTTTCACCATGCGAACGTGACGCCATTTGCAAATTCGCGCCATTTTCATATTAAAAACGTCAAAGGTTGTTGTGACTTTCCGACTGATATTTATAAACAGAATAATAATATGAGTTCAAGCGAGGAATCCGATATTAATATGGAATCTACTCCACCTGATATCTTGAATGAGGCGTAAATTGCAGGTAAAATTTCCAAGAGTAGTGACCTATCTTTTTAATTTCTTATTTGCTATTAAAAATAATCGAATGAAAAAGTTTGCTCGCAAATGTGTTGAAATACGTTGTATGACACGCGTGCGGAATTGTTTGTTAAAAACTCGTGACTTCGTTTCGTCTTTTCGCTTACATTCGTCTACTAGTTGGTAAAAACCAACTTACCGCAATAACTATTATAAATTCGCAACTGTTTTGTGTCGTGTCATTGTGTTTTGTTTTTAGGTTGTTCTAAAGTACACCGATCATTTGGTTATCAAACTCTGAAACGTGTATTTGTCACACTTGACATTGAGGAAATCGCGTACATTGACAGACGACATACATTAAAAAAAAGATGATGTCCTACCCTTAGCATACGTCATTTGTATGCGGTATTCATATTTATTTTTAATTGAAAAGGCAATGTGGTTTTAATCTTGACATAGACCAGAAATGAGAATAATGTATACATTAAACAAACAATGTTTGTTTTTAATGTGCTCACGACCACTACACATTTAGTACACGCGGACAGACTGACGTTCTTATGCGAATTCACTACTGGAATGCCCCGCATCATCTTTTTAAATGACTACACTGTTAGCCGTTAAGACCCTGAAGCCTCAGAGCTTTTACAGTTTCACCGGGCTTGGATGCCCCGCATCACTTAGCTTCTTGTGCTTTATAGGAGCGGAACCATCGCCACGCTGCGCCGTTCAGCGAGCGATCGTATGATGTCACGTGCTATAGAGTCAGTTGACTGAGAATGAGGTATTTTACATAATACTAATATCTCAATTAAAAACATAATTCTAATATCAATTCAATGTATTTACTGAAAGTGAAATAATTATTTGAAATATTTTCAAGTATTTATAAGCGATGATGGCTCAGTGGTAGCGTGTACGAACGCAGCGTTAATCGTAGTGGATTTCAGTAATACAATGACTTTGAGCTTTGTGTGAAGTGAAACACCGAAAGAAACTAAAGCATGATGGTATGGCATCATGACCATACTCGTGTTGAAATTTATCGCCATACATCTATAGGCTTAACGTTTTATCCTCCTAGGCTACATCGTCATCTAACATCAGGTGGATTTTCAAATCACTAATCTTATAAAACAAAATAGGTACCGACTAATTATTCTTAAGTATATTGACTTATTATTGCATTATTAATAATAAAAAAGAGAACAGATTTACTTTGGGATGGTGTGAGGCTTAGTCGATGACTTGAATGCCATACAGAGTGAAATGGAAGACCCATCGAACCCTGTTCGATTTTAAAGATTATCTATCAAAGAGACAGTATCGGGTAACGTAGATCTTTCTCGCTTAGAGTGGCTTATCTACAGCATGATTTTTTATTCATTCATTAATTTTAACAGTAGTTTCGCAAAAGTGCTTTTTTAAGGATTTTAATGTTTCATTTCAATGGGGGATATAATGGCTTCGTGATAGCTTACTCTGACGGAGTGTCGATCGACGTCGACTCTATAAAAACCTAACATAAAGGAAAATATCATGATGAAACTGCAGCTTGAAGGTAGAATGTTCTAGAAAAATGCTGTTTGGGTTAGCCACCACTAGAATTATATTAAAAAAAAATATTATGATCTTCTCATCCCTATTTTCCGATAGCAGCGCTTGAAATCCAGCTCAGTAGGCTTAGCGACGTGCGTGCGTACGTACTACTGTCGTTAAAAGTATATTAACACAGTACAAGTACAAAGTACAGTAAGTAAATTAACACAGAACAAAAAAATATCAATTAATACTAAATAAACAAAAGTCATGCTTGCTGCAAGCCGCTTCAGCGTCCGCGTATAAAGTAAATAATGCCCACCACCCCATGCCCCCACTTCACACTTTTTGTATGTCGATATAACCGAATTACGGTTTTATTATTTTGGCATCAGCTTGTACATGGTAACTCAGTGGCAACAGCTCAAACCGCGGTCCGTCGCCTCAGTGCAGAGATTATCTCGATCTAGTAGGTGAGGCTAATCATTTTTATCTATGCCCTACGCGAGCGCAACAACATTGATCGATCGGTATTGGACGTAGATATTTGTCTCTCGATCGTGTACGGTTTCGGTAATAGGTTCCTATGACCGATTTTTATCGATGAAACTTTTATGTTCACGCCCGTTACGGATAGACAGGGAGATTGGTGACATGATGGTAAGAGATCACAACTACCGAGAAATATAGATTTATGGTAAGTCGTGGTTATTATTTTTTTTACAGCAAATTGATGGCACTTTGTCTCGTAATAATAAATGTATATAGGGACACAATTTCACATACGGTCATTTAATTGTCACACAAAAGTCAATCATGTGCGGGGATCGATCTCGCGACGTCTCGGCTCAATAGTAAAGTTTACTGCTGTTGTGCCACGAGGCCTGTCCAGTCGTCGTTGTCATATCTTACTGTAATCTTTTCAGAAGCTGGATATACTCTGGGTAATTCCGATTAAGCATGCCAATATGGCACATGTTACACTTGGCGTATAGTGATTGCGATCGGACACAATTTTCTTGTCAACTTACAACATTAGTAACTTACAACGTTATTAACATAGTGAGTAACAAGCTTAATATACGTTCACTGATTTCTAAAACTCGAGGAAAGAGACATTCGAATGTAAAGGTATTAAGGAGTAGATGAAGCATTCGGAACGATCAATTTGTTCCATTCAGATTTCGAAGTCTACTAAACTAACTAAATACAAAACTAATTACAATGAAAACTATCTAATTACACAACCCAAAAATGACTTTTCCATTATGACAAAAGATCAATATACGTATGCTTGGGTACTAGCAGTGCCCCGCGGTTTCACTCGTGTTAAATATATTCGACGAATTCTGTACCATGTCGCCTCAAATTATTACTCTTATTTGCCTACAGATTTCCAGATTGCTTAATGTGTATGGTTACTGTTCCGCTCCTTAGAGTTATAGCGAGAACCTTCTTCAATACAATACAAAGTGTTTTTTTTTTTAATCTGACTGGTAGTTCCTGAGATTATCGCGTTAAAACAAACAATCTCTTGAACACTGTAATATATTGTTATAGACTGGTATAGATTAAATTGAAATATTTTAAGAACGTATTTAGATCGAAATAACTCTAATATCACCTGTCTCGTACTCTCGAGTGCCAAACTTCACATATTAAAAAGGAACGGAACGTAACTTCACATATTCTGGCCGTTGTTCTGGTCTGCTATTCTAATGTTAACATTTTATTTCGTCGACTGTGGGTACACGTTCCGCTCTATTTCGCATAGACGAATATTAATAACTTGACATATGTTTACGTCAAACAACAATAATGTTCCGGCGTCGGGCAATCGTAGCGCATTCGATTCCACTCCATTTTCGACGGCGATTAGTTCATAACGTGTCAAAAGATTTTTTTATCAACAACCTTTAGGCAACGATTGATCGAACTCAATTTCTTTTGCATGCATTTAATCAATTTTAATATCATATAATCTTCTATATATTTTTATCCTTGTATATATATGCTTATATAGACAAATTTTATATGTATATAAAGGGTTATTACGTGATTATTAGTAATTTCTAGAAGTGACCACCGTAAGTACCACCGTATGTGGGCAAAAATATAAAACTGTTTATTCGTTGTCGTTTGAAATTGCCAAAACTTCGTGTGCTGGCGTGATGATTAAGCCCGTGTCTTCCCTAGGGAAGAGGCCTCATTGCCCAGCAGTGGGACATTTACAGTATGGTGTTATCAATAATAATATAAATGTTAATCGTTGCTATGTTGGTTTTTGAAGACATCAACCTGAAATATTGTGATAATTGTTAAAATTTAATCTCTGTGAATCAAAATTATTAATATTATATTTTATTTACAGTTGGAAAAAAAATAATTAAACCCGATCAAGTTTCTTACCGGCTCTTCTCAGTGACTGGGAAGTTTGCCCGAAGCAGTAGTACTGTTTTGACGTTCATAAATGCCTTCTTACTTCTTATGACTTACATTTAAAAAAAAATCGAATGTATAAATAATTAAGTAACAATGACTGCGTATTTAATAAATCGCTCTAAAATAATCTATCATAACAAATAAATATTTTAAATTGATAAAACATATTTGATGAAAGCGCGATGTAGCCATAGATGGTGATAGGACATTTGTTAGTGTCTTCTCGTTTGGGTAATAATCTCTCTCAAGTTAAAAAGCTGCGGCCAAGCACGTAATTGTAAGTGTTACCATCTACGGTAACATCGTTACTTAACATCATCTGAGAGTTATTAAACACTGACCTGTATATCGGAAGAAATTATCTTGAATCACACTTCTCACTGGCGTTTCTAATAAGATTGGTTATACATACATGTAGGCTATAGTGACTATTAAACATCAGGTGAATGGTGTTAAGGCTATATTTTAAGATGGTGAGACGCTAAGCCTAGTGGGAAACTGGCCGTCTAGTGAAGCCACCCGAACGCCACTATAATAGATGCTTGGTAACGGAGTTTTCAATTTGAAGGTGGTAGTTAGTCAGAAAGGTATTGGAAAATGCCCTATCACCAAGCTATGGTTTCATCACAATGTTCTCTTTCACCGAAAGTAAATGTCATATAATAGACATATTCATTCTTTTAATATATAGAAACTCGAGAAGTGCATTGAATACATTATTCTTTTGACGTTAATAAATAAAGGATGACTCAATAACTCCGCGAAGCGGTCCAATCGATTTGTCTCGAAGTGTGGCGAGAGTGAAAAAAACCGATACGGTCCCGTTCAATCAAAATAATGACTTTATTTTACTCTGACAATAAAATATAGCTTCGAGTATTGTGTTGTGCGCCGCGCATAAGTAGGTGGATGGGTTTGGAATAAAATGAGGTAACGGATACTGTTGTTGATAAGTAAGAATAGTAAAATTAATATCGCTTTTGTAATGCATACAAACCTTTTTTAATATTTAACGTTGATAAGTCGAAATTAGGAATATTTGTTACAATTTATAACTTTAGTATATCTGTCTACTTATACATAGTTAAAGTATGGTGATAGAAACCTTTGGAAATTATTATGGTTATTATTCTATAATTACTTATTTATATCACATATGTTTATGGATAATGTCACAGATGGAATTTTCGCAACTTAGCGTAAACGAGTTGCATCTGTGATGAACCACGTGAGTTTCAGTAAAAACATCAAGCTGCAGGTGACATGTTAACAGAAGATATTTAAAAATAGAACGTTATTAATGACTTACTGATTATTATAGAAGAAATATATGTTACTAATATAATGGATTTAAATCTTAAAAATTAAATTAATTTATTTAGATTTAGTTATCCGTAGTAATATTGAAAATGAACTTTCTTGATTTTCGTTAAACATCTTTAATGATAGGGTGAATGTAGTAATACAGATATCTATTTCCAATACTTGAAAATACAATACTTTTATGATATTTATATATATATATATATAATTAATTCATCGTCTCTTGGTCTGTCTATCCGTTTACATGTCTTTTCGCGCCAAAATTACTTATCCGATTTACATGTTTTTATTTTAAGTCATAGCTATATTATCTGGCCAGGTTATAGTATATATATTGTAAGATAAAGTAACATACGAAATAAACAGTGACAATAATGGTGAAAAAATTCGGAAAAAAGACGCATTTGGGCGCTTAAATGGCTTACTCTGAGTAAACTATAGGAGATATAACAAATTAATGTTTAACATAATAGTAGATCTTAAAAAGACCTACATAAAAGTCAGGAATAGCATATATCTATCTTCTAAGGATCACCCACAATAAGCATTTTTATTTTCCGTCTTTTGAGCGGGGGCAGTACGATTCGCGCGTGCCATCGACCGACGGCATTCTGTAATCCATACGAGAAGAACCGCTGTTATTTAGTTAGTTATTTATAAATAAGATATTTAACTAACGCTGTCGACAACATGATCGGTTACCTGACTAGGAAATCATTCAAAGCCAGATGGACTCAAAGTTAAGCTGACAATACTGATTGACTCCATAAAGTATCGTATTGAGAGATCTGTCATTGACGAAACAATGGATCGTGGCTTCGATTCCGAGCGATGATGCGTGCCAGATGACAGGATTAGTCGTGGTATACATAAAGTTGTTAAGTTATAAATCAGCTTCAATCAAGATGGGACAAAATTTAACATGTTATATGTTTTGAAGCAATGATGGCTCGGTGGTAGCGTGTACGGCTTCGCGTGGATTGACGAGGGTTCGAATCCCTGCAATGAGCCTGAGCTTTCAGTGAAGGAAAATATCGTGAGGAAACCATAGCATGGTGGTAGGGCCTTTTTCTAATGCTCGCCTGCCTATACCACCTTCAAGTTGAAAACTTCACGTCACCAAGCATCTATTATAGTTCCGTTCCGGTGGCTTCACTAGACAGCCAGTTTCCCCACTAGGCTTAGCGTGTTATCATCTTGGGCCACATCGTCACTTAACATCAGGTGAGATTGTGGCCACTACGCCAAACCTATAACGATAAATATATATATAGTTACTCCAATAGCGGTATTTAACAGTCCATCTTCATTCTAGGGTCTTCTAGGCTGTACATCTTCAAGCCGCTGACAAGACATGACAATTATGTTCGACTGCACTGGACCATACACCAAGTTACACATACACCCAGCATAGTTGCACGCATATGTGTGTCGTGTTCCGTGATCCGTCGCTGTATATCCCGTAATGAGGGTGGTACAATGACTCTTCTTAGGTTGTCGCATGGTGGCATGACAGCTGTGACCAGTAATGTTGGTCACCGTGGTTTTTAGACTATACTCTATTTACCACGGGACAAAGTGTCGTCATTGTCGATACTATAAAAACAACGTTAAAAATAATAACGACGTATCCAACAAATTAAGTTTTTAGAGGATTGTCGCGATTCTGTTTCGTATATTTTTGTATGCCCGCGTTAATGGGTATTATACTAAGCGTATGAGTGTAGCATCACTGGACAATGAACGCTGTTGTCTAATAAAAAAAAATATTAATAAAAAAAGACCAGAGCTTTATAGTTTAAAAACAAAGCATTTGTGTAATAAACGTAAACAACATAGAAAAAGACATTCTACGATAGTGTATACAGTTTAGAATCGGGAATAAAGAATGTTTTACAAAATGTCACCAACACTCGATATACCAAAAACAATGGGGAGAGAGAGCAAAAAATGTCTCTTTTCAACTCCACTCCGTTTCTATTATCAGAGAGACAATCGGGATAGGATTCGCGAACTGCTAATACGCCGGATGATTTTAACATAGATTATATTTTTGCGTTTACCGTTCATTTGCTTTTGTTTTTTTTTTATAATGCCTGCTAAATAGCGACCTCAATGTGATCCACAAAATTTTTGTCAACAGTTTTTTTATTTTTCATCCGAGCTATTACTTATTCTTACTCACTGATGATTGATGATTTAGACATCCAATTACTGTCTCGCTCTTCTTAAATCCTAATTGATTGATAGATCCGATTTAAAGGCGATGAAATAATTACAACATTTTGGGCTACACTTATTCAAAATTGTATAATACGTAATCGTCACTTTATTTTAGTAGCATTTATGGAACCCATCTTCTAAAAAATCTTACAAAATAATTTGCACTTTCTTGCTTTTTTTTTCGAAATGGTATTTACTCTTGTCTATAGTATATTAGGTCCTTACATATGAAATTGGCGTTTTGTCGTACTGACAACTTTGATCTGAAATGCCGTTTTTGTTTTGGCATCACAGAAACATATGCCAGTTGTGTTAACTTAAATTTCATAGTCTTTTCTATCTTCAAAGTTAGATCTATCAAAATTATGGCTCCTTTGTTAAAACTGTTTAGGGAGCTTTTGTAGCAAATCAAAATGAATTTGTCAAGGGATTATTTATAATCCACTTCACATATGCACAACAACCAAACTACATCACATAAAATGCCGCCAAAATTACGTAATATAGTGTCAAATAACCTAAGATAATGAATTAAAATAAAAACCACCTTATGACAAGCCCTACCCTTTTTAAAGCTTTGTCGTGTAATTTTTCAATTGAGATATAGAGTTTAAGGTATTTTTGTTTGTGTTGTTAGTATATTTATGTATGGTACAATATTTTTACATATATGACACATCTGGTGTATGCATGATCTTTGTTAATACTCAGTGACGAGTCAGAGGGTTGTCGCAGCCATTAACGTAAGTGACTATGGGTTCGATGCGAGTTTTTGTCTGTCTACGTGATTGATAAAGAAGTGCTAGGGATATGACACTCCATAAAAAAACGTTCCGTTTTACCTTTTATTTTCTATCCGTTAGGCAAATTTCAACATTATAAAGGGATACCAATGAGTTTAAACATCGTAAAAAGTGCAGATTTTATCTAATAACTTTACTAAATATTCATTTGGTTTGTTTATATAGATACTAGAAAGTATAATCTAAGTTAATATAAGTGTGTTATTATAACCCGTGGTAATTAGGATGCCAGGTCATGTTAGTGAGTAAATAAAGAAGATTGTTCACATCAAAACGTAAGCACCAAGAAAAGGAAACACACTGAACAGTTCGACCAACTCGTACCCCTGGCGGCAGCTCTTGGTTGTACAGGTGATTTTCACTGACTGATCCCATCCGATGCGATAAAATGATTATACGGAGAAAAATTCCTTATTGTTTAAGCTTTGTTGTTGTTGTTGTAAGTTTTGTCGTGCACACACACGACATATAATATAAATAAATACGCGCGTAGAGTAGAGATGACCGCAGTTGAAGGAACTACCGCCGTGGAAGGATGTACGGTGAATAAAAAAATAATGAAAAAAGTGAAATGAGTAAAACTACAAATTAGTAAAAATATTTAACATCTGATAACTTTATCTACAATTTAATATCAGAAACATTTTCGTATCTGGTTAATAAGATAATCTATGAGATTTGAAATGGTTTCCGCTCGCCTCCGGCGCGCCAACTATACTATCACTTTTGTTTGGAATAACTATTAACTATACTAATATAACGTCTAACGTATTATAACTTTACAGAGAGTAATAGATTCATTTTTGTGTCAAGATCTTCCTTGAATATATCGCTTATTAGCCACAAAGGAGAACATTACTCAAAAATGAGCAATTTTGAGTTGCTTGAAAAAAACCATACTTCTAAACTGACCGAGTGAGAGATTTTTGAAAGTGAGTTTTTTTTATACTGCAAAGGTGGCAAACAGGCATACGGCCCGCCTGAGGGTATGCGGCTACCGTAGGCAATGAACGCGTACAATACCATAGGTATCTAAAGCGCGTTGCCGACCTTGAACCCCCTACCTCAAGGAGCCCTGGAAAACATACTCACCGCAGAAACATAATAATTGTGAATGAGAGTCGTACAATTCAATTTGAAAATGTAAAATATTTGTACTCAAAATTTATCTTTTTCAAGTTATGTCAGACTTGTCGCAAATGTGTGATATAATTATGTGAAATATGAATAGTCTTGTAGCGGTACACTGCTAACGTTCTACTAACTTCAAGGATGCTACTAACTGACGAAACGGACTTCTGACCGACCGACCGACAATTAGTATGGACTAAATTTAAATTAAGTTTTATTTTTTAGGGAATCAATTTAAGATAAGCCATTTTTTGTCAATTTCTGCTTAAGGGATCGTATTGTGTTAAGAACCGTGACAATGGTTTGATCGACGAATTCAATGTGAGTGTTCTGTGATGATTTTTTGTGACAGATTTCGGTAACAGATCCCGATATATAAATAAAGCGACCAATCAAACACAGGTGAGCGAATATTTTGTACACTACTATATGGTTTTAGAGTTCCTTGGGCCTTGATGAATTAATTTTAAGAATGATAAACCTATTTTTAACATAAAGCAGTGCTTATAGTAACTATTATTTCAGTAAAATCTAAACTATCTTTAACAGATCTTAAGGTAGAAGACTAGCAATTTTTGTTCTTGTATACTCAATGTTCAATAAATTACGAATTTTATGGTACTGATGAGCACTCGGGTTATGGATTTGAGAGCTTACTTCTCAAAAATTTCTTGTATAATCAAAGTCTATATCAATGATGTTAAATTAGGTAGGCAAGTCCTTTGCGCGTTCAAAAAATATGTAGGTATTTCACCAATGAGTATATATTACTACAAGTTTATTCTACTACAAATTAAGATGAAACGCAATACTACGTAAAGCCTTACTAAGATATGAGCGTGGCCCCGGATGGCCAGACAATTACTGCGTTTTCTTAGGGACGCGAACGTCTCGAAAGATTTCACCACGCTAAATGTCCATACTATGTGTCGCTACAAAAAAATCGCTTTTCGTATCGCAGGTTCAGGTAACAATTTACTATAAATGCCAAGAATCTTGACAGCGTTTTCTTTAAAGGAATATAATTATTATTAATTCTTTCTAGCTCGGCAAAATGACTGTACAGTACCTGATGGTAAGACAACAACAGCGATCGTCGGTGACACATATTTCATCGGCTGTCGTCGATGTCATGCCGGCCTCCTGAAATGTCTCTTCACGCCTCGTTTGAAGGAGCCAATATCAAATTATGAGGGAGGGAATATATTGGCTGCGAGACTATTATACATCTGCACGGTACGGCAAAGGTAAGAGAATATGCGAACTTCTTTGTTCATGCCATGATGAGTACTACCATACTCCAAAAACCGACCCTATAATTCTAAGTAAAGGTAAGAGGTAAGGGTAAGGTAAGGTAGTGAAAGGAGATGATGGGATAAGATCAAAATACTTCTTCCAGCGTATAACTTCAGTATCTATATACTGCCACTGTGTGGTAGAAATAGGCGTAGCGGTGATGGTACCACATTGAAACCTTGCACAGGGCGTACCATTTTTAGTTATCTTGATTTTCATTGGCTTACAACGTGGTATTTGCATATATGTATGACCTAGTCCAATGCAGTCATTTTACACATATAATGAGGACGTAAAATGTTATTTAAAAATATATATACATTTCAAGAAATCTTGTAGTTTTGTGGAGTGCACCCGTCTCGATCGCTGTTGCAATATCTACACATGGTGAAATCCAGTCACAGTGTATGGTTTTGCCGCATAACTTTACGAGATCAACCGATATATACCTATCTATCTATCTTGTGGTTTTAGCTGTGCCAGAAGGATTATGGATGCTGCTAAGACAGACTAACAGATTATCTTCAACTCTTAGCTATCATTTCACTTCGACTCTAGTTTACTCACCATCAGTTAACGTGTGATTATTTTAAGTAAATTGAGAAAAATACTACAGAACCCATTATTGAACGGGCATACCTGTCTGCCTGAATTAGTATCTGTCAACATTACCCAATATTTATTCCCGAGTGCACTTCAAAAAGCGACTAACCTTGTTATAATCCTCTTATACAAGAAATGGAAAAATACAAAGCCCTCATACTTTTTTTACATATACCTTAGTATTGATACTTATAATAAAAACATATAATCGTGGGAGTTAAATTGATAGCCTGGTGTATTGTCATGCCTGCTATTTATTGATACAACTAGCTTTTATCCGTGACTCCGTCTGCGTATCTAATATAAATTTATTTTAAGCCTTATTACAACTTATCAAATGTATTGAGCCTCCTTAAAATAATGCCTTATCTAAAGTGAAAAATTTAATAAAAAACCTGTACAGGTAATTACCTGGGGATGTAATTATAGTGTTCAATATGAAATTACATAAACAATATCATTTTATGACCGGGCACACGTGCTCTCGCTCTGACACCTTGACAGGTAGTGACGCATATTTAACACTTTACTTACGCAACAATAATATTTTAATCTACCCTCAGTATGCCAAAAGTATTTCATAACACGAAAAGACACAGATCCGAATGCAGGTAAATTTCCGTATAAAAATAATCGATTCGTTATAAAACAAATGAAATATAATTATTTATTTAAAAATGAACGATATCAAAAGAATTCATCGGAATTCATCAAAGGTTACGGGTTTGACATAACCAAACAGCCTTTACATATACAAATGGTGTTGTATTTTCTAAATTATCCAGATATTCCGCGTAATGTGTCCGAATGTGATAATTTATTGTGCGCTCGCGCATTTATATAAATCTTCAACGTGAACACGATAAATCGTTCGATGTTTGAAATAAAAATTATATTCATGTGTTTACACTTTTTGTGACGTAGGAGAGAAGTATGTAGAGAAATTAGTGTGATTATTATTGTTTACATAAAAATATGATTTTTAATTTTATTTATTTCATAAAACATTTAAAGAATTAATCGAAATATAATCAAATATTAATAGTTATTCGTATAATTTCATTTGTATGTAAAAACTTAAGTAAAATCAATATTGAATGCAATCGTCGGTAATAATGCAGTTTTTGTAAAATAAAAGTTGAATCTCGGATCCGGAACGCCTTATTCTGAACTTGAAGTGTCAATCAAATTCGACTTACACGAGATATATTTTCGATATCGTATTCGTTTGTGTGTATATTTAATTTTATGTTTTACTAGCTGTGCCCGCGGCTCCGCTCGCGTGGACTACTAAAAAAGTTTTTTTTTTGCGCGGAATACCTTATTTATTTTAAAGTAGCCTAAGCTACTCCTTATAATATCAGCTATCTGCCAGTGAAAGTCCCGTCAAAATCGGTTCAACCGTTTCGAAGATTACACAAAACAAACAGATAGACAGATAGAAAGACAAAGATAAAAATGTTTTTGTTATAGGTACCGTATATACTTTCATATGCATTTAGTAACAAAAGATTGCGTATTGGGTCAAGCACATTGTAGGGTTTCGTAGTTGCCCGTTACAATATGCAGACTTAGAAGAGGGCTTTAAGTATATTTCAACGGAATTTATACGAAATTACTTCTCCAAGTACATTTTATAAGTTGGTCGACTATTCTTCGTTAACTTGTAGAACCTACTTTGCTGTGATAGTTTTCCTTTTAACTTCATTATGTATACGACTGCCGTGAACTTTTTCACGTATCCAAAAACGACCATTCAGGTGGTAGGGGTTGGGGACACTTGACTCTAGCAAAAATAGGCTTAATATTTTGTAAACGGAACCCTGAATCGAAATAAGATTTTCAGACACTCGAAATATTTTTGAACGACTATCCAACGATACAACACACTATGGGATAGTCGAGACAACAAATTCATCCCCACATTACGAGTAAGGAAGGTATCTTAAAAATATTTTTTTTCCAAGATTTTATTTAACCACTATTGGCGTGATTAGTTACCCATATCAAATTACAGCTTTCTAGTACTAAGAATCTCTGAGCTAAGACGCGGACAGACAAATGGACATGGCGTAACTATAAGGGTTCTTTGTTGACTTCGAAACCCTTAAAAGTTCTTTTGAAATTACAAACAGACACTTCAATTTTATTATAAATGTATAGATAGGTACCCTTGATCTCACCTGTTGGTAAGCAAAGGTGAGGTCGACGATGGATCGCCCTTTTATTTTATGACTCCTAAGTTTTAGGTCGACGGGATGACAATCGCTGGGAGATAATTCCAATCCTTAGCTGTTCGTATGATAAAAAAACGGTCATGTCTTCGTGCGAACTGGGGTATACCCGCAAACCCTCACGACGTGTAGTTGGCCTGTGGTGAAAAAGTCTGGGCGAAATTAGAATGTGCTACTAGGATGCACTAAACGTAGTAGGCATGATAAAAATTGAATACGTTGTGAAATCTGTTATTGTGTTATTATTTAATTAGCACGTATGCAAGTATTGGAAATGTCTTTAGGATAGTTGTAGAGTTTTTTAAAACTCTTTTGATTGTCTACAACTCTCACGTGAAAATCTCACTGTGTTCTTATAGATGTCGAAGCAAACTTCTTTCCAGTTTTCGCTGTTATACAGGTTTTCATGTCTATCTGTAATTAGATATATACTTGCTGATCCCAAAATGAGACAAACCAAAAGAGAGTCACTGTAACGGGGTTCTCACTATGTATAAGGTGATCGCGAATCAGTCGAGTACAGATCCATACTACCCCGCTTGGTTACTGGATATAGGTCGCCTAATCTCGGAACGTAAACTAGTTCGTTGCGTAAGCTTGTCACTATAGTGGGTGTTACACCTGTATGGTGGTCGCAATCCAGTCGGGCACAATTGTTGTGTCCTACAACCCAGAAATTGTCGTCCTCTTCTTCGAGCACAACGTTGCATGATATCAGGTGCTATTTTTGTCAAATGATATCCTATAACATTATTCAAAAACTTATCATGAGTATACAAGATAGCATAATATTTTCTTTAATCATAAGATAGTTCGTCCCGAATAAGGACACTCGCGCGGCGCCAGCGCAGTGGCGGGTTCGCTCCCTCTTTAATTTGTAAATTGAACCGCCTGGTAGCGCCTTCTATTAGTGTCATTGACCATTGCCCACCGCTGGCCGGCTACCGTACTGAGCTTCTTTGTTTATTTTCATAATAGTTTCGGTTTTATAATCGACAAACCTGGTTGGGGTACTTCTAGAACCAATATTACTCGAATAAATTATTATGAAGTATTTTATTTATTCGAGTAATATTTTTTTTATTCTATATGTAGAAAATGACAGAGGACTGTTGGGTGACAAGGTTCTATCTATATAGGTCAGCGTTATGAGAGCCTGTTAAAATAGTTCTTCACACTTTGCCTGAACCACTGAATCTCATTGGTAGGAGAAAAATTATTGCGCGAGTGAAGACGAAAAGTAAGATTTCGCTTTTTTACAATCTTTTACATTTTATACATAATTTTAGCTATCTAACCTTTCTATAGCTATTGAACCATGAAAACATTATATCTGTCAAACAAATTTAAACAATGTTGGCACAAGGTAACGAAAGCTTTTTGTTACAATTAAAAATGATAGAAAGTGTTTTTTTGTTGCCATCTATTATAAACTGATTGTTGAAAATTGTGAATTGAGTGTCTAAAATTTGCATGAAATGCATAGAGTAAAACAAACAAAGGAATATTAATTTATATATATTATGTAACGATTTATACTGTAGTGTAAATTATGTTCCTTAAATGACATGTAATGTTTTTATAGGTCTGATAATGAGAAGTAAAAAAATCTCAAAAGTCAATATTTTTGCAACTTTTTATACAAAGCAAAATTTACAATTCGAAACTAGAAAGGGAGGCAAGATATGGATGTAAACGAATCGGAAAGTGACGTTAACGCCATAGAACACGTCAGTGTAAGACGAGTAGCTGAGGGTTGCACACAAATTATAGTTATTTAGGTTTTAATGTAATTTTCTCAGTAAATTTCCACTTTATCCGAGGCTCTAATTACGTAGTTTTAGTAATCGAATTGCTCTCGGTGGTCCGTGAGACTGTGGTCATTATTTCTTTGCGGGTGCACTTCACTAATCGAAACGCTATTGTATGATTGTTAGTTTCCTGTCCGTCTGGCTTGCTACCACCCTCAAGTTGAAAATCTTCCAATAGGTGTGTTCCGGAAGCTGCATTTGAGAGCCAGTCTTCCACTAGGCTTAGCGTGTTATCATCGTGGGTCACATCGTCACTTAAGTTCAGGTGAGATAGTAGTCACAACGCTAAACTTAATGATAAAAAAAATACTTAATTCTTTTTTACTCCATATGAATATTTAATAACATATGAAAAGAAACTGGAACTGTTAAAATCAACTAACAAATCAACACTAGTTCTGATTTTTGTTCCTAATTTGTGCATCGTGCCATTCCGATTATTGTTTTTTGCAACACACAGTGCATAACAAAACAAAAATTCATTTTTATATAAAACTAGCTGTGCCCGCGACTTCGTCTTCGTGGACTTCAGAATTGGGTCTTTATCAAGATAAAAAGTATCATATGTCTTAATCCGGGTTATAAGCTGTCTGTGTGCCAAATTTCATCTAAATCCTTTTAGCCGTTTAAGCGTGATTGAGTAAGAAACAAATAAACTCACTTTCGCATTTATAATATTAGTAAGGAAGTAAGAATCATAGATGTAGAGTCATCTTCATTCTGTGCTACCTGTATCTACTTTCTGTTCCGCTGTTATAAACTAAAATTACTTAGAATAATGCAATACCTTGAAATTAAGCCTAAAACAACTTTGTTTGTGATTTTTGTCATATAACAAATATAATACTTTATAATGAAACACTTCTTTTTTGCTATATCTAATAAGTTCCAATTGAAGCACCAACTTTAAGTAATAATGCATCCTTCGACGCCGGTACAGAGCCAACGATTGTGAGAGAATCAACGTAGGAAGAAAAGATATGTTATATTTTATTCGTACCCTTGGATATTTCACGAAACACAAGATCGCATCCATAAAGCCCGGAATGAGGAATAATTATTCTAAAATGTCATCAACCTGCCGCACGAGATTAACTGGCACGGTCGAGCACAGTCGACGAATAAAAAAAAACAATGTCAAATTTTATTACTCGATCTCGCAAGAAACATCACGCAAACTTCGAAATCTTTAAATCTAAGACAATACATACATACACGACTGCACTTAAGATCACGCCGGCCGATACAGCATCGTGGTACATTTTATTAAAATTTATGTCTTATTTTTCAACTTCTCGGAATTTATTAATCGGCTAATATGAATTCAGTTTGTGTTTAACGATCTTTCGAATCGTATCCGATGTGTTTTTGTTTGATCCTTATCTCTCTATCGCTTTCTGATGTTTTCGGCGTTTTTGTCAATTATTTGTACAATTTGTGGTTTACGTTATGTTATTTAGGTTTTGACTAACTTACAAATTATACATTCTTCTTCCCTTTAACCTTATCCCAATTAAGTAGTGTTGGAAAACATGTTTTCTTCTTCCACTCTTCTCTATCAGCTGTCACACAATCCATTCATACCTTCTTTGATCTTCCTCTGTTCCTATATTCGTCCACCTTCATACTTAACACTCTTCTAGTAATACGACTTTCATCCCTCCTTATGACATGCACATACCACTTTAAACTGTCACGTCTTAACTTTTGTATCAATGTTGCTATTTTGACACTTCCTTTGCTATACTCATTCCTTAACATTCGCATTTCTGCCAAATATAATCTTAAACGATCTCTTTCATTGCCCAACATTCTGATCTATGACATCATCACAGGTGTTACAAATTAAGCAATCTATTTTAGATCAGTGATTTTAAATTCCATTTAACGCTCTCGGTGAAGGTTTTTTTTATTGAAAACTAGCTATGCTCCACGGTTACATCCGTGTTGAATTTATTCGACTAACTCTTTACCGTTCTGCCGCGCTGCCAAAGCACTCGTATTACCTATAATTGTTCTTCTTCCTGTATTTGACTACAATTTACCAGATTTCTTGATGTTCATGGTTACTGCTTCACCCCTTAGGGTTATAGCGTGAAGTTATTTTATAGTATTATGCTATAAAAATATTTTTTTTTAAACTGACTGGTAGTTCCAGAAATTGAGCTTTAAAATATTATAGAGCAGATTTAATTTATATAGAAATTATTATTATGAAAAGTAAAAAAAGACAATATTTTTTCGTCTTTCATTCGTTGTTTGTTTTAGCTTTTATTAACACTTTCATTGGAATTTGTTTTTTATCTGACAATCAGATTCAAGGAAGAGACAATAAAATAATTTTAAAGAAGGACGCATCACGACGCATGCATACGTCCCGGTGGTTCGAACAAACCGCTTCCATAAAGGTAGTGTTCGCTCATTTGTCAAAGTGTGTGGATATTTATTTATTACGGACCCTCCACGAGTTACGTACCTGGTTTTATTTAAAAAACAATAATTATTTACCGTTTAAACAGTCAGAAAATTCTCCTAGCATTATAACTATAAAGTCCAAAATTGAATGCCAAAGTATTTGCCGAACGGTAATAAATTGTTTTTAAGTTTGTAACATTTTTTCAACAAGCGAGTTTTAGATACGATTCAAAATAATTTACAAAAACACGTCCAGTGCTTTATCAGTTAAGGTTCATAATTGTTTTATACGTCTCAAAGGAGCATTTTCGATACATTTCTATGCATGGGAAATAAATTTAAAATCTATATGGGGGTCGTTTGGTCCCAAGCCACCGTTTGGGTGTTAATAGATTATATGACCTTAGTTTTTTATAGCATCATCGTTTAAGCAGTCATTAGTTTTTATGTTTTAACTATGGTTTGGATTATATTATGATACTATGTAGTTATTTAGAGGATGGGTAAGCAGGGACTGCCATCGCTTAGATTGTATACTTGCACAAAGATTGTTATAGAGATAAAAATCGACGGCGTTACTCATTTCATGTTTGAAAATTGACTTTTCAATCTTTATCGGCAATTCCGATTCCAATTGCAATTCCAATTCCATTGGCAGACATGACGGCCAGCAGAAATGCCTCTTCACGCCTCGTTTGAAGGATCCGATATCGTAGTGGAGAGGGTACACACGGGTCATCTTCACAATATGGCAAACATAAGAATATCCAAACTTCTTGTTCTCGCCGTGATGAATTCTACTATGTAGCTGTTACTTTTGAATACCAGCTCCCGTGCTTCTGCAGTGGAAGGGAAATGATGGGAGATAAATGAATCGTGTAGAATCAGAATGGAAGATGAAATAATATTTCAGACATCCAGTACAAACTCATATGTACGTGGTACGCCCGGTTAAATAATGAATAAGGAATTGGCAAGATTGGACGATAGAGAAGAGATGCCCAACTTTCTCACTGTCAAAAGAAAATAGTGATACCCTTGTCTCAATAACTGGATCTGGTGAATCTTGTACTCACATCAAACAGTTTTTATCTAGCTACCTAAAGGCATACCAGTCTAATTAATTGCAAGTCAAAGAATGGTAGAGCCTATATAAGGTTCAACTACGAGCGCATCACTGCCACACCTATTTCTGCCGCAAAGTTTTTTAGATTTTGCATTCGATTTATTATCTATACATATTATAAAACGCAACGTCTCTCTGTCTGTCTGCCCGTTTATATTCTTATCACGCGAAAACCACTTATCCGATTTACATGTTTTTTATTTTAATTCATAGCTATGTTATCTGGCCAGGTTATAGGATATGTTTTGTTAGATAAAGTAATATTTGAAATAAGCAGTGACGATAATGGTGAATAAATTCGGAAAAATACGCTTTCTGAGCGCTGAAATCGTTTACGCTAAGTAAACCATAAGAGATAAATAGAATAAACAAATATATGGAACAGTTTCGTTTGCAAATATTATAATCTTAAAGTCTTAATCAATTCATAAATGCAAACACAATAAAGGGACGGAGTAATATCGCACAATAAAGCATAGACAAAGAATAAAGAGCGACCATTTTGACCATACGACTGGGCTTTGGAGATTATTTAGTTATAGAATTACTGGAAAAGATATGAGCGTGGTGTCCAAGTACATATTTGAAAGCTTCTTTTTTTATTTTAGAACGCATCAATAATATTTATAACCTTTATTAACAAATCACTACTTCTGCCTGTGCCTCTGCACGTACATTTATATCTATATCTTATATACATAGTACAAAACTCAACGTCTCTCTGTCTGTCTGTCCGTTTATGTTCTTTTCACGCAAAAAGCACTTATCCGATTTACATGTTTTATTTTATTTTAATTAATAGCTATGTTATATAGTCGCGTAATAGAATATATTTAGTTACACGGAGAAACATACGAAATAAGCAGTGACGATAATGGTGAATCAATTCGGAAGAAAGACGCTTTTGAGGAGATCAAATTGTTTACGCTGAGTAAACCATACAAGATATATCAAATTAATGTTCTACATAATTATACATCTTAAAAATACCTACAAAAAAGTCTGGGATGGCATATGTCTATCTTCTAAGGATCACCCACAATAAGCATCTTTGTCTTCCGTTTTTTGAGCGTGGTAGCACAAATCGTGCGTGCGCTCGACCGATGGCATTCTGTAGTCCACGCGAGCGGAGCTGCGAGCATAGCTAGTCTATTCTAAAGGACACTGATCACCAATATGACGTTAAAACATTTTTGTGTGTCTGTCTGTTTATATGTCCTGATTTAACACAAAAAAAGACTAGACCTACATTCATGAAATTTTGTGCACATTAAGTTTGTGTAATTGTTCAATTTATAGACTATAAGAATTGTCAATAATGCTTTTAGAAATTGTGAAAAAATATGAATTCTCAACTGAAATTGATGAAATTTTGTAAACGGGAATTATAAAAGGTACCCTTTACCTATGAAATTGCCGTTCTGCAGTACAGGCCATTTCAAATCAAAATAATTTTTGTTTGGCTAAGAATTCTAATTTCAAATTAATTTTATTAAAAAAAAATGGAATTCGTTTTCCAAAAGTAATCATTTGTTTATTGATTAATGTTACATTTACACCGCATTTCAATCTTTTTTGTCATCATGGATACGTTAAAAATTCGAGTAATTATGGAATATGAGTACCGTCGTGGCAGTAACGCGGCACAAGCGGCACGCAACATCAACGACGTTTACGGAGCTAACACTACAAACCAACACACCACCTGTTATTGGTTTGCTCGCTTCCGTTCTGGGAATTTCGACCTGAAAAATGAACCTTGCGGTCGTCCGAAGACTTTGGTCGACAATGACGAATTAAAGGCGATTGTGGAAGCTGATGATACACAATCTACGGCTGAATTAGCAGCAGCTTTCGACGTTAGCGTCAAAACAATATTGGTCTATTTGCGTCAAATTGGCAAGGTAAAAAAGTTTGACAAATCGGTGCCCCACGAATAGCTAGACTTAAGTGGCTGTGGGCGGGCCACGTAGCTCGTAGAATGGATGGCCGATGGGGTCAAAGAGTTCTCGAGTGGCGGCCACGTACCGGAAGATGCAGCGTGGGCAGACCCGCCACAAGGTATTCCGACGACCTGGTAAAGGTTACGGGAAGCCGCTGGATGTGGGCAGACCAGTCTTTGTGGCGATCTTTAGGGGAGGCCTATGTCCAGCAGTGGATGTCTTTCGGCTGAAATGATGATGATGATAGATTTTGGTGTTGTGGCCACAATCTCACCTGATGTTAAGAGACGATGTGACCCAAGATGATAACACACGCTAGACCTAGTGGAAGACTGGTTCTCAAGTACAGCTGCCGGAACACACCTTGGCCACATAGGTGCTTGGCGACTTGAGGGTGGTAGCTAGCCAGGCGGGCATTAGAATAAGCCCTATCACCATTCTATGATATCGTCACGATTCTGATCGACTTATTAACTGACGGCTTCACGATCAAATAGCTCGAGCGAGTACCTTACTATTCCACGGTTGCAACGAGAATCCCTCTATGTTAGTCGTTTCCTGCTTGTAATGTGCGTCCGTTCACTGAGCACACCTGTTGCTATCGCACTCAGCCAATAAGGTGCAGGTCAATAGTACGGATTCTAAGCTATTCTATTCTTTCCGGATTCGGATTATTACGCATCACATCGTTGAGTCTATTAAATATTAAATTATATTCATATTAAATAGTATATTTTTTGTATGACGTATTTGTAGAGGAGGTCGATCCTTGTAACACAAACGCATACGTAGCCGCGGGGCACCGCTACTTAACTATAAAATAGTATTTATCAACTTTCTAATGCGAAATAAGTTTAAAACACTGGCTATTATCATTAATTCACGGTCAATAAATTTTTAATAAAATAAAAATTGATAATTTTAATTGTTCGTCCTGAGAGACCCGTAAATAAAAACTTCATATACTGACAGGTGACATCGTGAAGAAAACTTAGCATGGCGGTAGGGTATCTCTTAATGCCCGCCTGAATACCTACCACCCTCAAGTTGAAAATCTGTTGCCAAGGATCGATAAGTGTATTCCGGTGTCTCCTCTTGCCAGCCACTTCCACAATAGGCTTAGCGTGTTACCATCTTGGGTCACATTATCACTCAATCAATCAGTCAATCAGGTGAGATTGTGGCTTAACGCTAAAGCTATAAAGAACTAGCGCGCGACCGCGGCTCCACACGCGTTTTTTACGCAGTATTTATTTTTATAAAGTCATTTTATTTTGGCTCATATTATTGACAATCCATATATCAAAATCAGTTAGGAATAAATAAAAACATTGTTTTACATTTTCTTAAAGTACTATCGAAAATTCTTATTGCTTATCAATTGACCAAAATTTCATAAGAACCGGTCAAGCCGTTTTTGAGTTAAATCCGGACATAAAAACTACACGGAATTAAAAAGACGGACTTTAATATATTATTATTGAAATCGCAAAGGTTACCATGGCAACGCTTACCATAGCAAAAGTGAATAACAGTTACCATATATATAAAATAATAATTAATTAATTAAAATAATACTTAGACTACTTATACAATCATACATCAGAACTTCATCTCTTAATTTAATTTAGGTGAAGAATTCTAATACAGCTTTATTTTTTCATTGGACAGTATATGTGGTTCATGTATGGTTAATAATTAGCATTAAATCTAAAAACTAAGTTACCCTAAAGTTTTTTTTTTTTTATAAATGCTTTTCTGTATTTTAATAAATAGTCTAAGTACACAATTGCAAGTTAAAAGACAATATTTGCACCGCATACAAACTTACAAACCCCTTTTTTCACCCTTAAAAGTTGAATTTCCCGATATTCTGTTATTAGTGAGCGTCTACATCGCGAAAGGAGTAACGTTATTCCTAAATGCTAAATATCAAATCAATCGGACCTACAGTTTCGGAGATTTCGTGATGAGTGGTATTTTCGCATTTATAGTTTTAAAAAAGAAGGTAAATAACTTATCTTTTAAATATACTTTTAAAGAACCATTACTTTCTATAAAGATTTATTGGCATTTCTAGTAAGCGATATATCGTTGAAAACATTAATATATAATCTCTCTATGCTGGATGCTAGGCGTGGGTGCTTTTCCTAGAACAAGCCAGGCCGAGCAAACCAAGACGTAATTAATAACTTGTATCCTTTATGATATATAAGCTCATACTTATAATGACGAAATCTATAAGTGTGTTATAGAAAATTATCGCTCAGTGGTAGCGTGTTCGAAAACTGCGTTGATAAACGTCAAATCCTGCGATAAGCCTGAAATATCGTTAAATGAAAAAAATATATACCAAGAATCACTTCAAATGTAGCACGGTAAAGATTTTTTTTATATAACTAAGGTGACAAACAAGCGTACGGCCCGCCTGTTTGTAAGCGGTTACGGTAGCCTATGGACGCTTGTAACACCAGAGGTAACACTAGCAAGTTGCTGACCTAGAATCCCTTACCCCAAGGGGTACACACTGCGGGAACACAACGCAAGGTTATTTGGCTGGGATCTTCTGTAGGGCGGAGTTATTTCACCAGTCGGACTGTCCCAAGTAGATAGACATTTCCAAATTAATTTGCCCTACTTCTCTTAAAAATCACGGAACTATACTGATGGTAAACACAATACAATCTAAAATTCTCGGTGATTACCACCGAGAGATCAAAATCCATCGCTGATTACCGCTGTCATATCGGACTGCGGGAATAGAAATTGGATACGAACCGGCTGATTCCAAAACGCAATGCGCATAAGCGCTATATGGCTTCTCACCATATGCATAATGTTCGTGACCAAATAAGGCTGTGTAGCCCTACTATCTCGCTATCACCATATCCTTCTTTGTTATTCAGCAGAGTGAGGTAGGCGTGTTTCAAGTCTGAAGATGTTATTTGACCCCTGAAGTCAAGTGGCGTTTCAGAACGTCCCAGTAGCGCAAATAATTACCTTCCACGCTTTCGCTTAACTAAGTTAAGTTCAGGAATTATACAAACTTAAAACATATAATTTAATATCAATCCAACATATGTGTGTGTGTTCTAAAGGTCACATTACCGAGAAGTGAATGAACTGGCCTCCGAGATTTGAACCGGCGATATTAACATCTCGATGTCTCCCTCACGTACGGAACTCACGAGCTCGTCCGGATCGTGCATACAATGTTTTATTATGTTTTACATCATATTTACAATGGTTTTAATTGAACTACGCCTTGCTCGCGTTTCCGTCTCGAAGATAAGGTGTTCGATTACCGGTTACACCAGAAATTCTAGGGTTTTCTTTCTTAACCTATTCTCAAGCTCAACGTCTCTCTGTGTGTCTGTTAGTTTATGTTATTTAAACGGGAAAACTACTTATCTGATTTACATTGTTTTTCTATTAATTCATAGCTATGTTATTTGGCCAGATTATAGGATATATTTTGTTGGATAAAGTAATATACGAAATAAGCAGTGATAATAATGGTTAATCAATTCGTAATAAAGACGCTTTAGGGACTTACGCCGAGTAAATCATAAGAGATATATCAAAATAACGTTCTACATAATTGTAGGTCTAAAAAATACCTTCAAAAAAGTCAGCGATAGCATATGTCTATCTTCTAAGGATCACCCCCAATAAGTATTTTTGCGGTAGCACAATTCGCGCGACGCTCGTCCGATAGCATTCTGTAGTCCAGGCGAGCGGAGCCGCGGGACATCAAGTATACTTTAAATATGTTTCTTTTTTCTAAACTCTTATTACTATTACAATTATTATTTATTTGTTCTCATTAATAACTTATTTATTGTTATTTAATAACTGTCTATTCAATAATAAGTTAATATAATTCTAAATCGTATTAAAGTACTTGAAATGCAGTTTTCGGCAGAGTCTTAATCTGTTATGTTGGGGTTTTTGTTGTAATTCATTAACTTAGGTTATTTGACCTTATATTATTTAATATTGGTGGCATTTTGCGTGATATAACTAGTTTGGTTATTGTGCACAAGTCAAGTGGATTATGAATGGCATTTCAAGTTTCCACAAAAACTCTTTAGACAGTTCTAGCAAGGCAGCCAACATTGAAACTTAGAAAATATTTCGAAGTAAGATTTAAAAACCATTGATACTAGCAAAAGTATTTCTGCGGTGCCAAACTAAGAAGAAAATTTAGGGTTAGTTATACATTAATTTATCAATTTATTAATTATACAAACTACCTGGGTAGGTCTATATTATACGAGTCTCTACAAGTTCCTTAATAAAGTATGAAGCGCGGTAAAAAAAATATAGTCATTTGTCAGTAGTGTTATTTCGACGGAATTTGTTATTGAGATTTGATCTTTCCGACCGATCGAACATCGCTACCGAACCCCGTTCGACATCACACAAACATAAATATGCACTTCATTAACATATTTTCAAAGAAATATAATCTTTACGTGAGTAGAAATAAATCTTTTTATGGATATTTACAACAGCAAAAATAAAATCAAGCAAAAAATTCTATACCTATTTCTTTTAATGGTTAAAATATAACTGTTATTATAAATTAAGCTTTGCATCGTTGTAATAAGGATGATGATAATTTATGAAGACCAAGGATAAATTTGTTTCAATAATTATTTTCTGATCACTTTTCCAGCCGAACGCGCACCCACTTGGCCGTGATCGAGACGCGTCAATCGAATTGAAATGTTTGAATTTTAGATGTGTCAATTTAACAACTTCATACAATTTTATTACTACATCAAACCATTGAAACGTAAACCAAATGTAAACACAGTTTCTAAGGAATATTGATTTATAGTAGGTAAATTAAGAATTGACGAATCGGGGTTTTAGGAGAAAATTTCGCAATAAAACCATTGCTTAGTATATGTCAGAAGGGTCAAGAAGTAAGATGATCCAGGATAACGCCACATAGGACAGTGTGGACATGGGCAACTCCATTATTAGCAGCATGACACAGACGCCATTCCTACTATTCTTGGTTCAATTGAGCATAAGGAATATTTATCGCAATGTGAACAGTCCCACAAATCTTTTGCCAGTCTTTTAGAGTGTCCTGTCAATCGTACCGAAGCTAGGTCAACAGTACGCACACTAAGGCAATAGTACGAATACTTGGTCAATAGTATGGCTTAGTAATCAACGAGTCTTAATTAGAAAATCTGGTCTCTGATCTATATTGGTGTATTCTGCCAGTTTTTTGTGTTAGCACGACATAGTGACGGCACAGTGTCTGGTGGTAAGCGTAGAACAATCTAAAAGCAACTGCTACCACTGAGTGATCAAGAGTCTATCGCCTACTGTCGCTGTCATGTCGGCCTGTAAGTCTCTTGGTAGCTGGATATACACTGGCTGATACCAAAACGAGATGAATCAAAAGAAGTATTAGACATTGTGGTCGTGACCTAGTTAGATCCCTACCATCAGGCTTGGTTACTAAATCAGCTCATCCCGAAGCGTGATACGGCTAAGCGCTATGGTGCGTGTGAACATCTGGTTTAAAATGGTTGCGACACAGACGAACCTGAGAGTTCCTTTTGTAGGTTTATCGTGTTGCAACTACGGCCAAACTTTCGGGTAGAAGTAAAAGCAATGATGGCTCAGTGGTAGCGTGTACGGACATCGCGTCGGTGGACGTAAGTTCGTATCCCTGAAATGAGCCTGAGCTTTTGGTGAAGGAAAACATCGTGATGAAACCATTGCGTGGTGGTAGAACCAAGCACCTATAGGTGTGTTCCGGCAGCTGCTCTTGAGAGCCAGTCCTCCTACTAGGCTTAGAGTTATACCATCTTGGGCCACTTCATCACTTAAGATAAGATGAATTGTGGCCACAACACTAACGATAAAAAAAAAGCCAGACAAGCAGAAAAATCTTACAAGCTAAAGTGAAACATATTTAATAGGACTATCTAAAATGTTTTAAGGTAACTTTGATTTTTTAATTGTATTTCCTGACTTCCTATACTTGTATACCTATGTTGTAAATATTCTGCAAATTCATGCACTGCAGATTCATTGGTCATCCTTTGCAACCTTCAGCCGTGTCGTCATTTAAACATGTATGAGTTGTTGACAAACGATAGCAAATAAAACAAAAAGTTCTATATCTAAAAAAAACTACTTACCATAATACCACAGCCTCGGAAGTTTAAAAATAAATTCCGAAATTGCTGTGGTCATTAAAAAAGGATGTAACAATAAAAAATATCTGTTTCCAATAACAACACAGCGGGTCGCTCGTCCGTAAGCTGGCTGACACGTAAAAATAGGGACACCCAAAGCCTTAACTGAAGAAGACATACTTTAAACGTGCAATAATTATAATTCAAACCCTGCGGTATTGTGTTATTCTTTGGTATATTTCATGGGCGATAGCGGGTGGATAATAGCTAATCTAATAATTATAACAAATTTTTAAATATAACTCTAAAGTTGCAACAACGCAGCAACGGATCTTTCTATAACATTAATCGCCTCGTGAGCAGAGCGATGTAGGTTTTCATTTTGCGATTATTAATCAGTACATATTGTTACTGAGCATGCTTTATCTGTATTATATCAAGGAAATACAAAAAAATAGGATCTTAAATCTTTAAAAAATAATTTATTACTTTCCCGTACTGTAATGCTGTGGAACCCTCTTTCGGTCAATGTGTTGTGTCGGCTGGCGATGTATTATTGACTTCTTACCATCTTCTTCTGCTTACCATCTTTTTATTGTTATAGATTTAGCGTTGTGGCTACAACTCATTTCATCTTAAGCGACGATGTGGCCCAAGATAGAAACACGCTAAGCCTTGCGAGAGGACTGACTCTCAAGTGCAGCTACCGGAACACACCTATTAGTGCAAGGTGGGTGTTAGAAAAAGCCTTACCACCATGCTATGGTTTCATCACGATATTTTCCTTCAACAAAAGCTCAGGTTCATTGCAGGGATTTGAAGTCATGTCCACCGACACCATGTTCATACACGCTACCACTGAGCCAACATTGCTTTATCAGGTACATTATAGACACTTTATCGTGCTACCATAAAAACAACTGGATTTTTCAGTGATCAAATTTAGGTAGCGATCGACTGATACCAAATAAATTATTGATTTTAATTATACGGATAACAAGTATTTGTCAACTGGCGAGGTCGCCTAATCGGTAATTAATTATTCGTATGGAATTCCTCGCTTAGAAACGCAACGAAAAGCGCTAACGCTTGTGACTGATACCACATCCGAAAGGTCATTTACGCTACAAACTGACGATTATTGCTTGAATTCGTTATTGATGTCGCGTACGGTAATTTGTATTTCGCAATTTATATTTAAACGACTTTAAAATGTAAAGTTATGTCTGTTCGTAAGTTTTAAAAACAGACGTGATAATTTTGTCGCGGTTTTTCATTTTTATTGTAATCTATATGGGCGCTTGTTTTTTTTTAAATCGGATAAGTAAGATTATTTATTTAATTTTATAGATAAATTTATTGACATTTAGTATTTTGAAAAAAAAAAGTGTACTTATATATGCACGAAGTAGTTAATGAGTCATATAAATTCAAGAGTGACAAAGTAAGTATGACCGATGAAGTGATTTTTTTTTAATTTCAATCGTACCTATAGACACTAATGGTTGTATTTTAATTGAAACGTGAAGCTAACTGTAAAATATTCGTCATGGCTACAATTGAAATTTATTAGTTTATCGGTCAGACCTACTTAGTCGTTTTGATTTTTTACGACTCACTTCTTTGGCGTAACAATACAAAACTAAACCTAATAATTTTATCCAACGTACCAACAACATGATGAAGTTAGCCATCAATAATAACAATGTACAGTCATTGTACTGACTTTATTTATTTTAATAATGTAAAAATAATTTAAAGTATTACATATAAGTACCCATTATTTTAAACCAATTAACACATCACATCCTTCTATTTATCACCGTTCACAATCTATCGACATTTTACCTTCTAACTTCGCTAACGTACTGCTAACGGTTCGTACGATTATACGTTGACTTTTATACAACAGTCTCTTATGTGACATACGTAAATGTAAAACAGAACTTCATTTCTGCGTTATCTACAGTCATAGGTTTACAGTTATTTTAGAAATAAAATAAAGTTGTCTTTTCGACCTTTGTAGATAGTGATATCTGTTTTTGCAGAGTCACCGAATGGGTGACTTTAGTTAATAAGAGACTTTATATTTCTATTTTTATAATCATAAAAGTTTATAAATAATAAAATCAAAAACGGAATACGAATATTATACGGTCATAAAAAGGCAATAGCTCCGAATGAGATCAGAGAAGAACGAGAGATATAAAAGAAATATGACGGGAGCGAATTGGGAGCATTTAAAAAAGTTTGATTGGGACGAAACTTTTGATTGTGCCCCGAAGATTTGTGACTACAAACAACATATAAACAAATTGGGGACGACGTTACACTGATAAAATATGCAATGTGAATTATCATCACACTGGGATGACAGGTTAAGCAGATTACGAAAATATAATTTCTTAATGACCACAATTACACCTGATATCAAGGAGTGATTTATTTGAAGAAGATAACTGTAATTTAGTCTAATGTTTTAAATTGTAAGTATCAAATACATTGATAGAAGGTTGATTATTCAATTGCGGCAAAATGACCGCCGATAGATGAGGACAATCTACAGGTTATATTCTAAGACTGTACACTATTTCGTAAAGCAATGAAAAACTTAAACATAGGTATACTTTATACTTAGATAGATGAAGATAATTCAATAGATTTGATACCTTTAATGATCATAAGTTATGAGAATTCTTTGAATGTCAGATATAATTTATCTCTACCATATTACAAATGTTTTCACAAGTTATCCCAACCGTCCAATACAAATAAAAATAAGTAAAAAAAAAGGTTTAAAAATGTATTTAATTTTGTAATACTATAAAATGATACGCACACAAACAAATAACTCTACGAAATTACGTACGACTCACTAAATTATTTCTTTCGCTCTGAAGATCAACTTCGCCAAAGGATGTTTCATTAAAAACTTAAAATAAGTCGTATCTGTCCTTTGTTAGAGTTAATTCAATGCTTTAGGTTTTTTATAAATTGTCTAAAATCAATCAATTATAATGATCTTACGTTATTAACTCTAATAGCTTCGAGTGCATTTTGGTAATGTTTGTAATTGCCATTATACAATGGCAATTACATGACAATCATGTGTATTATAATATGGATATTAAGTGACAATTATGTAGTTATAATGTAAAAAAATAACTATGTTTCTTCATAATCTGTCAATCCACTAAAGATGGACATTTTATGTGTGAGTATTGACAACATGGTATTGCTACTTCTGTGAGAACGGAAAACATATACAACAAAACACGCTGTTTATTCAGCGCCGCGCTGCCGTGACATCTACTTCTTTATTAAATAACAATTTATAAACCTTAAACTCGATTACAGCATCAAAACTAATATATTAAAAGCCTGTTATTAAAATTAAATTATAAATCTATACATTGATGACTATACCTTTTTTACGTAAGTGTACACTACATAGCGTTAATTGTATAACTGTTATGCTTCCATCGCCCTGGCATCAGCCAATTGTTTCGGTTACCCCTTAGAAAAATCTAAAGAAGTTTCACTTCAAAAATTAATCTAGGAAAATTTCCAATTATACCTGAATTCATAGATAACCTGCTACACGTGTAAATGCTATAAATGTGTTGCTTCACCGCGACAAAGTTAGATTGGTTGACATCGAACGAACGCTCCCAGACTGACGGATCTGTCGTAAAAATACGAAAATTGATGTTCATTCGTAACTTCGTAGACTATATTAGACAAATTTAATCAGATCGTGTCTTTATGAGTTCATTGTATAACATCCCGTGTTTGTTTATATTTTGCTTCTATCGAGATCACAAAATAAATATACAAGAGATGTATAATGACTACTGTAAACATGATTGAAAACCATTTTAATGGGTCTCTGCGGTTTCTGAAAACCTGTATGAATGTTATCGAAGAATTCTTGTCTACTAGTAATTTTTAATTTTATTGGATAAATTAATAATAACTTTAACTTTAGTCGGAGCATTTTGACGATATTATGTTTTAGAACGTTTGTCATAGTAAGCCTAAACTGATTATGGTTTATGTACCACAATTGTTAACTTATTACAATCTGACTACGTGTACCAGACTGTCAATCACGTACTAAGAATTACGGATTATGAATCACGGACTATTAATCGTATGATAGCTTGAGCGAGAATGATCTTTAGACCTTTCGATCTGACTACACTGTTAGCTAAAAGGGACCTGAAGTCTCAGCCAACTTTTACAGCTTCAGCGAGCTAAAGGACGAACGCTGAAGGCACTTAATCAAAAAAAGAAAAAAATGACCCGAGATCTTTGGAACTATTTTGCCGGCTTATATAATGCGTGTGGTCACAGAGCACAACTACCAAGCCCGGGTGAAGCTGTAAAAGCCGTTCGAGGCTCCTGAGCCCTTATGGCTAACAGTATAGTCAGTTCGAAAAAAAAGAGCACAACTATTACTGTCACGCCCCGTCAATAGTGCGGGTCATTAGTACGGCTTCAATATTCACGCCGACAAATACCTAAAATAATTGATTTTTTGTTAAAACAACAAAGTGGGCAATGCAGCCTATAGCCATTTACAACAAACTTCATAAAGACCGCAGTCCTGACGCCAGATATCTTGATACAAATTATTTAGGACTAAGTTAGAATACCTCATGTGCTAATATGTGTTGTCAACCACACGGTTCAAGTCCGAACACAGTAGCATGAACACTGCTGCTTAGCGGCAGAAATAGATATGGTGCTAGTGCTCCCGAAGCCAAATCTTGCAAGGTTTTTTTTTGAGGAAGACTGGCTCTCAACTGCAGCTGCCGGAACACACCTATTGGTGCTTGGCGGCAGATTTTCAACTTGAGGGTGGTAGCTAGCCAGGCGGGCAATAGAAAATGCCCTACCACCATGCTATAGTTTACCATCCGTATAAGAGTTAAGAGAATGATCAGATACACGTCAAATTTCTCTTCAAATAATTTATCTTACAAAATTTGTTATTTAAACAGCAATTGATCTGTAATCAAGCAAAATTAATTGATCTTTTAATAAGTTACGCAAAATATCAACTTTGTCATCGGATTTCTTGGACCCTTCGTTAATTACAAAGTCGATTCTTTGATCAGTCAAAGATTATTTTGCAGAGCGTGACTTATTCACAAGTGACAGAAGATAAATGAACACATGTCACAAATGTAAAATATTATAATTATATCAAAGCTTATTTCTCTTACATAATTGTTGTCAGCAACAGTGCTCGATAGATATTCAAACATAGATAAAGCGGCTTCATTGTAAATATCATTTCCTTATGTTTCATAATACCTCATATTTGCATTTTAAGTTTAATTTCACTTGTTTCATAGTTTTTTTTATGTATATATCTAATTCTTACGTGTTTAATTAATCTCGTTAATTTTTCTGTTTTTTCCAATTTGCTTTAACTATATGTCATTACTAATTACTTTTCAATGCTTATATATAAAAATCTATTGTGCGTCTGTTAGTGATCGTGTATTTTTTGAACGACTTAACCTATTCAACTCATATTTATCTATACATACAATACAACTCAATTTATCTATGTCTGTCTGTCTGTCCGTTTATGTTCTTTTCACGCGAAAGCCACTTATCCGATTTACATGTATTTTTTTAATACATAGGTACATTACCTGGTCAGGTTATAAGATATATTTTGTAATATAAAGGAACATAGGAAATAAACAGTGACAATAATGGTGAATCAATTCGGAAAAAAGACATATTTGAAGAGCTTAAATGGCTTACGCCGAGTAAATCAAACGAGATATATCAAATTAATGTTCAACATAATTGTTGACCTTGAAAAGACTTATGAAACAGTCAGCAATTTGCATATATCTATCTTCTAAGGATGACCCACAATAATCAATTTTATCTTCCGTGTTTAAAGCGCGGGCAGCACTATTTGCACGTGCGCTCGACCGACGGTATTCTGTAGCCCACGTAAGTTGAGACGCGGGCACAGCTAGTATAATATATTTGTTTTCTCAAGACAATGTTAGGATCCGATAGGTGTCGCTGTGGCCGAGCCATTAACGACCGGAAAAAACGGAACTACGCATGCAAGGCTAGCTAATTATTATCAAAATAAACAGTCTTTGAAAGCCAACAAAATCTATGACTACATAATCATACTACATATATAGTTACATAATCTAAGACATATATAGAAAAACTTCCATTCATTAATATTTTACCGTGGTATTTACAGGTACTGGTATAAAAACGCAATTTTATAGTAAATTCTTTTAAAACTTATCATGAGATATCATGCAATATTTTTTACCGAACTAGCATAAAAAGATTTAATCTTGAAAACGATAGTCATTTCTATAATTTACTTTATCTATATATTCTTAACTTAATTATATTTGACATCTTGACAGCTCAGTTGAGTCGTTAGAACGAGATGCAGCGTAAACAAAATGTTAAAGTTAGAAGGGGCCAGGTGATAATCGATACAGATTAAGTTATCAGCAGGTGCAGTAAGTTATTTTGTTTATTAACATCTGCTGAAGATCAGGGTACAAGTTAGTAGCGGTTGTCGATTTTATTTATAATTATAGCCGACGAATTCCAGTTAAAAAGGTCGCCTCGTTAATATCTAAAAATTTAAATCACCTAAATTATCAAAACTGAGTGTTTTCATTAAAAGTTTTTAAGTAGGACTTATTGAATATTTTAAATATTCAAGCTCGTATAATTGAAAAACTTATATATGTCAGCATAAATCATGGTAGCTGAACGTTTAACTTATTACAGCAATTCAATTTAAGTTTCGAAAAATAGTTCAGCAAACCTTAGCGTAAGTTTATCTCTAAGTCATAAAATATATCCCAGTCTAAAATTAGCTGGAAGTAATTTATTTGAAATTGATTCGAGACTAGCGGTGCCCCTCGGCTCCTCACGTGTTTGTTATGCAGTAAATATTTCCATTCCGTAAATTTATTTTTACTAATACTATTAACAATTCATATATTCATATTAACTGAGGAATGACATGTATTTCTCAAATTTTCATCAACTTCTGTCGAGTATTAATAAACATTACACTTTTTTTATATTTAAACAACTCTTATTGACATTCTTATAGCCTGTCAGTTACGGAATATCAGTTATACTTCCCGTGAACAAAATTTAATCAAAATCGGTTCAGAATTAATGAAATAAATAATAGATTTTTTTATGATTTCTTAGTATTATTGAAAATTCTTATGGACTATCAATTGATAAGATTCCCGTATACTGGATTTTGTTTGTTTCATTGGCACTGTAATTTGAACTAATATGCTCTATAGAAAATTGGGTCTATGGAAAATAAATATTTTATTATGGTATTTAAATAAACACAATTAATTTTGATTATATTATTGATCGCTTCGTTATACAATTTGATTAGAAATTAAGACCTATTAAGAGAGTCATATTTTGCGAGTAGGGCTTTAAGTGTATTTTTATTTAGAGAACGAGTAAGCTGTTCTCTTTAGTTTGTGTAAAGCAGTTAATTGTTAAATACTATTATTGTGCACTATGCGTTGTGTATTTTTTGTTTACGATGTTTATTGTTTGATGGAAAACATAAGAACCAACACGATTTACCAATGCTCAATTTATTGGGACAAGAACAACAAAATTTCTGTTAAAAGAAAAACATCCCATCTCTTCCTATGCTTAGAAATACATACTAATTCACGAGACGATTTAATTTTGTTCGTAGAAGTAGCAACTGGTGTGTCCTGTTTAATTGATAATGAGATTCACTTAGCTATCCTATGGTGTGCTTCTCTTCAAGACATACTTCGAGAATACCATATATATATTTTTCATATAGACAAATATTGACTTCTATACGAGTATATACTATTGGTTACTAGATAAGCTATTTGGAATAAAATATCTGTCAACAATTCAAAAAGCTTGTCTGAAGTTCGAACTTCATAATATAGTGTAATTGGCGGCATTAATCTCACAACGATAATTTTACCAAAGAGTAAGAAAGATAAATATACTAATATTTCTGTATACTTTTATTTACAATAAACATGATTTTATTAGTGAATACTAAATAAATAGATAAGTTACTTATATCAAATAAACAGATATTTAATTTCAATTACTTACATAGATGTTTATTATACGGATTGATTACTGAGATCTTGAATGCTGTATGTCTTAACAAAAAAAAACCTCCAACTGATTATGTTAATCTTAGACAATCATCTGCGTCTCGCTGCAAGATTTTTCCTTACAGAATAGCGATTCTAATGTAACATAGAATTCATTGCACACAGATAGCACTTTCTTCAACCATTTAGAAGTCAGATCTCAAAGGACTTCGTAGATTAATTACGATTCACGATAGGCAACCACGTCTTAATCATCGAATGAAGCGGCCCGTCATCTTCTATTCAGTCGAGACGTGTGAGATGAATGGTATAAATAAAATTATGTAAAGCATCATTGTTTGTTCATATCGAAGTGAATTGTGTTGACGGTGAGCGCGTCAATCGTTTTGTGTTATTTGTATAGTATACTATAATTATTTATATTAATATTCATTTTTTTAGCGGTTGTATAAAATCTCACCTGTTGTCAAGTGACGTCACAACACATGCCCAAAACGGTAACACGCTAAGCCTAGTCGCGGTAAATGGTTCTCAAGTGGCGACAGATTTTCAACTTGAGTGTGGTAGCTAGCTAGGCGATCTGAAGAAAAAGCCTGCCATTGCCATGTTGTGGTTTCATCACGATATTTTTCTTTGTCGAAAGCCCGAGGCTCAATGTAAGGAATCAAACTCACGTCGATTGACGTAGTGTCCGTATAAAGAAAGATAAATAATTTTTAAAAATTCAATCATTTTAACCATTTCATAGAATATAGTGAATTTATAAAATAACTAGCTGACCCGGCAAACGTTGTTTTGCCATGTATGTTATTTCATCTAAGGGTTGATCGTAGAGGGGTGAAAATGTAGGGTTGTATGTATTTTTGTATGTTGTATCATAAAAAAAAAAAACCAAAAATTTTGTCTAAAAAATAAAAAATACATTTTGGGGGGGATGAAAAATAGATGTTGTCCGATTCTCCACCCTGGCCGATATGCACGCTAAGATTCACGAAAATCGGTAGAGCCGTTTCGGAGGAGTTCAATCACTGACAAAAATCAATGACAAGAATTTTATATATTATATTAAAAACTGATTCATTGAAAGTTTTCGTATATACTATGCTAAGAGTATTATTAAGAAAACTTAAGGGATTAGTGGCGGCGACAAAGATAGCTTCCATAACAAAAGTCATGAGATAAACGATTGATTTATGTTTTCCTCGCGAATGAGCCTTCAGTAAAGTCATGGATAAACATTTCATTTGTGTCGCTCCTGTGAACAGTCACTGCTAAAAAATCATAGGTACCAGGTATTACAGTGTGTTCCCACTGATAAACATACGGATGGTAATATTTCCAACTAATTAGGTAATTTAATTTTGTATTCAAGAAAATACAATGCTTTTAGCATGGCTCCTGAATCTACATATAAGAGCTTGAATTTCCATGAGAATTATCTGTCAATTAATATATTCGACTTAATGAACATTTAGTAGTACAACTACTAGTTCGAATTTGTAACATAGGAATAAAGTAAATTTTGTAAATATACGCATTTCATATGGCTCTTTAATCCAGACGTTGTGCTTATAAATAAGACTGTACCTACCTGAGATCACAAAGGAATCAAAAGCTAGAGATACTAACATTTAGTAGAAATTACTACTAAATATATATGTACAATTCAACACATATTCGGTATCAGGAAAAAAAAACTTTTCGATATTCTTTAAGAATTCGCTAAGTATTCACGGCATTTTTATTTCGTTAACTATATTCATGCTTCTGTTTGAAACTTACACTGTACAAATTACACTGCGTAACACCAAATAGCATCGGAATACATAAGTTCGCAAAATAAAACAAAATAATAACATAAATTTGCAAATTAACGCTTAATTTGCAATAAACTACCACCGATTTCGAAAATGATACATCTTTTGCATAGGATATATATAGGTATAAGGATAAAATCAAACATACTTAATGTTTAATAATATCAAAACGATATAATTTATGAAAAACAAACATACAAACAAGCAAACAATTTGATGTGTGGGCAGCGTGCATCTGCGGGTCCAATTGTTAAACGGGCAACAATGGGTATCTGAATCAAAGCGTATAGTTGATGGCGAAAATATTACCGAGCCTTGCCTTACAAACGACATGTGGGACAGGGTTGTAGATTCTCATACACTTTTAAAATATAATTATCAAGATATTGTTCTACCTGATTTAAAAGTAAGAGTGACTACTAACTTCAGTAGCTTAATTGAATACAATTTGTGTCAAGAAATTTCTGTAGGGCATCATACAGTCAGAAGCTTTGCTGAAAATCAGAATTATAGAATTTAATTAATATTCAAATGTGAAAAGTTTTCAGAAATATCTTTTGATAGTTATAAAATACGAGGTTCAGAAGCTTCGTATGGAAACCCAAATGTTAACATGAGTTCTCTAAACTCACTGTATCTCTATACAGTATATTATATAAAACTAGATATAAATAAATTTACTTCAAAATAACAATATCCTTAATTTGTTTCATTATATCACATGTAACAAAATTGTCTAATAAAACTGCTAGAAATACAAAGCTACTGTATAATATTTGTTTAAAATTCCTAAGTACCTTTAACCCAAACATAACTTGAACTTCTGACATAATGAGATGATTTCGCTGCAAATCTTACAAATGAAATGAATTTCCGTTACTTTTTGAAAAAAAAAACATAAACTTGAGTCGTTTTTTTTTTAATTTATATATTTTTTAAATAAATGCAACCTAAATAAGCTTTTCTTTATAATTAATGTTTCGCTCTCATTAAAATGTATAACTTACTTGCCCTGTATACTAGTGCTCATAGTGTACTTATATTGTTATTGTTTATTTATTTTCGTTTGAACACCAACTCCCTGATTCGTTTGAAAATACTGTGTTGTGCTCGTATATTCTACGTCGTATGTCTCACATTTTTTATGTTTTCCTTCTCATTTTTATTTTTTAATTTTGTTTTGCTCTCTATGTCAGAATGTCCGTCCTGTAATGTGCAACCAACAATATGCTGGAGCTGGAGCCGTTTTGTAACAACCGGCATTTGATTTTTAGTTCTTGGTATGTAGATATAATGGTATTTTTAGATTGTTTATGGTTGTCAAATGTCGTTGGTACAAATAAATTAACCTTTCTTTCTTTCAAAAATTTAAAACATTTAGGAAACGACATGTTAATGTTTGAAAGATCAATGTAATGTAATCGTGTCATCTATAGAATGCCAGTATAGTGTTTTCTAAGACTAGTTTAATTGGCTACCTGTATTATGTTTAAAAAGCTACCGCCATGTAATTTTTTTATTTCGACCACTGAAATTGTCATACCAATATTTAGGTTTAGTGTATATCCATCATCAATTTATCGCCTTATTGTTATTATATAGTATTGCATATAAATCAACTGTACATCTTATTTCTGGTAAACATGTCATGGCGATAACTGAAGCAAGAGTATGTTGAAAGTGACAATCCTAACTCCAGGCGTGGGCGAAAACAACGCGCGAGATGTGACTCCTTTCTGAAAGGCGAGCTTTATAAAAGGATGGAGAATATTGAGACCATTCTCGTATTATTTATGATATACTTTTTACTAAATATACAAGATTAATAATGGTGCGTTTTGATTTGACATAAAATTTAATTAAACCGGGTAAATATATGCTACCATCCTGCTTGATTACTAGCTGATCCCGCAACGTGACACGCCTAAGCGTGACACCTGATTTACGATTGTCGCGAACTGGTCAGACAATTGTGTCGACTGTAAAAAAATTAATACGTTTAACGTTTAATATTCTGTCAAATTATAAATCAATGTGAACCACTGTAATGAATGCTACTATCACTGCTAACGGGGATAACGAATAATAAAACTGAACAAATCAAGAAAACACTTCTTAAAAAATCAAGGCATCTCATAGCACCGTCACTTGTTTGGAAATGATCAAAATTATGCTGCTTACACACAACTCACTGAAACGTTTGCTTGATTACGCTTTAAAAGAGTTTTGTCTATAAATAGATTAAGCAAATGGAATATGATATATTAAAGAATTATAAATATTCTTGGCTAGAATTTTAAAATCGATTTTTTATAAAAGATCAACATTATTATTATCATTAATTGATTAATAAGACATAGTAGATGCCTATATTCATACACCTCTAGGTTTAAAGGGGCTCAAATAACGTCTTAAGATTAGAGACACCCAATCCAACCTCAACTGCACGTGGTAACGAATGATAAAACGGTGATGGATGGGTGACAGAGCTGTCCAGCTGTCCAGTAAATGAGTCGAGACCACCATTTATATTATAAAAAGCCCCTCATAGTAATTTGCTTTTGCGCATCCCGTTTCAGGATTAACCAGTTCATATCCAGTTTCTGTTTACGACGACTGGCGAATGAGTGTTGATATGTCGGTGGTAACCACTGTTTTTAGATTGTAGTGCTACTATAAAAAATACATTGATTGATTTCATATTGGTAATATGATGTATTTTCTACAAAAGTCAAGATAATCTAGGGTTTAGACAAGTCAATTATTGGAGCGCACTTGTTCATTACCTACGGAATAGCGTTTCTAATGTAACATAGAATCCATTGCTTCCAACACGTTATTTGTCACCAACTCCTTTATGTGAAGACATTGAAAGATCTATGAAAGCATCGTCAACAAACAACAAAAAATTGTTCACACAGCCATCACACCATTCAACCATTTCTATTCATTATCAGAATTCTAATTAATATTCCTTATAAATTTCATACAATAAATCATGTCTCGTGTCGTATAATACAATAGAAGTCAAACCCCGATCTGTTTGAACAATAAAAACTAAACTTCAATATGGTAGGCGTATCTTTAAACGAAATTTGTTATTGTGGTTCGAAAGTGGAATCGTTTTTTCATGATATCACTGACATTTCGATGAACAATACGGGAGTTTAAAGTTTTGACACTTTTCAAAGATGTTTTGTTTTCCGTATTGGAAATTTTCGGTCTACCTCTTTTGTGCCAGGATCGCTAAAAGTTGGATAAACCGCTTCATCGTTTGATAGCTCGATTGATGATGGAGAGCGTAACACCTCATGATCCAATAGGACATGACTCATTAATTATGAGAATCGACGCCTGGCCCGTCTCACAGCCATTAAGAACAATCTAATCTTGTTAATTTAATCCGAAGACACGTCCCACGCGAGAGGAAGTCAATCATCACTGTTTTAAAACTGGCGTTTTGTTATTGGATCCGTTCAATTACGATATAAATTCAAATTACGTTCATATTTGCTGCGTTGTTATTTAGTGAAGAGCTTTCAGACTCCGCTTCGACATATATGAATTTCTGCATATCGAAAATTAGTCACTGTTGTATCTCATACACTGTTGTGTATGAGTGTTACTCATACTAATAACTTTAAGTGATCAATCTGATATGAAGCAATCACTGAAGTCATATAATATTCTATAACCAATATTAAGCAGAACTTCAATCCATTCGAGCTCAATCTGGTAAGATTACATCTGAAAAAGAAATGGACTAAGTGATTTGAATAATAAAACTAATTTCGTATTTAGTTGTAATTTCTGTTTGGTTGTTTTCTTATACAGACTCAGGGGTTCATGTATATTCATTCCTGTCTAATATATTATTATATTATAAAGGCTTGTGTTTAACGTAATACCAGATATAATAAAATATAACCTCAAAAACGCACTTCATACTGTCAAAAATAGTAATTAATCACCAAAATTAAAATCCATTTCAATGTGAAGTTATAACCAACAATTTTACATTTTGTTATCGTATTAATAAAGCAAATGAAACCAAACTAATCATTTTTGATCCAAAAATAGTAAATGATTACCAAAATTAAAACCCCATTTTAATTATAATTTAAAGTGCAGTCATTACTAAACCAGAGAAACATTATACTATTTGACTTTTTTTGGTGTTTAGTAGCGAGGCGCACGCAGTATTCCAAACTTTTACGCGTGCGTCGCCCGGTTCGTCCGGGAAGTTGTTGTCTGAAGTCGTACTTCAGACTGTAGTAGAAGCTCCTTCGCTGGAGCTACACCCGTCGAGTTGAGCAGAAGTAATGCGCATGCGTTCCTGGTCCTCGACATCAAGGGTGCTGTTAGGGGAACACCATGGGGATTTTTAGTGGGTAGTTGTGGTATTTTTATGTTACCATGGAGTACCACATACACTTTCGGCCTGCCCGGGCCGCTAAGCTAGAGAAATATTGTATTATTTGTCATTATTGTATTTAATCTCTATTATAAATAGGAAAGTACCATTATTTTAATATTTTTCAATCATTCACACTCAAACGTCTGGATGTACTATAATGTAAGTAGACATAGAAATCGAATGTGTTGTGCAATATATCATAGGATGAAGCGATGATGGCGCAGTGGTAGCGTGTACGACTTCGCGTCGATTGACGTGAGTTCGAATCCCTATAATGAGCCTGAGCTTTCGGTGAAGGAAAACATCGTGAGGAAACCATAGCATGGTGGTAGGGCATTTTTTATTGCCCGTCTGGCTAGCTACCACCCTCAAGTTGAAAATCTGCCACCAAGCACCAATAGGTGTGTTCCGGCAGCTGCACTTGAGAGCCAGTCTTCCACTAGGTTTAGCATGTTACCATCATGGGCCGCATCGTCACTTAACATCAGGTGAGATTATGGCCTCTACGCCAAACCTACAACTATAAAAAAAGGATACGTTTTTATTTCATATCGTCCAGCGAAACGGGCGAGTAATAAGCTAGTACTTATAAAGTATAATAGATAGAATGTAAATTTGCTTGAAAATAAAATACAATAACTAGTCAAAATGGCAGATGACTCTATATGATGAGCAATTGGCACTTTTGCAGTACGAAGAAATACGCGGACAAAAACTTGCTAACTACTTTTATACTGTTGGTATTACTAATGAATAAATTAATTTTTAATTCGAGATCTGATCATAAGCATCACAATTAACCACCTATCCACACAGGATGGGCACCCAAGATCAATTTCCTCTCACCCGAGGGTCCTTTGTACGGCTAATGGAGATATGTTTACCATACAATGCGACACCAAATTGATCTGGCCGGCTGAGGAGTTACATCTTTGGAGGTTATTGAGCATTTGCATACGTTAGGACTTGTTAATACGAGATAATATTGGATTTGGTTATGAAAGAGTTTTTTTTTTTAAATTGGATAGGTTTTAATATTTGGATTTTAGAGAGATCTAATGCTTTGTAGGGACTGATTTTCGTAACCTCGATAGTCTATTATTTCATGATTAATTACAGTTTTCTGTGACGATTTCAATGTTAAAATAAAAGGTGGCTACCTTGTTGAACATTCCAGGAAGTTTTTTTGGCATCTTTTTTTATCGTTATAGGTTTGGCGTAATGTCCACAATCTCACCTGATGTTAAGTGACGATGTGTCATGCTATGGTTTCCTCACGATGTTTTCCTTCACCGAAAGATCAGGCTCATTGCAGGGATTCGAACTCACGTCAATCGACGTGAAGTCGTACACACTACCACTGAGCCATCATTGCTTCATTCTCAAAATTCATGACAGTGTTATTATTTCCTATCCACTTCATTTGTGCGCTGTATTCAAGCTTTATTATGCAAAATATCACCTTATACTACACAAGATAGGGTCAAACAAGACAAATTTTATAAATAAAAAACAACTACATGACTGAATAAGATCCCGCCAAAAATAAATAACGTGTGTTCATCTATAATTCTGCCAACATCACGTGAATATGATATATTTCGAATCATTTCTATTTATTTCTTTTATACTTTTAATATTCAAAAATAGCTCTAACAAGAATGTAGCTCCATTGTTAAAACTGTCCAGAGAGTTTTTGTAGCAACCTAAAATTCATGTTCATAGTTATTTTTTATAATTTCTTAAACTATTATTCACAATTCTTATAGCATATCAGTTAGACAATGACATAAGCTTCCCGTGTACAAAATTTTATAAAATTCGGTAAAGCCGATTTTTATTTAAATGCCGGAAAACAGACAGACAATTTTTTTAAAGTCATATTCTTTATCAGTTCCTTAATAATAGATGTCTATCAGGAAATTAGGAAAAGTACTACATATTTATTAATATACTTATAATAATCTCTCTCATGACAAAGTATCATGCCGTCTCGTTCCAATCTCATTTATTTTGAAATACATGCTTGGAGTCAATGATTCGATTATAATAGTATACCCGTCGCTGACTCCGTGTTCTCTCGGGTGCGATTATTTTTATTACCGATGATTACCTGAGTGATGATCAATGTTGCTTAATCACCATCGACAATATATCTACTAGACACATATTAACTGATTTGCTACACTGTAACAGTCATGGCAATTATTTGAGATATGAGAAAGCAGGCGTGGATTATGAATGTTTAAACCTCAATGGTAGGTATCACAACGAGTTTGAGCTTTATGTGAAGGAAAGTATCGCAATAAAGACATAAGTGTGGTGGTAGGGCATCTAATACCCGCCTGGTTATATCGTATACCATTTGCGAGTATATTTAAAAAAAAATACCCGCCTGGTTGGCTACCTCTCACAAATTTACGATCTGTTGGCAAGTCTCTGCCGGTGTATTCCTACAGTTGCTATTTACGCTTAACATATCACTATCTTCATGAGTTATTAACATGTAATTGACTTTAAAGGAATAGAACAACTGACTGAGAACTGTTTTGTTTATAATTCATAGGCTGACAATTATTTCGATATTTTTTGGGACGGCGCCTTATATCTGATTCATTTGCCAGATGTCTCAACATTATTATTTAAAGAGAAAAATAAAACACGGTTATGACTTCCGAAGTAGGTATAATATTTTTTGTACCATAATTATTGACAAAAGCAATAAAGGCTGGGTACCTATAGTTCGTATTTCGATATCAAATATTGATTGAACCTGTGAATATCGACCTGAAAAACGGCTTACTATTACAAAATATACCTACATACCTAATATGCAAATCATTCTTCGTAGTTCATTGAAAAAAAAACGCTCAATTATTATATTTGTAAATAGTTCGATTTATTGCTCAATATATGACACGAGATACTTGCGCAAGAGTTGATATAAGAGAACGAGGTTAGTAGTGACATCTTTTGGAGAGTAGCGAAATGAGATAGATTTGATTAGGAAATTAAATAATAAGAAAAACATGACTTGTATTCGGATTATATTGTGTCTCTTGAATTTGGAATCTATTATATGCAAGCAAAAAATGTACAGTCCAAATTTAGACGTAGGTATGGAACATGATGTGCCTATTACTAAGTCGAAGAACTTTACCATTGACCTCCACGCGTGAGCGAAAGAGACAAATAATTTCACGTGAAAACATTAAACATTTTCTGTAATGACTCATTCTTTATGAATACCATACTGTACTAGAGAATGAAGAAGAAAGAAAGAAAATTGTTGTAATGCTTTTGTCTAATTGATCTAGCCAGGATTTTGTTCAGAGGAGGAAAGAGGGGCCAGGTAAGGGATAACTAATATATATGTATCTTTCTGCAGCATTGCTTTCTCTAGAAATATTTGAAAACATCACTGACTTTGATCTTTGATGATTAAGTTGTTTGTAAAAAATTGCAACGTTTAATTTTTTTTCAACCAGAATGTTAACACTGAAGAATTGCCCGTGCTTAGAGGATTAGGAACGCCTATGCGTGTTGCCAATTAGGTCCTTATACGGAACCACAGGGTTTGTGACAGAAATAGTCGATGTAGCGACATTATATCTAACATTTCTTTTATTATTTTATAAGTAATTCTTTTATATGTATATGTGACTGGTTTCTCGGAAATGGCTCTAACCTTTTTGATGAAATTTTGTATTTAAATAATATTTTATTTTTCAAGCTTACTTAGATAGGTGTCAATTTTTTTTTGCAATAAGATACCTATATCTTACTATTTGCGGTATATTTTGTTAAACGTCGACAAAATAATTTCATTATATGTGTTGATATCTACTTAATATATTGACTCACATGGATGGCATTCATGCCAGTTTCACGCACATTTTGTGAGACGTTGTGAGCCAAAGGGTTAAAGCGTAGGTGTTTATCTCTCGCCTGTCACCACCGTCACGTCGGTATCAATGCCAAATCACAAATCGGTCTCAAAGCTAAATCACAAAAAAAACACTAAGTAATTGGAATTAATTATACATTTTTCACCAATTTATATCAACGGCTAGTGTTCCGAGAAAGTGTTCGATAGAGATGCCTGGGGGTAATTTCCACCATCGCATCGCTTAGCATCGGTAGGGAGTCCATCCTCACACCTTAGATCCTTAATGGTCGCGGAAAGTCCGGTTTCACAGCAGTTCCTTTCGTGAATGCTCCGGATGTGGAACGAGCTTACTTTTGAGATTATACAGGGTACTACAGAATTGGGGTCTTCAAGAGCTGACTAAAAAGGTTTCTAAAGGTCTACAAACTGCGGAAACCGCTTACCGTCAAGCGGGCCGCACACTAGTTTCCAACTGTAATAGTACAAAAAACATACTAAAAGTATTATCGACATTGATGTTCGATATTGAACACATCACTATTGTTTATGTTACTTTTGGATCTTTGACATGGTCGTAGCAAAAAAAAACAGGCGCTATCCTTAGTCGAGGTATAACCATTTAAAATAAAGATTTAAAGCTCCCACGGATAAAGGAATAAAGACAATTTTATACAGAAAATGCACGCGCAATCGTTGTATGAGCGAACCGTGAGATCAAAATCATGTGCGCCCGCGCAGGAACCCGTTCTTTCATTATCAGATCGATCGTGTGGGCGTGGTTTATCCTTTGTTCTGATGTATACCCGTCTCAGTCACCGTACCGATCGGTTACGGCAATCCCGTACGTGCGAATGAGACGCGCGACGTCACGGTCGATCGGTTCGATTGATGGCTGGTTATTTTCTATATATATATATTCTCGGAAAATTTTTGTTCTTTCTCAAAAACGAGTTATGAGCAGAATGCTGTTAAGCGCTTATATTCGAACTATGTTTTTGAAGAACTTCAAAATATATTTAGATCTTTATAATAAGTAGATACGAATATATTTTACTGAAATATGGATTTAAAAAATATATTGCTAGGAATTGTATGAAGCGTTAGCACACAAAAATTGTACTTACTCGACTGGACCGCGACCACCATCAGATGTTACAACCTTCATAAAGAAAGCATACGTGAGTGACTCCCTTTTGGTTTGTCGCATTTTAGTATCACCCGGTGTTCTTTGATTGTAATGTACCTTCAGGCACGGTGACGTCACTTGCTACTGCTACTGCTAACGTGCTACACGCTGACGCTACGCGTGCTATTGTAATTAAGAAAATACTTTCGAACTTTGTCCATTGAATTAGCTAAATATATTTTTTTTATTAATACTTGTAAAATTACAGACGAAATCGCTCTAAGAAGTTAGTTATGAGATTATAGTATGTGTGGACTTTTTTTCGGAAAAGCGTTTTAATTATATTCAATTTTCGTAAAAAAAATATACGTTTTCCCAGTATTTAATGCGACTCGTTATCGTCGCGGTTGATTTATTTTGTAAAAACACGATTTGCGATTCTTTACACGATTTGATTTTATTAACAGATTAACCATTTTTATATACGTGTGTTTATTTTTTCAAGTTTTATTATCGTACAAGTTTTTTTTTATTACCAAATGAAGATTTACTTGACCTCAATTGCTCGCGATGACGCGTATACATTTAATGGAAATTTGTCCTTTGTCCGGCGCGTTTGTCTGGCGATTTATCTGTCTGAACGCGATAAGTTCAAAAACTACTTAACGGATTTTCATATGGTTTTCATCAATGGACGGAGTGATTCACGAGGAAGGTTTAAGTATATAATTTAATAACGTTTTGCGTAAATTGGTTGAAATATGAAGATTATTGTGAAAATTTCGGAAAAAAATTTAAGGACTGGGAAGCTTTACTGACATGTGCGCCGCGTAAACCAATAGAGTATGTATTATACTGTTACCTGTGCAAAGCCGGGGCGGATTGTTACTATATTTATACTAAAAAAATATATTGTTTTTTTTTTCGATCTGACTACGCTTTTAGACGAAAGGGCCCTGAAGGGCCCCAGACGGCTTTTACTGCTTCATCGGGCTTGGTTAAATATTGACTCCGTGGTGAACAATGTATGCGACCTCGAAGTACTGTTCTTCTGCTTTTCATTCAACGTCATCCACAATCCTGTCAACGTCACGCGAATAGAATATTTCTTTATTCAATCTGATAGGTTTATATGTAAGTTGATCCCGACGCATTCGGGTTAAAATACCCTACCACCTCCCCCCCTTGATTACTGGTTATACATCGGCTGATCCCGGAAAGTGACGTGCCTAATCGTGCCTCTATGACGAGTGTTACACTCTGTCTATGATGGTCGCGATCCGTTTATTCACAGTTGTCGTGTCCTACCATCTAGCAAAGTTTCACGGTAATCATAATATGGTAGCTGGAACGGCAGACTTTTTTCTGCCCGTTCCGATAGTTAATGGTTCTACCTATCGGATACTAACATAGCTATGAACTAGCGCCTCGATAAAACTAATATATTATCTGAATATGAGCTTAATAAGTCAAGTTGGTCGTAACTTACTCGATCACTAACAGACGTACACAAGATTTTTATATATAAAGGTAGTTAAAATATTCTAAGGTTAAGGTTTAGTGGTTTAGACAGGCGGAATATCTATTCGATGTCCGTACGTTCGAACTCGGCATGTACCAACGGAGTTTTCGGAATTCGCGTACACTTACTAATTTAAATCGGTAATACTGTCGCCTGATGGTGAAAGAAAACATCGTGAGGAAACCTGAACGCCTGAGAAATGTTTTTGTAGTACCACTGTAAGTGGGAAGAATATAGAACTTTTGATTTCTCGGTGTTTTAAAACGCCAATACGTTCCCTTGGGAAGAGGTGTTTACCCAGCAGTGGGACACTTACAGGTTAATACCTATTATTATTATTAAGGTATTCTCTGATTCTTCCCCATACTCTGTGCAATGCAAACTGAATACCTTTCAATCATTATTCGTTAACGGCATATAATTAGTTAGATATGCATTTGTAACAACCGTGGAGATGAACCCCCGGGGTTCACGGTTTTAGATATTTTTTTTGTTTCATTTAATTTACAATAGCAACAAAAATGCAACCGTTTTTTTATTGGTGGACTAATTTTTTGTATTCGTTTTTTGGAGTTTACGTCTTAAGAATCGATTTTCTTATATATTACTGCGGTACGTAAATTAGATGGGGAGCAAATATATTCGCGCATCTTATACTGAATGCGTGTGTATATAAATATATACTTAACTTATTTGTATACGGAATTATAATTATATGTAATATATTAATAATTTAACTTTGCCTATTCTGTATATTCCAAGACAATCATTCTTAAAGGGGTAACTCCATTTGACACGCACATCCATGCGTATTAAAGGCATATATTCTCATTTTTTAACTTAAACGATTACCACGGCAATATCCTAAGCCGTAGTTCAGCCACTTTGACACCCTCACGCTTGTTGAAATTTCGGCCGAGTGTTTTCTGCGCTCGCCACAAAGTCCAGTGAAGATTTAAAGAATATTCAGGACAGCAACGAAAAAAATAAAACTAATTTTTGTCCAAATTTGACAACAGTTTTAACTGATGTTACACGATTGAAAATGAGTTTAAAAATAGGGTTCAGTATGCGTAAAGTATTACGTGTTTTTTTATACTACAAAGGTGTCAAACAAGCTTACGCTCCACCTGATGGTAAGGGCTTCCGTAGGTAGTCTGTGGACGCTTGTAATACCATAGATATCACTAGCGCGTTGCCGACCTTGAACCTTCCTACTCCAAGGAACTGTGGAAACCCTACTCACCGCAGGAACACAACACAAGGTTATTTAACTGCTTCTACTTCTGTAGGGTGGAAGTATCCACCAGTCGTCTGCCCCAAGTAGACAAAAATCTCCAAAGAAATTTATCTGTTCCCTACCGCACAAAAACGAGGATCTGTCGACAGTGATGAACTTCATGCTGGCTGCAGAACTGTCTAGGTAAAAGTGTTTCTGAACCCGATACGTATAGCATCAAAGCGAGTCACTATGTCCGTGTTTGACAATGTGTTTAACTGTCGTGATCGATTCGTGTACGAGTAGCTAATTCGCGAGTTTACTATTTAATAAGAAAAGTAAAAAATGCAGAAAAATATTGGAAATGTCTATTTTTAGAAGTATGTCTATTATTTTTTTCTGTGACAACGTATTCGACACAGATTACATCAGAGCGCTCGCTAGCTCTCTACGCTCGGCTAGCGTGGAGCGCGTAATTTTTACCGCCGCACTCACATCTGAAACTTCGAGATTAATGATCCAGCGCGTCTAGTCATACGGTTCCGCCGAATGCCGTAAAAACGCTATGCGCAATTCAGTTTTGGTTATTGATGTACGATGATATTCGGATGCGGTATCCCATATGTGGCTATGCAAATATGTTTGAATTATTCGAAGACTTAAAAGACAAATAAATATCACAACCAATAATAAAAAATAAATTGATTTTGCTTCCCTTAACTTATTATTGAATATGACTCGCCTTAACCAATACTAAATAGTATAAAGGATTTATTTCAAATGACACTGTACCAATTTTGTGGAATTTTTTAACAAAGATGTGGTTTATGTCTGTTGTACTTTACTTATTAATGTGAAGGCATGCGTGCAACTTCGACCGCCGGAATACTTCGAGAATACCTATAAGTATGCGTTAAAATTTTAAAAAGATAACATTAAATTTTGAAAATAATTTACTGTCATAGAATTACATGTGTATCATTATATTTTGGTTCACTAAAAGTTTAATACCATTGTATGATACTAAATCACCTTTTTTGTCATGTTCTAGCTCGCTACCAATATTGAAAGCATAATTTAAAAAATGCTTTTTCATTTAATAACATATTATTAATTATCAAAAATTAATAGTAATTCCGTTTTGAGAACCAACAAGGTTTACTTCGCTTTTCAGACATATCTTCACATTTTACGCCTTACTATAAAAAATGTATGATATATTTCAACCCACGTTTGTTAGTATGATCAATTTTATCAAACATTTGCTTAATTATATTTTTTCGTTCAACTTAATCGGTAATTAGCTTTAAGCCATTCAATAAGCCACCCAGAGCAGATATGATTCGATCGGCCCTGCCAGAACCAGTTATGACGTAGTATTTTTTACATATATAAGTAATCAAATCGATTTTTCAATGATAAATATTCTTTTCATAAAACGTCAAAAAGCAATCCGGTAGTAGATAAGTTTTGAAAAGTTGTTTTTGTTGTTGTTATATTGTTACGGCTTGAACATAAAGAAATGGAAAAAACAACATCTTTCTCGAAATTTCCAGGACCGTCCGTAAAAATCGTGAATTTATCATAGTGCAGTCGTGTGACGTATAATCTTAGGTTCAACGACACACACATAGAAAGTCTTATCGCTAAAGCTGTCAGCAAACAATAGGCCATAAATTAAACGTTCCCCTCGTTTTAAAAAGCGATGACGTAAATTGTTTACAAGATGTTGGGAGTTCCTGGACCTTCCAGAGATTTCGGGATCGAGTCATTTAGGTATATAAGGGAGCTGAGTTGCGAGACAAGTCAGTTAATAATTCGAAAGCGAAGCGACAACAAGAAGCGAAATAAGAGAGAAATAAACAGTGTTATTCTGCAAGTACCTACACAGGGTTATTCTGAGAGTGAACGATTAATGTGTTTTGTTTTGTTATTGTTTTTTTTGTACTAGCTGTTTACGAATAAATTTGTTTTGAGTGTCACTACGGCATCTTATTACCCACGAATGTAACATTTGGTGTCAGAAGTGGGATGCCGTTAGTGACGCGTGACGAAGAGATTCGTACTCCGCGAACGAGGAGACAAGCCGAGATGGACGCCGCACGTCATCGTCAGCGTAACGAAGAGGAAGGACATGCTGCTACGGTACCATCTGAAGAATCGGTGAGTTTGGCGACATTGTTGGCTGCTATCCAGGCCAGTCTGGCGAGTCAGGAGGCCACCCGCCGCGAGTTTCAAGAGAGTCAGGAGGCCACCCGTCGCGAGTTTCAAGAAGCTATGCAAGGAAGTCAAGAAACCGTATTGGCAAAGATCGACAGTGGCATCACGGTCCTGGGAGAAAAAGTCAAGAACCTCATGATTGAGGTTAAGGAGGTAATACACAGGACGGATAATATTGAGAGTCGAGTCGACGGGCATGATAACGACCTGCAGAAAATAACCAACAGAATTAGTAAGCTCGAGACACGTGAGCCAGTAGCCGTAGTAGCTTCACCGTCGTCTGCGAAATTTGAAGTGCCACGTTTTGACGGGACAACATCTTGGGCAGCCTTCAAGTACCAGTTTGAAACACTGGTAAGAGGTAATGGCTGGAACAATGAGCAGTCATTTGTGGCTCTTACTCTGGCACTACGAGGAGACGCCGTCATGATTCTCGAGAACTTACAAGCGGATGAAAAGACCCTGGAGTCACTGATGGAAGCATTGGATACGCGTTATGGTGACAAGCACATGGAACATGTCTATCGCGCTCAGCTTCGGGATAGAACCCAGAAATCTAGCGAAAGTCTGCAGCAGTGGGCTCTTGAGGTTGAACGTTTGGTCCGTCGAGCTTATTCATCAGCTCCTTCAGGTACGATTGAAGTAAATATACTCCAGGCATTTGTCGACGGTATAAAAGATGGTGAGATTAGAGCTGCCGTACGGCTTGGTCATCATCAGACCCTCAAGAGTGCGCTTGCACATGCTTTGGAAGTGGAAGCTGTTCGTCAGGACACAAAACCCTATAGAGTTCGGGAAATTGTGACTCCACCTGCAACCAAACGGTTTACGCCAACGTGTTATGGTTGTGGAGAGAAAGGGCACTTGCGAGTCGATTGCCCCAAGGGAAAGAGAAGAATGGTGTCATCTGAGACCCAAACAGATGGAACCTTTCCTGTTAAAGCAAGTATCACCAGGAACGCAGGATGGGTGCGAGCTGTTCAACGTACAGACCCGACGATCACAGTGACACAAATTTATGACGGGAATAGTCTGGTCATCGAGGGTAGTTTGAACAACCAAACTTGCAGTTTTACTGTGGATACAGGAGCTTCACGGACAGTTGTTAAGCCAGAACTACTAAAGCGCACCATTCTGTGGCAGAGGCCATCTCAACTGTGTCATCTGCAAACTGCAACCGGCGAGTCAGTTTCCGTCCTCGGTGAGACAGATGTAGAGCTAAGAATTGGTGATCAAGTTTACGTCCACTCAGTGTTAATAGCAAATATAACAGATGATTGTATACTAGGACTTGATTTCTTGAAGAGTCAGAAATGTGTCTTGGACGTCTCAAGAGGTGTGCTGAAGTTTCCTGACCAGGAAGTTTGCTTAAAAGGATCCAGCGCATGTAAGGTTTATTGCCTGAAAGACACCATACTGGCTCCTAGATCAGAAAACCTGGTGGAGGTGAAGTTCCCTAAGAACATTAAGTACAAAAGGTGTGCAATAATTGAAGACCTGGGCCACCACCCGAATACCATCACTGCGAGGACACTGGTCATGACACAAGGGAAAACTAAAGTGAGAATTATTAACCTGGGCAAAGAAGAAATTCACCTAAAGAAGAACAGTGTGATTGGCAGATGTGAGGAAGTGGGCTACCTCAAACGCCTGGATAGCACTGAGATGAAGCAGGGTTGTGAAGGACTTAAGGATGATCACTTTGGTCAGCTTATAGAAACATTCAAGGAGAATTTATCAGCATCAGAGCTACGGCGAGCCAAGGAACTTTTGCTGCAGTTTCGGGATATTTTTGCAACTGGTAACGAATGTGGAAGAACGGGACTTGTGAAGCATCAAATAGACACTGGTGATGCAAGACCTATTAAGCAAAGGCCTCGACGAATACCTTGGGCCAAAGAACCCGAAGTAGCAGAAATGATAAAGGACATGGCTAATGCTGGAATCATTGAACCTTCTACTAGTCCATGGTCATCACCGGTGGTGCTGGTGAGGAAGAAAGATGGCAGTACAAGGTTCTGTGTGGATTACCGCATGCTGAATAATGTGACAAAGAAGGACAGTTACCCTTTACCCCGGATTGACGATACACTGGACTTGCTGAGTGGGAAGGAGTGGTTCTCTACTATTGATCTGAAGAGTGGATATTGGCAGGTAGAGATCAGCCCACAAGATAAGGAAAAGACAGCATTCAGCACAGGGATTGGAAACGGACTATGGCAGTTTAATGTTATGCCATTTGGCTTGTGCAACGCGCCAGCGACTTTCGAACGCCTTATGGAAAGAGTTATGGTTGGTCTTCTTGGTGACGTATGCTTAGTATATTTGGATGATGTGATCATACTAGGCCGAAATTTCTCTGAGAACTTGAGGAATCTTGAAAAAGTATTTACCCGGATACGCGGAGCAAACTTAAAACTAAACCCTAAAAAGTGTGCTCTATTTAAGAAGGAAGTCAGTTACTTGGGACACATAATCTCGGCTGAAGGAGTAAGAACTGACCCAGAGAAGATAAAGGCCGTCCAGGAGTGGCCTGTCCCCAGAAACAAAACAGAAGTGCGCTCATTTCTGGGTTTATGCGCATATTATATACGTTTTGTTAAGAACTTTTCGGACATTGCCAAGCCGTTACATCAGTTAACAGAAGAAAAGAGGGACTTCGTCTGGAATTCGAACTGTCAATCTGCTTTTTGCGAACTTAAGCAGCGAATGTGTGAAGCACCTATTCTAGGTTACCCAAGCAGAGAAGGAAGGTTCATCGTGGACACTGACGCCAGTAACATCGGAATTGGAGGAGTGTTATCACAAATACAAGGGGATCGACAAGTCGTAATAGCATATTTCAGTAAGGCGCTTTCTAAGCCTGAAAGAAATTACTGTGTCACTCGTCGGGAACTACTTGCTGTTGTGAAAACCTTGCAACATTTTCACAAATACCTCATAGGAAGGCAATTCACCTTAAGGACGGATCACGCTGCCTTAAAATGGCTGCTTCAGTTTAAAAACCCAGAGGGGCAAGTCGCAAGATGGCTCGAGCAACTGCAGGAGTTTGATTTTATAATTGAGCATCGCAGTGGGAAGGGGCATAGTAATGCAGATGCTTTGTCGCGACGGCCTTGTGCGAACGATTGCAAGCACTGCTTACGAAATGAAGAACGTGAGGATGTAAGGCTTGTAAGAATCGATGACAGTATGAAGAAAGCCCAAGAAGAAGATGACGACTTACGACCGATACTGGACTGGAAGCACAATGGAATCCGACCTCAGTGGAGTGACGTCTCATCTTACGGACCAGTCACCAAAGGTTATTGGGCCCAGTGGGACAGTCTGTCCTTGGAAAATAGCGTCCTATGTAGAAGATGGGAATCCAACGATGGTAAAGTGGTAACCATGCAAGTGGTAGTACCACGAAGTCAGGTGACCCGCATATTGAGGCAAATTCACGATGGTGTTTCCGGTGGTCATCTAGGAGTAAAGAAAACCCTGCTGAAGGTTAGACAGCGGTTCTACTGGTTGGGTTGTAGAGAAGATGTGGAGAACTGGTGCCGTAAGTGTACTGCTTGTACGTCAGTAAAAGGCCCACAGACACGAAGCAAGGGTAAGCTGAAGTTATACAACGTAGGAGCACCCTGGGAACGCATTGCCATTGACGTCGCAGGACCGTTTCCAATGACTGAGGAGGGCAACAAATACATTGTAGTAGTACAGGATTACTTCACCAAGTGGCCTGAAGTATTCGCGACGACAAATCAAGAAGCGACTACGGTGGCAAAGAAACTGGTTAATGAAGTAGTCTGCCGCTACGGTGTACCAATGGAGATTCATTCAGATCAAGGGAGGAACTTTGAATCTTCTCTCTTCCAAGAAATATGCAATCTCCTTGGCATTCATAAAACACGTACGACTCCCGCTCATCCACAGTCGGATGGTATGGTTGAAAGATTTAATCAGACCTTGGAAAATCACTTGGCAAAAGTCGTGGAAGACCATCAGAGAGACTGGGACCGCTACATACCTCTATTCCTAATGTCTTATAGATCTGCTGTACACGATAGTACAAGATTCACGCCTGCAAAAGCAAATTTCGGAAGAGAAATGAGACTGCCAATTGATGTGATAACCGGCGTGCCACCTGATAAACCACAACCCATTACGGATTTCGTGTGCGATCTTCAAAACCAGTTGGAGGAAGTACACCAGAGGGTGCGAGAGAATAGTCTTAATACTAGCATAAAGATGAAGACTAGATACGACCGCAATGCAAATGCCAGTGGTTTTGAAGAAGGATCCCTCGTATGGCTCCATAACCCTCTTCGCAGAAAAGGGAAGTCTCCTAAACTTCAAGCCCGGTGGGAGGGGCCCTATACTGTCGTCACTAAGATTAACGATGTGACCTATCGCATTAAGAAAGGATTAAGAGGAAAACCGAAGGTAGTTCACATAGATAGATTGGCGCGATACCACGGAGATAATGCTCGGGACGAGCATAACTAAGAGGGAGGTAATGTTACGGCTTGAACATAAAGAAATGGAAAAAACAACATCTTTCTCGAAATTTCCAGGACCGTCCGTAAAAATCGTGAATTTATCATAGTGCAGTCGTGTGACGTATAATCTTAGGTTCAACGACACACACATAGAAAGTCTTATCGCTAAAGCTGTCAGCAAACAATAGGCCATAAATTAAACGTTCCCCTCGTTTTAAAAAGCGATGACGTAAATTGTTTACAAGATGTTGGGAGTTCCTGGACCTTCCAGAGATTTCGGGATCGAGTCATTTAGGTATATAAGGGAGCTGAGTTGCGAGACAAGTCAGTTAATAATTCGAAAGCGAAGCGACAACAAGAAGCGAAATAAGAGAGAAATAAACAGTGTTATTCTGCAAGTACCTACACAGGGTTATTCTGAGAGTGAACGATTTGTGTGTTTTGTTTTGTTATTGTTTTTTTGTACTAGCTGTTTACGAATAAATTTGTTTTGAGTGTCACTACGGCATCTTATTACCCACGAATGTAACAATATGTTGAAAATACCCGTGAATTAATATTTATTACTTATTGTGTAGTAAAACATTTTACAATTTAAATAAAAAATATGCCACAAAAACGCGGCATCATGTTCATGTGACCGCACGTGACGTTACTGACGTCATCATTTAATAAATAAAACTAAGGTTAAAGGTTGAGTTTAGTAGAATTTCAGTTAAAATATGAAATTTCCTCAGCACCTATATAATTTTAAAATCATAATTTTAGTAACACTTAGTAATAACTTTAGAGTCGATTTTCGCATGACAAGAATAACACAAAACGATGTATCAAAACATTGTACGATGACGGCACGTAATCTAATTGGCGTTTCCAGACAATAAGTCGAAAGAGAAATTAAAGAAATTAATAGGTTTTTCTTCCAGATTTGTATATTTGTAAACATATTGTCAACTCGCAAATTTAGAATTTCGTTCGGTTTTCTCAAAATACCGCATCTACTTTCAAAAATTCATTCGAATCTCTCGTCCATCCAGACCTTTAATTGCTCCCATCTTGATACGGCTGGTATATCGAGCGGCAAAATGGGTTTTTCGCTGCGGTAAACGTTAGCAACTTTGTACCGAACACATTATCAGATTTGTTACCGACTTCCCTTACGTCGCATTTGTTTTGACATACCTATGACATAGTTGTTATATGTTTTTTTTTTATATCACGACAAAGTTACAGCGCTGTTCTTGAGCACAGTTCGATCTAGAAATAATTATGACCACCGAGTGATCTACAATACATCGCCAGTCGTCGCTGTGATACCGGCCTGCTCAAATGTCTTCTCACGTAAAGTTGGAGGAATCCATGTTGTAGGAAAGAAGATAGTTTCACAGCTTCACAGTATAGCAAAAACTTCTATGTCCGTATCGGAAAGGTGCCTCCACTTTTATTCTGGCAACCTATCGTCTCGATGTAACTTTTTTTTTATTATCAAGCTGTATGTTTCGTATGTAGGATAATGTCCTAGTCAAGTGATAGTAATTCATAAATCTGTCGTGGACTACGAAGATAATCTTTAATTCACTTCAAAGTCAAAATATTTTGAATAAAACACGATTGATATAAGATAAAATTATTAGAAAAAACTTGACTCTTCAAAACTAAAACAAAAACTTAACATGACTGCAAATTACCCTTAAGAGGAAATGCGTGTGGCGTTTAGTCCATACAAATGTATTTCTCTGTTTAACCTTGGATATAAGCACTAGAGCAAATATTTTTGTACCATACAATTTGTATCTACCCTATTTTTGGATTTTTTTCCATAAATTAATTATAATAAAAACTAGGAGCCTTCTAAAATTACTAAAATTGTCCAGGATATGCAGCAAACAAATTTGAAGAATATAAAAAATAAGAAAAACACATAGGCCAGCCAAAGTCCTTAAAAATATTAAAATCGGTTCAGTTTTAGTGCTGAAGTTGTCTCTCTCGCGTTCCAAAGATTTCTTATATAACATATTCTTTAAATTTTGCTTCCTAACAAGTATCAGAGTTTTCGAGGTGTATAAACCTTCTCTGATGAGACGTCGCTACGTGCCATTCGGGCAACGTCGCGTCTTGTCGGGTCTTTTTGACTCGCCGCTCTCCTCTCAACATTCATACTAAACCCTTCTCTCTCTGCTACACACACTACTTTACGTGTAGTGTATCAGCATAGTTTCCTATGATTACCGTATAGATTATTCGTAAAACATATCAGCAAGTTTAAGTAAATCTATATTAACAGATTAATATATTATCGATATAGGTTTTGGCATAGTAGCCATAATCTCACCTGATGTTAAGTGACGATGTGGCCCAAGATGAGAACATGCTAAACCTAGTGGAAGACTGGCTCTCTCATGTGCAGCTGCCGGAACACAACTATTGGTGCTTGGCGACAGATTTTCAACTTGAGAGTGATAGCTAGCCAGGCGGGCATTAGAAAAAGCCTTGCCACCACGCTATGATTTCCTCACAATGTTTTCCTTCACCGAAAGCACAGGCTCATTGATATTTATTAGTAATTATAGTGAAATGTCTCTACTGTTTACCTAGGTACTCAGCGATCAAGTGAATCAAACCCAAGGTAAGTATGTTGTTAACCATTTTTCGATGTTAATTATTAATATTTCAATATAAATTTAGATATTTTACAATCTTCCGGGCGTCTCATGACGTCCCACATTTTAATATATATTCGAGTATATGTTTTAAAATGAAAACCTTTAAACTTGGATCATATTTCTTATAGATTTAGTGAAATTCATCAATAACATATAATACAAAACATCATCATTTGATGATTAGTATATCATATTATTTCTTTATGAGTGTTTTAATGTAATATCTATTTCCATTCCATGGATTTCTCTGAAACATTAACATACTCTATAATTTAAATAAGAGATCGCCCGAAGCATCCGACTTGACTCGATAGTGAACCACGCATCGAACAAAAGCGAAAAACTCTGTTATTAAATGTTCATTAGGCTGCGACAACAAACTTACTATAACATCTTCAAAGACTAAATCGCTAACAAACATTTAGCGATTTATATTTTTGTGACCGCAAATAATTATTTGTCAGTAATTTTACACGGTTTTTAACTTTATTTGCGGTCGCCAATTTCATAATGGTATAGTTTTTAATGGTTCATATTATATTATTTAGCAGCAAAAGTGATTTGGTAAATCAAAAGTTTGTATTGGCATATCTGGGAGTCAGTTCAACTCGAATGAATTAAATAGGGTTTTGAAGTAATTTGTTTTACTTATGATTACTATTTTTATATATACAATACTAGGGCTATTTATTCCAGTTTGAAGAGTGTGATCGGTGACATATATTGGAACAAGAAAATATAAGATGTTGAATTAAATAACTATTAGCTGATGTGCCCGCGACGCGACGCGACGCGTTTATCTCGCAGTAAGTTCTTCAACTCGTATTTTTATTTTATTAAGTTTTAATGAACTCTAAAAGTATTATAAACAAATCTTATTGCCTAATTAATTTAGAATTTTATAATTACTTACTACTTACTTACTTACTTAACTACTTACTTTTATAATTAGTATAATAACATTTCATAAAAAAAAAAAAAAAAATTTATAATTACTAATAATAATATTGATAATTATTATAGCCTATAAATTTAGAAGTGACATAACCTTCCGGTGTATAATATTTCATAAGCATAGATCTAATCGTGTTTGAGTTCAATCCAGACATACAAACAGACAGACAGACAGATAAAAACTTTGTATTTGTGATCTGTGGCCTTTATAGTAGGGAGCGTTCAAGTATTACGTAAATAATTTTGGGGGCTTGGGGGGTCTTCTGAAACGTTACGATGCGTTACGGAGGCGGGAGGGGGTTTTGAACTACGCGTTACGTAACATTGTTTAACCCTTCAGACGGTCGTGTAGAGTATTTTTTGTGACTTTTTGTGACCTGTTTGTGACTTTCAGGTAAAAATATTCACTTGGTGGTGGTTACGTAACGTTTTACTGGGAGGGTAAAGAAAAACGTTACGGCGCGTTACACTCAAGAATCTCCAAAAAATGCGTTACGTACCTAATACTTGAACGCTCCCGTAGGCATCTGCAAAAAAAATTTGGAAATAAAAAAATACGTGTACATATTTATTAATATACATACGAGTAGGATTTGATAAACCCAAATACAATTTATTTTATAATTTAAATTATTAATTCGAACTGAACGGACGGGAATCGTTTTCAGAAATCTAGGTTTATAGTTAATCCGAATACATTACGTCTACACGATTTCACCTAACGGTGCATTAGTGTAGAGAAATCAAACAACACTTAAAACTAAGTTGCAGTGTAATATCGTCGCTGATGTACGTATTCCCGCGGCGACTTGGATGAAACCGTCTTTGTGCTGCGTTCAAACTGGTTAATAAATATTTACACGAGACAGTAGCATAGTAGAAAACTATTACATGCGTTTATTTCATTCGAGAGACTTCCACTGCTAGACGTAAGCCTTCCCCAAAAATCGCCACTACAACTGGTTCTGCGCTGCTCACATCCAGCGGCTTTCCGCAATCTTCATCAGGTCATCGGTCTACATTGTAACGGGTCTACCTACGCAGCGTTTTTCGGTACAAGGTCACCACTCGAGAACTCTGCGACTCCATTGTCCTTTCGTTCTACGAGCATTGTGTCCTGCCCACTGTTACTTAAGCTTAGCAATTCTGAGGGCTGTCGTTGGTCGGTAAGAGAAAGAGATATTATCCTCATCAACCCTAATTGTACTATTAATAATTATTGGTTGATCCTTGATCACACTAGACATGGCTATGATCACCTACTAAGCGATATATGTGTAAACGAAGACTAGGAAAAATAACTAGTGAATATTAGTTAAATAAATTATGAATGGTTTACTAAAGTAAAAAACATTATTACAAATTTTGTATTTATATAAAATGTCAATATTTAATTTGGAATTTATGAACTACACTTATGTTTCGAAATGAATAAATATAGGGAAATTTATTAATATGTATATTTTATAAACGAAAAAATATGATAATATTTTGTAATATTATTCTTATTTTTGGATTGTTTCTTCCTAAGCTATGCTGTTTATCGTTATAGGTTTGGTGTAGTGGCCACAATCTCACCTGATGTTAAGTAACGATGTGGCCCAAGATGATAACACGCTAAACCTTGTGGAAGACTGGCTCTCAAGTGCAGCTGCCGGAACATACCTATTGGTGCTTGGCGAGAGATCTTCAACTTGAGGGTGGTAGCTAGCCAAGCAGGCATTAGAAAAAGCTCTACCACCATGATATGGTTTCCTCACGATATTTTCCTTCACTGAAAGCTCAGGCTCATTGCAGGGATTCGAACTCACGTCAGTAGACGCGAAGTCGTACACGCTACCACTGAGCCATCATTGTTTCAATGGATGGTCGATTCGGTCGCGACTACCATACACCAGGTGTAACATCCGCTATAGTGGCACACTTAGGCGTGTCATGTTCCGGTATCAACCGGTGAATATCCAGTTATTAATCGGGATGGAAGGGATTTATACAGGACTAGGTCGCAACCACTAAGCACTAGAGATACGCCCGTCATAGTTACTCTCTTTTGCTTTGTCACGTTTCGGAATCAATCAGTGTATATTCAGCTGCCTTGAGAAGCTTGCTGAGGAACATAACCGTGACGACCGATGATGGAATACCGAGTTCTAGGTGATACCCGTTGTTTTTGATTGTACTGTGGAACATTCTTTACATATTCCTCTCTACTAGGTGTAGCATGATTGGTGGAATATCTCCACGCTACATTAGATCGCAACCTTGTGTTGTGTTCCTGCAGTAAGTTTGGTTTCCAAAGCTCCTTGGAGAATGGAGGTTCAAGGTGAGCAATGTGATAATGATACGTATGGTGTTACAAGCGTCCATAGGCTACGGTAACCACTTACAATCAGACGGGCCGTATGCATGTTTACCATCTTAGTAGTATAATAAAAACCAGGCACAGTGACAATAAAAAGTGGATAAGGCATGTGAGATTTTGAACGCAATTTAACATGCAAATGTTTAGCACTCAGCAAGTGGAAGTCTCAATGTGAACAGACTATGATAATCGAATAGACAAGTTAGCACCTGTTGACAGCCGATGCAAATTCTCAACACGTGTTCACTATTTGCACGTGGAATCTCAAAGACACCCAGGAGGGTTCAATCGTGAACTAAGAATAATCTGTACTAAATCTTCGATTGAAGTCGTATTTTAGCTATGTTTTCGTGGTAGAATCGTTATGGTCTTCTTTTGATCTCGACTGATGTATTTAGTTAAGTGGCTATCGATATGGATAACAGGATAAATAATACTGCAGTGGAGTTTAAACCCGAATAGTTGTGTATGTTCTGATAGCATAAAATATATGTATATCGGCAATAACCCATTTGAAGCTATTATGGCTCAGTGGTAGCTTGTAGTGGTAGCATCTATCGACGTCAGTTCGAACCTTGTAATGATTCTGAGCTTTCAGTGAAGGAATATATCGTGATAAAAACATAACATAGTGGTAGGATACTTTCTTATGTCCACCTGAGTAGCTATCACCCTCGAGTTCAAAATATGTCGGCTAGCGTGTTAAAAGGAAATCACATGCTAATTTTCAAGGTCCTAGCCCCAGTAGTTTGGGTTGTGCGTTGATTGGTCAGTCAGTCAGTGAATCAGTCAGCTAGTCATTTTCTTAGTTTATATATAAAGACAAGTAACGACATCTATTAACCAAAGGCACTACCAATGAGAGCCAGTGACATATAATGGGGCATAGCTCATCTATGACGCGAACAAGCAGCGGGAAAAGCGATAATAATATGTATAAGAATGCATTACGCATAAGAATGAGAAAAAGAATACCATGTTTGAAACTTATGTTCAATGGGATAGCGATCAAAATACATCGTTCTTGAAGCACCGAGTGGTTCGACAGAGATAAACAAAGCAATTCTAAAACAAAAAAAAAACGCACAAATAGAGTTACAAAGCAACCTTTTCTTACCGCAAAAAAGTTTTCCCAGGTCCAGGCAGGCATTTTTCCGTCCCTCACAAACGGACCGCAGTCGTGAAAAAAGTTGTCGGCACTCGCGCGATCCGACAAAAGCCGTTTTTTTTTTCGGCCTCGTATTATTATATATTTTTTTTATATATATATTATTTTTTGTTGCCCTCGTTGTACTTTTCACAAAATATAAAACGGCATCGTTAGCGGTTAACATTTGTTAGAATATTTGAGATATTTTTGCGCGGGCCTCTCCCTTTTTTTTGAAGTCTCGGTTTTATTTTTTTGCGTTTGAGGTCCTCCTCTGAAAGAGTTATCTCGTTAAGTAGAGGTATTTAAAAATAAGTTTCTTTAACAAGGTATATTATTTTGCGTAGCTTGTGCAGTGAAATGTTCCTTTTGTTGTTCAACTTACAGGTGTTTAAGCTTGTCGGTTTTTTCGGATATAAGATTATCGCTGGTTTTGAAATACATTTCATATAAGCATAGTATACTCTAGTGAAAACAGCGACAACCGAGAGATCGGTAGTCCGTCTGTATATATACATTGGCTGACCCCAAAACGCGACAAATCGAAAGGATCCCGCTGCCACCTTCAACTAGTCTCTCAATGCGGCCTTATCTCCTTGCGCTAGATTGGTTTGACTGCTCCAACCAACTATTCAGACACGTCACCCTCAATGGCATCACCGAACATCGAGCGTGAACACGTCAAAGCCGTTTGGCTGCACGGCTTTGTCGGATGGGTGGCCGAAGCCTACCCCCAGTAATATGTGTCACCCATTTTGCACTACCCAGGAGTCACGTGTGGGGAAACTATAGTAAAACCTAAGGACACGAGTGACATTGACTCCCAAAAAAGTTTTAAGTAGCAGTCTCAGTTATAAGTAGAGACTCACGCACTAGTATCTTAGGGTCCACGATTCTCTCTTATAGAGGTTTCTATTTCTTATACATAGATGTTTTAGAAGCTAAAAATCACAGGACCAGCCAATTACTCTCACTTAAAGAGTTTTCTTCCTTATCCAGTTCTCACTTACTCAGGTATGATTGTATTATTAAATCCTGTAGCATAAATACACCGTCTCTTTCAATGTAACATCGTCTCAACGTTTTACCGTAGCCCGCACAATGTGAGGGCCAATTTGAATATCATGGTTGCAAACAATCGTACCGCTAAAAATATTAAAAGATAAACTAGTCACGTCAGTGCTAAACTAGGGTTGTCACACGTTCAATATCATATATCATTATACATGCATCACGTAATATTTGTAAGGTTTACCTTACATGCGAATGCTTCATGCAATCGGTGAACAAAAGAAATCCGCGACTTACACGTTTACTGTGTTTATCACCTCAAGATTTCCCTTTTTTTACGTGGGTAAATCCGTCATGGGTACACGCGCTCGGGGGTAGTTATGTGAGACTCCTACTGACTAAAACTCCACGGTGCACTGTCTGCCAATCTAATGGGATATCACGAAATCGCACGAAAGTGCACTGCGACACCACGGCGGCAAGACCCGAAAGGGCCACCCTCTGACGGAGACAATCCGGTGCAAGGGAAATGTCTTCCCATTCGCCGAACTAGTGCAAGAGGGAGATGGAACCATCTCGCCATGGTTCGGCCTGGCAGTGGAAGGAGACGAATGACCGCATCACCTCTCCCACCAGTCAGGCTATGATTTTTTAACGAGGTTTTCTCCTCTGCCGTCGATGAACACGGCAGGGGAAAGAAGCGAATAAATGATCCCCCTCTTCCGCCAGTTCGGAGTTTTTTATAGAGTTTTCTCCTCTGCCGTCGTTGGTAATCATTCCGTCCGTCAATTCCGGCTGTGAATTTCAGCGAGGTGCCCACCTCTTCCTCGTTGGTTATCTTCCAGCGTCCGTCCGTAATTTTTTTTAAGGTGGTTTTCTTCACCGCCGTCAGCGTTTTTTTTTTCAGAACTTATATCCTCTTAATTTTTTAAAGAGGTTTTCTTTCTCTGCCGTCCAAAACGAGTCCGTCCATAGTGGACAAGCCTAAGTGAGCCTACTCTTACCCTCCCCTGTCTCCTCTGATAATTATTGAGGTACAGGGGTGGGACGCCGACGGTCTAGTATTAGCCGCCAGCCATAAGGACTAACGTTGCCCAGGGCACACCACAAAGAGGTTCCAGATATAGTGATTCAAGACTTCCCTGCTTCAACTGGTAGTTAGTAAATATGATAGATAGACCTACGGTTGGTTATAGTTGGTCATGGTTTGCGGTAATAAATTTAAATGTACGGCATTTTCATTTACTAACTACCGTAAAATAAATAATCAATCTGGATTTAAAAAAAAACTGGATGACATGACAGTTGTGACTGAATGGATCATAACCACTATTCACCAGGTGTAAACACCCACCATAGTTTATATCCAGCTACCAACAAGCTTACAGGCCAACATGATAGAGACAACGGCGATGTATTACCGATCCCTAGCTAGTTGCTCGACGTTATTTTTGAATTGTACTGCGCGTACCACCAAGAAAAGTGTTGTGACTGGTTTGCATACATTATATTTATTTATAAAATAAAATACGAAGATAATAATTTAGTAGGAGCCGCAAATAAAAGTTAGCTAAGTTAATAATTAAACATGTGGTACTGACAACCCTAGCACACACAGTAAACAATGTACAGTGGACAAATATGAAAATATAAGTTCTACCGCACATGTATCGGCATTTGCACAACTCATTTGCCTACCGTTCGGTGTATAATGTCGTACAAAAATGTTTCTTCAAGATCTATTCCATAAAATTCTTAAGGCTTACTAACGGACTAAGCACAGGTTAAATGGGTGGGTTTACAAGCTTAAAATTTTGGACACGAGTTCCTTTATAGCATAGGAGAGTACTATGAAACAATTCTGGAATTTTATCCTCTAAGGGGGGGATAAATATAGATGATTTTGCCGTTGTGCCATGCAACATACACACGGCTAGTTGTTGTTAAAAAAAATTCTTTATTGTTATAGGTTTGGCGTAGTGGCTACAATCTCACATGATGTTAAGTGATGATGTGGCTCAAGATGATAACACGCTAAACCTAGTGGAAGACTGGCTCTCAAGTGCAGCTGCCAGAACACACCTATTGGGGCTTGGCGACAGATTTTCAACTTTAGCTAGCCAAGCGGGCATTAGAAAAAGCCCTACCACCATGCTATAATAATTATGCTATAACAATTTAAAAATATATGTATATAAGGCTAATTACCTAGGATATATTGAGAAGTCCTTAAAAAATTACAAATCTGTTACCGACTGTACAGATGACCGATTCAATACAATAAACAATCACGGACACACTTTTTGCTTTGACTGTCCCCTGCAGACATATCGGTCTGTAAGTGACTGTCGAGTCTCCGGGTTTTGCATTTGAATAACCGATCAGCGATTTATGGTCACCGTCTACCATAACAATATCGATTTTAATAGGCCTCTCTTATACGGCCAGAGGATTATGTCGTTGACAAATATATGTGCGTCGCATACGTTTGAATTAATGTTTCGTTTGTCTGATGTTATTCGAACGGTTTTACTTAGCGCTAGCTCTTGACTGTGGGTTCGTTCAGATGGAATTAATGGATACAATGTATTTTTTTTTAAATTTAAGTGTGTTAGAATCTGTGTGAGATTTTTACAGGAAAGCAACAGTGTTCGTCCTGCTGTATTCCAAACTGAGGAGTGTGGTTTGCAACACCTACAACACACGAGCCGTTCCAACTCCAGGAATAGCGACATATTAAAACTGGCCTCAACTCTAGTCTTTCTGAGGTTGGCTATAACTGAGCAATGTCTTCTTAAAATCAAGTGGATTGTACGCTTGTCAAAAACCCATTTTTGGAAAATTACTGTGTTTTAGCATAAGAGTAAGGGCGATTGTGAGCGTCCATGCAAGCTTAAAAGCCTACCACGGCGATTGTCGCCATATATACATCGGTTGATCCCGCATCGTAAAGGATCGAAACAACTCGTTATGACAGTATTTTCACTGTGTGTGGTGGCTGACATCCAGTCGATCGTAAGTGTTGTACAATCATCTTCTATATCTTCTTTACATATTATAAAATTCAACTTCTCTCTGTATGAATGTCCGTTTATGTTCTTTTCACGCGAAAACCACGAATCCGATTTACATGGTTTTTACTTTAATTCACAGATATGTTACCTGGCCAGGTTATGGGATATATTTTGTTGCATAAAGTAATATACAAAATAAGCAGTGACGATAATGATCAGTCAATTTGGAAAAAAAAAACGCTTTTTAGAATATTAAATGGCTTACGCTGAGTAAACCATAAAAGATATATCAAAGTAATGTACTACATAATTGTAGATCTTAAAAAGACATATAAAACATCCAGCGATAGCATATGCTTATCTTCCAAGTATCAACCCACAATAAGCATTTTTTAGGACAGCACAAGTCGCGCTTGAGCTCTACCGTCAGCTTTCTATAGTCCACGAGAGCGGAGCCGCGGGCATAGCTAGTTTTGTAATACATTTAATAGTCGACGTTTTTAAATTTTATACTAACCTACGAAGCAGGTGCCAAACCACCAGATTATCGTACTATCTGCAAATATGTCACTGCTGGGAGAAGGTCTATTCCTGAGGGAAAGCACCTTAATCAGCACTTCAGCCAGCGACGTATAGGAGACTTCAAACGGTATGAAATCCACTTTTATTTTACATTAATAATGATTTTTTTTAATATATCGAGGTACCTACTATTACAGATAGTACCGATAAGTGTACTTGAAAAAATTTTTGACACAAGCGGGAAGCAAAGCTAAGTTTGCTAAGTCGTGATTAGTCCGTTCAAAATGGCATTTAACTTTAATATAGTTAGTTTTGATGATACCATTCGTTATGCAAAGACAACCCGAAATTCTGCGAAGAGGATTATTAAAAAAAAAAAAAAATTAGTCTTATTGATAAAACGTAATTGAACTGCTCGTCGGCTGACTGACCAACGAAATTGAAGTTCGTATCGAAAATAATTTAAAAGGATAATCCGTTGAATTTGATCGACAGGAAAATTAAAATAATATATTAAAAAAAAAAGATAAAAATCATCATAAATGGTAGTCGCCAATTTAATCGTGATATGATAACCAAACAAAACCATCGAAAAATCGAAAACCCGAAGGTGTAATACCAAACTCGACTTATAATTGGTTCAATCATCGGTATCTTTAAGTCTTAAAACGGATATTTTACAAGCGAAATTCAACTGTGAAATCTCTTACATAAAGTTGAAATTTGTGGTTCAAGCGAAAGGAGTTAGAACGATTGGAAATTATTTTAATATTTATAAGGCAAGGCTACGTCAAAACCGTAGAGCCGTCTTCCACGCCGATGACGTTTGACGGGTGTTCTGACGTACCCCTCCTGTTGTGGTGCATATGTAAGGAATATTCAAAATATAATATAATAATTAATATATACAGGAATATTCAAATTGAAGAGATTCTCCTTCGAGCTGTTGGAATGTTAAGATTTCAGTTGTTGGATCGACTGCAATAATCCCTATATATTACAGAATATACCAAGTCTTCTGTGCACTTTGATTTATGATAAATATTATATTAAAATGATGTACGTTATGACATTTAACTATTATAACAATAACATGGTCATATCTATTTATCTAAAATTAATTAGACATACTGGTTCTATATTTTAGGCAGGGCTGATGGAGACGATTGGCAGTTGCCGTTGAATTTAGGATAATACTTATCATCAGGCACCGTACAAATAATTTGCTGAGCGACTTGAAAAATAAGTTTTGGTGGAACCGCATATGATGATTTCTAAATTCGCTAGTCTCTCATGACTTGGACCACGTGTAAACAGTATCACAACTCAATGAACAAATAAAACATAAAGATTCCGTATCGCGGGTTTTGAATAACTGACAGCCAATATGGAAGATTGTTTCATATACAAAACCTAACGTCGTTTTGTACCATTTATGTATACTAGACTTTATCATGGTTTTACCTGATTCTTTTACGAATAAATTTTAAAAAGTGCATAATAAGTTATAATTTTGAAGTTCACTCTTAAGTTGTCAAACTTCAGAGTCAATCCACTTATAATTTTAACATCTCCAGTTAAGACCATGTTAAATATTGGTCAAACACAAGTTTAAATAAGGTTAACTAAATTTATATAAATTTAATAGCATGTGTGTGGTTTTCAAAATTGCTTGACAAAGTGACTGCACTGTTCCTGATAAACAATCGGGAAATCGTTAATCCATCACCGGTAGCCCTTGTCACGTTGACTTGTCAAGCCTCTGCCCTGCTGCAGCTGATTATATAGTGGCTGATTCCGAAACGCGACAAACCAAAAAGAAGCCATGGTGTTTATCACCATATGTATTTATCACCATGTGTATGGTGGTCTCGGTCCGGTTGAGTGCAGATCACTACCATCCCAGTTGTTTACTTGATAAACGTCAATTAATCCCGAAACATGACACACCTAAACATGCCACTATGGGCGACCCACTTGTCGTATCCACCATCCACAGGTTAAACAAAGATAGCCCACTGGCACATCTATTTCTGAAATAAGCAGTGCTTTGTGTTCCAGCCTGAGGGGTACAGTTGTACACGCTCCGACACAAGGGCGCTCCAACTCAATCTTCAGGCTTAACATAGCAAGCCATAAATAATTGACCTAGCGATAGCTTGCAATATCCACTTACTTATATATCATCAGTAAGCAGATATATAATATGTTTGCTACATTCTCAAAAAAAAAAATACAATAAAAAAATCGTTCCTGTTATGGCGTATTTTATAGTATTATATAGTGAAATTAATAATAGTAAATCGGTCATATATATTAGTTCAGTTAAAAAACAAAATTTCAAATTTCATGAGCAAAGTCGCGGCTAACATACTAAGTATGGTACGGTAAATATAATGACTAGTTTTAAGACTCGCGACCACCTCGTCGATCGCTTTTACACGTCACTATGTTGATCATAATATAGATAAGTATTTTTTTTAAATATATTTTTGTAATGATCTGTAATTACATCTTTCCATCGGCCCTGTCCACTTACGCTCATCTTTTCCCTTGGCTTATATATGTAGCTCTATCATCATCACCATTTCAGCCGAAAGACGTCCACTCCTGGACATAGGCCTCCCTAAAAGATCGCCACAACCGGTACTGTGCTTACCAGGTCATAGTTCCACCTTGTGGCGGGTCTGCCATCGCTGCGTCTTCCGATACGAGGCCAACACTCAAGAACTCTTTGGTCCTATCGGCCATTCGTTCTACGAGCTACGTGCCCCGCCCACTGCCACTTAAGTTAACAGCTTTTCTTAGGCCTATGTCAGTGACTTTGGTTCTTCTGCGGATCTCCTCATTTGTAATTCGATCACGCAGATAAACTCCGAGCATAGCCCTCTCAATAGTCCTTTGTGTAATCTTGAGCTTTCTTATAAGGCCCATAGTTAGTGACCAAGTCTCAGTATTATATGTAATCACTGGCAAAACTCACTGGCCACTATGTAGCCCTGTATGGGTATTTAATTATTTTATTTAATAAAAAGTAATGATACAGAGTAGTAAGACACTCCAATGCATCCCAATCACTATGAAATAGCTGATAGAGTGACTGGGGTAAGTGCGTCTTATCTCTACACCAGCGAGTATCTACGAAGGACACTAACCGCGCTATTCGCTATTCGACTATCCGACTCGAACACGACTAATGTTGACGAACGTTGATCAATCAGAGGTCACTGTCGTTAATGGGTTATGATTGAAAAACTTCATAAGAAGTTGTCGATGAAAGAAGTATTTAGAATTCAATGTCTCACAGAATTGTAGTTTGATATGGAAAAAAATGGCGTTTGTTCCAGAGTTGACAGTTTTTCATCCAAAGGTGGAAATAAAAAATCTGTCTATACTTGTAGGTGACATTTAGTAAACCAACAACACAGAGGTATCTTTGGCAACCCAGTCAACAAAGACGAACATCCGCAGAAGCATTTGGAAAAGAGCGTGGTCTTAGAGAGAGCCTTGTCTTGTCCCTAATTGATATTATTATTTGCATTATACTTTGTTAAGTTTTATTTATTTATGATTATAATTTAAACATACGAGTACATAGAAGTTATTGCAAAAAAGATTTTTAAAATTTTTGTCGGTTTATCTATTTTTTACAAGGCACATCATTCGGAACTGTAAGTGGTCGTAGTGCAAAAAGTGATTTAGGCTATCATACCGTTAGGGTTTTCATAATAATAGGCAGCAGCGATACAATTGACGAGTCGACAATATGCTTAAAAATTAAAGTTAATTATTTGATCATATTGAATTGTTTATTAAAAGTTAAAAAAGTCAAATCTCTAAAAAAATTGTTCATTTTATATAATATTCCCGTAGAAAAATCCAGATTTTTTTTGGCTGGGAGTCACTTGTTTGGATACGCCAATCAGAAAACGTGACGTCATCGTACATATTTATAATATATACACAGATGAGTGTTATTCTTATTAGGTTGTCTTATGACACTCTAAAACTAAATGTAAAAACAGTGACTTTAAAATTATATTGGTTCTGAAGAAATTTCATAAGCCCCAACTGAAATTCTAGTATAGGTATGCTTATGATACTTTTAACCTTAGTTTTATTTATTGAATAATGTCGTCACGCGCGGTCATACGAACACAATGCCGCGTTTATGTGGCATATATTTATTGAAATAAAAAAAAAAGTAATAAAGGTTTAATAATGAATAACTATAATTCACGGATATTATTGTCAACATGAAAAATGTTTTTCAAATGTTGACTACACCTGGTTTACTTAAAAAAATACAGCCTACTTTTAATCTAAATAGGATACGTATGTAGTTCTCTTGGAAAACTTAAAGCATTTTCACTTAACCGAAGCCGCAGACACCAGCTAGTTATGTATCTTTTATTTTTAAGTTTAATTGTATATAACACTGGCAACCGCCCGCGACTTTGTTCGCGTTAATTACAATATAAAAACTAATAAGAATAAACATTATAGATAATGTAGCTTTCTGTCAGTGAAATATTTTAATCTCAAACTTTATCTATTTATAATAATAAATATAGATATTATTAATAAATAAAGACTAGTGATCGCCAAGTCGTCGAAATTCGACCTTAATTCATATTTTTTTTAAGATTCAACGTTATTGAGGTTTTTTTGTCACAGAGCATACCGACATTTAAAATACAGAAAATTCACAGCTTGAAGTTTATTCAGTCATCTGTCAGTAATACATATAATATTTGCTGGCAACATTTTAAAGCTCTTTCGTGAGAATCTTCGAGTATCTTCGAGAATCTTCGAATCTTACGCGAGTATTTTTCCAGAGACTATTATGTGTTTGACATGACATTTACAGTATGTAACAATAAATGTTTTATTTTATTTTATTTTATATATTTATAACATATATTAAATATACATTTTGGCTTCCTACACTCCTTTTTCATATGAGCTTTAATATGCCAAACCTCAGACTCCTCCGTGCGTGCAATATGCTTAAAAAGGGGATACAAAAGGACTCTCTTCACGTATTCATTTAGTATTAATATACATAAAGACGGTGGTCCACAGTTTGTGTCATCGGTGCATTCTACTTACCCTGTAAACGTTTCAGCGTGGTATAATGTTATTATTGATCTTAAAAAGCGTGGTGTATCATTACAATGCTATCGAACATGTGTACACCTATGTTATTCACACTTCGCCGACTTCGTACTGTTAACCCCCGGCTGACTACTGACAATGAATATAAAAACCTTTGGATCAAACGCGTACCCACGCCGGGATAGATAGAGCCACGTCAATTGTTGTCAATCAGTTTGTTAAGATCTTCTCTCTTTCGTTTATTGGTTAATGTCTCGTTATATCTCGTTTCGGCAGGTTCGATCTTCTTTACTACGGATATTTTTTTATCGTAGCACGGCAAAATAATGGCACTTTACCTGACGGTTAGTAGAGCATAATCCATAATCAACGGCGACCACCGACAGATCGGCTATCCATCGCTAGTTGACGTCGTTATACCGTTCTTTAAGCTTCTCGGCAGCTGAATATAATTCAATATTTATTGTGATCCTACAATTTTGTAAACCAAATTACGTTGTCAATAAAAAATATAATTCAATATTCTCAGTACAAGACGGTTCATTGTTCCGAGCAGATCTGCGCATATATTGTAATGAATGCCAATATCAAAGTTTGTATCATCATTATCATATGTGCAAAACAAAATAAATAGATGTAGGATTACATTTTTAATGATTATTTTATGTAAATTTACAGATGGGTATCATCCCTAGATGCATATAGCGTCTATTGCTTATGAATCAATAACAATCGGCTAATTGCCTTATTTCTTCTATATTTGTTTTTATAGTTCAAAATAATCACACCCATAATTCTAGCTATATTTATATTCTATATAATATTTTATATTTATAGCGAACCCGTGGGTGGTTGTCAATCAATATGTGTGACCTGATCGTTGGTCGTACGCGTACTGATGAACTACCATAAATGTTGGCTAGTATTGACAGATCACAAAAATCTAGACTTTTTATCAATATTGCTATTTACGCGTTTAGACATCAATAATTATTGACTGTCGAGTCTTTGATGTGTTCTACCACTCAGCAATATAGCATTATACCACACATTAAATAGATATTAAATTATATTTTTACTATACCGCAAACCATACATTTTATCTTAAATTATTTTTTTTTACCAAGGAATCATCTGCATATTTTTCTATAGTGAAACTTTGTATTGGACGTAACATATAAGTTCCGACTGCTCCAATGGCACCTTAAAAAAATATCTACAATTTTTTTTGCTTTAACGACATATTACAAACACTATTTTTAGTATATGTTGATATAACGACTACATATAGAAAAAAGTTATATTAATGGCACAATCCATTGTTATACTCAAAAAAGAAATTTACAATTAATATTATTTAGATAAAAATCCAATTTAACAAAATTATGTTCAATTCATTTTTACAAAAACGACTAGATACTCGTAGAGTAGATCGTCGTTTTTGAGTTAAACACAAAAAAATGTCACAATTTGTTCTTGTGTTACAAAAATATATATCTATAATTAGTATCTACAACACCAGTTTCATCACTATAAGATACAAGTTATCGTTGGCTTAGAGAGAAATGACCATTAATATCATTATTAATCTAAATTGATCTAAATAGAAAATTTAAGGAACCGCCGACACAAAATAACCTATTCATTGAGATCATTCCAATGATCCCAAACACGATACCTCTGCCGCAAGTTATTAAAGAGTTAGGGATTCTGCAGATATTCTGCAGACTCCAGACGATGCTGCAGCATCAGCTCAATATTGCCTTGTTCTTCTAATATTGTTGAAGTAATAGAATACCAAATTTCGACTCTATCAGACCTGTGGAAGTGCTCAGATACACTTATTAACTAGACAAGTGATGGTAATCTTCAAACGGCTGAACAGATTTTCTTTAATTAGCTAAGAACACTCTCGTTTAAATCACCTTTTTAAACTTACAAAACCCCTATTTTTGCATCGGGGGTTAAAAATTAACAATTAGTGAGAAAGTGTGAAGAACTAACTAATTTAACTAACTTATATCGAAAAATAAGTTTTATAAAAATTCAAATTCATTCTAACACAAACACACCAGCAATGTATAAAAAAATGTTATGAAAAAAAAACTAAATCATATTTTCGAATCGGGCTCGCGTTATTATGAAATACAACCCCATTTGTCGTGACTGACAGAGAAGTTCAAAAAACTCATCGACAAGTTAACCGGCGGACGGACGTTCAGATGATACCGGCTATAGTTAACAATTATTAAATAATCAATCAAAATAATGTTATCCGTTGTAGAATTAATGATAATTGCTGGTTTCATGCTATTGATTAATTTTCATAAACAACGGACGAAGGTGATCTAATTTGTTATTTATATTTCGACTAGCGGTGCCCCACGGTTGCAGCCGTGTTAAATTTATATGACCAACTCATCACCGCGCGGCGACGACAACGCATCCGTGTTACCTGTCATTCTTCTCATTTCCCGTACTTGCCTACAGCTTGCCAGATTGTTTAACGTCCATGGTGACTGCTCCGCTCCTTAGGGTCGTGGAGTGAAGAAATATCACCTATAATCTTCCTCAATAGGATATAAAATGATCCGATAGTTTCAAAGATTAGCACGTTTAAACAAGCAAACAAAAAAAAAAAACATTATCTTTAGCTTAAATATTAGTATAGATTCGAATCGTTTACAGGCTTGTAGACCGCAACAAGCAGTCGACTTTATACAAAAGTTTTTTTTCATTACGTACGTTTTATTTAATTAAACAGTTCTCCGTAAAAGAATAGTTCAAATTTGAGTTTTTTTCTTATTGTACGAAGTGACAACCAGACTTGCAGTCCATCTGATGTTAAGTAGTCACTGCATAGTATATCTACGTACAACTAGTATAACCTATTTTAAAATGATCGCCTTTTTGAGATCTGTCATAATAGGTGTACACACACACACTTGTGAAGTAGCTGGAACGCCAATTTAGCTATTTTGTAATGTGATAGGGATGGTGACCAGACGGTGACAGTCGGTTGCCCTCATACGGATGTACTCTTGCGATTTCCTGGCGATTAATGTTGACGGTACAACCATGGATAGTGAATATAAAGAGGATCCCAAAAGCTCTATGAATGTTCTGACTATCGTTCAACCGCGTTTTTGACCATATCGTCGCCTGATATTAACTGGGGTAGGACAATCCATAAAAATAGACTAGTGTAACACAAAAGGATTGTTGCCAAAGTAACAAAGAGATATTAAATCCGGGATTTTTGTGGAAACTTGGCTTCGTTAACATGAAATATTTAAAAAATGTTATAAAAAGTCGATAAATAATAATGCAATACATATCTAATAAGACAAAATCAAATGCATACGATGCTGGAGGCTGTCAAAGACTGGAACAGGGCGTCCACAGTGAAGTGGGGCGGGCGGAGCGACCGTTTGATTGGCACCGCATGACAGCGGTTAAACACAGGTCGAATCGCGAAAGGCCAGGATTTTTTACGCTTTTTAAAATTTTAACCAGACTCGAGTGTAGATATTTGGTATTAATTTAAGGGGTTCCGTATATTTTTTTAAATTGTATTTGAAAGTTCCCATTAATAATAATAAGGTATTTCTCTGTCTACGTAAAATGCACAGTCATAAGAATATATGGTACACAAAATTTATATATTTGTAATATACTCAATATTTAATATTTTTCCCAGTACTTTTAACACAATAGTCTTCAAGGTTTTGATTTTTTTTAATATTAAATACGCTAAACCTAGAAACTCTCAATTGAAGAATTTAGGACAACGCAGTAAGTATTTGATGACAAATTTTTAATTTCATAACTAGCTAGACGAGTATGAGGCAATAAACAATACTCTATCACCATGGTTCCCTTCACTATAAACTCAAGCTCATTGTAGATATCGAACTATATTAATTAATGTGGTGTTTGTGCTGCCAATCAAAACCATCTTTGCTTCTTACGACACTTTCCGCGTTTTGTTACACTGTGACTATTCCACACACAAATATTTCCGAATATTTGGATTCACAATGTAAGTACTCACATTATACATGTAAGAATGTTTGTCTTAACTGTTTTTGTCTGTTGTGTTCTTTGTCACATTCAAAAAGGTTGGCGGATTCTAATGAAATTTAGCATAGAAGTTCTCGTTATAAAATAAATTAAGATTTTTTTCACTCAGCGAAGCGAGTGGGAATTTGCTAAAATATAACAGATTATCTGGAATAAGTAATATAAAATACTGAACTACAAGCGTTTAAAGGCAAACAAAACAAAGAGAGACAAAAGTAAATTTCAATATATAGTTTTCTTGGTCTTCCAATCTAAAACCTAATTCTAATCTGACAGAAGAAGAGGTGATTAGAATTTTATCGTGTAGATTATCAGGTATCCAATCCAGATGTGGGAGCGCTAAAGGTTTTATAATTTATAAAATAATAAACGAGGTGATAGAAAAACCTGTCACCGGATTGGTAAGCTGCTCATTCTCTACTGAATTACGACTACATAAAAAAATAAATTAAAGTTGCTTTGGTAAGGAATGTTTCCCCCGCTCAGCTTAGCGTACCGTCTTAGATCACATCCTCACTTAACGTCAAGTAAGGTTGAGGCCTTTACGCTAGAAGTATAAAGAATTAAAAAGAAACAGTCAGAGTATCGCTCAGATACGTTTACTGGAGTTCTTTAATTTACTGTATGAGTCAGTTGCAGTGCGTTTATAATCATTTTTTCCTTTCCCACTGTAAAAAAAAATACACCACTAAGATGGTTTTTTCACTTGCTACAAGGAACTCTAACTATTCGGTGTACGTATGTCAGAACAACACGTATCAAAGCCTCGATATATGCATTGTAAGCGCACGGTTGGACGTCCGATACGGTTTTAATTTTACGAAATCCACGGTTTTTTTTGTTGTTAATTCTTGATAAGTATAGATTTGGATTAACTTGAAAAGAGACAGGTGTGTGAATAGTCTTTGATGTTGTGCATGCGAGGTATGAATGTGTTGGTTTTTTATACTTTTATCGTGATCCGATATCTATCGAGACGAGCTACACGAGGACAACGAATGGACAGACAGACACCTTATTTATTAAGTGATTCACAACTTACTACTTACTTACTTACTAGCTGAACTCGCGGCTCTTCTCGTGTGGACTACAGAATGCCGTCGGTCAAGCGCATGCGCGAATTGTGCTGCACCCGCTCAATAGACGGAAGACAAAACTGCTTATTGTGGGTGATCATTAGAAGATACATAGATGATATCACTGACACCATGATTTTTTACCGACATCTTCAAAAATCTTCGTCATGTTTCAGCCAATTTACATAAAAACCATAATGATTTTTTCTAAACATTATTGGTTAGGCGTAGACCTACTATCTCACTGATATTAAGTGACGATGTGGCACAAGATGATAACACGATAAACCTGGAAGACTGGCTCTCAAGTGCAGCGGAACATACCTATTGGTGCTTGGCGACAAATTTTTAACTTGAGGGTGGTAGTTAGCCAGGCGGGTATTAGAAAAAGCCCTACCACCATGCTATGGTTTTCTCAAGATGTTTTCCTTCACTGAAAGCTCAGGCTCATTGCAAGGACCCGGACTCACGCCTGTCGATGCGATAAGACATAAATTTTCACATTTATTTATTAACAAATTTGTTTAGTATTCAAACGTATTATGTTGTAAGAAGACGAAACTACTAATTGCAGGCGGAAGTAGCTAAGAGTTTTCGTATAAATTGTTGCAAATATCAAGAACAAAGCAGGATCGTCTGTCACCGTAGGAATAAGCATATCAATATGACGGTGGATGCCATTCCGTAACAAGAAATCGGGCCAAAACAGTACAAATATTTGTATTTTATCAAATATAAAATAACAATACATTTCTATCTCATTTATATTATACCACTTAAAAAAGGACAACAAAACATTACTCGCGTTTCAAAATGTTATGCCATAAAATATTGCTTAATGTTTTTAATGTACACGACAATAAGTAATTACGATTAATCGCCAGCTTATAAATGATATGTAATAATATCATTTGGAAATATGAGTAGTTGTTTGAATATATAGGTATATCTACTGTGAATGTGTTTAAATGAAAGTTTTTCATTTGTCTAACATTTTTGTATTTGACTTTTTATTTATTCTATATTGAGCTCGATTCGTAGATTTTTATAAATATATAAAATTACTAGAAATCTGTATTATGTTAAAAAAAAGTCAAATTGCGAGTAGAACCCGCGTCCTTGGGGTTCCGTACTGATTACTTTACATAGTCAAATATAATTTTATACGTCAAGCTTTTTTCGAGAGAAAACTAAAACTTAATATATTTTTGTTGCGTTATAATTTCAAACGGGACTACAAATTCATTATTTTCGGATTTATTCCTTAACTTATGTTAAAAATCCTCCCTTTGTACTAAATTTGGAAACTGTGTTTCTACGGGAGTACCCTATAGTTTTTGATAATCGGTCTTTTAGAATTTTATTATGAAGGACTTCATGTCTTGATTGCGTTAACCTAGAAACTTATTTTTATTTACAGAAGTATGAGATCATAAGTCTTACTATTTAATATTAAGATAGACAGACAGATAGACACATGGACAACAAAGTGATATGATCCGATTTTTTTTCTTTACGATGCACGTAGCACAAATAAAAAAATTGGCGTGTTAATACCCAAATGCATCTAATGATTGGTTATGAATTTATTCGTAATGGAAAAACTAGTCAAATCCCATTAAAGTAATGAGTTTGAGTTGTTTTCTCCACGGACAATAAAATAACATTGTTAGATTGGGTCCAAAATGTTTAATGACTTCTTTTGGGGTCTTAAGTGTATATGGTCCATTTGATTTTAAATACTTAATTAACCATAGATAGAAAATTCACGGCTATTGTAAACAGATATTATAAGTATAAATCATTGAGTAGATATCATTATCGTATCGTACATTGTAAAAATTCTTGAGCAATTTTTGATATTAAAATTTTCAATAATACCTAATGGATATTCTTAGTGAGATCGAGTCGAAAGCATCTTGTATTGAGTGTTGTTCACCCTACGATATTCCCTTTTTTAATACCGTCCTTTGTATTCAAATCTTTTGTCTTATTATTGGTGTGTTTGATGTCTCCCTATTCTTTGTAGTGTCATAATTATGTCATTTGTGGGGGATCACTGAGATGTATTGAAGTGTCATTTGATGTTTAATGTTAGCTATAAGAAATCAGAAGGGCCTGCGAAGTTTTTAATAATGGAGGATATTAGAAAATCTAGTGTTATCAATCGGTAGAAAAAGGCATGGTTGAAATACCTCTGCAGTCCGACATTGTATCGCCTCTGTTGAAACGATAATGGGTCAGTTGTAGTGCCTATACCTTCTTTATCATATGAAGGCTTGCATGACCTATCCACAGAACGTAAATTGATACATCGTGCAAATTATTAAATAAATTAAAAACATGCAATTATCATTAGAAACAAATTTTGATATTGATAAACGTTGTTAAAACATTTTGGATGACAAAATCCTAAATAAATTCCCTTACACATTATTTTTGTGATTTTTTTTCATAATACGTATAATTTTACTTTCTATGTTTCTTAAAACTAGAGTAGACCGTAATAATAAAACCAAGGAATGGAAAACAAATCACATGAATCGTACGAATCGAAAAGGAATTGAATTGAAAAAACGCTTTTATATAAGACAGCAAGCATTCAGTAATTCAAGTGTTCCAGATTGCGATTTTAATTTTTGTTATGGTTTATTTTTGTTATTTAATTTACAAAGCTTACACACCCCTCAATTGATTTAAAGCATAATCATGTTACCAATTATATATAGCTCTAAAAAAGAATCGATAATCGTAAAATCAACTTCCAATTTAATTTAGTCTACATCTCTCAAATATACCTACATGTGACATGTGCCATGCAAGCCTTCTTATAATTAACCTTATGTTTTTTGTTTTACTTTACCTTTTTTGTTTTCTTTTTTTCATTTTATAAACGTATTTTTTTTAGTTATTTAACTTAAAAGTTCTTATAAGTATATGGAACGATATAAACGTAAGTTGTGATGTTCGACCGTGATGACATTTGCTATTTGATACATTTTGTCATCTGTGGTTACACCCGGTAAGCGACTGTGAATGGTTGGTATAAATAGTTGTTGTTGATGAATGACATACATGAAATTAAAATATACAATGGCTAAGGTGAACTTATAGCTAAAAATAATATTATATAGTAATTATATACAATTAAATTGTTTTGTAAATTTTTATGCTATATTACGTTAAAATGTAAAAGAGAAAATAGAACAAAAAATTTAATAAAACTTTAGAGATGACCAATAATCGCTAGTTTTACGTATGATTTTAGAATTGTTTCCTTTTAAGATTATACGGTGATATTTTAAAGTTTTCACAAAGGATTTCATGATCCAATTATAATATGTTAAATCGTGGACTATCTTCAAGAAGGTGTCTGAGAGTCCGAGTAGTGATGTTATCATCACAGGGGGAACTGTCATCCTGAACAATTTTGAATCTGTGTAGATATTGTTTCGTGTATGCATGTCCTGTCAATACTTGCGTAAGTGTGAATGTTACTAGCGTGTAACTGAATTCTTTTAATGTCACTAAGTGCAGTTAGTTGTTGTTTAGTGTATTGTCCTTGAGCCTCGCTCTGATACCTGGATTGCCTTTCTTTGTCTGGTTGTCAGGTTTGGACAGTATAGGTCCTTCCCTTATCCGCCATACTGTCACCAAGGAGTCCTACCAGACATTCTCTCTGATTTATGCCTGAAACATTACATCAATACGTGATATAAATCTTGAACTTTAACGTATTATTCACAATTAGACGAAGTACGTTTTTTATGTATTTGTGTGTTCCAAGAAATGCATTTCTAGTCTCAATTTTAGATTTAGTTGTTCTTACAAGCTTCTGTTATAACGAATAAAAAAAGAATCTATGACGTTCTTATAAGACTTAATAAAAGACAAAACGACCCATTATTAGACAATAAAAAACCTCTTCATATTAAAGAAGCCCAGAGATCGAAACCAATATGAGAGTCATAAACAAATTATCCGTAAAATCAGTACTCTGGCTAACCCTCGGATGCTGCTATAAAAATATAAACCACCAGAACCCCATGGGCCTAAACAGCCGACCGTAATAAAGAAACGCGATAAACCGTGCAAAAAAATTGCTCACATGAATTCATTGGTATGACATTCGGGGCTTTCGAATGGTCACTGTTATGGGGCAGAAAATTTCCGAGACACATATATCCTGCTTATAGTTTTATGGCATCGGCCCCCATCTTTTATTGGTCGCCGGGAATCTTGTCAATCTTATTACGTCGGTCGTTTAGGCCGGTCGCTAGCGCTTTTTAGGGTTACAACTAGGGATAAAAAGTATTTTTTTTTAAAAACCGGATACAATTTGAAAACAATAAGAACCGTCGATTTTCGTATTACTCATTTCCGTTATTTTAGTGCTGAGCTTTCTTTTTACTTCAAATGTTATTGTGAAAATCTCTTTAGTAGTGTAAATACGGTACTGTTCATTCCCATATGCAACACGCTGAAGGGAATAGTATGGTGGGATTTCGGTTGTGTTTAAAACGTTAAATACGAGTATTTTGCAAAGCCGAAACACGCTGAAATTAAAATAATACCTTTATGTTTACGTTCTATCCTTTGAGTGGTATAATTCATAGTAAACGGCAGAGAAAAACAACAATTATTACATAAGTACATTTTTTTATTGAAGCAAAATATTTATGTATTTATTTGATTAATTATAATTCGTGATTATTTTTAAGAATATAGAGTCCGGAATCTTTATTTAATATTCGAACAATTCTGTTATAAAAAGCCGGATACCGGTCAACCCTAGCCATAAATGTATTGAAAGTTCGAATTGTATAATTTGAGATCGTTCACGTCATTTGCGGTTTGATTAAAAATTCCTTTTTGTTTTATGCTTTTGATTTATGTGTAATACCAACGGGTAGGTAAGTGTGATGAGTTGTGCATTTTTATTAATCCCATTGTTGGACCAACTTTTTCGTGATAACTCGTAATTTATCATGCATGACTTATTTTTAAAGACAATCAATATTATTATCGGATACTAGCGGTGCCCTTCGGCTCTGCACGCGTTACGCAGCAGTTTTTTTTTCATCCCGATTTTTTATTTATACTCATAATTTTGACAATCAATTCAGCAATGGCATGTAATTCCCCTGAACAACTTCATCAAAATCGAATGTACATTATTTTTAAGTTTTTAAGTTCTCAAATGCCATTATTGACAATGCTTAGAGTCCGTCAATCATCGAATGACTTAGACTTCCTGTGCACAAATTTTCATCTAAATAGGTTAAGAATTAATATATATGTTTATTACGAATTCTAAAAGTATTATTGAACATTCTTATACCTTTCAATTGACCAATAACATAGGGCATCCCTTGTATAAAATTTTATAAAAATCAATCAAGCCGTTTTTGAATTAAATCCGTACATACAAACAGACAGACAAACAAAAAAGTATATTCGTGATCAGTGTCCTTTGGATGTATGTAGAGAAAATTGGAATAATAATTACATGTATAGAATGTAACTAATTTATTAATAGAAATCCTCAAAACATTGGCTGAGATCAGGCAAGATCAAGGTAACTTCAAATAAACTCTTGATGGATTTGGAGAAAAATCTAAATAGCTGCAACTTTAAACTGTAATGAACCAACGTTTCTAGATAAAATCTTTAATTACACTATGACGTACAACTGAATTTGAGATAGTGGCGTGAAGATTTACGCTGCGGTCATTATGCCGCGTTCAGAAGACCGTGCAATTCCACGCTATCTTCAATCTTATACCGCACGGCGGTGGCCAGTAACAAACAACTGCGTGCTCTGACATTAGGTAGCCGTTCTCGTGACATCTAAATTTCGGCTAGCCACACGGACCGGCCGCATCGAGCTACTATTTCATAGAGTAAACTGTTGTATTTATGTAGTAATATTTTACCCGACTCAATGATTATACATGAGTTGTAAGGGGTGACACCTACAACCCAACCTCACCAGCACGTGGTGCACCCTGCTAAAGTACGAATGAGGTAATGGCGATAGCGGTAGTAGGGATGTACAGTCTGATTGGGTCCCGACCAATATGCATATGATAAAAAGTGTATATTCAGCTTCTATTTACAAAGGCCGGTATGACAGCGGCAGCTGACAATGGATTGTTAGTCTCTCGGTGGTTGATACAGTTTTTGGATAGTAGGTACCCGTACCGTGCTTATCATAAGACAAATCTCAATGACAATGGCTGCTTTAATGTAATAAGTCCGATAGCTAGCTAGCTTGGGGATTTTATATTATCTTTGCAGGCCACTATGGCCACTATGATGGTCTTTCCACCATATGTTCTGTTGTAGCTAACGACTGAAATAGAGACCTAGAACTTTGTTGCTTCGTTTATTGTGACGCGTGCGACAGTCGTTCATAATCATATTAGCCTGTAAGTGTTCCATTGCTGGGCAAAAACCTCTTCCTAAGGGAAAATATCAGCTTAATCACCACGCCAGTCCACAAAGTACTGGTGATTTCAAACACCGAGAAATACAGTACAGTGGTACTACATGAATATTTCTCAAGCCTCTAGGTTTCCTCTCGATATTTTCCTTCACCGTTGGAACATGTCGGGGTTCCAACCTGCGGACATCGAATCAATATTCTGCCGATCTAAACCACTCGACCACTATGATTTATCATATTCATTCACACTTATTATTTATTTGTTTTATTTGTAAATTCAAGAGATGACGATTTGTCGATTGTCATCATCTTCACACCGATAATACCCGAATTAATCCATCCGGGATGATGACGAATTAAAAAATAATACTGGCTCGCAATTCGGCAAACATGTTAAAGCCTCTAGGAACTGAACACGGATAGTTCCGGACACGACGCGAATGTTTTTCACTGTATTGCTAATCACTGTCTAGTTCTATCACCATTTTCTATATTGTTGCTAAGCAGAGTATGTTTCTCCGATTTCGGCTGGCTTGGGTGTCTGAGAAATTATTCGACTCTATAATATTCGTAGCTCGTGTGACAGTGTCCACATCCGCGTTTCAGGACATAACACCCTACCCCCGCATAAAGCTGCGATCTACCAAATCTATTATGGGCAATTGGAACAATTTATCATCAAGATACGTCTCTAATGGGGTGACTGGTAATAATAGGCAATTCTCGTTACGTATTTTCTTGAAACTAATAAATACGTATTGAAAATAAAGATATTTTTTATCCTTATTTTGTGATGGCTTAGTGGACACATCGTCGATCAACGTGGGTTCAAACAGCATATACTTCTCTCAACTCAAACTTACTTCGGTTGGTGTGTCAGTTAAGCTCACTAAGCAGATTTTACATCCACTGGCTCAACAACTGCTTATAATAAAGAAAATACAAAGGTAATTGAAGAATTGATGAGTTAGTGTTAGTGTATACAAATATCACATTGATCTAAGTGAGTTCGAATTCCTATTATGAGGCTGAATTGTCGACGCAAGTAAACCATAGCTTGGTAATATGGCATTTTCTAATGCCATCCTAAAGTTGAAAATCTGTTGCCAAGCACCTATATGTAGGTTCCGGCAGCTGCACTTGAGAGCCGGTTGCCCCTCTAGGATTAGCATGTCATCATATTCTCACTTAACATCTGGTGAGATTGTGACCATAAAACAATAGAGAATAAAAAAATATATTAACAAAAAAGAATTCCAAAATTAGGTAATAAATAAGGCGGCCGATAATCGAACAACGAGGCTACCAATCGCCAAACCTGTCGCCCGATGCCACCGCACTTGTTATTCAATAAACGACTTCCCCCGCACCTATCAATTTATCAGATTCAATGAAGGCGAAACTATGTTTCATTGCTGAACAACCTGACATTCAATTCTGCGACATGTTATTACGGTTTATAAGCTTTTACCAATAACTAAATTTGTATTATATCAGCATAGATATAAAGTTGAAAATTATTTGTGAATTGTTTTGTAGTTAAGACGTTACGGTAAATTCTGTAAGGTTGCATATTGACGTCATACCGAAAGGGAGACAGTGCTTGAATGCAAAACGGCCGAACCATGGATTTGGCATATGTTATATAGTGGAAGCTATTGTTTGATACACACTGACTAAGTATGACTAATTCTTCATTTTATTTTTCTTTAACAAATGTAACGATATCGGTATAATGTGGTCGAGACGGGCAGTGACGTCACTCAGGAACAGTGTTTATTTATAGTTGACTTAATAACTGCAGTTCTTCACTATTCATAACTCGTACTAGACTGTTACTCTTCCACGGCTGAAGTAAGAATACCCTTAAGTATATTTTTTTTCGAACTGTCTATACCATTAGCCTTAGGGACCCTGGAGCCTTTACGGCTTTAACAGCTTTACCGGGCTTGGGGGCGAGCGCTTAAGGCACTCAGCCGCGAAAGCTTTGCAACAACATCCGAGGGTGCCAAAGTGGCCGAACCTCGGCTCGGACTGTGGCGCGTATTTAATTAAGTCGCGATCTGACTAATTCCCTACCATTCGATCTAAACTAACTATAGATATATACATGTTTCTTCCCCCTGGGAGGATGGAAGGAACATGTGTCAGTGTATTTAGTGGTCTGAAATTTTTTGTCTAACTAGGCAAAAAAAGAAAAAAAAGTCCCTTTCAGAACCTATGTACCTATGTAGTGTGCATGTGTGTATAATGCAGTGTCATGTGTGTCTGTGAAAGCTAGTGAATGTAGAGTCACTGTATCGTGCGAGCGGCTGCTTGGCTCAAGGGCTCCATACCGATGGATTGGACCTAGGCTTGAGTTGCGGCAGAGGTGGCGGGTGTGCGGGAGCGAAGTTAACCGTACGTCCCCTGCGGAGAGAACGGTAGTTTTGCGGGCGTTGGCGCGAGCACGCATGTGTTAGCCCTTAAGTAGGTCGTAGCCTGCTTATAAAGTGCGTGCGGTCACAGAGCACAACTGCTATTGCGCTCAGCCAATAATGATAAAGTCAATAGTACGGATACTAAGTCATTAGTACCGTTTCCATAATTTCATCGACGATTCTCCAACATATTTTATTAAATAGTATGTTATTTAATATGACGTGTAGGTACAGAAAGCCAGTCCTTGTAACACAAACTTAGAAATACATTACTTTTATTTTTAATAATACCCCATTGTTTATATATTTATTTAATAAATTAACAGCAAAACTAGTTGACCCGTGCGAATGTTACGCATATTAAAATTGTAAACAATCTAATAAGCAGCTATCGTGTTAGTTAAACAGATAGTTAATAGATGGCGCTTTGAATATATTTTCATTAGCTTGAATAAATGGCATTTGTAATTAAAAAGTTTTACAATTGTCTATTAATCGTCAATAGCGAGAAACATTAGCTTTAAACTGACGTAAGAATTATTAATTTTCATGAAGAAATGACGTTGTCAGGAGAAACGGCTTTTATGAAATCACTTGTGTTCATGTTGTGGAATGCAAATCTGCTTCCCGAACACACTTTAACTAAGTTTAAGCTTATAACGTTTTGATTAGTAACTTGCTTCTTTTATCGATGACCATAATTTCCCACCGTGGATGTAAAAACAGAAAAAGAGAACGCAGTGTTCGATGAAATTCAATTCTTTATAGAATCGCTTTCAATTGAATAACTAAAGCTTTGACTGATATTTTTTTTGGTAAAAAGGATGTTAACGATTTCTTCTCAAAATTTTCATCTAGATATAATTCTACTTACACTACGTAAAATTTAGTTTAAACCCTAACGTGAATTAAATTTACATCTGTTTCACTAATCATCTGTGTGTCCCATCCTAATCTATAGGTCTTGGTTGATTCGAGAGTTTGTATGTCATATCGGAACTAGTGAGGGTTGTAACTAATTGCCGGGGGGTGCTGTCGCGATTTTGACAATTGTGTTTGTCTGTATGTGTGACAGAACATGTAGTGTCTCGTATCTGATTGTGAATGCGTAATAGGCAGTTTTAGTACTTGTTACATCATGAGTAATAACAATAATGCTATCTTAAGATAGATTAAAGGGAAATGTATCAGCTAATTGACGAATTGCTTGAGAATTTTTAGCGGGATCTCGGTCACGTCGTCTTTTAGTTTTTAATTTTAATGAATGTATATGCGTTATTCGATTCTTTATCGTGAAAATATAGGGGGAATTTTGCATAATATAGCTAGGTTTATTGTACGCAAGAAAAATAGATACTAAATGAACCATGAATTCTGAGATGTTACAAAAATTCCCTGAAAAGTTCTAAAAAGGGCCTCCATCTTGTAGAAATACTGAAATTATCATGTCAATTTGAAAAAAAAACAATTTCCCATATCATAATGGCAGTAATACCCTCCAATAGCGAGGTATGTTTGTGAAATCGGGGTAAAAAGAAGACAAACTGCATGTTTTGATTGATTCATACAACCAAAATTTTAAGGAAATTTATTAAAATATATTTAGGTTTATTGTTAAAACTAGCACATTTTTTTATACTATACTACTATAGTTTGAACATACGTAATCTCATTTGAGCTGATGTCCGAATAAAATTGAGACGGCCGACTTTATTAAGATTTATTTAAATAATGAAATATTTAGAAATTAATCGCGAATTAAACGCGCTGAACTCTGGAACTACCAGTCGGATTCGAAAAATTAATTTGTTTATGATACCCAGATTAATGTGAAATAGTATAGGCTATATAAGTTCACGCTATGACCCTAAGGAGTATGTGAAACTGTATGCAAGTACGGGAAGTAGAACAACGATAGGAACACAAGAGCGCGTTGGTGGCGCGGATAAATTTAACTCTCATAAAACCGCGAGGCATAGATATATACATATAAGAGAGACAATACTTACGAAACGCATTGCAATGTCCATCGGTTATCTTTAAAACCGACAGATCGGGCGTATGACAAAGGTGTGTTCATTTTCCGAAATAATCAAACTATAAATCCTTGAGAATAACAACGGTATAGGAACTGGCATACTAGTGTGAGCGCTGCTTTACGTATTCTGTACACGATCCATTTCACTCGGTTTTACTTTAAAGAAAAATTAGTAAAAAAATTATAATGCCTATTAATATTTCATAAGTAAATACACCTGCCTACTTATTTAAGAAAATGTCGTTAAAATAAAATTCTTGAATTTGTTGAAGTTAATACGCCCCTTGTCGCGTTTACTAGAGGGTAAAATTTAATGATAGGGAATTAGTCAGATATCGCGACTTAATTGCATACGCGCAACAGTCCAAGCCTAGGTTCGGCCACTTTGGTACCCTCGGATGTTGTTGCAAAGCTTTTGTGGCTGAGTGCCTTAAGCGCTCGCCCCCAAGCCCGTAAAGCTGTAAAAGCCGTAATGATTCCAAGATCCCTAAGGCTAACAGTATAGTCAGTTCGAAAAAAAAGGTTAAAATTAAGAGTTGCATGCGCATCAATTGACAGAAAGGGACACGTGATGAAGTTAGCCATCAAAGATAATAATATGAATTCATTTTACTGACTTCATTTTTTTTATTGTATAAATTTATTTTAATTGTGTATAAATGAACATAATTTTAATCAAATTGAATTCTTGTTATTTATAACGACGTTAAATTATTTTTACATAATACAAAAAAAAACAGTCAGCAAAACGAATTCACATTATTATCATTGAAAGCTAACTGATGACTTCTTTATTTTATAAAAATAATATTACTGTTTATAAATAAACATTAATGCTTATTTATAAAACGTTAAATTATTTTTATATAATACATTAAAATACCAGTGATATGAATTTAAATTATTGTCAATGACGACTAACTTCATTATGATGTTAAAACGCGGTATAAAATTATAGTTATGGAGTTATTTTTGTTTTGTAACCCTTTTTTTGCTAAACATATTTTTTTCTTATTCTTGTAACAGGAAGAGAGCAAAAACAAAAACAATAACCCAAAATTAACACCATATAACAAGGCTGACAAACAGACAAACAAACAAGGCAAACCCACGGCGAAATTCAGTTATCGTAAGTGCGATCCGACGACACACGACTGGGCATAATTCATCGAACGAATGTATAAATCAAAGGCAATAGTCGCTTACAATCAAAACTCACATTCACAAATTGATTACATCAAAACCCCAACTTTATTCCCTTCATACAAGATCAATTTGATTTGAATATCGTACGTAACGGCCGCAAAGTGAAGTTGGTTGGCGTAGCAATTCCAAATTCAAACTGGCGAGTATCGTACGCTGATTGGTCAGGGCGCGCGTGGTCGGTGATATAAATAGTGCGGTCTGCGCACACGTTCGACTAATATGGATTCGCAATGACAAATTACAGAAAATTTCTATTTCATTCAACGTTTAAATTAGTCTACCTTTTGGTGTAAAATTTTAGATTTATGCTGTACTTTTGCTAAATGATATTTTTTAGATTTTTCGTTATTGTTACCTATTATAATACAAGTTAATGTATCAATTATAAAAATAACTAGTGACCAATAGCAACTGGAATCTAATTTCAGCTTTCATTTTAGTGCTCGGTCGAAACCAAAATTGTAACTTGTTTGGTGTTTTTTATATAGTAACACGACAAAGTAAAGGCACTTTCCCTGTTGGTATACACTGTACAATTCAAAAACAATGATGACCATCGAGAGCAAGGCGACACGGGTCACCGTTAAGGGTTTATCGTCGTATGTTTAGTGGTAGCAACCCAGCCGGGTACAAATACGAGAAATGCCTACCACCCCACTTAATTACTGGATAAATACCGACTGATCCCGGAACGCGACACGCCTACGAATAATACCACGCCACTATAGTAAATGTTACCCATGGTGTATTGTGGTTACGAAGAATTTAATTTTCCGAAGAAATCTTTTTTTATTACTACTTTGAAGATATGCAATACACAAAATAAATGTTGTTAAATAGTAAAGTAAACATTTAAATTAGCAAACGAAAAACTCTTCCGCTTTTTTTATTATAGGTCCTTAGATATGAAATTAGCGTTTTATATGGAAAAAGTAAAATGAAAAAAAATATTATGAAATTATACGTTTAATCTATCGATGTATGTATCATTATTAGCTATGCACTTTGGCCATTTTATGGATAGTTGATCGATTCCATTGCTGAAAAAATTGTGGGAGCGCGAATCAATAAAATCTTTGAAGGCGGTTTGGACAGCCTCATTGGAATTGAATTTTTCTTCTTGCAAGAAATTGTCGAAATTCTGAAAAAAGTGGTAATCTGTTGGAGCAAAGCCCGAGGAGTAGGGTGGATGTCGGACACATTCCAACCACAGTTACTCTAATTTAGCGATCGTCTGTTGTGAAGTATCCCCATACTAATGTTGTCCTGAAGCAGCAATGAGCTAGAGATATTGAACAGTCTCGGTTGTTTAACGGCTAGCTTTTCCATCATGGTTTGCAATTGTTGACAATGGAGATCTGCCGTTATCGGCTGGCCAGATCTTAGGAAGCTGTAGTGTATGACATCAGCACTGGTCCACCAAACACTCACCAGTACCTTTTTCTGAGTTAATTTTCGCTTGGGACAGGATTTGGTCGGTTCTCCTGGATTCAAGCACTATTATGAGCATTTCAAATTGTCGTAAAGAGTCCATTTTTCGATACAAGTAAGAATACGATTAAAAATTCCATCATTATTGTAACGGTTGAGTAATGTAACGCAGCACTCAATGAGTGTTTGTTAGTTTGCTTTAGTCATTTCATGCGGTACCCATTTCTCAAGCTTTTTCACTTACCCAATTTGTTTCAATAGAATTAAAATTATTTTATTACTGATACCGAAGCCTGCCACTAAATTTGATGTGGTTTGCAATGGATCCGTTTCCACGATCACTTTCAATTCTTCATTATCAACTAAGGTCTCCGGTCGTCCACGAAAACCGTAAAACGTATCGTGCTTTCTTCATTAATTAATTCTTCGAGCTGTTTCTGCAGCGCTGATGCCACGGTGGAACTCATATTCGTAAATACCGTGATATTTTAGGTTTCCATTTTGTGAAAAGAACGACGTCAAAGATAAATCAAATTGTACAAAAACAAATTAATCACTAAATTCGAAACACAAATACACAAGCCTAAATTTGAAATACATTTGAATTTCCAAACCAAACCAGATATTTGAGATCAAGGTGGTCAGTTCAACAAAACGCCAATTTCATATGTAAGAACCTAATATTAGTATAGATTTTACAGAATTCCCGTGTATGCTACATTACGATGTTATTGGAATTAATTATTGATTTCTTGCTATTCATTGGTGTGATGATGAAGCTCGTGCTTTCACTGGGAAGTAAACCCAGCGGTGAAATATTTGGAACCCGGTATTAAAATAATGTCCATATGTTTTTAGCGAACACCTTTGCTGCTATAAAATATGCAGAAGGCTTCATGCGGCTATAGTGAAGCGCTCTGTGACACTCAGGGTGGCGGGAAACATTGATGGCCGTGTTCTGGATTGTTCGAGAATTATTTAGAATATTCTATCAAAACTTTAACAGCTTATTAATGGAGTTACCGTACAAGTATAAACAAAATTAATTTAGACAGTAATTGTCGGACCGTCCTTACGATACCATCATTCTTTTTGGGCTATAAATTTTTCGATGAGCTTGTTAAAGTGGCTGCAATTCACATTATGTGCACAATACAAGAACAGTGGTTGTCAAGAGTTGTCGACAGTGAATGTTCCAAACCCAGCCTACAATCTTACCAGCGTAAAGCTGGATATTTGCCGGCCGATTCACTAAGCGCCGTACTAAAAACAAGGTATATCACATGTAGGTATTCACCTATCTCACGATAGCCTTTGCATTGTTGTCTATGAATGTATTTTAATGTCTTAATGTATTTTATTACGACATGACTTACAAACGCAAATTGCCTTAAGCATTTAGTACCTTAATATATTTACTATGGATAGTGAGATCGCCTATGGTAATATTAAAACGAAATGTATAATTATTGTGTAATAAATAAAATGTTATTATTAGTAAACACCTAAATTTTAATATTTATTTTTAAAGTGGAACTTTTATTCTATCGCCCCAAAATTTTTCGTTCATCTATCGCCTGTCGCATTACAGCTAACCGTGGAGTAGGAAACTGTGGGACTCGAGGCGAAGATGAAGTTATTGATAGAATAATTGTAGTTGACAACCATTCAATGATTTAAATAAATATTGCTCCAAGTTTTAAATTTTATTACTTGCATCGTGTTTTCATAAAACCACACAATAATTTTTATTTACAACAAGTTTTCGCCCGCGATTTTGATCGTGTTGTTTAAAAAAAAAACAACTTACTCGTAAACCTACTTTAAACTGGTTGTGCTAGATTTTATAATAAGATCACGACGCACATTAGTGATTTGTCAAACAATGAATTCAAGGACCATGTCAACTTGGTTTTACTGTGAAAAGGTAGGATCATTTGTGATTGATAGTGATGTCTGGAAGTGACTCTGTGCATCCACTAAATTATTAATACGGTTATTGACTGTGAATACTGTTATACAGTTGAAAAAAAAAAGATAAGCTCGATCGAGTTACTTGCAGGTTCTTCTCGATGACTGGGATGTTTTAGTAGGGCCATAGTAGGGCCTTTTAACTTGTATTTTTTATTAATTTTGATTTTCAGATATTCTGCTTTTTCCTGTAGTTAATTACTCGATCATAGCACCACCTATAGAATCGGATCCAAATATGTATATAAACCATCGTCTCCATAAAACAAACATATTATGTAAATACGAGCCCAATCGATCGAGTCGTTCGAATCACGAAACGTACACACAAGATTTGTATATATAAGATAAATACTTTCAAGTTAATTTGATTTTATCTGATAAATAATGTCATAAATGATAACATGCTAAGACTCTTGGGAGGACCGACTCTTAAATAGCTTGACGGAACATAACAATTATAGGCGCTTAGCGATAGATTTCTACTTAAGCTAGCCAGATTAATAGTAGAAAACACTACATCAACTTATTAACAAGAACAATTTCTGCCTACTCCAGCACAGAAAAGACATGATTTTTGTGGACTAAAACACAGTATAACAACAATTCTAAATATGGTTGCAAAGACATACCGTTCTTGGAAGAATTCACGATTATTAAACCAAATAGAATTATTATAAGTGATAAATGTTTAGGGTCGTGATATACACATTACAAATGGGATGTTAACTAATGGCTTGTTGACTTTTCTGACCTGTCCTCACACGATAATATTTTTAAGTACCTATAACGTCCGTCAAATATAATAAAAATATTTCTTTATTTATTTAGTAAAACTTTGTATTAATAACAATATAGTTCCGAGCGACAAAATGTAACACATTTAATGATGACATAGTTACGTATTGTAATAGTAATCACATCTTTTAGATTTATATAGTAAGATCAATAAAAGTTTTGAGATTAGGTTGAGTGTTAGGTTCTAATCAATTATGGTTCAGCGGTAGCGTTTACGGACATCGCGACAATTGACGTGAGTTCGAATTCCTGCAATGAGTCTGAGTTTTCGGTGAAGGAAGCATCGTGATGAAACCATAGCATGGTGGTAGGACTTTTTCTAATACTACCCTCTAGTTGAATATTAGTCGCCAAGCACCAATATGTGTGTTCCGGCAGCTGCACTCGAGAGCCAGTCTACTACTAGGCTTAGCCTGTTACAAGCTTGGGCCTCACCATCATTTAAGATCAGGTAAGATTGTGGCCATAACACTAAATCTATAACGATAAGCCTATTACTAGTAGCACTCTAAAATTCCATAAATTTTACAGTATACCGTCATTATCAGACATCGAGCAAACAAATTTGGAGAATTTAAAAGAAAAAACATATAGGCACAACCAAAGCCCTTCTTATATCATTCTTTAGCATTCCATTCGGTTGTTCGCGCACAGTGTTAAAGCAAGATATTTCTATTAAAACGTATTCTTCAGCTGTGATTTTTAATGGGCTTTGGATAGTCCTTTATGCTTAACAGATGTTGTTTTTTTTTTCAATCTACAAACATAGATTTTTCAAAATGGCGGCCTAACTGTTAAAATATTTTCAGGGAGTTTTTGTGGCAACCTAAAGAGCATGTTCCCAGTTATTGTTTATCATTCTCTGCACTTGTACACGATAACCAAGCAATATTTATGTAAAAAGCCACTAAAACTACATCATATAGGGCCAAACAACACAATTTTATGTATTAAAACAAAGATCACCACATAACACTTCAAGATCCCGCAAAAACTCCCGCTCCAAATGTCTTGCCAACATCGTTTCCTCTTTAAGCATGACGTCCTACATCAATCAACGCGGTGTAAAGCACGCTATCATTACAAACTGTAGCAACACGACCGGTAGCCGGGTAAATCATAAATTGCAAACTAATTAAGCGTCAGTATCGAACAAGGCAACGTTCGGGGCGCGATTGTCCCGCGTCTAATATTGAAATGATGAGTTATTGCCCTATAAATCTGTTCTGTGTCCAGTGGACAAACGGCGGGGTAATCGCATAAGGGATGGTAGCTCGTGTCGCGTGTCGTGTCCGTCTCTGTGATTGTTTGTTATGATAATTAATTTATACTAGGTGTTTCACCCGTGTTAAATTTAACCGAACAGTTCTTCTCCACTGCGTCGTGCGGTGTATCGTTGTTCTTGCCTACAGCTTGCCAGATAGCTTGACGTTCATGATTACTGCTCCGCCCTTTATATTTCTAGCGTGAAGTTATATAAATAAATACCCTATAAAATGTCCAAATATTTTTTCGTCTGATAGTTAGTTTCAAAGATTAGCGCGTGCAAACAATCAAATAAAAATCTCTTCAGCTTTATATTTTATTATTAATTATAATATAATATAAAAATATTATATTAATTTTAAAAACATTGAATTACTTAAGTTGTAAGTTTAACAATAACGAATGACACCTAACCTGGCACGTAGTCCGATAATAACGCAAGATTATTATTATACATGAATTATTATAGCAATTAGATACGACAACGCCGGGGAAATGGCGTCGCTGGACCTCGGACATGCCGGACACCCGGACGAATAAATCAATCAGCTTTGTACGGACAGGTCGCATAAGCGGACACAAGTGGAATGGTACGTTTTAAAAGACTTTATACTTTAGTAATTTTAAGTTTTAATAATTTTACTTTTAATTTTCGTGTTTACTTTATTCGGATTATCTAGAAGAATACAGAATATTACATACCAACCGGGTCTACTGAAATATATATAGATATTACGACTACCTTATGTATTCAAAGTTCATTTTCTTAGTTTTCCGTGATGCTTTTCAAAACCAGTGGGACTACTTTTGTATTCGATAACTATCTGAGCCCACAGCTCCGCTCGGGTGGACGTCAGAAGAACGCGTCATCATCATCAACGTATACTAGTCCACTGCTGGACATTGGCCTCCCCTAATGAGCGCCATAGCGCCCTGTCTTCAGCTTGCCGCATCCAGCATCTGCCTGCAGTCTTTCGCAGATCGTCTACGTTTTCCGAGTCTCGGTCTCCACTCAAGAACTCGTTTACTCCAGCGGTTGTCGATTCTTCGCGAGACATGGCCGGCCCACTGCCCCTTCAGCTTGATAATTCTTTGAGCTATGTCGGTAACTTTGGTTCTGTTCTCTGAACGCGTACTGCTTAAGAAAACCGTGGTTTCTTAAAACTTTAATAACTTTTTATTAGATGAAGATATCGTAATATTTTTTGATAAGGACCAAGTATCTAAGGAGTAAAACAAACAAAAAAATTGATCATAATTTTCCAGTGATGCGCGCACTACGATAAACCTCAACCGTTTTATTTATACAGATTAGCTGTGCCTCATGGTTTTACCCGTATTAATATTATTTTACCAACTTTTCACTGAGCCACGCTGCACCGCTACCAACGCACTGTTATTCACACTTACCGAACTTACCTACAGAGTGCCAGATTGGTTGACGGTCATAGTTACAGCTCCGCTACTTAGGGTTGTAGCATGAAGTTTCAATGTATATTATGTAAGAATGATAACCCAATGTCCTAAGATAGGACAAAAAGAGTGAAGAGGTTATGGTTATTTAGACTGATTAAAAACGTCCAGTCTCTTTCACACATATTATATTCCTATAGATTTTCATCATGGGTAAGTACACGACATTAACACAACTACATTAAAAGTAGGTAGTATATGTAGTAATCACCTTGGTGATAACAATCTTATTGATCTAGTTTTTCTTCTGTCATTTTGCGTCCGTTCGGTGTTGCCACCTCCGAATGGTCAAGCGTGAAAACCCTCCAGAGAGGAAGGCTTGTCGCTACAAGAGGTAGGGCACAGATAAATTTCTTTTGAGATTTCTCTTTCCTTGGAGCATCCCGATTAGTGAAATACCTCCACCCTACAGAAGTTTGTCGCCGAATAACCTTGTGTTGTGTTCCTGCAGTGAGTAGGGCTTTTAGAGCTCCTTGTGGTAGGTGGGTTCAAGGTCGTCAACGCGCTAGTGATAATTATGGTGTTGCAAGCGTCCATAGGCTACGGTAGCTGATTACCATCAGGCGGGCCGTAAGCTTGTATACCACCTTTGTAGTATAAAAATAAATAATCACAATACTCTCGGTGTGAACTTAATCTATTCATTGTTATTTTTAAATTTCGTACTTAGGTTTTAGATTTATGTGATTTAAAAAATACAGTAAATGTGATGTCATTTTTTTTTTCATAATAATACAGTACAAGAACAAAACATAAACTGTTTAAAGGTAACTGTTATCAGATCTGCTTCTCTAAGTGAATCCCCCTCCTCTCCTCTTCTTGGAATTTAATAGTTTTCTTTAAAGAGGTGATAGCTCAGTGGCAGCGTGTACGACTTCGCGTTGAGTGAAGGAGAACATCGTGAGGAAACCATAGTGTGGTGGTAGGGCTCTTTCTAAAGCCTGTCTGACTAATTACCACCCTCAAGTTGAAAATCTGTCGCCAAGCACCAATAGGTGTGTTTCGGCAGCTGCACTTGACAGCCAGACTTCCACTAGGTTTAGGGTGTTATCATCTTGGGCCACATCGTCACTTAACATCAGGTGAGATTGTGGCTACTACGCTAAAAACCTATAACGATAAAAAAAATAAGTACAGTAATTTTTCTGCAATTATTTCTATTATCAATACTAAGGAAACTCTCTCAATAAATTGGCTATAAAATCTGGTAAGTAGTTTCAGACATTAGCGTGTTAAAAAAAACATATAACAATATATTGATATTTATAACATTAATACAAATTAATATTTATTTGAAGTGATATCTAATCAATCCTAAATACATTTAGCATTTGCTTTATCTAAAAACTCGGTACATATGGAAGGCTTAGTGAAGTTTAGGGAAGACGATACAAACGTACTATATAAATTTAATTTCACATTGTTTCTCGTAAGCGGTTGATAATTTGACACTTGTGTATCATCGAAGGGAAAAGTGCTTAGCGCGGGTAAGGATATTATAATATATGTTTACATAAGTATGTAATTTCTTGTTAAAGTCAACTATTTTGTACCGGCACATATGTCGAGCCTACGCGTCTTAATCGTGCGAACATTTAGAGTGCGTCTATCAAGTTTGTATTGTTACACTTATATCTTAAGGTTAATTAACTATCCGACATCCGATATCCAACTTTACCCTAAGAATCGCCACTAGACTCGATCTTCGGTCCTTCACATCCAGTCGATTCCAGTCACCCTGTGCAGGTAATCCCTCCATCTTTCTGGGAGACACTCCACACTACGTTTGCGTAAATGCTGTCTGTACTCCAGAATTTGTATTCGAGTAAATTTATGTTTCGGCTGTGTAAGTCATGAATATGGAATAGATAGATAAATAGGAATCATTTCTTTCCAGGTTAAATTCACGGCATCGCATGCACGGGGACAGCCAAGGTAGAGGTACTCTTACGTTTGTGCTACTCATGCGCTCATTGTCATTCCGGCCGAGTGTCTTCTGAGCTCGCCGTAAAGCCCGATGAAGCTGTCAAGGACCTTCTGGTCTATAGCATGTTAGATCGAAAAAAAAAAACGTAGAAGATACCATCTTCAAATACCACTTGCTACTGGATACTGATGGTATACACCTGTAAAATGTAGTAAATATTTTTGGATATAAAGATGATAGTATAGAAGAGTCGAAAGGGTATTATTATATGGTGAATCATTACGTAAACGATAGTGATATCTGGAAGCGACTCCCGCTCTTCACATCCACTAGAATCACAATAAACTGTAAGCAATAATAGCGAAAAAAGTCAAACAAAAATACATAGATATTAAATATTAAATGGTATACTTGTTAGATGTAATCGATAACTGGGATGTTTTCCGAACCGGTGGTAATATTTTTTGATATCCATAATTGCCTTCTCTGGACCTAAATTGATTAAAGTATTTCTAATTATAATTTTGAAGAAGTTCGTAACCCTAAACGTATAAAATAAATACGCGCAATGTTGTTCGTCGAATGAGTTGAAACTATAGAAAGCTGATATGCCACGTCTAAGCCCGTCAGTAGACACCCTCCAAAACTGTTCCCTTATCGCACCAGCCACTTACTAGTTTTAATTAGACCTCGCATTTTGTAACAGTCGAAAATTAATCAAATTATGTACGTTGGCTTTAGGCGTTAGAGTTTGGATGACGTTGTAACAAGTGTTGTCACGAATTATACATTTATAGGAAGTTTGACTTTTATCATAGAAGTTAGGCTTACTGTCTACGTAGCGTCGCTTCATAGGCACGATTTCGTCTTTTCCCGATTGTTGTACGCTGGCTTGCAGCTTGCGTATAAAATAAACGATGCTCCGTCCACACAGCGGTAACGTCACATTTGCGTAGTGCCACGAAATCTCTCACGCAACCTGAGCAGCAACATTTCATTCATCATAGCATAGACGAAACTTTCTTTGTAATGGCGGCTTCAGCAGTCAATTTTCTTCATATTATTGAACAATATCCTTTTCTATATAATAAAAGACTGTCTAATAACCATTTTAAAATATCAACAATCTGCAGTTAACGTTCTTTTCGATGTATGAATAAAGTCAATACATTCTAAGTCTGATTCGTCATCTTCTGATAAAAGCGTATTCCATAATCATATCTTAATCAAAACTTGACATTATTCCAATAAAAAAAACGTGCTTTTGCAATGCTAAACTTGAAAGAAATGACCAATATTTGTAGTTCGCATGAAGCTTGGATGTCGTTACGTGGACAGAACTGAGATGGCATTCAGCATACAGCATTCATGCAACCTGTAAATGATGCCGTCGTGTACAGCAAGCGTTAATGTACATCGATTTTGGAATCCCACTCCATAAACTAAATGCATTGCAAAGTCATGAGTTATAATGAGTGGGATGGATCCTTACCACACTGGATCGCGACCACCATGCATCTTGCGTTCCGGGATCAGCTGGTATATATTTAGTAATCAAGCGGAGTGGTAGGAATCTGTATCCGAGTGCGTCAGACCAACATCCACATTGTAATAAACCCGTCACAGTAACATTCGTATGTCACGTTTCGAGATCTGGCAGTGTATATCCAGCTATCGAGAGGAATGCTAGTTGGTATGACAGCGGCGACTGGCGATGGATTGCCAATCTCTAGTTGTTCACCGTTGTTTTTGAATTATAGATACTGCTTACCATCACGCAAAAATACGTTACTTTGCTATGCTACTATAAAAATATATGTGCAACAGTTCACACGTTTCAGAAATGAAACAGCCAGGAAAAAAAGTTCTATTAATTTATCTTAAATCAGCGGGATTCGCACTATCGATCACTCGTGCGTACTGCGTATGAAGTTTGGTCGTCTCACAACACTAGACCAATCCAATCACAATCTTCAAAATCAGGACTTGCATTAACCGTGCATAATGTTAATGTATTTTATCTCATTCTCTCATAGACTAAATACTATAGATGTATATGGTAGTTAATTTTTCGTTTCATCGAGTTTCAAATCACAACAGTACTAAAAAAGTTTTCACTTAGGCATATTTATTTTTGTCTGTTTTGCATACTTTCTGTTTCAGCATTTTCATACATGTACTGCTCATTTCCACTTAAACATCAAAATTCATTTGCCAACGCTTTCGATATTCGTTATTAGTTTTTGTCGAATTAAATTAAATAACTCAATTAGCTTCTTATAGCATAACATCGACCAATCAAACGAAGCTAAAAGCAGCATTCTATATCGTAGGGCAAAACATCGCACCTCCGCACTACACGTCAAATTCACAGTTCGCTTTTCGCGAAGTTGTACATTAAAATAATTAAGAACTTAAATTATCATTGTTCTTATTAATGGAATCAACATTTTATTATACACTAACTGTACCCCACGGTTTCACCTGTGGTAAATATATTCGATTCGTTGTTCTTACTTCTTATAGTTAATTAAGGTTTGCCAGACTACTCCGCTCCTTAAGAACGTAGCGTGAAGGCTACGATGACCTGCGATGTATTGTACCTTTCGGTCGTCGCTATTGTCTTCGTATTATACTGTGCTTACTATCAGATACAGTATCGCCACATTGGAGGCTGACAAAAAAAACGTTTTTTCATATATCCTCAACTGAGCCTCGAGAGGAAAATAAATCGAGCTCATAAATTATAAAATCTCGTAGTAAATAAAAATTAATACCATAAAAAATAATCAAATATACGACAATACCAAGGATTACTATTCTGTGATAGTACACAGTTTCGAGTGCAGTACTTAATAACAACTTAACACCCTCCCCGCACCCTCACTACAACCCCCTCTCACTCCTCGTTCTATCAAACACATGACAAGCGCAGATTTTGCTTTGTACTTGTCAAAAATATAGCAAACAAAAGATACGGCACACGAATAAATGAAGTGAGCTGATATATCTATCTCCCTTAGAGCTAGCGATGTGAATTGTTTGTCGATAGTATAATAATTAATTACAGTTTTTATTATGTGTTTTTATTTTATTCTTTATTCTATTATTGAAGTGAAACATCTTATGCGACTTCCAACGCATTAAACGTTAAACGTTTAACGCACATTATCGGTCTCTTCTCTTTGTGTGAGCCAGAGCGAGAGAGCAAATGTCGGTGTGTATGTATATTGCATACTGTTTAAATAAAATATAAAATATCTATTAAAATGAAGTTTCACTTCTATCGTGTGTGAATCGCACACACACCTTTTTTATCAGAAGTATTATTTATCATTCTTTATTTACCACTGCGTTACGAGGCCTGTATATAAAGTAATAGTCCATTATACCATATTATGTCGATAATAAAATCGTGTTTGCGATTGTTTCAGTTAATTTGGACATTACCCTTAATATATTTTTGCTTTATAATAATATGTAATCGTATACAAATACTGGAAGACACAGCGTGGGCAATCCCGCCACAAGGTGCTCCGACGACCTGGTAAAGGTTGCGGGAAGCCGCTGGATGCGGGCAGCACGGGACCGGTCGTTGTAGCGATCTTTGGGGGAGGCCTATGTCCAGCAGTGGACGTCTTTCGGCTGAAATGATGATGATGATGATGTATACAAACAAAATCTAAATTCAACATTATCTTCTGTTATTGTAAAATAGCTAATGTAGTCTAACATCGTAAATAAAATTTTCGTGTGATCTCGAGCTGTCATATTGTGGCGTTAATTTTAATTCATTTATTTATCCTCTATTATTTAATATTGGTGGCATTTTGCGGGGTATAGTTTAGTTATTGTGCACAATTGTAGTGAACTATTAATAATTACTAGAAGCATGAATTTTAAGTAGCCAAAAAACGCACCTGACTAGTTTTAACAAGCGAGTCACTATCTTGTTGAAGCTTTCCTTAATCCCTGAATACTAGAAAAATATTATATCTACGTTACATTGGCATAATTGTGTATAAACGCGCGTTGCCATTAAATAAGAAAAATAAAACTATCGGTAAATGTATATCATTCTGCCCATCACTAGCCAAGCAATATGTGTAGGCAGACAATATAAGTGACGTATCACACACTGACACCCGAGTGTTCGCGGGAAGTATGCAAAGAAGTTGCCTCGACGCGGACGGGATGATCTTGATGCTTGATGCAGAGCCGTGCCTCGAGGCCTTTAAGTTTTGACAGCACATTTTGATAGGTGATTAAAACTTTTTGGTTAATATCTTACACACATAGTATCTATTTGTCTTGTAAGACATAGATTTATGTTTATGTATTAATAAGAATGTGACAATATTATATACAATATATATATTTGATAATTCGAAACAACTTTAGCGATTCGAGTATTTCGAAAATAATGATATATTGATGATATAATGAAATTTAAATTAAATGTACTAAAAACAGGGATTCGACTGTAGTTAGGAAAGTATTGAAAGAGGTTATGGTCATCTCCAAGTTAATTAAAAAGTAAATTGTTTGTCTAGCATGAACGAAAACATGTTTAACGCAATTTATCTGAATACTGTACTTCCAAAATAGTAATTAATCATTGTTTTAATTTATTAAAATTATTATTAAACGTATTATAATCTTTTGAGGTCTCTTAGAAAGGAGTGAGTATTTAATTTTGTATAATTATTTCTTAAAAAAAATCAATTTTGTAATGATTTAAATTTATTTAATAGTTATTGTAATTTTATTAAGATACGGATATAAATTATATTTTACGTATTTGTATTTTAATTAGTAATCGTTAAAACAAATGTTCCGATATATGTGCACTAACTTGTTTGCTCCCGTTACTTAGTTTGACTTCCAATCAGTCCCTGAATATCCCAAAATATTTTTAATGCACCTCAAGTTCGCTAGAGGCTTTACTAGCATATGTATGGAAGATAAGGAAGTATTTCAAAATTAAGTAAATATAACTGTGTATTTTTTAGCAACTATCAAGACATCTCCCGCCTCATACATATCGACAGTAGCTCCAACAATAATAGTTCCGTATCCCATTTGAATATTAGAACATCCATCCAGTGAAGATTTCACTCGCGAAGCTCGGGGTGGCCACCCCTGGGGGGTTGGCACACAGGCAACGTTATTAGCGCATGTCGCAGGCATAAAAAATCACGTCTTCATGTTAAAATGACCGGGTTCACATTCACCACCGTAAGTTTCATAACTCGAAATTTATATATGCGGTTATATGATGTATATGTTATGTGTATGGTCTGCACAGAGGACTTTCCGTGTTTCTTAAAATAATTATACTTAACTAAAAAAATAAAAACTGACAGCAAAAACATTTGACAAATAGAATATCAATGTTTAAAAATGTTATTTAAGCAATGTAAAATGTACCATGAAAAGTTTATTTTTTGATACATAGTCAAGCTAGTAACCAAATATACTTCTATAATATTAAATAACTTGAAGCTATAAGTATCATATCTGGGCAGACGGGTAAAAATAATTTTGATATGCATATGTTTTGTTAGGTGTAGAATTGGTTTAGAAGGTTTATGGATGTGCAGGATGGCGGTTCAATTTCCTTTACGGTAAATATTTTATTGTTTTCAATGATTCAAGACGAATATTGGCTTCCAAAATGAGCTTAGAGCTCACACGGGTGAGTCTTCACAGTACCCCTCCATCAGTATTTTTCTCTTCTGGACGAAAGTAAACTGAGATTTTAATAAAGAATCTCAAGCCTGTGCTACACCTGTAGTCTCAAGAATTCTTTACTCAGCATTGGGACATGAAATTACAGGTTTTTATTATTGTTAAATTATAATATAGTATTGAAATGTATCAAATCTCAAATCACATCACGTTCACCACACCACAACTAAGAAACGTCTGCAATCGCAAAACATATAGATCGGTATAATATAGTATGTAATTTTTATAATTAAATTTTGGTTACATGTGACGGACCGTAATCAAAAAATGGAATTTTTACCCCTTTGAACTGATTTTTTGTTTATTAATCAAGCTACATGTACTACAAGTGCAAGCTACAAGTGATAATGAAAATAAAAATCAAAAATAGTTTAGTCAATTTACGCCCTAAGAAGGTACTTATATGAATATCAAAACAATACCTAACATCAATTCGGAAAACATCTCAGTCATCAAGCAGAGTCAATTTTTTATTTTTATTTTAAGTATTGTTTCTAGTTAATATTATTTTTTGTGGATGTAAAGAGAGGGAGTCACTAACAGAGGTCACTATTATTCATGTAATAATAAACCCTTTAAATTGGAAAATTGTTTCCGAGTTACCCGGTAACACAATATTTACCCGCACTCGCACAATCTTATTTCGAATTAACAAAAGATGGGGGGAATCACTTGTTATCGACCACTCGAAATGGAATATTTTCCAACCGACATGTCGGATTTAATTGTTTACTTCTGTACGGATTTATTTAATAACTAAGTTATTGGAATTACACAAAGTTTATGTTTTTTTTATCAAATGACAATTCAATATTCAATATTAATAAATTCGTAACAGCATATATAATAAAACACAAATACCTATGTGCTAAGCAAATCCAGAAAAACAGTGTTTATTTGAATTTTGCGGCCTTGTCTTTACGAAAAATACATATATTTTTACTTGACTAAAATTATCATTGTTAATTAAATAAAATATATTTCAAGTATAATATCATCGTTAATTAATTTGTTACAATTTACAAATATTGTGTCTAAAGCTCTTGCTATTGGTATTGCATTCAAAATAGGTATTATTCAATTAACATTAAAAAAAAAAGTAGATATAAATTTTTTTAAGGAAAAATCTACAAAGATGGAAGTTTGCCTTTTGGTAGTCGTTGTCGTCTCAAATTGTAATATATAATAAATAATAAAATATCAGCCTGTAAGTTTCCCTCTGCTGGGCAAAGGCCTCTTGCTACCTTCCGTTGGGAATTGTAATATGCTTAACATCAATCACACTCAAAATGAAAAGTAGAATCATCCTAATAGAGAAATGGATTAGCGTGCTATTTACAGCCTCAACTTAATTTTTCGAGTTTTCCAAATCTGACCAGTACTTCCAGTGATATTATAGTGCTCTAACAAACAAACTCTTCAGCTTTATAATATTAGTGTAGATAAGTAACTAATGATAAAATATATTTGTCTTAAATAAAAGTACACATATAAATTCTTATATCTGTCTCGCTCACTACTTACTAGAATTGTATTAGCGGAAGTAATGCCGGCAATTACTCTTCATTATGACGTAAGTGAAGGGGGTCTTGACAAGTACTTTAGTGATACCCTTCGAAATGATTATAGTTTTTACTTCCAAACCGCATGATAAGTGAAGCAATGATGGCTCAGTGGTAGCGTGTACGACTTCGATTTACGTGACTTCAAATCCCTGCAATGAGCTTGAGCTTTCGGTAAAGGAAAACATCGTGAGGAAACCATAGCATGGTGGTGGGCTTTTTCTAATCTCCGCCTGGCTAGCTACCACCCTCAAGTTGAAAATCTGTCGCCAAGCTTCAATAGGTGTGCTCCGGCAGCTGCATTTGAGAGCCAGTCTTCCACTAGGTTTAGCGTGTTATCATCTTGGGCCACAATGTCACTTAACATCATGAGATTGTGAGTGAGATTATGGCCACTAGGCCAAAAACCTATAACGATAAAAAATAAGTACAATAATGATTGCCTATGAGTTTAATCGGTGATTACGTGAAACTTAAGTAATCTGTCGTCAAAAACCAGTCGATGAGACCATCTTAGCCCACATCGTCACCGAACATCAGGTGAGATGTTGGTCAAATGCTAATAACATGGTCTGATCGGAGAGAGATCAATACAGAGTAAAAAAACTAATCAAATTTCAAACATGAATTTCGTATAGTCAACCGTTTAACGTTTAAGGAAGTAAAGTTATAATAAGATTTGTAAAAGCTTACAATTACGCAAAACTATGTATATCGTCGGATAATTATAAGAAACTTTAGTTTATAATCATTCTAGTGACATTGTAAATTATCGGTAGATTGTAAACGGACACTAATTATTAAGAATTTTTGAGGTTTCATAAATAAACAAAATCATGATTCTAGGACTTGTAAAATGTTTATTGTCAACGTCTAAGTAACCTAACCAATCCGATCTACAGCCGGTTCCGATCTACAGATATGGTTAGTTTCTAAATCTACGAAAATTTAAGTATTGGATTGCAAATAGTGTTCTTACATAATGTATCAATAGTTTACAATCTCACCAAATTGATTATAAACCAATGGTTCATATAATTATCCGGTGTCATATATTTTTTAAATATTGATTGAATACTTTATGCTTGGAGAAATGGCGGTCTTACTGTCGCAATTTTATTTTTAATTTGACTTCAAAAATAGTAATTTCCAGGGCGAAAACTTTTTTACTTTTTTTCGAAGTTGATAAAAGGTTGCGTTAGTGACTTTAATTCACGTAATGCCTGAGTTACCCGTATGAAAGATCTTACTTCGCTGAAAACATCATTTCTTATACCCGCTCTTTCATCCCCTAAATAGTCCGTATATGTTCGAGTTACCGCCATTGTAAACATATTTCAAACGATCCGGAGCCGCGGCGTCGTATTTAGGGGCATTTGTATTCATTCGTATCATATTTCAGATGGAAGATTGTCGGAGGATTTTATTTAGGTAGTGTTAGGGGCTTAAGACATTTCTATCGGTTTTTCTTGTATAGGCTATTTTTGTATTTCATGCTAACTATTTTCTTCTTCTCCCTCATTCCTCGTTCTTCTACCTCATTTCTTATTTCTTAATCTCTAGTGTTAATGCGCCATCCTTGTCTTAGTTGGACCATTTAGTTGTCTCATCATCTTCATGTTCATGTGATTGGTGGCTAATCGCCATTTCTTTCAGGTTCTTTTTCCGTAACAGATCATACATGCCATTATCACCTTTCTCATGACTCATAACATAACTTTCAACAAATTCTTCATAGATTATCGTACATTTAAATGTTCACGAATATTCTTGACTTTATACTTTCTTTATCAGCTCATCTGAATATCTTCATTTCTGTTACATTAAATTTGTGCTGATCAGATTTTCTTATTGGTATTTTGTTTAAATTTCGTTTGAAATATTTTTTAATTAATGTGAAGGGACAGTAGTTTTCAGTAACTATAAATATGTAATTATATATTTATATATAAAATGTCCGATCAATTTATCCTGGTTATCAATCAATCAATCATTTATAATGGTTTTTAATCATGTGTTTGGTAGATTCGGGGTCAGCGTATATTATCAGACACGTTTATTTTTGCAGTGTTTTCGGCATTCATTCTATTCTTGTTGGGACGGTCGTGGTCGTTCTTAGAATTTATTTTATAACAAGAGTAACTTTTTTTTTACTAACCATCGAACCGAGCGCAATTAAATTTAACATAGCGGTAGCCTGGCTCTTGAAGAATGACACAGTATGAAAAATACGCAGACTGAGTCGCAGAAAAAGTTAATATAACAATAAAAAGTAATAACAAAAAGATTAAGCGAAGTTAGATTATATTGTTATAGAAGAAACACAGAAGACAAAATCACAATTCACGTCCATTTGCACTGGTAATTGCAGGTTCATACATTTTATCAATTGCGTCAAGACGATGTTTATTAGTTTGTTGATTAAAAATCTTAAAGTTACCAAGATATATTCTGAAACGACTGAACGCGGTTTCCAATTTGTTGTTATTTACTATAGGAGTTGCTTGAATTCATGGATGAAAACCTTTTTCTACTGTGATTTACCACTTTTCTTCGGTTCATTAAACGTTCATATTTATCTACTATTTCATTTAATGTTTGGGTTGCCAGTTATACAAAAACAACAAGATACTTAATTAAATCAGTATTAAAAGTATAAAATTATATTATTCAACATGATAGGATCTGTGCAAGTTTTCACTCCAGGAACACCACCGCTACACCGATTTCTGCCATAAATCAGCAGTATTAGCACTACTGTGTTCCGATCCAAAGAATGTAGTTCACGACACGCATTGACACACGTGCCGTGTTTTAACTCAGATCTTACGAGTAGGAACTTATTTTGACTGGCCTCAGGATTTTGGTCCTTTTGAGGTATTGTACATAGTCATAGACCGCAGTGACCACTGAACATTTAGATGGACTGTATTTCTTTTTGCTACATCATAAATGACCAGAACAGTCGAAAACCAAGTAACTTCGTTTTTGCATAGAAACCTTATTAATAGCCATTATAAATACTTTCATTAAAAAAATCGATGTTTAAAAAGTTGTAGGTCTTCCGCTGTACATGACGACAATTCCTCACACTTCTTTGGTACACAAAGCCTTTGTGTGCTGGTTATGTTGGATAGTGGTATCAAGCGTTGGACAGCAGGGTGACAAATGGAACGGCACCGCCATCGCATCGGGCACGTTGCAATATCCGCTTCCGGCGCTTAGTGTTTCTAGAGTTAGGTAAGAATAGACTCGGTTTAAAATATTATTTTCTTTTATTTGTATAATATCTGGGCGACCGAGCTATGCTCGGTGTCTTGAAAATAAATAATAGTTCAAAAAAACTAAAAAATACGCTTTTATATAAAATCCAACTAAAAAAAATATATTTTTTTTTAATTTTTTTAATTAAGAATAGTGTATATATGAAAAAAATAATTTTTAATGTAAAAAAAAAATATTGAATTGTCATCGGTTCTTAATAAGTATGCCAAATTTCGAGTTAATCCGACGTTTTGAGGGGGGTCAAAATCATGTTCAAAGATTCCGTTACATACTAACATACATACGTCTGAAGCTAATAAAAACGTCATTAGCGTGATCTCTTGGGATTTGGTGCAGTCAGACAAATGTAACTTATTGTCTTTTATTATTCCTGTTAATAGCTAAATTGTTTTCTGTTTAAGTGGCAAATATTGGGACTACTCAAACCTTTTTTCATTTTTCTTCCAATAAAAAAAGTTTATGTTTAAGTTGATTATCGATAAAGTTGATTATTGAAAGCACGAATTCATTTTCATTTTCTGAAAATGTATCCTAGCTAGATTGATTTATCGCCCCCGAAACCCCCTGTATACTAAATTTCCTGAAAATCGTTGGAGCCGTTTCCGAGATTCAGATTATATATATATATATATATATATATATATATATATATATATATATATATACAAGAATTGCTCGTTTAAAGATATAAAAGATTTATGCCTACTTATTATTTTGAATTCCTGTTTCTTATATAGGCAGTTAATGCAAGTGCTAGAGGCAGACATATATTAATTTGAACATAGTATATAAGTAGATGAATATAAATACAAGCACGTTTTCAAATCAAATCAGAGCTGACGAATGTTTACAGCCAAAAAAATAATTAAAATTTTATTGCATTTCGTTTTAAAATTTATTGCATTGCTAAATGACTGTCTTTTAAATAAAATTACGCAGTATTTCGTAATCCGTTTCGTCTTATAATATTATTTTTACTCATGTTTTTGACAATTTTTGTAGTCAGTAAAAAAAATTGGTGTTCAAAGTCCTCTATCAGGAACCTCGGAAAATAAATTGCATGTACCTACAGACATGACTACGAATTTATTAATGTAGATATCACGTTGAGTGATGTGTGTTATAGCACGTAGAACGAGTGAAGCAAATAAGACAGTTGAAAATTTATAATTATACAGAGAATAGTCATTTACGGCGCATTTTTTACTACTATAAAACATCGGATATTTATGTATATTTACAAATACAAAATAATCAATTTGAACCTGATAGTTTCATGCCAAACTCACAGGCGGGCATGAGATTCTGAAGTAATTATATCCTTTACTATGGAAACCTAGCGGTTTAGTTAGTGAATAATTATTTTCATATTTTACTTCAAAAAATCTATTTATGTAAAATATTATTAGTACTAGATAGCCCAAGAATAGCTAACAAAGTTTCAAATAAAGGCGCTCATATAATCCTATGGCCACATACTTTATCTTATATTTATTATATTATAATATTTCAAGGTTACTTTTTAATAGAAATATAAAAATATGTATTGTTCAACTTATGCAACTCCATGGCTGCTCGTCGCTGGTTTGAAAGAAGGAATCTTCAGATTTGATAAAATTTATTTTCACCACACAAGATACCTTCACCAGATAAACGGTTAGCTCGATCCCCGTTGCCAAACGTTATAAACGCCGTCCGCGAAATCTCTTTGTCGATCCCGATGACGACATCGAGAAAGCTAACAATTTCTACGCGTCCGCTCCCGCAACATATGCGTGCTCGCGCCCACGCCCGCGAAACCACCGTTCCCTCCGCAGGGGACGTACGGTTAACTTCGCTCCCGCACACCCGCCACGTCCACCCTCCTCTGCGGCAACTCAAGCCTAGGTCCGATCCATCGGCATGGAGCCCTTGAGCCAAGCAGCCGCTCGCGCGATACAAGTTACTGTACAATCACTAGCTTTCACAGCCATACATGACACTGCATTATACACACATGCACAACACACAGGTACATAGGTTCTGTCTTCTTCTTCTTTTTTTTTCTTTTTTTGCCTAGTTAGATTAGACAAAAATTTTCAGACCACTAAATACACATACACATGTTCCTTCCTTCCTCCCAGGGGGCAGAAACATGTATATATATATATATAGTTAGTTTAGATCGAATTACTGATAGGGAATTAGTCAGATCGCGACTTAATTGCATACGCGCAACAGTCCGAGCCGAGGTTCGGCCACTTTGGCACCCTCGGATGTTGTTGCTTAGCTTTCGTGGCTGAGTGCCCTAAGCGCTCGCCCCCAAGCCCGGTAAAGCTGTAAAAGCCGTAAAGGCTCCAGGGCCCCTAAGGCTAACAGTATAGTCAGTTCGAAAAAAAAAAAAGCCGAGAGAAAGGAAGTTGCAGAGTTTACAAAGTAGGGTTACCAGAAAAGCTTGTCAAAAAAAAAATTACTCGATCGTATATTTTTCCTGAACAATATATATTTTCTAACCAAGTAACAATTAGTATTGATTATTTTATAAATATTGTTAAATATCTCATCAAAGTTTACATTCAGTTTGACACGAAAACCCGAGCAAAGACATTAGTTCTAAGAAAACAGATACAAGATCATTTTAATTAATATTACTTAAGTTTTTTTTATTTTTATATTAGACAGTGCACATTCAAAATATTTTCAAATATTTCCTCTATTTTTCTTTTTTGCAATTTGCGAATATTTTATTTACGTTTTTACGGTTGCCGCCTCTCTCGGTTTCGAAACGAAACGAAAGCGTTTCGTCTTGAAACGAAGCGAAGCTGCGAAAGAATACGACATCGAAAAGTATATTTTATAACTCGACATTTCATATCGACTACACATTTCGAGACTTTATGAACCCCTTTATATTACTTTTTATGGCGTTTGTCATATTTCTCCTTTACCCCGGTTTCCGGGGGTTGAATTTAAATTCGCCGATTTATATTATAATCGATGCGTTGATGAGATTATGGGCGCTATGAAAGAGGGGTAGTCGAAATTGAAAAACGAAACGTATGGATGAGGTCATGTTTCTTGAGAATTCTTAAGGTAGCATGGATTGGGATGATACGCGAATAAATAGGCATCAGCAATTTACACTACGCTTACATGAAAATTTGGGAAAAACCCGTTATTTTCTTTATTATAAGTATTAGAAAATTATATTCTAAGTGAAATTTACAATGAAGTTATAAATTAAACACGATATACATTATGCTAAATGCTTCCGGTGTAAAATCAATACTTTCAAGTTAGCGTAAACTGATAGGGTCGAAATGCTAACATCTGTGTCTTTGCAGATTTTTCGTTTATTGGAAGTTGTTAGCTCTGAATTTCCACTCACAAACATTAGTATATAATAGCCATATAAAGAACATCTAATAGAAGCTTGATCAGTCATAAGTTTATTGCTACCCAGAAGTATACGCTCAGGAGATCAGGCTTAGCACTGATTATAATTATATATTTATTTTTTAACTATTACTAAATCTACTCAAATATCATTTTTGGATAAATTGAATTCATTTCTAACTAAATGGTTTGTTAAGGAAGAATGCTAAAAGGGCTTATGTGTGTTGTGTGTGATGCGCCTCGCAAGCCTCAACTTCCAAATTGAAACATATCAGCGCTATAATAGTACTGATGATTTATGATAGAATAAATATAGAATTGTTAACCCTACATTTAAACCTCACAACATTCAAAGACTAACTGTTAGTCAAAAAATTTTAATAACTACGTGTAAAGGTTAAGTACATTTTCATTATTTTTGTTTGGTTGATGTGAAAAATTACAATATAATGTTATTTCCAAGTAAAGAAACTAAACGTTTTACTTAGAATTATAAAAACGTTATAGTAGCATATAAATGTATCTAATATTCATGAAGATATCATGTTTATCTGTCCATACTCCATAAATTCAACGTAAAGTATTTTGATAGAATTTTCAATATTGCGAAATATTTGTTTCTGTGAAGTTAACTACAATAAGCATTGCGAAGAGTCAACTTCAATGGGTAAAAAATACAGTTTTTATTACTGACATTAATCCATCCAAATATTCTTTTACAAAAATCAAGATAAAACAAGAGAAATAGCTAGTTAAAATTAAGAAAAATAAACGTTCTCACATAAATCCATAATTGAGTAAAAAACCGGACATAATATTATACGGCTTATAACCAAAACGGGACGCTTATCTCGGACGAGACAATGGCAGTTTCACTTCTATAGAAATAATGTAATAAAATGGAATTCATGTCTCGAACGATGAGTGGTAATGCGGAATGGCGACACGGTAATCACTTTAGAGTTCCTCATGTTGGTAATTTTTGTTTTTTGGTGTTCGTAATTATTACTGAGCTTTTCTTAAAGCTAAATACTGCCTGAATGTCCGACTTTTCCTTTGCCGTCCAGGGACAATATGGAACGGTCTCCCAGTCAAAGTTGTAATCATAGATATTACCTACAAAGGAAGCGTGAAGAGGCTTTTCAGTAGGCAGGCATGAAAGCGACTACTTCCGATGGATCTGGGTTCTACGTTCGCCATAACTTTTCGTTTGTACCATTAGGTGTACAGTCATTATGTCGTGCTAGTTATAAAAATAAGACTAATCCCAATTACTGAAATACGATGTGAAAACATTTTTCACTGTTTTCTTCTCAATTAATGAAAAATAACATAGAATTTAAAACTTTTCCTTCCATAATGGGTCGAGCATAATAAATTGTATGATGAAACATTCACAATATTCATGAAGCGACAATTTTTTGAAAAGTATTTTATAAGGACTTTTTTTACTGTATGACAAACAAGGATGCAGTCCACCTGATGATAAATGGTGCAACCTATAGCAATGTACATAAAAACCTTAAAGAGATCGCATTTTTTTTTGGAACTGACTAGTCAAAAAAAAAAAAGGTCTCTTACAGAAACTATGTACCTATGTGGCGTGCATGTGTGTATAATTCAGTGTCATGTATGTCTGTGATAGCTAGTGAATGTTGAGTCACTGTATCGCATGAGCGGCTGCTTGGCTCAAGGGCGCCATACCGATGGATCGTACCTAAGATCGCATTCCTGAGACCAGTTATAGTTATAGTTGCTACTTCAGAGAACTAAGGTATAGCGCCTCGTGTGCGTATTATCAATCACACCCTTTAGACCAGAACACACCACATACTCCTGGTTTGCGGCAGAAATAGGTGTGACGTTGGTGCTTCCGCGGACAAACCTTGCATAGGTAATCTTCATAACACTCTGTCTGTCTAATTTCGGTATCAGCTAGCTTTTTATTACATAGTCACTTTCGGCATAGCAGATCTGTGGGACGTAATAATTACGGCTCCTACCAATAAATCATGGAATTTTCTTCAAAATAATACTATAATTCAGTACTAGATTATCAAATACCTGTTTCCGAAAGACTCATAGGTACTTCGCTTACATTACTCCCTATGGGTAACCTTGACGAGTTGTAAAGTAGATAAGTTAAGACACCATAACTAAACGCCCAGCTGAACCGTCGGTATGATTAAGTCAAGCTACTCAATGACGACTCAACGTGGAGATTAGTTGTACAAAAATCTTTACACAAAATAACTTTTCATAACGATTACGAAAAAGTTGTAATATTTGACATCGTGCTACATGAAATAACTCTTTCGAATCTACAGAACCTCAAGAATATTGAATCACTTCAATCCTTAATTGCCCAGATCGCTAACAAACGGCCATTACACATGCTCTTTTTTGTTAATCTTGATTTCTGATACTGGTTTGACTTGAAGTTGACTCTTTCGAGTAACATTACTTGCATTAATACCTAACGATTTCATTTCGCAATGGCTTGAAATGTTTTGGATAATATCAACTCAGAGCACGGTCCACTTAAAAATCTTAGATAAGCCTTTGCCTTTCCCTATATTTTTATAATACGGTCCATAAAAGATACAATTGACAAGTTTGGGCGATTTTTTAACAATAAGCACTATTTTCGTAGTGTTGATATATTTAAGCGTGAACAAATTAAAAATGAATAATTTTCTTCTTTGAATTTCACTCTCATACAATTGAAAAATAGAACTCTCTCGAAGCCACTTTACGAGAGATCAAAGCAAGATCGTACGAGTGACAATGCACGACGCATGCATATGCATGCACCTGTGCGCTATTGAATATGGATGAGCGCTGCCAAAGAATAAGCCTGTACGTGTAAAATCTCAACTGTGTGACAAAATTGAAATTTAAACAAAATCAGCCATATAATAATCATTAGTAACATTTGTAATAAGGACGTTATTGATTTAGACTTAATTTTCAATAATGTCTGCTCATATTTTAATGACTACCTATCTGAGTTTTTAGCGGGATCTTGATTTCTCATGTGTTGGTTATTACTTCATTCATAAAATTATGTTATTTTGTCCTATATTATGTAATCTTGTCAGCATTTTACGAGATGATGTTTGGTCATTGTGGACAAGTGAATTGTGCATTTTAAGTTGTGACAAAATTCCTTGGATAGTTTTAAGAAAGGAGCTGCCATTTTGTTAGACCTTTTTATGTTGATTACGAGAATCATTAGAAAAATATTATATTCAAGTGACGTCGGCAGAATTATAGACGAGTACAGTGTCCATTAAATAAAAAGAAGAAGAAGACTATTTATCTCGAGAGTAAAATAGAAATATATAATCTAGTACTAACACCAATTACTTCACGGGTTAGCAGCAAAACTATGAAATGCAAAACACACCTTTGACACACGGCTACATTCAAATAATATAATATTTTATCTACTCCCGCTTAAAACTTAGTAAATCGGTTTTCTGTAAGCTCTATACAATCAAGTTACTTTGTGCAAGGAGAGTCTAAAGAGTGGCTGGATCTTTTCTATCACCTTCACATGTATTTCAGCAACGCTGTTTTCTGGCCTGATGTGCATAGTAGGCACACGAGCTGTTTCACCATTGTATTCAAGGTAACCAACATATTAGTAATTTCTACAACAAGCTTCAAAAAGAACTGCGGTTCTGTGTAAATTGGTTAACAATCTTTTTCCTTTTTATTAAAAAAAATCTGACCCTTTTATGACAGTGCTATACTTACTCGGTTAACCCATTATCCACGACGAGCCACTAAACACGATCTCTGTTTTCCAAAATGCCTTTGATCCGATGATGCTAATGACAATCAGTCATCAGTGGCGGTAGCTTCGAAATCTTTTGTATATTCATGATTTATGTTCACCCTTTCAATCGTAAATTGATTGTTATTAAAACTTATATTCAGACTCGTTTTCCTAACTTATATTGACTTGAAAAATTTAACAGTCGGAGCGTTATATATTTAAAGTTCAGTAGTAATAAATTTTTTATGCCACATTCCGGCATTCGAGTTAGAATTCTGCACTAATCTGAAACTTAAAGAATTTGTCGTCATGCGTAAGAAATTTTTCGCTTTGCACTTTCTTGGCTTTGCATTTTCCGGGAAATACATTGGACAGTTAAAGAACCTAAAATGGGTTAGTGAGTTGCCATCTTCGGCTACACCGTGTCTTTTTTTTTTCAGAAAAAGTGTTTGTTTTGCAATAGGTAACTTCAGACTGTTTTTATTTTACACTAGTTGCATCCCGCGGTTGCACTCACGTTTAATTTTTTTGGGTTCTCTTTCGAACCGAAAAACCAACCCGCCCTTGTTCACACTTAGCGTATATTCCGACCAATATTTTGTATGAAAATTGCACTATTCCTAAGGGTCTAAGCGTGATGTTAGATAGCTTGTAAAAAATATACAGGTAGACTGACTCTATGACTGAGTGATTAATGCATGCAATAAAAAAATGATGAAGGTTTGTAGTATGAAATTAATTAAAATAAATTTTATCATAACGAACTATTAGAAAAATGCGTTCGTACTCAGTTATGTGTGTTTGTTTATGAAACAAATCAGATATTCGTTATACAGTTTTTAATTTAAACTTTATTAATCTAAGTATAACAAGACCGCCACAAAGAGCCGGATCAAAACGATGAAAAATTATTGAAAGGGGGGTCGAAACCGAAGCGCGGGGGGAGGAATCGACTGTTTCAAAAATACAACATTAATTTTACCCCCAACAAGTAATGAAAGGTATCTTATACTAATATGCATAAGGTGTACAATTGTTTGAGGAATACTTATTGAAGTGTTCGATATATTTTTGTGTTAAGCGAAAGGGGGTTTTCTGTAATAATCGTGATTTTTTAATCAAATTTCATCTGTACAAGGGATGAGGAGGCTATATTTTTTCATTATTTAATTTTCGGTCGGCCGCGGCTTTTTTGTGAGGACTCCTTCAAGGGATGGCGTCGTTTGAAGCGTTTTTTAGATGTTTAAACACGGGTTTTAATCACACCGTCGCGTCGTCAGTGTTTGGAAATTAGTTCAAATTAAAACTGTGAATGCGCTTTCGATTGATTTGTAGCTTTTAGGATCTAAGACGTTGCTATGTAAATAGCAGACGTTTTTCTTTGCAACGGATTGTTTTTTTATGCCAAAAGGCGCAAACAGGTGGACGGCCCACCTGATGACAAATGGTAAATAGTTACCGTTCCCTATGGACAACTGCAATACCAGGGGCACCACAGCCATGTTGCTGACCTTGGAGACTATATTTCAACCCTTTTTTTAAGAGCCCCATGTCATAGCCTTGGGGGAAAACTGAGCTGAGCAACCCATTCCACAGCCCTAGCGTACGTGACAGGAAGATTCTAGAGTATCTGTACTAAATTTGCAGTCAGACATTGTACGTGAAAGCCGCAAGCGTGTCCTGGGCCTAATTAATATAATGTGTTGAACAACTCCAGAACCACACCAATAGGTCCTTCGGATTATCAATCTGAGGGTTGTATTTAGTCAAACAAGTCATAAGTGTAACTGTAGTGTACAATGGCCGCTATGACAGTGACGACTGGCGGAGGATTTAGATCCCTTGGGTATCGCCGTTGTTTTTGGCTTGTATTATGCTAACACTTTTTTAATATAGTGTTTTGCAGATATTATAATATATATTTAATGCGGGTTTACAACAATCAGGCATAGAACGTCACAATGACTTATTACGAAGAAAAAAACATAATATGGTTTCAGAACGACATTTTCATATTCTAGTATTAGAATTCACGTCAATTGACACAGTGTCTAACTGCTATTGTAGCAACGAACAAGCCACAACAGTTTCATTATTACTTAAAAAAAACATTCAACATATTATATTAAGTGTAGCTTGTTACACGTCGGTGTAATACGTTCGCGTATAGACATTCGAATATTCATTTCACGGTTAATAAGGCAAATCTTTGTTCGTGTCCTCGGTTCGATTCTCCGTCGAATGAGTTGTAATTAATTATAGGAAGTATAATAAAATTTTCATTATATGATTAATTTAACGATTTTATAGAATCATAATGTTATATTTAAATTGTATTAGTAGATCAGTTATCAAATAAAGTACCCTATAAATATCCCTATACTCAACAAAGGCCCCTTCATGATCGAAGGCGATTTAGAACCTTTAAAAGTATTTAATCTGGTTTCTTTCACTGCCAATCGATAATTTAAGAATAATTAAAGGAAGTATTATAAGGGAGCAATTCGAAATTCTAAGAAATCGATAAATAATCGGCTGTGTAGTGTTTGGGAAGTTACGGGACTTTTTTTCTCGTCTAAGATACCGCAGTGTCTTTAAATGAAAGTCTTTGACCAGTGTGTGTTGCCAGTGATGACTTATGATACTGAGACGAAAACTTTAACTATGGGCAAGGAAAGCTCAAGATCACTCAAAGGGCTATGAATAAAACTATGCTTGGAGTTTCTCTGCGTGGTGGAATGAGAAATGAGGAGACCCGCAGGAGACCCGCAGAACAATAGTCACCGACATAGCCTTAAGAATTGTTAGACTTAAGTGGCAGTGGATGTGGCACGTAGCTCGTGGCTTGTTGTCTGAAGTGATAGTGATAATACTCGAACGATAAGACTCGAACCAGCGGCCATCAGAATGATATGCCATCGATTTTATGACAATCAAGGGTAGATTGTGATAAACGCTGTACATGATTGTAGGGCATTTTCTCATGATTGCCTGACTAGCTATCATTTTCAAATTGAAATTCTGCTGTTGAACCGCCAATATGTGTGTATCTATGTGTTCTGGCGGTTGCCTTTGAGAGCCAATCCCTTTTGTAGGCTTTTATTTACTTATTAGTAGTACTTGATACTGGATATACATTGGCGATTTAATCGGACACAATCATCGTATCCTACCATCCAGCAAAGGAGTTATACCACCTACCATATCACCGTTTACATCAAATGAGATTCTAATTAAATGCTAAACCTATTTAAGAACAAATAAGAAGAAAAAACAATAATAAATATATTATATTAAATATTTAAGCTTACATCTTTAAAACCATCCTGAATTGCCCCAAACAATTAAAATCAACCGTGAATCGTTTAAAAACACTTTCCGATATGCAAATTCGAAAAGCGATGTCCGATAGACCCGCGGGAACGATAACGGTCGTATAAAAAGTACGGGAAAATTACGTACAAGTCCGCCTATTGATAGGTTCCGGGGTTTGTGTCGCAAGGTACGTTTTTTAAAAAGCTTTTCACGGGCCTTTTTATGTTACACGCTTAGAGTCTTCAGTATGCTCTATTTGTATTTATCTTTTTTTTAACTTCATAAGTTTTACTGTTTAACGACCACTTAATCTGATGTTAAGCCTCAATAGCCAATCTCAAGTGCAGCTGCTGGAACACACCTACTTGGCGACAGATCTTTAGGCAGCTTGTTAGTGATAGATATTATAGGTTTTGGCGTAGTGGTCACAATCTCAACTGATGTTAAGTGACGATGTGGCCCAAGATGATAACACGCTAAACCTAGTGGAAGACTGGCTCTAAGTGCAGCTTTTTAACTCCCGACGCAAAGAGAGGGGTGTTATAATTTTGACGCATGTATCTGTATGTCTGTGTATCTGTAGCATCGTAGCTCCTAAACAGCCGAACCGATTTAAAACTAGTATTTTTTAAGTTAACTTGATCGAGAGTTTTCTTTGCTACGATTACACTCTCATGTTGATATTATACCAGCCTTCTGAAATGTTTCTTCGCGCTTCGATTGAAGGAACTAATGTCCAGTAAAGAGAGAAAATATTAACTGCGAGTCGTCACGCGCATAGTACGGCAAAAGTAAGAATTTGGAAACTACCTTGTTTTTGCTGTGATGGGGGCGCTACCGTGTAGCTATAGTTTTGTAGACCAGTCAGCGAGTTCTATGGTGAAAGGAAAATTAAAATCCATGAATCCATTACCAAAATCAATACATATGCTTTATACAAAAGATAGAAAAAACGAATCATAAAAAATATTGTTAGTAGAGCATTATTGACACCGTAACAAGTTAGTTCGAACATATATTTATAGATTGCTGAAACCGTTCAAACATGTGGTGTTCAAGTGGGCCCCTCACACTTGTGCACTGTCTCTTTCAAACACATTGTAAGGCTGATAACTGCATCCCCCTCCAGCATTCCCATTGAAGGATATCGAATGTTCGACGCAACAGGTTGTATTGGTTTCAGTCTCAGGGCTGGCAGTTTGATTGATTCTTGTAACATATGATTTTTATACAATAAAAAATTGTAAATTAGGAAAAACTACAAGTAACTTTAAGGAAGTCAATATTTTTAATATATAATGAATTTTAGAAATATCAAAATAAATGCCTAAATTAAAATCCAAGACTTAACATGAACAGCTCGATAAAGTTGATAGTAATAAATAATTAATAGGTTCATCATATTAATCACGCCGACAAAGTGGTAAAATAAAATCTTGGAAAATATTTTTTTCGGGTTATCCCCTTTACGTAAAGTAGGAATGAATGATTTTTTGTTGTCTAGCCCATGATGTGGGGTTTGGTTAGATAAGTCGTTCAAAAGTATTGCGATTGTGTGAAATCTTTTTTTCGATTCAGACATCCGTTTGCGAAATTTTAAAGTTTAAAGTGGTCTCCCGCCTCTGCCAGCTATATATAACGGTACTATATATAACGAAGTTAAAAGGAAAACTATCACAGCTAAGTAGGTTGTACAAATTAACCGAGTAATAGTCAACGGACTTTTATAATATACTTGGAGAAGTTAATAAAAATGAAAATTTCGTGAAAATTCAATTGAAAATAATTTAAAAGCCTCTTCTAAGTCTGAATATTCTGACGGGTAAATACGGAACCCTATACTGCGCGTGACTTGACATGCACTTGGCCGGATTTTTTATCTAGAAAAAATATCGCATATTATGATTGCTTAAAAAAACATTATTTTTTTGTTTAGTCACTTTACTCTTGGTACTAGTATGAACTGTAATAAAATAAAATGTTAATTCTTATAAATAAATTTATTCTTAGTGTAGGTGACAACCCTACCATAACTTATCCTTTTTCAGACTGTTGATGGCTTCCCACAGGGCCGATGGGGTCCCGTACCGGAATATCAGTGTTATTGATAGGTTTACAGGTGTTCTGTCCCGGGATGGGACCTTTTAACGGCGTTTATGAGATTTTCAACCACGCTGGTAAGCTTTGATGATTAATTTTTAATTCGAATACTAACAAATTATGTTATTTTCGTTTTTCCATGTAATAATGATTAAGCAGACACATGGTGGAAAAGCGTTAGTGACTCGCTCCTATACATCATGTTTTGAAGGTAGCTTTCGCAGTAATACCCGTTGTGTGAACTAACCTGACAGAGTAAAATAGATTTTATTTTTGAATAGATGTAGTTTTTTTCTACTAAACTATGAACATTATGGGTATTATGTCAGTGACGAAGTTATGAAGGTTTTATTTGATGGTGATACTAACGAATGATTTGATTCATGTATTATTGCCACCTAATTGTCAGGCTTCGCCGTGGTTCTTAAACTATATTTGACTTATCACCATGTGAAAATTATTTATTTTGTCGAACTCGGAGCTAGGCAGCTGATTTAATTAATATTTTCTTTTGAAATACAAGTAATATACTTAAAAAAACACTCATGGACGTCTTAGTATATCTATCTCGCTTACTCTTTGTTACAATTGTATTAGTGTGAGTAGTGCAATAATAATGACTCTACAATCTAGGTTATAATATCCGCGTACCTTAGCCATGTTAGCCAATCGTGGTAGTTTTAATTCCAAATTGTTTGTCGTGTAAATACTAAGTATGACGGTTTCGTTCAAATTAGTTAGTAGTGTTAGTGAATTGCCGGAAAATAAGTTCAAGGATCATTTCAAGCAGGTTTTACTGTCAATTATAGGGTGGATTATTACGTAAATTATAGTGATGTCTGGAAATGACTCCCTCTGTGCACATCCATTGAAATAATACAATTATTAACTATGAACACTACATACTCAGTAAAAAATATTAAACCCAATCGAATTTCTTACGGCTCTTCACAATGACTGGGATATTTTCCGAAGCGGTTGTAATGTTTTTATCGTTCATGGTAGCTTCTTAATAAAATCTAAATAAAATATTTTTGATCGATCGATTGATTCATTTAGAAGTTTTTTAAATAAATTTCCTAAAGATAATTACTAAATAACACCTATCATTTAGACCTTGTGTAAATCAGCGTCAATATTAAGGTATCCTATTAATACTCGATAAACTTCGCATCTCTATCGACACTATCCGTGCCAGAAACTGAATAATTAATTCAACACCACTTCATCAATGGGACCCTTGGTAACGCACAAATTTAAGGGGCTATTGGGACCTTTCGCACTGACCTTCACCTTAACACTAACTGATTGACCTTTGAGAGTTCGCTAAGTTTGCTAATCAATTGATTCACCTCGTATAGTTTCAATATTTTGAAATTTATCAGGTATGTATAAAACACATTCTCGTATCTAACTTTAACGAATAAATGTTATTCAATATTCATATTAGTAATCAATTTATTAATAGTTATTTAATTAACAACGAATTTTTTTTAAATCTAAAATTGTGTGCAACCTTTACGCGCGTTTGAATTAAAACTTCTCTAAATTAATTTATTTGTAACGCTTGGTGTAAATATGACTATAAATTATGCTATCAATAAAACGCTACATTTTAAAATGACACAGGTATTTATTTGTTAGCATAATTGTAATATCTGCTAAAAGGTCGAAGAAGTTTTATTATTACTACAAACGCTCGTAAAGGTTAAGTACACGCACAATTTTTGATTAAATTGAAAGAATTCATTTAATTTGAAAATAGTTATTAATAATTTAATTACTATTAAAAATAAAAGGTAAATAAAAATAAATACAAACACTTGACCATAGATTTTACTAAACATTAATTCCGTCTGAAAAAAACGTTATTAGTGATCGTCAGAAAAAAAGATGAGTTACTCTCAAGTAAATATACATTACCAAAATTAAATCAGAGCTTTAATAATTATATAATTAATAATATATCTTTGATGAACAAGAAACAGCAAATTTTGCGGTAAGTTTAACTATTGTGTGCATTTTTTTGCCTAACGTGCTCTGAATATATAAATTAAATTAGGTTAATTAAAAATAGATGTATCGGTGTATAGATAAATATTATTTTAATTTTTAATTATGTAAAAATTATTGTAAGTCAGTAAAATGAATTCCTAACCAAACGCCAGATATTTGATATCAAGATGGTCAGTTCAATAAAGCACCTTTTTTAAATGTAAGAACCTAATAAACATTTTATTTATATAATTTGTGTCCATATATTATTAATTACATATTATTTTTAACCATACTGTTCTGTTACATTTTATGACCGCAAATCGCGGCTAAAGAATTTGCCTGTAGGTTTTTAGTTGTCGTTTCTACAAATACTAAATTTTCAAGTGTTTCTGTATATAAGAAATTTATTTCATACGTCATTTCAGTAATGTTAAATTATACTGCACCTTCACTATATAATTTAACTATTGATCATCGGACTTTGTCTATGTGAATGTGACAGAAAAGGTTAAACAGTCCGCTAACCAATTTCACAGGTGAAATCTACGACGAAACCTATCGATCGGCCTTTGAGCCTAGGCACACGTGGGATATTTCTCTGACGATACAGACCTTAAAACTTAGAGACACGGTAATTATAATATAAATCAATTTAACATAAATGATATCAGATTAACTTAGGATTTTAAAACTATACATATATTTTATTAATGAAACATTATTTATCCTTACTTGGTATATTCAGTAATCACTAGGTTCAGTTTAGATAAGTAAATAAATAATGGGTAGGTAAGTAAGACATAAGAATGGTTGGTAAATTTTCTTATAATACCAAATGCAGGACCGTAAGTACTGTTCGTTATTCTTTTTATAGAAATATAGCTCCAAGCGAACGTTGATATATTCGAACAAACGTTCGACCAACGTTAACAGTCAAAGGAAAAGTTTCGAACACGGTTAGTGAATATTTCACAGCCAGACTTTGTGATAATTTTAACCGAACTTAATTCATTTGCAGTTTAACATTTGAAGGTATATTTTAAAATCTCTTAGTAACGATGTGATCGAAAAAGTTAGTAAAAGAAACATGACCCTAGATAGTACCAAAAGGTAAGTAACAAATTCTAGCTTCGCACGGTAATTGAGTCTGTTGGCTGCCTTGAATCACTGTCACATCGAACTCCAAATATTCGCCTAAATACGTTTGGTTTTTATTAAGTAGTTTTTTCCCTGGACGTCACTCCCATTTTCTTTAAAATGAAAAGACTCAAGCCCCACCTATTTTAAAATATTTGTATTAATTCAAATACTTTTGCGACGGTGCGCTCAATACGTATCCAAAAATTCATCGCAATCGGTTAAATGGTCTAGGAAAGCATATGGGACAAACAAACTTAAAATTTTGTATGTATAGTTTTTTATAATAATGTTACGATTTGATTAAAAAATCATTATTCTCCAAATATCTAGAAACGTCTAGAATCTACTTAAACATCGAGTATGTATATTCGTAGGTACGAAAAGACATCGTAGTTCATTCACACTTTCAAAGCTTATCGCTTCGATTACGTAATTCAATGGAAAATAATATAAAAATGGCACAGTTGCCGTTCTATAAACGTTGTCGTAAAGTTCAAGGTAATTGTTGCGATTTCGATCCTCGTTTTATTTTGATATATAAGCGAACCGTGTTCCGAGCCAAGACAGTTCTATTTTGGACAACCAAGTGTATACAGTGATAAAAAAATAAGAATTCTCCAAAAGAACTATAGAGAGATACTATAAGTATGACCACACTATAGTGAACATCTGAATAGTGATTATGTTTGAATTTTGTTTATCTAAGTACGAATAAATTACATCGACATTTTCAGTACCCATGAGTATAGCAATAATAATAATACGGTAATATAACAATCCCACTATTAGAGAAAAGGCTCTACTGAAGCTGAAGATTACGTTTAATCGCCACGCTAACCCACGACATATTGGACATTTCATTTTCCTTTAAATTTATAGGTTTTTTAAACAACAAGTTAAGTTTAGAAGTTAATTAACTTCGGTTAATGTAACTGCGTATTTTTTTCTGAGTATGGATGAAAAAGATTTTTCGAGTTTAGATAGAAAAGAAACGATCAAAAATTTCTTATATATGTATATAATGTCTGATAATGTTTGTCAACAATATTTATTTGAATACATTCCCTCGATAACTAGTAAGCAGACTCTCTACTACTTTGCTATTAGGTAAAGTCAAAGCCAGCGCTGCAAGAATAATTAAAGCGCTTTGTCCAATATTCAGCATTGAATGAACATAGCGGAACATGATGGCGCCCGTAGTATTTTCGAATAACGGTTAAATAATATGGATAAGTTAAGTATTTTTGAACGGTTAAACAAACAATTGAAGCTATGGGTAATTTATAAGTTAATATTATCAAACGATTATTTGTTTTTGAAAGTTAATATTCTTTATTTTTTATTCCACACTGATACCCTGTTGCCAAATAGTTATCTTGTGCTCCATTTTTACCTAAGCCGATTCGAGTTTTAGAATTTTAATTCTAATTTCTATTTAATTCAGGGGTTTTAACCCCTGACGTTTATTGTTTACTTAATTTTTTGAAGCGATGATGGCTCTGTGCTAGCGTCGAGTGACGTGAGTTCGAATCCCTGCAATGAGCCTGAGCTTTCGGTGATAACATCGCGAGGAAACCATAGCATGGTGGTAGGACTTTTTCCATTGCCCGCCTGGCAAGCTACCACCCTCAAGTTGAAAATCTGTCGCCAAACACCAATAGGTGTGTTCCCGTAGCTGCACTTGAGAGCCACTCTTCCACTAGGTTTAGCGTGTTATCATCTTGGGCCACATCGTCACTTAACATCCGGTGACATTGTGGACACTACACCAAAACCTATAACGATAAAAAAAATATGTTTCTTTTGTGTGTTACCTCTAAATCATACAACTACGCAAAAAGTAAAACCTGAATCTTCCTACTTTATTCTTCCGGTCCCCCTTAATTTTCATCGCGAACTTTAAAAAGTCCTTGAATTTAGAGGGAACTCCCTGATCTGGCAATAGAACACTTATAACACCTATTCTGAAAATATGTAGAATGCATCATGTTTATACTATAAATAAGTTTTTGAAACAACTACAATAATGGAAAATAAATAAAACTGGGTTATAAACGTTTCGAGCCCAGAAAATCATCCGTACTTGAGAATTATCATTTTAAATAGTTTTTTTTTTATATTACATAATAATTGAAGTGCATGTTTTTTGGGCACGGTAAGGAAAAAGTCTCGTAACTTGATGTTACGTTAAGCGTTATATTACGTTATGTAAAGTTTAATTAAAAAAAAAACACTTTAGTCGCATGTAAAGGTTAGACGCACAATTTTTTATTTTATTTAGCACAATTAATCGTAATTTACACTATTTTGCTTGATAAAATTATTTTCAAAATACTGTATATTATTTTACATATATATTGTTAACAAAGAACGATGGTGATTAAAGGGTTGGAAGGTCGAATCATAGCCAATGGAATACAGAGTCGATGTTCGCAAATTCACGTAACAGTATATTCAACTAAAATTGAGCTAAACGAAAACTCATTATCATTCATTTGTCTCTTTGAGTAAATTAATTAATCCCTTAAAAAGGAACCAGATACTTAATAAATTGGATCGATACAGGGTAAATATTGACAAACAGGGATGTCCATGTTATAATATCGTCATCTGCTTTCAACCAGATCTGTACTTTCGAGCAATTTCCTATCACAATATATCTACGGACGGACAGTGTTGCACACCTTTCTAGCCTTTGGCTAAGTTTTGAACTAGATCAAAACTTGATAGATTAGCGATCTGTTTGATTGAAGTACCTAGCACTTATTCTCCAGGATCCGGTTGGAAGTCGTGACAGTGTTTGTTTTTGTTTAATCCACTATTCACTAGGGGAGGTAGGGCACAGAAAAAATTATTTACACATTCTTGTGTAATCCGACTGGTTAAATATATCCACCCTACAGAAGATAGCAGCTAAATAACCTTGTGTCGTATTCCTACGGTGAGTAGGGTTTCCAAAGCTCTAGTGATACCTATGGTATTTCAAGCATTCACAGGCTACGGTCTGCTTACAATCAGGCGGGCCGTATTCTTGTTTACAACCTTAGTTTTATAAAAATATTTATATACGCTTTTCATAGAAACGATGATGTCCCAGTGGTAACGTGTAAAGACACCGCGTCGATTGACATGAGTTCGAATCCCAGCAATCAGCCTGAGCTTTTGGTAAATCGTGATGAAAACATGTCATGGTGGTAGGGAATTTTTTAATACCTACTCTAGGTTTAACGTGCTATCATCCTGGGCTACATCGTGAATTAAATTCAGGACTATAGAAAAAACATTGAAAAAAAGACGATGATGGCGGAATGATAACATATTTGGATATTATGTAGGTTATATATAGGTCAACGTTGGTTCGAATGCCTCAATGATGAAATTATGGTATAAGTAGCAAGTCATCTTCTAAGACTCGCACTGACGGTGACTTTCACCGTCCAGATGAACTTCTATCAGTGTATTTCAGCAACCGACTTGAATAAATATCATGTCTAATCTTAACGTGTTGCTATTTTTGGCCATGGTCCAAGGACCATTGGAACATGATCAGACATTCTTTTTTCTTTCTTTTTCCAAACTTGCCAACTAGCCATCTTTATTGAAGACAATTACTGCCATTATCGAGTGAATATAGAGTATTCCTTCTTATTTTAATTTCAATATCTTAATAAGATGATGACTTCCTTGTTAGAACTTGCTAAGGAGTTTTTGTAGCATCTCAGAATTCATGGTCCATGTTATTATTTCCAATTCACTTTACTTGTACACAATAACGAAGCTTTATTATGCAAAATACCACCTGTATTACACATTATAGGGTCAATAACACAAATGTATGATTAACAAACAAAAACCACTACATGACAGTCCAAGATCTTGCCAAAAACTACTGGTCAGATTTTGTCAAAAATGATGTAATGATTTGCACTGTCATTCAGCTGTTGTGAAAACCATCTTAACTCTTGAGACACCCAAGACAACCTCATCTGGACGTGGTGCGCACCATGCTGTGGTGGAGGACATAGCGGTAGCTGAGTGGAGGGGCTGTACAATGGATTGCGATTACCATGAGTATAGTGAAAATTCGATTATAATGTTTCACTTATGCACATCGCGTTTTGGTATCAGAAGGCGCGTATAAAGTTCCTATTTAAGCAGTCCGGTATTACAGCGGCGACTGGTAATTGATTGTTGATCTCTCCGCGGTCGCTACTGTATTTGGATAGTGCTGTGATTAACATCAGTAACAGTATCCTCACATTGCCATGCAGTTGATGTTAAGCTTCTTTGAATTTGAACACTATACATTTTAGACCAATACCTATCGTCCGTATCGTCATGTCACGTTACACATTCTTTCCGTAGCTCTACCAAAGAAGTTTCACTTCAAAAAAGATACAGTCAATTCGAAAAGCTTGGATGTTTTTCATCATGTAGTAGAGAAAGGAATTGATGATGGACCATGATTCACCTGTTCATGTTTAATGTTGTTTAGATGTGAAATACAATTTCGTTGGTAAAGTTACGCGGTTAATATAACACTCGCGTATCAGTGGTTACAAAACGCTGCGTAGCGATTTATTTTAACACATTTTGTTTATAAATGATATAATGTGATACGAAGCGCGTTTCGCGAGGATACGACGTTGTCAAGACTTTTTCGGTATTTATATAGAGTTGTTTATTCAAGTTTGTATTTTGTATAATCTAGAACCGTTTAGTTATATTTATGTGAAAGTATGGGTACTGTGAGATATTTTTTTTGTTATGTCACGTTACGTAACATATTACGTTACGAAAGATCCGTAATGGTCAAATTCAAATATGTTTCATCTCAGCCACGTGTAAAAGTTGATGTAATATTATATTGGCAATGTACATGAAGTATGGTTCTCTCAAATTTTTCGAAGCTTCAGAGCCTGCTCAAGAAATCCCGGTTTTAAAATCGGATACAGGTTCCAGCTTCTTTAAATGAAAACAGATGTATTTAATGTGAGTCGAATATGAAAACTAATATTTTGAAAGAAGGCGTGTGTGTGTGCGTATAGCTTTTATGACGTAGGAGTAATGAAAAATAAGCTTTGAAGTATTTCTACATCTATTGCTATCTCGTTTAATAGTTGATAATAACGTTATTAACTTTATAAAATGAATGTTACAACCCAATTGAATCTAGATCGCTCATAAACGGGTTGAATTTGACGTGGTGTTGCCATTTAAGCGTTAATAATTCTTAATGTTAATATCACAGTTGGTAATTGTATTATTTTCTGTTGCTGACTATAAATTATATAATCAATATGTACCTTCTGTTAATTTCTAACATGTCTTATCTATTTTTTTGTTTAGTCAAACAAGTTTTACTTCAACCGTATGTAAAGGTAACATATATATTTATAAAAATAACTTAGTTTTTTTATATTTCATACTATTACATTCTATAATTTTCTTAGCTACATATTAAAGATTTCTAACGAAAAATATGAACAATATTTGATCAAAGAGAAGATTTAAAAAAATCATTTTTTAACAAAACATTTTTCAATAGTCTATTATTAACAGCTCTATGAAGTTGTCCATCGTATGGGGTGCTAAGAACACTCACGAACATTTTCTACCACTCCCTGTTTATGTGGGTCATTTATTCTAGGAGCTGCTTCACTCCCTCTACCCCAGGGGGTGTGTAACCACACACTGTTTTGTTTACCCGATATTGTATCATATCGATGTTTCATCACAACTCTTTGATGGTAAATTATCTCTGTTAAGCGAATACTTTAAACTTAAAGTTAATTGTTTGGTGATCATGTACAGTGGTGTGCAGTGATTTATTCTTTGAAGGGTTCCGTGGTAATGTTGAATTATTTTGGCTATTAAATAATTCCAATGATACAAATTTTTGGATTTCGTTAAGGAAATAGTTCACACGATTTTTTTTTGTATCCACTGGGTTGGGAACTTTACTAAATTATATATATTTGGTCTCACTGGAGGCAGTGGTGATCGCTGCTAAGCATCGTCATCATGACAGTATGGAAGTGTCACATAGAGTCCCTACATAGGATGTACATTGGCCGTTCATTAAATGCGACCTATCAACTTTCGAGGGGCTTTTCATTATGACGTATATGGTATTGGCCATTCAATAGAGCATTACCATCCTACCCACCTGGCAATTCTCTGTTAAGTTCGTGTTCCTGATCTTGTCATAATTTGGAATTTATTTCATGTTGTTCACACATACGAATTATTAATATCAAAGTAATTTCAAGACACACACACACATAGTTATGGGTTTACCCTTCCATAAGAAGTTATCACTTCAAGTTAAATTTAAATTTATGGTTAAATAAATGTAAAGGTAACGAAAGAGATATGCAAAGACAGAAAAAAGTGATGCTTCATCGTTTCTGTCTACCACAATATGAAAATGGCGTGATCGTAGATAGACCAATATATATTGATATAGGCCAAACCAATATACTTACAGAAAATAAAAACTCTTTGTCTAATTGGTTTGTAAGCGTGGAACTACGGGTGATTTTTTCCTAACATCTGTATATAATATTTCAATAGACAGAACGATCCTAACCCTTACGACGTGAAGGGGGTACAAAAGTACCCCACGCGAGTTGGTGATTTATCAACGAATTTCCCACCTAATAAATAAAGCGAATATACGCTTTTGTATCCGTATGAAGCGATATTTTAACAGCTTAGACTGTTATCGGTAGGCCGTCGCAGTTGCGTCTTCGCTATTTTCTTCAAATATCAATATTCTTTACTTCATATTTCTACACGTAAAGATGCTTGTACTATACTCGTTAACATAATAATTTTAATAGATTTATTTTTATACGAGATTAGTAATATAAGGTTGTGATGAATGGAATATAATTATTATTCCTATCGGTCAGTTTTAATTCGTATTTTGTTATAATAATAAAATTCGATGTAGACTATGTTTTTAAGGCTAAAATTTAACCTCATCAGACACCTAGGCCTAGTGGGAGGACTGGCTCTCAATGGTAGCTGCCGGAAAATACTTGGTAGGTGTTGGCGATAGATTTTCAACTTGAGTGTAAGTACATTATTAACACTTTGGCTCTCAATATCACACAGAATGCGCTTAAAATTGTATTAATGCCATTCATGAGAGTAAATTTGTTTATATAGTTGTTATTTCTTAGTACTGATTCTTTAATGTATGCAAGTTTCTTCCCTGTAAGCCATATACGATGTCTTGAAACAGCGCAAGAATGCTGGTTTTGTGTTTTCTTTCTCTGTCGCTTTTAATCCTAGAAATGAAACTATTGTTTGGATAATGTGCTATAACTTGCGAAAATCAATAACTTGAGAACATTTACGAAGATAAACATCGTAGTGGAGAATGTAAAAAAATTGTTTTGATTCTCCCTTGTCGCATATTCTGCCGTTTTTTAGGGAAATCCAATAGCACTCCGGTGTATTAACTCCATCGAAGATTTATACGAACAAAAACGTCTCGCTATTTTAGTGTTATCCCGCATATATAGGCGAGATATGCGATATTTTTGCATACCTTGGGGGGAGAGAAATATTTATCGGACTATGGTCCACTTTTATCTGAACCCTGTTTTAGTGTAGCGTGTTTCTAAACGGAGGTCTTTTTAAATTCGCCGTTCAGTTGAGTCGCATGCCATTCGGAATTATGTCGTATATCATAATATTGGAATATTTTTCCCTAAAAGTACACACTGTGCCGGTATGAACTTCTATTGCGTTATTGGAAGTTCTTTTGACAAATGATTCAGCGAGAGCTTACGTTTGCTTATACGAGGGTATGCAAATATTATTTAATATATCAAAGAAACTGACACTGGTGAAAGTAAAAGATTAGATAATATAATATATAAATATAATAACTTCAAGCAATTCTTATAATAACGCTTAAAGTATCCATTGAAAATTAGTAGCTAAGGCATATAATGCGTGCAAAGTATGATATAGTTTTTGATCATGAAAACATGAATCTAATTTGATATGCGAATATATTGCAATATTGCTTTCTTCCGTTGACACTTATTATTAAGGCCTTTAGTAAGTGACATCGATAGAAAATAGATCTTAACTCCGAAGAAACTGCTAATATTAATTTCTTAGATGTATTATAATTTTTAATCATTCGTCAGACAGTAGAGTCCCTTAAAAATTTGGTTCTAGAGTCCCAACCTCGTGCGTTGTATAATAAACAAAGAGAACGCGCAACGCAATTAGATCAATATATGTACGGGGCGTCTTAACTCGCAAACCATTAAACAAACCAGGACGTAGAAAGATGGGAGCTTGTTAAAACATGGTAAATCTGTAAAACGCCACCTCGCTGGGGATTGTGAACAAACGTGGGGTATCTTTGGCTCCCTGTTGAATTTCGAGTGTTAAGATGACGCTTTTGATATCTTGGCTTCGTAAGTTATAGAACTTTAATATAACTTCTTTTATAAGCTATATTACTAAATAGAAAACTATGAAATAGGCATAAAATAAATATAAATAAAAATATAAAAATAAATACACATGCTTGAAATCAAGCAATAAAAATAAGCTAAGTACTATTAAAATACGAGGTTTGTTATTGATGCCGGTCGCTGGACTCGCTTTTTTTAACCAGAATTGGACTCATCAAATTTTAAGGTCACACTGATAGGCTTGTTGAGGCTTGTTATCTTATGGCTTGTTATCCTAGAATTATCAACAGAATAATTATTATTGCAGATTTTATGGTCTTGCCTAAATGCCTTGATGCCCTGGACAGGTCAAAGAAACAGTCTATTTATATAATGAATGATGCAAACATGAATAATGAGCCGCTTCAGTTGTGAAGGAATACCGCCTTGCTTAGCTTGAGAAATACGGAAGTAAGCAAATTTCATGGAATGCTACAGATATATTAATATTCCAATGGTTATGACTTATAAGCAGCATTTTAAGGGCCCGATTCTCAAGACAATCGGCTCCCCTTAACCAGTGTTTTCTTTGTTCGAAACCTTGGCCCAATATTTGAGCTAATTATACAGTTGATTTCACACTTATACAATGTTCGTGCGTTTGTCTTCTCGAACAATCCGATTTCTTTGCTTTAAATTTTCATGTTACGTTGAATTTCTGAGTTTCTCTTTATTAATTGCTTAATGAGCTTAAATCTTTTTATTGCTTACTCGTTGGTAATTATTAAGGTTATTATTATCAGCCTTAGTAAAACTGCACTTAGAAGCTGGAAGATCATGGATACAATTCTCACACAGGATCGAATCTTGAACGTTATTATTGGTTCTGTTTCTGGTAAAAATTTACTATGAATATCATCCTTTTGATTGACATATTACAACGCTATCGAACCAATGGTTTCAGATTACTAAATACGCATACACAAGTTCCTTTCCTCCTCCCAGGTGGAAGAAACATGTATATACGTATAGTTAGTTTAAATCGAATGATAGGGAATTAGCCAGATCGCGATTTATTTGCAATCGCTGCAACAGTCCGAGACGATGTTCGGGCACTCTGGCACCCTCGCATCTCGCATGTTGTTGCAAAGCTTTCGTTGCTGAGTGAAGCTTCAGTGAAGCTTTCGGTGAAGCTGTAAAAAAAGTTCGAAAAAAAAAGAACCAATGGCCATGTCTGAGCTTGTCTTCTAAATGTTATATATTTTATAACCGACTTCAGGAAAGGAGTTTGTTCATGAATCGATTTAGATGATTCTTTTTTCATTGGGATATTTTAAGGGTGGCCCCGTTTGAATTTCGTTGGCATTGGACCTTCGACTTCGAAGATGCACCAGAAACTCCTCAACTGAAGTTGGTTTTCTTTTTTTGTTAAAAATTGCTTTGTTAATGATTTTATCGTTAATTTGATAACTGATAAATTAATATCACGAACGCCCCAAATTGTATAACAACATTTTAAGTCTTACTGTTTTTTATATTTATTTCCCATTTATTTATTATATGTAATGTTGTTACACAAACTATCAAAGAATCAATAGTTTATGCATAATATAAGACAGTGTCTAAGCAAAGGGAGCCTGAATCACGGAAAGATTAAACTATTCACGCGAGCACTATTAATCAGATCGCCGATTGCAACGACTAAACATCAGTTTAGTAACGGGATTTTATTTAGAATCTATTATAGATATCGATTTTATTATTAACAGATAACTTGATGTTTAGATTTTTTTTTATTTTTTACTTACTGTTTTTCTCCGTGTGTTTTTTAGGGTTCCGAAGTGAACAAGGAAATCCTTATAGTTTAGCTATGTCCGTCTATCTATCCGCGGCTTAGCTCAGATATTCCTGGTACTAGAAAGCTGCTATTTGATATGGATATACATGTATAATCATGAAAAAAGTGGTAAAATAAAAGAAATAAAAAGTGGGAATGATTTTTTCAACATCTATCCCATCATGTGCGAAATATTAAGCTTTAATGTGCTAAGTTTTGTTAGAGTCAAATGTCTCCACCCTCTGCCAGCTAAATGGTTATTTTTGGATCCGTGAAAAAATTTTATGGTAGTAAATGTATATGTAATGAAATTAAAAGGAAAACTATCGGAGGTAAGTAGGCTTTACAAGCTAACGATTAAATAGTCAGCCAACTTATAAATATGAACTTGAAAAAGTATTTTCGTATTGAAAATTACTTAAAGCCCCCTCTCTAAGTTTGCATATTGTGATGGGCAACTACAAAACCATACACTGTGCGTGGCCCGACACGCACTTGGATTTTTGTAACTTTTAATTTGGAACCAATTACTGGTCAGCTGTCATATTTGTTTCTGTGTATAGTCATTTCATATCAAAACTATTTAGTGTATAAACTAATATACCTTCTTTAGTTTTACGTTATTATTTAGTTGTTCAACGTCATGCAGTGTGGAAAAATCTAGCTCAGATAACTGCTTGGTGCGTTCTATAATTGGCTTCATTTTTACTTTCCATGAAGTGAGATTTAGTTTAAAATTAAAAGTTAGTTAAATAAAAAATAACACGTGCGTGCAGCATCGTACACGTGATAGAATTAAAACTTCTTAAAACGGGAGACGCGGATAGTTGTGTGTTAGATATACAATGTATAGCTGTTTTTCTCCATCTTTACGTCTCTCTCTACATCTTTTTCTTCTCTTCTTTCTCTTTTTCTTTTACTCGTCTTTTCACTCTTTATTCTCGTCTAATAAATTATCGAATCGCAGCCTAAGAATTTTCTCATCAAAAAGCATATAAGTTATCAATGATCGTATAATGAGGTTATATTAAATAAGATATAAACAATACACGTGTATAAAGCTATAAATATTTTAGACTAGCCGTACCCTGGGATTTCATCAGCGCTACGGATTTCATATAATTTGTAAGTATTAAAATAAAAATGAGCCTATTGCACTTAGAGATAGTATAACTTTCTATTAGAGGATTTTTTTTCAAAATTGGTTAAGTGGTTCCTGAGATAAATTCCTCTTTAAAATCAGAAACTTTCCCTCTTTATCAAATATTTTAGATAAAAATCATACAATTATATTTATCGATAATAAATTTATAACTATTGAAATAACCAACACTAATCGAAACCCAAAGGGATCGAGAGAGCCGCCCGGTTAGTGCGAACTAAATGAATCATTAATAATGCAAAGTTAACGCGCATTTGCGATCCGACCCGGCCGACCGCGCCCGAAACATCGATGTTGACTAACATAACGCCCCTCACTAATGTTTGTGCTCAGTTTAATGATAGATTCATTATTTATGTTTCGTTAGTGTGAACTGATAATTTCTTATTTAATACATTGTAACACTTGGTTTTATTATGCGTATCATAAATAAGCTTTGTTTTCAAATGAGACAATTGAATATTGATGAACTCAAGAAAAGAGGGATTGATGTTTAACTATAGTTACAAACATTTCACTTTTTCTTACTTTCAATTATTAAGTTTCATATTTAACATTTGTAAGTCCAGATCAGCAATTGGTAACAAACGTTTTTTGTTGCAGAAAGACGTAATAGCTGTCAATCTGTTTTTGTCGGAAGTAAAAAAAGAAATTTCGGACATTTACGAAGACTTTCCGCAAAGTAGCGCCTTTGTCAATCAAGCATCTAAAATAAGATAGACAATTCATCAGATTCATAATATTATCCTAATTGCATTTTTAGTTTTTGAACCAATAACGTTTGACCAAAAACATACCTAAATTCCAGTGAAGATGTGCCCAAAAATAATATCACAATAAACTTAGAAGAAGGGCATTTTTTGATAATACAGCTGGTCTGCTGGTTAAACTTACCATCAAGTACCTATATCCATGGTAGCTACACCTAACTTCAAGTCAGTCCCCTTTCTGGATTTAATATTCAGCTAAATTATTACTTGATTCCAAGTTTCATTATGCCAAAATATTAGCCAATCGAATAAAATTGACCGTTATACAAGTAGGTTATCAAGGCGATATTTCTACAATCGTAGTTATACAACAGAAGAAAACATAGCAAACCCTTTTCTGTCATGACTTCCGCGAAGTGACGTTGATTTCTAATAAATAATATCATTCCACATATACAAAAGACACGAGCTATAGTGACCGGCACCCTCTGACAGCCGCCATTTTGAAGAGGGCTTGGACACGACACTTAGCGGGCAGGGTTCTCACAACAAAATAATCCAACTATATTATACGAATATTTATAAATCTGTAAATCGCATAAAGCGAAGGTGAAATCACGTAATGCAGTATCATGTAATGCATTATTTGCTTCAATTAACCTCTCTTCATCTCTCTGTATAGGATAAAGTACTAACGTACTTTAATAGTTTCTAATTTATTGATAATTCACTTTAATCGGTATTAATGAATTAGACATTTGCAGAAACATTTGCCTTACGGGTGTACTATAAATCTTAAGAAAAATCTTATACCTATGATAGTAGACGCTAATATTACGTCATACCTATGAAATTGCTGTTTCATATGAAAAAATTTAAACGATGTTTTTTCATGTATTTTTTATTTGTATTAATTGAAGTAATCACCAATGCAATCAATGCATCTTTGCCAGCGCAGTGGCAGTTTATTGATGCCCTTCTTAAAGAAATCAGCTGGACGGGAGGCAACAAATTCTTTAAAGGCATTTTGTACTGCCTGTTATCCAAATTCTGCAAAAAGTAGTAGTCTGTAGGCGCAAGGTCTGGTGAGTAGGGCGGATGACAGAGAACTTCCAACCCCAGTTCTTGCAACTTGGAGACCGTCTGTTGTGCAGTATGAGGTCGCGCGTTGTCGTGCAGGAGCAGCGGAGACGAGCGATTGACCAATGCTGTTTGGAGATGTGCCAGCTTCTCCATCATTGTGTTCAGTTCTTCACAGTACACATCTGCAGTAATGCTCACCCCGTTTGTTAAGAAGCTGTGATGAATCACACCGGCGCTAGACCACCAAACAGTGACCATCACTTTTCTAGGGGTAAGTTTTCGTTTAGGTGCTGAATCAGGATCCAACCAACTTGCTGAGCGCTTGCGGTTATCAAACAGAATCCATTTTTCATCGCAGGTAACAATGCAGTTCAAAATTCCTTCATTTGAGCAGTGCACGTCTCGACGCATACTTCGCGCTGGCGATCATTGAGTTCGTGGGGCACTCATTTGTCAAGCTTTTTTACCTTGCCAATTGGACGCAAATGAACCAATATTGTTTTGACGCTAACGTCGAAAGCTGCTGCTAATTCAGCCGTAGATTGTGTATCATCAGCTCGGGATGATCTACAAAACAAGCATACACTGATGTTCGACGTTTCGTATAATATTTTACCACATGCTTGAAGGCCGAGAATCCCATTTTCAGTGCCTAGATTATGACGGAACCCAAACTGTGCATCAAGGAGGTAAAGTAGTGATTTGTAAAAGTTACTAATTACGCAAAATGGCTATTTAAGTCATCGGATAAATATACGAACCGTTAGTTTATAATCAATCTAGTGACATTGTAAACTAAATGATACTAGGATTTGTACAATGTTTGTTTTAAAGGTCTAAGTTGTTTCTGTTGTTAAGCTTCAACCTAACCTAACCAATCCGGTGCATAACCGCCAGATACGGTTAATTTATAATTCTGAGTAGAGCGTTTTCATCTTAGACTACCTCGTTACATAACATCAAGGTGAGATTAAGGTCAAAAGTTAAAAAGATAAAGAATAACAAGTTATATCTTATAAATAAACGTGTCTTATAATATTTTATAATCGAATATTTAGGTAAATCATATTTCTATTAACTGACAACCCTGAAATTCATCAAGAGATGACAATCGTCCAAAAACCGGACATCTCCAGTCGGCCCGTGAGACACGACGTCCAATATCCTCTGCGAATTGTACTATTAGTTAAATATGACATCTTACCTAACGGTATCCAAAGTCAGTTGATCTATATAGAGCTACCTTGTGGCATGGGCACCTGTGTCATAATTTTTCAGTATTCTACTACAAAGAATGACTTTGTTTTGCTAAGCCTTTTAACAAATTTTCCTAAAAGTGAGTTAAGAAAACCATCTTGAAAGTATAGCATGATGGTATGGCAATTTTCAATGCTCAGCAGGCTAGCTACCATCCTCAAAGTGTAAATCAATCTTCTTCAGTTACAGATGAACACACACACGAAACCTATAATGCAAAGGGAATTGACTCTTAAGCGGGGCTGCATAATGTACGTTACATGATTGGCGTAATATTTTCTACTTTAAGATACCCTTAATACCATGTAAGTGCTTGTTTTGTAGAATAAGTAGTTATAGTTTCACTGTTTTAATTTAGACAGTGTTTTCATAGTATCATGACAAAGTGACAGCACAGTGCACAGTACAATCAGAAAACTGCTGCGATCCAAGAGATAGGTAATCCATCGTCAATCACTGCTTTCGTGCCTGCAAGCCTCTCGACAACTGCACGTAGACTGGCTGATCCGAAACGCGACACGTCTAAGCCTGCCATTATGACGAGTGTTACAACTTGTGTACAGTAGTCGCGGTGGACACGAAAATTGTGTCCGTCTGGACCACCTGCAATTTTTGTAAATAGCTTCGATAAATATTTTTCAACACATTCGCTCAAAGAATTGCCAAAAGAATTGCCAAAATAATTTATGAAGCCTGTAATATGTTGTTCTAAAGTTAAAAATTACGCACCGTACAACGGAGCGTGCGGTAAAATTTTTGCCACTCGCTTCGTTGTATAGCGCCGTGTGGTAATTTTTTTATCGCACGCTTCTTTGTAGAGCGTCATAAAAATATATAACAATTCCACCAAGGATTTTCACATTACGAGAATAAATAAGCTGCATGATCGAACCTTGTTAGCACTTTTTATGAATAAATTTGTCTCACTTTAATACTAAAGAGAAAATGAGACGAAAGATGTAGTTCTAATTTTAACCACGAGAACATGATGCCATTTACAAATTCACGCCATTTTCATATTAGAAACGTCAAAGATTGTTGCGACTTTTCGACTGATATTTATAAACAAAATGAAATTATCGTAATAAAACAATAGGGGGAAGTGGGGTACTTTGATACAAAGGGCACATTGATACACCACCAATATTTCAATATTAACAAAAATTATTAGAGACCCGACAAAACTAAAACGTCTATATACATGTCTCTTAGCTCCACAGCTATAACCACGCTGACCGCTTGTTAACCGTTAGCGTTGGAACAGAGTAAGTGTGTTTTTAGTGCGACTAACTAAAAAATACTCAAGTATCTAAAAGTATTTCTCTGCTGTTTTATATGATATAATTAAGATTGAAACTTACGAAACGTTAGTTAATCTATCCAATATTTGGTATTAGAAGTATTTTTTTAATTATCTGTTGGGGCACATTGATACGTATTAATCACATCCATGTAAGTGATACGAATGTGATAAATACGGTAAATACACAAGAAGTCGTCTTTGTGAATACTGATACTAGTGCAATTATTAATGCTGCCGAAATTATGAAGAAAATGAAATATCTGCAATTGAAAGTGACCCTATATCTACGAAAAAACCTGCATCAAGTAAGTTTGTGTTTACATTGTGAAAGATAACACAAGCGTTTATTTTGTAGCTGCAACTGCAATACTTGTGCTTTAGCAGTTACTATTTCTTCAATATGAGTACTCCACCTGATATCTTGAATGAGGCGCAAATTACAGGTCCAATTTTCAAGAGTAGTGACCTATCTGTATAATTTTTTATTTGCTATTAAAAATAACCGAATGTAAAAGGTTACCATAATAAGTTACCGATTCTAATGTTTGCTCGCAAATGTGTTGAAAAACGTTGTATGACAAGCGTGCGGAATTGGTTTTTACAAACTCGTGACTATGGTAAGCCCTGAGCTTCATTTTGGGCTTACATTCGTCTGTAGAAACAAACTTACCGCAATAGTATCATAAATAACTATTAAAAAGATCGTTCGTTATCTAAGATAATACAATAAGAAAAATACAAAACATTATCAATCAGAACAGTGGCGTAAGGATAATCCTGTGCCACGTAATGCCGCAACCCTTCTCATGTCCATCGCATGTCATTTGTTATAGCGAAATCCGCGCTACGTCTCGCAGGGAGCGTATCCGAACGCGCTTGTCACTTGATCTTCGCATAACTCGGATTTATGTAAAACGTCTATTACAGTTTTCATCCGATCAAATATATTATTTCTAAAAGGTGTTTTTCCTGGCAATGTCTTCCTTAATTTTTCATGAAAATTAATGATTCTAACATTATTTTAAAGCTTATGTTGACAAAAGCAATGATTTAAAATTAATGTTTTCGTTAAAAAAAGATTTGAAAAACTTTTTCACTAAGAATACCATCTGAGAAATCCACAGTTGTAAAATTAACGCACATATGCACTATATGAATTAGGTACATGAATATTTCTCAAGCGTTTAGATTTCTTCATAATATTTTTCTTCACTATCAGTCGATAGTGTAACAAAAATACGGCGATATAAAACGGTTACGACAACAAAAATTTACTAAGCCGATAGAAAATACCCCATCTAAAAAAAAAATCATATTTTTATTAAAAATAATAATTAAATTAAAAAACATAAAAGTAGAATAAATGCAGTACAAATGAGAGCGCTAAGAATTATGATAGGAGTGAAAATGAGTGACAGGATAAGAAATAATGTAGTAAGAGAACGTTGTGGTGTGAACGAAGATATAGTGACACGGATTGAGAAAGGGATGCTTAGGTAGTTTGTCATATATAGAGGACGAATGAAAGAAGAATGACTAGACAGATTTATAAGATGAGTGTGAATTTGAACGTTGGAACAGGAAGGCTTCAAACGTTCCACCGTCAAATCGGGGACGTTCTTAAGAAAGGTCAGGTCAAGAGGTCTAAACCGACGAGCATGCATGAAAAGATTGATGAATGTTGAGGAAGTGAAAGATGTATGTTAGGATCGTTACAAGTGGAAGAACGTAGTGTCTACCTACTCTGTTGAGAAAGAGGCGTGATTTATGTATGTAAGTATTAAATAAATAAATGTAACCATCTTTCAACTTTTCAAGCTAAATCAAACCATTAATTAGAAACCAATGTTCAGACAATTAGTGAATTAAACAATTTTGAATATCGTTCGCAACATACACATACAGTTTCCTTGATATCGCCTCTTATTTATTGTCAAAATGCCAACAAGGATGGGGCGAGCACTATTTGTCATTGACAAAGCTTTTTGGATGTGTAATATCCTCGAACCAAGCCTCCGGGGGCATTGGAATGAATATGTTTACTGCGGGTATGTAAATAGTTTTTGTTTGGTTTTATTAACATTGGGTGAAGGATCGCTTTCAATAGAATCTATGGTTTTAATGTCCAAGGTCTCATATGATTTTACGCGCCAGTATGCTTAATAATAATGTTGCATTAAGCTTATGAAAATTTTTAATAGCAATAGATAGTTTTTGAAAGACTATTCACTTTAATTTCACCATAATATAATTAAATCTTCCTTCAATCAAAACTGAGGCTTTAGGTCTCATTACTCTATTTTTTATATAGTAGTACGACATAACTACGGACCTGTACTTAATGGTGAGCATAGTGTATCGGAAAACAACGGTGACCACCGAGATATTAGCTTCTCGGTAATTGGATACATTGGCTGACCCTGAAGCGTAATAACCAAAAGAGGCACTGTGACGGAATTATCACTATAATTAGCATGATGGTCGCGACCCAGTCGGATACAGATCTCTACCAGGTCGCTTAATTACTTTATATACATCAGCTGATCCTGGAACGCGATACGTCCAATCCTGCCACGTCATAGTACAGCAGCTTTTAGAGGCAATTTTCAGTACAACGCTAGTAACTGCTGGTACAATATACCACCGCCAATAAGATCTAGCGTCTAGTTTGTCATCTTTTAAAAACAAATTAAGTTATAGTGTAAATAAATTAAAATAATAATAATTATGATCATAATTCAGTATTTTCAATGACTCTACAGCCGATTCGGAAGTAACGATACACATTTATTTAAATTCAAACATTTTATGTTGTAGGTTGCTGAAACTACTATTCATCTATTGCAGGAGGAAGTAGTATCTAAAGAAATTTCGGATAATTATTTACGATCGATTTCCACAAAGTTCCGCCTTCGTCTATTTCGGCTTCGTCGTCGTTTCGGCTATTTAACTCCTTTTTATTTCATTAATCCTGTTTATCTATCTTATACGTATTTATTATATATTAAAATATATGTACTTATAAATAACCACATAAACTAATATTGTATTATTTTTAATCATGTTAAACAATACTTTAAATATTTTACTTCTTCTGTAAACCCACTTACTTGGCTGCAACTAAAAATCAGCGCTGGGGTTACTCAGAATAGTGGCAATAGCTTATGCTGAGTTGTACATCCTTTCCAATGATACTGCGGCACATGTTGTAATGTATGGTTACATTATTGATTTTTTTTTAATCTCTCCTTGTTATTGTTGTACTTTAATGTGATGTTAATTTTGTCTGTAAAAACTGTGTGCCCGTATGTTCTTTGCAATAACTGTATTTTCTTTTTTTTTTCAGTCGTACATAATTATGGTCTCCTACTACCCAGCAATTATCTATTACGGTTTCTCTATAGTTATAAAGATGATATAATGATATCAGAATGACCTAACAATCAGCACGGGTATATATACCCGTGACGATCAGTTTGATCAATAAGGTCATGAACAAAAAAAGATAAACAAAGTAAAACAATACTAAATGTATCCAATAAGAATTAAAGAGAAGTAACATTATTTATATATAAAGATGTTTGTGAATAAGAGAAGGTCACTTTGAACTAATTTCCGGGGTTCCTGGCAACGACTCTCACGTCGAAATTGTCAATTCTCGGGCGAGATTGTTAGAATTTCCTCTTTGTATTATTCACATGTTACTATAGGGCGTTAATACTGGTTGAGTTATTGGAACCATTCTTCATACGGACCCTCGGAGTGCCCTTTAAGTCTTACGTATGAAATTCAAATTTGTCTAATTCCTAGTTTTCATTACATACAAATTTAATTCACAACTCATTGTAATATCTATAATCTTCAATACGAACCTTCATAATTCGGTTTTTAAATTGCAATTCATTTTAATTTTATATGAAGGTTACAGACCAATAATTATAAAAATTGAAATAATTAAATTTACATTTTATAATTATAAATAGGTTAAATTTATGATCACAATCTTACCTGTTGTTGAGTCATGATGTGGTCTTAAATGGTAGCAAGCCAAGCCAAAAAATGGAACCGACTCTCAAGTGCTGCTGACGGAATTCACTAAGAGGTACTCGGTGACAAATTTTCAACTTAATGTCCTACCACCATACCACTACCATAGGTTGATACTATCCTAGATGATGCTATCCTTCACCGAATGCTGAGGCTCATTGTACGCACCCACGTAGATTGACTCGATATCCAAACATGTTACTAATAAGTTATTATTGGTAAAATAAATAAACCTTTGAATTTGTTACATTACACGACTTAAATAAATTATAATAATCAGATACCAAAGTGCCTGGGACTTCTGTACCCTATCTTAAATATAATATAAATAAAAAATCTAAAAGCAGATACCATAAGTTAACTTAAAATACGCGTTGAATTCCAAAGATCTGATTTCATAGAAAAATAGTATTACAGAAAATGCTAAAGATTAAAATCCTGACTGCTGCTAAAATCGACTTTTAAGACACTTTATTTTCCTTTTCAGCTAGGATGAAGAAGAATATGATGAAATAATTTTCCAGAATGAGCATTTTAATCAAATTTGGTATGATTTGACCTGTACAATCCCAGCATACTTAGATTAACGAATAAAAATTCATCAATTGTAATCCATTTTTCTTCGTTGAAATCCCGAGACGCGGGTGAGTCGAGTCCCGGCAAGGGTTGGTAATCGTCCGGTGATAAATGACCAGCCGGATGACACGAGATGGACTTAAGGACGGATAACCGGGTCACAGCCGTGCTACACAGGTTGCGAGAGATAGGACACGATTGATGGATTTTTAGGACTGAATATTTTGCTTTGTGGGACATCCCTACTTTGAGGTTCTTATTTACATGGGTTTGTGGTAAGGATTATCGTTTAAGTTAAGACTTGTTTAACTAATTATAAAAAATACACCGTTCAAATGATTATGACTAGCGTATTTTCTAGGGTGAGCTCTTGGAAAAGCGTTGTAGGCAACAATCGTGACGTTCAAAAATGTTTATGTAACTCTTATTTATTATAATGAATGGCTGGTCCGACAGACGTTGTTCTATCCGTTCCATTAATCAATAACCTATCACAGCGCCACATATTTAGATTTATCCTGAAAACTTATCCAGGAAAGAAAAATCAAGCATATCCATCGTTAGAATCAGGATTTTTGGTCTTGAGTTCATGAAAACCAATAGAAAAAAGCAATTTCTTTTCGTCCAAAAATGTTAAATTTCCCAAATACCTTATTCGAACAAATAGAATATTAAGAATAAAAAATTTGCCAACTCGTTCCAGCCGTTCTCAATTGATAAGCGTAACAACAAATCTATATAGACATGCTATGGTTATAATTAATTTTATGTTCAAAATTATAGGCAACGAATTGAAGGATGGGTGATCTAAGTACAGTCATTAGTAAGAAGTAAAATGAGAACAAGTATTTAAAAGTTTTTTAAATTTAAATTAATAGTACTAATTTTTCTGATCTATTTAGATTCTGATTTTATTAAAACCCCAATACTTAAAATATTAAAATTAATATAGTATTTTAAACTTAAATTTTAAATATTATTAAAAGTTTTAAAAAGATCTTAACTCATCATGTTGAGGAGGAGTTCACAATTTTTTCGTTTTTACCTTTACAGGAGAATGGAGGGTCTAAAATTATTCATAGTTTACGTAATACTCGAATACATAATCTGAAAATATGAAAAAATAGTATCAAATGGCTGAAATATCAAAATTGATATTTCTCAATCACATTTCATTATTAAGTAAAAAATTGCATAGTTCGTATTTGAAATTCAATACACTAATTGTACAATTTTTTTTTTAATTATCGTTGTAGGTTTGGCGTAGTGGCCACAATCTCACCTGATGTTAGGAGACGATGTGGCCCAAGATGATAATACGCTAAACCTAGTGGAAGACTGGCTCTCAAGTGCAGCTGCCGGAACACACCTATTGGTGCTTGGCGACAGATTTTCAACTTGAGAGTGGTAGCTAGCCAGGCGAGCATTAGAAAATGCCCTACCACCATGCTATGGTTTCCTCACGATGTTTTCCTTCACCGAAAGCTCAGGCTCATTGCAGGGATTCGAACTCACGTCAATCGACGCGAAGTCGTACACGCTACCACTGAGGCATCATCGCTTCAAATGCTAATGCAAATCGCTTGTAATGGGGGTTGTATATTTTTATAGCACTACCATAGTATGGCATTGAAATTTAACACAGTAAGTTGCTATGACAATGCTGGATACATTTTAACTCTCACCTTCCCGGCTATCACTTACGAATTGAAAATATGTAGCAAAGGGTCAATTGTTGTTTTTCAGCAGCTGCACTTGATATATAAAAAGCGCCTTAGCGCTAAAAATATAATAATTTACTACGGGGCCTAATTCATATTCATGATTTAAAACAATCTGTAAAGTAGCGAATAGAACTCACGCCCTTAGAGCACCGTATAGACTACATTACATAGTCAAGTATAACTTTATACCACAAACTGTTATCGAGAAAAAAAAAATTCTTAATAAAATTTTGTTGTATTATAGCTTCACACGGTATCACAAATTCATTATTTTCGAACTTGTTCCTTAACCTATATTAAAAGGCCTCTCTTCGTAGTAAACTTTAAGGTTTTAGGTCTCCGGGAGTACCTTATAGGTTTAGATAATCGGTCACTTAATGCGACATTTTACAGTTTTATTATGAAGGGAATTCTATCTTTTTATTGCGTTTACTTACATATTTTTTTACAGCAAATGTGTCATAGTATTTAGCATTTAATAATAATTTCAACTTTATACCTCAACGTATTTACGAGAAAAAAGGTCTTGACCCACGTACATACAGACAGACGGACAACAAAGTGATTCTATAAGGGTTCCGTTTTTTTTTTCATTATGAGGTAAGGAACCCTAAAAATAGACTATATGATTATGGATGCTATGGGTTCTAGTTAATGCTTAGCTCCACTTGAATTTCATTTCTTCTCTGCTACATTAGGCACCTGCTTTATTGATATAATAGCACCGCGACTCCTTTCGCGTTAATAATGTTATCAAATTTAACCAGAATAAAAATTCTATCAGTGAAATAATTTAAAGAGTCGTATCAGTAACAGTATTATAGAGATAAAGAAAATTCTCGAAAGCTGAGTAATAAAGTTTTAAATTTAATTAATTGGTATACGTGATTCCAAATAAACTCCATTTATGTCGCACCATCTGTCTGGTTTATTCCGGTCGAACGGTGCGAGCGTATGTATCCGGGCACCGTTCCACCGGAGTGGCCGGTCGACCGGACAATTTGTTATGTCACTTATCTATCCAGCGGTATAGTATAAAATCAAAATTACTTTGACTCTGTGTTTTAGTAGTTTTTTTAATCAAAAAACTAATTTCTTTTGTTAATAATTTTGAATTGTAATTACAAATATTAAATTTTGTTTAATATTATATACCTCCAATATACATCTATATTAAAATATAATTAGTATTGTTTGTATTAGACTGTTTTCTTGCTTGAACGCGCTACTGGAGCTTCTGGAGCTACCAGTCAGATTTGAAAATAGATTTATGCATTTTTTACCTATCTATTGAGGAAGGTTATAGAGGGGCTATATAACTTCACGCTATGACCAAAACAAGCGGAGCGGTAATCATGATCTTGCTGTAGGCAAGTAAGGGAATTCAGAACAGATGTAGGGTACACAGATGCGTAGGCGGCGACACGGTTAATAGTTAGTCGAATATTATAAATAACAACGAAATGTAAATCTGAAACATGTGATTAAATCCGAAGATTAATCCGATGATTAGAATGAAACATTTGATTAAATCCGAAGAAGTGACTTGGAAAAACTAAACATGACACATTGTTTTCCATTTTGACCATGTAGTGAGTGCCGTACACTCACTACATGGTCAAAATGGAATAATCATTTTTGAATGAACGAATCCTAATAATTTGAAATTTAAACGGCTAACAACCGAACAACGTCACTGGCATATAGTCAAAGTAATTTATAAAGTCGACGTGATAAGTTAATAAATATGTTACAGCCGCCTAACTTAAAACCTTAAGGTCGGTAGTTAATATTTATTCATTTTTGTGATCGCTAAATACCATATCCAGTGAGAGTAGGTAGTCGATTGTCATTGTCACTATCAACACTCGCGCCAGACGGATTACCGTCGCACAATACAAACCTCGCTCACCTCAAACTTTCTTTACCAGCCCCGAGCTACAGAATCTATCGCTCGCAAGTCAGTGTGTCTGTGAACAAGATTTATGAGAACTTACATTATATCTCAACCCTGTCAGCGTCGACCAGCACCACAGAACGCAGGACCGGTGAGTCGGCATGACATTTGAACGTTCTACTCTCGCTAGATGCATTCTTATATACTATACTGCATTTCGCATCGACAGTTGATCCCATATCACGTGCAATTAACCAATATGTGACTCTGTACTGTTGAGCCTGAATTACAACTCATCAAAGTTGTCTCATTGCACCTGTACAGTTGCCCTCAAACTGACTCCAAAATAACTTATTTCAAACACGCGGTCTTCACCGTTGAACGATGAATTTAATAGAAGATAGCAGCTAACTACTACCGGTACAAAATAGTTTATGGCTCACCCTTTTCATATATCACGGGCCAATTATCCCATTAATGGTGGAAAGAGTCCATAACTGGTGTAGAGTGGACACGGCGCATGAATTGTGACCGTCGCATTGGTCCATTAGCGATTATTGTCCAACTTTTGTGTTAACAGACCGGCTCCGACAAAGATTTAAAGTGTTTCTGGAAGCGTCTGGTTAGCTACTACCTTCATGATGATAGCGAATTACAGTTACATAACAATTTTTATTCTTAATCAAAATGTTAGTTATTTGACGAAATAAAAAACATATTTTCTGTTGTACTTTCAACGAGATGTGTCCATTACTGTAACAAAAAAAAAGTGTGTGTGCGAATCACACACGATAGAAGTGAAACTTCATTTTAAAAGACATTTTCTATTTTATTTAAACAGTGTGCAATATACATACACACCGACATTTACTCTCTCGCTCTGGCTCACACAAAGAGGATAGACCGATAATATATTGCTCTCGCTCTGGCTCACACAAAGAGGAGAGACCGATAATGTGCGTTAAACGTTTAACGTTTAACGCTTGGAAGTCGCATAAGAAGTTTCACTTCAAAAATACAGTGCATTTTGTTCGATATATTATATGCATAGCCTTGGTTCGTGGCCTTAATTACTCTCTTCACCGCCCCTATCATATCCTATCATATCATCAAAAATAAGCTTAACATGCCACCATTGTTGTATACATTGTCACTTCACGTGATAGACTTATCAAAAAGTAATCCGATCATCTCAAAAACTCATCTTCGGCAATCTGTCCTATGGTGAAATCAGAAATATGTTTCTTTAGTAGTTTTAAAAATACAGACAGAGAGAACTTTATATGACACAGTAATAACGCATCTTGTTGATGAAAATATTTTTTTTTATTTAAATTAGGCTTGAGAAAGCATTTATGAACATTAAAACACCAACACCACCAGTTCGGAAAAAAATCCCAGACATCGAGAAAAGTTAGTAAGAAACTAGATCGGTTTTATCAATGTTTTTGTTGCTAGTAATGTTTACAGTTCTTTTTTTTGTGGATATACAGAGTGGAACTCATTTCTAGAATCATCAGTATAAATCATGTAATTATCTACCTTACAATAACCTTTTCATTGTAAATGATACGTTGGTTTAACCAGCGCGTACTTCAAGTATAGATTTTTTAAATTTCAAATGATGCCACATCTAGATTTGTAATTCCGTTTTACAGGGAACAGTGCCTGCCAAATTCTTTGTACTTATTTGTGCTGTTCATTATTTATTACTTTCGTATCGACTATACACTTCGCCGGCTTGCAGACCAGTGCGCTCTTGCCTTGAAAACTCTTTTTGTTTGCCCATTTTCTTTTCAAACCTTTTTGTTTCCCACTAGTGAACGTTAAACTTCTGAACTTTGGGGTGTAAGGGAAGTCAAATTAATATCTTAAGATTTGAGACACCCAAGCCAACCTCACCCGCACGTGCACCCTGCTGAGTAACATACAAGGAATTAGCGATAACATTTTTTTAATTTCTGTCTGTCTGTTTGTTTGTTCCGGGTAATCTCCGAAACGGTTGCGCCGATTTTGATGGGACTTTCACTGGCAGATAGCTGATGTTACAAGGCATAACTTAAGCTTAGACTTAACTTAAGCTTAAACTTAACTTTTATTTTAGAAAAATAATTAAGGTTCCGCGTAAAAAATAAAAAATAAACTTTTTTAGTAGACCACGCGAGCGGAGCCGCGTTCACAGTTAGTAGTTATTAAAGATCGAATATATTTTTTTTAAATTATTTATTTATCTAAATACACCTTAATACATATATCTCGCTTACACTCTAGTAGTTTTATGGCAGAGGACGTAGTGCCGCCAATTACTTCGTTCTATTACGTCCGCGATCAGCTTTTAAAACCAAACTATTGGAATATAAAAAATGTATTTCTGTTTCGAATTGCTCGTCTGTACATAGAAAGAAGAAACGATACAGCAAAACTAGATCAGCCATTCGAGTGTGATGCAGTCGACAAATATTTTAGACTAATCTTCTTGAGATTTAAACAAACCCCCAAAGTTGTCGAGGTGCCATTAAGGTGGTGGAACTGCCATTCCATGCGTCTTACTTACCGTCGTTCGTTTTAACTCATGCACAGATTTATAAGTTTTGTGCACCTAGCCATTGCCATTGACGGTGGAATGTTCAATATAGGATACTTAACGGACACATTTCGTATTAATAAAAAATATCTTGATATTAACATCATCAGAGATGGTATAATCTTCTTATTTTATTTTACCATCTTATAACGGAACAGAAAAAAGAGGTAAAGCCTCCCGCCATTGACCTGGTGCTTAAATATAATAAGAGACCACACGAAAGCCCAATTACCAGAAATGACAAGCCAATATAGACCAAATTGGCGCATAGAAACTCGGCGTAGAATTTTTAATTGCAGAAACTTATTAAACATATGAATGTCAAACAAAAAGGAGACTGTTGGGAAATACATGCCTATAGATTTCTAAGCGATTGAATTCTTCAAAACATCGTGGATAAGTGTAGTGTACTTGTACCTCCCTTAAAAAACAAACTTTGGCAGTACTATTAAATCAATATTTAAAATCAATAGATTTCAAATTTATTTCTTGTTAGCTTGATAAAGTATAAACTATCGATTACCATAGGATACATTTGTTTAATCTGTGGTGTCAGGGATCAACTTTTTTGGTCGTCCCCGACTTGAGCATCAAGACTTAGCCTTACCTACTTTATTATTCCGTTTTAAAAGCTATACAAGTCTTGCAATTATCCAAGTTTTGTTACAAAGTTTTTGTAGTTTTTTTTTCTGATTTGCACAATTAGCAAAATTGTTTGAAACAGGCCTACGTAAAATAGTGCTTATTTCACACTTCAAACTTATCTCAAGGCGTTGAGAAAGACAAAAAAGCTTGATTGTAATTAAGGACAGTTTAAACTAAGTGTTGTAGTATGCACACTCGATGCATAAGGGTAGTTGTTGTTGCTGCATGCAATCGCCTTCCCAAAGCCGCTTGACACACCGTACTTTACCGGCGCTCACAATTAGTTACCGCGAAACGTCAGGTGAAACTACATGACAGAGAAAACGGTGGAGTTGTTAATGCGACTAAATAATTTCCACAATATCTTTCACCAATAACTATGATTGATTTTTTCTACATAATTTATTACTTTATCAATTTACGATTACACGAAGACTGAATATAATATTAAAATAACTCGAATACTTTTATGTTATACTAGATACGCTATAAAGTACTAAAAGGAGACAGAAAATGGTAGTTGATTATTTGCACTCTTTAAATAATTAATGTCGTATTTTCCTACAAAATAATATTTGTTCATAAACATCTCGCTTATTCTTTAGTAGCGATATATTTGTCCAAGTAGTGCCGATAATTATTATTTTATAGTACCACGTCAAAGTGAAGGCACTTTGCCTGTTGGTAAACACAATACAATAAAAAAACAACGGTGACCACAGAGAGATCCATCGCTTTACGTAGCTGTCGTGCTGGCCTATAAGCCTCTCGGCAACTGAATGTACACTGGTGATCCCGGAATGCGGTAAACCAAAAGAGTCTCTGTGATGAGTTTATCACCATCTGCATGGTGCTCGTGGCCCAGTTGGGTATAGAGAACTACCCCGTTTGGTTACTGAATAGGTATATACCGACTGATCCCGGAACGCGACACTTCAAAGCCATTATGCCGGGTGTTACATCTGATGAATAGTGGCCGCGATCCAGTCGTAGACAATAGTCGTGTCCTACTACCCAACATTTTTGTAAGGAGCTTCAATAGCTATTTGAAAGATCGTTCAGTATCTAAGGTAATACATAAAGAAAAATACAAAATAATCCATCGCCAACCGCTGTTATATCATCCCGAAATACAACGCTTATAAGCGAATCACTATGACGGCCTTTTCATCATATTAAGCAAGGTGGTCTCGAACCAGTCGGGATGTATAGTCCTACCAACACGCTATAGCAATTTCCTCGGTCCGTTACTCAACAGAGTGCACCACGTACAGGTGAGACGGTTTGGGTGTGTCAATCTTAAGATGTTATTTGACTCCACTATAACCACTACAAACATTTAACTATTTTAGGTTATCTCTTTCTATTTTTTTACTAAGTAATCTAAATTAATATTAAAAAGCTTAAGTGATGTTTTTTTAACACGCTGTCCTTTAGAGCTACCAGTCAAATTTGAAAAACTATTTTTTCATTTTATAACTTATTATACACTATATATCTTTAGGCTACGACCTTTAGAAGCGAAGCAATCATTATATAAAATGTAGGTAAGCAAGTACGCCAAACGAGAACGAAATAATAGTGTGGAGACCGTGTAGCACGGCAATCGAAATAATGAACAATGATGGCTCAGTGGTAGCGTGTACGACTTCGCGTCGATTGACGTGAGTTCGAATCCCTACAATGAGCTTGAGCTTTCGGTGAAGGAAAACATCGTGAGGAAACCATAGCATGTGTAGGGCCATAACCATAGGTGTTAGGGCTTTTTCTAATGCCCGTCTGGCTAGCTATCACTCTCAAGTTGAAAATCTGTCGCCAAGCACATTGGTGTTCTAGTAGCTGCACTTGAGAGCCAGTCTTCCACTAGGTATAGCGTGTTATCATCTTGGGCTACATCGTCACTTAACATCTAGTGAGATTGCAGCCACTACGCCAAACCTATAATGATAAAAAAACGGGACGACTCTACGCCACCTCCGTTCAACGTTCTCTTACGAAAGTCGTTAGTAACAAACTCAACACATTTATGTCACCTGATACAATGCCATTATAATTTTAAATTTTAATCTCATTTCTTTGCGTTTAGCCCCTGTACGTCTTTTCTTGCCCATGGTTTTTGCTAACTTTATAACATCTTGTTTTGTATTTGTTTAAGATTTCTTTTGTATATTGTAATTTTTATTATCACTTATCAAATGACCGTGCACATTTTTTTAATACTGTTTTATAGCAACCTCTATCATAATCTAGAATTTATACAATATATTTTAATCGATAAGTTTAAATGTACAAAGAGACAATATATTATAGAGGTGCTGTTTGCAAGATTTAAGAACAAGCGTGATCACGTTACTCGAATCTTAAAGGTTCTGTCATTTCAGTTAGTCAGATAAAAAATACATTTTTCCACAAGTCCGCAGCTTCGAAAAAAGTTGCTACAAATTTTCACCTTGACTGCATTATGAAGCAATGATAGCTCAGTGGTAGCGTGTGCGGACACCGCATCGATCAACGTGAGTTCAAATCCCTACAAAGAACTTGAGCTTTCGGTGAAGGAAAACATCGTGATCATCGGCCATTTTTTAATATCCACCTGGCTAGCTACCACACACAAGTTAAAAATCTATCGCCAAGCACCCATATTTGTGTTCCGGCACTTGAGAGCCAGTTCTCATGGCTTAGCGTGTCACTATCTTGGGCCGCATCGTAACTTAACATAAGGTGAGATTGTGGCCACAACGCTAAACATATCAGGGGTATATTATCAAAAGTGACAAAGTCCACTCAACACGAATTTACAAGAACAAAAAAAAACTTTTACTATCTATATTATCATGTTAAATAATAAACTTTTCATGTTATTGGGAGAACAGAAAGGTTTTAATTTAATGTAAATAAAAAGGGCAACAATATACACTGTTAAATAAACTAAAAATTAATAAAACCGATGGACTTTGCCATTTTTGTTAGTAATAAATGGACTTTGTAGTTTTTGTTGTTAAATAAAAGGACTATGTCATATTTGTTGTTGACAGGTTTTGCATACTTACCATTAGGGTTGTCGCACTAAAATTAATATAAGAAGCTTATTTGTAGAAATAAAATAAAGTAGTTGAACTTAACTTTATTTTCACAACAAAATCAAATACAAAAAAAGGAAGTTTTTCAAAATAAATATTGAGAGAAAAAAATTAAATCAATAAATTATGTTCTTCATGTCGTTGTTCACAATAAACATTATCCTCTAAAGTGTCATCATCATTGTTTATTTCTGTTTCACGAATAATATTGTTATAAAATCTTAGAACATCCATTTCCATCCAATTGTGTCCATAATGTTTAATCAGTAAATTTCTCACGTCGTCAATTTTAGCTTTCTTAACACATATTCCTTTTATGATTACTTCTGGAACTATCATAGCTACTTTCATCCTACGTCGACATATATTTTTAAATTGACCTAAGTCATTTTTGTAAGTCGCTTCACCGTCTACTAGGACATTGCTTTTATCAAACTCACTTCTCTTAAGAATAAATCTTTTAGTTGACATAAATTTAAAATGTAACTGCGCTGTTGGTTTTAGAATGTTTTCTATAGATTTTCTCCAATCAAAGACACTACAATCTGCTCCCATTCTTACGACAGTTGCATAATTTGATATAATTTCTATGTATTCATTGGGATCTATAATAATCTCCCGTTTTTTTATTTCTGTTTCAATTCGACCGAAAACACGGTCCGACGGTAAATAGGAATGACCAGTAATTGGGAAAATCATTTCCAACATTTTTATATTTGGTGTCTCATTCAGCCACTTGCAACACATTCCTAAAAGAATTCTATTTTTATTTTGACCTCCGCAGCCATCTGCTATTAGTCGTATTGTGTGTACATTTGATAAATCATTATAATTATATTATAACGATAAAAAAAAAAAACACATTTAAGAGTCATCTTTCTACCACTTCAAATCAGACGAAATAGTTGACTAACGCTAATCTATAAAGCGACAAAGGACTATATTACAAGTTTTTTTGCTCTAAATTCCATGAATGTTCTAGAAAAAGTATTCAAATTAATTATAAATCATGATTATTATTTAAAAAATAAATACTTTTTTATACTATAAAGGCGGCAAACAAGTATACGGCCCACCTGGTTTTAAGCGCCTATAGTAGCCTATGGACGCTTGTAATACCATAGGTATCACTAGCGCGTTGCCGACTTTGAAACTCCTTCCCCAAGGAGCTCTGGATACGCTACTTACCGCAGGAACACAACACAAGGTTATTTGGCTGCGATCTTCTGTACGGTGAAGATGGTCCACCAGTCGGACTGCTCTAAGTAAAGAGAAACCTCCAAAGAAATTTCTTTTTGCCCTACCTCTCTTACTGCTACTTAAATAAAGGAAGAACTTAAATAATATATTAATCACTACGGTTGTGTTTTTTTTTAATCCTCAATCATAACGAAGTGTAATGTATAATAAGAAAATAAAACCATTCGTTTTTGCAACGTTCTCGCTAAATTATGAAATAATATACATTGTGCAGGTGTGACCCGAGTTATTTCGTCGTGTTTTACTTTTTCCACTTGTATCAGAGTTCCTTGCCACGATACAAAAAGTTTTTTTCTTATAAAATAGATTCTGAACCGCAAGCCATCGCCGGTCATGAGAGTACCACTGTCATGTAACTGAATGATCCCGAAACGCAACAAAACAAAACAATCATTGTGACTGGTTTATCACCCCGCTTGAGAATTACCCAGGCCAGCATGACAGCGGCGGCGACTTGCGATGAATTTTTATATCTCGTTGGCGAACAAACCAACCAATATAAGAAAAAATGTGTGGTTTTATGAAACCACGATGCAAGTGAAACTTGAAAAATAATAATAATAATAAAATAAAAAATAAAGATAAATCATTGAATCGTTGTCAACTTCAATTATTCTATCAATAACTTCATCTTCGCCTCGAGTCTCACAGTTCCCTACTCAACGGCCAGCGGTAATGCGACAAGCGATAGATGAACGAAAAAATTTGGGGCGATAGAATAAAAGTTTCACTTTAATAAATTCAATAATTTTTATACGGAACCTTATAAAATTTCCATCATTGCACATGATCCTGTATTTATGTAATGTAGCGCGTACATTTGAACTCCAGAGTACGTACTGCTTTTTATTAAATATAATATCTATTAACATACAAGTACGTATACTAACATCTGTAGCATTGAATCATTTAAGCAATATACATATTTACTTAGATTATTTATACAAACAAATAATAATAAGAATACAATCAACTTAAAAATTAATAAAGACAGTTGATTTTATATCAATATAATTTATCAAATTAATATAATTGTCTATTTTGCTCCAATCTGACCATTTAATTGTAACGACAGTTTTGAAAGGAATTTTGATGGATATATTAAAAGAGGTAGGGCCCAGAGATATTTGAAGATTTCTCTATACTTGAGGTAGTTCGACTGGTGGAATACCTCCTCCCTAAATACCTTCATCACAATATAACGTATATTGTGTTCCTGCGGTGAGTATGGTTTCCAGAGCACCTTGCAGTAGAGGATAGAAGGTCGGCAACGCGCTAGTGATATCTATGGTGTTACAAGCGTCCACAGGCTACAGTAGCCGCTTACTTTCAAGCGGTTCGTATGCTAATTAACCACCTTAGTTGTATTTAAAAAAACTTGCGGACTCGCGGAAAAGTCGCGGACTGTTGATAGTATAAAATAAATACAAAGAGAAAATTCGCATCAAGAATACACCTGAGTTTTAAAGGAGAGCAGGGACGAATGGTACATACAGCAACACTAATTAAATATAGCTGAAAATATTTTAATAAGTTTACGGGACCGGCGCTCGGCCACGGTTTAAAACAAATATTATGTCCTGCCGTACAGTGTACGTAAGCTCTGAATTTTAATAACATTACATTTGCAATGTTTTTAATTTTATAAAAGCACCGGTTCCTTTTGTTTAACTCTAAACCCCTTTTTGTCGCGCGCGTCTGGTTAGATAGGTTAGAAAATTGCTTAATGTATGTCTGTACGTGTATGTTTCTAAAGGAGAAGGTCCGCAAAAGTCTATCAGGTTATTTAATAGGTTTATCATTGCAGAAGTAAGTGATTAATCAGCGTAGATATTTTGAAATGAATTGTTGCATTTAACTCACTAAATAAAATTGTTCATAGAAAACAATCATAGTTAAAAATTTAATAAAACTGGCGATATTGTTTCATTCTTTATAGTTCAGCCACAACCTCACTAATGTTAAATGACGATTTGACCCAAAATGGTAACACGCTAAGTCTAGTGGGGGACTGGCTCTCAAGCGCATCGGCCAAAATACAGATATAGATGTAAGACCAGAGAGTTTTACAACTTGAGGGGGTAGTTAGCCAGATGAGAATTAGAAAATTCTCCACCACTATGATATGGTTTTATCACGATGTTTTCCTCCCCGAAAGCTCAAGCTCATTATAGGAATGAATCTCACGTCGATCGACGCGGTATCTTAACAAGCTGCCGCTGCCCCATTGTTTCAAAAAAAATTAGTATATACTATATAGTAATAAGTACGGGAAGTGGAACAACAATTGGGCTATACGCGATAGCGTCGCGCCGTCGATAATTTGTCGAATAAAAATAACACGGGTGAAACCGTGGGCACAGCTAGTAATTAATATATATTAAATAAAATTTAAAATATTAGGTGTAGTTAATTTAATAATAATATTCTCCAGTTTTAAAATTACTGTCGCGAAACATATTAAATATCTAAACTTCACCCTCCTTCCATTCGATAATCACAATCGTTAAGTCTTACCTCGGAAGTGCGATTGGACGATCATGACTATTATCGTCTTCAGTTCTGAATTGACAATTTTTCCCTATAAAAGGTTAATCACTCCGACCGAATAGCTATTTCTCACTCAATCAACTCCTCCGGTTCTTTATGACTTCCGTTCCTGCAACTCGTCCGCTCGGAGCGAATTTATTCGCATACACCGTCTAACTTTATTAAAAAGGGGGTAGATATTGCAGCGCTGAAAACTCACGCGCGTCCCATTGAAGTCAGAATCAAAAATTTAAATTGCTAACATTCTTCACTCTTTCGCCGTCTTTATTGGAACTTTGGAATTGAGGTTGTTACATTTAAAGGTGACGACCAATTAAAAACAGTAAGAGTAGATTAAATATAGAAATAGCAAAATGTATCGATAGCTTAACATTTTGTTACCGCGTTTATCAGTATTTTGGACTTAATGCTTATAATACATATTTAAACTTTTTAAATTTTGGGCACTTCACGTAAAGTGGAGAGCGAAAAAAATGTTAGATTCTGGATTTTGTTCATATTTGGATTAGGTGTACTCCTAGTTGACCTTTAATGAATTTACCTCATTATTATTTTTATGAAGCCTATTTGCTAATTTATAGGACTCAGAAACTAGAGGGACAGATTTTTTGAAAGCTATTGATGCTATGACCTAAAAAGATGTTAAAAAGTAAACATCGTTTTTTTAAATAATTAAATGTTCTTATTGACAGTTCTTACAAATTCGAAATTTGACATCTTAACTTAACTTCGGTATTTATTATTTTATTTTTCATCTCAAAATGTAGCTTGTAGTGCTTAAATAATACGTGTAAGGTTATAGAATAGAATCTGCATTTGTTTTGGAGATAGATGAGCTAGAGTACAAAGGCGCCGCATTGAGCGCCGCTTTGGTGATTTCTTTGATTAAGTGGTTTGCAAGCGAATAAACGCTGCGACGCCAATATTAATGAGCTTTTGTAGTTTGTTGTGTTTGTGTGAAAAGTGTTCGTTGTTTAATGTTACAATAATCAAAATGAGAGAAATATGTGCATAGTCTAAAAGGAAAGTCTAGAAGGTTTTATTTTGAAATTTTAACAACTTTGTGCTCATTGTGGCGCCTTCGTACTCTAGCTCATCTATAACCATAACGCATACAAATTCCATTCTACAACTTTGCACGTATTATTTATGTGCCTACTATAAACGACATTTAGAGATTTAAAAAAATATATATCGAAGTTAAGTAAAATCCGATTTGAAAAAAAAAATCGTATTTGTAATAACTGTCAAGAAGATCATCTAATCTTAATAAAAAAACACTACTTACTTTTTCAGTCTTTAAGATCATAGCAGCAATAGCTTTCAAAAATCACTTCCTCAAATTTGACCAAGTCTTGTAAAGCTTTATAAATTGGCAAATACGAATTAAATCCAGAGTCTGAGATTTTTTTCGATAGCCGTTTCACGTGAAATGTCCAATTGCAAGAAAAATATTTTTATAAAAGAACTATATTCCTTGCCAATGATACTTTTACAAATCATGAAAACAAAAATATTTAAAACATTTATTTATTCTCAAAAGTTTTTAATCAAATTTTATAAACAGGAAGTATGTATATGCCATTTCTCAATCCATAGGCTAAAATAACTGTAAATAATACTTTTAGAAATAATAAATAAGAGTAAAAATAAAAATACGAATTACTGCGAAATAAATGCAGACGGAGCCGAGAGCACAGCTAGTAAACTAATATTATAAAGCTCAAGATATTGTTTTTTCTTTTGTTGGAACGTGCCGATATCTGGAACGACCAGTCAGATTTGAAAAATTCCTATTACATTTTACACACTGTTTATTGAGAAAGGTTATAAGATATATAATAACTTCATGCTACGATCCTAAGAAGCGGAGCAGTAACCCTAACGTCAAGCAATCTGACAAACAGCAGGCAAGTAAGCGAAGTGAAAAAAAAAAACGATGGACAACACGGGTGCGTTAGCAACGGTGTGAGGAGAGTTTGAAATAATTTAACACGGGTGAAGCCGTGGTGCTCAGCTAGTATATTAATTATAAATGCTAAAGTACGTTTGTTTGTCAGTTTGTCCATGAAATGGCTGACGTTGACGTTCAATCGCTTGGATGGATTTTAAACAATATATACGCTCCCAGTAAAAAAATGCGGGCACCAGCTAGTTAAACATAAAGAACACAAGAAAATTGACTAAAAATTAACATTTTTGTAGTTTTACCTCAAGCATAACTTATATCTAGTTTCGCAAACAAAAACTATCAAATCGTTCTTCATATCTCATCGTAACTGCTTACCCTATTTTATTATCCCGAACTATTTTACGACTATTGTTAGATCATCAATAAAGATACCGGAACACCTTCTACGCCCCTACAGACGCCTCGGGCATTGTATAAATCTGTTTCCTTTGCGAAAATAGGAAAAAAATGGCCATTTAACCCTCTCTTCCCCTTTAACCCTACTTGACCGAATAAATTTATTTTTATATCATATTCTATACTTCGATATACAAACGGTTAGGTCCTTCCTTCTATGTATGACGCTAATTTTAAATCCAATTCTAGTATCTTCTCTGGATATGAGTCAAATCAACTAATAAACATTTAATTTTAATATTTTTCTTTTAAAACATCTGTGCATCTTAAGATTGTCGTAAATTTTGGTTGCCTATTATTGTAAGAGCCCACAGACAAACAATAAATTTGTAACATTTAAATTAAGTGTTCGCTAAGCTGAAAACTTTGTTGTTGTCCAGTTTTCAAAATTTGTCATTGATAAGTTACGTTCACATAGATTATTTGGATATTATTTATGTTTTTTGAAGAGCTGTCAAATTCGAATCACTGTCATTTACTTTTAAAGTGCGTAAACTTGTAGTTAAACATTATGGTTTACAATAAGAACATAATCCTATAGTCTATTGTCAGTAAATAGAGTTTTAAATACGCTTTTTATGTAATGTCCCATTAGTTGAAACACTCAAGTATTTTCCCAAAAATTCTAAAGAATAACACGCTAGACGCCTAGCCTAATCAAAACCTTAATTAATTTTTAAAAAATTAGGCCCTAAGAAGGCACTTATGAACGTCAAAAACACCACTACAAGTTCGGAAAACATCCCAGTCATTGAGAAGAACCAGCAAGAGACTCAAATTGATAAATTCAATGTGAATAATTATAATATTTTATTGGATGTACAGTGAGTAAGTCTCAGTATATATGACGAAATAATGAAGCTACTTATGTAAGATATGCCAAAAATTCTCAAAGAATATACAAATAAAAACACTGACAAAATATTCGATATCACAAATCACAATAGAGCGCAATAAAATGGAATGGGACGCCAGCAGCAGAGTTTACTTCTGAAACAATATACTGCATATATGAGAATCACCTTATCGGACCTAAGGGATGACGGCACTATCGAATAAATATGGTAGATAAAAATAAAGTTGTTTTTTCCAAACGTCGAACAAAATAGGACGTTCCTCACACCGAATTGTAATATATGATAAAATATTTATTGATTTACCCATGATGTAGGATATACCATGTTGATGTACCATGTAATACCCAATGGCACGTTTAGACGGAGGTAAAAGCATTCAGATGAAACGTCGCGTCGTGTTATTGCATAAAAATAAAATAATTATATGTATTAATTTATAAATAACTATCTGAATATTTGTATTACTATTTTTTTATTGGTTCGTTGTTTTGATACCCATGGTACCTCACTATATACTACATTTTAAAGGTTACACAAAGGTTTTACAAAAATAATGTTTATTATTACAAAGTGTCTAATAGGGTAATTTGTATTTTAAGCCTTTGAGGCTTTATCCATGTTGCTCCAGAAATGAAGTATAATTTAAAAGTTTATTTCCTAATGGTCTAATTGTATGGCGTCTCTAATCTGTGTCCCAGGACATTACCGATAATACCTAATATTATCTATTATCACCTATTAATAGGTATTACCTGTTACCTATTATATTACCTATATACCTATTATATACCTATAGGTATTACCTATTCTACTGGAAGTTACTAATAAAAAATGTGTGTATATATGCACATTAATGATTTGTCTAACGTAGGTTCAAACATTTTTGGAACGTGTACTACTTAAATATTTTAACAAACATAAGATACATTATTTTACAAGCAATATACGCAATAATAAATAAAGTATTATTATTTTCACAGTAGCACGAGCTTTGTGGAGTCAAACAAATACAGTTATACTATGACGGTGTTTCTATGTTAACTCTAATATAATTAAAACGCCATACACACTGGCATTATTAAGCGTTGCGTTATATCAACACGCATTGTATAAAATAGATATATAAAATCAGATATATGTCTTCGTATTTAATCGTACTCGCAATATACTGGACCTTACACTACGGTGCGAATGCAACCGAGCAAAGTGCGGATAGCCGAGGGCAAGTGGGTTAAAATGGTACATCTCGCAATAAAACACCCCTGCTGTCCATAAATATCCCAGTTCGGAAGTTGGTCTGTTAGCGGTCGGGTATTTTTTTTCTTTCCTCGACCGGGTCCACTTTTATTTATCGAGGATTTACTCTCAATGGGGTATCTGTTATCACATAAATCTTTGTATAGCCGAGTATGATCTTAATATTTCAGTTATGTTCAGTTTTGCATCTAACCTATACTGTATACGCAACTTATAAATTGTTCAGTCTTCAAAATTGTCAGTTTTTGACAGTAACTACCTTCTTCTTTGTCCTTGCCTCTTTCCGTTACAAGGGATCGGCTTTCTTAATAAAGAGGCGCCATTTACCTCTATCTACAAAATATTTATCAGACCAACAGAGTCCATCCAAGTGGTCTATGACCTGCCTCGTCCTCTCATTCTTGTAGCCGTTGAAAGGCACTTAATTATTGTCATACAAACTGTGATATTTAACTTTTCATCTGGGTAACACGATTATAGCTGGTTGATGTCGAAACTTGAAGCGAGTCATTTGAGTTTTTTGAAGTGAAACTTCTTATGCGACTTCCGAGCGTTAAACGTTGAACGTTGAACGTTTAACGCACATTATCGGTCTCTCCTCTTTGTGTGGGCCAGAGCGAGAGAGTAAATGTCGGTGTGTATGTATATTGCACACTGTTTAAATAAAATAGAAAATGTCTTTTAAAATGAAGTTTCACTTCTATCGTGTGTGAATCGCAAACACGCGTTTTTTTTTTCTTATCTATGTATTATACTATGTATCTATAACTCTGTCCTCTTGTCATCTGAATTATTTTCAACAAAGCTCAGAAAAATGACTGCGCTTTACCTAATCGTTAAAGAAAATTATTAGCTTGTAAGTATCTCACTGCTGGAACTGCTGGGCTAAGGCATCTTTTTTGATCGTTTTAGGTTTGGCGTAGTAGCCAAAATCTCACCTGATGTTAAGTGACGATGTGGCCCAAGATGATAACACGCTATACCTAGTGGAAAACTGGCTCTCAAGTGTAGCTGCCAGAACACGCCTACTGGTGCTTGGCGACAGATTTTCAACTTGAGGGTGGTAGCTAGCCGGGCGAGCCTTAGAAAAAGCCCTACCACCATGCTATGGTTTCCAAACGATGTTTTCCTTCACCGAAAGCTCAGGCTCATTGCAGGGACTCGATCTCACGTCAATCAACGCGAAGTCGTACACGCTACCACTGAGCCATCATTGCATCTCTTTTATCGTTTATAGTTTTACCGTCATGGCCACAATTTCACCTGATGTTTAGTGATACTGTGGCCCAAGATGGTGATACGAACTTAGGAAACTTGCTCTCAGGTGTAGCTACCGTAACACGCCTTTTTCAACTTGAAGATGATACCATACTATGGTTCCATCACGATGTTTTCCTTCACCGAAAGCTCAGGCTCATTGTAGGGATTCGAACTCACGTCGATCGAATCAGAATCCGTACAAAGCTACTACTGAGCCATCGCTGCTTTGATTCCTTTCCGTGGCAAGAGTCTTATCTCGGAGACTAGGAATCCTGAATAGGGTGCGACGGTTTTTCACGCCCGGTCAACTGTACCTTCTTTATAAAGCACAAGTTCGGCCGTGTATGGAATACTGTTCGCACCTCTGGGATGGATCCGCAAAGTACCTCCTCGATGCCCTGGATAGGTTACAGTGACGGGCTGTTCGCATTGTTAATGATACAGACGTTACCCATTGCATCGAGCCACTTCAGCTTCGCAGGAATATCGCCTCACCAAGTGTGTTTTACCGTCTGTATCATGGTGAGTGTTCTGAAGAGCTGTTTAATCTAATTCCCTCCTCTCCTTTCCACAACAGAACCACACGCGCTGGGCTTCGGAATCACAGTTTTACGGTACCTTCCATCTCGGCACGAACTAAAAAGTTCTCTTTGTCTTATCTTTGTCATACCGTGAAACTGTGGAACGGTCTCCCAGCCAATGTGTTCCCTCCTTCTTATGACATCGGGTCCTTCAAGCGTAACGATATTTAAGCAGGCCGTCATGACAGCGGCAACTGCCGATGGATTTCGATTTCTTGGTGGTCGTCGTTGTGTTTGGATTGTAGTGTGCTTACCATCAGGTACAGTACAGTCATAGTGCCGAGCTATTATAAAAAAAAGAGTATAATGATAATACGAAGAGATGATGGCGTAGCCTAGTGGTATCATGTTCGAACATCACGTCGTTGTACGTAAGGTCGAACCCTACTACAAGCCCAATAACTCGAAGAAGAAAAACACCCTCAAGTTGAAAACTTGTTACCAACTCCTGTAGGTATGTTCCGGCAGCTACAATTAAGAACGAGACCCTCTAGGCTTAGAGTGTTTACTATCTTAGGCCAAAACCGTAACTTAACATGAGGTGAGCTTGTAGTTAAACGCTATAAAGCCTATACATTAAAAAAGGTGTTAATCAAGACGCCTGTGATGTATTAGCGACTACTAACTGGGATATTATAATTTTGTATTTTCCCACTCTGTTATGATATGATGATTTTTTTCAAGCGTTCAGGTTTCCTCACTATGTCTTTCTTCAACGTCCGTCAGTAATTTTATTAATTACATCCAAATTAGCTGAAGAAATCGATCAATATCCGACGAGTCTTAAATCGAGACCTAAATAAACGATATCAATATAAAAAAGAAGATATAAAACCCTGAAGGGATTAACGGCAGTTGCCCAGCCGATAGTCCGCGACTATTTGACCCGACCCCATTCCGACCCCCATCATTGGGCGCACGTGGGTCCATAGACAAATTGACGGACGAACATAAGTGAAGAATTGCCCTGTTAGTATCAAATCGTTTTTGAAATTGCCACGTTTTTCTATTGAATTAGCTAGGAACATGATTTCTTCAGAGAAGTTTTTTTTTTGATTACAATCTAATCAGATCTTAAATGACGCTGATGCTGGAGACGGTAACTGACCCATTGATAAGCACTTGGTAATTAATTTAATGAAGAACGTATATGATTTTTTTTTTATGTTTTGCAAATTGCCTCTAGGATTTTCTTTCAGCCTATCAGGGATAATATATAAAATATAAATTTAAAATTTAAAACCATAAGATAAATAACCTATTCATTGAGGTCATTCCAGTGAAATAAAATCTCTGTAAGTTGGTGAGGGGTTAGGTATCCTGCAGATTGTGACACGATAAGTCCTGTGAAAGAAGAACACATCCATTTATCAACTAAAATAGATGATGATTTGAAACGGCTGAACAGATTATCATGAATCATAGCTAAAAACACTCTTGATCTAGTCATTTTTCAAACGAAAAAACTAAATCTAAATCGATTCAGCCGTTTGGGAACTAAGATACGTTAGACAAATACACGGATACGAGTTTAACCGTCTATTTGTTTTTATCGTTATAGTTTTTGGCGTAGTGGCCACAGTCTCACCTGATGTTAAATGACGTTGTGGGCCAAGATGGTAACACGCTAAACCTAGTGCAAGACTGGCTCTCAAGTGCAGCTGCCGGAACACACCTATTGGTGCTTGGTGACAGATTTTCAACTTGAGGGTGGTAGCTAGCCAGGCTGGCATTAAAATGGCGTCGGGGGTTAAAATTAAATAATAAGTAATGCGATTTGCGACCAGAAGAAGTAAACGTAATAAAATTATTCAAAAATGAACGTTGTAACTACCTACTACACAATTCCTCTACATTTCCATTACAAGATTTACCAGTAGATTTTTATAAAGCTAAAGAGATTAATTTTTTTTTGTTTGTGTGAGCGCGATAATCTCTGGAACTACCTGTCAGATTTGAACAATTATTTTTCACTTTAAAGCCTATTTAGTAAGCAAGATTATTTACTATTGTAACTTCACGCTACAAGCCTAAGGAGCGGAGTAGTAACCATGAACGTTAAGTAATCTATGAAGCTGCGATGGAGAATCGGTCGAATAAATTTCACACGGGTGAAACCGTAGGACACATCTAGTTATTTATATAGGTAAAGAATTTTTTTATTCTCTACAACAAATAAAGACATTGAAGCTAATATCAGAAACCCCAAGGGGAGTGGCCGGCGCGTGAAAAATACCCGACCGGCCATAAAAAAGTATCCGCTTAGGCATTGAAAGATTGAAAAGGGGGAATCACTTAACTCAGCCAATTTATGAGTAAATCTCGCCCGTGGGAGTCCCGTGGACGGACTAACAATATTAGGAACTTACGAGAGGTTTGCTGATGGGGTTCCGAGGTAAGTGATCGGATGGTAACCGCAAATCCCTTGTTGATAGACATACATATATCTTTTTGTAGGTGTATATCAATGGCAGACTTTATTTTGTATAGCATCCAGATTTAATATACTTTTAAAAGTTTTAATTAGACAATTGTTTAAAACACTTTATAAAAAGTAATATCCGTGAATTAATATTTATTCATTATTATTTCTTTCAATGTAATATAAAAATATTTTTTATTATAAATAAAAACATGGTACACTTACGCGGCGTAGTCATCATCAATAAATAAAACTAAGGTGTTATGTGTAAAGTTGACTTTAATAGATTTTCAGTTATGAAATTTCTTCAGAACATAATATAATTTTAATTCCACTATTTCAACGGTTAGTAATAATTTTAGAGTAATCACAAGATGACACACTGAACGACGACGTCACATTCCCTGTATGGCGTTTTCAATTACGAACCTAACAGAAAAAAAAAAATCCGAAGGTAAATTTTAAGAAATAAACATTTGTTTCCAAATTTATATTGTTTTACGATTTTTATAAATATACCAACATTCTAAAATAATTAACTTTAACCTTCAACATATTGTCAACTCCCGGATTCAAAAAATATGATATAAATGCGTGCTAAAGAAAAAAAAATCGTGTAACTTATACGTATCCTTTTTTTAGTATAATTATGTTATCTGCTATACGGTCAAAGAAGCTTTATTTCAAAAGCGCGTAACTGTTACACGCAAAATATTACTTTTTGTTTTGGTTCCTTAAAAATATTTTGTTAATAAAATAATTATTATTATTGGTAATGAGTTATATAAAAAAATATTGAGTATAGATTTTACTGAACGTTATTTACGTCCAAAGCGCTTCCTACTAGTTCGCGACATATTTGCAACTACGGCAACAGTCCAAGATAAAATTCGCGGCAAAGTGCCTTAAGCGCTCGCCCCCAAGCCCGGTGAAGCTGTAAAAGCCATGAGCCATGAGGCTTCAGGGCCCAATCGGCTAACGTGCAGTCAGACCGAAAAAAAAGTTACTCCCAAGTTAAGCCTAAAGTTTTACTCATTAATATGTTCATAGTTCTATGCAGAAAATTATCTTTTTTTATTATTTTCTCTTATTTCTGTCATGAAAACACTACGGAATGGATTCAGGACTTTCACTCTGTGATGAAGAAGTTTATGCTTGACGATTTCTTTACGAGCTAAGTGAGAGGTTTGTGATTTTTAAAACTAGAGATGTATACTTTCCTCTATTTCGTTTATATTTCTTTATAGTGTGAAGAAGTATTTTATCAGACTAATAGCCACAATCTCATCTGATGTTAAGTGACGATGTGGCCTAAGACTCTAAGCCTAGGGGGACTGGCTTTAAAGAGCAGCTGTCAGATCGGTGCTTGGTGATAATTTTTAAACTTCAGAGTGATAGCTAGCCACAGTGGTATCAGAAAATACCCCACCACCAAGCTATGGTTTCATCACGATGTTTTCTACTCCGAAAGCTCAGATGTATTGCAGGGATTCGAACTCACGTCAATCGACGCGGTGTCCTTACTGGAATTCATAGATATTTTTATTTATAACGGGTGGAGCCGCTAGCAAAAGTTAGCTTTAAGAAGAACACGCGTCATCAAAAGATAACATACGGAAGCGGTCGGCGTCAGAAGTCGCCGCGTCCACGCGTCCAACCGATGTGGATACAATAAGCGCGCGTCACAGCACGAGAACAATGCTCGCGTGTCGAGTGACAAACGCTGCGCGATCAGTGCGCTGTGACCTGCGCTATACAGCATGTTGGTTGTTATAATAGTAACTAGTTGTGCCCCAAGGTTTCACCCATGTTAAATTTATTCGACAATTCTCCATGGCATCGCCACTAACGCGCCTGTGTTGCCCTATCGTTATTCCACTTCCCGTACTTGCCTACAGCTTGCCAGATTGCTTGATGTTCATTGTTACTGCTCTGCTCCTTACAGTCATATCATGAATTTATATAGCCTATACTATTCTTCATAAATAAACAAACAATCGAACAAAAACTCTTTAGCTTTATTATATTACTAGCTGTGCCCCGCGACTTCACCCGCGTATAATTAAAATATTGTAGATTGAACATTTATAATACTTCAATATAGACAATATTTTTATCGGACGGCCAGGCCAGGGTCACACTCACACGGCTCGTTCGCGCCACTGTTGCTGAGTCATAGACCCGAACCAAGTGTTGAATTAGTTTCATTTTCTATTATCTCCTAAACTATTCGTCCAAATAAAATGCTATAAAAGTCAAAGTTTATCTACATAAAATTTTCTTGATGATAAAGTAACTTTCATTCGTAAGGATTAATAAGCCATGCCTAATAATAATATTTTTAATAAAACTTTGTCATAGAATGCCGTATTGTAGCGTATGTGTAAGAGACAGGCATATGCTATTGTGAATTTTTTTTAAAAGACTAAGTAGAAATATTTTTGTACAACATTGTATTTATGTATCACTAACCATTACGCCAGTGTACGTGGATAAAGCAATTCGGGAACAATGTTGCTTCAGACTTACTTAACAAAAATTTAATTTTATGCTAGCCTATACTATTCCTCGTGAATTTGGCTATCATATACAGAAATAATTTTTCGAATCCGACTGGTAGTTCCGGAGACTAGCGTGTTTAAACAAATAAACAAAAACAAAAAATCTGTTCCGCTTTATTATATTAAGTACAGATTAGTATAGATTAAATTAGACTTATTACCAACACGTAAAGTAATTGTATTTGGCTTGACGAAATACTTTACTTAAACAAGCTTCAACTTCACGCCTAAATCTTTCTGAATAAGTTGCATTTTATATGGCACTTTAGGGTATTATAATCATATTAACTTTGACATTCCTACGTTTTTATGTTTTTACTATAGAACTAAATAACGTCTCTGGAATAGGAGCCCTCCTTATATTTAACTTTTTAATAATTTTATCATTTATCAAGATGTCCGCCATAACCAAACTTATTCTGTGAAATTTTTAACCGGCTTTACGGTTCAAAAGATATGTAGGGCGGGCAAAGTAGGTTTAGTAGTACGTTAGGTTTTTCGGGGACGATCGACGACGATTAAAAATCACCTCAAATTTATTAAATCCAGATAGTAATGTCTGTTTAAATTATTTTAAAGTAAATAATCGGATATCAACAACCTGTATATGAAACATCGTAGAGAAGAAGCCACAATCTAAACATACATTCAATAAAAGTAGAACAAGCCAGCCTCCGTATCGGTCACCCATCGGTGACTGTCCCATTCAGGGCTTTATTATACATCCATACATTGAATGGGACAATAGTTCGTGACGCCTATTGGATTTCATCGTCATACGTGCCTTTTGTATCACATTACTTGAATATTTAAACTATTCAATAATACTTCATATCTCTATGTAGAACATTTTTCGATTTTTAAAACTGGCCTTCAGGCTCAGTGGTAGTAAGCCGTAGTATTAAGAGACAAGAGGTTTCGGGTACGATCCCCGCACAGGACTGACTTTTTTGTGATTAGCATTATAAATACTTATACATGTATAGGTAAATTAATTTTAAGATTTTTTTATATACTTATCTATTGCTCAAGAGATTGTTTGTCTGTTTGTTTGAACGCGCTAATCTCTGGAACTGCCGGTCAAATATGACAAAATATGTTTGTATATTAAAGCCAATTTATTGAGGAAGGTTATAGATATAACTTCACACTATGACTGAAAGGAGCGGAGTAGTAATCAGGAACGTTAAACAGTCGGTAAACTTTAGGCAAGTAAGGGAGTACGGCAAGTAGAGATTTGGTCGAATTAATTTTACACGGACAACGGGTAGTTCAAAATACGTAACTCATGACTGGTACTGAATTGTGTTCCGTTCCGTAAATCTGCAGATTCGGTCGCAGAATGTTTTCAACGCTACTTACCATGTTTGTAGTAATAAAAAAATCTATGAAAAAAAAAACACAATTTGAACTCATAACGAATTCATATCGTAGAGGGAATTAAGAAAGGAAAATTAACATCAAGGACAAATAGCTGTTCGACTAGGCAGAGGGCTCATCAATAATAAATCAGCCATCTCGTCTGAGAATTACCCATCGTTTGAGGTTAAACTGAGTTGTATAAAGAAAAAAAACCGTGTATTTTCCTTTAACAATCCTGAGGGAAATTTTTAAAGACGGTATCTACACGGATACTTTGTCGATGGATATGATTTTGAGCGTACTACTTAAAAAGATACAGACGCAAATTTGTACTATTGTTATTACGTCATCGGTGAGAACATTTTAACCAATAGTTACTTTATAAGTGATAAAATACAATTATTAACCCTCAACGCAAACAGAGGAGAGAGGAGAAGAGTCAGGTCAAGGTTGCCATGTTCTTTTAATATCATTTAAGCAGAAGAATGCTAAATTTCAACTCGATCAAACCTGTGGAATATGCTCACATCCATTTATCATCTAGAAAAGGGCTCATAATCTTCAAATGATTGAACAGATTTTCTTAAATCATAGCTAATAACTCTTTCGATCAAATTACCTATCAAATAGAAAAAAAGAAATTAAAAATCAGTTCAGCCGTTTACCACAGACATATACATATGTGTAATTTTGTCACGGATCCTCTGTAACTTGCATCGGGAACTTGAAATAATTCTTACCATGTCATTTCCAGTTCAAACATCACTTTAAATCCATAAACAGACCCTTGACGATGAATTAATGAAATATGAAATCGACTCGGGAAATTTAATTTATTTCCCAGCCGTGGGCACGTGGGCAACTTCGGCAGCTCATAACTGTATAAAATTGTACACTGATTGGTTGATCGGATGTAAAAAAAATCTTATAAAATCGTTCAGCGAACTTTGTTAATTCAAATAAAATAATACAATTTGTTGTTTTTCTTACTATGTCCTTCTCTAAGTTCCAGGCTATCTCCATGCCAAATTTAATTGCTACCGTTTCAGAGGCTTAGCCGTGAAAAAGTAACAAACAGATACAGTTAATTTCTTATTTCTAATATATTAGTGTGGATATAATTTATAACATTTTAAACATGTAAGTGACATCATTTGATTTCTGGATCTTATTACTAGCTGTGGATATTTAGGAATGTACAATTTTTCCTTACATAATGTTCTTGAGTTTCTTTCCAAATTTGTTGTATAGCCACAGCTTTACTAGATAATTATGTATGATTTAAGCGAAGATTCTAATACGCTAAGCTACGAAAATTGTTCTGAATTGCATATTTATAAAAAGCATCAAAACACACCGATTTCTTGTAAACGACAGATTTTAAAAACGACCGTGATTTTACCGAATTTATATTATAACCTAAAAACGCTTTTATATTTAAAAAAAAAACATAAATACAACCGACATATCTTTAAATTCGTCGAGACGAAAAGAATTTGAAATGTTATAAAAAGTACTTCAAAACTTTTTAAAAATTTCCCGCGGCCACCCCCTCGACACCCCCGGGGACGTTTCTACCAATCTGTTGATTAGCCTCTTTTTTTTCGGTTGCAACATTAAACACAGATTAATCCCCCGTCAATCCATGGCATCGAATGGGGCGGACGAATTTACTTAGATCTAATGACAATTTAACGAAGAATTTAAACCCCGGAGGTAACGATGCGTGATAAATACTGTAGCACTTGAAAATTATAAAAAAGATTTTTTTATTTTTCAATTAATATAGGTACTGATATAAATTACTAGATTAGACTATCAGGGTGATCATCCTGTTTCCTTTATCTAGAGGTCTGCATATTACTTTTAACGTCTAATCAACAGGCAGAATTGTAGTACTTACTAGAAATAAATATTAAACAATAATACTATCTTTTAGACTTAATATGAGAAAAGTTTTTTTAGGTAATTGTGTTAGGTTCTACTATAAACTTCCTAAGCAAATTAGAGATTTGCCGGATAATACGTTGAAGGACCATTCGAAACAAGTATTATAGGGTAATATAAGTAATATAGGGAGGATCATAATGTGAATAATAGTGATACCTGTAAATGACTCCATCTCTGTATATCAATTAAAAATTAGAATGAAAACTGTAAACAAGAATAACAATGAACTGTTCAGAAAATTACAATGATCTGTAAATAAAAATTATAATGAACTGTAAATAAAAATTACAATGAATTGTAAATAAAAATTACAATGAACTGTAAATAAGAAACAGGTAAAGAAAAGCTAAATATAATAATAATATTGGTAAACCCGATCGAGTTTCCTGTTAACTATTCCCGATTACTGGGATGGGATGTTTTTTGAACCGGTGGTAGTTTTTTTTTGGCATTCATAAGTGCCTTGTCGCGACCTAAATTAGATCAAATTATGTACGAAACTGATTTCATTAATAATTTTTTTGAATACCAGATTGCAATGTCGTAGTAATCCTAAAATAAATATTTTTATCTCGACAATCGGTAACCACGCTCAAATAACCTATCTTGTTATGTTTACTTTGACTAAAATCTCAGACACAATGTGAGATTTAAACCCACACCGATCGGGGACGTGTCCGAGCGAACTACCAATGAGTAATATATGAACATATGAAATGTTCATTATCTCGTCATGCTTAGTGTATGATTGTGGATAAATATATTTACTGTTTGGAGTGGCTGTCGGTTGATTTCACCTCTTGACCTTGGCCTTGACCTTACGTCCATTTTATCGATACAAACAAAAATACATAAATAGTTATACCCATACTATACGTCTAATTAAACCAATCGAGTTTAAACGCCATAAAATTAGTCGAAACCAGTTCGATCGAAAACAAGGACGTCTACGAAAATTCGTAGCAACTCGACCCCGGTCCCAAGTGTCGACTGGTTTTTAGACGATATTTATATTTTTATGCAAGTATTTTTTAAACGTTAATTCGCGAGATGGATTTTAGGGTGGGGATAAGGGGGTGGCGATGGGATAGCGCATTGGGGTGGCTTTATTTGTACGGTTGTCATATTTTCCCGAATACTTTACGTAAATATTAAGAGAGATGAGAGGAATGATCGTTTTCGGTAATGAAAAGTAATTTTGATGAGCTTCATTGGAAATTAAATTCTAAATTAATTGTTTGTTTGTTTAGTTGTGTATGTTTTGTTTTTAGAGCTCCGTTGGCAGAAAAGTATCACTATTGCTAAGTTCTACCTCTCTTCTTTCTACCTTGAAACTGGTAATGTATTTTTTCTATCTTTTAAATAATATTAGAAGGTTGGTTAAAATTTTTCAAGATATTTGCTTATGTACATCTCGACAATCAGCACGAAATTACAACGTTTGGTCAGCGCCAACTTAGTGTGACAAGAAAAGCGGTTTCATATATACAAGCGTCAAACTTATTTGTTATTATACTATAAACCAAATAAAGTATATAATAAAGCAAACTATAAAATAAAAGAATACTTATAAGCTAAGGATCGGGTACTGATTTTTTTTTTACAAGAATGAAGTACATATCCTTTGTCGTGTAACGAAATCCTTGGTATGCGAGTCCAGCCCACCTTTGGTCGTTCTTTATTTACAAACAATGTTTAACTAATTCCATTAATTTTCATAAGGGCTGTGCCTTATAATAAATTTTCACGTCGATGATTGTTTATTCTGGTTTCTGAACGGATTAAAACATTTTTGTAAACCTTGTTTGTTTTTCGCTTACACCTATTTTGTTGAAAGTGTCTTAGTTTAGTATTATAATTGATTATGCTTACTCATTACTTTTAATCGAAAATTATGTATGGAATAAAACTATGTTTAGCATTCAATACATTCCATACCTACATACATATACCTATACCACATACCATATATCATAATATACCAGATACCATATACCTACTAAGTATATATCTCTTAACCAAGGTAGGCAACGGCTTACGTTTTCTCACAGTGCCATCAATTTCCCGAGCAACTATTAAAAAAAAAAAAAATTCATAATAATTATGATCTGAAAATAATTGCTCAGTTTCGATTTGATAACGCAAAAGTAATGGACATCCTCCCTCTTACGCCGCATTAGCGTTAATCCTGAAACGAACGGCCGAACGGAATAAATCGAGCGCAAAGACGAACATAAAAATTAACAAAAAAAACAATAGAATTAACATAGAAAACATCTGCGCCTAAAATGACTACCGAGTCCCTTACCACTTGTCCGTAATTATAACCGTTTTGAAATTAATAGTGTAATTAAGAAAATATGTTTTCTTATCTCCGTAACGTAACGAAGTAATTTAATAGCAGTGAAAATTAATTTTGTAAATATATTACCATACTGAAAAAATAATACTAGTAGTATAACTTATGTAACGTAAAAAGTTTCACTTCTTTGGCATAAAAAAATAAAAATAATTTCTAAAAAAATATCCTGCTATCTAACAACATGATAATAATGTAAGCTATCAATGATAATAAAGCAAATTAATTTTACAGTTTTATTTTTATTGAGAAAAATAAATAAAATTGTTTATTTATATAACACACAAAAATGTCAGTAAAATTAAGTCACGTTATTAACATTGATGGCAACTTCATTATATCGCACTTCCGTCACATAATGTGCGCGCAACTCTAAATTTTACCATCAACTAAACGCACCAAAAGAAGTTTAAGTAGGTATATAAAAAATATGTGTGTGTATAAAACAGATCACAAATGTAGAAATAAAACCGTCGAAAAAAAAAGTTATTTTAAAATTATTTTTATATATATCCTAAGTCAGCGGGATTCGAACTATCGACCACTAGTGCGTATTGCATATGAAGTTTGGTCGTCTCACACCACTAGGCCGATCCGAGGACGATTACAATTATGAAAATCAGAACTTGCATTAACCGTGCATAATGTAAATGTATTCTATCTCATTCTCTCGTATACTAAATCCTATAGATGTATATGGTTGTCTCTCTTTACTGTCGCTTTTTTGTTTCATGGTGTTTCAAATCACAACGGTGGTAAAGAAGTTTTCACTTCATAAAATGTCAGCGAACTTCAACGGTCAAGGAGAATCGATCGGAATTCACTTTATTTATTTCCTAGGATGAGAACTCGAAAACAAACGTATAATTGTTATTCTTATAGAGTAGCAGATAGTAAGAGACAGCCTTAGGAGGCCCATCAACCGCATTGATTCCTCAGCTCTCACTCCCTAAGGATATACATAAAAGCAATAAACATTTAAAACAAAATGGCGTATCCACCCTACTCTGTGTTAGTGTTTTCCAACTACCTACTTAAGATTATTTTGTGATTCTATTCTATTTACAGCCTATAGGTAAGTGGATGAATGAACTGAATATATATTTAAACTTTTTTTATATACATTCGCTACTATCAGCATTTGACCACAATTTCTTAGAGCTAATCTGGTCTGGACGTTAAGTCTAGAAGGAAGTTGCTCTCAAGGGCATCTGTCGAAGTTAACATAGGTGCTCAGCGAGTAATTTTCAACTTGAGGATTTTAATTATTCAGACGGGTATTCGAATATATTCTACTACCATACTATAATTTCTTCATAATGTTTTTCTTCACCGAAAGGATTTGAAACTACCTTGATCGAAGCGGTGTTCGTACACGCTACCACCTAGCCGTCATCGCCTTAAAATTGCATCTCGATTGATATTGCATTTTTTTCTAAAATAAAAATCGAATAACAGATCATACTACCAAATATTATTAAATCGAAATAAAAAATACTTTATGCAATGAAGGTCCTAAGAAAACTCTATTAAAGTCAAAACACTACCACCGGTTCGGAAAATATTCCCAATCATCGAAAAGAACCACAAAGAAACTTGTTTTATTTTACTATTATATAGTATTATTAAATAGTAGTAAGTATTGTTTACAGTAACGGTCACCACCATCTCGACGGTTGCCACCACCCCTACGGTCACCACCATTCGTGATAAGATACAATATGTTAAGATAAATAAATAAATAAATATTTATATGTTTTTTTATCGTTGTAGGTTTTAGCGCAGTGGCCACAATCTCACCTGATGTTAAGTGACGATGTGTCCCAAGATGATAACACACTAAATCTAGTGGAAGACTGGCTCTCAATTGCAGCTGCCGGAACACACCTATTGGTGCTTGGCGACAGATTTTCAACTTGAGGGTGGTAGCTAGCCAGGTGGGCATTAGCAAATGCCCTACCACCATGCTATGGTTTCCTCACGATGTTTTTCCTTCACCGAAAGCTCAGGCTCATTGCAGGGATTCGAACTTAAGTCAATCGACGCGAAGTCGTACAAGCTGCCACGGAGCTATCATTGCTTCAAATATTAAAAAAAATAATTTTATATTTATATACGTAATTATATACGTATTATACTATCCATCTATATTGCCGTAACGGACTTCCGTTGCATTGTCGTCCAGTTACCTCCTAGTCGCGCCTAAAGAAGATTTACTTCAAAGAAGTGTGGAAAATATAGTAGCATACATTAATACTTACTTACTTACAAGTAAGTTTGAAAATAAATTTCATGACATCTGCCCAGCTTCCGTAACGCGTAGCAAGCACACATTGCACCCTCCCCCTGGGCTTTGGGTACAATATTTTCCAATAACACAACATAATCGAGCCGGCGATCATTACTGTCTCTAGCTAACATAAATTAATACGAGTTCCCTTGGTACTCGCTACCGTTTATGATGTTTTCGGTCACAGTTGAAAATGATACAGTAAGCTAAATTACCTATATTTCATTTTTGAAGTTATATTTCATTAGGTGCGTTATGAAAAGTTGATGAGAGTGAATTTTTACGATACTCGATTCTAACAAAAAGTCTACAATATGAAGTTATTTACTAAGCCTCTTATTTTATTGTGGTGAAGAAAGTCACACTCGATTTTATGTGTTGTATAACTTCTAACGCGGTAAAATGCTACTAGCGGTCCCGCGTCGCCCCTATATGGCGGCGGTTCGTACACCGTGGAGTTTTAGTGAGTAGGAGTTTCACATAACCACTTTTTCCCCGAGCCAATGTGTACCCATGACGGGTCTCTCCACGTTAAAATATGAATAAATGTTAAAATATGAACAAAATATTGTGTGGTTTTATGAAACCAAGATGCAATTTAAAAAAAAAACACATATTATTGAAGACATGTGACATACTCGTACATTATTTCATAACACACATACTTATACAATGTTCCGAATTTACGATTATAATCCTTGACTACACGGCATAAAATTCAATTTTATTTGCAACAATGCAATGTAATTTCATTGCGACATTCGATTGATGAACGAAAAAAAAATGGGGTGATTGAATAGAAGTTTCTCTTTAAAAAGGGGTCTCAAGTCTTATGATATTATATTTGACCATCCTTACACCTTTCCTACCGTTCCTTAATTAGCCGATGTAGCATAAATATACTCGACGCTTACGTTTAATTCTATGTTTGGACAGGCAACACAGACTGCTGGTGTCACTACTACCTACTACTGTTAAATGGTTTTAGTCGTAAATACTTTAACTACAATTAATAAAAGTCAATAAATAAATTATAAAATAAAACTAAACACATTATATAGCCGAGATTTACAATGACTTCGTCATTTTAATATTTGATCAACAAATAATAGTTTTATTTTTGACAGGAAACTGTACAAAAATTTTATAAATGGCAATTGGAAGCACATTATTTTTTACCGTCTATAAACTAAAGGCAAATAGGATGGTCCTTAGATTACGTCATGGACGCCTGATGACCACCGGAAAACTTCTATTATCAAAAATTTAAATAATAAACAAGTGTTATTTTTTCTTCTCTTGCAATGCCTATAAATTTCCTTGCCACGGCAGTGTAGTTGTCATACTGGTTGTTTATAAACTGTGTTATCTAGAAGAAGGTTAATATGGGGCGTCGGACTCGTAAGTATTGATGTTCGTTGTCTGCTCGTCTTGATTATTGGTTCGGGATTCGATGCGTGTGTGAGTAAACACGCCATTCTTGTATGCGGTAAGGGTAATTGTCAGAAAAACATTTGCCGAGTTTACCCATAGTTACTGTCTACCTATAAGGTTTTTGGTGAAGTGAGGAAGTTTTTGAACCCAAGTTCTTAGGTAATGAAATTATTATGGATCAAGAAGTACGCGCGTGTGAAGAATTGGATGCGAATATGATCCTAACCTAGCATCATGATAAGGCATTCTTAAATGCTTGCTTGGTTAGGTATCATCATTGAATTGAATATCTTTTTTTTTTGTTTTTTTTTTATAGTTGTAGGTTTGGCTTAGTGGCCACAATCTCACCTGATGTTAAATGACGATGTGGCCCAAGATGATAATACGCTAAACCTAGTGGAAGACCGGCTCTCAAGTGCAGCTGCTGGAACACACCTATTGGTGCTTGGCGACAGATTTTCAACTTGAGGGTGGTAGCTAGCCAGGCGGGCATTAGAAAATGCCCTACCACCATACTCTGGTTTCCTCACGATGTTTTCCTTCACCGAAAGCTCAGACTCATTGCAGGGATTCGAACTCACGTCAATCGACGGGAAGTCGCACACGCTACCACTGAGCCATCATTGCTTCAACTTGGACTGGCTCTCAAATGCAGCTGCTGGAACACGTATAGGTGCTTGTCAACAAATATTAATCTTGACGATGGTAGCTAGTCAAGACGACATTAGGAAATGCCTTACCACGATTTTATAATAACTTGTAATCTTTTCAAGAATACATAAAAATATAATATTAAAAAATTACAATATTTGCAATGCGATATAATTAAGGTTCCGTAGTATTCAATTAAGCCCGTTTATTTATTTGGAAAGAGAAAATGCCCTGGCTTTCCTTTCGTAGCGGATAAATCCGGTACGGATTCCGCGCTGCAGATCTGTTAATGTGTATATAGAGGGATTAGTATTTTGTTTTAGTCTCAGCAGTGGATACAATATGCGAAACCTAATATTTGTTTTTTCATCTCAATTTGGCCGACCAATCGTCATTCATCTATAATCATATTATAAAATATCGTGTTTGTTGGTTTTTGAGAATGTACTTAGTAACTTAGTAAAATTATGGTAAATTATTAAACTGTCGACGGACTTTTTAATGTCAAATCGAAAAGTAACATTAGACAATATTCACTTTACTTCCCTACGCTTCTTGTTCAAGCTATTTTGAGTTAAACACGACACCAATAAAACAAAATAGCTCAGAAAAACTCATTAATTTCTAAAATATTATAAAAAGAAAAGATTACTACACAAATTGTTACATAAATCTTGTTTATTCCATTACGATAAAACGTTATTAAAATATTAAAATTTGCTAAAATTGTAGAAGTAATGTTAAAGAAGCAGTTTATTTTCTGGTATTGGTGTGTTGATTCACAATATTTACATTGAAATGTTTTTTCTTTTTTTATCGTGGCACGGCAAAGTTGTGGTATTGTACTTAAATACACACTCCAATCCAAATGCAACGGCGATCAACGAGATGTCAGCAATCTATACCCAGTTGCCGCTGTCATGCCGACCTGTAAGTTTTATGGATATACACTAGTTGATTTCGAAATGTGACAAACAAAAAATAGCCTCTTTGATGGGTTTATCGCCATGTGTATGGTGGTCAAGACCCAGTCGAACACAAATCCCTACCAACCCTCGTAAAAAGATACTTTGAATACGGTCTTTAAAACGCTTACTACATATTAGCGACTACTCGAAAATTCCTTCGCGTTAATTTAACGCTTATGAAATTAACAAATTTAATAAGAATAAAATATAGCCACTCAAGAATAATATAGATTCTTATTAGTAAAATATTTGTTTAGAATCTAATCAGAACCTTCAGAATTTAACAAATACCCCTTACAAATATACTCTTGAACTTAACCTCTTTATAATAGACTATTTCATAAAAGGATAAAATATGTGTAAATATTCGTCGAATGACGAAATTCACCAAAAATACGATTGTACAAAATTAGTTAAACCTAATAAGAAGCTAATATAATTTAGTTTGTGAACAGTGATATATTTCTTTAGAATCGAATCGGTAGTTCGAAAGGTTACCCCTTACTAATATACTCTTGAACTTTACCTTGTTATAATAGACTATTAAACAAAGTGGTAGTCTAAATGTCAATATTCATCACCTTGACATAATTCACTAAAAATACGATTGTACAAAATTAGTTAAACCTAATAAGAAGCTAATATAATTTAGTTTGTGAACAGTGATATATTTCTTTAGAATCGAATCGGTAGTTCGAAAGGTTACCCCTTACTAATATACTCTTGAACTTTACCTCGTTATAATAGACTATTAAACAAAGTGGTAGTCTAAATGTCAATATTCATCACTAACCATAATTCACCAAAAATACGATTGTACAAAATTAGTTAACCTGAGCAGAAGCGGATAGTCCAACTGCCGAAGTTAAGATACATCAATATTACCAATCGTATGTGGTATCGCGTACAAGTCGGGTAGCCAACTTGTCAACTTAGTGCTCTGGAAAACGGGTAACAGAAATGAGTTTGAAGCAATGATGTCTCAGTGGTAGCGTGTACGATTTTGCGTCGATTGACGTGAGTTCGAATCCCTGCAATGAGCCTGAGCTTTCGGTTAAGGAAAACATCGTGAGGAAACCATAGGATGGTCGTTAGACATTTTCTAATGCCCGCCTGGCTAGCTACCACCCTCAAGTTGAAAATCTCCCGCCAAGCACCAATAGGTGTGTTCCGGCAGCTGCACTTGAGAGCCAGTCTTCCACTAGGTTTAGCGTGTTGTCATCTTGGGCCACATCGTCACTTAACATCAGGTGAAATTGTGGTCAAAAAAAAAGTTATATTATGTCACGAATTAGGACGTTATGATATTAATATGTGACAATAGAAGTAGTGCTTGTAGCCTCTCGAATTTATGCTAAGGTAGAAAACTTATTTGATACTATGAACATGGAACCCTTGCAAGAATAGTGGAGTCAATAACAGGAGCCAGTTTTTAATGTTTTTAACAGTGTAGATACAGCTTTAATGAATCCAGTTCGAAATGTACGAGTGCTGCATTTTTCGTCTGCAGCTTATGGCTTTTAGATTATTCACAGACGTTATGTAGAAGTTTCTCAAATGTATTCTATTATTTTATACTACATTTACTTTAAATCATCATCACCGTCATCATGTTAAGGGTATTATATAGGGTGCAACATTACGTGAATGACGGTGATGTCTGGAAGAGATTCCTTCTCTTAACTTAACTTTATTAAAATTCTCAATAACTGTAAATAATATGAACTCGATCGAGTTTCTTGCCGGTTCATTTCGATGACTGGGATGTTTGTCCGAACCGGTAGTAGTATTTTGTGACGTTGATAAGGCCTTCTTAGGGCCTTAATTGAATAAAGTTTTTTTTTTTTTAATACTGTTTTCGTAACTTCTTTTATTGTATATCCAGCCTCTATTCAGTGCTTATCGTCTTGCCATAACCGACACACTTTAATAATTTCAATTCTATATTAATTTTTTTATATACAACTATGGTGGCAATCTACCTTACGACTGCCTGATGGTAAGCGTTTACCATAACCTATAGACGCGTGTAATACCGAAGGTATTACTGGCGCGTTGCCGACGTTGAACCCCTATTCCCCGAGGATCTCTGGAAACTCAACTCACCGTACCAACACAACACAAGAGTATGTGGTTGCAATCTTCTTTAGGGTAGAGGATATTTCACCTTTCCGACTACCCCAAGTAGTGAGAAACCTCCAAAGAAGTTTATCTGTGACTTACATCTCTTTCATTAAGTATCGTTCTGTTCAGACAAAAATCATATAATTCCAGGTAATTTTTCTTATTAAAAATGTTAAGTACAAATATACATCTCTATATTCATGTTGAGAGGACAGTTCCCGAGGTCCATTATTGATTTCTCACACGCAAACCGCACAGTGGCAACAGAAATATCTTGTAAACAGTATAATCTTATTTATCGCGAGGGGATGTCCGCGGTAAATGGGATTCGATGAGCAAAAGGAGCACTTAACGCTTTGATGTCCACCCTGTCTCGCCACCCCACCTTCGAGTGCTTTCAACACAGTGTTGAAGAGGCAGCGATTACCGATTTAAATAAATAAAATCTACAAAACAAAACACTAGCCAACACTAGCGCCTTCGTTCGCATTAATTTTAATAAGTTAAATAAAATTTAATAACAATAAATAATAGCGTAGCTCTTAGCTAGGGATCAGTCAGGGGTAACCTAGCTTTCTATTAGTAAAATAACTTTTAGAATTTGATCAGTAGTTTCAGAAATTATCCCCTACAGACTTACAAATTTGTAGTAAATGTAGCTATAGTTTATAAATTAAATAAAATCTATACTATATTTATTGTTTGTTTAAATGCACTAATCTCTGGTACTACCAATCAGACTCGAAAATATATTTTTGCATATGATAGCCAGGATTCATAAAGAAAAGTATAGGCTCTAACGCTAACTGTTAGTGAATGCCAAAATGCGATTCGGGCCACTACCGATAACGCTATGGTGTGCGTTTTTTTTTTACCAGGAAATCATAGTTTATTCATTCCACAATAAAATACAACATTAAACTCAGACTTTGTTTGTAAATAGAGTTTATGACTTTTTTTAAAAAAGTAAAAAGAAAAAGTACTTGCCAGTGTCATTGTGTATGGGTTTCGTAGTATTTTTTAAACATTCAAAGTTGTTCCTATAATATGGTGGCTATCTGGTTAAAACATTTAGAAAGTATTTGTGACATCTCAAAATGCATGTTTTCAGTTTATATTTACAATCCACTTCATTTGCGCACAATAACCAAATTTTATCACGCAAAATGCCACCATTATTACATAATATAGGGTCAAAGAATCTAAATTAATGAATTAAAATAATAACCACAACATGGCAGCTCAAGATCTCACCAAAAACTCTGTATGTTATTTAAATAAAAAATATATAATAAATTGAACCGAACTTCTTCTTACACCCTAGAGCTACCTTTTACATGCCTACGTCAGTCATGTGCGTAAAAAAGGACGCTATCGATATAATATATCATTATGAAATGAATGCCTGACTGTATGCATGGAACAGGGTCAATCGATATGCGAATTGATAATATTTTTTGGCAGAGATTTCTAATTGTGTTTGCAATATGGAGGTAAATTCTAATTGCTTTGCAGTTTTAGTTCAGATGTTTCTAAGCGTGAACCCCAAGTCAACTTATATTTACGTCAATACTTTATAATAATAATACTTACTGCCCGGTCAGAATATCTGTGCACCTCGCTGGAATGCGGCGCCTCTCCCGCTTCCCCTGTCACCTCTCCGCGCACTCCACGGTGGGACAGTACGGTTAGCATCTTCGTTGCCGATACACGTCCCGATAATTTTGATATTTTCGCTTTGTTGTTGTTTTGTTTTTTAATAGTTATTGTTAAGTTTAGACCGTTTACTGTTAAGCTTGGACTGGTTTGGTTGTTATTAAAATTGTTGTAGCTGTTAAACTGAAGTTATGGGAAAAACAATACACAGCGAATCAAAAAATTTAATCTTGAAAGTGCTCAAGTTTTTTGAATCGGAGAAAGCAAATAAACAGTATACCATACCTGTAGACCTAGTGGTGAAACGAACCTGTGCTGCAACTGGGATATCAAGGAGGACTCTAATGAAAATTAAAAATGAAGCCAAAGTACAACCACCTACTTCGCCGGGCGCTAGTCCGACTCCAAGTACTAGTAATAATTTGGACTGGAAAAAAGAAGTGAATCACGTGGAGAGACTACAGCGAGAATACTGGGAAAAGGATCATCTAGCAGATGACAACATCACACAACTTTTAATATCACTAGGGGAAGACAGTTCGGAGAGTTCAGAAAGTGAGAGTGAGGAAGATACTATGTCAGGCATAGAGTCAATAATTTATAGTGTCTGAGTTTAATAATAAATGTTTTTGTAATCAAAATTATTGTTTTTTAATAACAAACCCTTCATCAATAATAAATTGATTTGAAAAGGTTAGTAATTTTTTTTACCTCCACATTTCTCGAAAAAACTTTAAAAAAACAAAAAACGAAAAAACTTCACACCGTACCCAGACCGCCGATATGACGTCACGAGGTGAGGTGCACAGATATTGTGACCGGGTTGTAATTTAGACTTCTGAATTAAAACGCTTCCGCACCTGTAATAAACACGCGGATTTATTATCACGTGTGTTCGTCCAGATATTTCTTTCTTTGATTATAAGCTCACCATTAGACTTATTTTTGCGCTAATATATGATTTAGAGGGCAACTAGAGCCGTGCGTTTGCTTAATAAGAATCTGTGGTGTTTATTACATTCGAAGGGGACAATTTTTGGTCTATTCAGTGGCAATAACGTATATTTAGACGTCTAGATAATGGACCTTTTCAACTACAATATTGGAGTTTTGGCTGGATCTCTATCATGTAGTGGTTTTTGTTTTTTATTCATAAATTTGTTATTTTTTGACTCGTCATTGTGTAATACAGATGGCATTTTGTATAATATAGCTTGGTTATTGTGCACAAGTGAAGTGGAATGGAAATAATTACATGGATCAAGAATTCTGAGAAGCCACAAAAACTCCCTAGAAATTTCTAACAAGGGAGCCACCATATTGTTAGGATATTGAGATCATCATAAGACAGGACACTCTATATTCACTCCATAATGACAGTAATGGTCTTCAATAAAGAAGAACTACAATATATATATACCTCTAGAAAGTACTTATTTTTGAAGTAAAACTTAAAACTTTTTCGGACGGAAATAACGTTCACAAAAAACTGTAGTCAAAGTTTTTTTATTATTTTTTATGTAATTCAATGTGTAATTATAATAATAATCATTTTATTAATAATTATTTTTGTAGAAAAAAAATACCTAAGAATGGAGTAGTGGTTCAAGCAGTCGTCTCGCTGCTGCCGCTGCATCGAATGTTGTGGATTTGAATTCTGCACAGGACAATTATTTGTGTGATCCATTTTTGATTGCTCTGCGTCTGAGTGTACTTTGTGTCCGCTAATTGTATGTTTATAGAGTCCCCGCGGTACTAGGTTTACGGGAGATGTCTTTAAAGAAAAATAAATAAAATTGTTGTACGTGTAACATTTACGCATGTTTGAAGAACAACTCTTTGACCTTTCTTGTAAAGAATTAAATTTATTTATTTGTAATGCCTGGTGTAAATATGTCTGTAAATTATATTATCAATAAATACCTCTCAATTTCATTACTTATTTATACTCATCAATAGCATTACTTATTTATTTTGAATACAGTCATAATATCTAGGTACTACAAGGTCAAATCAGTTTTACTTCAAACGTGCGTAAAGGTATGAAACTTGTTTTCACTTTGGAATCAATTGTTTTTGGTTTTCTCTGTTATTCTACCATTTTTTATTCTTTAAATATAGTACTTAATTACTATGAATAGTTGTACACAATTGAGTTTCATTAATTTTAATACGGAACCTTAATTTCGATATACCTTAAAATCACAAGTTTTAGCAAGATCGCCACTAACGTAACTAGAATTGCTCCGGTTATCTGTCTATAAATATATAATAATAATTCCAAAATAAATATAAACACTGACACTGGCAAATGCACAAATAATTGCTTGTCAAAAAAAAAATAGAAATTAAAAAACTTATGTAGGTACGCACCATTTATATTTAAGAAGTCATACATTTGTGGTGTTAAAAAACTCCAAAAAATTTTAGTCCGCGTGACAGTTAGCCGTCAATGATAATATTGTGAATTCATTTTACTAAACTAAATTCATTTTACTAAATTTCATTTCGCACTTCCGTCATATGATACGCACGTAACTATCAATGTAACACTCTACTAAACGAGCAAAACGAATTAAAACTAAAAAACAAAGAACTTTTTTGTAATTAACTTTTGAAAGTACTAGTGTACTAAAATGTCCTAGTGTCTTGCTCAGTGTACAAATGTTTATATTGAAAAACGAAAACAAATAAACGATGTAAATTATTTACAAGGCGAAGACATCGGACCCCGATCAAGGCAACATTCCGATCGCTTCCGTGGACTGCCGACACCTCCAAGGAATCGATGCTGGCGCTTAATTAAATTTTAATCAAATTATCCGACGTCTTCCGTGCCTTTGTTTATGTTTGTAGAGGTGATACAACCAACTTTTGCAGTTCCTGTTAGTTATAAGAATAACTTGGACAGATTGCAAAGACGGGCTGTCCGCATTGTAAATTATGCAAACGTTACTAAAGCATATTACCTACATTGCCTTGCTGAGTGTGTTCTACCATCTGCATCATGGTGAGTGTCCTGAAGAGTTGTCCAATCCAATTCTATCTTCTCCCTTTCATTACAGAATCACATCCGGAGTCACAGCTTTACGGTAACCACCATCTCGGTTAAAAAAAATTCTACGTCATATATTTGCCGTACTATGAACCTGTGGAACTGTGTCCCGGCCAGTGTGTTCCCTCCTTCCTACAAAATGGGCTCTTTCAAACATAACGTGAAGTGACTATTAGCTATGGATTGTAGATCCCTCGGTGGTCGATGTCAGCTTGTCGTGATAGGAAAAAAACGTACTGTTTAAAGGTCTATAACCATATTACACACTAAAATGTATTACATGTTACATATATAATCTTATATAAATAAAATTAAATACACTCTCTGTGGTGTGGAGCATGCTATTGAAAGATACGTTGTAGTTTGCTATAAATTTTAACGTTTTATATTCTTTTATGAAATTCCTATAAGCCTTAGAATAAAACCAGTCATCACACACCAAAACCTCATAGTAGAGTAAAAAGGCTGAGCCTTCAACCAAACTGAATATGTCGGATGGACACTACAATACTGAGAATAATCACAAATGAAATAATAAAACGGCAAAAAGGTTATAAAATTCAACGGTATTTAAAAGTTGTAATTAACAACTCTATATAAATCCGTAAGAGAAGCCAAGTTGCAATCGAGAAATTCCCTTCAATCCGATGCCAGTCACTTCAGACACATGTTGAGACCTGCCTTCGATTTACATTTGATTTGGGGAACGTATCCCGTGTAAACAAAACTCGAGATTATATCACCAATAGCGTATTCTACATAATATGCAAAAACCATTAAATAGTATGGCCATAAATATTGTTACAACTTAAAAACTTCTGTTTTTTTTTTCTGAGTTCAAATTTGGAACTCTTTATTATGTTAGAAATACGTTAAATTCAACACTAATCGGCCCCTATCCAAATCTTTCGAGCAATTTATAACTTGAAACTCACTAAACCACGAAAAACTGCAAAGCGCACTTTACGCCCGAAAATTTCAAACGGATCTTAAAGAATGCAAGCGGACTTTAAAAAAATCTTTGATTTGCTGGAGACTGGACCTTGAGCGGTCGGATTTAACGTCGATACTCGCTTGACATTCCATATTCCTTGCATCCGGTGGTTCAATTAATTCCTCCGCTTTCATTCCCAACGTTTTCAATACATAACTCAAAGACTCACGAATGTAAGGGACTGTATAATAACTTGGCGAAAACTTTCGTACATTTCTAAGTTGAAGTTATACTGGATGTTTGCTTTCGTATGTTTTTCATGTTTACTTCGTATATTTGGAAGCAGAGATCTTTGATTTGCTTTTGTTTTGATCAGAAATTACAAATATTAGATGTAATTAGATTAAATCTTAGATTCTATAGTAAGGTTCCTAAGCACATTACCGATTTGCCAGTCACAAAGACAATACTAAGCAGGTTTTACTGTAAAAAGGGAATCATCATGTAAAAAATATTGAAGTCTGGAAATGACTCCCTCTATATAAACATTATTTACACAGTTAAACACAAACGACAAGACTGGTCAAGTTTCTTGACGGCTTTTGTCTATGACTGGGATGTTTGTCCGAACTGGTAGTAATGTTTAAACGTCATTATTACTTTATTAGTGACTAAAGTGTCAGGTATTTTCTGATACCCTTCTTTTGAAAAAAAAAAAACAATTTTGGATTGTACTGTGCTATAAAATAATCCAGTGTAGACTTCATCTCAAAAACATAGCTATAAATTTTTCTACATCGATTCAAGCATTAAATATTCATCTGTAATAGATGTGGATCCCGCATTAAGGAGTTAGCCTGGGGCACGGCTTCTTTTTAAATGAAGAGGAAAATTTTAATTTCCTATCGCGAACCACCTTTAGTGATGGTACGTAATGATTACGGAATGTTTGTATCGATAATATTCTAAGTGAAATTAAATGTCGACATTTATATTCAAGTAAGTATTGACCAACTTACGTTTGATCGATTGACTTACGATTTATAATTAGCATCACTATTGCGTGCTACTATTTTTTTAAAGTTATTGTCGAAGATCGAATATAACATTGACGTACAATTTTCAACAATTATTACACGATTAATCTCTTAAAGTACTGCATTACAAGGTTATTAAATAGTAAGGGTTTCAAATCGTATACTACAATCCTAAAACAAAGAAGAACCCTCGAGTTTCTTCCAATAATGTTCGTGTTGCGAACACACAAAACTTTGCATTGCCTTTGAACGTCAGCATGTTCATTGACTTATGACTGATCTTAAAACACCGACGCAGCAAAACAAATTACTATAACAAATCCCTTATAATTATATGTATGGTAGTCACAGCCTAATCAGATACTAAATAACTTGGATACTTCAAATGTTTGTTTATCGTTACTCTGGGGACGGAACATTTATAAACTAAAATCTTTTTAGAAATTCTCACCTTTACGAAAAAACGTGGGATTTAAATATGTTCGATAATTGTAGGACAGAATACGGTTGGCACTAAGTTTTTTTTTACTAGCATGGCATAATGACGGTAATCTCTAATGGTAAGCATAGTACACAGTACAATCCATAAACAACTAAGACTACCGAAAGATCGGCAAACGATCGATGATCGTCGCTGTCATGCCAGCCTGCGTGCGAAATGCGACAACCTTAAAGAGAGTCGCTGTGATGGGCTTATTATCATATATATAGCGGTCGCAACCCAGTCAGATCTACCACCCCACGAGTTTCGTAATACACGTAAGCTCAAACGTCAGACCTTAAAAATCTATAGACAATACATAAACTATGTAAGATTTTAATGACTGTAAATGTAGAATTTGATAAATTTTAAAACTATACAAATCTTGATCCTGTTTTAGGCTGTGCAAACAATTTACACAACAAAACTTATTTTGACATAAATTCATACGTCGCATGTCCAAACAACTAATTGAATTTTTGTTCATTGGAAAGAAATAGTTCTAATTGCTTAAATATTTTTATGGTATCGCCAAAACTCTTATGGTACTACCACGAAATGTCATAAGTATTTCTGATTTCGATTTGTGAGACAACCTTGACAATAATAACAATGGGGATACCAAAAGTAATATTTCAACAAGTTGACCTCAATCGACGCTGACATATGATCCTTTACGAACGCTTATTAAATGCTAAGGTATAGAAAATGAGCAAATTCGACATCAATGTAAATTAATCGAATAAAAACAAGACGGTATAATTCATGACACAATATAACGATGATGTCATTTGAATGATTGAACTGATTTGAACCGATAAGTGAAGATTGACTAGAAACAACTTTCAGTGAACAGACGAAGGCTTACAGACATCATTTTACACTTTCAATATATTAGTGTACTCAATGGTTATAGCAAATTTTGGCGATTGTTCAAACATGTCAATAGTTTAAGATTGTTTTCTATAACAATCGTCTATCGAATCAGATGAATCGCGTGCTTTGAGACACTTAGCTCTTTCAGTTGGTTATCCCTCACATCGTACCCATTACATTCAGTCACTTCAAGAAAATTTAGCGATCGACTTTTGATAGCTACACAGTACAATCCAGGTGCAGTGATGCAGTTTTTAGTAGCTATCATCATCGGGCTTGTCTGAAAAAGTAACCTGATATATGTACACTGGCTAATTCGGAAAAGTAATAACGAAAGCGAGTCATTAAGGCGATGTGTAACAATTTAAATAGCTAGTACAGTACTGATATAGTCCAGTACGCACCTTGATAGAATCTAGTGGGTAACAAGTTGTCCGTTTAACCAGATTGCTATATGTTTTCAGAAAAGTAGAGCAAACAAACGAAGTAAGTCCATCGCCACGTATAGACTGGTACTGAATTGATTGACCAGTATTACACGCATCAATTTGTGCATTAATACATGTCACATATCTAAACCATATTGTCATCGTTTTATTGATGATCGACCTGTTAATTGTATTTTACTGTCTCGTAAATATATCTCGCACTGTAAAATACTCTGTCAGTATGCAAATAAACTTGGCTAACAAATCAATTAAAATTAATGTTATCGATAAATAGACAATAGGTTCACATCACTATCCTAACCTCCGTCGTTAAAAATATTGCTGTTTGAACGTGGAGTTCGCTTAGCGTTTTAATAAATTTGGAAAATTAAAGATTCATATCTGATTCCCTCCACTAGTTAATGCGCCCGTCTCGGATCGAGAAATGTTGATGCAGTCAGGCTGAGCGTTTGAAATAGAAAACAATCATTTGAATGAGGATACCGTATTCCCACAAGTTCTTACACGTGTAAGTACAAGTTATAAGACTTTTTGTTCGATTATAGATAGTTGGTTAAATAATATTTGTTTCTGTGGATCCATGCCTCGATATCTTCCTTAATGGAACCAGGACAGGACAGAGACCAGGTGTAACACACACCATAGTGGCACGTTTAGGCATATCGCGGTCCTGGATCGGCTGGTGTGTATCCAGTATTCAAGCGGGGTAAGGATCTGTTTCAGTTTCAGTTGAAGCGATGATGGCTCAGTGGTAGCGTGTACGACTTCGCGTCGAATGACGTGAGTTCGAATCCCTGCAATGAGCCTGAGCTTTCGGTGAAGGAAAACATCGTAAGGAAACCATAGCATGGTGGTAGGGCTTTTTCTAATGCCCGCCTGGCTAGCTACCACCCTCAAGTTGAAAATCTGTCGCCAAACACCAATAGGTGTATTCCGGCAGCTGCACTTGAAAGCCAGTCTTCCACTAGGTTTAGCGTGTTACCATCTTGGGCCACATCGTCACTTAACATCAGGTGAGATTGTGGCCACTACGCCAAAACATATAACGATAAAAAAAAAGATTGGGTCATGACCTTCATGCATATGGAGATAAGCCCGTAACAGTGACAGTTACTTTCTTTTGGTTTGTCGCGTTTAGAAATATGGTAATATGTATTCAGCTGACAAAAGGCTTGCAGGTTTATATGACGTCAACGATTTTCAATGGATTACGGATCTCTATGTGGTGGCCGTTGTTTGTCATCAATCCGTAAAAATTACTTCATGTGATGAAATGACTGGCATGTTCAGGTCATTAATACAGTATACCAAAGTTCATTTTATTATGTACTACGTGTCTCCCACGGTTTCATCAGTTTTCAGTTAATTCAACCAACTCTCCACCGCACCGTTCTTACTTCTCGTACCTGTCCACGGTTCGCCAGATTGCTTCACGTTCATGGTTCAGACTCCGCTCCATAAGTTAGTAATATGAAATTACATAGGCCATAACCATATTCAGTACATATACTATAAAATATAAAAATATTTATTTTTATATGCTCGATATTTTCAGAAATAAGCGTGTTAAAAACTTATCTCTTGGCTTTAATATTTAAAGTATAGATTTTTCATATACGAGTAGATTATCATAGTTTATTGAATAAACCGATCTCTATTCTCCGTTGTATAGCTAATTACTTGCGTTAACTTTCGTGGTTCCGTAAGTATAAATCCGATGCTAGAAAACCGTTCTCTAGTAAAATGTAATTTTTGTATTAGAGATTTTTAATTATTACTTAACGTATCGAGGTAAAGCAAATTGAAATTACACAGAATTCATTTATTAAATTCAGTTATGTAATCTGTTAATCATTGTAAAATTAATAAAAAAAAGTACCTACTATTATTTATATTTATAGCTTTATTCATTTATAAAATGAAAATATTATTGTTTTGTTATAACAAAGAACAATTCTTATGTGTGTACATAAATATGTTCTCAATAAGTTTTTGTTATATATATTTTGTTAATCTTATATGTTGAAATGTTTCGTGTTTTGACTGTCAATTTTAGTTTCTCTCCGTGTTAATGAGGGCGCCCCTAGGAACTGTATGTTAAAAAATCTCGCCTATCAATTTTCTATTGACCCTATTTCATATGGACTACATATATTTTGCTCATACGGAACTCGGCATTTATAAATACACCCGCTCTTACCCGGGTATCGAACCGCAATATCCCGATTGCGAGCTTCACTTGATATTTATTTTTAATTAGGAAAAAAGCAACGCTCTAAGACGTCCCGAATAATTATTTCTGAGCTTATCTAAGGGATGATTTATGCAAACCACCCCGTGGTTAGTCCTCGTTCGGACTTTTTTTTATTCAATTATCACAGCGATGGCTCCGGGGGTGTTTTCTGATTAATTAATTAATAAATCATTTATAATTATTATTTTTTTCTTGTCATTCTGAAATAATTTTTATGTATCTTTGAGTTCTAAATGAACTTGTTTTCTTAATGTGTCACTGAGTTTTGTACTCGTCATGAATTAGAGAACGGTTTCTTAAAAAAATGCGGATGTTTGGTTCGAATCCCTGGTTGCTGTATGTAATATTTATAAAATATTTAGCCAGAAGAAAAAACACAGATAAATAAAAAAATATTGTGTGGTTTTATGAAACCACGATGCAAATGAAACTATAAAAATATATAATAATAATCATCTTCGCCTCGAGTCTAAAAGTTCCATACTCTACGGCCAGCTGTAATGCGGCATGCGATAGAAGAATGATTTTTTTTGGGGCGATATAATGAAAGTTTCACTTTAAAAGAAATACACTAGTAAATACTAGATAAATCGATAAACACACGTGGTGCAAAAACTCGACCGACCCGTTAATTAAAACGACAAAACAAAATAACCGTTGGCTTCACTTGCAGTCAAAATTTCAACTATTCCAATGCGAGAATTAATTAAACACCACCCGATTGCACCGATATACGCATACTGGATTTGGTATGAAAATTATCAATATTTTTTATTTTAATAACAACCAAGTGTGATGACCAACGAAGTGGATGATCAGTTAACTTATTTAACAATTATTTCTTATTTGTATTTTTAGGTGGATGTTTATAATAAAAAGATTTTTAACATTGATTACAGATCGCTATAGTCTGCAATTACAAATGAATATCCTGCAGATTGCATTGTTAGCTGCTTATAAAAATTGCCTCTAAATTGGTTAAGGTAAGAATCTTCTCCATTCAACGCGAAAATTTCAATAGCAACGAGGGAATCAAAATGAAAAAGAAAGAAAACAGATCTAGTGTGTAATTGATCTTTGTTTTGTAGTGTAGACGGCGCGCGCCATAAATTGAGCCCGCGTGTCAATTGCACGCGGCGGCCGATAGTTGCGGTCGCGGCGGGCTCGCTTGCAACGCGTTCTCGTGTGTACACACCGATACATCACATACATTATTTTGTTTTTATTTTCAACTAGCTTTTAGAGGCGTTTTTACTCGGATTGGAATGATGTCTTGAATTATATTGATCACATTATCTATTAATTTATCTAAGTAGACGTATTAAACCCGTAAGAATTTCAAGGTTTGTAGTCAATTGACACCTAATTGATGGAAAATTGGTAATAGTACCTTACGCTTGTACCTTGACTCTTTATATTTACTTGGAATATTTGCTATTTAACATAAATTAATATGTTAAAATATTTGTTGCCTAAAAAATTAACGAGCGTACAAAGAGACACTCCAAGCGTTAACACAGGAAATATTAAGTTATTTATAGAATATAATATTATTTATTTAAAAAAAATACCTATTGTTTGTAATCGTGTTTGCTTACTACATACATCGTATAGTATTATGTGGATATATTTGCATATGTACAATAATCTATCTTAGACAATAGATAATAAAAGATATATTTGTTTACAAGGTCAGTCCGATTATATCAACGATATTATGACAAAAAGATAATTTAGTAAAGGCATATATATTGTATTTTCGATGTTGGTAGCATAGCCTCGGTGGCGCAGTAGGCAGCGCGTAAGTCTCATAATCTTAAGGTCGTGAGTTCGATCCTCACCCGGGGCATTTGTTTTATTATAATCAAATTTCATTACATATTTTTAATAGTGATCGAATGAATGAAAATTCGACCACATATCATATTTTCGGAAATCGTAAGCCATTTATTAGATTGAATAAAATATAGAAACAAGAAATTCGCGAAAACTTCTCGATTTTTTTAAATCACCAATACAGTTTAAGCTCTATTGGTAATTTAACCCTGGAAACTAGTTTCTGACAGCGACTACCCTTCTATTGCAAAAGATCCCACCCAGCACAAAACGTGGATTTGTGACATACGGTCACATACAACTGACACTCATTTTAAAGCGAAAATTTTAACTTGTTCATGTTTTAAGTGTATACAATTATCACTACAGCTTACCTCCAATTATCCAATTTGGTTCGATTGATATCACTTTTGAGGCTCTAGGTACATCTGCCAAAAATTATTGTTGGGCTTCTGCGTTGAATTAATACTAAGTAAATAAGATAATTCGCTATCGTCCTTTGATATCTCTGAGTAACTGATTAGTGGTCTTTATCTACCTTTTTGGTGGCCCTGTGCGTGATCGTAAGCAGAGTACTACTTAAAAACACCAAGAGATCCCTAACCCATTTCGGTCGTCGCTGTAATACCGGCCTGTAAGCCTCTAGACATCTGAATATCTCTGCCAGCACTTTCTGATTCAAAGAGGCGATAAACCAAAAGACAGTCACCATGTGCATGATTGTCGCGACCCAGGCGAATATAGATTTACTCCGGTTGTTTACTGATTATACAGCGGCTAATTCCAGGATGCGACACGTTGTTCCACTTTGACGGATGTTTCATCTGGTGTACTGTGGTCGCGATCCAGTCGGAAACAGCTATTGCGTTTCTACCTACATCAATAATGATAATAAGTTGAAATACTTAGTTAAAAAAACTAAAAACATTCCTTAACTACGCACTAAAACTTATAAAACTTTTTAGTTTTATAATAACATTTCGTTTTGAAGCAATGATGGGTCAGTGGTAGCGTTTATGACTTCGCGTCGATTGACGTGAATTCGAATCCCTGCAATGAGCTTGAGCTTCGGTGAAGGAAAACATCGCGAGGAAACCATAGCATGGTAGTAGGGCTTTTTCTGATGCCCGCTTGGCTAGCTACCACTCTCAAGTTGAAAATCTGTCCGATTGACTTAAAATTTAGCATAGATACTTCTTTCGTGATGTAGACGAGCACTAAGAGATTTTCGGAAATTCAACCTTTAAGTATGTAAAATATGGGTTGAAAGTTTGTCTGGGGAGGGTGAAAAAGCTTTTGACTTGAAATTTTGTACTAAGACCTGCTAATAAAAATAATAGAACACGTGTATCAGTATTTATCAAAATTCATTACTAAAGGGTGTAAAACAAGGGTTGAAACAATGTATAGTTAAAAAATATATTGTTTATTTATTGATTTGATGATAATTATTAATAACACATGAACTACATCTTCACTTCTTCTTCATCTTCATTCTTCACCAAAATTAAATTAGGGTTGAAATTTGTGTTGTATATATAATTGTATAGGTAGTCTAAGGAACCTTGATTTTTTTACTTTTTTTTAGCTTATATATTATTATTATTTTATCTATATGGTAACTATTGTTATGTTAACCTTTGCTATGGTAAGCGTTGCCATGGTAACCGTTCCATTTTAATAATAATATACTAAAGTCCGTCTTTTTAATTCCGTGTAGTTTTTATGTCCGGATTTAACTCAAAAACGGCTGGACCGATCCTTATATTTTTTTTACCCGGGAAGCTTATGTCATTCTTCAATAGATAGTCTACGTGTATTGTCAATAATATAAGTAAAGGTAAAATTACGAGATAAAAACAACTACCGTATAATAAATGCGTGCGGAGCCGCGGACACATCCCTAGTTTGGTATAAAAGTCGATTATACCGTAGAATAGCACATTATAGACAACTTATTAACAATTATGGCTAGAGTTTCATTTACGCCCAGAGAAGAGGTCGAGTAACAGCTAGTACATTCTTCGATCAATACGAAGGGTACATTATACTATACGCGATAATAGATGACCTAAAATGTAACACAAATATTGTCTATTAAGATTTGAAAGATTTCATGTAAGACTTCATTGTCATAACGAGTTATGGTGATGACTATCGATTTCACACAGTTTTGGACACATTCGGACATATTTCATTTGGTAAAAACATATTTATATATCATCATTGTATTTTTTAATGTAGAAATTCTAAATATTTACATGATTTTTGAAGTTATACTTCGTTCGACGCGTTTAGTATAGGGTAAAATTGAAAGATGAGTAAAATGAACGTACATTTCATTAAAATAATCTTTAATTAAATTATTTTCACAAAATTAAAAAAATTAAGTGCATCTAGTAAATCGTCATTTACGTTATTTGCAATTTTAGGTAAATATTAAAGCAGTATTTTATCATTAATTCATACCTCTACTAGAGAAGGCAGAAAGAATGGAGTGTCACATTCCTCCATCTCTTTCGCATTCATAATACTAATTGAGCATGCATAAAGGATTTGAGTAGGTTTAACTTTTCTTATAGTTAGTAGTTTTTCTTTGATTAATATAATTTTTTTCAGCTCTTGCTTTTAATCTCATATACAAATTTGTATACTATTAATCTTTTTTTTTAATTTAACTATTTAAACTTTATGTATCACCTGAGGTTAGGTGACAGTATGGCTCAAGATGGTAATATACTACACCTACAAAAACTAGATCTCTAGTGTCCAAAATATGTGGGTAATTTCTGCTTTTCAGACATCAACTTGTCAACGACATCACTGAATTTATTATTTATTCCTGTCGTTTACTTTAGGAAAACTTAGTTATAACGGAAAATCCTTCGAAATGTAGTTAAAGACACTTATGAATGCTTGGGCGACTGATTTTCAATTTGAGAGTGTCAGCTAACCAAGCGGGCATTTTAGTAAATGCCCTACCAACCTACCAATGTGCATTTCAGATAAAATCCAAATTAATTAAAGCGTGACGAAATAAAAATATTGTCAAACAGAACCGACCAGCGTACGAAGCGTCAATAAAGAATCATGTGTTGGCCACATGATCAGGTCACTGATGCATTTTCTATTAATAGAGGAGTAGGTACTCCGACCGTCGCGCTGATCAGTCGACAACTTATTGACCGTTTGTCTAAATATAGCGGTGATCGTTCCGCTCCGGATTGCTTTCTCAATGGGACCAATCGATTCAATCGTGGTACGTACGGATCACGAGTGCTGTAATTGTCTGATTGGTATGAAATCACGGTTCGCGATGTTCACTTAGGTCACGTGACTCTCGAGTGTTCATTTATGTACGTGCAATTAGCTCTGATCATTCATTTTTTTTATATAGTAAGTAGCACGAGAAAGTGCAAGGCTACCGAGATGTGTACAATGCATCGCCAGTTGTCGCTACCCACTCAAATACATAGGTTCTGTAAGGGACCTTTTTTTCTTTTTTTGAGGCTAGTTAGTCTAGATCAAAATTGACAGATTACTAAATACATATACACTTGTCTCTTCCCCTTTTCCCAGAGAATAAAGACAGATATATATGTATAGTTAATTAGATCGAATGATAGGGAATTAGCCAGATCGCGACTTAATTGCAATCGCTGCAACAGTCCGAGCCGAGGTCACTTTAGCACCCTCGGAACTAGTTGCATTGCTTTCGTGGCTGAGCGGCTTAAGCGCTCGCCTCCAAGCCCGGGTGAAGCTGCAATAGCCGTTCGAGGCATCGGGCTAACAGTATGGTCAGTTCAAAAAAAGAAAAAGTTGTCTTTACCCTGAAAAGTGACTAACCAAAAGACAACCACTGTGACGGGTATATCGCCATATGCATATTGGTTGTAATCCAGTTAGTTACAAATCCCTATACCCCACTCGATTACTGAATATGGTGTATACTCAGCTTGATCCCGGAACGCGACATGCCTAAACGTGCCAATATGTCTGGTGTTAGGTTCACCATTACTTTGAAGCAATGATGTCTCAGTGGTAGCGTATACGGTCATCGCGCCGATGGACGTGAGTTTGAATCCCTGCAATGAGCCTGAGCTTTCGGTGAAGGAAAACATCGTGATGAAACCATAGTGGTAGGCTTATTCTAATGCCCGCCTGGCTAGCTACCACCCTGAAGTAGAAAATCTGTCGCCAAGCACTAATAGGGGTGTTCCGGCAGCTGCACTTGAGAGCCAGTCTTCCCCTAGGCTTAGCGAATCTTGGGCCACATCGTCACTTAACATCAGATAAGATAGGCCACAACGCTAAACCTATCACGATAAAAAACCTTGTGTATGGTGGTCTCAATCCAGTCGAATATAATTACATACATACACCGAAGCATCACGTGGCTGGTTTATTGGAAGTTAGTATGATTTATACGGTTATTTAGTTGTGTAATATATTGTTGAAATTTCATGCTTCTTGTAATTAGTTCCTTTTCCATTACTGCCCATATTACGTCACTAGATCCATTATTTGTAAAAGGGAAGTGCATACAAAACAACATACGAGTTTTATATTATATTTAGTTTTTTATTTTTGGGTTAATAAGTATTTAATGGTCACTAATTCTAATAAAAATTCTACACCAATAAACTTTGGTTGTTTATTTATAAAAACAAATGAATATTTATAGAAGAACGAAACAAAAAAAATATATATTCATTGTTTAGCTAAAATCAGCTAAAATCCATTTTGTCCATATAGATGCTATGGACTCGTAAAAACTATACTTTTTTTTTCAAATGGACTATTCTGTTAGCCTTAAGGGTCCTGGAGTGGAGCCATTAGAGGCTTTGACAGCTTCATCGGGCTTGGGGGCGAGCGCTTAAAGCACTCAAGGGCGCCAAAGTGGCCAAACCTCGGCTTGAGCTGTTGCAGTACATGCAAATAAGTCGCGATATGACTAATTCCCTGTCCATAAAATTCGATCTAACTAACTATACAAATATACGTGTTTACTATACCTATGTATACTACCTTCTGTGAGGGAAGCAGAAAGATGCGTATATGCATTTAGTAATCTAGAAATAAGATCTAAGTTAAATTATTTACAAATTGTTTACAAATGTAACCAATAGTTTTCATAAGAGCGTCAAATCAAATAGAGGTAAGTCCATTGCGAACACATCACAAGCAGATTTCTCCGAACTTAGATCGTGAAAAATATCATCATCTATACATAAAACACATACATATACATAAAACTCAACGTCTCTCTGTCTGTCTGTTCGTTTATGTTCTTTTCACGCGAAAAGCACCTGTCCGTTTACACATTTTTTACTTCAATTCATAGCTATGTTATCTGGCCAGATTATAGGATATATTTTGTTAGATAAAGTAACATATGAAATAAGCAATAATGATAACGGTGAATCAATTCGGCAAAAAGATGCATTTGAGGCGTTTAAATGGCTTACACCGAGTAAACCATACAAGACATATCAAATGAATGTTCTACATAATTGTAGATCTTAAAAAGACCTACAAAAAAGTCAAGGATAGCATATATCTATCTTCTAAGTATCACCCATAATAAGTCTCCGTCTTCCGTCTTTTGAGCGGGCGCAGCACCAACCGCGTGTGCGCTCGACCGACAGCACTCTGTACTCCAAGCGAGCGGAGCCGCGGGCACGGCTAGTTTTGAATAAACGCGATTCAAGAAATTGTTTTTCCACTTTGTATGGAACGGTTGTTCTTCAATGTCCAAGACTTTTCAACTGGTTTTTCACTTCATTTTCGGCGATAATTCGTGCTCTTATAATCGTTGCATTTGGCTATGTATCATTTATAAGTAATAAATAACATAATTAAATTTCCATGACTGAGCTCTTATAGACAAAATGGCATACTTATGTCATTATACCCTTTGTCTTTGTATGTCATTTTATCCATACACTGTGTTCAAAAAACAAAATTGAAAAATATATACATAAATACTTTGCGGAAAAATTATTTGAATGCATCAAGACATTCGTGAGGAATAAAATAAATGGCATATTGGTACATTAGCGAAAAAAAAAAAACTTGTTATCAGCATTTACATCAGGATGAAATAGAGCGGAGAGTTTACGTTATAGGAGGTTTGTGAAATCCGATGGGATCGCGTGATACAGTTGTCAGTTATGCGCTATACCTAGCTAAATCTGGAATTTCAACCGACTGTGTCATTTTATACGTATATGACATTTTCAACGTATTTCCCCTACAATAGTTTGATGTTACAGAAATAGCGAAAGTATATCCAAGCCTCGTTTTGTAGCAGCAAAGTATGTCGTCATGGCTCCTACAAAAAACGTTAGGTTCAACATACAAATCTTGGTTCTCAAAAGAAAATGCAAATAAATATCCACGCTTTATTTTGTAGCATGGTCATCGAGCTTTTTTTAATCGTTTTAGGTTTGGCGTAGTGGCCACAATCTCACCTGATGTTAAGTGACGATGTGGCAAAAGATGATAACACGCTAAACCTAGTGGAAGACTGGCTCTCAAGCGCAGCTGCCGGAATACACCTATTGGTGATTGGCGACAGATTTTCAACTTGAGGGTGGTAGCTAGCTAGGCGGGCATCAGAAAAACCCTACCACCATGCTCCGCACCATGCACCAAGCTCAGGCTCATTGCAGGATTTCGAACTCACGTCAATCGACGCGAAGTCGTACACGCTACCACTAAGCAATCATTGCTTCAGCTGAAAAAAAAAAACATTAGAAAATAATGTGCAAACTTTAGTTTTCAAGACAAATTAAAACAAAGTTTTATTTAAATGAGAAAGTAATTACCTATACAGAAAACTTCTATTGTAAAGTAGTTGAAATTGTAAAGTATCTTTTTATTATCACGCTTTTATTAGCTTCACTTGTAAATAACTAACAAACAATAAGTATTATAATATCTTAGATGTAAATAAATTTTAACCTATTTCTTATTGTCTTATTGAAATGATATTCTGTTATAGTTTTGTCATCCGAACTACATATGCATACAAAGTTTCATTTCGATACGACAATAAAAAATAAAAAATTGAGTATTGTATTGTATATGTAGTTCGGATTACAAAACTATAATTTGGTATCTTGGAGCTGATCTGATGATGGAGATAGGAGGTGGATAGTGGAACTCTTCAGTAGATACTAGCAAACCTCTCGAGTTTAGGCTCATATGATTCGTTTTGACTACTCTAATAGATTGGGCTTGGTAACTCACATCGATGGCGCGGTTTCCGTACACGCTACCATTGTACTCAAGTGGTTGTTATAGTAACTTTTTGTATTTTATTACAAGTTAGTAAAAAAACATTTTTAAGTCTCCTAAAAGTAAGATTTGACTGAACTAATATTGTAAATATATCCTAACAAAGATATTATAACAAAAACAACTCATGCAAAATGTAAAATTAGTTATAAACTCGTACAGAATCGAGACTATAAGTTAGTCCTTTAATAAGTTATCTAAACATCCATTAATCATAATCTAAACATCTTATAAACAGTATAAAAATTTAAACTGCCAAAAACGACGTCCAATTGTTTAGAGAAATAGGTCGCGGGAATAGAAAAATATTTCTCACATCAATTTAAAACAATATCGGCAACGGTGCGTCATCAATTGATTTACAACTGAATAATTCGATTGGCCACTGGCGTGAACAACTCATACATGTAAACAACGATGGCGCCACTATTAAACACGATTTGTCTATAAACGTTTAGTTCCGAAAAAATCCGTTGATAAAATAATATTGTCAGAGACGACTTGGATCGAGACACGAGATATATCACCATGAGAACGTTTTTTCGTGGAAGTTTAATTGATATTTGCGTTGTAATTAATGTTTGTTTGTTAGTTGTCAAGAATCGTGAGAATTTTTTTCTCACAACAAAATTATTTAAGGAACATAAGAAGGACATAGGAAAATTAAATCGATAGTATCTTAAATATTATTTTTCAAATTTTTTTTTCCTGGCAAGACCATATCACCGTTAATTCTTCATCTAAATTGATAACTAAAACATTTTTTTTTATTTAAAGCTAATGATTTAAAGCTCATGATCCCCACTATTGACCAAAAACATATAGGTACAAAAAGCTAAAAATTAAAATTTTTGTTAAATAATTTGATTAGCATTCCTATCTCATTCCCTCTCCTATTTCTCTATAATGTTTAAAAAATATATATTAAAATGTTATTCCTAATGATAATAAATATTCAACTAACACATAGGTTACGACATCTATTATCAAACTGTTTAACTAACATAAAAGTTGTTAAATTGCTTATATTACTTTTTTTTATATATATATATACTTTAAAGGTGGCAAACATGCATACTGCTCGCCTGATGGTAAGCGGCTACCGTAGCCTATGAACGCATGCAATACCATATGTGTCACAAGCGCGTTGCCGACCTTGAACCCCCCTACCCCAAAGAGCTCTGGAAACCCTACTCACCGCAGAAACACAACACTAGGTCAGTTGGTTGCGATCTTCTGTAGGGTGGAGGTATTCCACCAGTCGGACTCCTCCAAGTAGAGAGAAATCTCCGAAGAAATTTCTCTGTGCCCTACCTCTCTTTGAACCCCCCCTTCCCCAAGGAGATCTGGAACCCCTACGCAAATTTACAATACATTACGTAATATACTAATTATTGGCACGGGTCAACTGGTGTATTTTATTATTAACATTAGTTTTCGCGAGACTTCAAAAGCGATGTCTCACTGTTGGTACATTATACTCTTGCACTATGGTAACCGAACATCTGTAAGACATACTTCTATACGTAATAATATAAAGCTCAAGATATTGTTGTTTGTTTGTTTGAACGCGCTAATCTCTGGAACTGGAAGTCAGATTCGAATAAAGTATTTTACGTTTTATAGTATATTTATTGACGAAGACTATAGGCTATATAACTTCACGCTACAACCCTAAGGAGCGGAGAAAGCTTCGGTCAAGTAGTTAGAGGGTTGGTCGAATTAACTAAACACGAATGAAAACGTGGGGCACAGCTAGGATTAAATATAGGTATACTTATCGTGCAATCTCTGCCATAAGTCACAATTCGCCGAGAGATAAGAAAACCATTTTAATTTTAAACATTTGTTAAAGTTATAGATTTATGGTCGCCGTCGAGTTTTAATTACTAAGTTTTTTAAATAATCGTCGAACTTGGTATCGTAAATACGGGGGAGCGAACGCTCCATTGATTCCTGTTTCTATTAAAAACCTTTCTTTGATAATTGAAGCAGTGATGGCTTAGTGGTAGAGCGTTCGCTTATTGCATCGACTAACATAGGTTCGTTTTTTTTTCAATGTGGTAAACTTTGTTTTTGTAGTCTGGTACTATGCGGATATCGTAGTCTATGTATGCTTATAAAACCATAGGTATCAATAGTGCATAGCCGACCCTTAACCCCCTTCCCCAAGGAGCTATGGAAACCCTACGTACCGCAAAAACAAAACACAACATTATTTGGCTGCGATCTTCTGTAGGGTGAAGGTATTCTACCAGTCGGACTGCCCCAAGTAAACAGAAATCTCCAAAGATATTTATCTGTGTGCTACCTATATGTCTGAGCGCCCAGGGAAGGGAAACATCGTGATGAAACATTGTGGTTGGGCATTCTCTAAATCCCCACCTGACTGCCTAACTACCGCCATCAAATTAAAAAAACCTGTCACCAAATATCTATAATTGTACTTGAGAGCCGTTCCCTCTAGGCCTAGCGTTTTTACCTCTAGGGCTACATCGTCACTTAACATTGGATGAGAAAGTAAACAGTTTATTTTTTATATAATAATCGACATCAAATGACGATATAGGTAATCAAAGATACACGCTAAGCTTAGAAAGGGCTTCTTTAATGCTATACCGGAATACTGATAGTTGTTTGGTGACAGAAATTTACCTGGTGGTAAGTAGGTGCGGTTCAGTACCAGTCTACTAAGTCAAAAAATAAAAATAAAAAAAAACTTTATTCAATTTAGGCCATAAGAAGACACTTATGAACGTCAAACACAACCACCGATTCGGAAAATAACCCAGTCATCGAGAAGAACCGGCAAGAAACTCGATTGGGCTTATCTTTTAATTAATATTTTTTTCCGACCGTACACATAATATTTACAGGAAATAATCATATTATCATGTTTATAATTTAGTGGATGTACAGAGATGGCTTCACTTCCAGACATCACTACCATTCATTTTATTTTTCGTACTGTTAGCCTTAAGTGCCCTGGAGCCATTAAGGCTTTGACAGCTTCACCGGGCTTGGGGGCGAGCGCAGAAGGCATTCAGGCGCGAAAGCTGGGCAACAAGCTCCAAGGGTGCCAAAGTGGCCGAACCTCGGCTTGGGCTATTACCGATCATGCGAAAAAGTCGCGATCTGAGTAAATCTCTATCCGTTGAAATTCGAGCTAACTAACTATACAAATATACATGTTCCTGCCTTCTGGAAGGAAGGAAGGAATATGTGTATATGTATTTAGTGATTTAACAATTTTTGTCTGAACTAACTAGCCATAAAAGAAAAAAAGGTCCCTTACAAAACCTATGTACCTGAGTGGTGTGCATGTGTGAAGTGCAATGTCATGTGTGTGTGTGTGTGCCAATACTAGTGAATACAGTGTCACTATATCACGCGAGCGGCTGCTGACTCAAGGGCTCCATGCCGGAGGAATAGACCTAGGCTTGAATTACCGCTGGAGAGGGTGGTCGTGGCGGCACTATCATTCACATAATGATCCACTCTACAATAACCTTTTGACAGTAAAACCTGCTTGGCATGATCCTTGAACTCATCGTCCAGCAAATCAGTAATGTGCGTCGAGATCTTATTATAGAACCTAACTCTATCCCTAAAAAACTTTTATTTGTCTTACTAAGTCTAAAGCACGGTACGACTAATTTATGTCTATTTCTAGTGACCAGATGATGGTTAAGAAGAGATGATATATCAGCACCTCCCACACTTCTATCTGCAAACGCCATTAGATATTTTAAATACTAAACAGCACTAGCATGCAATATTATTTTAAAATCTCACAATATATAGAGAGAGATATAGTTTATTTCATAATACTGCAATATTTGTTGCAAAGGTGGAAAGAATAGATCCAAATTGAATTCATTGAAACCATTCCAATGAGCCCAAACATCAACATCAATCTCTACTGTAATTTGGTGAAGAATTAGATATGCTGCACGTTTTAGATGCATCAGCTCAATATTGTCATGGTCTTCTAATAGATCAGACCTGTGAAAGATGATCACATCCATTCATCAACTAGAAAAGAGCTGATAATCTTCAAACGACTTAACAGATTTTCTTGAATCATAGTTAAGAACACTCTCGAACAAGTCACCTTGTAAACGAAAAAAACTAGATCAAAATCGGTTCAGCCGTTTGGGACTACGATGCCACAGATACACAAACACACAGACAGATACACACGTTAAAATTATAACACCATTATTTTTGCATCGGGTGTTAAAAATAGTTATCATTTTAACTATTTAACCGAAACTGATTCATCTCAAAGGGCAACGCCTTATATAGACAGGATGTTTGGGTTGGGGGTTCAAGGTCGACAACGCGCTTGTGATATCTATGGTATTGCACGCGTTCATAGGCTACGGTAACGCTTACCATCGGGCGGGCCGTATGCCTGTTTGCCACTTTTGTAGTACAAAAAAAAACCTGGTTTGGGTGTCTAAAATGTTATTGGGCAACTTGTGACACTCTAATTTACCCAATTTATTAAGAAATATATTTTTTATTTAGTTGACATATATTTGGAACACCTTATATTATACGACATGAACATTAAAACGGTTACGTTCCGAATCCACCCCGACATAACTTTTTTTTCCTTATTTATAGCCTGCGGAGATAAACCACTCGCGATGGATCGTCGGTTCGGTTCCCGGCTGTTATCTTTCGAAGTTTCCTGTCCCCAAGTATTAATTAGGGAGAGGAAATGAAATGATCAAAAAAAAATATCTGCGTAAAACGCTTTTGTCTGTTTTTCGGGTTTGATTCTATTGGTATTTATATGTTTATTGAATTAATGAATAATTCTCACTTACATTTTCGATTGAAGGTAATATAAAAACTTGCGTTTAACATTTCCTTTTCCGCATGAACTATAAATATTGTCTTTCCACCTCTACTATTACAGCTAGCTATATACAGCCTTACCAGCCACTATCTTAGCCTTACCACCATACTATCTTTCCATTTTGCGAATCGGTAATAATGTCTTTAAGTTCATAAGTGCCTTCTTAGTACCTAAATTGAATAAAGAATTTTGGATTTTGATTTTCACTAAAGCATTATTTATCTATTTCTCATAAAGGTTGATTTTCCATAAATACTAAAACACGTTTTTAAATCAATTTACTAAATAACGGAACTCGCATACAAATTCTTCACCCCTTATTTCATTTCTATTAAGGATTGTTTTTCAAAATAATAAAAAGAAATAAATTTTAATCCGACCTTTAAAACACCTACTTATTGTCTAAATTTTATTCTCATAGCGTCAGTCATATCGGCTGTGATTTAAGAGGTAGAATTATTTTACATCCTTTTTACACCTTTGGAAGAAAAGATATCAAAAATCCGTTCGTATCGTATACCTTATTGAAGGTTAAATTGATTTTGTAATGATGTTCAAAGAAATATAGAAAAAATACAGAGCGATAAAAAAATACATAAAAATAATCGTGTGGCTATTTATTATTGGTTCCACATTACATCTAAAAACCTATTTTAATGACAAATTGTCCAAATAATTATTTATTAAACAAATATTTAAAATGATATCAACCATTAGCCATGTGTAATGGCAATATATTTTACTAGTGACATCTAATGGAATCATAATAAAACTGAAACACAAACATTGACCTAATATTTGATCAATAAATAACTAGATCCGTAAACAGAGTTAGTTGTCCCTCTCTACGCGGAGATCTTAATGAGTTCTGTCTGCCAAACATAGATGGCAGAACTTTAGTAAATCAGACACGCTGCTAAAATAAACTTTAGTGACATCTATTGAAAGTCTATACAAGTCGTTGTAATATCGATTCATTCATTGATTAATTTCATAATAAATAATAGATGGCGCTTTAATCAAATTATGCGACTACTGTAAAGGGGGTTTACCTTGAGATTATAATAAATAAGTGAATGTAAACTCCTTAAATTCAATAATTTTACCATGCACCTAAGGTATTTAGAGGTAACGAGTGATTAATATGAATTCTCTGCGTGGAAAAGGTTGTGATATTACTCAGTACATTTATGTACCTGTGATAATTTAAGTAACCACCCAGTCAACACGTTACCTTAGATTGATATCACATTCACATCATATTATTGTTTATATTTTCTACCCAATATGACACATTTTCCATTTTGGTATCCCCATAATTTGCTATTTATAAGAAAAAAACAACAGACCTAAGACGGAAAACTAAAAAAAATATATTATAATGTTATAAACACAAAAACGCATAACTTTCCTTCTAATAGTTATGGTTTTTTATGACACAATAATAGCTGAATGACTTTTTTATAATTTGCAGCACTGACTTAAATAATCAAAAAATAATAGACGAAAGACTGCGGAGGTGACAAATTTAAAAAAAATGGTTTGCTATCTCTCAAAATGTTGCCATTTATATTTACGTTTTTGTTCATATATGTGTCATATTTACATAAATTTTAAATATTTCATGTATGGGTGATGTAAAATATTATAGGTCATGTGCTCACTGGATACGTACATTGTTAAGCAAATATATAATTGTATTTTAATATTATATTGTATACTGCTCGCTTATCGTCAAACACTGCACTCAAGAGGACTGACTAGCTCTTTCTAAGCGTAAGGGACTTTAGGGGCTTCAGCGTCTAAGTATTTTCCTTAAAACATCTCAAGGCATATTCATAATTTCATAACCAATGTTAGATATTATTCAGGGGCTCTTACCCTACAGAAGATCGCAGCCAAATAACCATGTGTTGTGTTCCTGAGATGAGTAAGGTTTCCGGAACTCCTTGGAGTAGGGGGGTTCAAGGTCGGCAATGCGCTAGTGGTACCTAAGGTATTACAAGCGTCCATAAGCTACGGTAGCCGCTTACCATCAGGCGGGCCGTATGCTAGTTTGCTACCTTTGTAGTATATAAAAAAGACCAATTTCGCAAAACCCATTGTAATCATGAATTGGTGGATATAACTGAGATTATAAGAGAGTAATTTTAATTCGAAATTTCCTCGAAACTTGTTTACTTTCGACCGTAGGAAGGTTTTTTGTTAAGTTATTTGTGCATTTTTCTATCTTATCTTAGATTGTCTAGGTTTTTCGTCCAGTTAAGCGCCTGATATGAGAAAATTTGTTTATAAAATAAAACTACAGTGTGTTTTATTTACATATACCATAAATTGTAACAACGCTGACATATTTTCTACAAACTTTTGTTGTATCCAACAAAAAGGCATAGGTACAGTACATTTGACGTTACATTATCTTCGGGATAATAAAACAATCATATACATATTTCAAACACATTTTATTTTGTCGTGTCATTTAAATTTTAAAACAACCTGTATATACGTATGATTGACATCAATAATCTCGATATATCGAACACTATGACACCTGTATCGTCTATCACATAAATTTAAATAAATGGCATCACAACACGTGAAAAACATTCGTATCTGTAAACATTATCAAAATCATTGATTCCTTCTTATCCACTACATGCGTAGTACTTTTTATGCGTCTTAAAGAGTGTTAGAACCAGTGCAAGGTTTGACTGTAGAAGTAACTACCAATACTATCAGTCTTGCGTTACTGTGTTTAAGTTTTCAGTCAGGCGCGGACAGACGGTAATGCAACATCCCCCCACCCCCCCCACTAACCCCTAGCAAGGTGTTTGTGAGCCGGAGGTAATCGTGCGGATGTGGATCGTTCTTCCAGTCAATGTTTTCGCTCCTTCATATGATATTGTGTCAGTCAAATAAGGCGTGAAGAGGCATTTTAGCAGTCATGATTCCAAATTCCCTTTATACAATATCTCAGAAAAGTTAAACAGAAATAAAGTTTGCGGTTATGTTTTTTAACCCTTTTCGCTGTTGTGTGTAGACCCGTAAAGGTCTATATAAAAAATTTCACCAACAACCACATTCACACAACCAATTTTGTTACAATTACTTTTAAACTGCTGAATATTAAAAAAAATATTGATAGGTAATTTAAAATTTAAAAAAGCTATGATTTATACAAATCCATAGAATTTCAATATTACAGAAATCGCGATATTCAAACTAGTTTTATGAATTAAAAATTTAAGCTCAATAACAGGTAATACATAAATATGTAGGTACTTAGTTATTAGTGTTTGGCAAGGTTCACGGATTGATATACGTATCAATTGATATTTATTGTCAAAACTACTTAGAAATAGTTGATGTTTGATTTCGAGTCTGAAAGTTAATTAGACCATAATAACCTAATACAGATTATATTTTAATTTTGTTAAGTGTAAGTTAATTATAATTATCTTTTTTTTTATTATTGTAAAAATTTACGTTTGGCTACAACCTTACCTGATGTTATGTCACGACTAGTGGGGGAGGCTGGCTCTCGAATGCAACTGCCGGAACGCACCTATTGGTGCTTGGCGATACATTTCCAACCTGAGGGCGGTAGCTAGTCAGGCGGGCATTAGAAAAGCCCTACCACCATGTTATGGTTTCCTCATGATGTTTTCCTTCACCGAGCGCTCAGGTTCACTGCAGAGAGTCGAACTCACGTCAATCGACGTGGTGTCTGTACACGCTATCACTGAGATAACAACATTGCTTCAAGTTTTACAATTTTTGATACCATATTAAAACCACTTAGATACATATCATATGTATCGGATATGTATGATATAAAATATCGGATATTTTCATGTTTATACTTAAGAAATATCGTTTTTAACTAAACATGGTATTTAGTAATATACGATATTTTATTTCGTCACCTATTCATTTAATAATTTATTCATAAAATGTAAAATAAATTTTAAATAAGTAGGTACCTACATCTATGTTAAAAAATCTGAAAGTTTGTCTGTGCATGTAATTTTTATTTTAAAATTTCCTGTTTGACATCTATTATAAAGACATTGATTACGAATATGCCTTTATTTTTTATGTCTGTATGTTTGTATGTCTGGATTTAACTTAAAAGCGGCATTAACTATACTTTTGAAATTGTATACACGGAAAGCTTGTCATTGTTCAATTAATAAGCTATAAGAATAATTGTCTATAATATAAGTAAAAATACAATTACGGGACGAATATAATTACTGCGTAACAAACGCATGCGGAACCGAGGGACACCGCTAGTATTTATATAAGTTTTTAATGATAAATACAGTCAAGTAATTAGGCATAGAATAAAAAGTAAATGATAAATCAAATGATGATTCCAACGTTCACAGTAATGTGATTTAAAAAAAAAGTTACCCACTTACAAATACATTAAACTTATATATACATTTTCATGTTATTTTTATTACAACCTTTTACTATATACAGATAAATTTTATAAAACTAATAATTTACAGATTCGAGAAATATAACTTACATTGAACATGAGAAGTTAATGTCCCATTTTGTTACGTATTTATGTAACAAATGGGACAACGTTACAACTTTTGTTTACAACAAAATGCAAATTACATTAATAAATAATTATCGCTAAGTCTTTTACTGACAATTAAAAAAGCAAAATTTAAATCACTCAGTATTTTTAGTTACGCATTTTAATCACAGAAAATTTAAAATTAAATATTTCGTTTTCTAGATATGTTAATGTTTGTATACATTTTACAAGTGAAACTTCCTTAGATGTAATTAGAGAATAAATTCCAGGGTGAATTTAAATGCAATGTTTTCAAAGCATACGTACGGGATGGAAAATAGGTACTTGAAGACAGAGAGAAAGGGATAAAGCTATGCTATGAACCGATAAAGATACGGCTAGCGCATGCGCGAAATAAAATAACAAAGTCAAGTAAAGTATTAGAAAACAGGGTATCTGGTATTTTGATTATTATACAATGTAAAACAATCTGAGAAATGTTAGGTTAATTAAATAGATTGTTAATAGATGGCACCACTTACCTATATGTTAATTGGATATATTTTCATTAGCAATGCCACCATCAGATGGCAATCCTAACAAAAAAAGTTTGTTAATCCATTTTTAATGAGAAAATTTATTATAAACTATTCATCTATGCATTGCCCATTGGGGGTGGGTAATATAAATGATTAATTTTGATGAAGAATTAAGGGAGATATTATGGTGTTGCCATAAAAGTATATTTGAGGAATTATTATTTGGAATAAATTCTCACATCTCAATAGTAAATACCTAAGAAATTTCACTTTTATCACGTGTGCTGAGTTAGAGACGGATTTTGTTTGTCTTTCGTCTCATCTTTTACCACCGGTCGGGACGGTTAAATGACAAATCTTGTCCCATTTTTTTTTGTTGTCCCACATAACTAGATTCACTTGTTGTCGTATCATGATTTTGTGTGACTGTTCTGTCTGGAATACGCGGTACTGTTGGTCGGCCGTAAAAAACTCGGACCCATCCCTGTGGGCGACAACGGAGGCGTCGGAGGCATCAAGTTTGTAGCCGGATGGTACACTTTTGCTGACATTGTCATTTCATCTGTAAATAAATAGAAATTGTTAATTATATTAATCAGCTAGGATTTGACAAGAATTACCTAGTATAAGAGGTCTGAGTAACATAAGTTTCGCCTTCTATGCTATTGCTAGGGTACTGGTGTAGGCCAGTAGATTAACGATATTTTCCTTGAAAGCATTTTTATTTGTGAACGTTAGAACAAAACAAAACGGTTCAGAATACATCCCAATCATCGAGAAGAACCGGAAAGCAATATTTTTTGTACTGTGTCAATAATATTTACAGTTAATAATTATATTATTTTAGTGAATGTAGAGAGAGAGAGAGAGTCACTTGTAGTCATCAATATCACATATTAAAGTGTATTCCGGCAGCTGTACTCGAGAACCAGTCTTCTGTCGACACTCGCCACTCGACATCAGGTGACATTTTAGTATTTAAAACCTATAATAATAAAAAATATCACTTCAACTTTATAATTATATTTCAACATAGAATATTACTTGTCTATTTAATACTAATACAATAGGAAAACATTGTGAGGAAACCATAGCATGATGGTATGGTTTTTTGTAGCTAGCTACCACCCTCATGTTGAAAATCTGTCGCCAAGCACCAATAGGTGTGTTCCGGCAGCTGCACTTGAGAGCCAGTCTTCCACTAGGTTTAGCGTATTATCAACTTGGGCCACATCGTCACTTAACATCAGGTGAGATTGTGGCCACTACGCTAAAACTATAACGATAAAAGGAAAGTAAATTACTAATTTAAATTATTTAGAACTAGTTGGCCTGTGAATAATTGACACATTATAGAATGTTAGCAATCTAATTAACAGCTGTCATTATATTTAAAAAGTATAATAAATGACACCTTGAATATATTTTCATTTGCACCAACAGATTGCACTACTGATGAAAAGTTTTTTCAAGGTTACTTTTATACTATTTCTGTATATGTCATCAATAGCGAGTAACATAAACTTTGAAATAATATTTAAATCATTAATTTTGATGAAGAATTAACGGAGATATGACGTTGACAGGAAAAACACTTTTGAGAAATAATATATATTATATATTAACTATAAATATATCTTAACAAACCAACAAACGTAGTAGCCAACAAATGTGTATTTCCCCCCCAACATTGTGGTATAAAGATAACAATCCTCTTGCGTCCTAGTTTCCCCACAGCGGTTTGTTTCACCGTTAGATACATTTGGAATAATTATTCCAATCAAATACTTGGAGTATTTGCGGACGTCGAACAGATATTCCATCGGTTTTAATCATTTGACCATTACAAATCTTTACTATATGATTTGTGTAGTTTTAAATCTAAACAATATATTACATTGTTCTTACACTATGCTAACCGAACATCTGATATATCTCTATATGTAACATTATAAAGTTCAAGAGATTGTTTGCTTATTTGTTAGTTTGAACACGCTAATCTCTAGAACTACTAGGCAGACTTGAAAAAATATATTTGTACTTTATATCTACTTGCTGTACCCAGCGGTTTCACAAGCGTATAATTTAAAAGAAATCGCTGATTGTTGATTTATAATACTTCAGTATAGACAATGTTTTACATAGATCCGATCCGAGTATTGAATTGTTTTAATTTTACATTATATCCCAAGCTATTCGTTCAAATAACATGCTATAAAGGACAAAGTTTATCTATATAAAATTGTCTTGATGATGAAGTAACTTTCGTTCGTAAGGATTAATATGACATGCCTTATAATAATGCTCATAAATCACTTTTCAATTTCTAATAATCCTTTATCACAAAATACCTTATTGCGGCTTATGTATAAGTGATAGTCATATGGTGCCGCGGACTTTTTTTAGATGTAAAGAGCAATATACTTTTGTGGAGCATTGTATTTACGTATTACTGACCATTACGCCAGCGCACGCGGATAAAGCAGTCAAGGTGCGCTATTTCTTCCGACTTACTTAACAAAGATTAATATTTAAGGCTAACTGACAAGTGTATACCATAAACATCAAGCAGTCTGCCAAGCTATGTAGGTAATTACGGGAAATAAGAACAATGATAAGCTACACAAGTGTGTATGTGGCGGCGCCGTAAAGAGTTTGTTGAATAAACTTAATACACGTGAATCCGTGGGGCACATTTAGTAATTTAATGTATCATTTTATAATATTGGATATTATTTTCATTATTAAGAGGAAACGATGTCAGCAAGACATTTGAAGTATACGTTTAACAGAATTCTATTACTGTCGTGCTCTTTTATAAAGCGTCTTAGTAAAGCGTGAGAGAGTCAACCGCAGCTTGGATTTATTATACCATTGTAAAATAGATAAAATCATAACTTCATATTCCCCTGTTTCCTTCTACAAATCTAGACTGTTTTTTTTAGGAATAATATAATGAGAACTTTGGCTTCGTCTATATGTTTTTTCTTTTATTTTTTAAATTCGCCTAATGTTTTTGCTGTGTGTCTGATAACCGCTGTGTAACTGGACAATTTTAATATTCTTAATGGCTCTTAGTTCTTGTAATATTTAATTTATATAAGACATGGCTATAGTAAATGAAGATTGTGTGGTATAAAATATTTAGTCTCGTGCTTATTATTCAGGGTTAAAATACTTTTGTATGTACGAAATGTCACCCGTGTTTCCTCTTAAGATAGAATCAATGTGACTTTGGCGTTATATTTTCGATATAACCTTAAAATGTGAACAACGTAATCTCGTTATCACGGTAAATCTTATTTAGTTTTACTATATTACATTTATCTAAACATATTTTTATCTTCTTTCAACAAAATATTTACTTACTGTTAGAGTATGATCTGTTGTATGTCTGCTTCGTATCCTTTGTAGCTGGCATTTTGGATTCTGTAACAACGTAAAAGATAAAATATAAATACAAATATTATATTAATAATAATAAATTTATGTATATTTCTATACTAGCTAACTCGGTAGACGTTGTTCTGTTCATTTCGATTCTCTTTTTCCTGAAAACTTTCCCTGGACCATAACAAACGAAACAAAATAAGAATTACACGAATCCATAGATCGATTCGACAGTTAATAAAAAAAAATCAATAAGCAAGAGCAATTTCGGTTTTTTTTCCATTTTATTTTTATTTTCCAGGTATTTTTTTCTATTTTCCTTTCCCCGAAAACCTTATTCGAGCCTTTACTAACATTAAAAAAAAGACTGCTATATTGGTCCATCCATTCTAGAATAATGCGCTCCATTTTTGTAGACAACAGAATTGTTGTTTATGAAGACATCGTAATTTTTAAACAATAAAAAAAAATATCAAAATCTATCTAGCAGATTTTCCCGTGATGCGCGCACAGCGGCAAACCTTAGTCATTTTATTTATATCATCATCATCAACCTACAGCAGTCCACTGCTGGGCATAGGCCTCCCCTAATGAGCGCCATAGCGCCCTGTCTTCAGCTTGCCGCATCCAGCATCTGCCTGCAGTCTTTCGCAGATCGTCATCCCATCCGGCCGGAGTGCGTCCTACACTACGTTTGCCGAGTCGCGACAATGTTTATTTATATACATAATGATTATTTACTTAAACATTACAGTCTTTAGTAGGAGGAAAAATAAAAAAAATAAACTACACGAAAAATATGATATTTCATGTTTGTGATAAAATATGAAAAATTGTAAAAGTCATCATTCATCATTTGAGGTTGAACTTTAACCTCGAATAACTTTTAAACGACCCGACTAAGCAAGAAATCCTACCAGATCTTTTTTGTAGATCGTTTAATTCCCTACAAGTATATGTTTTCAATTTCACTAGACGATCAATCGTTCGAGCGCATTAAAATTCCAAATAAAAAAACCGTGCTATTTAAAAAGAAAATAAAAAATCACGATGAGACACCTCTTAGTATTAATATTAAGAGCTCAAACTTTAACAGATTTTTTTTTTCATCATCTTGGACGATATTTTCATGAACACAAAAAAAAAAAATATTTTTTTGTCTCGTCCAAAAGATCTATTAATTAAAGGTAAAACCATGTACATCGAATTAGCTGTTTTTATGGGAAAAGAACATAAATGGACGGACAGACGTTGAGTTTTATAATATAGATAGATTAGTTTTTTCTAAAAAATAATAATAGTCTATTACATTTTTTATGTAAAGCGGAATATAAAAAGGCAATATTACCTCACTTACTCAATTTAAGTCAACCGTAAAAAATGTATTTTAACGTCAATCCAGAATACGACCAATTTAAAAAGACAGTTTACCAAGAAAGGGGGCGGGTAGTTTGTCGCCCACCTCGTTCACGTAACCCGTACCAATGATCCTAAATTAACGTCATCCGACTCGGGGGGTCTAATCGACCATTTTTTTCCCGCCTGATTACGAAGGAAGGCTAATATTGACCCCCCCTCTCACTGGGCTCAAACAAATGTTAACCCTTTATTCGCGCTTTCCCCTTTTGGAAAAAAACCCATAAAATATATCTAATTAAAAAATATCCCCGCTCGAGGCCCGAAGCTTATAAAGAATGTCAATTAGGAGACGTTTTTTTTTCTTTTTGATTATATACTATGTTTTTTTTTCTTGTCGTTTCGCGGCCGGCGAAGGGTTAAGATCTCGAAATTAGTATCGGCATGAAATATTGAGTAATTTAATATTTCCAAGTCCCTTTGTAAGGGTTGATATACCTTTGTTGTTTTTTTTTGTTAATCAGGATAAATGTTTTTTGAAGGGTTGCCACGAATTATAATTTATTGTCAATGACAGTTAACTGAAAATTTTTACGGGGTGACAGGGCCGTACAGGACTGGCAGACTCGATTTGATCGTGACCGTCATGCATATAGTGAAATCACATTTCGGGATCAGCCGTTACCTATCCATGCAGGTCGGCATGACAGCGGCGACTGTCGATGGATTGTAGATCTCTCGGTGGTCGCCACTATTTTCGGATTGTAATGTGCTTAACATCGGGTACTATTCCGTCATTTGGTCATGTTATTATGAAAACCTGTTTGTTGTTTGTCTAATCATGTGGAGATAATTTATAAATATGGCGTGTCTTCGGTTTAACATCACCTATGAGGCTGGCATAGTCTTCTTGGATGTACTGAAGCCTCGTTAAAATAAGCTAATTTTATTGTATGAAAAATCTGTTTGTTCCTTAGAGAGTGCGAGACGGTCACTCCGGGGTTCTCTAGTCGATTTCGCCATATTAGGTTAGCCGCCACTGTTCTTTTAATAGGTATCTACCTATATGTATATATGAGAAATACCACTTATCACGAGATATCCGAAACTATAGGTCCGATTGACTTGAAATTTAGCAGAGTTACTCCTTTCGTGATGTAGACGGATTTTGGGAAATTCAACCTCTAAGGGTGTGAAATATCGGTTGATAGTTTGTATGGGAATGGTAAAAAACATTGCATTTCTGTCATGACCTACGATCAGAACGATATTAATCTGTCTGACTGTCTGTTTGGTTGTATATGTCATTATTTTACTCAAAACGGCTTGCCCTAGCTTGATAAAACTTTGTACTACGGAAGTATATGCCATACCTCAATTGATAGGTTAATAATTACTGCCTACTGAACGCATTTGGAGTCGCGGGACACCGCTAGTATAATATATTGCAATCAGACGGAGTGTTGAGATTATGACGAAAATGAAAAAAAATCAAAGTGTTTGTTTGTCTTTATAATCTCTGGTTTTCAATTGTAAATATACGTTACGAATTTTTATCTTTTAAATTTTATTCAAATAAGCTTTCTAACATGCATACAGCTCGCCTAATGGTAAGCGGCTACCGTAGCCTATACACGCTTATAACAACCATAGGTATCACTAGCGCGTTGGCGACCTTCAACTCCCTTCCTCAAGGAGCTCTGAAACCCTACTCATCGTAGGAAGACAACACAAGCTTATTTGGCTGGGATCTTCTGTAGGGTGAAGGTATTTGACCAATCTGGCTGCCTCAAGCAGAGACAAATTTTCAAGGTACTTTTCTTATACAACTCATTCCGTTTGAATCAAAGACATTGGACTACTATGTATAGACATTAGACAGTATATAGAAGACAAAATCGCAACACACTTTGCTATTTGTCAATTGTTTATACACTATTTTTGTTACTCCACAACTTGCATTAAGCTGTCTGAAATTTTTTCTTAGTTTATTGATTAAAAGGACAGAATACGCCGAAATAAGTATTAAGACCCAGTAAGTCACACTCAATTGTAAGATTGAAAGCGGACTTAAGTTTTTTCGTTTTAATTACATTCTACCCGAGTTTGCTGTTATGTACCACGATATATCGTCGATGTTACTGCAATATGTTCTATGTCAAAAGACTCAGTCCCAATTATTATTATTCATTGCAATTTTTATAGGTATGTATAGTTATTTTCACGTAAGATTCACATTCAAGATTTGTTTAAGATTATATAAATGTTACTAACGATATGCACGTGACGCAACTAGCAAATCTTTCAAAAAACATTCTCTATCTCTTTCTCTCTCCTGTAAAATCAGTTTATACAATGACATAGCCTGTTTTACAGTATAACCGGTGATAAATATCAATGTATATTATTTATTTTCTAAACTTTGAAATATATGTGGTTTAAGTAGAGTTAGAAAGTAAAATAGACTGGAAGCCAGAAGTTTATGTCCCGTTTAATTAAAAACTATATTCAGCCAATAAAGATTATTTAATCATTTTAATCTTGTTAAGTGTTGATTAAGTAAGACTGTTATAATCTAATTTGCTTGTTACTTTTATAATATGTAATCAAAGTTAAATTTGTATTTTTCATTTTTGAGCACAATTAAATCAATTACATCGGTATATATTAAAAAATCGGGTATGTAGATATTTATTTAAAAATAGCTTCTATCCACGACTTCGTTCCCGTTGCCTTCAGAATGAAACGAATCACGCACTACCTATTTAAACTTGGTGTTGTAATATATGAGGTGAGATAGAGATAGAGATAGATCCTTAGAAGGTAGAGATATGCTATCGCTAACTTATTTGTAGGTCTTCGTAAGATATACAATTACTTAAAATATAAATTTGATATAGGTTTACGAAGCATTAGTCATTTAAGTGCCCCAAATGCGTCATTTGTCCGAATTGATTCACAATTATCGTCAATGTTTATTTTCGTATGTTAGTATATCTTGCAAAATATATCCTATAACCTAGCCAGATAACATAACTACGAATTAAAATAAAAAAAAAAACATGTAAATTGTATAAATGGTTTTCACGTGAACAGAACATAAACGGACAGAGAGACAGAGAGGCGTTGAGTTTTATAATATGTATAGATAGATTATGTCTCAAAGATATTTTTTGTGGCAACGTCATATCTCCGTTATTTTTTCATCAAAATTAATGATTTAAACATCATTTTCCCGCTAGTGGGCTAAAATAAATAAATAATTAAAAATTAAAATTTTCTTAAAAAAATCTTTAGGAATGCCATTTTTTGATGCTCCTGAAAATTTATTTAAGGCTCCATCTATTAATAATATTTTTAACTAACATGACAGTTGTTAGATTGCTAAAATTTTATAACGAGCGAGATAATCCACGGATCAGCTAGTACATTTAATATCTTTCATTTGAAACGAGTCACTAGCTCAAATTAGTGCGATTGGAAATAAATGACCCATTGAATGACACACGCCTAACTCTGGTTGAGTTCCTACACCGTGAAGTCTTTCAAAGCGTATGATTTCACATTCAAACGTGTCTAATCAAGTGAGATCCGTTCTTGGATCTTTTTCTTCGTACACTAATTCAATCCGTGACACGAAAATATCGCTAGGATTAGTCAACGGTGAAAAAAGTCGCCGGGAGACTAGTATCGGAGAAGAATGAATGGCAGATAAAATGTAGGGGGCAGTATGCTTTTTTTTAACATGATAGTTTTTTATTCAAAATATACCCTATTGAAGTACTTCTAAAATTGTTATATTTTCATACTTGCGTTAATATATAGGTAATTTATTACTTTATTTACTGAACATATTTTTTTTTTAAATTACATGATGGTTTTAAACTTTAGTAAGTTAATAGAAATTTCGGGAGGCGTTTAGTCCACATAAACGTAATCTTATTTATGTCTTATCCCCGGAGATAAGACAATTATCTTAAATATCTAGTGCTATCCGGATAGCACTAGAGCAAATATTTATTTTACCATACAATTGCCACGTTTCTATGTTTTGGATACGAATTTTGATTTCAATTAGGTGTTTGTCTTTTTATTTAAATTTGTATTAAATAACATAAACAATAATTTTGTACTCCAAGCAAGCGAAGCCGAAGCACAGCTAGTGCAGCATAAAATTAAAATAAACGTTATCGACAAATTAAAAATCATCTAATAAACGAATTAAGTAAGTTAGTCCTTGATAATTAATTTTTATTGAAAAAAAAAACCGTTTTGGAGGGAGAAAAATAGGGGAGGTGAAATTATGATTTCATAATTTTATGTTACGTTATTCGCATGATTATGATGTATGGTTTATTATCTACAACAACGGTACCCTAAAAACTTGGACGAATGAATCCAAGCGTACCCGTGAAATATGTTTATTAAATCCCACTCAAGCTAAATAAGTTCATTTAGTCGGGTATACACAGAAAAAAAAATTTTTTTTCGACTTTTTCGCAAATTAGAAAACATTCTCACCGATTTGTATGGCTTAGTACGGGGGTAATTAGTGATTGTCAGTGCCAAGGCGGGGGGCGCGGGCCCCAATCGGCGAATTAAATTATGTTTTTTTCTTTCTAAACTAATGAGGGTGAATTGAATTTGTGAAAAATGTTAGGATTAAGCAGATGAATATGTTTCGTTGAATTTATTATACCGTAATATACAATAAATTCAATATTACACGAAAAATGCTATTCCATGCCAGGCACAAAGTAAAAGACCATATTATTATTTAAAACTGAGATACTCATGAGACAAGATTATAATATATGTCAATGTAGTTATATATGTGAGTATGAAATTTATATACCTATATAACTAGCTGTGAACCGCGGTTCCGCACGCGTTTATTACGCAGTCATTATTTTCTGGTAATCTGGTAATTTAATGTGTACTCATATTATAATGACAATTTATATAGCCTATCGATTGAGAAATGACATATACTTCCCGTGTACAAAATTTCATAAAAATCTATTGACATATAATATGTATTTTTTTACACTATTGTAAGGTTTGTTTATCAATCATTTTTATCTTTTAATTATATATATTTATTTTACCTTACTTGTTTCCTCATTACTTCATTCATTGTGTTTTCGGTCGCTTTCCGAACGCATGTTGTCTATAGGTCATTTATTATATTTACTTATTATATGACAAACTTCTTTTGCGTTGCTATATATATTAATTAAGTAGGCTGTATAAAAATATTGTATTCAATGGCTGGAAGAACCTTTTGAATTTAAAATGTAGAACGATACTTGAAAAGAATTGAAAAAGAGACATGATACATTCTGACTTACCGAAGAGACATGGATCGCTAAAGGAAACGTACAGTTTTTAATTAGATTTGTACAAGTTTATATATAATTCTGATTCTATTTTATGATTTGAAATCACATTTACCCATCTGGAATCTGTACAAAAAGTTATTTTGTAACTACAAGAGACCTCTCGAATTTTAATCGGTGTTCAAAGGATTTGAAACTTCTAATTCATAATTGACAAGAGCCAAGATTGTCTATAAATTAAAAGAAAACCTGGCGGACAGTTTCATTCATGCTGACTTGGCTATCTAGCTATAGAAATGGAACGGGATGGATATCTAATACTTGTTTGCCAAATTCATATACACACTTGTTTCTCAAGACGGATATTTACAAGCACCTCCTGGTTCGGATAGATGCATAACGTGGACTATTTTACAAGTGAAAGTTTAGTAAATTTAAAAGGTGTAAATAAATTTACTCTGTATTTTATATTTCATTTTAATGTTAAATGCCTTCGGAAAACACACATAAATCAATGCATTTCATATACCTTTTAATATATATTTTCGGTATTTACTATACAATTGTTCACACGACACTATCTAAAAGTATTATTGTCTATTCTTGTAGTCTATCGATTATGGAATAACATATACTTCCTGTGTACAATATTTGTGTTTGATCTAAATCCGGACATACAAACAGACAGCAAAAAAGTTTTTAATGGCATGTTTGTGGAATAGTGGTCATCGTAAAACTACGTGTTTATTAATATATATATTATTTACTATTTTAAGTTTACATTCAAATATAAGTGTTAAATAAATAAATACTCATATTATACAAGGCAACGCCGCATCTAAGTTAAGTCGATAATAAATTGAGAGGTCCAGCCCCTCGATATGAAACATTAATAATGTAGGTATAACATCATCTTTATCTGGGAATACTTTGTATCTTCTATGCGATATATCATCCACTGATTACCTCTATATAAAGGCGCTTACATATCGCAACGCTATTTCATAGACACAAATAAAAAGTAAGGGTATACGAAATCATTTTTACATGACTAACTATTTAGAAACTTTTAAGAGAGGTAGGGCACAGAGCGATCTCTTTGGAAATTTCTCTCTACATGGGGCAGCTCGACTGGGAAAATGCTTCCAACCTACAGAAGATCGCAGCCAAATAACCTTGTGTTGTGTTCCTGCGGGGAGTAAGGTTTCCACAGCTCCTTGGAGATGGAGGTTCAAGGTCGACAACACGCTAATGATGCCTCTGGTCAACAAGCGTCCATAGGCTACGGTAACTGCTTACCATCAGGCGGGTCCCACATTTATTTGCCACCTGAGTTGTATATAAAAAAAACTAGAGCCCATCGACAGACGCCCTTTTGATTCGATTTCCATTGCTCGGATCTGGAGTATCTCTTTTTTTCTCCCCTTTTTTAGTGCATTTTTACTATTACGGTGTAAGCCTTCTTTAATCTACTCCATTTATCTCTATTCTGTGCCAGCTTTCTCCACTTCAAACCAGCCTCTATTATAATGATCACGCCAACGCATTTGTAATCTTCCTGTCTACTCTTCAGTCTTTCATTGTTTTCCATTAAACAACTCGCTTTAACCAAAATCGTGTTTATGGTCTACATGTCCAACCAACTTATCTATCAACTTTCGACAGCTTCAATAACTTTAGATTGTAATATATTTGGATATCTTCAATTAAACCTATATTTAGTCAATCCTTGATATGGTTGCTTTCAACATTTATATGTTTATCATTTAATAAATCTTCTAATTGTACGAATTAGTTTCTATAATATACAACCAAAACTGTAAGAATAAAAACATGCAATTCACGAAACCAGATATAACAGGACATAGATATTTTTACTTTGTAACATACTCTGTTGAATATTAACAGGAAAATCATCGCCCGATATGTATACTTCCCTACAGTACGTTTATTAACCAATTTTTCCCTTGAACGGTTCAGTCTTAATGCTTATGTTATAACGATAAGGCAAAGCGATACTGTATTGATGACAAAACTTTAAGTACAGAACGTCTAAAGTACTAACATGCCGAACGAATATATTCCGTACGTGCATGGTTCGAAGGACCTTTCGTCCTTGTAGACGTATTAATAAACTTCGATACTTTCACACGGAGTCATCATATTTTGATATATTTTTCTTCCAACTCCATCGCCTATAGAAAACATGTTTGAAATGTAATCTTATGTACGAGGATTACGTTATATTTTCGTTCGAGATAAAAGTATATTTTAGGTCATTTTCAATTTTGATATTGATGTCTTTAGCGATGTCTGAACAGATTTATTTCATAGAAAAAGGAAAAGGCACACACAAGGGAGGGATATTTGTAAAATTGATTATGTTTGACGTCTTTTCATATCCTTTGAAGGGCTGGAGTGGAAAACGATAGATTTTAATTGAAGGCTCGAGCTACGATCGCTTTGATATCGTCTCGCTTTTAAGCGATTACACAGATTTTCAATACACAAAGAGGTTTTTTGCTTTGATTTTTGTCTACGGATCATCTTTTGAAATGAACATCTACTTTAAAAATTAGCTTTATATATAACTAACTTTATCAGCTATTTCGTCAATGGTATGAAATATACAACTAACTATTGTGGTTCAGTGATCCAAAAAGGCTCTTGGCCCCTGAAACGAGAGCACGCCACTTGTACCCAGATCCTGCGTAGTTTCTTGCCAATTGTCGGCTTGAAGCTGACGCAGATCCGCCTCTACTATGTCACGCCACAGATACCTGGGTCGACCAACTAGAAGACAATCAGTTAATCGTCCAAGTATACTCTTTTTTCAAGAGAAAAATAAATATCTAACCTAATCTTTTAAATATACATAGATTGTTATTTAAATATGGACACAGAATTGATTCCGAGTTTTGTAATGGCAAAAGAAAGTTTCTTTGATTTAAGCTTTGACTCACAAACATGGAAAATACCAAGAGTTTGAAAAAAATATAATCATTCAATATGCAGTTAATTACGTCGATTCCCACTTGGACAGATTTTTTACAGCAAGACTCATAAAAGGCAAAATTAACAAACGCTAATAAAATAGGTTTAAGTTATAAGTTTTGACTTCTCGACCTCCCCAAGATTTTAAAAACTTAAACGAACAACTTAGGGGCCTATTATTGCAAAATTTAAAAAACAGATTCAACTATCACGTTAGCATATCGTACCATATTTAGTATTTTTTTACTATCTAATTATGAAACAATTTATAAATGATATTATAAATTCTATGACTTAAAGTATTACATAGAAGATATTATTGATCAACTTTTTAGATATCATAGTCAAAGTTATGCATTTTTAATTCAAACGATCGTGTTTCATATAGTTTCACTGATAATGTTTTTATCAATCATAGGTGTATTCACCACAATGTCACCTTATTTTTAGTGATGATTTAACCAATGATAATAACGCGATAATTGTAGGATGTTGGCAGTTTTCTATTAAGTGTCGTTGCTGGAACATATGGTTAGATGCTTTTTTACAATTTTGTAAAAATGGCAGTCGTTACTGATGAGTTGAGAATTCGAAACAACGACGATTGACGCCATGTCAATAGATTGCCATTGAACCATGATCGCTTCAAGTAATATTATCCGGAAAATAACAAGCCGACAACCTGGAATCCTTGGGAAACGAAACGTTGATATGTACGAGTATTTCAGTTTTAGTTTATACAAGAGAGAAACTGTATTAGAGTGACGTATCATACTGAATACACGCTGAGTAGAAAGTTCGCTATAGTTTGAATTCTCTATACAATAATTGATGGTATAAGTATGGACATGATCTGAAATGAAATCATTTTTCAAAATCAGAATTGTTAAGAAATTATTAATTATTATAAGAACTAGGAGCAAGATTACTGGATATAGACATGCTGGTCCTGGAACACGACACGCCTAAACTTTCAGGGTAGGTTAATACAATCCAGTCAGATAAAATTGTCGAATTCTACCTACCAATCTACCAAGCCAACATAATGAGTTAAGAGAAAATACGGACGGCGTTTAGTCCATATAAACATATTCCTTTGTTTTACACTGGAGCAAATACTTTTACACCATACAGTCTATATCTACCACTAACATATTCCTGTGTTTTGATATTTGCATAAATTAATTATTATAGGAAATAGGACCCTTCTAAAATTACTAAAATCGCCATACCGCAAATAGTCATACCGCTGTTATGAAATATCCAGCAAACAAATTTGACGAATACAAAAGTCAAAAATAAACAAACGTATAGGGTAGCCAAAGACCTTTTACGTACATTATTTTTGAAAAAAAAAAAAACAATAAAGTCGGTCTAGTTTTGGAGGAGGAAATAATAAATTATGATTTCGTGTATTTTACATAGGTATAATCAGTCCAAGCTGCAGTTGTCTCTTTCGGGTCTGTTAAAACGCATCCTTCAAATTATTTCAATAATTCAATACCATCTAAATGGAAGTACACGAGCAATCTCTTCGTCCATTATTGGGATGTACATAAGGCCTAGGAAAAAGTATGAAAATGAAAATAATGCCATTTCTACCTACTTTAGTAATGTATTAATTTATAAAGAAAACTATACCACGTTCGTTAATCACTTCCATTTGTTACAGATATACTGATTGAATCATGATTTAATGATTGCATTATCACATCCATTGCCTTTATTATAACTGATATTGACAGATAATAATGATAACTTTTATGACAAGCTTTTGTGTACGGATTTGCTTTAGTGGAAGTCTAAAAATGGCTTTCTGATGAAGATGCATTTTAATCCGTAATTTGGGACGCCTTAAAGATGCGTAGATGGTCCAAAGCTTGAGGAAGAAATCAAATGTTACACAGTTTGACCAATCACCATGAAAGTTGGTAACAAGGTTTTTATGCTATCACTGAACGCGAAAAGTGGCTCTATGCTAGAGTTATTTACTACTGAAAAGAGCAGAACAACGTCTGAGGAACCAGCTAGTATTAAATAGATAAATAAGATTTTGAAAATAGTTGTGTAATTACAGGCTTTTTGAAGCAATGATTGCTCAGTGGTAGCGTGTACGACTTCTCGTCGATTGACGTGAGTTCGAATCCCTGCAATGAGCCTGAGCTTTCGGTGAAGGAAAAACATCGTGAGGAAACCATTGCATGGTGGTAGGGCATTTTCTTATGCCTGCCTGGCTAGCTACCACCATCAAGTTGAAAATCTGTCGCCAAGCACCAATAGGTGTATCCCGGCACTTGCACTTGACAGCCAGTGTTCCACTAGGTTTAGCGTGTTATCATCTTGGGCCACATCGTCATTTAACATCAGGTGAGATTGTGGCCACTCTCTCTATAACGATAAAAAATGAGTTATAGACAGAAACTTTAATCTAATCTTCCTTATATATATCATATATATACATATATGTTGAATTAGATTAAATAGTATCTATAATATTGTTAAAGCGAAAAGTATTTGATAACATTTAATTAAGTTGCCATCGCTTGGGAAGTTATGTTCGTGGTTTTTATAAATTACAGATATAACATGAATCAACGTATTTTGGACCGATGATTTGTGACTGCGATTTTGATAAAGTTGGCAATTATATATATATCTATACAGTTGTGCCCCAAGTTTTCAACCGTGTTAAATTTATTCAACCAGATCTCTACCGCGGCACCGCCAACGCACTTTAGTCTATCATGATTACTGTTTTACTCTTAAATACCGTAGCCTAAAGTATAAACAGACTATGAAGACCTAAATTATTTTTTCTGACTTGTAATTCTAAAGATTATCGCGTTCAAACAAATAAAGAATCTCTTAAGCTTTATAATATTACAAAATAGATATAATATGACCGTGTTTCCATGGTAATTTAATTTATAGTTTTAATTTAACGTGAGAATTAATACTAAAGTTTACAGTACATTTTTAATTTCACCAGACAATAATGCGAATTCACTTTTTAATTATAATGTGAATATAAACAAAACAGCGCATTGTATAAAAGTAAACCAGGTGATTTAAATTTCTAAAAAGAGAGTTCAATTGTCCTTGAATATCAAAGAAAGTTAGTTACATTAAATTGTTATATCTCCTGCTTATTTGAATAATGTAATATGTTTTTCGTGAAACACTACCTAGTGTTAAAAGGACCAGCTTTCCATGCCAACAAGTGATATTCTATTTCGGAGAATCATGTCGACATGATAATGGAATCAGTAATCACTTAGTATTTTTGATTGACTTGACTTGATTTTGTCAAAAACCAGCACAGATTTAATCCTACAAATAGATATAAATTACTCGTACCGTGTTTTAGACTTAGTGAGAGTAATAAAAGTTTTTTTAGGTAATAGTGTTAGGTTCTATAATAGGTCCCGACGCACATTATTGATTTGCCAGACAATGATTTCACGGACCATATCAAGTAGGTTTTACTGTCAAAAGGTTATTATAGAGTGTATCATTATGTGAACGATAGTGATGTCTGCAAGTAACTCCCTTCTATAAATCTACTAAATTATAAATATGATAATATGATTATTGACTGTAAATATTATTTATACAGTAGGAAAAAATGATTAAAAAAAGATAGCACGACAGAGTTTCTTGCCGGTTCTTCTCGATGACTTGCATGTTTTCCAAACCGGTAATAGTATAAGTAAGTAGTGTTTGACATTCATAAGTGCTTTCTTAGGGCCTAAATTGAATAAAGTATTTTTTGATTTTGAATTTTATTCGTACTATTGACCCACTCTATTGACTGGATGCGATTACAACAGCTTTGCTCTGTGACCACGCGCGCCTTAAGGTAACGAACGGCTAAAGTACCAAGCCTAGTAAAGCTGTCAAAGTATTTAATGACTCCAGAACCTAAAAGGCTAACGGTGTAAAAATTTTTGAAGGCACTTTGCTCGAGTTATCCGATTGTGAAGACCTCAAATAATAAATGGACTACAATAAACACAATTTCTGAGTGATCTCGCGCTGCCCATTTCGCTGTATACTACAAAATATACCGCATCTGCGTGGATATTTTCTATAGTTATCATTTATGAAATCAACTTTAACTATTTCTGTGTTCTACTCTCCTTCATCGATAAGCGAATACGCGACTGCTTTGGATTTAGTCAGAGACATTCCCTGTCGTGTTTTTGAAGAGATATTGTGGTTTTTGATTCATAAACATTGCCTATTTCTCCGTATATAATGTAATGTAATATTGGTGGCATTTTACTTCATGTAGTTAGGTTATTGTACTCAAGTGAAGTGAATTGTAAATAATAACTAGAAGCATTAATTTTAAGTTACCACAAAAACTCCCTGAACAGTTTTAACAAAAGAGCTATCATATTATTAAAGCATTGTATGAACTCCGATTAGATAAATAATATTCATTGGAATATGAAAAAGACTTTACCTGCCAGAGATTTATGTAAAAAGAAATGTACAATGGCTTATCCCTTATATTCCTAACACGGTTAGTGCATTGTTGAAAGCGGTACACGCAACTAGTGCATCTATCTGACTGTTTACCCACCTACCATCGGCTATTAGGGTTACCAAAGCTATTATTTTATTTATTTATTATATTCTTCATGTGATTACGTTCATTCAGTTCGACTCACTTCATACCTTAAAATATAGCATATTCTTAAATTCACTTTCTCCATCACACACACAAAGACACACACTTTTAGTATTTAACATTTCATTCTCTACTAAGCATTGAACCATAAACGTATGCTCACTTCTGGTCACCTAGCAGTGGGCGTTATTGGCTGCAGTTTTAATAATTAAGCTAATTTTATGCCCGCGTTTTGTCAAATTGTTAATGTCACGATATAATATACTAGTTAAGTTAGGTGATGCGTGAGAATAATTTCGCACATTATAGGAACAATCTAACACCAGTAATTTTAGCTACCTAAACATATTAAAAGCCCTCATGCTAGTTGAATATATTTTCATTAGGAATTATACCCATTGATGGAATTTGATGACAAAATATATTTTGAACTACTACAATATCATACATCCAATATATGATTATATTTCTGAACAGTATCTTTTTCTTAACATACTTAATTCTATAATTACAAAATTTTATAGTATAATTATACTGAAGTAAATATATTTAAGAAAAATAAATGGATGGTTGATTTGTTTAGTGATAGTACCGTTAGATATACATAGACATTTAGATAGCAACAGTGGTTGCATCCAAAGGCCACCGTTTGTAACTACTCATCACATAAATTGATATGCTTAATCTAGAAATGTTATCAATTGCGTACAAAAAAAGTGTAAATAAATAAGAGTCTCCGATGAGGGAAGGGTGTGTTCTGACAGCTGCACTCGAAAACCTTTTAAGCTTGGTCAGTGGTCTTACAAAAACTCTAAAATAAGTAAGCAATAAAATTGTTTACTAATATTAAAATTTAATTTAATTTTTTTTTCAAACAATACAGTTGACCACCCTATCTCTCGGCAGACACTTCGCTTATCAAGCTCTTTACATAGTGAGATTGTGTCAACCATTATTATGTTATGAATTCATATCAACAAATATTAATACACTATGTTTTACTAAAAAACGAATGGGTGCCAAGACTTCCATTTGACAAAACTATATTTTTTTCCCATGTGTATGGTGGTTGGTTGCAAACGTTGCAGTACATTCGCACCTGTCTGACCTTGTAGGTTTTTGTACATTATTTTTTTGTTTTATTTCGTGCTAGCTCTGCCCCGCGGATTCATCGGCGTTAAATTTGATTTGTCTGTTTTATGCATTTATATATAAATAAAAATGAAATGCTGTTCGTTGGTAAGCGCATTACTTGTTATTGACTATTAGGAAAAACAGAACAGCGTTTGTCTGGCCAGCTAATAATATAACAATTATGTATGATAACTACTTGCCAACAGAATTCCAGATTGGTTGACGGAGTCTCTGCTCAGCTCCTAACGGATGTAGCGCGATTTTATATAGCCTATGACCTTCCTCAAACACACAAACACACAATAAACAATATTTTGTGTTTTATTATTTGTGTAGTAGATTTCGTGTGTCATAAGAAAATGGGCGCTAATAATTTCGTCAATTTACCGATGTCAGTGAATTCTGGAAGTAATAAAGATGGGGCCGAATTTAAAAAATAAAATAAAAAAGACAACAATGCCCCCAAGAGGCCCTTCACGATATGAGTTTTCTAAGATTTTTGTTTAGATTTTTAGAATAAAACTACTGCGATGCTGTCACGCTCAAAGCACATGCTTATAATTCATCCGCCATTCGTATGATTGAATAAATTATTTAAAATCAGTATCTTTTATGTACGATTGTAGCTTATATCATGTTCATTGTAAAGCTTAAATTACTATAATTAGACGTAAATTAATTCAACAGGTAAAAAATTAATATTACATAATTACAAAGTCAGTAGCGTTAACACAGATATGATAACCTGTCCGTGGAGTTGTTGCGATTCGTGTAACGTATTTTTCCTTAACCATTTTCTATAAAAAAAAACAATGTTGCGAATTTTGATATGTCGTACATGTACCAGCGCATTTACATCGTTTTAGTGTCAGGCATTCAAAAAAGGCTGTTGATATATTTCTTAACTATTTTAAAGAAATATAAATTATTTAATAATAAAGATTTTTCTTTTTTTCTTTCGAGATGCTTTGAGCAATACATATTTAAGTTTGAGACATCAAGAAATTGCATTGGGGTTTTCCGATATATTTTTGGTAGAACCATAATGTTTATTTTCCCTTTGACGAAGTTTAATATACATATATGTCATGTACCTATGCTATTTTTTTTATCCTTGTCATAATATTTCGATTCGAATATACAAGTATCTTCAACGTAATCACATTTTAGTAAATCAAAATTAAAAAACACAATTTAAGAATTAAAAATAAAATTGCTATATCACCAATGAAATTTTCGACACAAACTTTAGTTATAAGATAATTGAATTTAAAATAAGGGAAGTGTTGATTATAACTGTAGGTAGATACTATAAACCAGACCAAAAAAATATTGTAGTTAATATACGAAAAAAAAACGAAGAAAGAAAGAAATATATACAATAGAATAGACAATTAGGAACACAAAAAAGCACAAACGAACAAACAAGGAAACAAACGTATAAACATAAATTATATATTTTTGTATGTATAATATACAAAGACATAATTCCATCCAACCCATATGGGTTAATTAGATGACAATGAACTTACAAGTTAGTGATTCACCATGTAAACAAAGCGGTGTTCAATTCTAAGAATAATACAAAAGCCAAAGTCTCATGATATTCGAAGGAATGTAAATCATTATGATTGAATGGTTAACATCAATAGATGTTCTATTCGTAATTTTTTCATCGTTGGTAACATTACTTAACTTAAAGTGCTGTTTTGATTTTGGTTATTATTAAATTAATGTCTAACGTTGATAGGTAACAAAGGGATAATGACGGTTATAGCCTTATCTAGTGATAACGTGACTAGCTACCAACTGCTACATTTAAGAGGAAACGCGGTCTGCAAGACATTATAAAAAATACGTTTTTACGGAAATTTATTGTTGTCGCACTGTGCCCGAGCTGTATCTGGTACAGCGCGAGAAAGACAACTGCAGCTCGGACTCATTATACTTATGTAAATTATACGAAATTATAACTACATATGCCCCTTTTTCCTCCACCAAAAAGGACCGACGTTAATAATGTTTTCAAGAATGATATAAGAAGGATTTTTTATTTAATTTTATGTTAATCAAATTTGTTTGCTGGATGTCTAATACCGGCGGTATAAATTTAGGAATTTAAATAATGAATACAAGCGAAAAAATCAAAACGTATGAACATATCACAATGGTAGATTGTATGATATACGAATATTTGCTCTAGTGTCTTATCCAGGGATAGAACAGAGGAATAGACTTGTATGGACTAAACGTCATCCACATTTACTATTAAGAACAAGTCGCTTGTATAGGTTGAACTAGTGAAGATTTTATGTCGAAACGTCGTTTTTAAAGGACTTATGATTTTTTTTAAAAAAACGTCATCAAATAAAACCATAAATTATTTATCGATTAAAAATCAATTATATTGTGGTTTCATTCGAGATATCGAATAAGTTCAAGAGCGTGAGACGTCCTAGATAAGTTTATTTTGATATAAGTTTGTCCTATTATCATGTATGACTAAATGACAACCATTTGTGGGTCAAATTTGCTTGCTTAGTTAACTGCCTGTGGTGTTAATGAATCATCATAAGTTACTAAGCCATCTATCTGTCTGTGATTATTTACTTTAGTTTACCAAGATCGTCATTGGAATACTATCGCCGCGCGACTTATGGAAAAAGGCGCATCTAATTAAAATACATACCGAAGAAATGTCGAAAAATCTGAAGGGGCTTACGTCTATTTCAGTTTTAGACTAAGTGTAATTCAAGAATAGGCAAATAAAAACAACTGGATACACCTTTTCTTTCTGATGCCGAATATATATAAGTAAAAAAAAAATACGATGCACCTTTTTTCTTTGGCAGGATAGCCATTCAAGAAAATTGGGACCGCAGGAAGAAGTCACAAAATAATTAATTACGTGTTCTGAAATTTCTATGTATTTGCTGGGTCACGAGAATTGTGTCCGACTGTATTGCGATCACCATAAATAAGTGTATTGTATTCATTGTAGTACGCTTAGACGTGTCGGATAATTGCAAGCCGGTGGATTGTTGATCTTTCGGTTGTCACCGTTATTTTCGGATTGTACTATGCTTACCGTCACGCAGAAGGTTGTGATTATGCCAAACTACCATAAAAAGACGAGGCTTTACTGAAGTATGTAAGCTTAGGTCGCAGGTGACACGGAATTGATAATGCGGAGTAACTGATAGTTCTACTCGCACTAACGTCTTTCTATTGAAGAACTAATTTAAGTGAATATTTACTATATAATACATTAGATTATATTGTAACAAAATACGAACCAATGTAAACAGAAGTTGGTTTTGCCCAGGACGTTGTTTCCGTTGTCTTCAAAATGTAATGACTCATGCGTCATCTTTTACAAAATGTTTGTATTAATTTAGAAACATTTACGGTCATGTGCCTACTTAACAACTCAAAAACTCAGGACAATTGGATTAATGGTATAGGACATATAAATATGGTACATTATAATTTGATTTTTAGAGTAACAGTTTGTCTCTCCCTGTTTTATTTTCTATACATATAAATTATCACGATACAGACTGAGAAAACGACACTCTACAAGTAAATTAAAAAAAAAAAACGCGTTTCAAATATTTCCAAGAATGCGGGTCAGGCCCCTTAACCATCATTTCAAGGATCTAGAATAATGACCTCAGCCTCTGACAAATACACTGTCAAGTTCAGTGACCTACACCTAAGTAGTATGTATTCGAAGAATGTATAGATCAAACCCGTTAATATGATCCGTTATGTTTTTTATGTCACTATGTTGACTTGAAGGCGTAAAATATTGACTAATTGTATGAAGCTGTGACTGAATAAATTTAGTACACAATCATTTTCAACTTCAAAAAAGGAAGGTTCTATGTTTCACTGCTGTGTTAGTTTGTGTGTCGTTTTTTATTATTATTTACTGGGATAATCTGTATACTTTTGGGAAGGTATATAACATATGTAGTTACATTATAGGTATAATTATGCTGGGCAATGAGGCCTCTTCCAATGGGAATTCACGGAGCTTATCAGCACGCCCCAGCCCACGACGTATTGGGATTTCAAACACCGAGAAAACAACAATTCTTTATTTTCCCTACATACAGTGGTACTACAAGAATATTTCTTAAGCATTCAAGTTTCCTCACAAAGTTTTTCTTCACAGTCAGCTTATAGGTTAGTAAATATACGTGAATTCAGAAAAATTCATTATTACATACGGGGTTCGAATTCGAACCTGCGGCCATGCATTTGGATATCTTGACGTATCTTATCGCTAGGTTATGACATCATAGAACACCTAACGTCACATTTATAATATACTAGCTGTGCCCCACGGTTTAACCCGTGTTAAATTTATTCGACAAACTCTCCACGGTGCGGCGTCGCAGCCAACGCGCCCGTGTTTCATTTCATATTGTCATTTCCCGTACTTGCCTACAGATTGCCAGATTGCTTCAATTTCATATTTACTGCTCTACTCCTTAAGATCGTAGCGTGAAGTTATATAGTTTATACTATTTCTAATGAATTCGGCTATCATATACAGAAAGATTTTTTTAAATCTGAGTAGTAGTTCCACAGATTAGCGTGCTCAATTAAAAAAAAAAAAAACAAAAATTATATTATTGTGCTTTATAAATATTAGAATTTGCTATTATGAAATATTATATAAAAATCTTTTCAATATATCATAATTTTACAGTTCAAAACTGTTTCACTATTAATTGTTTTAGTTAAAGTCATAGTATTGATATGATTTGGTAAGAGGATTTCGATAGAGAAAGTTTGACTTTCGCTGGTATGTAGGTAATAGTAATAGGTGCATGTAATGAATGCTCCCTGCCTTTTTTCTTCATTGAACATTCCATTGACCAATCGGAATTCGACCTTCCCGGAATTCAAACTAAAATGTCCGACTAAGTTACAAATGAATCACCTTTTTAAATGCACTTAGAAAGTGGTTTAATTATGTGATTCATTGCTTGACAGAGTCGGATCCTTTCTGATTGGTAATTCCAATATATATTTTATAGAAACAGTTACGTAGACCTAGATACGTCATTCTTGAAATTTATTATCTGTTGAAGATTGCGTTTTTTTTAACGACGTCGCAAAAACTTCTTGCCTATGTCAATGTTTTATTTTCACGGAATTAATTTCAGTTCATTTCCATATTATTTAAATATATTTAGCCCAACGAAATAATATTATAGGTAAGTAAAATAGGTAGCCTACTTTAGTAAAACTTTGTTGTAAGATATGGTAAGTATTAACCAAACTATATCACTTAAAAATTTCTATACTTAAGAATTGAAGTTAAAAACAAAACGTAAGTGATAAAATTGCCACTAAAAACTTTCATCTCTGTTTTTTTATTAGATGCGTTTGAGAATTTATTTAAGTAAGTCATTAGAATAACTTTATTTTACCTGATTGCGAGAATAATAATAATCAGCGGGATATCTACACACTGACAATCGCTCTCACTAAAGCTACTTGTGAATACTACGTCAAAAATAAGTTATATTAGCTTGGTATAAACAGAAATATCCTCGAAGTATTTTAAAACAACCAAGCGGTTTTTAATCTCATGGAGTAAATTGATAATCATTCACGTCAAACTTAGAAAATAATGTTGCCAAATCCATTTTTGTAACTTACAATTATTTGAATCGTAAGATTTTAAATACTGAACAGTATTTATTTATTAATTGAAATATTTTATATTATTTTCAAGTTTGTCTAGGTAGGTGTTTTTTTTTTTTCAAGACACCGACTGATATTCGTACAACTAGGTTTTTTTTGTGAATACTTTTGTTTAAGGGGTTTCGTATACCGAGATGCTCGATCCAACCTGACCTTCACATGATATATCCTGCTGAAGAAGATTAAATAGAACTGGTCGAGTCATTGTACCCGATTGACAACAACACGCACATAAAAAATCTATAAGAAAAAACTTGTTTCAACGCCTTCCGACGGTCACCACAATTTCGGAGCATACCTACAATCAAGTAAAGTACGGTGATATTTTTAAAACACCCAAACATGAAAAAATATAGCATACATATGATTTAAAATAAGGCATCGCAATGACCCCAATTATTTCCAAGATACACTAGCAGCACTCACCGTGCTCGATTCTGCGAAACAAGCAACTAAGAAATTTTGTTGAATCGATAAACATTATTCGGGCCACGTACATGATTCGCGATGCTCATTGGTACTTAGAAACTGCATTCTTTTGCATTCATTTCACATTGTATTTATTTAATAAAAAACGTTCGTATCTTTGTATAAATAACATATTATGACTTGAATATGTATACATATTAATACAAGAGATTGTATTGCTCTTTATAATTCATTTATATCTGTTTGTATAATATTTTGTCATAACTTCATTGTTACTGTAATCGTTATTAAAAAAAAACTCGTCCATTTGTTAATAAATATAGGATGTTTTTCTTTTTCGATACGGAATGTAATTCATATTATCCACAGTCAAAATCAAAAACTACTTGATTCAATTTAGGCCTTACGATGTCACTTATGAATATCAAAACACTACCACCGGTTCGGAAAACATCCCAGCCATCGCGAAGAGCTGACAAAAGACTCGATCGAGTTTATCAGTTATAATTTTTTGTAACTTATTCTAAGTGTTGTTTACAGCTATTCTAATTATTTTAAGTGGATGTACAAAGGGAAGTCTCTTTCAGACATCACTATCATTCACATAAAGATCTTATACTCTTGAATTTATTGTCCGGCAAATCAGTAATTTGCTTAGAAAGTTAATTGTAGATCATAACACAATTAAGTAAGTAACTTTTATTTCACTTTCTAAATCTAAAGTATAGGATTACTATTTTATATTTATTTCTAGTATTGAAATTATGTCTATTGTTTACAAATCTATACAAATATTTTACAACTCCAAAAATTTCCCAGTTAATTAATACGGTCTATGGGAGACTGTGTAGTTTACAATGCTCTTTACACGTCAATTAGAGATTGTTAAAGATATTTTTGTTTGCCAAACCAGAAACAATTTAACTGCCCACACAACTTAGCAAGATTACCTGAGAACATCACAAAAAATGCATTTAGGGTAAAACCCTAATGCAGTTCATCTTCAATATCCTTAAATTTTAAAGAACTTGAGTGTGGTAGTGTGAAATCTATTTGCTGTTACGTGGAATAATGTTGTATGGTGGTAGTCCATTTTCCTAATGCCCGCCTGGCTAGCTACCACCCTCAAGTTGAAAATCTGTTGCACTTGGCAGCCAGTCCTCCACTAGTCTTAGCGTGTTATCATCTTAGGCTACACCGTCATTTAACATCAGGTGAGATTATGGCAAAAAAAAAACCTATAGAGAATTTAATAAAAAAATCTTAACGTGTAACTATCTGTGCTCGTCGACATAGAGGCGATAAATGAATAAAATGCAGGTAATTAGTGTTCATTTATAAAGCACACATAAACGCATACAAAGCCCATTGTTTCTAAGAAAGACTGGCGCATAGTTAGTACGCTGTTAGAATATTATCTATAGAACATAATGTCAACTAATTTAGATGTTTGTTTGATGTATTTGTAAATAGGGCTGAGCAAAACATAATTAGTGAACAATAATTAATTAATTATTTGTTATGCTGATGTGGTTAGACATTATAATTGATTCCGACTGGTGTAACATCCGTAGTTGCACGTTTTGGCATATAGCGCTCCCGGATCAACCGGTTTATCCAGTAATCAAGTGGTAGGGACTTAATATACACGACTGATCACGAACACAATGCACAGGGTAATGGGCCCGTCACAGTGACTCTTTTATGGTTTGTCACGTTTCGAGAACAGTCATTAAATATTCAGCTGCTGAGAGGCTTGCAAATCGTCATGAAATCGACGACCGATGATGCATTTTCCTACTCTCGGTGATAGTCGTTATTTCTGGATGGTACAGTGGTCACCATCAGGCACAGTGCCGATAATTTTGCTGTGCTACTATAATATAAGCAAATAAATACATATACATTTGTATTAAAAACATATATTTGGACATTTTCGATTCTAACTGCTTTAAAAACGGCCTCAATAAAATTAAATATTTGAAAGGCATCTTTACTTTATTCAAGTGATATTGTAACCAAAAGCGATAACTGTACTTTAAAATCGCGAAAGGAATGGAATGTCAGTATAAAGTTTCAGTTATATTATTAACAGTTATAAAATACATATTTGTATTTTGAATACGCATTTATAATACCAACCAACCCTGTTTATAGGTGCAGTGCTAATGATTTATCTGTCAAATTATTTGGGTCATTGAAATATATTGTAAATAAATTTTATCTTTGTAGGAAATATTAAATTTATAACCCAGATAGTATTGTTTATTCTAATGGTTGGGTAATATCCACTGACGCACTCAAATTGTGGTTGCCCAGTCGGTACTTTCAAACAATTCACGTTTAATAAATAACTTGGGAAGTAAAAACAATATTATTGAAAAAAATAAAATTGAGTGCCTACGAAGTAGACCAGGCACACGTTTTTTTTTGTAAAATCACAATCTTTATATGTATGAGTAAAATTACAAAACAATGTATGCTAATCCAAAATTATGATACGATACGTGTAATTTTTCTAGACAAGAAAACTACAAAAAAAATTGTTGTAAATTTACAATTTTTATGTACAAACCCTACAAAAGTTTTGTATTATTATACTTGATTTAAATTTTGGCTAAATGGCCAATCAGTTACCATTTTTTATTTTTTGTAAAATTACCATTAAAATTTTTAACAGTGCAAAAGGCTTGTGGTTATAAAACCTGATGGATGCAGAACTTGAGTCAGATCTAAACTGTGATGGTTGGAGGGAAAACAATTGGCGTGAAAAGCTGGAAATATATCAGTCTGAAGGTATAACCGAACCAGGCTGCCTTAGCCTTACCCACTCGTGGGTACAGAGCCTCGATGATGATGTACAAACAAACAAATTGTAAAAAACCTGACAATAGATAAAAATATATCCGAAATTATCTAGCGTAAAATCTAATACGAACAATAGGTTCATTTTGTGTCAAGAGAACATAATAGAATAAAAATCTTTAAAAAAACTTCATTTTAAAAGACATATTCTATTTTATTTAAACAGTGTGCAATATACATACACACCGACATTTACTCTCTCGCTCTGGCTCACACAAAGAGGAGAGACCGATAATATATTGCTTAACGTTTAACATTTAACGTTTAACGCTTGGAAGTCGCATAAGAAGTTTCACTTCAAAAATATTTTTACCACTTTCAAAGGGGTCGAAAAATATGATGAAAGTTTAAAAGTTCAGTTTTAAATTTAGAATTCTCTATATAGTTAATACTTTGTAGGTTTCAATTAAAAAGTAAACTAAATGTATTGCAGACTGAAATATTTTATGTTTATTGATAAATTTTCTGATAAAAAGAGATGAAATTATTATTATGAATGCTCTTTAGGCCTGTTGTAATAATGCGTGCGATCACAGAGCACACTTGTTGCTACTGTATCCCGTCAATAGTGCGGGTCATTAGTACAATTTCAATAGGTATTCATACCGATAGAGCGCAGAAAGATTTCTTTCTACTTAGGGCAGTCCGACAGGCGGAATACGTCCACTCTACAGAAGATCGCAGCCAAATAACCTTGTGTTTCTGCGGTGAGTAGTGCTTCCAGAGAACCTTGGGGTAGAGGGATCAAGGTCGGCACCGCTCTACTAATACCTATGGTATTTTAAGCGTCCATAGGCTACGTTAGCCGCTTAGCATCAGGCGGACAGTATGATTCTTTGACACCTTAGTAGTATAAAAAAATCCGTGGGGCACAGCTAGTATTTTATACCTAAACATGGCGTTTTTTATTTTTATTTTATACGGAATAAAATTAATAAATTCATGTTGTAAGACGTAATAAATCGAAAGTGAAATTTGTTAACGATCGTTAAAATGTTATTTAACTTCAGAATTCCATTATGACTCATACCATTCTAGGATATCGATTAAAGCAAATCAAACCATTTTATGAAAAAATCGTTCAAGAGCGAGTCGGACTCGCCCATTTAGGTTTCCGTTCTACCACAAAACACACTTATGTCATAAAATTGCAAAAAAACCTTACATCCATACTTACATTTGGTGGATATTTATTACTACGTGTAGTTGTTTTACTTGAATCTGCATTACAATCAAACTAACAACTCTTTCACACGTACATACGTCATTGACGATTTGTTATTTCGTGTGTTGTTTTGTCGTCAATGCGTTCACATTTGTAAACTGAATTGTGACTGAATTAACGATTCCTTATAAATTACTTTTTGACAAAAAAATGTAACGACTCCAATTTTTGTTAAAACTCAAGTTTGCTCTTCATCTAATTTACATGCCCTTAAATATAGGATAGATTCCATTTAACGGAGCACTGAATGATTCAAGATTTTAGATGTATATATCGACGTGTGTGTGACGGCTTAGAATAGCACCACTCCATCTCATCCCGTGGGTGTCGTAAAAGGTGACTAAAGGATTAGCCGAAGAACGGACAGCAGTGCCCTTCGAGTAATTATCCACGATCATACTGCGATAGCCAGCCCGCCTGGCGTGGCGATTATGGGAAATCCCACCAATTATGGCAGAACAAACGAAACCTTATTAACATTAGTCCCCGGCGACCTCCTATTCCTGGCTCCGATAGTAACGGTCATAGTAACGGCGGTGAAGAGGGTGCTATAGTTAATCTCAGGCAGCGGATTCAGCTACCATAACCAACCAACACTGGTCCTGGCAACCTTCAACACGTGCACACTGCGAACTGACAAGATAATTGTCGAACTCGAAGAGGAATTGAGCAAGTGACGGTGGGATATAATAGGCTTATCTGAAGTCCGAAGAGAGGAGGAGGATATAATAATCCTTAAATCCAGTAACTTGCTCTATTTCTGGGATGGCGACCGACAGTCCCAAGGAGGTGTCTGGTTTATCGTCCACAGGCCCTTTGTGAACAACATGGTGAAAGTCCAGACGGTATGAGTCCTGACGGTATAACGAAAAACGAGATAGACTTCATCATGTCGACGAAAAGGCTCATATTAATGACGTCCCTGTAATCAATGCGGTCAAAACCGGCAGCGATCATAATATGGTACGAGGCACATTTAATTTTAATTTGAAATTCGAAAGATCTCGACTGATGAAATCTACGCTCCACCTAGCACCGATCCAACTCCAAAACACCGAAAGCTTTCAGCTGGAAATTCAAAACCGTTTTCATTGCCTAGAACACAGCGTGGACAATTAAATGACGGGTTCGTGGAAACTGTCCATACGGTTGGGTCCAAGTTCTTTAAGACCCACCGTACAAACAGAACTAAAAAGCCTTAGTGTGAAGGTATTCTTCTTCAAACAAGGTGACAATACTTTATTGAAGAAATATAGGTCCAACTCACTTTTAAGCCTTGGTTATAAGCTGTTTTCGAGAGTTATTACGAACAGTTTCGCTCGCAAGTTCGACGACTTCCAGCCTCCTGATCAAGTCAGTTTTCGTAAGGGCTTCAGTATCGTAGACCACATACAAGTTGCAAGTTATACAGAGGACCCTACCCCTAACCTACCCCTTTGTTTAACGTTTCTGGACTACGAGAATTCGATTTGATTGAGACCTGGGCTGTACTGCAACACTGGACAGTCTTACCAAGTTGACTACAGGTACATCGTAGTGTTGAAGTTGTTGTATGACAACGCTACTATGTCAGTTCGACTATCGTTTGTCGTTGTGGCAATCTTTAGGGGAAGCCTATATCCAGCAGTGGACGTCTTTCGGCTGAAATGATGATGATGATGATATTCTAAATAATATATAACTATTGAAAAATCAAAAACCATCATTTTTTTTATAAATTTAAAAGAAATGATTTGCTATCTCATCATATATTACCAGCTGCGGTGGCATAATGTTGATAATGATAAGCTATCAGTTATCACCACTCAGAAACGACACTGTCGTTCTATATTTAAAGACTCATTTCAAGATGGCCGTGTTTATATACACGGTATTAGCATACGGGGACAGGTATTGTGTGTTAATTTTAAGTTGGCCGTTAGACTGATAACAGTATATTTAGCCCACCAATTTTAGTAAATTAAGAAGGCTCCTAGTTCTAATAATACTTAATGTATACGAAAAAAAAGACAAATATAGGATGGCAGTAGTGGATATAGATTTTATGATATAAATATATTTGCCTTAGGTCCTTTATCCAGGGATAAAACAAAGAAATATGTTTTTATGGACTCGCTACCTCATATCAAAGAAATATCGACATGAATTCTTAAGCCACGTTTACACTGAATGAGTTTGCGCATATGTTTTTAATATAGTACTGTGAATAAATTCACTACGAACAAGCGATGACTGAATTATCACTAATATTAGAAAGTTCAAGAGATTGTTTGTTTGTTTTAAAGTGGTAATAACTGGAACTATAAGTCAGATTGGATAAAAATAAGTTATAGCCTATTTATTGAGGAAGGTTATAACGTCGAATGGTAAGCTGTTGGTATGTAGGCAAGTACGGTAAGTGAGAATAACGATAAGAAGCTACACGGGAGCGTTGGCGGCGCAGCGTCAAAGTTATTCGAATAGATTTAACACGGATGAAACCTAGTTTATCTTAGGAACACATCTAGTTTATTATAATAATTCAAACCCGCTTGTTATGAACAAAGTGTTAGATTTTGTAGTAAGCTTCCTTTTCCTGAACAAAGAATGTTATTTTCATCATCAAATGGAGAACTGTTTTCGTATATACAAAAACGTAATATATTATACGTGTAGTAATAATGTAGTCACTCGCGTGGAAAACTAAATAACAACAATATAGTCCAGATATTATAACGCCAACCTTGTTAGATGCCAACGTTAGATAGCAAATATGCGAATTTGCGATACGGTTTTTCAAATAAAACAAAATAAATCGTCAGCTCCATTTCCTGTTAACATATATATATCAAGGTTGAATGATATTATGAAACATGTTATATAATAAAAACCAAAGAAAAAAAAACTAAATTCGAGACGGACAATTCGTTTTTACATAAATTACAATGCGCTTCAATTTTATTATAAACCGAATGAAAAACAAAACTTTACAAACAAGAAAAATGTGTACAATAAAATAATTGTAAACGTGAACAAAATCTCCCCCGCGTTGTACATACTTTTTACCAAATAAAACAAAAAGAAAACTTACAGAATCAAAGAATCACGAACTCAATCCAAGAAAAAAAAAGTAATTTTCAACAGAACACTTCCTATTTTTTCACATTAATTGAAAAAAAAAAATAACCCATATAAAGCCTTGTAAGTTCGAAATGTCAAAATTTAAAATTCGAACGCCAATATTGTCGGCGATTCGACGTGCGGTTAGCAACTGAATGACCATTTAGCGAGATATGTATACGTACACTTTTACACAGTTGTAATTGTTTATTAATTTTAATGTCAACTTTAACTTCATTAGTATAAAGTTGAAAATCAACAGAATGTACGTTTCGAGTGCTTTGTCAAACCATGCAAACGCGTTCAAGTATTGAGGTCAGTGACGTCTTTTTTCTGCGGCCAGATAATTTCACTGAAGTGAGCTAGAATGATCAGTGCATCGATGCGTTAGAACGAGACGGTAGATGGACGAAACCATAGTGTATAAGTCTGTGGTCATACCCATTCTATTATCGTTGTCATTTAGATGTGAACCAAAATGTTTTTAATATAAATCGCTTAAATAATATATTTTTCCAAATGTTTCTACATTTAGCAAGAAAGCTTGATACATGATTTTTTATCTCTATCTTCAATGAGTTCCGAAAGGGCCGTCCATTAATTACTTAAGCTAAAAACGAAGGGAAGGGGTTAATAAAAATCTCACCCAAACTTTTTAACTATATGTCGTCGATAGTCATCTCATTTAAATATATACTATCATCTCGATAAAACAAATATATTATATGAATATTAGCTCAATCTGTGAAATCATTTAGAAGTTGTAGAATCATTAATAGAGGCTTACAAGATTTTTATATATATTTAATGGTTAACGTATGAAACTGCCGATTTTTAATATTGACTAGTGTGAATATCAGTATCTTTCATTCTACTTTAGATTGCAAAGTCATATTAACTTTGTAATATTTAAAACCTAACTCGATAAGATAAATAATCTGCAAATACTTATTTTAATACTAAAAGTACCAAACAATATAAATAGCACATACAGTTACAAATGCATAGGTTTATTCAAATATTGTAAGGTATTTTTCTTTTATGCCAAAGGGCGCAAACAGGCAGACGGCCCACCTGATGGTAAATGGTCACAGTCGCATATGGACAACTGCAACACCAGGGGCATTACAGCCATGTTCCTGACCTTGGAGACTGTATTACATGTTCATGACCGCGCCGAGTAGTAAAGTAGGGTAATGCCGGTCACCTAAGAAAAACCGACTTTTAATCAATGAATAATCAACTTTTATTAAATAATCTGACATGAAATATAAACTTTAAGTATTCTTCTAACATAGTCACAACCATTGAGATCAATATTATTTAAACATTTGGCACAATAAGCTATTAAAAAAAAAGTAGTTTTGACCGGTATTGCCAGACACGGTGGGTAATTCCGGTCGGCAGGTTAGCAATACCGGTCTAGCGGCACAAATCACAAACGTAGCCTTTAGGAGACTCAAAACCCGTGCACTCGGCATGAGCCCAACTCCCGCACTGAACGCACCTGTACCAAAGCTCATTATTCTGGCCATAATCATCACATAACATGCACTTGTTTTCCTGATCTTCGACGTCAGTGTCTTCATCATCATCGCACACATCAACCATATCGATTTCAGAGTCTGATGAAGACTGATGGTTATTCTTATCATGGAGAACTTTTTTTTTCACCTTTCTGATAGGAGATTTAACTGATATTTTTTTGCTGCCTTTTTTTATAGTTCTTTTAGGTTCAAATTTATTTTCTTTTTTCTTTTCCCTAGTTGCTCTTCTTACTTCTTTTTCTATCAAAGCTTCCTTGTTAGGAGTGCTTGTGAGGATTGTTGCATGTTGTTTTCGAGAGATTTCCAGCTTTTTCTTTGTGTTTGAAGGTCTCTTCGGAACTGGTAAAAGATCTTTGGCAGTGACTCCTGAAGTTGAAGGAAGACAATGGTCTATTACCGGTTGCAAAATAGAGGGTGATGTCACAGCACTATTTTCTGGAGCTATTTCAATGTGATCGTTGAGAAGTGATGGTGAATTCGGTGCAGTTAAAGGTGGATCTGTGCTAAAAGGGATGACTTGAGCGTCTGGAGTTTTGTTATCTATGTCGCGCCGTTCTTCAGACGGCAGAATCATCAGTTCACTGCTGTTCAAAATTTCTGCAGCAACAAAGTCTTCATCTGTGAACATGTCTGGATTCAGAGGATATATTCCAGTAGCAGCAAATCCTGCTTCAGCTTTAGGGATTGTCGCTACCTTTTGGTATGCTTTTCTGAAAAGCGAAGCAATGTGGTTTTGTGTGATCTTCATTCCCAGTTTAGTTTTCATCAAAAGATTACAGACATACATTCTTGTTTGTAAGCAGCTTTCAATGGACCATAAATGGTCACATCCAAAGGCTGCATTCGGTGGGAGCCGTGCGGTGGTAACGACAGCATTATTATGTTGTTCTTTTTGCAGAATTCATAAGATCTCAAAGAGATATGACTGCTATGGTTATCAAGTATGAGTAGTATTGGTTCATTTTGTGATGGTTTTGTGAATTCCGCAAAATGCTTTAGCCAATCTGTAAATAGGTTTTCATTGATCCACCCATTCTTCGAGCAGCGGTATATAGCGCCACGTGGACCATCGTATTCCAAGGCTGGTGAATGTCTCTGACGAGGATAAATAAACATTGGAGGAAGGTAAACCCCCGTAGCATTTACTGCACACACAGCTGTTACATTCTTTCCTCTTTCACCGGAAGTCAAAGAGCCCACACGTTTTTGTCCTTTTTGAGTGATAATTTTCCCTGGGTCTTGCACAGAGGAGATACCTGTCTCGTCGACGTTATAGATATTCCTTGGTAAGAACTTATATTTCTCCATCAATGTTTCGAGCAGCTTGAAAAATACAGTAACTTCATTCTTGTTAAAAGCTGTAGCTCTGTTCAGACTCGTTCCTTCTGCTTTTCGAACAGACAAGCTATTTCTTTTCATAAATCCTTGAATCCAAAATTTTCCGGCCATTCTAAGATCTTCATTGAAATTATGCTTCACGTTATTTTTGACTGCGTACTCATATGCCATTTTACGTATCTGAATTGAGGTGCAGCCATAAAATATCTTACCAAGGAATTTTATCTGGTCTGCCATTTCCGCTTCTTGCTCCTTCGTAAATACTGGATTTCTTCCCAAAGATGGTAATTCACAGTTCTTGTGTTTCAGTCTTTCTTGGAGGGTTGAAAATGGGACGCCACAAGTCCGAGCTGCCTCTCTTATTGCTGTTCCATCTTTAACGAGTTTGAATGCCTTACTCAAATCATCTTGGTTCCATTTTACTTTCAATCCTTGGCTCCTTCTCCGAGTTCCCGACATCCTATAAAGAAAAATAAAATGAACCAAAAGTAACAAAATTGAAAAAATCAATGATTGCGTTGCTGGTAATACCGGTCAGCGTGACCGGCATTAGCTACCTGTACATTTTTTAAATTAACAATTTTTTTTTTTAAAACCTTATCCACTGTGCTTGATATCTATCATTACATGAGTAACTACATATTTGAACGACTAAAACAATCACTGACAAAAGAAGAAACACAAAAATAATAACACTTACCTCTTATATTCCGCGGCTAAATAATAACAAAATGTGGGCACGAAATAAACTGACGTGCGGTCTTCAGCAACGCATGTTCGCAACTGCGTGGGGGTGATGTGCTGGCGTCGGGAACACTTGCGCCACCCTCTACGTGTGTGTGCGTAAGCGTAAACGCTTTTATTGGGAAGATAGTGTGGTGACCGGTATTGTCACCTGACCGGCATTACCCTTCTTTACCCTAATTGTAACTAATAAAACAATTTGACAACACCGATATCCAAGTACCAGTAAAATACGAAGTTAATACACGACAGGCATTAACCGAATCATTGAAAATACCACGTAAAAATAACTTTTATGGCAGGCGTACCATATCTTTCACAATACCTAATACTATAAATAAAATACCAATATACGTTAGAGATTCAATAAATAGTACATACTTAAAACACGCCTCTTTCCCAACGTGGTAGACAGAGACCACGTCCTTCCACGTGCTACGATCCTGACATACAACTTTCGTTTCCTCAACATTCATCAATCTTTTCATGCATGCTCGTCCGTTTAGAGTGCTCTTGTCCTGACCTTTCTTCAAAACGTCCCCGATTTGATCGTGGAACGTTCGTCTAGGCCTTCCTCTCCCAACGTTCCCAATTACACTCATCTTATAAATCTGTCTAGTCAATCTTCTTTAATCAATAAATAGTTCAAACATCAAATACAAACTTAAAGAGTACTACGTCAACTTGATAATAGTACAAGTACATAAAATAACAATGAAATATTAACTGACCGTTTCACTTATACTATACCTATACTATAAACAGCGGGTTGAATAATACCTCAGGCCATGGCATGCCAAGACAAACCCCAGAGGATTAATAGGATGCCTAAGTAAAGTAATTGTAAAGAAAAATTATCGGTGAAAATAAAATAGACATTATTACATTAATTTAATTTGAATATGATATATTTTTTTAATAGTTTGTTCATTTGTGCTCTTTACCTTTCGATTTTGCAGTGATATCAGTGTCTGTGACCAGAATACGAATACGAGTACAGTCGTGGCACCAACGTAGCACAGACGGCACGCAATATCAACGACCTGTATGGACTAGGTGCCGCAAGTGAACGCACGAAAACTTTTTTGGCTTAATCGCTTCCGTTTTGGAAATTTCGATCTCAACCATAAGTCCTGTGGCCAACCGGAAACGAAAGTCGATAACGATGAATTGAAAGCTGTAGTTGCAGCAGAATCATCTTAAACTAAGTCGGAATTAGCAACAGCCTTCAACGTAAGTGATAAAATGATTCTGCATCATTTACGTCAAATTGGCGTCCGTATGAACTCACTGAACAACAACAACAAAATCGCTTCGAAGCTTGCTTTAACTTGTTAATAGCCATTTACGATCTTTGACTACATGGTCACTTAAGATCAGGTGTGATTATCGTCAAATGCTTAAACAAGCTGCTAGGAAGTCTTCACTATTGTTATATTTATCTCTTTCCAATTTAACATGTTATATTAATTACTTATTGCACTTTACCTAAAACCTTTTTAACCAAATATTTCGTATATATAAAAAAAAACTCTATTTTAGTATCTAATTCCACATATTACTTACAAATTGGACTCCTTAGGATAAGTTCTATTTTCTTTACTTTTAAATTATACATTAAAAATCTACAAAATGTTTATATATAATACATCTCTGTAAGTATAAAACGGCATTTCTATAGATTGGCCTCAGCTGCGCTTCAAGTAGATACCGCTCTACCCATAAATGACAGCTCCTAGAATACGGCAATTTAATTTTTTTTTTGAACTGACTATACTGTTAGCCACAAGGGCCCTGAAGCCTCAAACGGCTTTTACAGCTTCACCCGGGCTTGGGGGCAACTTAAAATAGTAATGTGTAGTGCCTATTTGAAATGAAGCTTCTCAACGTGACAGTATTGTCGGTATGACACTGGCTCGAGTACGCCAAATCGGCGTAGTTTTGATTTTCGCTTTTTTTATAGTACGCCGACATTGTCTAATAGAAGCGGTGCGGAAACCACAATTAATTTGTGCTTATTTCATTATAATTATATTTTTAGGGTTCTCCGTTGAAAGATCAAATGTAGTAAATGTTTAAAAACTTGTTTTGCAATTCATAAACAAAGTACTTAATAATTTAATGGTTTGTAAATAATAAAATAAATTAACAATGACCTTCTATATCAATCCAGTCAGACAATTAATTAACAATGTTACATATTCTGACAAAATGGAACTATCTATTTCTTTATTATTAACTAATAACAATCCGAAAAATTTGTTAGAGAAATTAGTGTTTCCAGAAATTTATTACTAAATTTCAAAATGGGAGGAGAGATACAATAATAACACCATGAAATATTAAAACTTAATATAAGTCTGTTATTTCTGAAAGTTGCTATTCACGCTATAATATCTTAAGACCACCTTCTCCTGCGGCATCTCAAGCCTAGGCCCGTTCCTCTGATATGTAGCCCTTGAGCCAGTGACACTGCATTCACTAGACATCAACATACAATCATTACATTGTACTTCCAACATGCACACCACTCAGCTACATAGGTTCTGTAAGGGACTATTTTTTTTTCTTTTTTTTGGCTAGTTAGTGTAGACCAAAATTGGCAGATTACTAAATACATATACGCATGTTTCTTCCTTCCTCCTAGAAGGCAGAAACACGTGTATATGCCAGTTATATGTAATTACGGTTACGGAATTAGACAAATCGCGATGTCTACATATAAAGCCACAACCCAAGCCGAGGTTCGGCCAGTTTGGCACCTTTGCGCTTGTTGCCACGCTTTCGCGGTTGAGTGCCGCTAAGCAGGCTTAGAGTCAGATCAAAAAAAAGGCGGAATGCATCACTTTCCATTTGTAAGAACTTCTTCTTTTTCTACTCTTCAGAGTTCAAACAACGCTTTAATATTGTGGTGGCTTCCTCGTTAAAACTGACCAAGGACCAAGGTTATTATTGTAGCTACTTAAAATTCATGCTTTTAGTTAAAAATTTAAAATTCACTTTACTTGTATGAAATAACCAAACTATATTACACTAAATGCAATAAACATAACATAATATCGGGTCAAATAACGTACGTTTACAAATTATAATATAAATCAAAATATGATAGGTTACGATCCCGCCAAATAAAAACCTGGTAAAGTGTTATTAAAATACAAAGAATACGTACTACGCATTCAGAACTAAAAAAACTTGTCTAACCCACATTATATCACGTATTTATGACTCAACATAATGCATATCACAAGAAAAATAATTTATTTATATGTATATGTTTTTATTAATCATATACTGTCGGTAATACAAAATGGCGACTTAATGCTTTGGAATAAATAAGTTAAAATAGTTTAAAAAACTAGATAGACGCTTTAACTAGGCACGAAAAATTATAAAACTTTTTAGTTTCCAAACCCAATCTATTTGACTTGTCAAAACGAATCATATGAGAATAAACTCGAAGGGTTTACTAGTAACCACTGAAGAGTTCCAATATCCACCTCCTGGCTCCATCACCAAATCCTCGTTACCAAGCCTAATCTATTGGAATTGTCAAAACAAATCATATCAGCCCAAACTCGAGAAGTATTTAGTAGGAGCCACTGATGTGTTCCATTATTCACCTCCTGGCTCCATTATCAGATCAACTCCAAGATACCAAATTATAATGCTGTTATCCGAACTACATATAATTACATACAAAGTTTAATTTCGATACGACAATTAGAAGTAGGTTAAAATTGACTTATAAGATTTTATTACATTGTTAGTTAGTTACAAGTGAAGCTAATATAAGCGTGTTAATAAATGAGTTTTGGTGTGAACTTGATTAGTTGTTACATTTTCATTTTTCATCTTTTATAATGGTGTTGATTTTTCTATATTATGTTACTTTCATGGGATTTTACGTGATTTACCTACTTTGGTTATTATTCTCATACGGTACAGTAAAATAAATGTTACTCAAACGTGTCAGACACAAAATGTCTTCCTAAAAGTTGTAATAAATCAATCTCACCACTTTACTCTATGCTTTGACAATTTTTAAGCGGGTTCTTGTCATGTAGTTTTTATTCATAAATATGTGTCATATGATCATATACTGTGTAATATTGGTGGAATTTTGCATAATACAGCTAAGTTAGTGTGCAAAAATGAAGTGGAGTTCAAAATGTCCATGTAATAAATACTCCATAGATAATTTTAAATAATTGTACCTTTTTGTTAGAACTGTGGTGTGCTATCCGCTCCGCTAATGAACTATATATCGCGGTACATTATGTGACGTCATACTACCACCACCGCGCCTCATGGCACCGAGCGATACGAGGTGCGCCTACGTTCAGGACGTTCAGAGCGAGACGTCGATACCGCCATTATAACTTTTTAATTTTATTTTCTGTATATTCTCGCAATAAATTAGTTCTTAAAGTTGCCTAAGTATTTATTATTAGTAACTAATTCCCCACAGAACACTGAAATCACCAGAAGGCACTAAGTTAGTAAAAAAAAACAATCACATAATTGATATTGGCAGTAATAATCCTTAATAAAATGAATTTGTTGCCAAAGAAGAATAAATAAATAGAAGAACATGATTTCACCGAATTAATATTGCATTATACGTTAAATAAATAATCGGTCAATCAACACTGAACATAAATCATTTTGCTACTGACATTGGCAAATAATTCTTCGTCAATAATTAAATATAAATAAAAGAGGTTCTTCTTTTTTATTTAATGGCAACTGTATTCATCCGCAATTCTACCAACGTCACGTGAATATTTTTCTAATTATTCTTGTAATATTCAAACATATCTTTAACGCGATGGTGGCTACCTTGTTAAAATTGTTCAGGGAGTTGTTGTGGCAATTTAAAATGCATGTTTCTAATTAATATTTATAATACGCATCATTTGTGCACAAGTATCCAAACTACGTTTTGTAAAATTCCGTCAAAATTAGATTAAAAATTAAATATTATATAGGATTATTACGAATAAAAAAATAAAACCACCACATGATAGATTAAGAACACGCCAAAAACGTGCCCATAACAATATATAATAATTCACACGAGTATTTTATCTGGTTTGTCTTTATGGTTCATTTTGACTTTTTTACCTGAGTCAGCAACAAGTATTCCTGTTTTCTGTGGAATTATAGCTGGTGGTGGTGTAGGCATTGACGGTGGACTGGTAGGTGGGTCCTGCGGTAGAAGATTGGTGGCAGGTTGGTAAACTGTAGCGTTGACCTGACCTGTAAAGTTCACCGTTTTTGATGAAATTTAAATGTTCTACATATTAGTCATAATATTTCGTCTAATAAAGAAGCATGCAAAGGAATAATAATGTAAATTATCTTTAATAATTTAAAAACAATTTAGCTGATTATTATACTCCATACATTATCTTTTATATTATTTAGGTACGTACTCTCGTCGTGAAGTTCTAAGAAAATCAAAATATCTTATTTATTTAAATAAATAGTCTAGGATAGGTAATGTTAGTTAAAGTTAAATTTAATGGTCTTCTTAAATTGTGAGATACAATGTTTATTCGAGAGATTTTACTCTTATCATAGACCCTATGGATTGGCATAATAACATTGTGATGTCGGTTTTTTGCATTGTTAGTTGATTCGATTACTGGCACAGGTATGCTTTTTAAAGAATCTGTGAATGCAAATATTCTAATTAAAAAAAAAATGTTTCGTTTGAGTAAATTTGCTATCTTCAATATTTAATGTACTTTTCTTCCATGTCCCATTCGTTTTTTCTATTCTGTATAATCCACAGTTACAAGTATGTTTAATCTATACTAATATAATAAAGTGGAAGAGTTTTTTGTTTGTTTAAGCACGCTAATCTCTGTAACTACCAGTCGGATTCGGAAAAATATTTTTGTATATGATTGCCAGATTCATGTGGAATAGTATAGGCTAGACCTCTTAGCTAGCCTTAAATATTTATTTTTGTTAAGTCAGTTGGACGAAACCGCGTACCTGAACTGCTTTATCCGCGTGCGCTGACGTAATGGTTAGTGATACGTAAATATAATGTTCTACAAAATTATTGCTTCTTAGTACATCTAAGAAAAAGTCCGCGATACTATATGCCTATCTCTTATACATAACCCACTATATGATATTTTGTGTTTTTTTTTATTGAAAATTGAAAAGTGATTTATGGGCATTGTAACAAGGCATGGCATATTAAATCTTACGAACAAAAGTTACTTCATCATCAAGACAATTTTATGTGTTTTGCATGTTATTTGGACGAATGGTTTGGGAGATAATGTAAAACTAAAATAAATGGACACTCGGCTCGGGCCTATGACCTATAGATGTAGTGGTGCGTCCGAGCTGTGTGAGTTGTGTCATAACCCTGCCCGCCAATAACAATATTGTCTATGCTGAAGTATTATAAATCATTCATAAGCGATTTCCTTTAAATTATACGTTGGTGAAACCGCGAGTACAGCTAGTTTAATTATATTAATGTTACTTAGTTTTCCATTTTTTTGTGCTTTGTACTTAATAAATACTACCTATAGTTTGGTTACGATATAGATATAGAAAAATCATAGCTTAAATTTGTATCATTGTTAAGTAAATATTTGTTTATTGGTCAAAAATTCTTTTGTACAACAAATAAGGACACTTACTTGGAAATTGTTTTCTATGTAAAGAATCGTTTGGCGTGTCCATAACTGTGAGGTTTTATTGAAAACTTTGAGAACTGTAATTAAACACTTGTTTGAAAAAAGTTAAAAATATTAAAACCTTTTTGAAATTAAATCTAACACATAATTAATTTAATATACCTAAAATTGAATACGACGATATGTGTTGTTTGCACCGTTTTCCGGCAAATTGCCGACTGCCGAGTACAGGATATGACTCGAGTTTATTAATAGTTGTTATTTAAAAAATTGCATTCGGTCAAATATAGTCAAATTGTGGTAAACCCCTCTTATCAGTAAAAAATCGTTGGCTTGGCAACGTAACGAGTGGTATTACTGTTGTAATTGTTATATTCAGATAATTTCTCATTATTGAGAAGTAAAAAAATTGCCAATTGTGTGTCGGGTCACGCGTAGTGCAGGGTTCCGTAGTTGCCCGTCACAATATGCAGACTTGAGGATAATTCATGTTACACCTGGCAGGAGTCGGGCCGGGCGCCGGCCGGGACACGTCCAAAACATTTATAGTATACTTTTGTATGAAGTAATTCATGCTACACCGAGGCCAGACCGGAGCCCTGCCACCGTGCCCAGCCGGGGCCGGACGTTGGGTCGTAACTTATAGCTCGCATTTTTTTTAAATGAATTGACATTTCACTTCAGTATTGTAATGTGTCAAGACGGCTATTATAGCGATAGCGTGGTGTAATAATAAATCACACCACTATATACATTACGTCTATTGCGTTCATTTAGAATCTATTAAGGGTTAGACACTCACTTAATGTGTCAATTTAATAGATTTTATAACTATGCATATTTCACTAGACTAGATCAAACGACTAAATCCTTTTAATCTTCTCACCATGCCTGTATTATTGAGGAGATGGACGTTGACATACTTCTATCGTATAATATATATATATATATATAAATATATAATTAGTGAATTTTTTGACGTTTAAAACCACCGTTATAGGCCTACGTTTAGATCTATTCCGAGTCTGCCTTAGAGAAGAGGACTTCGAGGATATTTTCAGTCTATAAATTAAGGTCTGTTGAATATTATATACGTATATCTAGAATATAACTTCAGATAAGAATAGACAGGAGAAGAGAAACTAGGAACGGAGACATAACTTATCAATAGAATTGTATTGCTATTAAACTTCATGTATTGTCTAACGTTGTCTAAGTTTCTAATGTCCGAAGTGTTCACTCGGACGGTAGTCTCAGAATCAGTGGGCTGTTTCAGAAACTTAGCCGTATAACTTACTATCATACGGCTACCTAAATGCACCCATCTTAACTCTGGGGTGTGTGGAGTGTGAGGCATCCGTGGAAGGCCGACAAACCAGACCCTAAGTGCTGGAACTTTATTTATATTATGATGAGATCAGAGGATAGTTACGACTTAATGAAACAGGAGAGTATTTTATGAATGATTTATAACCGTTACTGGGTTACAAGCCGTAACATTAGCTTCTAGATTCCCTAAAAACGGGAGTTACACACTTTATGAGAGTCTATAAATAATATTCGCATAGTGTCAAAAAATATGTTTAAATCATCACCGTCTATCACTTACCATCTGGTAGACTGAGAAATACCACAATGAAAAATTTATATTCTACTCTTTTCTTATATTCTTTTTTGCTAAATTGACCTCGCGAAATCTTATGCCAGTGTCAATGTTTCATGATAATGAAGTTATTTTGTAATTAGAATTCAATTCAATACCTTTCATTAACTGTTCCTCTTACTTTCAATGTCTCAGGTAATGTATTCACAAGTAAGTATATTCAACGTTGTCAAGGATAGTTATAGTAAATTGGTGACCAAATTCCTACAACATTTGAAATTCTCGTGACAACTGGAAATTGACGTTTTTTACTATTGATTTTTACAATGACCGAACTATGCCATCAAACTACCAAATAGTTAAATTAAATTTGTGAATTCAGAATAAAGTATTACATAATCACAATTGGTTCATTTCAATAATTCTGGCTGGAAAAAAATAAAGGTGGCATATTTTTATGAGATAAAATAAAAATAAAAACAACAGATTGATTGCCTAGTTGATAATCAGTTATTGAAAATTAATACTAGTGAAATTACATAAAGACAATTATGCAGATTACAAAGCTCTTAATGGGATGATATGTAGGTTTGAGGCACTTGAAAGACCCATCTATGAAAAGGGCTCTAATTTCACATTGAGCTATGCCTTCGCTGAAGTGATATAAAAATAAATAGTTTTAAATCAATTGGAATATTTGTCCCAAGCAGACAAACTAACAATTTTACCGCATTCTCATGTGGTGTTAAGTGACGATGTGGCCAAGTATGGTAACACGCTAAGGCTAGTGAGGGGATTAGCTCTCAAGTGTATCTGCCGGAACATACCTAGCTAGGTAGCTAGCCAGGCGGGCATTATAAATTACGATCATGTTATGGTTTCATCACGACGTTTTCCTACACAAAAAGCTCAGGCTCACTGCAGGGATTCGAGCTCACGTCGATCGACGCGGAGTCCGTACATGCTACCACTGAGCCATTATTGCTTCAACAAGAAAGTGAGTTAAGTTGTGTTGGTATGCAGTACTGAGCTAAGTTTCAAATCGCTCACCAGAAAGTTAAATCGATTGCAAAATTTGTACCGAACAGACATACAGACCTCATATCTACTATATTAGATGTGCTTAAGATTTTAAAAGGAAAAATGCACTGAGAATGAATTTCCCAGGAAAAATATTAAATACAATGGCTACGATAAAAAATCTGTTAGATGTAATTGTTGGATTTTTATACAATTTTCCGCGGGGAAATCACAATTTTTAATTTTAACATATTTAAGATAAACATACCTAGTTTGAAGGTTTGAGGCCCCACTTTTTGTATAACTTTTGGGAAAATACCATGCATAATTTGTTACTTATATGTGTAATTCGTTACATATGTGTTTTTAAATAAATAATTTAATAATTATTACTTATGACACACACATATTGTGTCCGTGATTTCTCCCGCATTAAATTTCCATTCCACTTCTGAGGGTCGTAGCGTGAAGTTAAGCTCCTTCATTAATAAGCGGGCAATGTAACGCAAAACATATTTTTTCAAATCTGACTCGATCTACATGAGATTAGAGCGTTGGAACGTACAAACTCTTCAACTTTATAATAATACTAGCGGTGCCCGCGGCTCCGCACGCGCTTATTACGCAATAATTATTGACTTCTCTTAACTTTATTTTTAGTGTTATTTAATTACTTTTGTATACAACTAAGGTGTCAAATAATATTACGATCCGCTTGTTGGTAAGTGGCTAAGTATCACTAGCGAGTGGCTAACCTTGAACCCCCTTCTCCGAGGAGCTCTGGAAACCCTACTCACTGCAGGAATACAATACAAGGTAATTTGGCTGCTGGAGATATTTTGAGATGATATAATACTTACATACTAACTGTATTCAAAGTTTAATTAAAATCATTTCGGAATAGATACAAATGTAATTTTTTGATTTATTTTTATGATTTCTAAAAGTATTATTGATATTTTGTATAATCTGTCAATTTCGAAATGAACTAAATGTATACAAAATTTCATCGAAATAGCTTGAGATTTTTTTACTGTTTCTAAAAGTATTATTGACGATTATTATAGTTTTCCAATGACATAATTATACTGTCGGTGTAGAAAAATTAATAAAAATTGGTCAACCCGTGTCCGAGTTAAATCCAGAAAAATATATGAAAAAATATTGTCATATCTGATCATTTTTTTTAAATTATAGATTTTACATAACGATGTATCGGAACACATCTATAAACCTATAGGCAACAGAATTTCAACTTGAACTTAGGAGTGATGACCTAGGCAAACATTAGAATACCTGTACCCTGCTATAACATATAATAATAACTTAAGGTTCCATACATATTTTCCATCACCAAATATTCAGACTTCTTATAGAATACTTATTTTCTCAATTTAATAATATTTCTAACTTACTTTCAATCATACTAAATGGTGTATGTACATACACCAAACGCCTACGGAAAACTAATAGCAATTTATCGCATTTATAAGACAGTTGTATTTTTACGAGAATGTAGGAGAACCAATCAAAATATAAATTACTTTAAAATATCAGGTTTTTTTTTAGTTTGGCGCTTTGGTTGGTATAATTGAAACTGCGCGCATATCTTGTATCGGGAGTTACGGATTCGAATTAATAGACGGAAATATTTTAATTTGATTACCTAAAATAATGTTGATTTATACACTGTTAAAAAAATATCTCTAAGATGAATTTATACTGTTATCATTAATGGCCAACTCCTTCATGTAGCTAGCACGAGGAATGAGACTTTGGGAGTTAGTTTGTTTTTTTTGTTGTTACGCCAAAGAAATATATCTTCTTGCTCGTGTACATAAGTAACTTGTACGTGTACATTTTTATATACCTATATATATTACATTTCTACATAATTAGATTTTAAGTGACGATGTGGTCGGAGTTGTTGGTACACCTATAGATGCTTCGCAACAGAATGTCAACGTCAAATAGGTATAGGCAATTTATTAGTTTGTCTAAGAATAGGATATCTATCTACTGCTCCATTATCGAAATGTCACGTACTCGACCAATTTAACGCTCAATTTGTTGAACGAAAGGGGTTGAGACGCGGTAGATCGGTTCGTTCGGACGCGCCCCAACTTACAATTAGGTGAAGGGAAAAAATACGTTTAACAGCTTCTATTCACTCCTTTAGTAGGTCGGGGTAAGTAGAGAAGATACTATTTTTAATTTTTTGCTTTGGTGAAAGATGATCAACTTCAGGATGGTAGGTAGCCAGCATCACGATGTTTTCCTTTACGTAAAGTCCAATTTCTATCTATGATTATAATTCAAGTTAGTCGCAACGCAGTACATACTATGTATAAATGGCATGTTTGTGACATTGCCATATACGCCAAATGTTTGTCCGAATACAACGAATACAGAAAACGACTTACCTTAGCTAAATGTCATATCCCTATGAGACATTCCCGATTCTACAGTTGTTTATTATTTTATACGATATATTCACAACGAACGATATAATCGAGGGTAGTGCATCCACACATCAAACGGAAAGGTGTCGACTATAAAAACGCCACAAACAGACGTGCGCAGGATTTATATAGCCGTTAAATTGCTATGGTGTTTCACACTGAAAGTGCGTGACGTAAATGTTTTTTTTTTTGTTACAATCTTCTATTATTTCATAATTATTTTAATAACAATAAGGTGGTAGGGCTCTTTCTAATGCCCGCCTGGCTAGCTACCACCCTCAAGTTGAAAATCTTTCGCCAAACACCAATAGGCGTGTTCCGACAGCTTGATTTGAGAGCCTGTTTTCCACTATAGGCTTAGCGTGTTATCACCTTGGGCCATAGCGTCACTTATGATCAGGAACATTGTGGCTACAAAAATAATACTTTTGGCTAACCATACAAATTTAGCCACAGTATTGTTCTTATAAAATTCAAACTAAGGGTGTTGGCATCTGTGACTAGTACAGATGCCAACGTTACATTTGTTGTTTTCTGAGCTTCTAACGTTTAATACCTAACATTAACTTCGTCAATAACATGCATTAGATTATTGTTGAGTATTTAGAACATATATGTACAACTTGCAATTTTCAATTTTCAATTATATTTTGTCAATAGATTTTTTGCATGATTTTGTATGTGTTCCAGTAAAATAAATATTATTAAAGTGAAACTTTCATTCTATCGCCCCAAAATTTTTCGTTCATCTATCGACAGTTGCATTACATTACATAGTCGCAAATAAAATTGAATTGTGTGCCGACCAGTCAAGGATTATAATCGTAAATCGGAGCTTAAAAAATTAAAAAAAGTTTCACTTGCATCGTGGTTTCATAAAACCTCGCAATTTTTTTTTATTATTATTATGGTGACCAAACAGCTAAAATACATATATATATATATATATATTAATTCATCTGTAGTCCTGTCTTTAGATCAATTTTTTTACCAAACTTCCTGATAGAATTATAGATTCCTTTATAGTCCCGATAGAGTATAGGGGTTAAATGACACTGCTCACATTTTTTTATCTATTTTAATGTTCGGAATTAATTCAAAACGGCTTGACCGATTTTTATGACATATTGTATACGGGAAGCATATGTCATGGCTCAATTACAGGCTATAGGAAATGTCTATAGTACTTTTGAAAAACGTTAAAATACATATTTAATTATCAATAGATTTTTGTAGATTTTGTACACGGGAAGTATAATTTGTCATTACTCAATTGATAGACTATATGTAATTGATAGACAATTACGGAATAAAAATAATTACTTTGTAATAAACGTGTGCGGAGTATCAATAGTTAAGTTATTATTTTTTTAACATCCAGACACAGAACTTAAAATCTATTCTGAATGGGTATCGAGAAGCGATCTGTTGCAAATCTTAACAGAAATACAATAAGTTATATTTAACATAATAAAAATACAGAAAAGAGTTTCGAATATCTCGAGTTAGCAAATAAGATAAAAAAACTCGACAAAAAATTCTTTATTAATTTAATTTTATACAAAATTGAATTTTGTTCCATCACAATATATGCATACTTTTTTTATTTATATTAAAAACAGCATGATTTATTGAATTACAAACCTATGCTATGCGTAAGTTGATTAAAAAAAACTAGGTGAATCGTGCGAATGTTTCGCATATTTTAGAATGTAAGCAATCTAACAGATGTCATGTTTGTTAAACAGCTTGTTAATAGATGACGCCTTGACAATATTTTATTAGCATCAACAGATGTAATTCCTAATGAAAAAGATTTTTTAATAATTATATTAAAGAAAACATTAATTTTGATGAACACTTAATGGATATATGGGGTTGCCAGGAAACAATATCTTTGAGAAATTGTAGTATACATAATATAAATTCAAATTAATAATATACTTTACTTAATTTAGGCACTAAGGAAGCACTTATGAACACTACTACAGGTTCGGAATAAAACGCAGTCATCGAGAAGAACCGGCAAGAAAGCCGATGGAGATTATCTTCTTTTTTTAATTTTCCAACTATTTAAATAATATTTACAGTTAATAACTTGCACACGTCAATATCATTCACATAATGATCCACCCCATTAATAAATAACCCTTTGACAGTAAAACTTGCTTGACATGGTCCTTGAACTCATTTTCTGTATAGAACCTAACACTATTACCTAAAAAAACTTTTATAGGTCTTACTAAGTCTAAAACACGGTACGAATAATTTATGTCTATTTCTAGTATTAAAACTGTGCTGGTCTTTGACAAAATCAAGCTTGTCAATTTTTTATGAATATTGATTAAATTATCAAGAATATTGCAATATTGATTGTGTTACACTAACATTAACTCATATACTAATATACATATTAATATATAACATATTGTGAATTCGAAACAAACGCTGCATCATTCCCGGTTCGTGTGAAAACCCCATAATATTCTCGGCAACAATGAATACGTCGAATTTATAGAAAACATAAAATTGCTAAGTGAAGTCAGCAATATGCCGTTTTTGATGACATGTTATAGGAGATTACCCACAATAAAATCCTCCCTCCATCCTTTTACTATTTCATTATGGACGTTACAAGGTTGATTCTATTTTCCCCAGCCTTCCTTACATTTCATGGTAGGATACTTTGTATGCTGTTTTTCCATACGGCGAAAAGTACTGGCTCACTTGCCGACCCTTGACTTATTTAATCTATTAACATTGACGTTTATTTATCACTAGCTGTGCCCGCGGCTGCGCTCGAGTGGACTACAAAATGCTGTCGATCGAGCACACGCGCGAGTCGTGCTCGTTTTCCGAATTATTTTTATTTGCGCGGAACCCTAATTATTTTTTAAAACTTACTTCTTATAACATCAGCTAACAATAAAATTGAATTGTCTGTTTGTAATGTCAAAATAACAGCTTTTTACTAAATGCATATGAAAGGAGATAACGGCACTTATAACAAAAAAAAACTATTTGTTAATTTTTTGTCTGTTTGTTCCGGCTAATCTCCGAAACAGTTAGACCGATTTTGACGGGACTTTTTTTATACGTAGACGTAGACGTAGTGGCCATAATCTCACCTAAAGTTAAGTGACGATGTAGCCCAAGATGATAACACGCTAAACCTAGTGGAAGACTGGCTCTCAAGTGCAGCTGCCGGAACACACCTATTGGTGCTTGGCGACAGATTTTCAACTTGAGAGTGATAGCTAGCCAGGCGGGCATTAGTAAAAGCCCTACCACCATGCTATGGTTTTCTCACCGAAAACTCAGGCTTCTTGCAGGGATTCGAACTCACGTCGATCGACGCGAAGTTATAAAGGCTTTCACTGAGTCATCATTGCTTAAAAAACTTCACGGGCAGATTATAAGGAGTAGATTATAAGGAGCATATTATAAGGAGTAACTTAGACGACTTTTATTTTCGATTCTCTAATCCACAGGAGCGGAGCTAGCTAGGAGGTAGCTAGTTTCTACCAATATGTTACAAACATTTTATGTACTGTTTCCAAAATCAAAATTAAAAAATACTTTATCTAATTTAGGCCCCAAGAAGACACTTATGAACGTCAAACACTATTACGCAGTCATCGAGAAGAACCAGTAAGAAACTCGATCGAGGTTATCTTTTTTTTAAATGTACAAACAATATTTACGGTTAATAATTTAACGGCTGCAATGAGAGGGAGTCACTAACAGAAATCACTATATATATTTTTGTCAACAAGATGCATGTTAAGAATGTCTTAGAAAAGCCTAGTGTATTTTATTTAAAATAAGTTTTTTTTTTGTAAGTATTTATACAAAAGGTGGAAAAGTATAAGGAATAAAATAAGTTTCACATTTCAAACCACACATTGTTCAACTCAAATATGATTTTGAAGATCATTAATCAAAAGAAAATAATAAGTTCAAAGGATAGATGCAAATGTAATGTCAGCAAATTGCTATCAGCAAAGCAATTTTAGCTGTTTTACATAGCTTATGCAGAATTGAGGCAGTTCCAAAACACTACAATGACTCTTAAAATTCCTTCCGAAGCTGTAAATGGAAAATCCCATCCTTGAAATTTGACTGCGATCATATTGATGAGTAACTACGAACCTTACTTATAGTATTGATTTTTATTTTTGAAATCATCTAAATTATTAAATCTAAATTATCATATGATATGAATTAACAAGTATTCATGCAGTTCATCTGATGTTTAGTGGTCACTGCAGCCTATAGGTATTTAAATTATTTAAAGATGAAAATTGTAAATTGAAGATAAATATTTTCTAAAATCTAGTTCTTAGTGAAAACGTTAAATGCGAAAAATATTTTTATAATAACTTCGACTAATTAAAAGAATCTACATCTCAAATAGACGTGAATAACGAAATCATTACCAGAGTTCTCTCGTTCATTAAGCATCAAGAGAGAAAGTTGTCAGGGTCCCCGAAAGCGGATGTAGTGATAAAAAATTTACTGTCTCCTATTTTCCGGCCATAAAATGTGGTCAATCTTATACCTAAGTGACGTGGGGTGTCCCGTTTTTATGTTTCTCATAACTCGGCCATCGCGCTTCCGTTAAGGTGGACTATTGCACACAAATTGTTCGTGTATTATTTTATTTTTATTTTACTATTTTTCGTTTATAACAATTTTATATCTTTCCGGTGAAACGACACAAATGGAACTGATTATTAATATTTCGTCATCTATTATTTATCCAATTTGTAAATTAAAAATCATTTATTCAATTTAGACCCAGAGAAGGAAGATACTAATGAACGTTAAAATACCTCCGGTTCGAAAACTAAAACGAAAACATCGGAGCTATGAGGAAACTTTTTTTTACTGTGCAAGTAATCTTTAGTGGATATTATAAAGAGAAGCCTTTTCAAGACATCACCATTATTTAGCTACTGATCGGACAAAAATAATCATTTGATAGTAAAACGGTGCCCTGGACTCTATTATACCTATTATAACCATCACACCGCTTCACAGTCCTGCTACACATCCTCAGACCACCTAGCTACTTCCTACATTTCTGGTGGATACGCAACCTTAAAGATAAATTAGGTGATTGACCATAGATTTTGAACTTGACAATATACTTAGGCATATATAAAATTCTCCTTTGTTGTTACGTGAGAAAACCCTTCATGCGTACCCTATCTGGGCTGCTTAAGTAAGGGTTATGTAAATTTCTGCTTACCAAAACTCCGCAGTATCCTTCTCAGACCTGTGGCTAGGCTATTGGAATCCATACATACGCAGCGTCAGCAAGTGGTCTCTACCCTGGGGCTCCGCCGCCATCGGAAGCAATTTCCAAAGAACACTGGAGAACGCGCGAACACAAGCGCCCTCCTTCGTCTTGGGTCTATATATACGCAGTGACGTATATTTATTTTCATTCAACTAAGGCGGCAAATGGGCTTACGGCCGTCTTGATGGTAAGCTACCGTAGCCTAGGGTTGCTTGTAACTCCTGAAGTATCACTAGTGCATTGTCGACCTAAAACCTCCTTTCCCAAGGAGCTCCATGGTAACCCTACTTACCGCATGAATAAAACACACAGTTATTCGACTTCGATCTTCTGTAGGGTGGAGGTATTTCACCAGTCGGACTGCCCCAAGTAGAGAGAAATATTTCCAAAGAATTTATCTGTTCCTTACGTCTCAAAACAAAATTTGCCGTGGACATCTATGTAGGATACGCCTAAATCTGTCTCCTAGTAAAACATAAAATAAATTAATTGGATTCCATAAATATCCGTTTAATTGTCTAATATCCATCTTCAAACTTACGATGGTATATAATAAGGGAAGCGGATATCATAATCCGTACAAAACAAAACACGGATCGTAAAAAGTTGATTAAAGCCACGGCATCACGGGCGCCGATATAGCAGTGTCTCGCGGTTTCGCTCGTAAAAATCCGTCACGATCCGCCGCAGTAAAGCGCACATATCCGCCGCCCTTACTTGCGGATGTCTTAGACGTGACCAAGCGTTGTCATTGCGTGTAGACCTATAATTTTTTAGATGTGACAATTTTTTTAAACATTCTGGGACGATTTCTTCGATTAGTCTAAACAGCCATTAAGAAATTCAGCTTGGATGGTGGAGGAAAGCGAACGGATATCTCAGTAGACGCTTCATCTCACCCGAGCATAAGCTGTGAAATAATGAAAGCTTATTGTTAGTGTATTCGAATACATCGACCATCGTTTCTAATGCCCGCCTGGCTTATTACAATAACACCATCAAGTTGAAAATACGTCACCAAGGACCACCTGTAGGTGTATCTGGCAGCCGTATATGAGAGCCAGTTCTTTTAAGTTGTAAATATCATTTTCCGCCACAGCGTCACTTAACATCAAGTGAAATAATGGTCAAATGTTAAACCCGAGTTAAAGATGAGGTGGTAAGTTATATGTAATAATCCCCTCTCTTTTGGTTTGTCCCATTTTGGTATCAACCAGTGTACCCAGCTACCGAGAGTATAGAAGGTCCGTATGGATTACCGATCCCTAAGTGGCCATCGTTGTTTTGGTTTGTGCTGTGCTTCTCATCAGACATAATGTCGTCACTTAGCCGTATTACTATAAAATATATAGTGTACATATTGATATGTCTGTATGAAGGTGAAAGAAATCAACATTTGTAAGTTAGACTTATTAAGAATGTCTTGTCTAAACATAATCAAGTCTATGAATCGGCTTTTACGCGTGCCTAGGTAAATACTGAAGGTATAAAAGTGACGAATGTGGGATAGAGTTTGAAGGGTAGATACATGGAGTTATAGAGCGTGTAGAATCACTGACGAACGTGGCCTGAATTATAAAATACGTGGACATTTATTTATGCTCATGCAATGAGATATATGTATAGTCGTAAATTATGGGGTTACCTTAGCATTAGAAATGATGAAAAACTTCGTAGGGTGAATTACATAATAATTGAACATTTAACCTTGATGTATAGTGAAATGTAGTTCAAGATGGTAACACGCCAAGACTAGTGGAGAGAGTGACCCTCAAGTGTAGTTGCCAGAACACACCTAATGGTGATTGACCGATTTTCAACTTGAGGGTACTAGTTAGCCAGTAGGTCATTAGAACACGTTATTCATCATCACGTTATTTTCATACACCGAAAGCTTAGGCCCGCTGCAGGGCTCATTGCTTGAAAATTTGGATTTTTCTTCAAGTTGAGAATATATAACTGAAAAATTATTTATTGACCATAAATTATAATAGGCATAGATTAAGAAATCAAAGTATAAGCTGTAGACTTTCTAATTAATTTACTTTAAAAAAAATCTGCTAATAGGAAAAGGAAACATGTTGGTAATGTGAAAAAAGAAATCCCTTAAACATTTAACTTGTAAACATATATTATATCAAACGCAAAACGTCGAGAATCGACAAGATCAGACATGTTTATCTCGAAAAAGGCATCAATAACACGAAGAACCCTCCCGTACCCGCCTAAACACATTTCCCATTACAAGAGGATGGCAAAAAAGATCACATCTGATATACATCAAGTATTGAACATTAGCCGTGCGGTTGTTCGGTTTATGAGAACATACGGGCTGATGTTTCTGGCGCATACGCTGCGGTTTTACTTTATTACGTTTTTTTTAATCATTGTATTAATATTGTCGGCACAGCTTATTCAGATATTGCTATGTTGCATAGATTCGGTCAATTTTTTTCACACATATAGGTAATCACAGAATCACAGGTTCCAAAGTCAATAAGGATATGTCCGTCTGTCTGGCCGCGGCTCAGCTCAGAGACTCTTAGTATTAGAAACATGTAATTTGGTATGAGTATACATATTAATCACGCCGATAACCTGATACCCTACACGTAAAGTGGGAATGATTTTTTTTGAAGTGAAACTTCTTTTGCGACTTCCAACGCGTTAATCGTTAAACGTTTAACGCACATTATCGGTCTCTCCTCTTTGTGTGAGCCAGAGCGAGAGAGCAAATGTCGGTGTATATTGCACGCTGTTTAAATAAAATATAAAATATCTTTTAAAATGAAGTTTCACATCTATCGTGTGTGATTCACACACACCTTTTTTTCCTCGTCCATTCTATCGTGTGATGTGTTGTTGGAAAGGTCGTTCAAAAATATTGTGGGTGTGGGAAAACCATTTTTCGATTCAGGGATCCGTTTGTGAAATATTACACATAAAATTACTAATTTTTGTTATCTGAGTCAAGTGTCCCGTCCTTGACAGCTAAATGGTTGTTTTTGGATATGTGAAACAATCATGGTAGTATATATAATGAAGTTAAAAGGAAAACATCAGAGGTAAGTAAGCTTTACAAGTGAACGAGTAATAGTCAATCAACTTATAAAATGTACTTGGAAAAGTAAATACGTACAAAATCCATTTTGACTTTGACCACAATTAGATACTTAAAACCCTCTCTCTAAGTCTGCATATTGTGACGGGCAACTACGGAACTCTACACTAAGCGTGACCAAAAACTCGGCATTTTTTGCGAATAATATAGTCTTCATATAGAAACATACACAAAGAGGCTATCAAAACTTTTATTTTTCCTTATATAAAAAAAAAACTAAATTGCATGTGACGTTTATAATTGTACTAACTTTTTCCGCGAATCGATCTGCGTTTTTTTATACTGTGTCCTCAGGGTCACAGGCTACCGCTATACCAAATTTCTTTACAATCAATTTTCGTATTTATAATGTTAGTGTGTTATAATTAATAATCTAATTAAATCTATATATCTAATTAAATAATCTTCACCAACTTTCCTTCACTTGTATGCAACAGTTCGAAGCAGAATATTAATTCGTATATTAACACCGACAAGTAAAAGCTCACTACAGCTTATGCAAACACAAACCAACCTTTTACCGACGAGTTAAGTTTCAAAATTACTTACCCGCGTTTGTAAAGACATCGGTATCGAAAAGAAATTGTAAAATAAAATCAAACGTAATTTGTGACGTCAGGTCTCAATTTGCGTGTGTAACCGCCGAGTGTCGCTAGCCCGCGGCCCGCGGCTGAGGGATATATGTAAATTAAATGTTTCCCTTTATATCGTGTGTCGTTTTCCCTTAAGTGAGATTGAATTGGTTGACAAAGATGTCTTATTTTTTATTGGAATGTTATTAAATGTTTATAAGTATTTGTAGGGAGTATATTTCGGTTGGTTAAATTACTGTTTTGATTTGTGAGATAAATGAAACGGTTTTTTTTTTTCATAGATCTATTTTCAACGTTAACTAGTGGATGGTAGGAAAGAAAACCCAACGGAATTTTGTTTTAAATTAAATCGCTTTATGTACTTACAGGCGGATGATATAAAGCAAAATAATTTATATTTTTGTTTGTTTTAAGATTTTGTGCGTTAACTCACTTAAGAATTTATACTTACTGGGCGTGTCAAAACGTCTCCAAAAATTGTATCCCGCACGCCAACAACATGATGGCTCATTTTACTGACTTTTTTTTTTTATTAATCATTTGTAGGTAATATATATATTATTATATAATATTATGTTATTCCATTTAGTGACTAACAGTTTTAAAAAAAACTTATAGCAAAAAAAAATACAAACAGTTTTATTTGCGTATAATTAGTTATTATTTATGAAAATTTTAAATTCTGGAATGTCGTTGCGACATACCCTGTAGTTGCAACATTTTAAATGAAATTATTTTGTATGAACGCACTTTTGTGGCTTATGTTAAATTAATGATTAGTGTAAGACAAAAAGAGAAGGGAAGCTTTTGCTTAGTATAAGTTAGTGTAAATAAAGGAGAAGGGAAGCTTCTTTTTATAACTAAGATTATTAGATCTTAGAATTGTTAAAAAATATCGCCTTGGGATATTTGGGATGTACCTCATGGCAGGAAGGTCCCTGATTAAGTTAGGGGCATAGAAAGGAACTTTTCTAAAAAAAATAATACTTGTAGGTGTTATAAATAAATATTATTTATTATATGATCTTCGTCATACTGTACTTCTTTCACACGATGCGCGCGCAGCTCTCAACAATTTTACTCTCTACTAAACACTTGAAAAGAATTATAACTTCGATTTAAAAAAAAAACAATTTTAAGTAATAACCTGTAATATATTCACGTTGGTCCGGTTATCGCATCTAGACTTAAGTGGTAATGGCAAGGCACGTAGATCGTAGACGGATGGCCAATGGGGCCAAAGAGTTCTCGAGTGGCGGCCGCGTATATTCGCAGCATAAACAGACCCGCCACATTATGAACCAATGACCTGTTAAAGCCGCTGGATACGAGCATCACACGACACATTGTTGTGGCGATCTTTGGGGAAGGCCTACCTCCAGCTATGGACGTATTTTAGCTGAAATGATAATAATGATAACATCTTTTTAGTGGTAATCAATAACGTATAGCTTGGCGGTAAACGTCGGTGTAACCAAATCTCAAAACTATCACAGTTATCTTAAGACTTAACCTGTACTATAACAGTACATTTAATCGAGCTTATAAAACACGTAGTAAATACCAGTAGCCATATCTCATGCAAACCACATCTCAGCCGAGGATAAAGTAGAAGAAACATCAATCATAGATTAGGCAAACAAAAGGTAGAGCGTGACGGATGCGGGAAATCGGCTGGCAAATGTAAAATGATATATTCCGGTGGAGTTATAACAAATTCAATATAAATAGTTGAGCGGCCCTCCTCAGTACCATCAAAAATCCCTCTCCTCGACTACATTTATCTGTATTACGGGGTTGGCAGAGTTCATACAACATTAAATGAAGAATATGATAATACCAAGGTACATTAAATTTTTAAGAAATCCGTGACGCAAGTAACCTATCCGTTGAATCAATTTCAATGAGTCCAAACACGATATCTCTTTGCTGTAAGTTGGTAAATATTTAGGTATCCTGCATATTCTAAATGATGCTGCATTACCAGCTCAATGTCTCCATGTTCTTTTAATATCATTAAACTAACAGAATACCAAATTTTGACTCGATGAGACTAGTAAAATATGCTCACATCTATTTATTCACTTGAAATATGGGATATGTAAAGATTAAGTCAAATTAAATGTGTGTTTATGTTTTCAAAATTAAATTTTATTACTTAAAGTACATTTTGCGCAAATTATAATGCCTGTAAATTTAGAATATCCAAAAATCATTATATTCATACACGCATTCACACAAAAGTAAATAATATATTTGACTTGCAGGATTTCATATCGAAATATGTATTTGGTTCACTACTTACGAAAACCGTCCACAATTTAAAAGAAGCAAATCAATGTCACGAATGATACATGCTACGACGAAGCAACCGTCGCTCGTCTACACAAAATATTATATTATACTAAACACATATATTATATAATATTTACATCTGAAGTACAATGGACGAAGTAAATGGGTTTGTAAGTGAACGTGTAATATAGGCGATGTATGAAATGACGGCATTCTATAGAATGCCTAAGAGTAGCCGGCAATGTATGAAACAAAGATATTTATTACATACTTGGCCTAGGCATTCTATAGAATACCAAATTCTTTTTGAGCAAAGTATGAAATACATCTCTGATTTGTTTTGAATATCACATGTGAGTTTTTGGCGGAATCTCAAAGTGTCATGTGAAGGTTTTTGTTTTAAATTCATAAACTTATGGTATCAGGCCTTTTTTCGAACTGACTATACTGTTAGCCTTAGGGGCCCTGGAGCCTTTATGGCTTTTACAGCTTTACCGGGCTAGGCGGTATCAGGCCCTATAATATGTAAGTATGGCGTCATTTCATGTGATATAGTTCGTTTTTTTAATGCCAACATGCTATTTAGGCAAAGTATGAAAAAAGTCTTGATAAGGCGATCGTGTTCGTCCGACTTGGTCTCTGAATAGTTCAATAGTCGTTATCGGAGTAGTAATCATGAGATCGTGACGCTCGCCGGCTCGCGAGCCAAACCTAACCTAACCGAGTATCGTCGCGCCAAGCAAGCGTCGCGGTCTCATACACTGCCGACTAGCTTCAGGTATTCTATACATTGCCTATAACATTCGTTTTTTTTATCGTTATAGGTTTTGGCATAGTGGCCACAATCTCACTTGATGTTAACTGACGATGTGGCCCAAGATGATATCGCGCTAAACCTAGTGGAAGACTGGCTTTCAAGTGCGGCTGCCGGAACACACCTGTTGGTGCTTGGCGACAGATTTTGAACTTGAGGGTGGTAGCTAGCCAGGCGGGCAGTAGAAAATACCCTACCACCATGCTATGGTTTCATTACGATGTTTTCCTTCACCGAAAGCTCAGGCTCATTGCAGGGATTCGAACTTACGTCAATCGACGCGAAGTCGTACACGCTACCACTGAACCATCATTGCTTCGTTTATCAATCCGTTTTCACAAATCAAAAAAAAGGTGTGTGTGCGATTCACACACGATAGATGAGAAACTTCATTTTAAAAAATATTTTATATTTTATTTAAACAGTGTGCAATATACATACACACCGACATTTGCTCTCTCGCTTTGGCTCACACAAAGAGGAGAAACAGATAATCTGCGTTAAACGTTTCGTTTAACATTTAACGTTTAACGCGTTGGAAGTCGCATAAGAAGTTTCACTTCAAAAAGGGTCAACTATGCAGTTTGACCTTTAGATTGACGACCACTGTAGCCTATAACGCAAGAAAATTGTTACGGTTCGTCTTCTTCTCCATGCTCTTATCCCACGCTAAGTACGGTTAGCAAATAATTTTTTCCTCTTCCTCACTCCTTTATTAACTGTAATTTCGGTATTCACACTTCTTATACATAATGTACTACTTCCCTCACAATCTCTTCACACTTACTTCAGTTTTTCTTTACTCATATGATCTGTCCGGAAATTTCATCCGTCTACACATTACACTATTTATTTAAATGACTTTCAAACCTTCATCAACATCGGTAAACTCCTCAACTTCTCTATCACTGGCACCACTTTCATGCTTCCTCAGATACAGTTAGTCGTACTCCCCGTCTCTGTAAAAGTTACACAGTTAAAAAATTTATAAATTCAATCGAGTTCTTGCTCGCTCATCTCGATATGATTGGGATGTTTTCCGAAACAGTGCTAGTGTTTTACCTTACATATTATAAAACTCAACGTATTCTGTCTATCTGTCCCTTTATGTACTTATCATGCGAAAACCGGTAATTCGATATACATGGTCTTTTTGTAAATCATAGCTTTGTTATCTGGCTAGGTTATAAGATATATTTTGTTAGTTAAAGTAACATACGAAATAAGCAGTAACGATAATGGTGAATCAATTCGGAAAAAGATGCATTTGGGGTGCAAATGGCTTACGCTGAGTAAGCCATACGATATATATCAAATTAATGTTATACATAATTATAGATCTTTAAAAAACCTATAAAAAAGTTAGCGATGATAGTCTTTAGTGGATATATTTGAATTATATACCCTATAAAACAAAAATCAGATCGAAAAATTTCCCTATTTTTTAAAGCCTGAACCACTGCGCGTCACCAATATCGCCACGCCAACAGCCGGTCTTACCCGCCTCATTAGACGTTTCACATCAAAAATTAAATCATACTATTTTATTTATGTTTGCATTGAAAAAAAAACACAAACGATTAAATTCAGAGTAACGTTTAAACTTCCATTTTACTAGAGATCGTGAATTTCCTCAACGGATGTAGGTAGTCGGAGATCGGAATTCAAATTCGAAAAATACGCTCCTTTCCGCTTCCGGCGTTTGATTCCTCCCGTGATACGACGTTTCCTCTACAGCCATATTTGTGTATTTTATTCGCGTTAATTTCATTGTATTGATTACTTAACATGTTTTTTTTTAGTTTGCCATCGAATATATTCTCATAATTAGAGACACCAGTGAAATTGTGGGCTAATCCAATCATGCCCTACGGACTGGAACATCGCAGCGCGAACAGTCCTGCTTTTTAGCAGAAATAAAAGTGGCAGTTCTATAGTGAAACATAACAGGTTCTATCATTGCTAATTATCCCGTTACATAAATTTAAATAGTGAGTCATCAGAAAAGACGCACGTTTGAACAAAAAATGTAATTATAGATTTTCATCATCGCGTAATAAGCCGTCCATTGATTTTGTTTTAATTTCATGCCAGTTTATATTTTAATTAGAATTTTTATCGGTTCCGCTTTTTAGTCTCGTCTCTTATTACAATTATTCATTACTACCTGTGCCCCACGATTTTACCCGTGTTTTTAATCGACAAACTCTCTACTAATCTCACTACAAACGCACCCGTGTGACATATCATTGTTATCACTTTTCGTATTTGCTTACGATCAGGTACCTTGACGTTTGTGATAACTGATCCGCTTCTTAGATTCGTAGCCTGGAGTTATAAATCCTAATAGCCTTGAATAGGATAAACTATGTAAAAACTGACTGATAGTTCCTGATATTATAGTGTCCAAAGAAACAATCAAAACAAAAAAAAAACTGATATTTTTATTATTAGTATATATATTATAGATATGTTACGAAACGCGATAGAAGTGTGATATTTATTTATTATTAAAAAAGTATCAAAGCTGTTAACTTTAACGAAAATACCCCAACGCAAGACGAGCTCCGTTCGCGGGGCTCGCGCAACGAAACATCGAGTTTAAAAATTGGAAAATTATAACTCATAAATCTAAGTTGAGAACGTTTCTCCGTTTCTAAAGCGAGGGGAACACTATTTATGCTAATACACTGAACGTTAGGAAATGAGGAATTGAGAAGAATACGCAAGGAAGATGTTATGCTTCTGGGAAATATCTAAATAAGTAAGCATATCACTGACTTATACTATACTAGCTGTGCCCGCGGTTCCGCTCACGTAAGCTACAGAATGCAGTCGTTCGAACGTATGCGCGATTCGTGATGCCCGCGCGGCGCTTCCATTCACGGCGGCCGCCTGCCGGTTATTTTAAAGACAAAAATGGTGTTCCTTAGAAGGTACACATATGCTATCGCTGACTTTTTTGTAAGTCTTTTTAAGATCAACAATTCAGTAGTACATTATTTTGATTTATCTCTTATGGTTTACTCAGCGTAAGATATTTAAGTGAACCAAAAGCGTCTTTTTTCCGATTTAATTTACTTATCGTCACTGCTTATTTCGTATGTTACTTTAACTAACAAAATATATCCTATGGCCAGATAACATGGCTATGAATTATAAAAAATACCATGTAAAACAAATAATCGTTCTCGCGTGAAAGGAACATAATCGAAGAGACAGACAGAGAGACGTTGAGTTTTATAATATATATAGAAAGATAGTACCTATGTACTCGAATACACTATAGAAAAAATAAGGCTTTTTAAATTTATGCTTCTTTTTGCGCGTTTAGGTTTTAAATCGAGAGCGAAATTTAAGTTTAATCAAACCAAGATAATGTTTATTTGTACACCGTTTCATTATTTTTACACAATAAAATAATACAAGTCCGTAAAACAAATTCACATCATTGATGGCTAAGTTTATCATGATGCTGGCATACACGGGATACGGGATACGGGACACGGGATACAATTTTCAGAGTTTTTTTTAACGATAAAAAAGTACCTATCACCATACACCAAGTGTAAACCCGACTTCCGATATCAGCCGGTGTCCTTCCAGTAATTAAGCGGGCTGGTAGCAATCAGTACTAGACTGGGTCGCGACTGAGTGCATCGGTGACAAACCTGTCACAGTGTCTCTCTTTTGATTTGTCGCGTTACGGGATCAGCCAGTCTACATTAACTGCCGAATGACTTGCAAGCAATCCTTTTTAAGGTAGCTCATAGCATTACCTACTCTATTTTTTACGCATTATGGTATTAATCACGCCAATGTAGGAAACTACAACGGGCATTATATTATTTCTATTATTTATAGATTCATTACACTGTAAATATTTTAGCGGAAAAAATAACAAAACAACGGTTATTACTAAAACATAAAAAAATTAACGTAACCACAAGAAAACATCTGAAATCAATTTCCAATAGCCACCCCGTTTCTACCCTCGCGAGCAACGCCTCGAAACTTATTATTAAATGTTGCATATTAAAATTTATTCCCAACAAACCCCTATTGATGTCTCAATTTTTATTGGAAACGTAAAGGGAGAAATACCATTTTGCCCGTAATCGTCTGTGCCTTATGGTTTGTGAATTTTATAGTCTGGGATGTAACAGATTGTATATGATTTTCTGTGTTCAAAATCAATTTTACAAATTATCTACATTACAAAATACGACATTGTACAAAATTAATCGATTGATAGGTAAAATAAAATGATATAGTAAGTTCTACAAGGACTAACTTCATCTGCCAACACGTCATATTAAATAATATATCTATTATTTAATATAAGCCGGAGAATCGTCGATGTGATTATGGAATCCGTACTAATGACTTAGTATTCGTACTATTGACCAGCTCTGTAACCGCACGCATTTTATAAACAGGCAACGACCTTCTGGAAGATATTCTCACTCGAGTTGTGTCGTTAGTGAAGAACTCAGTTTATAAGTTTACTGCAAATAACACTTTTCCTAAGTGTGTTATCGTAGCACATCTCGCTACATATAACATAAGGAGTGTCAATATTATGTAATATTGTAGGAATTTTGTGTGATATAGTTTTGTTATTGTATACAAGTGAATTATAAATGATAACTTGAAGCTTGAATTCCAAATTGCCGCAAAAACTACCTGGTTATTTTTAACCTGAGAGCCAGCATGTAGTACTTGTATATTATGAAAGTATAGATGTCCAGGTCAAAACAGAGTTCGCAAATGGACAGTAGTGGCTGATGCCCCACACCTGTCAGATCACCGAGCATATTGCATTGACACTGTACCCGCAAACTTCATTACACGTCAAACTTGAGCTTTAGTCCGACTGCTAACAGAATACAAATTATAATTTTTTAACTCAAAAAATATTTTTAAGTGCATGGTTTATAGAAACCCACCTCACTTTATAAGCAGAAAACGACAAACGAGTTGGTCGTTCGTTCTTCGTCGTCGCTTCAGCCGTGATATAGTAACACTCGCTTCTGCCGTGAAAGAGTAATACTTTCGCTTAAGCCGTGGAACAGTAAAAACACTGTTCCTGAGTGACGTCACGCTTTCCTTCCCGGTTACGTATATTACGGATAATCTAAGATTAAGGGTAAGAGGTATGAGTACATATAATAAAATCGAAGTGTCTGATTGTAACAGTTTTTTTACTAAATGCATGTGAAAGTATATACACGGTACCTGTAACAAAAACCCCATTTTTTAAATTTGAGTCTGTCTTTCTGTTTGTTCCGGGCAAATTCCGAAACGGTTGGACCGATTTTGACGGGATTGGATATATAACGATAGCTGATGTTATAGGAAACAACTTAGGAAACTTTATTTTATAAAAACAATTAGGGTTCCGCCCCACAAATAAAAAAGGTTTTTAGTTGTTTACGCGAGCGAAGTCGCGGGTACAGCTAGGTTATAAATGAAAGTGTAAATTCTAAACAAGAACGATGATTATAATTAACTGTATACATTATTTACACAGTAAATACAGTGTGTATGTGCACCTAAGAAGTTATACTTGTTTAGCGTAACAAAATTAAAACGACTCCAAAACTTTTATACCACATACCAAAACACGGATGATATGAAATTATTTTTACAGACGTTTTTATTGTGTCAAAATAATTCCACGGAAATTTGACTAAAATAATGTTCACACAACATAAAATTATTTTTGAACTAATTGAAAATGGTTTTTACATTATTACCATTGATGTTTAACTTCATCATGACGCACTTCCGTCATAATATGCGCGCAGCTTTCAATTTTACCCAGTTTTAATTCAACGTAAACTCGCCATAACAAGTAATACTTCAAAAAAAAAAAGTTAATTCGGATCGAGTTCCTTACCGGCTATTTTCCATGACTACTATAGGATATTTGTCCAAATCGGTTGCCAGTGTTTTAATGTTCATAACGTTATCAGGGCTAAAATTAAATAAAGTAATTTTGATTATTATATCATTCCGTTTAAATAATTGATTTAATTAATATTTTATCACGCTATTCGGTATCAGTCAGACCGCGCGCTTACAAGCAAGATGTCGCAGTTGAGTTGCCGCGTCCACACGCGTGCTAATTGTTCATTAATCCGCTACCTAACGCCTTTATTAGTTATAGGTTATATGATTTGAACTTAATCCTATTTGAAAAGCTTCATGACTAACCCAGCCTTACCCATTTTAAGGTACTCACATACAAAAACGTTTTTCATATAACTAAGTTGGCAAAAATGCATACACCCTGCCTGCCTGTAAGCGGCTACCGTAGCCTATGATTGTTTGGCTGTGATCTTCTGCAGGCTGAAGGTAATCCAGCAGTCAGGCTTCCAAAAGTAGAGAGAAACCTCCAAAGAAATTTCTCTGTGCCCTACCTTACTTTGAACCACACAACACAAGGTTATTTGGCTGCGATATTTTTTAGAGTGGAGGTATTCCACCCTCACGCTGAAAATCTATCACGAAATACATATAGGTGTGTTCGGGTAGTTACACTTAAGAATTAATTTCCTCATTATTGCTTAGCATATGGCATTAGGCCACCATGTGAAACGGTACCCAACGCTAAGTCTTATTTAAAAAAAAGTACACTCACGCAAGAGGCTACCCAGAATCGACTTAATCTGATCAGTGAATGACGTATGTGCCATTTTGCGCCATTCTTATTCCTTTCTATCAAGCGCTCCAAAGAGTCATGGCTTCCTCGCAATACTTTCCTGAAGAACGTAAGAATGCAAGCTTGTACGGCTTTAGACACATGCTCTTCAGGAGCATTTTATAGAGATTTAGTACCGTAACTTTACCCTATATCATGGGAAATTTAATGTATATTCGCCAAGTTTCAAATTGTATCCAGATTTTTAATACTAGAAATTAATATATATATATATTGTAGGTTTTGGCGTAGTGGCCACAATCTCACCTGATGTTAAGTGACGACGTGGCCCAAGATGATAACACGCTCAACCTAGTGGAAGACTGGCTCTGAAGTGCACCTGCCTAGTACAAGGCTATTGGTGTTTGGCGACAGATTTTCAACTTGAGGGTGGTAGCTAAAAAAGCCCTACCACTGTGCTATGGCTTCCTCACGATGTTTCCCTTCACCGAAAGCTCAGGCTCATTGTAAGGATTCGAACTCACGTCACTCGACGCGAAGTCGTACATGCTACCACTGAGCCATCATCGCTTAGATGACAGCAATCCCATCTTTTAGACTTCTTAAGAAAAGTAAAAAAGAATAGGTAGATCCTACACTAAACTTCCTAAGCACATGTAAAGCAAATTATATTGTTAAAAGAGTATTGTCGAGTGAAACATTATCTCAATGATATTGAAATCTGGGAGTGACTCACTCTATGTACCTACGTCCATTAAAAATAAATCGAACTGTAAACAACACTTGTAAAATAAAAATAAAATAAAAACACTAAACACATTGATGATCTCCAACAAAAATACAAACTTTACCTATAGATATAGACTGAAACTAAAATACAAGATCAAAGTGTACAATACGTTTGCCAGAAATATATCTCTCTGACTATCCTGTAAGATATATACTGTAATAATATATTGTATTATGTACTTATATAGTAAATTTAAATCAGCGATAATGTATTTTTTCGTACATTACCCTTGAAGTGAAAATCTAACCTCAAAATGCGACCTAACACCGCGTCAATCGCTTCAAATGGCCCGATAAACCATTTTTTATTTTAAACCCGACAGCGTCAGCTCGACTGTTCGGGAGCAGCGATCGGTTTCGATCAAATACACCGTGATAAATTTCACATTCGTTTGCCTGACATTGTTTTATTGTCGTCTCAAGGGTTGGGAAGTTGTTAGAAAACGTTTTGTTGTCGTGGAGTTTTGAGGAAATATAAATATATCTGTTCTAAAATCTAATATCTATACAATTATACTTAAAAAATGAGGAAGCTTTCAGCTCCGCAGGCATTCGTTACAATGTAATTATTTTCACCCCGTACCTAATACTATTTTTACTCATATTATTAACAATTCATATAGACTGACAGTTAATAAAAAAATTATATTATAAAGAATTCTACTTCTAAAAGTAACATTGGCAACTTTAATAGCTTATGAATAATTGTGTACAAAATTCATAAAAATCGGTAAAGCCGGTATTGAGTTAAACAGGGGTATCCAAATAGGAGCTCATTTTTTTTAAATATTGTCATAATAGTGTTCTGTGTCCTTTATAATAGAGGTATATCTGGAAATTTTATCAAAAATTGTATGTACATACAGATTTATTGATATAGATAAAAATGAAGGCTTGTTTGTTTATCCCTTTTGAGATACCTTTCTAATTCATTTGCGATGTAACTTTGATAAGTTTTTGTGCTCACACCCTAGAAGGTTCTATATATTAGCACACCCAGCTTACAATAGGTGGCGCCCTAGTTATTTCATTTCGAAACAACGGGATCGAAGGCTACCTAATTAACTACTACACTCGCATTATCCGTCATGCCAGTAACAAGGTGTACTGGCAAAACAAATAGATATATTAACGATAGGTCTAATAATAATTTTTCATTATAAAAAATCTTAAAAAAATACACAAGCTTTTATTTTAAAAATCATTGAACTAAAAAGTAAACAATAATTTTTAATGAATAAAATTACAGGAGAATTCTTTGGTCACTAATCAGAGGCAAAGGCTGTACATACTAAATGAAATTTATATACACTTAGATTTTTTATGTATTTATTTAAAAGCTAGAGGCTTCAGGTTAAGTGGAATAACGTTTATGCCTCAAGCTTTTAAGAAATATTAAAATTACGATACCATACCATACCATAATATTGTATTGTCATTAAGCTTACTCAAATATTTCAAATTTGTTCTAAATCGAATAACCAGTAAGTGGTTAAAAAATGGTTTGCAAATTTCGTATGTTACATACTTACTTAAGAATTGCAAGTCAAATAAAAGCTTGCAAAAAAAAATTCACACTTCAAAACCGTTACAATGTTCACGCATTCAGATGATATATTCCCGAATATATTGAGTCGCGTGAAGTCATGATTTATTGGAGTGAGTATTACCGCGAGGCGATTCTGATCCAGTGATAAATACGGTGCGAATGTGACGGTCTTACCGACCCGTCTCGACGTTGCGGGAATTTTTAAAAGGCACTCCACGATGTAGTGTTAACTTTTTATCGCCTATTAAAAATATTAAATATTTTTTTTGTTTATTTTAATGAAAACGTATTTGTTATTAGATAGATTATAATTGCGATTAAATTGTGTATAATTGGAACTATTGTTCTCTTTATCCATAATAATGTTATATAAACTGGACATATATATTTATGAGAAGTAGTCATCATACAAATATTGCGAATGATAGGAAACAATAATATTTATTTATTTGAAAAAGAAAGTGTAAATATAAAAAGAAAATAGTTTATATAAGAATTAATGCATTATTTTAGTATTCGTATTTGTATGTTTAATTACTCTCAAGAAATTAAAATTTAAAAAAAAGAATGCGTGCGCGACCCTGCCAGGATTCGAACCTGGAATCTTCTGATCCGTAGTCAGACGCGTTATCCGTTGCGCCACAGGGCCCGGTGAGGAGTACTTTGAATTTCTTTATCAAATTATATATAGGTAGAATCAATAGATAAAAATATTTGGCATTTATCCAAAAAATAGATAGTTGTATATATATTGTATTTATATATATATGAATTAACATTTTCGTATTGATTTTAGAATATTTTGCATAGATACATCTGTTGTATTAACTGTAAATTATTTTTAAATTTTGCTGGGGCTATGCTACTAATTTTTTTTTTCCTTTTTTATTTTTATATATTTACTCTGAGGTCACGAGGTAAATGTTATGTTACATATTTTGTGTCAATCCTAAAGTAAATACAAAGTTTTTAAGTGAGAGAATAATATCGTGATGTAACCATTAAAATACGATGATAACGCATTTTAGTGTTCGCCTGACGATCTGGCTGGTCTATATTTGAATAAACATATGGCACTGAATCAACACTTGTGAATGATTTTAGACCACATCGGACCACCTAAATGTCGGTTAACGTTGAGATTGATCGAAGAAAAAAAGTTATTTTAAAAGCGGAGTTTCTATAATAAACGAAGGTTTTTTTGTCGCACGGTACCAACTCTATTGAAGCGTAAGTACAGACAGCATAACACCGGATGATAAACGATTGTTTCCGAACTAACGTCGTTAGTGGTCTGTGTTTTTTCCATTTGATATTTTGAGGGGATGATGCCATTATATTTTCATCACGCTTTTCATATATGTGGTAGACAGATTGGCTAGAAATGAAATTAAATCGGTTGAGAATTAATGATGATGACTGCCTTAGATAAATTCAATGATGGCTCAATGGTAGCGTGTACGATTTCGCGTCGATTGATGTGAGTTCGAATCTCTGCAATGAGCCTAAGCTTTCGGTGAAGGAAAACATCGTGACGAAGCCATAGCATGGTGGTAGGGTATTTTCTAATGCTCGCCTATCTAGCTACTACCCTCAAGATGAAAATCTGTCGTCGAGCACCAATAGGTGTGTTCCATCAGCTGCACTTGAGAGCCAGTCTTCCAATAGGTTTAGCGTATTATCAACTTGGGCCACATCGTCACTTAACATCAGGTGAGATTGTGGCCACTACGCCAAACCTATAACGATAAAAAAATGCAAACAGATGAAGGACAAAAAATATATGTTTCATTAGTTTCTGGTACTAGTTTCTTTCTAGTAGTTTTCTAAAAGACAACTATTTGCTTTCAGTTCATTCGTCATCCCCCTTATTAACGTTCATTCGAGATCGTCATTCCGCTGACTAATGACGTGCGACATTCACGAAATACGAAAAAGGGAATAAACAAATTCGACTCACAAAAAAGAAATACGGCCGCATCCCCCGCTGATGAGTCTAATTTTTTTCCCAACTGATATTAAGTCATGTTTAAGACGGTCCGTCATTACCCTTAATAGTAATAGATATTTTATTTTGTCGCGTTTCGCTTTCGGGCTGTTTACACAATATTTGTGGGTTGGTATTCACGAAGCTCGCGATATAAAACATTCGATAACATATCGACATTTACGTGAATTTGAAATAATAATTAATGATAATTCAGGATTATACATACTTTAATAATTATAATGCGCTATAGTCTTTTGACAAAACTACAACATACAAGTGTTTGGTTTTGTAAGTAAACATATTTACTTACAATAGTATGTTTGCCTTAAAAATACTTACGGGTTTGCAGATATTTGACAAGTAACTAATTTCCATTTGACAAGTAAGTAATGTTACTAAATATCAAGACCTATCGGTTATACCGGATAACCTATCGGGTATCGGATTATCAATCCAGGATTTATCCAATCTTTATTTTTTTAACTTTGTAGTCATAAATTACTTTTTTGTGTTTTAACTCAGAGGGTGATTGTCTTATAAACTACCACAATTATTCTTAATTTTATTATTTGGTAATTTTACGCTTGCTAATTTAATATGTCACAAATTTTTTTAAACTTCTAATTTAAAATCGACTTTACATGACAGCTTGCGAGATTATCAAACCGAAACGTAACTAGAATCGGAACCCTGATACATTTGCCGCTCGTTAATAGGTTTTCCCTTCATAAAGGGAATGTAACCTATTTATTATGAGGCTGATATTAAAAATCCGGGAGATCCGCAACGTTATCCGCGAGAATGTCTGCTGTTTGATGCCCTCATCTTTGTGTTGATTTTATGGATGCTGTCACGGCCCGTTTAGCTATGTTAATGGCGGCGAAAAGAATCATTTTCATATTTAAAATAAATTCTGACCGCTTTTAGCTGATCTCGAAGAATTCATAATAAGATTTTTTCCAACTTCACGATATCATTTTTTTTTCTTGATTAACAAAATAACTGCCTCGTACATAAGATATAAATAAAAAATAATACAAATAACAATTCGGATTAACAATAATTAAAAATAACTTGAGACGCCCTGAGATGGACAACGACAATTATCATACCATCAACAAAATTTTCATATATAAGATAATAACGAAACAAACATATTACATATGGTGTTGTTGTTATAATATCCTACCTGAATGAAGATTTATTTATTACAAACCTACAAAAAAGTCAGCGATAGGATATATCTATATTTGAAGGATCGCCCACAATAAGCATTTTTGAGGCAGCACAATTCTATAGTCCAGGCGAACGGAGCCGCGGGTACAGCTAGTTGTAAATGATTGAAAGTAGTAACAGATATAGCTACTGTTAAATAAGTCAACTTTGCTTACTTCCACAGTTTAATTTTCTACGATATTTTAGTTTGGGGTTCAGCAGCTGAGGTAGATACCGTATTTGTACTACAACAACGGGCAGTTCAAAAAATTTATGACATGAGACCGCACGAATCACTGAAGAACAAGTTTCAAGAATTTAGTATCTTGACATATTAATGTATGTTAAAAAAAAATGTAATTTTCAAACTTGTAAATGACAGGATTAATTTTAATACTAGAAGTAAATACAAAATAGTCATTTAATCTTTAGACTTAGTAAGACTAATAAATGTTTTTTAGGTAGTTGTGTAAGGTACTACAATAAACTTCTTAACATATTACCGATTTCCAGTATAATAAGCTCGAGAATCATGTTAAGTAAGTTTTAATTGTCCAAATGATCGAGTTTCTTGCCGGTTCTTGCCGGACTGGGATATTTTCCGAACCGTTAATAGTGTGTTGACATTCGTAAGTACCTTCTTAGGACGTAAATTAAATAAAATACTTTTGATTTTTTGATATAACCCAACTTTTTTACGTGCATACAGTGATAATCCTTTAATTGATCGTGCTTCTACGACAAGCGATATAGGTTGATGATGTATCTATTAAGCTCGTATAACGTGTAAAACTTACATCATTATTGGGACCCGTTGTTGTCTACATCCTGATCCACCAGAAAAACACGAAACAAAGTTATCTGTAACCCTTACTAACGTCTCACAACTCATTTAATTTCTAAGATGTCAAATTACATTCGAAATACCATCATAAAGTTGTATTCGTACACGACTTTTTCGTAATCATCGTGGATAGCCACGCCACTCGTCTTACTTTCACAAAGTGTGATGTTTCGAGGTATTTCTTAAGACGTAAAACTTGTGTTCTCGCAATATTATTTATTTTATTAATAATATTTTTTGTACGGAAAAACTTTGAGCATATTCTATATGATAGTGATGTACTGTGAGTTTTAATTAAATCTAGTGTTATTTTAGTTAGCATTAATTGTTTATTATTTTTTTGTACTATTATTAACTGTATGGATTCTTTGCGGTCTGAAATAAAAGTGTATTATTATTATTGTTACTATATTCTTTGTTTTTATTTATTGTTATATAATTCAATAATAATTATTGTATTAACTGATTATTTCTTATTTGAAATAAATTAATAATGTGTAAATTACTTTATTTGTAATGCTTGATGTTTGTAAATATGACTGTAAATAATATTATTAATAATTATTTCTAAAACATGTCTTATTGACTTTTAGTGTAATCATAATATCTGCTAGAAGGTCACAGAATTTTTACTTGAAAACGCGCGTAAATGTACAAATACACACAATTTTGTCTAAAAATGACTATAGTGACGTTCGATAAATCCTGTCGCCACAGTTCTTTTAATTTCGATATTTTAAAATATCGTTGTGATATAATTTCGAAAGACATATAGTAAGGGTCGTGAGGGTCTCTCATGATCTGTTACATTATTTATGGAGAAAACTTTCTTATTGTTTTCCGTTAAGTGGTGAGATATTTCATACGTTAATGTTTAGCGGATAAGATGTGAAATTTATTATATCTATAAAATTGTCCGTTTTTTTTCTTTACAACCTATTGCCTTAAAATCTAGCTTAAAGACAACTGAGGTCTATTATGAAGTTCGTTTTCTTTTTAAGTAAATCATCTTTAGACGTAACTTTAGAGTAACTTAGATCTTTTTGCGGCTGGAAATAACGTCCAGTAAAACTAAAGTCAATTTTGTTTCAATTACTTTTTATATAATTCAGTACTGATAATAATAATTAAGTATATTATTATCAAATGTAATATTATAATTTAATAAAAATATGCGTGTAACTTATACGCGCATTTAAAATTAAACAACTTTAACCTTGAACAGATATTACGATTATAATTTTGACACTAAATTATTTTATTAAAATAAATAGTAAAATTTAACAAAAAAGTACTTTTAATTGGTTTTTAATGTTTGGTGTAAATATGACTATAAATTATTATATTATCCATAAATACCTTTAAACTCAAACATGATTTATTAATTTGTTAGTATATTCAAAATGTCAAAGACATACAACTACAAGGTCAAAGAAATTTTACTACAAACGCACGTAAAGTTTACACGCATTTTTTTAAATAATGGATCACCAACAAAGCATTTATTACACCTCCTAATACTTACAACGTTAAACAAGATGGTTGGAAGCTATCTATCCATGCAGCCAATTTCACCAGACTTCAATACAACAGTGTGAATACTGCTGCATTGATATAGTATTTTTTATAACAATAAAAAAAATCTTCGATCTTCGAGAGATCGACAATCTATCGCCGGTCACCGCTCTCAACCCGCTAGCCTCTCGCCAGCTGGATATAATCTGGCTGATTTCCAAACGTGACAAGCCTGTAGAGAGTTGTTACGGATTTGTCACCATATGCATGGTAGTCGTAACCTAGTCGGGTATAGGGTAGAAGGTATTCCACCAGTCAGAATACCCCAAGTAGAGAGAAATCTTCAAAGAAATTTCTTTGTGCTCTCACGAGAGGTAAGTGCTCAACTATCACGTTATTGTTTCATCAAGATATTTTCCTTTTGCGAAAGCTGTGGCTCATTGCAATGAATGCAATAATTGCATGCTTACTAAATAAACATCTACATAAAAATCTATGTAATTCATAATAAAAGCTTATCACAATCACCCTTTGTTAAACGTCTAAATCGGAATAAAGAAGCGATGCGAGCGAACTGTTTATTAAAATTGACAGGAATACAGGCGCACCTGCGAAGGGTTGATCCGGGGTGAATTGATTCATTTAGTTGAACGTGTAACACGTCATTATTGAAACGTTAAGGGTTAGAGGTATTTATCGTGATACAATTTTTCTATAAAATATATGTCTGGGTGTTAATGTTTTTCGAAGTTGGATGAGAGTGATTTTTTACATATTGTTACAAATAATAGGACACTATGAAGTTGCTTACTCTTCTTGTTATACTTTGATGAAGTTAGATACACTTGATGTTATCTAAGTTAGTTCAGCTTACGGTAGACAACTATTAATAAAAATGGTGCTACTGACTGGCAAAGGTAAGAAGAAAAGTAAATCCGGAAACTGTGGAACCATCTCCCGGCCAAATGTTCCCTCCTGCTTACGACATTGGGTCCTTTATGCGTAACGTGAATAGATATTTATGCAGGCCTGCATGACAGCCGCGACCGCCGAATGATTACGATCTCTCGGTTGTCCGTGCTTACCATCAGGGACAGTACCGTCAACGTGGCGAGTTACTATTAATAAACGGTCTATTATGTGTTTTGACCGTTAGTTAGTTGCAATAAAATGCGTTTTGGCTTAACTCACCACTACACGACTGAAATGTGCAATTAAGAATAATTAATTCAATTACATAAAATAAAGTTTAAATCATGTAAAATGGAAAATTGATAATTCAGGTTAAATAAATAATATATATTTTTATTGTGTCGTCAATAATATAATCGAAGGACGCGAGTAAGATTATCCTCAAATTCGAAAATCCAAAATCCGATTTCAGACTAACAATTAAAAAAAAAACACTACAATTTAAAAAAAATACTTAGAAGAAACAAATAATATAGGCATCACAATAGTGTTCCTAAACAAACGTATAAATTATACAATTAGAAGCGAATTATCACGACAGAGGTCGTAATATAGGCCCAACAATATGAAGGGATAAATATTTATTAAAGACCTCGGAAAGTGTCCACTATTCGTTGAGGACTACGATGTTTAATGATTTTAAACCAAATGGATGTGGTATTCTTTTTTACAAACATTGTAAAATGAATGTATCTATTGCACATATCTAGTGTAATCTGTTTTATCTTCTTCTTTTCTCTACTTTAGCATCCAAAGCATCCTGTTGATAATTATTAGCGACTTTATTAACTAAGTAAAACTTTATCTAAAAAAATGTCTTTGTAATAATTTCAGTATTCTAAAAAAATGTTGTCCCCCCTTATTAGAACTTTCCAGGGAATTTTGTGTGACGCCTTAGAATTAATGTTTCATTATTATTTCCAATCCACTTCACTTATGCACAATAACCAAGCTTTATTATGCATAAACTGAATTACACAATATGAAGTCGAAAAACGCAAAGAATAAAAACAAAAACACTACTAAGATAATAGACTAAGATCCCGTCACAAACTCCTGCTGTACAGTTATATTAAAATAGCTATTTTATTCATGCCAAGTTATCATAGATATAAACTTACTTTATAAACAAAACAGTGTAATAGAAGTTGATAGAGGATGGGCGGAGGAGGTTGGTACAGAGAAATATCTCGAGATTTCTCTATAATTGAGTATTATTAATTAATTTGGATATTGGAAAGCCCGACTAGTAAAATATCTCAACCCTACAGAAAATCGCAGCCTAATAACCTTGTATTGTGTACATGCTACGAGTAGGGTTTCCAGAGCTCCTTAGGGAAGGGTGGTTCGAGTTCGGCAACAAGCTAGTGATACTTCTGGCGATAGAAGCGTCTATGGGCTTGGGTAACCGCTTATTATCATGCGCTTGTTGTATCACTGCCGAAAAAAATGTGAAGTGTTTCGTAAGAAATTTTCATCTTTTATGTAACTATGATTTCATCGCGATGTTTTCCTTCACCGATATTTCACAATGATTAGGATACATTTTCGATATCGCAGAGATTTGCATAGCTTTTTATATGATAAAAATATACCGCATCCAAATTTTGTAGTACCTACTCACGAGTGCGGGGTCAAACGTTGTTGAAATATGCAACCCTCGGGGCCGCGGCGGTGACCGCTCCACTGGCCTGTCATACACTCCGTTCAATTATTTACAGCGGTGCGTAGTTTGTTTTAACGTGGACAAATGTCTTCACTTACCTTTACGTTAATAATCATTGTTTAATATTTACGTAATCGTATTATTAAAGATTTAAAGAAAAGGCTGAGCCGTTTTGATATTATTATTATTCGTCGTTATTAGTATTATTATTGATTTGATATTATTATTAGTATTTTATAGTTACAGCACTGTGTGTAATAGTAAGCATAGTATAATGCAAAACCTATGGGCGTCGACAGGTTTTTGGCAAGGGAAAACGAATGTTATTCTTTTTACTAAACTTGGCAAGTCGTTGTTTGAAGAACCCAATATCACAGTAAGCAAGTCCAAACGTTGACTGTAAGACCGTTCAACATCCGGACAGTTACGCCCATGTATCCACCAAGAGACGGACAATTCATTACCGCTCATCGTTGCCAAGCCGGCTTGTAAGTCTCTCGGCCACAGTCTATCAACCTACTTCAGTAAAGTGAGGACATTGCTTCGCTAAGCGTGTTCTACCGTTTGGATCATGGCAAGTGTTCTGAAGAGCTGTCCAACCAAATTCCCTCGCGCCACTACTATTATGTGCATAAATCCGAGCCGAGTGCAGTTATCTCCTTAATTATGCGTCCAAATAACATGCTATAAGGGCAAAGTTTAGCTTCATTAAATTGTCTTGATGATGAAGTAAATTTCGTGCGTAAGGATTGATATGCCATGCCTAATAATGATGCTCATAAATACCTTATTATGGCTTATGTATAAGAGATAGGTATATACAAACATACAGCTGAATTTATTTAGATATACTACTAAGAAGCAATTTTTTTGTACGTATTACTAACCATTACGCCAGCGCACGCGGATAAAGCAGTTCGGGAGCACTTTTTCGTCCAACTTACTTAAAAAAAATCAATATGGTATATGATCACCAGGTATATGGTGATCGATGCAGAGACCACACAGTTTTAATACAAGTTTTTAAATTTTTCACAGCTGTATAAAGGCAGAGGGCTGAGTGATGCCAAGGGCTTGAATCGTTACTCCCATTCAGTCTTATTAAAGACTAGCTATGTCCACGGCTCCGCTCCCGTGGACTTCTAAAAATGGTTTTTTATTTTTTGTGGGGAACACTAATTTTTGTAATATCAAAGTAGCCTAAGTTATGCCCTATAACATCAGCTATCTGCCAGTGAAAGTTCCTTCAAAATAGGTCCAACTGTTTCGGAGATTACCTGAAATAAACAGACAGACAGACACACAGAAAAAAAATCAAAAAATGGGTTTTTGTTATAGGTATCGTGTATACTTTCATATGCATTTAGTAGTAGTATAGTTGTCAAAATCAAAATAACTTTGATGGGAACATTTTTCAAGTACTCCGATTAATGTACCTTACATTACTGCTTCACAGAGAGCTTAGGATCAATCATTTTAGGATTCAAGATTATGTCGATCATAATCACAGCGATCATCATTAACCACACTGTTTTATCTTTTTTTTTTTTCGCTGAGAGATCCATCATGTATCTCCTACCGCCCGATCGTTTGCGTCGGTCGCTAAGGGGATCATCCTCGCGAGCCCTCTCCGCGGTCTCCTTCTGCGACATCACTTCCTCGTAGAAGGAGACCATAGCCATCCACTACCCCTCACTCTCGAGCATGGCGTTAATCACACTCGGCAGTGAGAGGTCCACTCCAACCACCGCGGTAAGAGCGCGGCGCTGCCACTCGTGATACATGGTGGCTGGCTACCTGCGAGTAATCTGGTGCAGGTACCATCCGAAGCAGCCATGTCCAGATAGCACCTGCACCAGTCGGAACGTCACGGAGCCCTTCTCCCTCTTACACCACTTTTCGAGGACCGGGTGGATGACGTCTATAGTAAAACGACCATAGCGCGCATCCACCAGGTCCTCCCCCCATCGTCGCAACACCTCCATATCCACCGCCTATATGTAACTTAAAGAAAGTTTGAACGTGCTAATCTCTGTTACTTCCGAACAGATTAGATTTTTTTAATTTAGTTTTGTAGCTTATATATTAAGAAAGGTTATAAGCTATATCCTTATATAGCAGGACCAGTAATCATAAAAATCAATCAAGCAGAGGCAAGTACTGGAAGAGATAACGATATGCTACACAGGTGCAGCGGATAAACTTAACACGGGTGAAACCGCGGGGCATAACTAGGAACATAATAAAAGAAAATTAAAGCAATTTCCTTAACACAGAGGGCGCGGCCTCTGCTCATTCCACATTATCAATATTCCAACCCTTTCTATGAAGCAATTATCTACACCAGGTCATTGCGACTAATGGCTTGCATTAACAAGGGTTAACACGCGATCGAATACGACTTAAACGGTATCGTTTCTGATTTCGTGTGTTTTAACGATCAATGCGGTAATTAAGTACAACCCGGCTTATACGAAGTCGGTACTAAACGATGCATTTATGGGAATTCACCAATAAAACATTGAAAATGAAAGTCTAGAATAGACGGAAATGTGAAATACGCATTGTGAAATACGCTGCTAGTTGCTTCATAATAAAATATTTAATTAAATTCAGGCCCTAAAACATCCCAGTAATGAAGAAGAGCCGGCAAGAAACTCGGTTGGGTTTATATTTTACTGTATAAATGTATAATAATCATATTATATCAGTAACCGATTTTCAACTTTAGTGGGAGAGCTAGCACCGAGAGAATTACGAAATATCTAAAAACAACTGATTCACTCCAGAAATTTTATGTTAGATTCTAAGATCTAATCCTTCATAAATACCTTTGCAGTTACTGAAGAAGTTAGACAAAAAAGTGTGCTATAATCTGAGACCAAGACAGTAATAAAAATGATAATCCTGTAGTATAAAATGCTGAAATTAAAATTTGTTAAATGTTGAGCCAATATCCGTTGGTTCGATACCCATATAGCGAATAGTTGAAACTTGAATTTAATTAGCAGAATTTTTTGCTGACTATGACAAAAAGCATCGTGACGAAACCTGAACATTTTTCTAATCTTCAGAGTCCAAGAAGTTTTTGTGACAAATTAAAATTCTTGCTTCTAGTTATTATTTATAATTCACTTCACTTGTACACAATATCTATATCATATCATGCAAAATGTCACCAATATTAAATAATACAGGGCCGAATAGGAATTAAAATTAATTATATGCACGACATGACAGATTAGATGCAGCCAAAAACATTGGTAATATAGTTACCTTCAATAATAATGAGACGTATTATTGGCTGGATCCTGAAGTGTTAGGTCTGGTCTTTGTTTTAATTCATAAACTTATGCCGTTTGGCCCTATATTATGAAATTTTGGCGGCATTTCACGTAATGTAGTTTAGTTATCTTGTACAGGTGAAGTAAATTGTAAATAATAACTAAAAACATGCACTTCCACAAAAACTCCCTCAAAAGTTTTAACAAGGGACCGCCATATTATTAAAGCCATGTTTGAAGAGTGAAATAAAAATACCATCTGACTTTGCTGCATGGTCTTAGATACCTTTGCCTTTTTCCTTGCACGAAGAAAAAGGAACGAACTATTCAAAAAAAAAATAAACAATGATACGTCAAAAATATGTCAACGAAGGTTTGTAAATTTCATATAATTAATCCCCAAAGCAACTATAATGTTACATTTATAATTACTTAAGACCGTAAAAAATATATATTGTTTTAGTATATATGGCGGGTCACGTTGGCCGAATGTTTTCTAAGTGTCAATATAATGGGAGTTATACGACCGGAATATAGCAAATATTCAACTCTATACGTGTATACGTGTAGTTGAAACATGGATGTAAAGAATTCTGATATGGACAGTACGTAGGTAGTTCGGTTTAAAATATTTGATATAATTACAAACCCCGTCACAGACATGTTTGACTAAGATATATGAAATAAAAAAAAAACGCAAATAAAACTTATATATACATAAAAATTAAGTTTCTGTTTTTAAAATCAATATAACAGCTTTTTACTAAATGTAATTTTAAAGTATATACGGTACTTCTAACAAGAACAATTTTTTAATTTTTGTCTGTCTGTTTGTTTCGGGTAATCTCCGAAACGGTTGGACCTATTTTGACGGGACTTTAACTGGCAGATAGCTAATGTTCTAAGAAGTAACATAGGCTATTTTCATTTTAGAAAAATATTTATATTTCCGCGGAAATTAAATAATTCGGAATAACGAACATGATTCGCGCGTGTGCCCGGCTTCACTCGGATAATCTTAAGCATATAATAATTTGAATACTACGATTGTTTATAAATACAATGATAGAACCAAATATTGGAATAATATCAGAAAACTGTTGTTCAAGCTTGTTGAAAGTTACTAGGCAAATACAGAGCTAGTTGTTCTCATTTTACGAATCTGAAGCTAGCTTAGCTTGACGGACACGTGTTTTGGAATAATAATTTATATAACCTAAAAGAAGAAAAAGATTACCGTAATAGGAAAAATCAATTGTGCTTGAATTTCTGTCAACACTATGTGACCTGTCAACCATTTCAAGCCCGCAAACGTATTCTATTGGCTGAAAAACTTGATGGTCACCCATTGATATAATTACATATTGTTTTTTTTTTTTTTTTGTTAGAATTATGTTAGTTATAAAGAGGTTTTTACATTATAAAAGTTTAACATCATAACAATTGTGGTCTCTTCAAGTTGCTGAAAAAGCTATTAATAAGTTATTCTATTTAGTCCTATACTTTACATATATTTTGCAAGAGTAATAAATAGTTTTCAATTAAGTGCTTATTTGATAAATAGTTTCACTCAAAGAAAGTTACAATAAATATTGTATCACAGCTTTTTTTAAGACACATCTAGTAAAACTATTGACATGGCCTCCCCAAAAATAAATTCCCTAGGTTGTGTATACAGGTACGTCGTGTCCCCAAGTTGACTATTTAGAATATTTAATAGCTATTATGTGATCTTTAGTTGCGATAGTATTTCAGGACACGCAATAATATTTTATCAGTTTCTAAAACTAAGGCAACTAACTTTTTATTTCAATGCTTATTTCCAGCCATTCCAGCCATTGCATTAACAAAAAATATTTTAAGAAATTTGTTGTGAGTTGTATGGGATAATCGTTTAGTCAAGGACAACATTATCACAATATTAGGGATTAATATTGAAGATCAGGCGAGCCGTATGCTTGTACTCCAATTTTGTAATATAAAAAAAATATGAAAAAAAGCAACATTTGATCAATTGAATCTTTTCTTAACATCATTCGGGGTAATGTATGTATGATGATGCGGCGTTAAGGAAACCACCCCAAATACTTACGAACATGAATCTGTGCCTGTGTATGAAATAAAGCAAGAAGTTGTTGATAGCGAGGAAAGTGATGAAGAAGTAGATGAATATATCATCGAGGTGCTGGTAGGTCACGACAATTATCTTTGACTGGATCGCGCTATACTAGGTGTAACATCCACCATAGTGGTGTGCAGGCGATAGACCCTTACTCTCTCTTGATTGTTGCGTTTTTTTTTAAATAATACACTGTTCGATGTTTGGCCTCAGTCACACCTGATGGAAAGTGAAGACGAGGCCGAAGATGATACGAGATCGCTCAGTAAAACTAATTCACTCTACTTTTGAAGACCTCTATGTTATATGAATCATGATAAACAGACGCAGGTAGTGAGTTCCATTCAATTGCAGCTCGCAAAATAAACGAAGACGTAAAGCGTTTTGTGCGGATAAATGGAACATCAACTACATATGGATGGAGACCGATACGGCGTCTAGTAGTCCTGTGATGGAATGGAGAGGGTGGAGATAGTTGGTACACCCCTTGCGCACCTTCACCAAAGCATATCAGATACAACACTGTAAGGTAAGCGAACCTACGTATATGTTCCAGCCTATGCATTTTGCACCTGATCCTTTACTAATGAGCTTCGGGATCAACAATTGTCTATTTTGCTGCCGAGAAGTGCAGCTATCAAGGGAGACAGGTCTCTCCGTGGTCACTGTTTTTTTGGATTTTACTTTGAACACCATCATGCACAATGCCGATGCTTTGCCTTAATATTATAAATAAGTTAAAAAAAAATAGTTTATAAGTTCCATCAGGTTTTTCCGCGAATTTTATCATAATTAAAAATATCTTTCAGGAATAATGTAGCTTCTTACTAATTTTTAGAATCGGGTCAGTTGTTCCGGTGTTACTACCCACATACAAACTCACAAACTTAACCTCTTTATAATAGAAGCAATAGGTAAGTTTCTAATTTATTAACGTAGTGACTAATGTCATTTTTTTTTTAATTTATATCTTCGACCTACGTAGCCATTTCGCCAATGTCAAGTTTGAATAATACACGTTTTAAAGTTTGGTAGCCATAATATTATATGTACTGTAGAATGACTTAAAAACAAAACATATAATGACACGACACAAAACAGTCACTTTATTAATAATTTTTTGTTATGGGATCTGCTTGGATATTATAAAATGATATGATAAACCTATAAATAGAAATCATATCTATATATACACGAACGAAGGACACCACCTAAGCGTGTAGTAAAGAACTTCTTATGTATGTACATATTAGTTTAGTACCTTTACGATAGAGAGCGATCGTCTATTTTATCTGTGTATTACACTTCCAAATAAAGAGAACATTAATTCGTACGTTGTCTTGTTTTGTTGTTCGTTTGGACGGGCAAATCTCTGGAACTATCCTGGAACTACCAGTCAGATTTTAAAAAAATATTTTTGGAATTTATAGGTTGTTTATTGAGGATTATGACAACATCACGCTACGACTCTAAGAAACAGAGCAGTAACCATAAGTCAAGCAATCTGGCAAGCTATAGGCAAGTACAGGAAGTGAGAAAAACGATAGCAAGGGATAACACGGGTGAAACCGTGGGGCAAAGCTAATAAGAATAATCTAAATATACGTTTTAATATTGTTTCTGCTTATCCTGAAACAGATACAGCGTGATGTTACTGATGAAATCGGAAAGCTGCGAACGAGATACAAAAGTAGGGATAAATCTCACTCGGCGTGTAGCGCGTCGGCCCCACACGTACATCTCCACGAAGATCGATGCCGTCGATAAATCAAAGAACGACATTTTTGTGTACACAACACGCCCCGACACTCGACTAACTCGAATTTACTGTGGACCACGTACACATATGAAATGATAACAATAAAATACAGGATAAATAGATTTTTTCTAACTCTCTATAGATTTCGCGTTTGGCAAGAATCTCACCTGATGTTAAGTGACGATGTGGCCTAAGATGCTGCCGGAACAAACCTATAGGTGCTAGGGGACAGATTTTTTACTTGAGGGTGGTAGCTAGCCAGGCGGGGATCAGAAAAAGCCCTACCACCATTCTATGATTTCATCAACATCTTTTCCTTCATCGAAAGCTTATGTTCATTGCTTCATAAATGAAAATAATATCAAAATAATCATACAAAACAAAGTGGTAAATAATCAGTAAGATTAAAATATTTAATAAAATGTTCTACTAGCTGGCCTCGAAGATGTTTTTCTGCCCTTTCCAGTACTCAATAACTCGGCCATAGTGCCATCTATCACGTTCAGGGATAGTATAAAAACCTTCTCCATAAAAAACACTTAGATCTACCAACTTTCATAGTGATGGGTCAAACAGTTTTGAAGTTTATCAATCTATATGTACTACTCGTAATATAATTTTGTAAAGTTAATCATCACATTAAAATTATATATAAATGGATATCAAAATTATTACAATAAAATATTGGTTTCAATTTAAAAGACGTGTTTCAAACTGTACGCGCATATCGGTCGTATGAAGGCATTAGTAAGAGAACTGTTTTTACCTATCGCACGCATTTACCGATGCCCGATGGACTAATGGACTAATACCGTTCAACATCAAAGCACGGTAGCTGACATATAGGGCACACTAGGTTTTTATCGCGACTCGATTCACATAGACAGGGATATTGGAGGAATTAACAACAAACATAAAATAAATAACAACATATAGAAGAAGTCATCATTTATTCTTCCAACATAGTTTTAGTCAAATGTCACTGGCACTATTTTTTAAAAATAAGTATGTACTTAAATGTACGCACGTGAGAAGTTATGCTTCTTTGGCGTAATAAAATAAAAATTACTCCAAAAACTTTAGCTCACGCGCCAACAACATGATGAAGTTAGCCATCAATACGTAATAGTAATGTACATTCATATTACATTATTATAACATTATGCGCGCGCAACTCTCAATTTTACCGTCTACTAAACACGCCACAAGTGTAACCACCAAAAATGTAATTTAGTGGTAGCGTGTACGACTTTGCGTCGATTGACGTGAGTTCGAATCCCTGCAATGAGCCTGAGCTATCGGTGAAGGAAAACATCGTGAGGCAACCATAGCATGGTGGAAGGGCTTTTTCTAATGCCCGCCTGGCTAGCTACCACCCGCAAGTTGAAAATCTGTCGCCAAGCACCCAATAGGTGTGTTCTGGCAGCTGCACTTGAGAGCCAATCTTCCACTAGGTTTAGCGTGTTATCATCTTGGGCCACATCGTCACTTAACAACAGGTGAGATTGTGGCAACTAAGCCAAAACTAAAATGATAAAAAAGACCATCACACCAAAGATTATTAAACAAATCTTTTTTTATTCAAGTCAATGTCGCTTACCTTATTTTGGTACACATAATACAAACCGCATTGTTTTCAGCGCGGATCTGACATCCATGTATCACATCGAAAAAAAAAAGTGCCGATATATATTTCACAATTAGATAGGGAGAGGTTGAGTGGATATTTTACTTTCATCATAAATCACAGTTATGCTTGTCGACAGATTTGTGTGTGAACGACGGTCCTTTTTTACAGTTTTAGAATATGTATAGTGTTACTAGGACTGGCTTCCTGTACCTACACGTCATATCAAATAATATAATATTTAATATAATATGTCGGAGAATCGTAGATGAAAATATGGAAACATTACTAATGACTTAGTATCCGTACTATTGACTTTATTACTATTGAGTGAGCTGAGTGCGATAGCAAAAGGTGTGCTCTGTGATCGCACGCGCTTTATAAGCAATCTCCGACCGACTTAAGGGTATACTGCCCTCAGTGCTCGCCCACAAGGCCGGTGAAGCTGTTAAGGCCTCCGGGCCAAAAGTACAGTTAGTTCGAAAAAAAAAACTTAAGTGCATTCTTACTTCAGCCGTGAAATAGTAACTATTGTAGTACGAGTTGTTGGATAGTGAAGACCTGCAGTTATTGAGTCGGCTACAGATGGACATGTTCCTGAGTGACGTCACGCGGCCCGTCTCGGCCGCGTTGTACCTATATCGTTACAATAGTTTGATTTTCACTGGACTTATACTTCCTATATTTCTCTACTACAATTTCTTATGTAATGAAAGGCAAGTGTCTATTTATAACTAATAACTCAAAAAAAAAATAGAAATATTTTATGCAACTTAGGGCCATAAGAAAGCACTTAGTAATATCACTACCACCGGTTTGAAAAACCTTCCAGTCATCGAGAAATATTTATCAACATTTTTTCATTTCAATTGTCTTTTTTTACATTTTTTGTATTGAAGTTATTGCTATTTTCAGTGGATATACAGAGAGGGTTTCACTTTCAGATAGCAATAATAATAAATATAATATAAATTGAATAAAATATTTTTAACACCACTCTCAATAATGAAATAAAACACAATCAAAACCCCAATAAACATTGATTTCACTGAACTTCAAAAATAGTAATAAACATAGTCATGAATATTTCTTAACTTCAACGGGATTTTAAAAAAATGTATTCATTCGTTTGTTGTTATTGCCTAGCACGTGTTTGCTGACTATACTTACTTACTATATCTTCCTACTATGCGTTGTATTTACGTTGGTTTCAAAATTTGTATATAGTCAAAATTAAAACCATGTACTTATTATGTATTTGTAAAATTACAAATACGTACATATTGCTATACACACTTATTACATACTTAGTACTTAGTACATATATTGTTTTCTTTTAATCTCTATTTAACGTAAATTTTATATAACGTAATATAATATCCGGTCCCTTCAATTTCACTGTAGATATATTATTGTTTGTCAATATTACTTGCAAAATATTTTACCATAAAAGTCAACTAACACAATGAACCCTTGATAATTTCTAGCAATTTCACCGACCAAGGAAATCAATATGATAGCTACTTCGTAATTCTGTAGCGCACCGAAACGGGCATTATTGCATAGAGCACGCCAAACAGAAATCAACCTTTTAATCTGTGCTGATCAATCATTGGCCGTGTCTTATGGGGGAACATTACGTTCGGAATTCGGACTTATTGTAGCAACTATAATTATTTACTACTAGCTATGCCCCAGGGTTTCACTCGTGTTAGATTAATTCGAACAAATCCCAACCGCGAGCGCTCTTCCAACGTACTTTTGAAGTAAAACTTCTTTAGGCGCGACTAGGAGGTAACTGAACGACAATGCAACTGAAGTCCGTTACGGCAATTTGGCGTCATGTTTCTGTACCATCCGGTTTTTAAATATATATTTTTGGATTTTGTAAATTAATAGTTTATAAAGAAATCGAACAAAAAATTTTTGAAAAAAAAAATTATAATTTGAGGGAAACTGAAAGTGCAACATCATGGAACTTCGTATACAAATACATTTATATAAAGGATGTAAGCAGTGTTAAAATATTATTCGACCGTCGGGATGATGGTGACCGTCGGGGTGGTAGTGACCGTCGGGATAGTGGGGACCCGCGGGGTGGTGGTGACCGTCGGGATGGTGGTGACCGTCGGGGCCATGGTGGCCGTCGGGATAATGGTGTCCATTTAAGTTTTACTTCAATCGCTTGTGACGGTTTACAGGCTTTTAATTTTTTTGCATATCGTTGTTCTCTTTTCCGTAATTGTTTACAGCTTGCCAAATTGCTTGACGTTAATGGTCAATGCTCTGCTTCTTAGGGTTGTAACGTGAAGTTATATAGACTATAATCTACCTAAATAAATGTACTTTAAATCTAACTGGTAGTTAAAGAGATTAGCGCGTTCAAATCAAACAATCTTCTGAGTTTTAAGTATTAATTATATTTTTAATTATCACAGAACTGTGTCTGATAAAGCTTTCTATAAATATTTTAATTTGCTTATTTATCAGTGTGTTGTTTGTTATGAAATCCTACTACTGTATTATTTACAGAGACAGGCTAGCCCTAAATAACATAATATTTAATGTAATTCGGAGAATCGTGTCGATGTGATTTTGGAATCCTTACTAATTTCTTAGTATTAGTACTATTGATTTTGCTATTGACCCACACTATTGACTGGGCGTTATAGCAACAGTTGTGATCAGTGACCGCACGTTCCTTATAAACAGGCAACGACTGGCTTGAATACATTCTCCCTCGAGCTATCGGATCGTGAAGATCTCAGATAATAAGTCCACTATAATAAACACTGTTCCTAAGTGACGTACCTACCTTACCTATCTTGCTTCGTATACAATATGTAACCACAGCGTACATAATACAAGAGCAAATATTAAAATAATATACGTTGCTGTCGGTCGAGCGTACACACGAATTATGTTGCCTCAAAAACGCTTATTGTGGTTGATTCTTAGAAGATAACATATGCTATCGATGACTTTTTTGTAGGTATTTTTAAGATCAACAATTATGTAGAACATTAATTTGTTTATTGTTTACTCGACGTAAGCAAATTAAATGCCCCAAAAGCGTTTTTTTTTCTAATTCACAATTATCGTCACTCCTTGTTTTGTCTGATACTATATGTAATAAAATATATTCTGTAACCTGGCCACATAATGTAGCTATGATTTTTTTTTAAACCATATAAATCGGTAATGTGGTTCTCGTGTGAAAAGAACATAAATGGACAGACAGAGAGACGTTTACTTTTATAATATGTATTAGGGATGAGACGAAATTCGATAAACATTCGCTTTAACCGAACTTCGGCCGAAGCCGGAGTTCGGTTCATTTTTTGTTTAAATGAACCAAAGTACTACCGAACTTCAGTATCTAGTTAGCGAAAGACGTCGAAATAAAAATGGTACAATATTTTGTCATGTAGAAGAAATAAAGTGATGAATTAGTTGAACAAATCTCGGGATTAAATAAAACAATACTTTACTACAGTGCCCAATCAAATGTCGATATAGAAAAATATAGAGAAAGACAGTATGTACTAGTAATAATATTAGTTTTTGTTAAAGTTATTGGTTAACAAGAAGCCGGAGCGAAATCGCTCAACGCCAACAGTAGATATGTATTACGACTTGAGTCCATCATGTGAATTAAATATTGTTGCTACTTGAACTCTTATGTTTACTTCTGAAATGGTTCGATAATGCAGAAGTAGATCCAGTACTACCATTACCACCACGAGAAATCATTAACTCGAGTGTGTTGGGGTCTGAGGAAGTAACAGACTGAGGGGAGAAGTAAACGGGGGGCGCGTTAGAGAAATAGCAATTATATTTTTTTTATACGTTCTTAGCGCAAAAATTTAAACAAAGTTCGGCTTCGGTATACCGAAACCTCATTCGACCCCTCTCTAATATTTATAAAAGATGAGCTATTACGTTACTTTAACATTTTTCTTATGAGACTATTATTTTTAATTATGAAGGGGCTGTGGGCCATCTGCTGTTTCGTGTAAGTCAAAGTGCAAATCCTTAAACAGTAGCGACCATCAATAGATTAACAGTCTATGAACAGTCGCCGCTGTCATGTCAGCCTGCGTAAATAAAGAATTGGACATGCTACAACTTATCCAGAAATGCTACCCGCATAAGCAAATTACTGTGAAGGGTTTGGGCATATACATGATGGTCGTAATATTTGCATTTTCCCAATCGTGGGTAATATCGCTTTTAATAATATTATTATACGTAAAGTAAGCAAACAAACAAAGATGCTGTATTCATACACACATATTTGTTTAGAATTGAACCGAATACAATGTAGTTAGTTAGATCCATTCTAATTCTAACTGCGAGTAATAAACTGGGTGTAGGGGAGTCACGGACGATTTCACCGGCGCGCTTGTTAACTAGCTATGTTTAGACATTTGTTGTGATATTCTGTACTCTGAACTACTTATACTGGCTTTAAGGAGTAAATGCTTTATTTGTATCGTAAATTCGTGTATAAAATTCAAAATTAATAAATATAAAAAGTAGTAATTACTGGGCTAACTATATATATTTATGGTTGGCCTAATCTAGTCTGATTATAGCAAAACAATTTAGTCTCTCGTATTCTCAACTCAGAATATTATATGTCACCGGATAATTGTACGAACCGTTAGAATATAATCAATCTGGTAAGATTGTAAGCTGTCGATAGATTGTGAACGTTCAAGATTATTAGTGTCCGTTCAAAAATCTACCGACAATTCATAATCTCAATAGATTGAGTGATTAAGAATTAACTTATACTAAGCGAGCGATGCCTGTTCGCCCAGATATTCATAGTCTATATTTCTATAGTAATGTGTAATGTAGTGTTGTGTTTGTATAATTATGTGCCTGGAAAATTGTACGAACTGTTTTTAGGGTTCCGAAATCAACAAGAAACCATTATAGTTTTGCCATGTCCGTCTGTCTATCCGCGGCTTAGCTCAGAGATTCTTAATACTAGAAAGCTGTCTTTTGGTATGGGTATACATATTAATAAAGCCATAAAAGTAGTAAAATTTCGCCTACAATTGAAGTGGGATGATTTTTTAGTGATGTTGTCGTTGAATAGATCGTTCAAAAATATTGCGAGTTTGCTAAAACTATTTTTCGATTCAGGAATCCATTTGCGAAACATTTAGCTTTAAAATACTAATTTTTGTTACAATCAAGTATCCTGTCAGATAAATGACTGTTTTTGAATATCTGAAAAAAATCACGGCAGTAGTAGATATAACGAATTTAAAACGTAAACTGTCGCAGCTAAGTAGGCTTTATACGTTAACGAGTAATAGTCAACCAACTTATAAAATATACTCTTAGAAATAATTTCATACAAATTCCATTGAAAATTATTCAAAGCCCCCCTTCTAAGTTTGCATATTATGACGAGCAGCTACAATATTTTTAATTATTTATTTATTTTACTCCGGACTTACAGCATTTAAAACATAATACAACTTTTAAAGTTTTAAAGAAGATCGGGTGGTAGCGTGTACGGATACCGTGTCGATCGACGTGAGTTCAAATACCTATGAGCCTGAGCTTTCGGTGAAGGAAAACATCATGATGAAACCATAGCGTGGTGATAGGGCATTTTGCTAATGCTCGCCTTTTCAGCTACTACTCATCAAATTCAAACCAAGCACCTATAGTATGTTCCGGCAGTTGTAACTAAGAGCCAGTCCCTCCAGTTAACATCACTTGAGATTACGAACCAAACGCTAAACCTACGAAGATGAAAAAAGATAAAATTAACATTCGCATACTGACTATTTGAATATTTGTATAATATATACTCGTACATTACATAAATAAATAATCAAATACAGGATAGAGCTGCAGGCAAAACCTAGTTGTATATGTTTCGTAAATCCAAACCATTTGTTTTTACCCTTCATTCCTGTGTAGAAACAAAAAAAGCCTCAACTCGAGAGTATTCAATCTTTCACGACATAATTACCGTCTGATATACTTTGAGGCGTCACGCTGATATATATACCTACTGGAAGTGATTGGAGCGTAGTTTAACAGTATGGAAGTGATACATATTGATTTTACGTTTTTTTTTAAGTGTAATACTATTCCAATACCAAATCCGTTTTATACCAAATCTTGTAAATACATATTGATTATTTATATTCTTATTAATATGATGTATAATATACATAATAAAGCTACTCTATTTGGATGAAAGATTTGTTGATACATGCCGAAAATGAACCTGTGGAAATTTGATTGATATTCCACTCTTTTTAACCAAACGGCCAGCAGGAATTCTGTCGGGTCTGTATAATAATGTTTCTACAATAATAACATTATTTTAATTAGAGACTGAACTTCTTTTTTATTATTTTCAGTTTTATTCTTTAATAATTGTTACCTGTCTGCTTCACTGGATGTAAATTAAAGTTTATTAATCGATTTCTAAGCCAATCATTTGAAGGCGTCCAGCCGTTTTGGCGTGATTATTAGACAAAAAAGAAACGTACTTTGGAATTTGTAATACATAAATATCTATGCCTTATTCTTCACCGCGCTGGCCGCCACCCGTTTAGCCCATAATTGTTCACACTTCGCGTACTTGCTTACAGCTTACCAGATTGCTTGACTTTTATGATTACTGCTCCGCTCGTTATGTCCGTAGCGTGAAGTTATTCATTTCGTAACCCAATAAATAGGTTGTACAATGAAAATTTTTCCATTTTGAGAGGTAGATCAAGAGAATAGCTCGTTTTAAAAAAAATATGTGTGCAGCAGTATACATGTGTCAGAAGTGAAACATTCAGAAAAAAGATTCGAGCTATCGACCACTCGTGCGTACTGTATATGAAATCTGGTCGTCTCACATCACTAGGCCAATCCGACGACGATCACAATCGTGAAAATCAGGACTTGCATTAACCGTGCATAATGTAATTGTATTTTATCTCATTCTCACGAAAGCTAAATCCTATAGATGTATATGGTTGTCTCTTTTACTGTCGCGTATTCGTTTCATCGTGTTTCAAATCACAACAGTGCTAAAGAAGCTTTAAAAATATTATTATTGATATTAGATTTTATAATACATTTTTTTATTAAGACCATTTCTTTAAGTTACTGATCTTTGTCCCCACCCCTCAGGCGATAGAGGGGGCGAAACAGGGTGGGGTTTGTCTCTTGAAAAAGTCTCAATAACTCGTCGAGGCAGAACGCGAATGACATCGTTAGTCGAAGTGGTATGGAGAAAAGGCGAACTATCTATTCACCGTTACACTGATACCTATTGGTTGTACTCTTACAGGATGATTCTACAAAAAATACTTCTGAGACTGCATACTGTGTATTAATCTTCAATAAGAGAATCGACAATTAGTCCGCTTTAATGCAATTCGGAAGCAAAGTAGGCATTGTCAAATGATTACATCACTAATGTCACTTCAGTGATACGCATTAACCAATACAACATAATAAGGTGAGGAAACTTGAACGTTAGAGGAATGTTTTTATAGTATTAGCGGCATGACAGCCAGACGTCGCAGAATTCAATCTTAGTGTTCTTAATTGTTCTTAGACTTAATGTTCACAGTCACTTGTTCAGTTCATTTGTTTATTTGTAATTTGCTGAAATAATGTATAAGATATGCAATACATTTATACTAATATTATAAAGTTCAAGAGATTGTTTGTTTGAATGCGCTAATCTTCGGAACTACCAGTCAGATTAGATTTTTTAATAGTAGCTTAGCAAATTGACAGTACTGTCCTTGATAGTAAGCACAGTACAATCCGAGGCCGCCGCTGTCATGCCGGCCTGTATAAATATCTCTTGACATTACGTTTGAAGGGCCAGACAAAGGAGAGAAAACATTAAACACAAGCTATTTATTGAGAAGGGCTATAATAACTTCACGATACGAACCTAATCGCGAAGCAATCTGGCAAGCGCTAGACAAATACGGGTAAGGAGAACAGCGATAGGCTACACGGGAGCGTTGGCAATGGTCCAGTGGAGAATTGGTCGAATATATTTAACACGAGGGAAACCGTGGCGCACAGCTAATATGAAATGTACCTGATATCCTTTTTTATTTGTAAGCATCCTGTATCAAAAAGTATTGGCTAGATTTGAACGAGTGTCTCGACTCTCGCGGACATAATCCGCGACTGTGTTCATTTCGCGGACATTCTATCTCGTACGGTATAAACAATCTTCAACCGTGTCTTCATCTGATTAAAGTTTAAAACAACACGTTCAAACGACTCTCGTTTATTAAAAAACGTACTCGACTTGGTCCGTGATCCCGCATCACTTGGCCTCAAGGACGTCTATTGAATTACCGAAGATTTTTATGGTTCTGTAAGTCTTTGGCTTCGAGACGAGTGTACTGGATTTAATGCAAAGGTAAATCAAATTTGTGGGTGAACAGTATTTGTTGTTTTTATTTTGTTATTACCAAAAAATTTTATAGCGTCACAGTAATATGACTGTACTGTACTGTACTTGATGGTAAGCACAATACAGTTCAAAAACAACAGTGACCACCGAAAGATCTGCGATCCATCGACGGTCGCCATTGTCATGTGGCCTGTAAGTCTTTCGGTAGTTGTATATATACTAGTTGAAATCAAAAGAATCGTCACTGTGACGACTTTATTACCATATGCATACCGCTTGCGACCCAGTTGGGTTTAGATAGGTACCACCGAGCTTGATTGATTTATATGCCGGCTGATCCCAAAAAACGAGATACCTAAAGATACTACTAGGGCGGGAGCTCCTGGTGTATGGAACTCTTAAGTATGTAGTAATTAACCCTATACTTTGTAAATTGATGGCTTTTAAATGATATAATTTAGTTAATGTGCACAATTGACTAAATTCTTAATTTATGTCAATTTCGAAAACCCACAAAAGTTTCAGTGAGATAGCCACCACTTCACTATAACGTGACTGGAACACACTTTACAAAATATTGAAATTATTACTTGCATGAAAACAAATTATTGATTATGGCTAATGCTTCAGCGACGCAAACTGTAGCAGCAACAGAAAAATCTAGAAAATGGCGCAATCTACCAACAACTGCCAACAAATCTATAACAACTGCCTTTTTTGGGTGGTTGGATTAGCCAGATTATAATTGCTTCTTGTATATATATATACGCTTCTACCATGGTGTATACCATTAACATAAAGCGAGTAAACTGCTGAACATAGGTCTGTCTTCTTATACGCCTCTTATCCCATTTCTGAGCGAATTTCATCCATGTTTGATCCGTGATTTTAAAAAGATCGTGCTTATGTGCGTCCGAATCCTCGTTTAGTAATATGTGGCCTCCAATTTGTGAACACTTTAGTCCACCTCCTGACAGCATGTCCTGCATGAGTATATCGTCTAACTTATTGAATGCCTCACATCACGATTGAATTCATCAAGAGATCTCCTTCTTCTAAAGTTCATTGTCAAAATTATCTCTAGTCTCTCGTTTCCAACTGTTATGCTTAACCGAGCCACCAGAAGTACACTCCATAACTCATGCCTTAGTAATATACCAGTCATAACCATACAAAACGAAAAATAGTGACATTTTAAAAATCTAGATTTTATACTCGAAGATTTACAATGTATAATTTATTACTTTAATCTACATCTACTTTATTTACATCGTAAATAATATTATGATACAATCAGTTACTAGGTTTACAAGCTAGAATCGATTCCAGTACAACCGTCTAGAAAGGTCACGTAACGGCCTTCCGTCCGACATCATCAGTTCACATTATGATACTAAAGAAAAATTCACTCGGTAATCAGTTTACAATGTTTTTTTTTGCTTTAATGCGTTTTTTCAGTAATATTTTTGTTATTTACAAGACGTGATTAAAACGATCTGAAGCAAATGGTGTAGAATAGTCGCGAAAATATTTGCAATTTGAAGCAATTGCGACTGTACCCTGTTAAGTGTCTAATGATGAAAGAATTAATAAATAACTGATGATATTGGCAAATGTGAAGTATGCGATCAAAATATAATTATTATGCTTAAAATACTGTAAATAAACAAAACATGATAGAAAACTTTAAACAACTATACAAATGTAAAAAGTATATTCATTTCAGTAAAATTCAAAAATATACTACTGCAGAAATGTTATTTTGGTGTATTTAAAGATTCATATCTGATCAAATACTGTCACTAACAGTAGTGATTGTCACAACCGGTCTTTTAATTTAGCTGTGAAAGGCTTGCTTGAGTGTTGACTGTCATATATGGTTTTGTGGCCATTTGGAAATTGCTCTGAACCCTATAATGAACTTGGGTTTTGGGTGAATTCCTTCATAATTAAAAAATATCACTGTGGTGAAACATTTTCTAATACTTGCCTGGATAGCCATTATTCTATTGACGATATCTCTATTAAACTGGATTTTAACGTTTAGCGTTATTTAATATCAGATGAGTTCATGGTTACATCACATATCAACGTATCATCACGTAACAAAAAATTCGTAGATTACGGAATTCTATATAAAGAAAAGTAATCCCTCCATGAGCTTAATTTTCAACATCCATACAGCATAATTTATGTTGAATTTAAGCTGAACACTTAATAGAAAAAACTCGATGCAGCACAATGTCTCTAGAGAGGTAGGCAATAAATTATTATTCATCAATAGATATTTATTACAAAGCAAGACTTATTTTACGATATAAATAAGAAAAGAGAAAAACTAGCTGAAATAATCAAGACTATTTTCATAGGTCATCATAGTATGGACTTGTGGAAAATATTTAAAAACACTATCGGATTTGTATCGTTTCGTGGTCGTCACGCGATCGTAAATACGTGTAGACAGACGTATCGACTGCAACGTTTTGCAACTCGGATGCCGGTGGAAATTTATTTACGGATTGTGGGGAACACGCCGGCTAAGTTTTATAGAGATTATTGTTGGGAATCTTATAATTAGTCTTATAAGAGACTAGCTGTGCTCCTGGCTCCGTACACGTTTATTACACAGTAACTTATTTACGTCTCTTAATTTTGTTTTTACTTTATATGATTTCGAAAGATATGATTGTTCGTTATTTTGCAATTGAGGAATGAACAATACTTCTCGTGTACAAATTTTCATCAAAACCGTTCGACAATTACTTAAATTTTTCTCTTTTTTTACGAGTGATAAAGTATTATTGACTATTTTTCTAACTTATTAATTGAAGAATGACATAGACTTCCCGTTCAAAAATTTCATAATAATTGATCAAGCTGTTTTTGAGTTAAATCCAGACAGACAGAAAAAAATGTTTTAAATTCATATTCGTTATCGTGATTCGTCTTTTTATTAGATATCTATCACAAAATCTGGAAAAAAATTACTTCATTTAAAAACAAGCCGCGTAAAATGTCAGTGAGTATTGCAAAACATACATTTGTTACATAGAATCATACACACATTTCTCCTTTAAGATTTAAATTATTGGCAGTGATGATTCTATACCAAAATAATGAAAAAGTTCATCATCTATTTATATCTAGTTCATCCTAGAAGGCAATCGGTGATGAGCACCTATTATCCAGCAATAAAAAGTCTCCCTATGTATCATTTCCATATCTCACTGTGCGATTTTAACGTAAAGAGCAATCAGTGGCTACGTCTCAGCACTGCAACGTCAACACTACTAGGACTAATAAATTTAATAATTTCATCTCCAATTCATAAGGATTGGGCGGCGAAAAGAAAAGAATGATCGAACGCTGTCATACTAAGTGATCTATAATAATACAATTAATAAAGCGATCAAAATTAAACTAGAAAATGCGACCATCAGTCGTAGTTATGCTAAAATGTAAATTCCTTGGTGAAAGTGACTCGGTAGCTGGAAATAATAAATTCCTTAACGCAATTTTATTATTATGTTTCTCTCCATACTATATTACCCGTGGAAATATCTGAAGAATGTCGTAGACAAGTTGCATTCGCATAGCCTTATCTCACTGTCTATTGGTAGGGAAGTATATATTTTTGCTGATACCGTTGCAAACGCGACCTTACTTGAATTTATTACTCACATGGTATTCACTGTTTATTGTTATAGTTTTATTCATGGTATAATAGTTGAAGCGTTCTGAAGATTTAGCTAAAAATATTTTGTCTACATAAATTTGAGGCCTCAGTGTATCATTTAGTAAAATTGTAATATAAATCTCTTAGAAAGTTATTGTGTGACCCGTGAATGACTAAAATGGGTCAAAACCAACAACGAGCCTGAGCTTCAAAAACATCATGACATAGTAATAGCATGATGGTAGTACATATGCATTCCTAATACGTTCATATTTTTAGATCACTCAGGTAGATACTTAGTTTAGTTGTTATTATCTCAAACGTAAAAAACAGTAATTAACCCCAGAGATTTTGTAAAATACTTTTTCCATCTATATTTACTTGTAAAATAATTTCTGTATAATCCAAACAATATTAACTATGATAGAAGTAAACAAGAAAACAAGGCGCGTCCCCAAATTACAGGAATCAATAACGCTCCAAGAGGACATTATGCTACGATTTATTAGCTTAGTTTAGGCTTATTAGTTGGAAGAGACTGACTCGAAGGAATGTAGAGTTACACATCTACAATACAGGACAAATCTGTATTAAAATTTCTAAAAACTCAACGTTAAACTGTTCAACAAACTGCAGTGGACGTAAATAATAAGGGCAATATAATTCCAATGCTGATCACCAAGTAAAGATTCTGTTATACCAGTACAAACATGTCTAAGTAGATACCTACTCATAATAAGCGTCGTAGTGATTGATAAATGACTAAAATATCGATTAGATGTCCGTAGGTTCGAAACCTGGGCATAGGCCAACGAATTTTTCGGAATTCGCGTACAGTTACTAATTTAAATTTAAAATGCTCTGTTAGTACCACAGTATGTTGGAAAAATATAGAACTGTGGATTTATTAGCGTTTGAAATCGCTAAATCATCGTGGAAGCCTCTTTACCTAGCAGTGGGACGCTTATAGTCTGCCGTTATATGCGAGCTGATTCCAATACGTATAGCATTAAAAATAGCAGCTATTTTTCTTATCGTTATAGGTTTAGTATTGTGGCCACACACACTTTCATCTGATCTTATGTGACGATGTGGCCCAGGACGGTAACAGCTGCCAGAATACACCTATTGGTACTTGACGACAGATTTTCTACTTGAGGATAGTAGCCAGCCAGGCGGGCATTAGAAAAAGCCCCACCACCATGCTATGATTTCATCACGATATTTTCCTACACCGAAAGCTCAGACTCATTGCAGGGATTCTAACTCACGTCAATCGACGCGATGTTCGTATACGCTACCACTGAGCCATCATTGCTTCATATTTTTCTAGCAGAAATAGGAAAGTAAAATAGCTCTAACATAAATCGAACCTTGATTGCTATTTCTTAGACATGGTGGTAAATCAGAAGTAATATTGTTTAAAGTTTTAAAATAATTGGAAAAGAAAACTGGGAGGAACCCTAAACCCTTGAGAATTGTTCTCATATACCATCATTTAGTGGAACAAAAAACTAGAATTCTCTCCATTTAAAATCGAAAATATGTCACAAGCTAGCATGAAGGTTAAGAGGTTAAGCTAATATCTTCCCAAGAGACTTTTACCTAGCCGTGAGACATTTGCAATTTACATATTTTTTTCTTGCATATTATTATCAATATTATATGTTGATTGTTATTTAATTTTATACTTCTTTGAAAATAAATAATTTAGTGTCTAAACATTGTTCGGTCTATGTCAACCAATATACAAAAGTCGGCAAGAATGCGACAAAGTATTGGTGTATAAAAACCAAATGCCGGCGGACACTCGCCGCCTTCTCGGCCGTTTAATATACTCCATTGTACACTTAAGTACACTAATGTTTGTAGCGAATTATATTATAACTATTATATCGCTGACTCGTGGGAATATTTCGCATATTATAGAATGTAAACAATGTAATAGCTGTCATGTTAAATAGACGGCGCTTTCTACATATTAGTTGAATACCTATTTGTATTTGCTAATGTAAAATCTATTCTTGAATTTTTTTACTATAACGTTAAATTTTCGTTAATAGTGGCGATCATAGGCTTTAAAATTATATTTGTAATATTAACTTTGATGAAGAATTAAAAGAGACACGTTGCCACACAAAACGATGGAAGCAATTTACAGCAACGATACCTCAGTGGTAGCGTGTATGGACATCGTGTCGATGGACGTGAGTTCGAATCCCTGCAATGAGCCTTACCTTTCGGTGAAGGAAAACATCGTGATGAAACCATAGCATGGTGGTAGGAATTTTTCTAATGCCCGCCTGGCTAGCTTCTACCTTCAAGTTGAAAATATGTCGTCATGAACAAATAGGTATGTTCCGGCAGCTAGACTTAGGAGCCAGTTACCCCATTAGCTTAGCGTGGCATCATCTTGGGTCACATCGTCACTTAAGATCAGTTGAAATTGTGGCCATAACGGTAAACCTATAAACAATAAAAAACACCTTTGATAAATAATATACAGAGTTATGCTCCGTTGACATTTTTTTTCTTGCATTGCTGGATGACAGGGAGTATAGGGCATCCATTAAAACCCCAATACCGGTTCTAACCATTTGGCTTATGTTTAGGAGTAAATTATCTAAAAATATGCAGTACATCAGCTTTGACTTTTACGTTTTACATAGCTAATTTATATTAATACTTTATTTAACCTTACGTTCAATAACTTAATATATAGTATTACAAATTCCATACATATAATTCAACTCTCAGTATACCATAATATATCCGAAACTGTATATTAATATATAACGCATGACTTTATCTATCAAACAATGGCTTTTATTTTTATTAGTCGGGTCCGTGATCAGAAAGGTCCAAACTAAGAGTACTTACGAATCTTGAAATTATTTACAACTCTTAGCACCGTTTGACAGATCACAACGAAAGTTGTTAGATATAAGTCGAATTATTGACTGAGTACTGTAAAGGATACAACGACGTCTCCGAGACCAGCTAGTTATGTATATAAAACAAATACATATTTAACTACTATAACATTATATAACTAAATTTACATTTATTGATATACTATTAATGAGAAGTATTTTCCGTAATTTTTTTCATCGATGTTAACAATATAGAATCTTAGATTCACTTACGTCGGCGATTATACAAAACATATGTCACCTCTCTCCACCGCGGGACAATAAATAAATAGCGCAAATTCCGAACTGGCCGGAGCACTGGCCCAATAAAACCTGACCACTGTCCCGGCGAATAAATATTGCAGCCCCATGCGTTCAGAAAACATTTGTTACTGCCGTTGCGTTTGCGTGTTTACGGATAACTCGCCATCCTCCTGGGAGTTTGATTGTCTTTCGAGATTATTTTACGTTTTCTTGTATTTTATTTTTTCTCAATACTTTTCTTCCTTACTCTCATTTCACCTAAATAGAGTCGTCACTAGTGTTCATTAGACATCGACCTAATCTGTGTGGGCGCGGAGTGTTGGCGTAGCGATCAAGGACACCCGGTAAAATGGTCCGCCGCTGGCTACCAGCTGGTTGGTAGGGTTCCCGAACCCAGAGAATACTTAATCTTCGCTCTGTGAGGCTAAACCGACAGTCTACGCATAATCCCTGGAGTGGCAGTCGTGCCGAAGGAGGAGACCGAACTGGATCTGGCCGCTACTACATGCAGGGTTGGAGCCCTTCCTCACCCGCGCCAACAACATAATGATGTTAGCCATCTATGATAATAATGTAAATTAATTTTACTTACTTTTATTATTTTTAATTATGTAAAAATCATTTAAAGATAAAAAAGTAAACATTACTATTAAATCATTAAAATAATATTTATTCATACAACGTTAGGACTTCTGTCACATAACACGAGCGCAGTTCTCAATTTGACCATCTACTAAATGCGCCAAGAGTAGTATAATTTAAAAAAAATCATGAGAAAAGATCAGTCAATAAAATTATGCTGCCAAGTTGAATAGCGTATGATTATGATTCCAAAAAAGAAAGGCCGTCCCTACGCGCTACACCGCGTCGCTTCGGATGATCTCGCGGTAAATTAAAAACGCCTGAGGGCGATCGGGTAATACGCCGTAGTTGTACTGGCATGGCGCGGAGCGATTACCTTTCCAGGTGTGCTGTAGAAAACGGCTCTTTCCTACGTTCAGTTCTTAAATAAAAATCTCAGGGATTTGATTCTGGTTAATACTTTTCTTGGAAGAGGCAGCTAAATTGAAAACCTATTATCCAGAAAACTGTGAAATACAGAATTTTAGTTCAAATTTATCCCGTCTTTATTATATCATAATACTAGCAACCGCCCACGATTTCGTTCACGCTAATTACAATATAAAATTTTAGATTAATAAAATAAAGACAGGGAGAACTTTGCTTACTATAAGTGGACGAATTATCTAAAATAGGATTAGTTGTTCTAGAAATTTCTATAAATACCTCCTGTATTTACCTTTTACAATTAAACAACCATTCCCCTTTTTATACTACAATATAATATGTCAGTTATTTTATCATAATATTGTTGTTTGTGACTTATATACTCTTTATCAATTGCCTATTATCCGAAATTAAATCACAAAAAAGAATTAATTGTTTGCAATATTAGGAAAATGAGGTGTAGAATATGTAAATTAAATCCATAGATAAATAACATTTATCAAAGAAGTATTGAATGAACAAATGTTTTTTTTTTGTTTATGAAAAGAGTCTTCGTTAAATTGATATTAGGACACAGATTGATTTTAATTTTTGTTTTTATTAGTACTTCATATTTTTTCGCTCGATAAAAATTAAAGTGAAGCTACCAGGTTGTCATAAAGCGCGCGTCGCGTCGGCACAAGGTAACCTAGAATAAATTCAGGTTCGCCATTTCGTTCGCCATAATGAATGCTAAGATTAAGATTTGTACGCCGCGGGATTGTTCTTTTGTTTGCATTGTGGCCGCGGCACGGTATACCTATGTACAGTTAGATCCAAAAAAATGTTTTATCATATACTAGCCATTTGTCCGATAAAATTTCCCATCAGTAAAATCACGTTTAAAAGCGCGTTATGAAAAAATAATGAGAGTGAATTTTTGCGTAGCGCTCGCACATCGTAGCAAAAAGTCTACACTATTAAGTAGCTTGTTTTATTATAATAAAGATAGTCACACTCGATGTTATGAGTCATATAACATCGAGTATGATATTCAAAGAAGTATATTTAACTCGCGTACATAAAACAAGCATGTATACTAATAAGGTTCAAGAAATTTTATGTTTGAACGCGCTTATATCTGGAACTATCAGTCAGATTTGAAAAATTCTTTTTCCATATTATAGCTAGTTTACAGAATAAGATTAGATGCTATATAACTTCAAGCTATGACCCTAAGTAGCGGCGCAACAACCATGAACGTAAAGCATTTTGGCAAGCTACGGGAAGTAAGAACAACGATAGATGCATTGGCGGCGATGCGATGAGAAGTATGTTGAATCAATGGAATAAGTGTGAAACCGTGGGTAGCCCAGTAGCTGGGTACCACAGCTAGTGGTATTTATATTAGTGAACAGTGAAACGTGGCTCACTGTACTTTCAAGTGCTCGAGGCGGACTTGTAGTAATACACGTGGGGCGACAACGGTTGACAGCTTCCAAGTTCATTGCACACAATCGTTTGGACAGTGTAAGCGTGCGATTTTTTTGTTGCAAGTTTTATTTATAATCGTTTCCTTATTGTATATATATATAATTATACAAAATACAGTTTGACTCTATATATGTTTTTAGGGTTCCGTAACCAGAAAAGTAACCCTATTGCTAAGCTTACGCTATCCGTCCTACTTTCAAAGGATTGTGCCTTTACATCGTAATAGGTAGCTGTTTTAAATTTTCATGCAATATTTGTTATTATATATAGTTATTATGTATAAAGTGAAAGGGAAATAGAGAAGGAGAACGCATCAGCTGTGCACTCATCTACAGTTATACAGTGTTGTGTATAAAATCTGAGGTAATATTTATATATGTAAACTACATTAATAATTATCTTTACTATTAAGCGTCTGACAAAGTTCATCATTCTTAAAAAAATTCGAGTAAGTAATATGGAATTATCGTATAAATATTTGAGTGCGGATCTTTTCTCCAGGATTTAATTTACTATTGCATATTTACCACGACTAGAAATATTCTTGCGCTAGCAAGCGCGCACCTTTATATAGAATTACATATATTTCCATGCTTAGAATATATTCGACCAATAATATGACGAATAAATTGAACACTTTCTACAACAATTTCATATTAAGATAACGTGTCAGATGTTACTCACTATGTGCGAAAACTATAAGACTCGTTTAAAAAAAAAACACATTACCTCTTAATGTAAGTAACATACAATTTATCAGACATCGACCGTCGGTAAATCGGCAATCACCAACAACTGCTAATGGAAGTCGTTTCTATTAGTTTTTATTAACCCTGCTTGACCCCTTGTTGAAGGGTTTTCCTTAATGCAAAGGCAATAATAGATTTTTCCTTAAGGAAACCTTTGTTTATTCCCACGAACTTATCTTAATCGTCGGCAAGCAAGAATTATCACATTTATGGACTCAATTTTTTTTTACATTGTTTTCAAAAATAATAGAGTAATAATAATGTATATTTGTAATTTCATAGTTTTTTTTATACAAATAATGTGGCGACCAAGCTTACGGCCCACCTAATAGTAAGCCTATGGCGCTTGTAACATCAGAGCGCGTTGCCGACCTTGAACCCAGGAGCTGCGACCTTCTTTAGGGTGGAAATATTTCACCAGTCGGACTACCCCAAGTGATCGAGTAAGCCATAGGAAATATATTAAATTAATGTTCTACATAATTGCAGACCTTAAAAAATCTACAAAAAAGTCTAGAAAAGCACATATCTATATTGTAAGGATCACCCACAATAATCATTTTTGTATTCCATCTTTTGAGCGGAGGCATCACAATCCGCGCGTGCGCTCGACCGACGGCATTCTGTTAGTCCACGCGAGCAGAGCCATGGGAAAAACTAGTAGTACTATATAATAAACAGATTCCAGTGAAATAATCTAGATTGTTGTAGATGTCATTTTACAACAAATGTATTGGAAAATAATCAGAAAATATTTAATCAAAATTTTAATCGGATATTGTAATACTAGAAAAGATTGTAAAATTACAACACTTTTTTGTAGGTTTCTTCAAATTTGTAGGAAAATTACTTGTATAGTATCATAATTTAGCATTGGCATATATTGCTTTGTATTATTAATCATACTTTAGTTTGTAGAACGACTGTAATTTTACAAAAATAAAAACTGTGTATAGCTCTTCCACTTTGGAAAATGTTAGCGGAATAGCTAAGTTAGAATTGAAGAGATATTATAAGTTAAAATATGTCGACTCGACAAAAAATGATAAACTAGAGAGTAGCCTTAAAAATGTGGCCGTCACTATAGTGTATAATCTATTACATATGAAAAAATTTGCCATTCATACTCGAGACGTCATAGGGAGCGGACGTGTTTCCCCAATCTTTCATATTATATTGACCTGTAATGAATTTATTCTTTTACTTTTTTCTAGTTTTTTTGTGTAATTTTTATTCATTTACTCCTAATGCTATGATTTCGCGAAAATAGTAAAACTACCCCCTATAAAATAATATAGTAGCCTAACCAAAAGTTACACGGGCGCATCATTAAACTAGTTAGGGTTCCCTGTATCCCATAATCATTATGAGTTATGATCATAAAATGAGATATTATTTTTATATCCTCATAAAGATGTAACAGTTATGGTATGAAGGTAATCAGGATATTGATGGCTTTCCTCTAATTTAATGCTGGATGATGCACGTCTTACACCATCAGTTATGTTGATGTGATTTATTTTTATATTATCGATTTTTTTGTTACTTTTTCTATCCCACTTGCGGTATGAGAATATCGTCCAAATGTGGGATTACATTTAAATGAGATTAGAAAGACTACATGTTATTTCGTTTTTCATTTAATTTTTATACATTTTCATAAAATTTGATCTACTTCCTTCGATACAGCTTCTCAGCCAGTCACTATTAAGTCTTCACCGCTTCATAATTATATGTAAATATGATTTAAATAATATTGTAAGTAATATGGCTTTTTCGACATATAAATTATATAATTAAAAAACATTAAATGCCCAAACGAGGCCTGCTAAATTAGCCTCTTTTGAGAACTGACTAGAGTTTAAAATCAAAGTCAAAAATACTTTATTAAATTCAGACCCTAAGAAGACTTATGAATGGCACTACCACCGGTTCGGAAAACATCCTAGTCATCGATTCCGACAAGAAACTCGATTGGGCTTATCAAAATTTCTTTAGTTGTTTTTTTACACTATTTGTATTGTTTAGAGTTATTATCATTTTTTGTGGATACACACAGAGGTCCCTTCGACAATAACATAATTATTAATATAATATTTGAACTGGACTCAATAAACTGGCCTTTATTGATAACATTTAAAGGTCGTGACAAGACCACAGTCCACAGTAAGAATTAATGTTTGAGCTGGGCTTCAATAAGCCGGTCTCAGTTGAGCGGTAGGTATTATCGGATTGCCAAGGAGCCCCAATAAACGGGGCGCGGGATGTCTTTATGGGCCAACAACTAGCCCGGCCGCTATTAGGCTATCGCTATTAGCTTTGGCAATGCGGATGTGTGAACAATTTGAACGGACATGGCATGGATTTTCGCATAAAAAAAATTATTTACCTATTTTGAGGTTAGGTTCTTTGTTTTTTTTTCCAGTTTTTTACTGATAAATTACTAATGACTGAAATTTACTTAATATTATTAAAGTACGAGACTAAGAACAAAGATCATCAAATGATGAGGATACATAGAAAGTCGACATAAGTATACTGACCTATAAATACCACGGCCAGAGCATCTAGGGATATGAATTGAGTTTAGCTTCAGTTAAGTTATTAAAGAAACCTAATATTATCCTTATCAAGTACTAGCTGTGTGTTCCATGGTATTTTTCATATGCGACATTTCAGGAATTATCCTATTTTAACCCTGATAGGGGATGAATTTAAAAAAATCCTTTCTTAGATCTTATCTTTTATATAATTTTATTTTATCGTTATATGTTAAACGCTGTGACCACAATCTCGCCTCATCTTAAGTGACGATGTGGCCCAAGATTGTGTCACGCTAAGCCTCGTAGAAGACTGGCTCTCAAATGCAGCTGCGGGAACACACCCATTGGAGCTTGGCGACAGATTTTCAACATAAGGGTAGTTGGTAGACAGGTGGGCATTAGAAAAATCCCTACCACCACACTGAGGTTTCATCACGCTCTTTTCCTTCACTGAAAGCTCAGGCTAATTGCAGGGATTTGAAACTTACGCCGATCGACGCGATGTCCGTTCACGCTACCACTGAGTCCATCATCGCTCATTAAATCCTGTGTAAAATTTCATATTTCTAGACCCACAGGTAGGTTTTCGTTGACTGTCATTCTAGTAAAATAATATTGTAGTATTTCTACGTACGAACGTTATACTAGTTATATTTCTTTGGCGAAAGAAAACAAAAAATTCTCCTATAATTTTATCCCGCGTACTAACAACAAGATGAAGTTAACCATTAATGATAATTTTATTTTTATACAATGAAAAATAAATCAGTAAACTCAGTAAAGTTATATTTAACATTATTATTATTGGTGTTTAACTTCTTAGTGTTATATGTCATATTTCCGCACATGATGCGCGCACAGTTATTAATTTTAACTTCTACTACGAGTAAATGCGTCAAATTACCTAACTAACTACTACCTAACTAAAAACTAATACCGAGATACCGTATCCATTAATTAACCAATACATTCAATGATCCGTAACGATCGGTCGTATCTTCGTGGGCACGTAAAGAGCGGTCTGCGATCGTAAAAGAAAATGCGTCCGACTGTACTCACAGACAATTTGCGGACGTCTATTTATGTATCGATTACACATGTAGCTAAATTTTATATACATATATACTTTCATACAGACAGTACTTTTTCTTACAGCTTCTTTGATAATCCTCTATAATATATGTAGGTAATTTTTTATGCTTACTATTAAGGCTTCGTGGAATAGCGTTACTTACTCCCGCCCATGAATGGCCTGTGTAATGTATATCTGTTCAAGACAGCTAACGAACAGAGATATCTCTTTGGAGATTTCTCTCTACTTAGACTGGTGGAATACCTGCACCCTACAGAAAATGGCAGCCAAATAATCTTGTGTTGTGTTCCTGTGGTGAATAGGACTTCCAGAGCTCCTTGGGGTAGGGTCAAGGTCGGCAATGGTATTACAAGCATCTATAGCATACGATAACCGCTTACCTTTAGGCAGGCCGTACGATTGTCTTCTACCTTAGAAGTATAAAATGAAATAAAAAGATTAAATTTCCAAATAGCTAATGACTTATAACTAGTTACAGTGTATTTAAATGACAGTGAACCAAACGAATACTTAATAAGCGAACGAAAGGCGTCAGAGACCGTGCCCCGAATACTTTTATACTCTGTACCAACAATCCGCTGGTGATAAGGAAAGTTACTGGTCGCGGACAGTTAAAATGCCGCTTTGACTATTGGACGTATATGCGCAAAAAGAAAAACAATAATCTACATGTAACCACCAACAAGCCAATTAGATTATTCTTATATTCTATGTTTGGCTATTTGAATTTAGAATTTAATTAAATGAAATGTAGTATATAAATGTTTTAGTGATACTACGATAAAGCTAAGGAACTATGTATAATGGTAAGCTCAGTGCAATCCAAAAAGAGTGACGACCACCGCCAGTTCCTGTCGTCACGCTGGCCTATGTAAATAGAAACAGGATATACACCGGCTGATACCGAAACGCGACGTGCATAAGTGATTCACTATGACGACCTATTAACTATATGCATGGTGGTCGCGACTCAGTCGAGCTGTACAACCCTACCACCCGCTATCACCGTTTGTTCTTTCTTTACTCATCAGTCTTAATATGTTATTCAACACTCCATACATCTTAAATAAATACTATTGCGGCGATTAAAATAGGCGCTCATCTCAGCTTAAAACTGTATGTAAACAGAGCAGCGTTAGTATTCTAAATGAGCTTAAACTATAGTATCAAGTAGTGAACAGGCATACTTCACCTGATCTTAAGCGGTAACTGTAGATTATAACTGTTTATAACCAACAAGCTTGGTAGTTTAAACTAATATTGGCTTACTAACTAATACCATTAAATATTGGCTTACTGCTCTTGAGTACTAATTTGGAATGCCTTGTTGTCAAACAAACCCTTCCGTTCGGAACACAACAGGGCGATTCTGTACTTAGAGTGTTTTCGAATGATAATTTTACGAAGGAGATACTGTTTATTTACTATTAATAGCTTTCCAGTGAACACACGATATAGCATCGAATTCATGTACACATATGTGTAAAATTTATGTAATTATGACACATATGATATCAATATAATGTCAAACTAAGATAACATATTCACTGGGCAATTTATTTAAATACTTTACATAAAGAGTTATTCTTATTTTACGTTGTAAAAATATTCTGTTTAGAAATTATTCAATCAAAAAAGTGGTATATACTACCCGACATTAATAAAAGAAAAGCTCTCGCTTCCTAAACAGCGCCATTTTACAGCTCCCAACGGATGCATCGCAACGACCCTTTGACATCGGCTAACGTATTTAAATTCATAGTCTTATGAAGTTAGCCGGGACAGGCGCGGCGGTGTCTGTAGGGGCACGGGGAGTGGGGAGTGGGGGATCGAGGCGTGACTGTACACTTTTTGACTTCAGTTAAGCCAGATCGCCACTGTAGGAGTATGTGAGGCAAATGGTGTAATTTTACAATTTATTTTTTTAAGAAAATCGTGTATATAAAACTGTACCATTTATGCAAATCAAATCTACGCCCTTGCGGATTCTAATTGAAGCAATGATAGCTCAGTGCTAGCGTATACGAACATCTCGTCGATAGACGTGAGTTCAAATCCCTGCAATCAGCCTGAGCTTTCGGTGAAGGAAAGCATCGTGATGAAACCATAGAATAGTGCTAGTACTTTTTCTAATGCTGACCTGACTATCTACCACCCTCAAGTTGAAAATCTGTCGCCAAGCACCAATAGATGTATTCCGGCAGCTCCACTTGAGAGCACTTGAGTCTTCCACTAGGTTTAGCGTGTTATCATCTTGGGCCACATCGTCACTTAAGATATTTGTATTGTTTTTTTTTTGGCAAGATTACGGCACTTTTGCTGATGATAAACATAATAGAATCCAAACACTCGGCCACCGAATCCACCAAGATCTCGGCAATCCTTTGAGTGTCGCCGCTGTAATACAGGTCTGCATAAAATCTCTTCACGTTAAGCTTGAAAGAGCCGATGCCATAGAAAGAAGGGTGGAACACACTGGCCGGGAGATTGTTATAAATAATATATATGCTAATAAGTGACTTACGAGTATTCTACCACAAAGATCCCTTCTCAGAAGGAGTTAAAATGCTATAGTTCGTGCTGCGGCATAAATTAAAGACGCGCGACCTCGCGTCAAGATACCCAAGAACGTATTATCGCAATTTAGTTTTAAGATTAATTAAACATACCATAATAACGTCGATAGCGTTATAATTAAAGTCGTTATAACGTTACAAATTATTAAAAGTAATGCAACTATAACGTTATAAACGTTAAAAAAGTATCAGATGTGATTAGTATAATCATACTTCTGATAAAGAACATTAAACCAAAGACCATGTAATAGTAATTTAATATCTTAACTTTGCCCTCTCAATGCATTCTTGACAATTTAATGTATGTTCGAAAAAATTTTGATAAGCTTGATTTTGTAACTAACCGGTATAGTTTAAATACTAGAAGTAGCAATTTTGAAGCAATGAGGGCTTAGTGGTAGCGTGTAAGACTTCGCGACGATTGACGTGAGTTCGAATCCCTGCAATGAGCCTGAGCTTTCGGTTGGTGAAAAACCATAGTAAGGTGGTAGAGCATTTTTTAATGCCCGCCTGGCTAACTACCACCATCAAGTTGAAAATCTGTCACCAAGCACCGATAGGTGTGTTCCGTCAGCTGCACTTGAGAGCCAGTCTTCTACTAGGTTTAACGTGTTATCATCTTGGGCCACATCATCACATAACATCAGGTGAGATTATGGGCACTACGCCAAATATATAACGATAAAAAAAATCGTCCGTCCGTGCTTTAGACATGTAAGACCAAAAAAAATGTTTAGGTAGTTATGTAAGGTCTTATAATGAGATCCCGAAGAACATTACCGATTTTTCGGACAGGAGAGTTCAAGGACCATGTCAAGTAGTTTTTACTAATGAAAATATAATATTACTAACCGTGCCCGCGACTCCGCTCGTGTGTCCTTTAGAATCCTGACGATCGCGCGCACACGCGTTTTTGCTGCATCAAAAATGCTCGTTGTTTGCTATTACGGACTTTTTTGTAGGCCTTTTTAAGATCTACAATTATGTAGTACATTAAGTTGATATATCTAGTATGGTTTACTCAGCGTAAGCCACTTAATCGCCCCAAAAGCGTATTTTTTCCGAATTGTAGTGATGTCTCAAAATGACTTCCTTTCTTCATTCACTAAAATAATATAATTACATAACTGTAAAAATTATTTAAACAGTATAACAAACTGTTCTAGTTTCTTGACGATTCTTCAGATTAACTGGGATGATTTCCGAACCGGTAGTAGTGTTTTGAAATTCATAAGTGCCTTCTTAGGGCCTAAGTTATATAAAGTTTTTGGTTTTGTTTCTTTTTTCTGTCAATTTTTGATGTCGATCATCATTACTCCAAAATCTACTTATTCATTAATTACCTACTCTGAACGCTGTATGTGATTACACTTGACTGGATAAATAATATTTATCATAAAACTCAAATTGCCAATCCACGCCGGACTAAAATAAACGGAGCATCACAAAAATCCCAATCCAATCAAAAACAATCCATTTACGGCGGCCATTGTCCATAATTGTTACTGTATACATGGTGTTGCGGTCTGTACCAATTACGGTCCGGTCGTAACGCTGCACTGTCGATATAAAACAGCCTGTACAAGGCCCCCGTCGATGTCGATACGCCATTCAATTTGCGCTAGTAATTTTATACAGGTTGTTCAGTTTTCTAAGAAATAATAAATTTTCATACTGAAATAATTTCAATTGTAATATGTTTTATTCGTTTTAAGTTAAACAAAATAATATTTTCACCTTGTATTTAAATTCTTTAACCAGCTCAACCATGAGTATCCATAATTTGGATTTGTTGTAAGACTTGACTCAGCTTGGTACATTTGGCACAGCTCTTAATAACTGGTTTTAGTATTCACGTCTCCTATCTCCTGTTTAAGATAAATAGATCTCATAATTATTTTTATCGGGTTACCACTATCAATAAACAAGGAACGCATAACAAAAAATAAAAATCAATCCTCAGGTAGTCTAGTACGGTTTTTAAGTGCATATATAATGAAAAACTTTTTACTTCCGTTACGTTAAAGAAAGACATATTATGAATGAAGGTTTCGCGAATCACTAGAGAACAAGTTCCAGGAATTTAATATCTAAACTTTGCTCTCCCAATACATCCTTGATAATTTAATATATGTTCGCAAAAACTTTGATAAGTTTGATTTTGTAAACGATCCGTATTGTTTTAATACTAGAAATAAAGATATTTTAGTCACCCATGTTTTAGACTTAGTAAAAACCAGTAAAAGTTTTTTAGCTAATTTTATTAGGCTCTACAATAAGATTCCTAAGCATATTACCGATTTGCCTAACAAATAATTTAAGGACCATGTTAAGTAGGTTTTATTTAATGGAGTTTCTTGCTGGCTCATCATGATAACTGGGATATTTTCCGAACCGGTAGGTACCTTAGGGCCTAAATTGCATAAATTATTTTTGATTTTCTCTTTAGAAGAATAAAGAACGGGATAATTAGCATTATAGTTGAGCATTTTGGCAATCACCCGGTAGCCACATTTGAGAGCTAAGCTCCTCTTTTAATTTTTTGCGATTTTGTATGATATATAAATTCAATTTAAAAATCAGCCTGTGTACACCAAACAAAGAGGCCGTTAACATTATCAACACGACTCCATCAAAATGGCGCAAGCGAAAACTATCAATGGCCGGCGGGCAGCGAATTCGAGACTCGACCTTTAGGCCGAAATCAATTGCCCGTGACATCGGTTAACCAACCGGAAAATGTATCCGGCCTCTTCGAATGCCTTTTTCCTTAATACACTAGAAACATCTTTAATGTTGTTTGCGATATAAACACTTTGTATGATCATATTATACCATGAAATGTAGCATAAAGACTTAATTCAATGATGGCTCAGTGACACATTAGAGGACATCGCGTCGATCGACGTGAGGAACTCACAACCTTACAACGAGCCTCAGCTTTTTGTAAAGGAAAACATCATAGCATCAAACCATAGCATTGTGGTGTGGCATTTCTAATACCCGTCTGGCTAACTATCAGCCTTAAGTTGAAAATCTGTCGCCTAACACATATAGTTGTGTTTCAGCAGCTACACTTGAGACACAATTCCCTCAATAGGCTTAAAATGTTAGTGTTGTCTTGGACCACATCGTCACCTAACATCAGATGAAATTGTGGCCAAATGATAAACCTGTGCATAATAATAAATTAACTAGACATTTCTGAAAGCAGAGTCATTTTGAACTCTTATATTATATACTTTTAAAGCCTATCATTTGCTTATCAGTATATATACTTCCCGTGTATGAAATAACATAAAATCGGTCAAGCCGTTTATGAGTTAAATTCAGACGTATAAAAACAAATATAGAACATTTTTTATAACTTCTTCTTCTGCTTCTTGTTCTGGCGCCGAAAAAAGCACTTGCCAGTGTCAATGTATTTGTTTTCGTAGTATTTTTTATATACAAAGTTGATCCAACAAGATGGTGGCTCTCTTGTTAGAACTATCTAGGGAGTTTTTGTGACATTTCAAAATACATGTTTAAACCACAACATGACAGTTCAAGATCCCGCAAAAAACTTTTTTTAATAGACATCTATTATAAAATTTGTGTTTTATTATAGTAATACGTCAAAGGACGGCACTGTGCTAGGCGCGTCTTACTCTTAATGCGTTCGAGTTCTGAATCGAATCGAATATAATTTGGTTCCATTTGGCACTCTTGTTATCAACACTAGTGCAAGATCGTGCTGTGGCTCGAATTCGAACTAACTTCGATCGATTTTCGATCTAGCATTTTTAGCAAAGCGATTTATTTGCATACGCGCAACAGTCCGAGCCGAGGTTCGACCACTTTGGCACCCTCGGATGCTGTTGCAAAACTTTCGCGGCTGAGTGCCTTAAGCGCTTGCCCCCAAGCCCGATGAAGCTGTAAAAGCCGTATAGGCTCTAGGGCCCCTAAGGCTAACAGTATAGTCAGTTCGAAAGCAAAACAAAACTTTACTGTCATGCCGGCTTGCAAGCGTCCCAGTAGCTGAATATACACTGGCTGATCCCAAAATGTAACAAACCAAAAGAAATGGATACACACCGGCTGATTCACTAGTAATCTAACACAGACCGCTTGAAAGTCCCATAGAAATCGATTATTTTAAATTACTTTATTCCATTTAGGCTCCAAGAAGGCACTTATGAATGTCAACACACTACTGCCGGTTCGGACAAACATTCCAGTCACGAGAAGAACCAGTAAGGAACTCGATCGGGCTTATCAATTATTTTTATTAGATAAATTATTATCTTCTTTTTGCATTTGAATTGTTCACAATAGTAAATGAATGTTGTTCTCACTCAATACCTTACATACGTAAGTAAATATAATTTATTAGTACTTACCTACTTATATATTAGAAAAAATTAGTAATAATTTTTCTACTTAAAAAAATATACCGTCCGTTATACCCTCGTAGCGAGGTTGAAATTTATATCCGTAATAAAGTCGAAAACACTCTTAAAGTATCGCTAATTAATGTAAACATGAAACGATTACGAGTACAAATAAACACTCTAAATGGCCTTCTGCGGCAATAAATACCTATAATATTTTTAATTACAAACGAAAAAAAAAGACATTAAACAGAACGAAAGATAAAAAATGTACCGCCATATTGCAAATGAGTAAAAAATATACGCCGCTACCCATAAGAGAATGGAGGAAGTGCGGGGGCGGGGGACATGCTTGGACAATAATATTTTTTTAAATGTATTATTTTATACATTAGGCGAGGAAAATACGCACGACCGGACTGTAAGGGGGTCATCAAAATAAATAAATTATGATATAGTATATTACTTTTTCTGGCCCCGTCTATGTTATGCTGAGTAGAGTTAAGAATTTTTAGATATGTTATTTATTACAAACATACTTTATTAATATTTGTACAATATTGGAATTTGATTGTTAGACAAAAATATAATTACTTGTAATTGTTGAAATGTGAAATGTGTCGACGTCTACTACGCATCAGTGCTTAACGAAGCCATCGCGACTAGTGCACGCTCTGATTTGTCTAAAAACATCACGTCATATCTGAGGATGTGCATTGGTCGAAAGCCAGGCACCAAAGCACAAAGCGGAGAAATATATGTCATTATAAATTGTAGCCTTTTCCTACACGATAATTGAACTAAGTAGATATGAGGTTTTGCGTGTTCTTAAGTTTATACATTATTTAGGAGCATTTTTGATAGTATAATGTATAACGAAACAACATTTTCTCTTTCATCATCATTCTTTCATCTATCTTTCTTCTGTCGCATTACATTACATTGTCGTAAATAAAAGGATTATAATCGTAAATTCGGAACATTGTAATTGTTAATGTGTGTTATTAAACAATGTATGTCACATGTCTTCAATAATTTGTATTTTATTTATTTATTTTTAAAGCTTCACTTGCATCTTGGCTTCATAAAACCACGAATTTTTGATAACACTTCTTTAGGCGCGTTATGAAAAAATGATCAGTGTGTACTTATAAGATGCGCACGCACATTGTAACAAAAAGTCTTGATGAAATGAAATTACTTGTAAAGCTTATTGTTTTAGTGAGGTGAAGATAGACATATCATAAGTACGCGCATCCATTTTTTTAATATCTAACGTTTAGCCATAATTAAACTTCGATACATTTTTAACCAAGCTATGTGACTAGCAGTAACTTCTTCAACGTCACGTAACGCGTATAGCATATTGATTGTACACAGAATGAAATTTAAGACCTCCACTAAGAACACAGAAAAAAAGGAATATATTTCGTGCCATGTCTAGTAATTCTTTTGTACGTACGGACGTGAGTTTAAAAAAAACGTCACCGTCGTCTAATGAATTTATGACCAGGAACTTGCTCCCGACTGGTCGTAATTTTTTCTCCGGGGACAAGATAAAGGGAGTGATAACACTGAACATAACGAATAGTGTATCTAACCTAATTTTTTGACTTTGTATTTAATGAATAACTACTGCAATAATAATTACTTCCATTAACATGCCACACATGAACTGTGATCTCAGCGACTGTACACTTCCCTTCCCTATTCTTCTCGCTTAAGAATGGATTTTAAAGAAGACAAAATGTACACATTCTAATGCTCACACGATAGAATATGTTTTAAAATGTCGGCACTACGCTGATGGTAAGCACAAGACCACCGAGAGATGAAAAATGTATCGAAGGTCGTCACTGTCATGTCCGCTTGCATGTCGGTAAGTGGATATACACTGGCTGATTCCAAAACACGACAAACCAAAAGTCACTGTGACCGGTTTATCACAAACTGAATGAAGGTCGCGTTCCAATTGGATATAGATCCCAACCACTTTATGCTTGTTTACTCGATATATGTATATGATCAATCCTCATGCAAAATTTCGATACTCAAATCTCTTCGTTATGTGTGTGAAAACAATCGGTGAATATGTGTTTAAAAAAATATATACAAAATTTTATTCCTTATTACTATAAAGCATAGCACTTGAAATGCGTGTTAAGAGTGTTTAAACACGTATTTATATATGTGCGTGTATAAAAAAATGTAAGTTGTGTCCGCGTCTAGAAAGGTTCAATTTTTACGTTGATTGTTTTAAACATTGTGAACATATGAACCATAATAAATTGAATCCAGTTTCGTAGACCATTAAAAAAAATGTATATATACCACCCTTTGAGATAATTTTATAAAAAACGCTGAACCCTGCGTTTACATATCGGAGATCATTGCTAATATTAATAGTTAATACTAATACTTAATGGCATTCACTTTATGATTCACAACTTTACTTGTCTATAAATATATACCTATTATGTACGTACACTACAGTAGTACCTTGTTAATGAATAGTGTAAGTTATACGACGCCATCTATATCGTAAGTAAACGATAGACGCTCAAAATTGTTCGTGGGACGACGCTCGGTTTGATTGCACCCAAAGGCTATCGCTAACTTCTACGTCTATATAGTCGGATCATATAGTTTTGATAATCTATGATGACTATTTTTCTATACATATCGCGATAAAGTTAAGATACATTAATCGACACATTAAACTCTAAAAATAAATGCATATTAGATTATTCGTAGAAAAAAGTCAGTTAAAAGCAATAAATACGTAAAATTATGTGACGTTAGTTATAATAGTTTCTGCAGCGTGTCTGTTTATTAAAGTTATACAACTTCTTTCGCTACTTTTTAAATGGGTAAAATTGACAGCTACGCGCGCATCGGGTGACGGAAGTGCGAAATAACGAAATTAGCCATAAATGATTATAATGTAAAATATAATGTTAAAAAATAAATAGCACTAGTTTTTTCCGCGACTTCGTCTGCGTGGACTTCAGAATTCGGTCTTTACCGGGGTAAAAAGTATTCTATGTATTAATCCGGGTAGCTGTCTGTGTGCCAAATTTCATCTAAATCCATTCAGCCGTTTTAGCGTGATTGAGTAAAAAACAACTATACTCACTTTTGCATTTATAATATTAGTAGAGATATATTTTTTTGAGTTTTTTTTATTTTCTCAAGCCAAAGAAGCAAGTAACTACCTATAACTTCTTACGAACGTACATAAGTAACAAATTTAAAAACTATTTTAAATTAACCTTTAAAACAAATGATTTTCTTTTCTATGACATATACGATAAATAAAGTATCAAGACGGTTTAAGTTATATCTTTAGTATGATGTAGAGTGATGACCCAAATGTTGTGACAGCTCCCAATAACAGCCGACGGCGGTCAATTATTGCTGTTATTAATTAACTGAAAACACACCTGACGATTTTGAGAACTTGGCCCTCTCGATAACTATTTATATGCAGTGAGTGCACATTGAAATATACATTCTGATAATTTGATAGGCGTCACAGTGCTACGATAATAATTCCTATTATTGAGCATAGAGGCCGCAGATTTGATCTTCTTACAGGACGGACTTTTCCATGGTGGGCAACAATGTCTTATTATTAGCGTGTACGATCGACGTGGGTTCGGCTCCCAACAATAACTATATAAAAATCTGTCGCCTAGTATCTTTCACTTACAAGCAAATCCTTAAGTTTAGCATGTCCACATATAATTACATCGACCCTTACTTTCAAAACAGTGTTGAATTCGATTAAAAAATAATAATAATTTAATTTACATTCATTAAATCTCTCATAAATCTAAAATTCAGAAGTAAAAAAAAAAAATCATATAAATTTCCTTATACCGGAAACCCTTTAGCGGATTACCCGCACCCGATTGCGCACGGCGGAGGCCATTTTTCTAAGATAATATTTTTTAATCGTTCGCTCATGGTTCACTTAATATTTCACCCCGGGTTTACTCACGGTCCGTTGGGTAGATTAAGTTGATTTTCTTTTAGAAACACCCCTTTTATGTTTGACTTGCTTTTGGTCAGTTTGTGATTTTTGAAATTTTCGAGTTTCATAATGACTTAGGTTTTTATATATTAAGCGATTAAGAAGCTGGAAATAAAATTAGTGATGCTGAAACGATGCACCGATATTATTTACGTCGCGGGATTTTCACCTTATATGTGGTGGTAGCGATAAAGTCGATTGCTAGTTCACTGCCGCTCCACTTTCTTGAAGTTATATTTATATTTAGCATGAAAGACATAAACTGTAGAACAAGTCAAATTTTGGAATTTGACAACGTGTACACAAGCTTATATTTCCAAAAGATACACACTCGTCAAGCATGTAATTGAAGTGGCAACACTCCCCAACCGTTGTAACCTTTATACTTACATATGGGAAAAATAACGAAATAATAATTAAAATATGCACAAAGACTGATTTAACTCACAAGCATAAATAAAAATTAAGACCCCCAAGGTGGGCAAGGGTCCAATATAATTAAGCATAACCCAATAATCTCTCGGCCACAAACAAAAACTGGAACGCGGCGAAAGCTCCGTTATTTTGTTATGATTATTTGCATATTATAATAATATTAATAAGGGTGGGTTTTAAAGGGGTTTCTGCTTGGTTGTCCGTAGAGAACTGGATGCTATCACTAGGGTTGCCATCAGTCTCACGAGAGATGGACAGTCTCGTCTCTAGCGCCCTTGAAATTACATCATCGATTGTTTGCTTCTTCCATCTAATCATGCCATTGCTTAATAGGCTGCCATATTAAAACTGAAAATCTGTTTCCAAGCGTATATGGGTATTCAGGTAGCGACATTTAACAGGAAGCGAGGTCGGCAAGATTTTTGGAGAATATTTTTTTTATATTTTGGAGAAAACAACGCGAGAGAGATAATTACATTCGGTCTGATTACAATACCATCAATTTTTTTTTTGTAAAATTACAATTCTTTTACTGCCAAAGTATGAGTAAAATTACAACACAATGTATGCTAATCCAAAATTGTAATACTATGCGAGTAATTTTTCTAGACATGTGTAAAAACCAACAAAAATATTGTAATTTTACAATCTTCATGTATAAGCCCTACACAAAATGTTCTGTATGATTACAATACCCGATTTTAATTAGGGCTTAATGTTTTGCCTATCAGTTTACAATACATTTGTTCATAATTTATATATCATATTTATATATAAATCATAATTTCTTATACGCCTGTTTCTTCTTCCAAAATGTGACCGATTTTTTTCAATCAAAGACTGCCTATGTCTATATTTTTTCTGTATTTTTTATATTTATCAAATCTATTTGCTGGTTGTCTGATAATTGTGGAATAACTGGGCACTTTTAATCATTTTGGAAGGCTTCTACTTCTTATAATAATTAATTTATAGGAAAAATCAAAACTGGAATATTTCAGTGGGAGATATAGATTGTTTGGTATAAAAATACTTGTTCTAGTACCATCATTCAAGGATAAAATAGAGGAATACTTTTTTGTATGGACTAAACACAGTCTACATTTTTTTAAAGCCAGCGTTTTTGATAAGTTAGTGTGTTACCGTCTTCACGTAGATCGTCATTTATGATCAGATGTTAATTAAATTAAGTATTAGGTTAACGTTCTTCTTCTTCTTTGTCTTCCTTAATTGACATCCGATCCTCTTTATGAAGAATATTACTGTCATTGTGTCGTGTGAATAGTTTCTTATGACAATTTCAGGATTCCTTGTTTGAACTTTTTAGGGAAAACTTTGGGACATCTCAGAGTTCATGTTCCATGTTATTATTTATAATCCACGTCACTTGTGCACAATAACCAAGCTTTATTGTGCAAAATGGCACCTGTATTACACAATAAAGGGTCAAAAAACCCAAATTTATTAAAAAAAAAAAAAAAAACATTACATGTCAGTTTGAGATCACGCCAAAACCTCTAGGTTAACGTTGTATATTTTTTTTTATTTATTATGGCCACTGAATACAGGTCATTTAAGAGAAATATCGTATTATTTTCTAATCTTCAAAGTACATTCAAACAAGATGGTTAAAATTATTCCTTGTTAAAATTATCTTTAAGGGAGTTTTTGTGACAACTCAAAATGCATGTTTTCATTTTATATTTATAATCCACTGCAAGTATGCGCAATAAACATACTATAATATCACGCAAAATACCACATAATATTACATAATATAGGGTCGAAAAAACTAAGATAATGAATTAAAATAAAGACCACAATATGGCAATTCAAGATCCCGCCAAAAACTCGTTAACGTTATAATTGTAAGAGGTGTTGCCTACTCGTTTGATTTAAATTTCCCTAAATTTACGTGTATTACTTATACCGCAAGCATGTTTATATAATTGTTAGGATCTAAAATTGTAGTAATCTTTTAGTTATTTTTTACAAAACATTTTGTTTATATATTGATAACAAAAATTTCCTGTAAAAAATATTTAGGATCCCTTCAGTAAACGTAAAACGTACCCAAAATTACAAGGGTAGGTAGGTACCTCCTAACCCGTTTGTAATTTTTCATAATTTCACGGCTCCCGAACACCGGTCAAAAACAAAGATACGTGTGCGTATTTATCAAGTAAAAAAAAGAAACCATAATAAATATCATAGCAAAGGAAAACCCCGTTCATAAATTACATTAGAATACAAATTAATGTGATCGCACTATGAAAAGTTACCTTTTCTTTGATGGAATATGTCAGGGAAATTTCAACTTTACAAGAAAAGCTCTAAAGTCTAATATCAAAACGATTAAAAAAAAATTAAAAACCAGGAAAGCTGCTTTACGAGTATGTTTGATCATTTTTTAAAGTAATTAAAATAGACTTTGACATTTAAATGATAAATATTTGTTTCATTTCATATTTATATTTAGCCTTTTTACATGGGTTCTTTTATTAAGGGATTATTAAGGCAGGAATATTATTCTGTCTATTTTTTATAAAGTCTAGCTTAATGTTATACTTTATATGAGATTTTCTCTCCTGAAATTACTAGAAAAGCTATAATGTTTTATTTATTGTAATTACCTATTAGCAAATCACAGCGAAATATTGCAAAGTGCCAAATTCTGATCACGTTTGGTACATTATGGCTGGTTAAAAACAAAAAAAATATTTTTGAATTACCACAATAAACAACTTTACCTACAAAATACCTGCGTTGGCTATATGTACACAGAATATTATAACAGAAGGTTCGCTACGCCCGACCTTGAATTTAGTTACGTACAATATTTGATGACAATATCTATTTGTAAATTCCAATAACAAAACATTTATACTGTTTAAACGTATTTATTCCTGAACGGCTGGTTACTGAAAAGCACTTTCGTCGATTACGGAAAAGTAAATTAAAGTTTTTTACAATATTCCACAGGAAAACAAGTACAAGGCATCAGAAATGATACATTTTCCACTCTTGCTAAGAGACCCTTTAATAAATAACAATTTATGAATTCTTTTCTAAAAAAAAAAAAACCTGTTAGAGTAGAATTTAAACAACCAGATACACGACAATTTTTATAATATCGATTACACATTGGGAAATAGGAATTAGGCGTATTTATTGGAACACGTTAAAATAACAGGTATTTACAAGTAACAGTTTGGAACTGTTATCTGTAATCTGAATAAGCTGTTACTAAATACTAGGTACAACTTGTTCCACTAGTATGTGTACGAATTGAGGTATATTTATCGGAACAGATAAAAACTAGGTATTTCATAGTAACAGCTCGGAACTATTACCTATAAAACGAGCATGCTGTTCCGACGTACCTGTTCCAGAAAGTGTTACTATTTCAGTTTGGAACATGCTCTTCTCTATAATTCTAACCTATAAAATAAAACCTATAAATATGATGTTTATTTTTTTAATTTATATATTGATTTACTGAATTATTTATATATGATTGATTGAACAATTGATTTATTGATTCAATAATTGATTGAACGTTTGATTGATTCGAGTTGCCGATCTATACTTGTATTAATCTATGGTTACAAGTTAGTATATATATCCCTATTAGAGTACAACAGGCTGGTATTTTGGAAGAGGTTACTGGAACTGTTATTTATCTGGAACAGGAACAGGAGTAACAGCTATATTATTTTACCTGTTATAGGTTACTCCTGTTCGGAACCTAGTTTCACAAACAATTACCTACGTCTATCGTAAAAGCGCGAACAGTCGCGACTGGCATTTACTTATCATAACATAAGACTCACAGTAAATAAGAATTTATGCGTGCATGTACCGTTATCGCTCATTGTATGGAGGTGGACTTTAGTATACTGCGCTATTTATCTGTTAACATTGTGTTTGATTGACGAATGCATTACTTTGAGGAAATACATCGTAAATAATTATCCTACATTTCTTTGCTACTTCCGCTTGCAATATTTTTTGTTTATTTCAAGCGGAAGTAGCAAAGAAATTTGGGATAATTATTTAACATTGTATGTTATTGTAAAAAATAAATTAGTCGAATAGCAAAAATAGTAACGGTACGATCCAACAAAACCCATCATAGAAAAGAATTACTACATAACTTTGTTGAAGGGTACAGTGAGTATAAAATATGATCCGCCCAATGTATCGTTGGCGAGGCCGGTGTGTCGATTTACCTCAATAAATCATATTTCTCTCGTATTGGATGTTATAAAACACTCTCTTGTGAAGAACTGAGAGTAGTGAAGGTGCATTGTGTTGCGGTTTATCTTTCTTTATGATAAATGCCCCTGAAGGAAGGTTCCACGGAATTCATCAGATATCGCTTGAATTTACTCAATTAAAAAAATCTTTATTCAATTTACACCCGCAAAAAGGTACTTTTGAATGTCAATACATTACCACCGGTTCGAGAACAGCCGGCAAGGAACTCGACCGGATTTATAAATAAAAAAATAATTGATTTTTTACACTATATGTATTGTTTACAGTGGATCATTCTCCGTTCATATCTGTCTTTTTCAGTTGATCTACAGAGAGGGATTCACCTCCAAATATCACCGTCATTCACGTAATAAAACTTTCTTAACACGATTCTTGAACTTATAGTCCGACAGACTGTCGACGTGCTTTAAAAATAGCATTATAGAACCTGGCACAATAAACTACAACACTTTTATTCGACTCTAAAATATGCGATTAGTATTTTGTATATATTTCTAATATTTAAATCGCGGTTATTCTTTAAAACTTCATTAATAGCAATAACATAGATCTTACAATTAAAAAAAGTTTTACCTGTACAGTTTACCTTGTTTCCTTATCTATATCTTCTATAAATATTATAAAACTCAACGTCTCTCTGTCTGTCTGTCCGTTAATGTTCCTTTACATGTTTTTAATATAATTCATAGCTATGTTATCTGGCCAGTTTATAGGATATATTTCTTAACATAGATTAGTAGATAATAGTGAGTGAAGATAATAGTGAAGTTAATCTGGGGAAAAAAAAACGCATTTGGGGCGCTTAAATGGCTTACGCTGAGTATCATACGCATACAAGATATATCAAATTAATATATTTACATTTATTAATTATTGTAGAAGCAATGATGGCTCAGAGGTAGTGTGTACGACTTCGCGGCGATTGACCTGAGTTCAAAATCCTGCAATGAGCCTGAGCTTTCGGTGAAGGGAAACATCGTGAGGAAACCATAGCATGGTGGTAGGGCTTTTTCTGATCCCCGCCTGGCTAGCTACCACCCTCAAGTTGAAAATCTGTCGCCAAGCACCAATAGGTGTGTTCCGGCAGCTGCACTTGAGAGCCAGTCTTCCACTAGGTTTAGCGTGATATCATCTTGGGCCACATCGTCACTTAACATCAGGTAAGATTGTGGCCACTACGCCAAACCTATAATGATAAAAAATCTTAAAAAGACTTACAAAAAAGTTAGTTATGTCTGTTAATAAGTATATATAATATTAAATTAAGATGAGAAAAAATGACCACCAGGAAGCACATTTTCTTGTCATATATCAATTCATGTCATATATAAATGTTAAAAGTGTGATTAAAATAAATCTAGAATGTATTCAATTCTTCAAAAATCTGTTAGATTTAGTTTCTGTTAAATATGATATTGAAAAAGAAATAAGTATTAAATATAAAGGTTGGTATAAACTGTATACTGATGGCCCAAAAAACTCTGAAGGCTTAGGAATGGCGTATTATGACGCTTATAGAAATATAACAGCTTGTTTTAGAGTTACCCAAGATATGTCGATTATGTCACTGGAGCTCAATGCAATATCAGAGGCTATAACATATGTAATTAAAAATAATATTAGAAAAGTTGTTATTTTAATAGATAGCAAAAGTGCACTTCAGCATCTAGTTCGATGCACCTTTGGTTACAGAGGGGTGTCAGTAGCCTATATTATTCTACACCACATTTATAGACAACAGTTTGACAATCAGTTTTTAATGTTGCAATGGATTCCTTCTCATATTGGTATCAAAGGGAATGAAGAGGCTGACCCTAGTGCAAAATTAGGATCAACTCAGGGTATAATAAAGAAGTTTAAAGTAGATTATTGGGAAATTAAATCAAAATTGAAAAAAATGTGTTATGAAAACTGGAATGTATATTTTGATGAAAGAAGCAAAGAAAAAGGCATTTGGTATAAAAGAATACAGTGTCAGCCTCTTCATAAAACTTGGTTTAGTGAATGTTATTTAAACCGACAATATATAAAGATAGCATTAAGACTTCGTTCAGGGCACTATCCATCGGGAAAATTTGCATATCTCATGAGGAAAGCAGAGTCACCCAATTGTAATATATGTGGAAAGATTGATGATGTGCATCACCTACTGATGGAGTGTACCAAGAACAAGATCGAAAGGGAGTCGCTGGTGAATAGCATGAATTTAAACTGTCAAGATATAGGTGTTTTTCACATCATTTTGGCAGAACCTTATTCAGATGGTGCCAAGATGTTGTATGACCTTGTAGTGCTATCTCATCAGCGACTCTCTTGATGTGATGATATAAAGGATGGGGTACAATGGGAGTGATATATTCGGCAAAATAAAAGTTCCCAAAAACAAAAAAAAATATCTTGCAATACTTTGTCTAAACCTTCACCCATTTAACTTTTCTCAAAAACGTGCTGTGAGAATTGTTGACCGATCCCAAGCTCACAAGCTGTATCGAACCTTTAAATCTAAGGAGCGCCTCCTTGTGCGTGTTATACCGTCTGTACAGTGATTGTGTTCCGAGGAATTGTTCGGTATGATGCCAGCTACTTTCCACCACCAAACTGCTTGCCATCGACAGAGAGTTCATCCTCATACCTTGGAACACAAATGGTCCCCGATAGTCCGGTTTCAGAGGAGTTTCCTTCCGCGAACGCTCCGAATGTGGAATAATATCCCAATAGCCATCCCATAGGCTGCAATGACCATTTACCATTAGGCGAACCGCACGCTTATTTGTCACCATAGTTGTACAAGAAATTATCCATTTCATATTTCTAACCAATGTAATGCAGTTTTGGGGATGTTCGTGGATTACGAGACCTATTGCTATTTCATCCCTCCTGTATTTAACCTATTCTTCACGTCATCTATTTTGGATTAATGAACCCAGGTACTTACCGAAAATCTAATCTATATATATGCACAGACGTTTTTCTCGTATTTACGGCATATTATTTACTGAAATACGCAACGTAAATCGTATAGTCTCTTTTTTCATACATTTCTATACAAAAGGCGTTGGTTATGTTCTAAAAGTACTTGAAACTGCATTTATTCTATAAAATATATTATAATTTATTACTCAAAGCAAGTTCTTAAAATACTTGTTTATAGAATTAATAATATTTTTTTTAATTTAAGGCTAAACCTATTTTTGATATAGTGTTTTTTTTCGTTATAGGTTTAAAGTTCTGGTCACAATCTCAATAGATCTTAAGTGACGATGTGGCCCAAGACGCTAAGCCTTAGTGGAAGACTGGCTCTTAAGTGCAGCTGACGGAACACACCTATTCGTGCTTGGCGTCAGATTTTCAACGTAAGGGTGGTAGCTAGCCAGGCGGGCATTAGAAAAAATCTTACAACCATGCTAAGGTTTCAATATGATGTTTTCCTTCACCGAAAGCTCTGGCTCATTGTCCGTACACGCTATCACTGAGCCATTATTGCTTCATTATCAGAATGAAAACAAGAGAATGAAATCAACCTTGGTCTTAAAGAATGTATGAATGCGAGTTCTCAAGTGAACTAGCTTATGACGTAAACAGAAAAAACGAGTGTTTGCTTGAGGAATTATATCCAAATGTTGTTTGACTTAAATGTGTAGAACAGTGTAAATAAAATCGATCAGCATTGCAGATACACTTTTGAAAACTTAGACATGAAATAATATTTTGATAGTTAATTAAACCAGTAAGCGTTGATTAACGTAGTGTAGGCAATATAGAAGATGCGGTATCGCAGCCGTGAACTGTACTTGAACTGTTTCAAGAGCAACGTCTGTGAATATATACGATTATAATTTATTATGAATAAATGAAATATTATAAACGCATCGTTGCGCCGCCCCGACCCGACAACGCCAGTGGCAATGGCGTCTGCTTTGTTGAGTCCGGGACGGGATACAGTTTGTATCGATATTCTCTTGTCGATAGTTAAACCCTCTTCGATTCTGACAAATGAAGTTTTTTTATGTATAGGTTTAGAGACATGGGGACAATCTCATCTGATATTAAGTGACGATGTGGCGTAAGATAGTAGTAACACGCTAAGCCTATTGGAAGACTGGCTCTCAAGTGCAGCTATCCGAACACACCTTATAGGTGCTTGCCGACAGATTTGTAACTTGAGGGTAGTAACTAGCCAGGCAGGCAGTAGACAAAGCCCTACCACCATGCTATGGTTTCATCTCGATGTTTTCCTTCACCGAAAGCTCATAGTAATAGTAAGCCTTTACCGAAAGTTTGAAGGTCCGGTTTTTGTACGGATCGAACTTTTGTATCATGCATATTACTATTAACATCAAACTAGGCTTCTACTCGTATCTATTTTAAAGCTTTATGTTTACCATAATACAAGCAACATAAAGCTTGATAATAAATAATATACGGGATTATATAAGATGGACATATCTCAAGGTACCAACACACAAAAATATGGTTTTAGAAGTTGAAATATATAAATTTAAAGTTTTAAACAGCATAACACTGTTTCAAATTCAATACAAAGGACTAAAATTTTTGTACGAGAAGCGCACAATGATTAAAATAAATACGCGATGAAAGTAATAAATTACTATCGTATAAGTAATAGGTTTTTGGATCAAATACCATTTAAATTTATTAATATCCGACCCATAAATTACTAAGATAACCTATCGAGTTTTATCGATAAGTAACAATGAGCAGCACTAAGCCCCCTAGCTGCCGGCTTCCTTCATACTGGCGAGCACTCGTTCGTACCGTGCCTTTGTCGGGAACAATTGTCGACAAATTAGAAACGAATTGAGTTATTTAATATCAAACTGTAATACCTTACCGTTATTGTTTATTACAAAGACTTTAATGAAGCTTTTATTATAAATTTATTATTCGATTTAAAGATTTACCTTACGTTTTCGATTATGCAGCTTTGTCTTTGCATTGTTAGTACATCACTAAGTAGCGATTCACGATATGCATCAGCTTTTGTTTTTTTGTTTTAGTAGAACGACTTATGGTAAGCACAGTACAATCTAAAAACAATGTCGACCACTGAGAGCTCAGTACTTCAACGACAGTCGCCACTGTCATGCCAACTTGCAACCCTCTCGGAAACTGGATACACACTGGCCGATCCTGAAACGAAACAAATAAAAAGAGAGTCACTTTTTGAAGGATTTATCACCATGTGTATGGTGGTCGCAATCCAGACGGGTGCAGATACCACCCTACTTGAAGAGAGATAAGGCACAGAGAAATTTCTTTGAAGATTTACTCTTTACTTGGGGCAGCCCTAATAGTGGAATACCTCCACCATACATACGATCGCAGCCAAATAACCTTGTGTTGTGGTCCTGCGGTGAGTAGTTTTGTTAGAGCTCCTTTGGGATGGGGGGTTCAAGGTCGCCAACGCGCTAGTGATACCTATGGTATTATTAGAAGCGTTCATTGGCTACGGTAGCTGCTTACAATCAGGCGGGCCACAATTGCGGTTTCCTACTACCCAGCAATATGCTACGGTTACATGGAAAACTCTAGTTCATTCTTGAATTAGAACTCACATCGTCCGACGTGATATCCGCGCTACCACTGGTCCAGGATCGTTTCATTATTTTCTCTATTCACTGGAATGCAAAAAAAGAAAACTATCAGTTAGTTATATTTAGAACAAAACTAAATCACATTCCGACCCTTTGTATATTTCTCGAGCGTTTTTCCGATGCTAAGGTATTCCGAATAGCTCCATTTCGTAGATTTATGTCGGCCGTATTATTGTACCGACTGTACTGTAAGCGCGTCCGCGGCCTCACAAACTACTTGGATGCGACATGCTGTATAATAAAGCAAGTAAAATTGCTACACTCTGTATAACGACTTGATTGATGCATTATGGTGTTACAGGTTCGTGTCGCTGGGTTTGCTTTACTGCCCTTTACTGAACGATTCAAAGTCAAAGGATTATTAAGGCCAGAACAGACAACACGAATATGTTTTTGTTTATTCCTATATCTTCCTTCCTTATAACCTACTATTCTAGGTGATTATTTGTATGTCTAAATATTTATTATCCTGTTCTTAATATATTTTGGATCGATTGGATAAGCGCGATCCATGGTCGGCTCCATCTTGGCTTAACATCTGATGAGATTGAGGTCAAGATAATAACCGTGTCAAAAAAAAAATGGCGCGTGTCAGCTCCGATGTGCGACTGTAGCTTATTCCTTAATAATAATAAAATAACCAGACATCACTATCATTCACGTAATGATCGACCCTATAATAACTTAGCAATTGATTTTGCTCCTCATCTAATTTACGTACCGTGGGCTATATGTGGGACCGAATAATAAAACTGTGGAGACAGTTTAGATCACTGTCGTGCCGTGTCCGCGACTGGACAACTTCTGATCAGTCGAGAGGCCCTACAAAGGTATTTATGCCTCAGTTTGCTTGTCAAATTGGATTGTCATTGGTGGGAGATAATATTATTCTCCCACATATATATAAAATCGAATCTTAAGGAGTAAGGAGTAATCCGAGATTTATTTGAAGAAAACGCACACACCTTAGTTTTCTTCTCCTTTGTTTTCAGAACAAAAACCATACGCTACATATCTATTAGTAGTGCTTTGTTTTGTTTGTTTTTAAGACACTTCGTTTAACAGCATACGTTATAGGCTTTTTTAAAGCATGTAAAGAAAACTGTAATTTGAATACACATAAAATTTAATATAAATTTAAAAGAAGAAGTTGCTTGTTACTAAGTCAGTATTATTCAAAATCTTTTATATGCTCTAAAAAGGGGCTTATGAAAATCAATACACTACCACCAATTCGGAAAACATCCCAGTCATCGAAAAGAATTGACAAGAAACTCGATCGGGCTTATCAATGCTTTCTTATCGGGTATTTTTTAACGGTAAGTATTGTTACAGTTCATTATAATTTTTAGTGGATGCACAGAGGGACTAGAGGGAGTCACTTCCAGACATCACCACTGTAGCGATGTTCTATAAAACGCATCTTTGGTGCGCTAAAAAACCAAAGAAATGACACACGTCAAAGTATCACTGATTATTTCCGCACGAATCTAAAGAACTGTATTAATTTGGCCAAGTACACGTTCTGGCCCTTATTGAAGCTTAATTACATTGAACACACCAATCCATCATTCATGTAGTGATTCACCCTATAAAACTACCATACCTAAATAAAAATATAGTACTAATACTTTATAAGTTTAGAATTTGATAAGAAATCTCAATCATGCTCAGACTAGAGCGACTAGTTCTCACGTACAGGTGCCAAAACCAACCAAGGTGCTCGGTGACAGATTTTCAACTAGCCAGGCGGACATTAGAAAATGCCTTACCATCATGCTAAAATTGTAAAACTCAAACCCACGTCGATCGAAGTGGTGACCAAAGACCAAAAAGCCATCATTGCTTTATATTTCACCCTACGGTGATTTCGATGCTTCTGGTAGCCATGACTGTTTGCATTTTTTTAATTAGAATTTAAATAAATTACACGAACACAGCATAACCTCAAACAAACAACAAACAGTACCGCAAGTTAAAAATCTTCGAACAATAACAGTCTCAGTTATCCGTTTTAACAGCTATAACTCATGCCCAACAATGGGCTCCGTGTACCAACTTCGGTACACGTTTTCTTGAAGGAGCTCCGAGAACAATACTAAGAATTATGGCGCCGAGTGTCCGGGGGAAGTCGGAAGCCAAGGAAAAATGGTCGGTAACGTTCTGACTTCGCTTCAATTTTAACTGCTACCTTCAAGATTTTTAAGCCAAATAGAATTTGTACAGTCATAATTATATATAATATAATATACAAGCTTGAAGCTTTTACAATACAAATTGCAGTTGTAATACTTATTTATTTTCACTAATATTTTTTTATCATTAGTTTACTTATTAATTTATGTAATTTTAATAGGCATCCTATTAAAACTCTGGGATTTGTATGCCAATATTGTAATAAAATTAATTAAATAGTAATTGTTTTATAAAATGCAACTATGACAGCACTCAAAGCAGGGAATGTAAATTTTCTTTGCTCAATTTTGCCTTAGAAAATTTTACTAAGCAACAGTCACTTTATTAAAATGTGATTTAACCACATATAAAAATTAAACAATGAAGAAGCTGAAAGCAATAGAAAACTGAATTAAAATTATCACAGAAATTAATATTGACACCGACTGATTTTACTACGCAAATCGAATTTAAAAAAGATAGAAGTACACTTATCGTTCGATTTTTCTAAAATGTAATATCACGGATTTTAAATTATTACTTTTTTATTTTACGGGCTGGATGGTACTTTCCTCTTCTTTTTTTAAATAGATGGCTAATGGCCGATACACTCCATTAAATTTACAGTTCAAAAATAATAACTTATATCAATTTACTAGTTTTTTTTTTACATTAATATTTTAAATTATGGATATCAGAGCATAGCAAGAAAACTGTCGTACGCCTCGATTCTTATTCGATTATTGGGCTGGCAAATTTTTTATACCTCATGAGAATAAAGAAATAGATGTTACAGAATTTTCTGAGATATTATAATACATGAATATTTTGTGTAGGTCACTATTTTTTTTATTATTCTAATATTTGTTTATTTCTTCTAAATCTACAAGATGTACCTAAACAAATTCAACTTAAAGACAACAAAATCTGGCAACATTGATTTATGATATACCTGTTCCTCAGTTACAAAACAACAAATGTATGATGGCTTCAGCTATGAAGATTCAGCCGCGCCGTTGTAAATATCATATGGAGGATCTATAAAAAGGAACGTAAGAACACTTTGAATTACGTAGAATAATAGGTTCGTTGGCTAATTTTTTTTTTAATATTACTAATAAGGTCCCGGATAAGATTTTTAGGGAAAGAAAAAATTAAAACTTTCCCGGAAAATTCTGGAAAACTAAAATTGTTTTTTTTTTTTTCTATTGGATTTATTATGACCTATTATTTATGAACTCACGATCCCAACTATAGACAGAGATATATACTCGTAGATGGGAAATTCTGTTTTTGTTATATTCGTTACTGTCTTGAAAATACTCTCAGGAAAGAACGAGGTAGGCACTGTGGTTAGTTTATTGACTATTGGAAATGGCAGAACAAAGACTGCTGGGACAACTATATATTCAGAACTTTAAGAACAAAGAAAGAAGAACAAAAGTATCAAAAAAGATTTTTTTGAATCGGATCGGTTCTTTCAGAGATGAACTCCTACAAACATATAAACGTTACCTCTTTGTAATATAGATAAATAAAATTATTATAATTAAGTAAACAAAGGATAAAATCTATTTTTATAAGCTCAAAAGATTGTTTTGTTGCTTGTTTGTTTGGACGCGATAAACTCTGAAACTAACAGTCAAACTTAAAAAAAAAATATGTATGTTATAGCATATTTATTGATGAAGATTATAAACTTAAAACTTCACGCTAAGACTATACGGAGCGGAGCAATAACCGTGAACGTCAAGCAATCTGGCAAGCTGTAGAAAAGTATAGTAAGTGAAAACAATAGTTTGTCGAATAAATTTAACACGAGTAAAACCGTGCGGCACAGCTAGTGCATATATATAAATGAAAAAATAATATTATAGCGATTCGTTGAATAATTATTAATCATACTCACAGTTATTACTATTTGCAAGTGTGTGTGTTTTTTTTTGCATGCCAACAGTAAAAAAGAATTAATTTGCGGATACATGCATCAAACTGTCTCCTGTATCCGAGTGTGGCGTATCGTGACATATTTATGAGCCTTTCCTACCTTCGTTTTTAGGGTTCCATGTAGAAAATGGTATGTAAAGAAACCTCATTCGCGGTGTAACCGTAACGTTTTTCACTGGTTTTCACGAATTCCATGCATATGCGTTGCTTTTTGGGGATCAACCGATCTAGTTACTTTCGTCCTGGTAGGTTTGGTAGTTGGTTTAGTTAATTTCTATTTTGAATCAATTATGACTCAGTGGTAGCGTATTCGGACTCAGCGTTGATCGATGTAGGTTTGAATCTGACAATAAATTTTGAGCATTCTTTGAAGGAAAACATCATGATAAAACCGTTACATTGTGGTAGGATATTTTTATGCCCGCATGGCTAAAATAAGTCGCCAAGCACCTGTTAGTGTGCTTCGACAGCTGTATTTGAGAGCGAGTGCCCTTATAGGCTTAGCGTGTAACCATCATAGACAACATCGTCATTTAATATCAGACGGTATTGTGATCAAACGATAAACTATTTAAAAAAAGAAACTGAAACCCGTTCGTAAAGTAATTTATGCAAATTTTTTGACTTAGTAACAAAAAAAAAAGGAAATTACTTTTACAATTATCGAACTTGGATAAAATCGTTAGAATATTAAACTTTTAATAATATCTTCTCCTTTCAACAACAGAACCACACGCACTGGGCTTCAGAATCACAGTTTTACGGTAACTTCCATCTCGGCACGAACTAAAAAATTGTCTATGTCTTATCTTTGTCGTACCGTGGAACTGTGGAACCATCTCCCGGCCAATGTGTTCCCTCCTTTTTATGAGATCGAGTCCTTCAAGCGTAAAGTTTAGAGATATTTATGCAGGCCGGCATGACAGCGGCGACCGCCGATGGATTTCGATCTATCGGTGGTCGCCGTTGTATTTGGATTGTACTGTGCTTACCATCAGTTATAGTAGTCAATGTACCGAGCTATTATAAAAAAATATATATTTACTTTACAGTAAATTAACAATGTTCACCGTCAACAAACGATCCTTTATAAATATTCGATGTCATCATGCGAACCTGCAAACACTAGGACGGAAGCTTCTCGGTGACTGTATATACATCTATTGATTTCTATACCCCATATCGCGTCTCACATTAACATGGTTTCACTAAATATATGGAAGTCGCTATCAAGACGAGGGCAATCGGATTGTGTATAAAAACAAATAAATCACAAATGATTAGTCAAATAATATCTTGAGATTTGAGTCACCCAAATCAATCTCACCTGTAAGTGATGCACTCTGATGAGCGACAAGCAAGAAAATGAAGTGGGGTACGTTGGTAGGGCTGTAGAGGCCTTCTGCAAAGCGACCACCAAGCTTATAGATTTGCTTATCCATATCCATTTTCTATTTTAGGCACCATAAGACACAGTAAGCTTTACAGTAAAAATAAACATGTAAAAAATCTTTCTTTTACTGTTTGGCCACAATCTCACCTAATGTTAAGTGACTATGTGGACTAAGATGTTAACACGCTAAGCATAATGGAGGAATTGGTTCTCCACATATCTATAGGTGCTTGGCGAAAGACTTTTAGCTAGGCAGTCGGTCCACCTAAAGATGTTTTCCTTCACTCAGTATCATTGTAGTGCACACGCTACTGCGTTGCTTAACCTCGGAGGAAAAGAATATTGAATCAATTATGGCTCAGTGGTAGCGTGTACGGACATCGCGTCGATAGAAGTGAGTTCGAATCCCTGCAATAAGCCTGAGCTTACGGTGAAGGAAAACATCGCGATGAAACGATAGCACTGTGGTAGGACTTTTTCTAATGCCCGCCTGCCTGCACCCTTGAGTAGATGTGGTGTGTTCCGACAGCTGCACTTGAGAGCAAGACCTCCCACTAGGCTTAGCGTGTTACCATCTTGGCCTACATCCTCATTTAATATCAGATGAGATTGTGGCCACAACGGTAAACCTATAACGATATAAAATATACATTTGATTTCTATTAGGGAAAATTCATACGGAACCAATAGGGGAAAGTGCGTTCTTTCTTGCCAAACGTTATTTATTTGCACAAGCCATAAATACGTCTTCAGCGTTCTTACAGTCGCGACCACTTTCGCCTCACGCGAGATACGACTTAGCAATAAATAATTGTTGAAATGTACATGTTTTTTATATATAGGGTTCACATATACATATGTAAATTGTTATGTATTATATAATTTACTATTTAAAATTTGATATTAAGCTATATAAGTAAACAAATTTATACAAGAATGACAAGACAATTTTTGACAGAAAAGCAAAAAATTTTGACGCAATGATGGCTCCGTGGTAGCTTGTATGACTTCGCGTCGATTGACGTGAGTTCGAATCCCTGCAATGAGCCTGAGCTTTCGGTGAAAGAAAACATGGTGAAGAAACCATAGCAGCATGGCGGTAGGGCATTTTTCTAATGCCCGCCTGGCTAGCTACAACCCTCATGTTGAAAATCTGTCGCTAAGCACCAATAGGTGTGTTCCGGCAGCTTCACTTGAGAGCCAGTCATCCACTAAGTTTAGCGTTAGGTTTAGCATCTTAGCTACATCTTCACTTAACATCAGGTGAAATTGTGGCCACTATGTCAACCTATAACGATAAAAAAAACATAATTTATTAATTTTTAGTAGGTAGCTACTAGCTAGTCAGGGGGGCATTAGAAAAATGCCCTATCGCCATGCTGCTATGGTTTCCTCACGATGTTTTCTTTCACCGAAAGTTCAGGCTCATTGCAGGGATTCGAACTCACATCAGTCGACGTGAAGTCGTACACACTACCACTTAGCCATCATTGCTTCATGTCCGTTGGTTGGTAAGCGCATCACTTCAGAGCGACTGGACTGATATAGCATTTTTCTTTTAATTTTTAGTAATAATTCGAATAAGGTTTACACGAAAATAAAGAATTGAAAAGTTGCCCGGGAAATCGGAATATTTTGGAGAAACGAAAATTGTTCTTTGTCTATTGGATTTTTTATGATCTCAAGACCATAACTCTCGATTCCTATTTTATTTGATCGTAATGAACCTGGAAAAGTTTTCAAGAAAAAAATCGAGTACGTGATGCAGTGTTCAAGTTATTAAATAAAATTTGTATTTTTAGGAAATCATTATCATCATGTTCATTTTCAGCCCGTAATCGTCCAACGCTGAGCATAAGCCTCGCTTCTTGAACGCCACTCATCCCGGTCTTGAGCTAATCTCATCCTATTTTATTGTATTGTAGTGTATTGCTTATAACTATTGTTGATAATATTTTGTCAACCCAACGAGCTGGTGGACGTCCGACGCCTCGTTTACAGTATGTGGCGACCAATCTGTCAACATTTTAGTCCACCTGCCATTACTCTGCTTGGTACCACGTCATTTTGGGAAGTAACTAATAACATTATATGTATACTAACAGCTGCCCGTTAAATACATTTATTTTTCCGAGCCTATTAATTACTTACCTTTTATAGAATATGCTTTGACTATAATCTCATACGATGTTAAGGAACAAGGAGGAAAAAATGACAAGATACTGTACATAGTAGAAAGGCTACTTTTTTGTGTGTAGTTTGAGAAAAAAAAAACACGTTCAACGTCTTGTGGAAGATTACTAGCCAGCCAAGCACATAGTTATCCACCGTGAAAACTAAAGAACTTTTAAATATGGTCACTGTAATAAATTTAGAGTCTTACTGTGATAGGATACTATTAACTAATGTATTCTTAATAAATAATGATATTTATACGAAAATCAATAATTTTGACGATATCAAGCTTACCTTCAAAAACTGCTTGCAATTACTTTGAAAGTCAATTTTATAAAGAAGTACTTCACTGGAGGATAGCCAGGATACATATTACGTTGTTCGTTATTTTCCAAAATGACTATTTCCCTTGTCAATTGCCTAAACCTCTAAGCTATTATTTTAAGGCTTAAAAATGAATATTAAATAAAAATATAACAAATTTAACAAACATGGGAGTGGTAAAAATTACATATAATTCTATTAAGAGAAATTTGGAAAGCCACTCCCGCCATCTGTTATCGAGTAGGAGCAACTACGACCAAACAAAAGCTATGGGAATCTATTTGGCACCCAGTATATTAATTAGCCAAAAAACATAAGGAATTTGCAAAATCATAATAATTTTAATGTGGTTTAAGTATTATATAAATGTTAAAATAATTTTAATTGATGCTTTAATTGCTTTAATTTATGCTTTTAATTGATTGATAGGTAGATAGGCACATCAATAAACTATTTATGTTATAATTTTGTGTGCATTAATGAACAAAAAAAAAAACCACAAAATGTATTTTGTCTTACGAAAATTTACTCAACTAGGCACAATAAATATGAAAAAATATCGAAAGATGAACATGAAGTAATTCACAAAAAATATTATTTAGGTATTTTGTATAATTTTTAAAATGGAATATCGAATCCTTAATTATAAATGTTTCAGAAAATAAATATAGTTTGTTCATATATTATATTCAAAGCTGTTCTACGATATAAAGTTTTCGTAGCAAAATCATTTCGCATTTTACTACGGCGTAGTAAATGTTATACAGACTTTGGTTTCTCCTGCATAAAAATGAGTTTAAATATAAAAATTTCCTTAATAAAATAATCATTTTCGATTAATAATTAATAAGGATTTTTTTAAAAAATACTATTTTGTAAGTAACGGAAATAATTGCAAATAACCAGTTTGCCGGGTTCGATTGCGAAAGTAGCACGCTGCTTAGTTGTGGTCCATATGATATGGTTGTCAATACGAACTGGCACACGACGATGCGTATCAAACTCAGACGTCAGGAGTCGCAACCAATTATGACTGGCCTCAGTCAGAAAATCTGGTTTTTCGGAGTTCGATTATAAATAGCTATAGATTGCTGTGACCAGTTAACACCACATGGACTGCATTTTTGTTAGCTTTATCATCTTAGGCCACATCGCCATTTATTATCAGGTGATATTAATTAATGCTTGGCGACTCATTATTAACTTGAGAGTGTGAGCTAGCCAGGTGGGTAGGCAATACCCTACCACCATGCTATGTTTTCATCAAGCTATCAAGATGTTTTCTTTTACCGAAAGTTAGACTCTTTGTAGGGATTTAAAAGCTCCAGCTACCATTGTGCAGTCAGTACTTCTCGTATTTATAATTCTTGTGGACGTATCGCCACCCAAAGCTGTATGAAAATATATACGTAATAAAGTTTAACTTAACGTCAGCGACTCTTTCGCGACGTTCATTAAATAATAACCTCGGAGAGACCCATAAATATCACTTCCTCAACCCGTTCCATTTCTCAACACAACACAATTTTGGTTTTAAGCCGCGCGGTGACTAATCTTTATTAGTATTTTTAATTATTTATCTGCATTTAGTATTTTAATTTGAATTATATTGCGATTTTTTATATAAAACTGCTGCTGTCTCTTTCGAAAAGCATTAATTTAGTTCAGTGTTGTTATTTTTATATTTATTTTAATTATTTATTTATTTAAGTGTATAAATGTGCTCTATATTTTTATTCATAACACTAATATTCTATACTAGATAATACAATAATAATATATTATAGTAATATAATAAAGCCGAAGAGTTTTTTATTTGATTGTTTATTTGTTTAAACGCGCTAATCTATGGAACTACCAGTCGGATTCGAAAAATTACTTTTGTATCTGATAGCCAAAATCATGAGGAATAATATAGGCTATATAACATAACACTACAGTCCTAAAGAGCGGAGCAGTAACTATGAACGTCAAGCAATCTGGCAAGCTGTAGGCAAATACAGGAAGTGGAAAGCTTATTAAATCGAATAAATTTTACACGGGTGTATCCATGGGGCACAACTAGTTCTATATATAAAAATCTTGTGTACGTCTGTTAGCGATTCTATGCTGCTGATTAAGTTGATCGATTAAACTAATATTTACATAACATATTTATTTTATTGAGACCACGGTTCATAGCTATGCTAAGATCCGATAGGTGGCGCATTGATCGTGCCATTAATTACCGGAAATAGCAGAACAGATTTCTGCGGAGCCAGAAAGTATAATTTAAAAAAATATTTTCATATATATGAGCTTGATAAACACCAAAACCCTTTGACCAATCAATATAAAAGTTTCTAAATGTAAGCCTATTTTCATGGAGAAGGTTTTTATGGTATCCCTGAATGCAATATAATGCTGTGTTCGAGTTATTGACTTACTGGAAAGGGCATAACAATGTCTGCGGGGTTAGCTAGTAAAATCTAAAAAACTACATCAAATATTTATTGATACGATATATTGACTAATAATTAAAATACTTACAAATTATTGAATAACTTAGTATCTGCGTGAGTGACTAATTGTTTTCAAAAACTTGACGGAAATCCGGGAGTACACAACTTGTTAAAAATTGTTTTAAACGCTTTATATGTTGAAAATATTACCCATGAATATTTCAGATTTTAAATGAAAACTATGCCGCAATGTGACGTCATTGTTCAATTTAAAAAAAAAAACTAAGGTTCGTGCAAAGTTGATTTTACTAGAATTTCTGTTATATTTTCGTCACGTTTTCTGTGTAACGATTACAATCACGTGACTTACATACAAAAAAAAATCAAAGGTAAATTTAAATCAATGTACTATTAACTTTTCCAGATTTCTGTTCTTTGAATAGTATCAATAGATCAATATTATTAAATAAAAACTTTAATTTTAAACATACCGTCAACTAGCGGCTTGCTGCATATTTCCGATCAAGTTCTGAGGACAGGCTGTGTCTCATGAAGCTCCGCCCAACGTATCGGTTATTGGTATCGGTTCGAGATTGCGCAGTCAGTTCTGTTTAGTGCACTGGCCACCTCCCTGACGGTCACTTGATGTCTACGTTTATTCACAACCCACCACAATTATATTAATAACAAAAGAGTTCTTATGTAATCATTAAAAAATTAAGATAAAAGATTCAAAACGCTAAAACAATCACCAACTTAAAATCAAAACTGCACAAATATTTGTTTATTAAAAAAGATACAGAGTGATCTTGATTTATAACTAATTTTGTGTGTATTTCTTTATTAATACTGTAATTATTATTAATATTTGAATATATGTTTGTGTCTATTTATTTACTATAGTATTTATATGTCATTACTATTCTAGATTTATACATTTTTGTGTGTGTGTTTTTTTTTTCTATTTGCACTACCGACATCGACATTATTGTTTACAATACCGCCGGTTAGCTGAAGAGAATAATGCTCGCTAATGTATAAATTAAAGAATGCATTAAAGTATTCATTTAAATTTGATATATCGTTATTTATATTTTTGAATCTCATCTCAAACCGAAGTATATAATATTATTGTTTCTGTAGGAATATTTCCTCAAACGTGATAAATACTACTTTCCTAACTAAAGTACTTAACTTCCAGTGTAGTGATTTCAAATGTGGTCTATACGGGCACCTAATGATTAGTATTTACGTGCGTTAGTTAAATATAATTTTCTTCGCAATGCAATTCTACGAATTTGTATTAGAATTTGTAAAATGTATCGTTCATAAGTGCCGCGCTAGTTCGCAAATTGTATTAAACACATTTTATACTAGCTATTGCCTTCGACTTTGTTCACGTTAATATGATGTTCCACTATAATTACGTGACATACGTTGTTTATTATTTTTTAAGATTTGAACATGACGGATTTTGTAAGCGCACCGTTTATTCATTTATTGACTTATGTACCAATCTTATTAAGCATCCGAGGAACCGATAGCTCAAACCGGTCATGCGCGTATCGACGTCGTATTTTTTTCACACGCTGGGCGTGGCTATCGGCGATAGATATCAAGGTATCGATGGATTAACCACGCCTATCGGAAAATTTTTCCTTATTCCTGTTAACCGTTTAGATATCCAAGTTTGGATTTTTACGTATAAGGGTTAAATTAAGTCGTGATAACAGAATGTTTAAGACCACTGTATCATCGATACGGTATCCGCTGGTTCGTATTGCGGCATTCTTACCGAATTTTTATTATTTAATTAAGTATATTATCAATCGAAAATATAGTAAAGATACTTACCACGTTTGGAAAATGTTTTTTTGCGTTCTCACGATGTAATGTGTATTTCAGGATTGTAGATTCATCGCCATGCGCTGTGGGCTGTCGCAGTAACCAAACGGTGACTAAACTTTTCAATAATTATGTATTTCAATGAAAAGATTTGAAATGTACTAAATTAAATTTCGGCAATATAAATAAAAAATATTTGAAGCTATAATAGCTTAGTGGTGGTAGCATGTACGGTCATCGCAACGATCGAAGTGAGTTTGAATCCTTCCAATGAACCTGAGCTTTCGGTGAAGGAAACCATCGCGATGAAACCATAGCATGGTGGTTGGGCATTTTCATTCGTCAAGCGCCTATATATGTGTTACGGAAGCTGCACTTGAGAGCCAGTTCCCCCACTAAGCTTAGCGTGTTACCATCTTGGGTCAGATCGTCACTTAACATAAAAACCTTTAGAACAAATTGTTCAGACGAGAGGTTACGGTTTCAATTCTCGACATTTATGTTACGATCATGGTTGTTAATTCGTTCTTTGAATATTTAATACGTATCTTAGAACGAAATCAAATGGCCGTGTGAAATTACTTTCAAAACAACGAAGCCAAGGAAATAATTTTCCACAAAGTTTTTCCCACACATCAATCTGCGGTGCTGGGCGTGTATGCAGCCAGGCGTTCCGCAACGCTGCGATTGGTTGATTGGAAACGAATCGATACCCAATAAAACGTTAGGAAACTGACCGTTGACGCAACACAGCAGTTTATTTGGGATTGGATGTTGAATATAGAAACCGTATTCTTTTAGACAAAACTTTTTACTATATATTTTTATTACTATCTTGTACCGGCCCGCTTTGAGTTTTTTTATATCATTATATAAAGTATCCTATGTCCTATTCGACAATATAATCTACTTTAATGATCAATTTCATTAAAATCCGTCCAGCCGCTTGACGTTGATCGATGTCTTAAAAATAAGTATATATTTTTACTATTGTTTCCAATTTTAAATAAACATTATTGTACAGTTTTTTACATACATAGGATACCTACTGCTTTATTTATCTGAAGCATTTTTTTATTTTGCAAATGCTTTGAAGAGGTGATGGCTAAGTAGTAGCGTGTTCGGAGACCGCTTCTATCAACGTAGGTTTGAATTGTACTGCTAGACTGAACTTTCAGTGAAAGAAAATATTGCAAGGCCGTAGCATTTTTCCTAATTCCCGCCTGGCTAGCTACCATCCTCAAGTTGAAAGTCCGTCGCCAAACAACTATAGGTGTGTTCCGACAGCTTCACTTGAGAGTCAGTCCGTCTATGCTTAACGGGAAAGTTATAAGGTAACAAACACATAGAAAGATAGAATTACTTGTACATTTATTGTTAGCTGTCACCGCATACGTTATTTTGCCCTTTAACGTTAGTATTCAATAACTCGACCTCGCGTTCGGGGAAAGCTGTGTCGCAATCAAGATTTTTATGTATGAAAACTAAAGATGAATACCAGTAAAAGGCGGATATATTACAAACGAAGTCATCGATCCTAATTAGTTATTAAATAAAATACCAAACATCGAAGAACAATAGGAGTATTTTCATTAAAAATTAAAAAGTCCGTATAAAAAATTAAAAAGGCACAACAATGGAGCTTTCACAATGGCCGGACTGGGTCGGACAAACTAATTTCATTATTTGTACTCTGTCATAGCAGTTTTTTATCTACACACCCGCTTTCTTCCACTTAAAGGATGAAAATAATTACAAGATAAAAGATATTTCCTGCGACGCTGGGCTCCAGGCCTTTTTTGTCAATTTTTTTTTTTTGTTGTTTTTTATTTTCTTTTCAGCCTGAAACGCGATCTGTCGTCGAGTCTCATTGTGTAATTCATCGGTATTTACTTTATATTAATATGGATGCGCACTGAGCGAATGATTTTGTTTTATATTATTATTTTTTTTAAATATTGTAATCTGTTGAAATCTTGTGAATTGGGGTTTAAAGCGTGTCGAAAAATATTTTGAGAACTGACACACCCAAGTCAATCTCAGCTGATTAATAAACGAACCAACGATAGCGAGGTCGTTTGGCTGAATAGTCCGGATTACGAACACTATGCACATTTTGAAAAGCCCGTAATAGTGATTCGCTTATGCGCGTCACGTTTCGGAGTTAACCAATTCATATCCAGTTTTTATTTACGCAGTTCTGCATGACAGCGGCGAATGGATAGTTGATCTCTTGGTGGTAGTCACTGTTTTAGATTGTACTGTACTTACAATCAGGCTCCATCCATTTTCTGTGTTACTAAAAACATTGAGTGTAAGATTCTACTGGAGAAACATTACCACTGGCACATCTCTTCAGAAATAACATAGCAATTCTTGCGCTTCTTGGATTTTATGTATGCTACAAGAGTATTTCCAACTCATTAATAAAAATACCAACTTATCAGTGATTGCTTTCCGATAACACTGTTGCTTAGTACAAAACAGACGTGTGACCACTTAGAATGGGTTAACGCCCGATGGCCAGTACGACGCGTCCTGGCCATCGTGAAAAACAAGAGACATTTTTTTTATTTTATTTTTTAAGAATTTTGATTATTTTGTCTTGTTTTTCACATTATCATTATCATTTTTTTATCGTACAAGCAAGACATGTATTGCAATTAAACAATATATTATACCAGCTACGTCTTCTAATATAATTCAGCCATAGTGCTCTGAGGTATTCATCGAATCGCATCGGAATCAACATTACATTCACTAACAGAATCAACGGAACTCATCATGGAAATATGATTTGTTTGTTTTAATTACATATTATTCAGGAATCAAATTGTGGTTGCATATCAGCCGTTTTCTTTCGACGGTCACCGCTATTCTCAGACTACATTGTCGTAATATGTATTCGGTAATTTTGCCAAGTGGGTATAAAAATGGTGACATTAATGCGTATCCCTATTATGACAACGTCATGTTTTAATTCAATTCTTGGTCCATACTAATTAACCCTTTCCAGAGAATTCTTTGCGAAGAGACAATAATAATAAGCGGCAAAATGAACATTAATGCTCAAGGCATTTTTAACATTTCTTATATATTTATTATTAAATTGTATTTATTATTGTAAAGTTATTCAAGTAGGTACCAGGAATACATGACTGTAAAATAGTTAACGAGATCTTAGTACATTGAACTGAGGAATTATTTTTAAAAGGCCTCATAAACGTAATCTCAGGCTTTAGTAAAATTAAGTTCCTTGCTAAAACTTCTTTTATTTCTTAAAAAAATGAATCAAACTACATTATGAATATATTCTCCTCTTCTTAGTGTATTATAGAGCAATTCATCACATATATTTTAAGTCGTTCATCTATCATTCACTCAGTTCTTTTCATGCCAATATAAACTAACTCATTTTCTCCTTCTTTTTATTTAGTGGCAACCGTGTCATCCACAATTCTTCCAAAGTTTTTGGCGGGATCTTGAAATATTATATGGTGGATTTTGTTTTAATTCATAAACTCGTGTTATGTGGCCTTATATTATGTAGGTAAATTTGGCAGCATTTTACGTGATATAGTTTGGTATTGTGCACAAGTAAAGTGAATTACAAATTAAAAAAAGGTGTGTGTGTGTGTGCGATTCACACACGATAGAAGTTAAACTACATTTTAAAAGGCATTTTCTATTTTATTTAAACAGTGTGCAATAAACATACTCACCGATATTTACTTTCTCGCTCTGGCTCACACAAAGAGGAGATACCGATAATGTGCGTTAAACGTTTAACATTTAACAGCTACGTTTAACGTTTAACGCTTTGAAGTCGCATAAGAAGTTTAACTTCAATAACTAGGAAAATGCATTTTAAGTTGCTATAAAAACTCCCTGGAAAGTTTTAACAAGGAAGCCGCCATCTTGTTAGAACTATGTTTGAAGATTACAGAATAGTACGAAGTTGGGTTTAAAGGACGTGTGTCCAAGGGCCTTAATAATTAAAAAAAAAAAACAATTCTTGAATACGTGAATAGAACAGTTTTCTAATTTGTGTTCTTTAGTGTGGAAAGTATCGAAAAAACTACCAATGATTTGTATGTTACTTTAGAAGCGTTATTTCGTGCTAAATAAGTGACTAGCAGGTAGGTAACTGATAACTGTCCAAATCTTAAACGTTTACTTGCCCGTTCGCAATAATAAATGATTTCTGTTTCATAATTATATCAATACGATAATTAATAAAATATAAATATCAAAATATAATTAAAATAATGTTTATTTATACAACGTTAAATTGTTTTAACACAATTTAAAAGAGTTAAGTAAAATGAATTCATGATCTTACTATATCATCTATGGCTAACTTCATCATATTGACACGCGGGATAACAATTTATGAGTCATTTTTGTTTTGTTAAATCAAACATGATAACTTGTTACATGAGTACATAAATTTGCCTCATATTTTCTCATGAAATATTATGTAAATTTTATAAAAATACAATGATCTTAGTATATCTATCTCTTTTTCTTAGTAAAATAACCATTTTAATGTGAGTAACATCGACAATGGGTCTACATTATAACGTTCTGTAAAGTCTCACAAAATTTAAACAAGATTTTTTATACATAATTGCTTGTCTAAGAGAATAGATGTCATTGGATCCTAACACATAAACTAGCATATTGTTACAAACGCAATTTCGAAACATATTTTTTTACATAATTCGGATTATTTCTTGTGCCACGTCATGTTCTGTATTTTTTCCGAACAAAGTGTAAAACGAAAACCGCTAACTAATTAACACTGTAAAAAAAAACAGTCGAAAACAAATAACCGAGTGGCGTTAATCCCAACAAATGGCAGGTATGCCCGCATTAAACTTCGTCCCTAACCCTTCCTTTCTGGGGTCATTACGAAGCTGACATAGTTTAAACTCATTTCAGAGTCGACTGTTCAATTCTTTTGTAACGTGTCATGAAATAAATGCGTACGTACATATAAACAACGCTAAGATATTTATATATTCTTTATTTATTATAGTTTTAGCTGCATTTGGCCACAATTTTCCTGATGTTACCTTGTGTGGCTCAAGATGGTAACACGCTAAGCCTAGTGGAAGAACTGGATCTCAAATACAGCTGTCGGGAGACACCTCTAGGCGAGAGATTTACAACTTGAGGATGGTGGCACGCATACATTAGGAAATGCCCTACAACCATGCTACGGTTTTATATGTTTCACTTCACCGAACACTCAGGCTCATTGTAAGGATTCAAGACCATCGTTGCTTCGAATTTCGAACTCTTTCTTTTGTTTCATGAGTAAGAAATAAAATATATATTTGGCCAATCTTATTATATTTTACTGCTTATAATATCTTAATTTAAAGGGGGGAAATACACATGACTGTAGCTGGCTTCTTGCACGTTCCACCTACTGTTATATGTATATGCTAACTCGCATGCTTGTATCTGGCAAGCAAGTATATAGCACAACATTTGATTTACTTGTATATAATATGCGGGAGAGTATTTCGGGGGACTGCAAAAGCGGCACGTGTTAACGTACGTGACAACTACATATGCCAATTGTCCACAATATTTGCTTATAATTCATCAAATTTTTCAGGAAGCATTCTTCAATATTATCTGTAACCATCTACATCTTCTTGTCACATTTCTGTAAGCAGACAACTACTTGCTCCAATTTTTTTCCTTAAACCGATACAATTTTTAACCGAAATCCGTCTTCTTATTCTCTTTTTCTCTCATTAATTTAACCACAAATTCTACTTTTAGTAGCAATACGATACTATTTAATTGACTTCGAATGTTTCCCATTGCAAAAAAGCGTGAGACTGACATGAACTGTCTCGTGAACTGGCTTGTGTATACGTCTTGAAAGTACAGGTATGCAAGGATACAAAATACATGCAAGTTTAACTTGCAAATGTACCCACAGTTTGTCAGTTACTTCTACATGCCGTTAACTAGCATACACGCTACTGTTTAGTTTTACAGTCATGTATATCTCAGCCTTAAGGATACATAAATAACATAAAGAAATCATTTTATTAAATATAATAATTGGTACACGAAAAGTTGTTTTTTATATAATAATATGGTATAAAACTGGACCAATAACGTGTCCTATAGACGTGGATAGTTTATAATGAAAACGGTAAGGGTTTTTCATCTTAAGAACTTCTTCTAATGTATAAAAAAATATAATTTTATTATCAGGTCGCTTGTTATTTTAAATTTATGTAGTGTTAGCGAAATTAAAACTTTATTAGCATAACTTTGTTTTGGGTTCTGGTACTTATGCTTTATTAATAATTAAAAACAAGCTGTGCCCCACGGTTTCACCCTTGCCCATTTCATTCAACCATCTCTATACCTCGCCGCGCCGCTGCCAACGCCGGGGGTTGTTGTCTATCGCTGTTCTGACTTCGAGTACTTGCTTACAGCTTTCCAGATTACTTGAAATCTGATTGGAAAATTCAGATATAAGCGCGTTCATAAAAACAAACAAGCAAACAATCTCTTGAGCTTTATACATATCTAGCGACCCGCCCGGCTTCGCACGGGTGCAATGTAGATTATAATATAGGGCAGTGTGAGATAAATATATACCATCGCGGACTTTTTTGTCGATCTTTTTAAGATATATAATTCCGTAGAACATTAATCTGATCTATCTCGTTAGGATTAGCCAGCGTTTGCGATTTAAGCGCACAAATATATGTTTGTTACGACATCAAATTACAAATCTTTGAATTTTTCGGCCTTTCTGTACTATAATATGTATGTATTATACAAATAAGCCTTCCCCTTGAATCACTCTATCTATCGCTGAAAACTGCATTAAAATCCGTTGAATAGTTGAAAAGATCTAACCGAACAGACAGCGGAAGCGACTTCATTTTATACTATGTAAAGATACTAAAAATGATGAAATAAAACATAGTAGAATAAATAAAATACAATAAAACGCATATTTAAACATTATAGTCGGTTTCATATGTCACTAGTAATTTATACTGACCCATCTGATTAATTTTATTCTTTAGTCGTTCTTACAACCCTACCCCACCGGTCATCTTAATCAACCCTTCAAAGGACAATCGGTCCACTTGACCCCAGGGGATCGAGGTCCGAATCGCCGAACTAATTATTGTTATAAGCCATTATTAGTGTGTGTTTAGTTTTGGTCAATATTTTATATTTTCATTATCAAAAGCCTTGCGATATTATCGAAAACATTACGGTACAATATCATACGTTTTAATATTTTAAGCAGATACGACACTTTAAATTAGGGTTGCTCAAATTATATTGACGACGATCTAGCACAGAATATTTAGACAGCCAGTGATCGACTTTCAACTTAATACTTAAACAACTATCTTGTTCGCTATATCTTTTTTCCCTAGTAATATTTCTCATCCTACTAATTACAGTACATTACTTACTTACATATTATGTGTTATCCACTTTAATTGAAATATGTACTGTCTTTATTTATCGTAATAACATATTGTAATGTATCCCTTATACGTATCTATATAGATATGTTTTTATTTATCTGTTTAAAATATCGTTTTAATATATCCCTGCAGATTCCATAAGATAATATTATTTATAAAGTGACTGTTTTGTGTCGTGTCATTATTTGATTTGTTTTTAACTTATTCTACAGCACTCCGATCAATTGGCAACCAAACAGTAAAAAGGGTAAGTATTTGTCACACCTGACATTGTCGAAATTGGCTACATAAGAAGCCTTAATGATAGCTCAATGGTAGCTTGTACGGACACCGCGTTGATCCACGTGAGATCGAATCCCTACAGTGAACCTGAGCTTCTGGTGGAGGAAAACGTCGTGATGAAACCATAGCATGGTGATAGGGCTTTTTCTAATGCCCTCCTGGCTAGCTACCACCCTCAAGTCAAGAAAATCTGTCACCAAGCACCTATAAGTGTGTTCTGGCAGCTACACTTGAGAGCCAGTTTTCCCACTAGGCTGAGCATGTCGCCATCTTGGGCCACATCGTCACTTAACATCAGGTGAGAATGTCACCATAACGCAAAACCAATAAACCGTTTAAAAAACATTATGTTTATGAACATTGACTACTGGGTAATTAAGCCGATAAGTGTTCGTTAGTTAGGCGATTGCGATGTATAGAATTCATTATTTTATTTCTGAAAATGTTAACTATCACAATAATACTTTTATCTGAAGAGCTATTTTTTCAAACGCGAATACCGCTTTTCAGATATTAAATACGAAAATTAAACTAAAAAGATACCACATGTATACCGCGCCGCGAGAATTTCATGGTGTAGTACTTTTGGTATCAATTAAAAGAAGTTATGGTTGTTAAATGGTGATAAACAATGGAATATTCATTCGATGTCTGCTGTTTGGAGCCTCAACATGAAACAACGAATTTATCAGAAATCACAAACATTTACTATTTTTAATTTACATAGAAACATAATAGGCTGACGGTGAAGAAAAACATCGTGAGGAAACCCGAACTTCTTGAAAAAATTTCATGTCCCAAAACGTAAAGAAAAATAAAGAATTTAAATTTTCTCAACATTTGAAATTACCAAGACTTTGTGGTCTGGCATATTGATTAACTATACATGGTAAGGAATGGTACTTTACCTATGTAGCCGAGCGAGATGAGTAGTTTTTTTTCATTACAGCACGTGGAGAAAAGCGTATTAAATTAATCATACAATTTAATTATTACTTGTCAGTTACCAAAAACATTTTTTTTGAAGTCCCTATTGGTTTTCGTAATTCAAAAGAATTTATTAGAATTGCTTGCTTTAAATATCATGGCCACAACCGACGCAACATTTAAGTCACATATTGTGACCGCTAGACCAAAAAGGTTGTCCAAGTTAATGTTAGAACAAGCCCCAATGGCATTAAGTTACGGAGTAATTGTTGTAGGGTGGAATCGATATGAAGTCAAACAATCACACACTGGTCATTTAAATGTACGTTCATATATAAAACATATTATAACAGAAAATCATTAATACGTTTAATTATAAAAATATAAATTTAACATGAAAACCTTTTTTTTATCTTCATCCATAATCTTTCGCATAAAACCGAATTGTGTGTGTTCCAACAAATTAAATTTGACAGGGAATACTTTTTAGATTTAACATGTTACCTGAATAGAGAACATCGTCACTTACCATGTGCGACTTTGTGCAAAATGTGTAGTCGAATTTTATTCGATCCCGTTCAGAACGTCTCCACAAATAAAATCAATTAATTTGTTAGAAAATAACCAATAGATACGTGTAAATATTTATCAAAATAACACTGACGTTAATATGTGTCGTATTAAAAAAAAGTTAACCCAATCTTAAATTACAATTGTAAAAATTGTATTACTTTTTTTGTCTTCTTTTATGTATGTCATATTATTAACCCTGGGTCGTATATTTCGTAAATTGTCTTCGACTTAAGATATATATTTCTTGATAAGTACGATATATTGCGATCCAAATCGTAAGAAATTATACATAGTTAATTATTTGAAAATCTATTTTGCTAACCCTGCCAGGGTAGAAAGAGACAGAGCAAAAAAGCTGACTGGCCCTACATAGATCATTGCCAAATAGATCTTTTTTGTTATGTAATAGTTAACTTTACACGAGTTCGTTAATTAAACGGTCTCGCTTTTGCGATACAACCATTTATTTTATAATAACTCTCAAGGTATTTTGAAAAAATAAATTTAACCCAAATGATACAAATATTATACTTGTGATTATAATAATAATCATGCGTGTTAAAATGAACACGTTATACGTACGACCAGTTAGACACGCAAACTGGACCGAGCAGGCAAGGGACCCTTTTGCTTTAGTGTCGGATCTCGCTGATATCTTTACGATATCCGGGCCGCCTGATGGACTGACTAAAGACAGGCACGTACTCAGACCGATTGAATAGCAACCGACATACCTATGGCTAAAAACCCGCTATAGTTTTTTTGACTGCGGCACGCTGAATGTCAGGTCACAACACGTATCTCAAAATCAAAAAGTTTTTTTTAACTGTGTCAATTATTTTACAGTTAATAATCATATCATTTTAGTTACAGTTAGTTAGTTACAGAGAGAGAGTCATTTCCAGGCATCACTATCATTCCTAAATGCTCTGCACTTTTGATAGTAATATCTGCTGGACCATTCCTGATTATCCGGCAAATCGGTAATAAGCCTAGGAACCTATTATAAAACCTAACATCATTACTTAAAAAGTATTATTAATCTTACTAAGTATAAAACAACTAGCTCTGCTCGCGTGGACTATAGAATGCTGTCGGTCGAGAGCACGTACGAGTTGTGCTGCCTCAAAAAAGTTTATTGTGGGTGTTCCTTAGAAGATAGATATATGCTGTCCCGGACTTATTTGTAGATCTTTTTAAGATCTACAGTTATGTCATACATTAATTTTATATATCTCTTATGGTTTACTCAGCGTAAGCCATTTAATCGACCCAAAAACGACTTTTTTCAAAATTGATTCATCATTATCGTCACTGCTTATTTTGCATGTTACTTTGTAACAAAATATATCTTATAACCTGACCAAATAACATAGTTATGAATTAAAGGAAAAATCATGTAAATCAGATTAGTGGTTTTCATTTGAAAATAATATAGTGATCGAGCTTCTTGCAGGTTCTTATCAATGACCGGGATCTTTTCCAAATCGGTAATTGTGTTACGTTCATAAGTGCCCTTTTAGGATTTGAATTGAATGTATTATTTTTTATTTGATTTGTGCCTTTCGTTTATATACTTCTTTAAGTTTCTTGATATGTATAGTATTTCTGAGTCCGTACCTGTAGGTTCAATGGGTCAGATGCGATACAATTTAATTGCGATCCAACGTAGTGGGCAGTGGGAACTGTTTTGTATTATACTGACCGTTCGACGCGAAGGAGCCGTCGTTTCCAACTCCCTTTATCCGAGGCGATCGACAGTTTTGTGTGAACGTGCGTCTAAACTCATTATCTTCTTGGGTTTAGTTTAAATTGACTTTCCTAAGTATATTACTATTGAAATGTTTCAATGGTATTCAATATCGACCTCATAGATATTTCGTAGTTTCAGAGATCAATGTATACTACTAAGGTGGTAAGCAAGCGTACGATCCGGCTAATGCTTAGCGGCTGCTGTAGCCTATGGACACTTGTAATCCAAGAGGTATCACTAGCGCGTCATTGACCTTAAACCCTCCTTCCACAAGGAGCTCTGGAAACCCTACTCACCGCACTAACACAACACTAAATTATTTGGCAGCGATCTTTTGTGGAGAGGAAGAATTTCACCAGCCCCAAGTAATGAAAAATCTCCAAAGAGATTTCTCTTAGCTCTACCCTACCTCTCTTAATATTTAACTGATGGTAAGAAAAGTTATAGCCAAACATGGTAATATACCATGATAGTATAAACTGGTAGTTATTTTAAAACATATATAAATATCTGAAAAAATCTAGAATTAACTAAAATCATCGTATGTAAATTCGTAAAAATAGCTAAAATCTAAGAATTTTTGTATGTAGCCTTCACTGTTGCACTACTGGGACGCTTTGCTTACCAGAAGTTTGCAATAAAATGAAACGCAATATAGTTAATTTCTTACAGAATTCGAACCGGTTAATCAAACAGAGATCAAGAGAAGCGGGATTGTTTGTTAAATCAACTCGACCAGATAAGAAAAAAGACAATCCGCACCCTCAACGATCCCGTTTGTCCCCTTTATTTTTTCTTAATTTCAACTTGATCCCAATCAGGAGTAAATTATAATGGCGAGTTAACTAGAAGAATGTCTCTGTTGTATTGTTCGGCGCTATTTTTTTTTTGCTTTTGTTTCAGATCATCGATATTTATATAGAGATGTAAAATCTGTACTAATATTATGTTTTATTTGTTTGCATGAAATCTCTAATGTCTGGATTTACCAATTATAATCGCATTTTATAGCCTATTAATCGAGAAAGGTTACAAGCTATATAACTTCACGCTACATCCCTAAGGAGTGAAGCAATACGAATGAACATCAAACAATTTGGAAAGTTGTAGGTAAATACGGCAAGTATGAACAACGCTAGCCTACATGGAGTGTTACCGACGGTACAGTGGAAAGTTGGTCAAATAAATTTAACACGGGTGAAATTAATGGGCACAGCTAGTACATAGTTAATAAGTTAACAGAAAGTGTGGAAAAGCAACTGTTAACATGAAAAGTTGAAGCAAAACGTCAAGAATGATATTATGCAAAGTGGTGCTCGGATCAAGTCACCAAACAACGGGCTACCCATCAGCATAGCCCTCCATCAAGCCAACGGTAAGATCAAAGGAGGCAACTCACTAAAAGCAATGTATGGAGATGCGATATTTAACATTGAGGTAACCAGCAGGGAGAGTGAGAGTTAAAATAGTAGTAATACAATTAAAACATAAACTCTCGCAATACCACCAACACGTCACCTAAAGGAATGATTATTACAGCTTTCACTGTCTCTGAAAAATAAATATTTTCACTGTGCTGTCATGTTTTTAATGTTATTAATCGTTGACGGAATGTGATCGGAACGTTCTTCAAAGAAAATTTCTTATAAGTCAGTTTAATCTAAATAAAATAGCCGCATACACATAGCATCTTACACAAAATCTTAACTACACTTGCAAGTGAGAAAGCCAAAATTTTGTGGAAGTTTGTTATTAGTGCATAAAGATAGTTGTGTAAATGCAAAGTTTTGGGTATGATGGGACTGACATGTCCTTATTGGACCCAAGACCATAAATTAAAATAGATTACAAAAAAAAATGAGTATGGAATGAGTTCACACTTAAACCTACAATGAACACACTCAAAACCCCTTTAAATTAATGAGACGTATCAGAAAAAAATCTCAAAGCGCGTCTTCGTTTCCTTGCCCGAAGTTAAATTAACTTTTTTTTCTCCCGTTGTTTATCGGCAGCCATCTTAACCCTTTCTCTTCGTTGTATCGGCGCCGGAATTGTCAAAGATCACAGCAATGGATGCTGGTGGAAAATTGAATTTTTATCATGATGAAAATACGCAGTTTAAGGTAACGATTCGATGGAAAAACAAAGGATTCTTGGCGCCATTACAGGGTTGAGGCGTTGGAGCGGATAGTTGGCGTCGTCGACGCGGAATTGAATTACCTTTTTTTTTTGAAAATTTCTCCATTTCCCTTTAATTTTACCTTATGAGGCTTTTAAAAAATTCACAAAGAAACATTTTGCTAAATATTAACGTAACCCGTTAAAAAACAATTCCTAATTGTCCCGTGTTTAACTGTACAAATGTATTGTTACACGTAAAAAAGGCAACCTAGTGTTTTCATTTAAAAAGCATTTTTACAAAAATTATATATACTTTAGTAGCATTAATATTTATTTAATACAGCTCATTAAATGTTCACGGAAATACATAAATTCAAATAAATAATTACAGCGATTTTTAGATCATTCATTGATTCTTATGTTTTCTATGTTCAAGGATGAATACTGTATCTATTTTATTATTCTTTTAATTTAGAGATAGACAGACGTCTATTAAATAGAACAATGATCACGAATATGACATTAATATTGTCTGAGTTTGATTTAACTCAAAATCGTCTATTATATTTTATGAAATTTTATAACCGTGATGCTTATGCCATTGCTAAAATGATAGGCAAAGAATTCTCAATAATACTTTAAAAAATCGTAAAAAAATAAATAAAGAAAATATCTTTTAAACGATTTTCATGAAATTTTGTACACGGGAAGTATATGTCATTTCTCCGTTGATACTGGTAGCTTACGAGAAGTATCAATAACATTAGTAAAAATGAAATTATATGACGGAAATAATTACTACGTATTAAACGCGTTTGGAACCGCGGGGCTACGCTAGTTTATATATAAAGTTATGAATATCAAAACGCTCAAAAGTAAACGATAATTATCACGTTCTGAGGTCCAAGGGAATTAAAACCGTTTTAAATATGACATGTGTATTGTCTTCGATGAACCTTATAAAGTATATCACGCATATTCCGTTGTGAAGGCACTCGAGTTAACATACTGAAGAGCCACCATACACTTCGTACACCCTCGGTTTGCTAATTAATGTGCGGAAAGAGTGTTTTTTGTTTCCTATATGTTTGTCACTAACATGATTTTTAATTGGCCTTAAATGTAAATAGAGTGAAATATACTTCCGAGATAATACAACTTTTAAATACAAAATAAAATATATGATTTCATGAATATCTCGGCTGGTTGAATACCTCAACCTTACAGAAGATCGCAGCCAAATAACCTCGTGTTGTGTTCCTGCGGTGAGTAGGGTTTCCAGAGCACCTTGGGAAAGGGTGGGTTCACAGAGAGGTAGGGCACAGAGAAATTTCTTTGGAGATTGCTCTGTACTTGGGGCAGCCCGACTGGTTGAATACCTCCACCCTACAGAAGTTTGCAGCCAAATAACCTTGTGGTGTATTCCTACGGTGAGTAGGGTTTCTAGAGCTCCATGGAAAGGGGGATTCAAGGTCGACAACGCGCTGTGATACTTTTCACGGACAATTTTATTCGAGCAGCGACATCGATCTGATGTCACTACACAAACACATCTATCTCTCCTATGAACCAAATCGATCATACTAACAGAGCCTTAAGGGCCTTGGAACCATTAGAGGCTTTGACACCTTCACCGGGCTTGGGAGCGAGCGTGGAAGGCGTTCAACAGCGCAAGGGTGCCAACGTAGCCGAACAATGGCTTGGGCTGTTGCCGTGCATGCAAAAAAAAATCATGATGTAACTAACTATATATTTATGTATACCTATTTTCCTTCTGCGAGAAATTGCTATGCGGGTTCTTACAGCAGCACAGTTTTAATACTAGAAATAGACATAAATTAATTGTACCGTGCTTTAGACTTAGTAAGACTAATAAAAGTTTTTTAGGTTCTATAATAAGATCCCGACGCACATTACATTTGCCGGACGGAGTCTAGTTCATGAACGACTTAAGTTGTAACTGAAACGAGATACCTTTGAGTAGAGCTATATCAAATACTGTCGGACAATAGTTATCTCGAAAGTAAGTGGGCTCGAGGGGAGCTATGACGTCGAAGTTGAGCACATCTAACTGATCGAGTATTTCCCCGTTACGGGTATTAAACGAACTGTTAAAGAGAGTGTGTTCACTATTCAGGTCACCTGCCACAGTGATCGATTGACCGAGGGAAAAGAGAGCCTCCAGGTCAGACTGGAGGAGTCTTTTGGTCAGCGGGAGATATGCAGACACAAGCGTGATTGACGGATGGCCAGCTATGACGGAGATTAGCCACCGGAGCGCAGCAAAAGCTCGGCCTCTGGTATTAGTAGAGGCTATAGTGGGGAGACTGAGGGGAGAAGTGCCCTCTGAGGAGCATACTGACTCGTTTGACGGGGGCAGTGTTGCTTCTTGTGTGCTAGGTACGCCTCATATACCTTCACTCAGGACTATCAGTAACCCTACTGTATACATAACTACCCAGTTATGAATATCCACTTATGAATATACCTCAATTCTCACTTCACTTCCTATACGGGCTTTCCTGACAAGAGCAGTGTCCTCGCGCCCTTCTCGACACTAAGCCACACGAATCTCCTTTCCTTTCCTTTTCTTCAGGCAGCGAGCTATAGCAACCAGTTACCACAGTGTGTTCTTAAAACCAGTAAAAGCTTGCCAAAGCCGACGAATACTGCAGTTGATACAGACAACATATCCAAGTCAAGATTCCCACACGACATGCGCGTCTAGTCATTAAAAAATGAATAGTAAACTTTTTAAAGAAAATGTAATATTCCATTTCGCGAATTAAATTTCGAAAGTAGATTCGATAAAACAGGCAAATAATTTTTAATTACCAACCGAAAGATTAGCGCAGATAAATTTCCCTTCAAAGAATAAGTGGCCATTAGTCAAAAACGCCGATGCCCCGAACCGGTTTCCGCGAGACGTGAACTATTCGACCGAGGCGCGTCTTATCCGGCCTCGATTTGAATAATTTTTACATTTAAAATCATTCGCAACGACAACATCCAAAGGGTAACCGCACTGAATCGCGACCATTGCCAAGAGATAAGAAGAAAACTCGAAATTATGGTACAATTTATAAGAAGTCGAGTTTAGTTATCAATCAGTGCTAATCACTATAGAGATAAACTAAACAACATTGATTAGACAATTTATAAAATAATAAAACAAAAAAAAAATTATCCCGCATGCCAACAACATGATAAAGTTAGCCATCAATGACAATAATCTAAATTCATTTTACTGAGTTTTTTTTGTGTAATAAAAATTAAAGTCAGTAAAATGAAACTACATGATTATTATTAATTGCTAACTTCATCATGTTGTACTTATGTCACAAAATGCGTGCGCGTCTTTCTATTTTAACTTTTACTAAACGCGACAAAATAATTATAACTTCAAATGTTTTTTTTTAATCCCACTTCTGATATTGATGAACTTCACGTTATGACCCTAAGCAGTAGAACAGTAACAATGAACATTAACTAATATGACAAGCTCTAGGCAAGTAGAGAAGTGACAACAATAATGTTGCAAGCTGTAGGCGAGTAGAGAAGTGAGAACAATAATTTTGCAAGCTGTAGGCAAGTAGGGAAGTGAGAATAACTATAAGATTACACGGGTACGTTGACGTCAGCGCTGTGGAAACTTAGTTGAATAAATATAACACGGATGATATCGTCAGCCACAGAAAGTGTATTTAGAATTTTATATAAACCGCGGTTAGTTCACAACTTGCGCCCAATTCAAAATAAATTCCGAGTGATTCTTTTAATACGGATTTTAAGCAGATTTTCTGTGGAATAAGTAAAAACGAATCCGTCAGCCCGCTAAAGGTTTAGCTCTGTTTTGTGAATATTTATAAGTTTCTCTATTATTTTATATTAAGTCGCCCTGAGGGATCTCGCGGCCGCTTTTATTTCATACCCTATATAGATTAATTTGAATTATTTAAATAATGTCTTTTAGAAAAAATATTTAATTGTATTTCGTTTTATTTTCGGATTAGAAATTGGTTTATTTGTCATTATATTTTAATTGAAGCAATGATAGCTTAGAGGTAGTGTGTACCGGTACCGCGTCGATCGACGTGAGTTTGAATCCCTGCAATGAGCTGGAGCTTTTAGTGAAGGAAAATATCGTGATGAAACCATAGCATGATGGTGGGGTATTTTCTAATGCTCAATTGGCTAACTACCACTTTCAAATTGAACGTCACCAAGCACCTATAGGTATTTGTCTTTATATATATTTGTTTACAGAGTGAAAGAAAAACTCAAAGATCTCATCATAGAGTCTCGCTTTGTCCATGTCATTACTTCGTATCAAGTATGTATCACTACTTACCCCTGAAAAGTTTTATTCTTAATATTATTAAATTGTCCTACAATCTGAGAACCGATTACATATAATAAAGTGTATATATGCCGTTGTATATACTAGCTTGGCCCTACGGTTTCACATAGGCTATAAAATACTGAAATATTTGATCTAATCTGTCTGATTATTAGAGATTTATGTTAGATTACAGATTAGCGCGTTTAAACAAACAAACAAAACATAATTTCTTTAGTTTTATAGTCTATATATAGTATTAGTTTAGATATGCATACGTTCATTAATTGTTTGCACGATATGCAGACTCAGAAGGGGGCTTTAAGTTATTTTCAGTGGAATTTGTACGAAATTACTTCTCCAAGTAATTTTATAAGTTGTTCGACTATTACTCGTTAACTTGTAAAGCCTACTTAGCTGTGATAATTTTCATTTTAACTTCGTTAGGTATATACTACTACCGTGAATTTTTTCACATGTCTAATAACAATTATTTACTGTATCCCCGATACTAACAAAAATTAGCACTTTCAAGTTTAATATTTGGCAAACCGATCCCTGAATCGAAAAATGCTTTTCCCACACCCGTAATATTTTTGAACGACCTCGACAACGACAATCTATAAACTACAAAACAAATCAAACCCACTTTTATTTTACCACTTTGTCAGCGAGATTTACATGTATATTTATACCAGATTCGTATTACTAATAATCTCTTAGCTAAGCCACGGACACCCAGACGATCATAGCGAAATATTCCTTGTTAACTTCGAAACCCTAAAAACTGTATAAATTATAGTATCCATCTATACAGGAGTGCCAACAAAGTTAATAAAGTACATTATGCGAAATCTCTTTTAAACAATTAATTTTGACCTTTGCTTTTTTTATAATTTTTACAATACCTATTATGACGTTACATCCATTTTTGAAAATCATGTTGTACCAACCCTAATTAAATGGGATAAAGTTAAAAAGAAGACGAAGAAGAATCAGATAATTCAAAAGTTACGTCACAATCTTGTAGTTTTAACACTAGCTTAAAATAAGTGCGAAACGTTAGTCGGTGAAGCTTGAACTATTCTGTTTAGTCGAATAGATGATGTCACACCAGGGCCGGGCTGCCGAAAACCTTTTAATATCAAATGAACCGACAAATTGGTACACGTCAAATGACATCATTAGCCAACTACGCGAGATGTGAATACGTATGAATTTTAATCATTACGTTGAGCTAATTAATTTGTGTTACATAATTAGAAGTTTGATTTTTGGCTCGGTTTCCAAATTTCGGATACACAATTTCAATTGTGAAATTACACCTGTTTTTTTTTTTTTGGAAATATATGAATGCGTGGTATTTTTTGCAAGAGTGGAATCGTTAATAGAAGGTACTACTAGAAAAAAAAGGTCAAGTAGTGTGCTGGACTAGAGCCCTGAGGGTTTCATAATTTTTTTTTAACTTTATAGATCCGAAATCTCACCTGATGTTAACTGACGATGTGACCTAAGATGGTAACACGCTAAGCATAGTGGAAGGGGCTGGCTCTCAAGTGCAGCTGCCAGAACACACTTATAGTTGCTTGGCGACGAATTTTCAACTTATTCAACTTAATTTTCAACGAACTTAGTTATGGTTTCATCACTATGTTTTCCTTCACCGATAGCTCACTGTAGGGATTCGAATAAACGTCGATCGGCGCGGTGTTCGTACACTACCACTGAGCTATCATTGATTGGTTAATAAACACTTACCAGTCGGCTCTAATAGTTTATATTATAATAATGGTATAATGAATTTAGTTTACAGAATATCTGAAGACAAATCTCACAACACAGTAACACGTAAAGTGATAATTGCAATTATAATTATGTAGGCAGAGAGCCGTAGCGGGCGCTTGCCTAATGCGTTACAGTTTTGAAAATTTGATAAGTTTAACCAAATTCGTAGGGCGTAGGGCCCGTTTGGGAAATCTCGCGTTCTCTCATTATTGCTTCTATCGCGGCTCTGGGAGGTGAGATGCGTTGACGCGCTGTTAATGTGTCCACGACGCCTCTGTAACATTCATCTACGAAATACTAGACGCTCTTATCGGATATTCTTCCTCAGTCTGCATCACATTCATCATTAATAAATGTTCATATCAATACCTAATAAAAATAACATCATAACTCATTTCCAGAACAGCCTCTGATTTTTTTATCATCCATCTATTCAGTCAAAGGACATGCACTGCTAGACATAGGCCTCCTCCCCAGATCGTCACAATGATCGGTCCTACGCTGCCCGCATCCAGTGTGTTCTCGCAACCTTCATTTCAAATGTAAATACAAAAATATAGCTTTTTCTGTATTTGCTTAACGTATTAGCTGTATTTCATTGTAATTATAGGTACGATGTTATTCTTATAGTTCGAGTTCTTAATATTTTTCTTTTAAATATTATCGTAATAAATATAAATACTTAATGTTTTTTCTAGGCTGAACTTGGTCTCTGTTTACAAAATAGTCAAGGAAATTGCAAAATGGGTTAATAAAACCTTTAATAGCACGTCCACTCTCTACAACGTCTCGGTTTCACTGTCTGGGCAAAATTGTCTGGAAATAATATTTTTTTGTTTACTTTAAATTCTACCAAATATTTAATTTCTACACTTTACATCTATTAGGAGAGAAGAAAGGATAACGTTAAGCTACACGTGTGCGCGTTAGCGGCGGCGCATTAGAGTAAGTCGAATAACTTTAGCTCGTGTGAAACCGTGAGGCTACATAGCAGAGTAATAAAATTTTTATTCATAATAAATTTAAGTTCTTTGATATTGAAAAGCTACCGTTGTAAAGCTTTTCGTAGCTCGACGTAAGAACGTAGAGCCCGGACCAGAGTTGGGCTTCAGTAGAGCCCTTAAGTGACAAGTTTCAGATGGATTTTTGCTGTTACCGGCTTCTCTTAATTAGGTTACATTATCGGTGTATGTGTGTCATACCTAATGTTTAGTTGTTTTAGGGTTAATATTCATTAGACTACTTCTTACTTTTAGGTAATGGACGAATGCCTATGGGAATCACGCCTCCCTTTTATGTGTTATTTTAATTTGGAAAATATACTTACGTCGTTTCCCGTTGGGTGTGATGACTCAGAATCTAGCCGAGACTGAGTTCTATGGAGTTCTATGTATAAAATTATATCATAATTATCAAAATCAATCCAGGTAAAAGTAAATAATAATATTAAAGTTTTTTAAATTATGAAACAGTCAGACACATATTCGTAATCCCTCAGTAAAACTACTTCTATAATAGGAGAACCGAAGTCACCGACATAGCCCGAAGAATAGCTAGACTTAAGTGGCAGTGGGCGGGCCACGTAGCTCGTAGAACAGATGGCCGATGGAGCCAAAGAGTTCTCGAGTGGCGGCCACGTACCGGTTGACGCAGCGTGGGCAGACCCGCGACAAGGTGGTCCGACAACCTGGTAAAGGTTGTGGGTAGCCGCTGGATGCGGGCAGCAAAGGACCGATCGTTGTAGAGATCTTTGGGGGAAACCTATGTCCAGCAGTGGACGTCTTTCGTCTGAAATGATGATGATAAAAAATAATATGACAGATATCCACAGTTGCTTTTGAGGTGTGTTCAATAACGTTACTCGTCCACACTGCAAATGCATCGAAACATAACGGGTAGTAAACACCCCTCTAAAATTATAAATGGCTACAAGAGTGCACACCTTTGTTTCGAGCCCCAAAGAGTTACACCCCACGCTCGGCTACGAGGTAATTATTCTATTGTCGTTTTATTTATATTTTGCGAAGTTATCATCGCGATATCTCCTAATAAACTTGAAGAAGTACTGGCAGGGAATCTTAAGTGTCATTTTATGTTAATTCCACCATAGTTGTTTGGGTACACCGCGCTCTAAACTGTCCAAGTTTGATTTCATTTGCATTTTGTATATTTCTAGTATTATTGTCATCTAACTCAGTGTTTCCTATATAAATCATAATAATACTATTTTACAACTGGGTTCTCCTTTTTTATTTAACGGAAACTGTGTTCGTTCCACAATTCTGCCAACGTCACGTGATTATAATGTTTTTTTTAACTCTTCTGGTAATCTTCAAACAAAGCTCTGACAAGCCGTCGGCTCCCTTGTTAAAACTGTCCTTTTGGTAAACTTAAAATGCATATTTCTAATTATTATTAACCATCCACTTTACTTGACCACAACAACCAAACTACATCACGTAAAATCCCGCCAAAATTAAAACGATATAGCGTCAAAGTATTTGGTACTTATTTCTAGTGTCGTTGTTCTTAATCAAAATTGTCTAATGTCCGTTTGGCTAGCTACCATCATCAAGTTGAAAATCTCCACTTGAGAGCTAGTTCTAATCATAAGTCGTCATTTAAAATCAGTTAAAATTGTGATCAATCACTAAACCTATAAAATATAAAAACAATTGTCGTTATAGGTTTTGGCGTAGTGACCTCTCAACCTCATCTGACGTTTAAGTGACGATGTAGCCCAAGATAATAACACACTAAACCTAGTGGATGGCTATCAAGTGCAGCTGCCGGAACACACCTATTGGTGCTTGACAATAGATTTTCAATTTGGGGTTGGTAGCTAGCCAGTCCGGCATTAGAAAAAGCCCTACCACCATGCTATGGTTTCCTCACGATGTTTTCCTTCACCGAAAGCTCAGGCTCATTGAAGGGATTCGAACTCACATTAATCGATGCGAAGTCGTACACACTACCACTGAGCCATCATTGCTACTGTCATTAATACCAAAACTCAGAATAATCCATTTTTAAAGTAGGAATCATATGAATAAAATCAGATCTTGATAATTTATTTATGAACGTCCAAATTACCAACCTTATTTCTATACAACTAAGATGGCAAGCAAGCATATGGGCCGCTTTACACTAAAACCTGACCACTTAACACTAGAGCTAGCTATCATTAACGCGTTACTGACCTAGAACCCTAGGATAGGGATCCTAAGGAACTCTGCAAACCGTATTCATCGCAGGAACACAACACAAGGTTATTTAGTTGCGATTATTTTAGGGTGGAGGATTAGGTATTTCACAATTTTGGCTGTCCCAAGTAGAGATATTTCCGAAGAAATTTCTCTTCGCCCAACCTCTTGTAAAAGTTCCGGAAAACATTCCTGTTAATCGTAAAGCCGGTAAAAAATCTAATCCGGTCTTTGTCAATATAATCTTTAATATGGCGAAGTATCTCCCGAAAACTTTCAAATTAAATTATATACCGTTCGGTTATGACACCTTTCCCCGGGATACAGAGTGTTCTTAATAGCTTCATGCATCAATTTAAAACATCTAGAGTTAACGAAAAACTTTTGTCTCGCGAAAAAGGCCGTTAACTGCCTAACTTCAGTGAACTTTGTTTCAACTTGTCATCGGTGAGTTTATTTAGGGATGTTATTGTGGAGATAGTACAATGGTTTCATAAATTTTATTGACATCGTTTACATTTTAAAGTTTCTAAAGTATTCCGTCAAAGTTTTTTTTTATAAAGTGCTTGATGGTAGGCACGGAACAATCTAAAATTTAAAAAAAACGGCGACCACCGAGAAATCGGCAATCTATCATTCGTATCATCCTTTTCATACCGGTCTGCAAGCCCTCAGTAGCGAGTTATACACCAGCTTATCCCGAAAAGCAACAAATCCAAAGAGAGTCACAACGATGGGCTTATCACCTATATGCATAGAAGCACTAGCACCATGCTTGATTCAGCTGGCTGAACCCGGTGCGCGTTATACGAGTACTTGGTTTATGGTGGACGCGATTCAATCGGACACCTTCCTACCTACCCTCAAGCTGCAACCATTCAACTACCGGGCGTAACCTATAACACTGTAATTCTAACATGCGATTACTTCAATAAGTTACCGTTTTGATTATTTTTTGTTAGTTAGAAGTATAAATGAACAATTTTCTAAAACAAAAAAATATAAACCATTCAAAAAGCTACGAAATTTAGATTTTACAGGATAACATTTTTTTTTTATAAAAAGGAGTTTACTATCGCAAACATTAATTACATTTAGATATTTATTTTAGAAAGTCACAGGAAATTTCATGCAAGCTACCCAGGAATTATGTATTAGTGAAATTTAGAAATAAAAATATAACATCATTATATGCTGTTAACGAAGAAATCAAGTGTATCGTCCATCTTATACTTTATGCTAATAAAATGGTATTGTTTTCTTTATAAAGTGCTATTTATTAAGAAGCACGGGCAGGTTTTATTAATCCGGACAAACTCGGAAAGACGCTATCTGTGTAACAGCTATTAATGTCCTAAACTTTATCTGTACGAATAATGCAAGGTGCGGGTGCGCTCACTAATAAAATATTACATTATTTACTTTAGCTAATAACTCACAATTTCGAGAGACATTTGTCGACTAACTTTTGTTTTTTTTTTTTAATATCATACAAAATTGTATTTATTTAAGTAAATCAGATTACGTCATAAAAATAAATCAATTGTTAACGACTTCGTATTGTGAACTCAGACAATAAAATTATTTGTATGTATTTTGAAATTATATGTATATACTTTTATTTAGCGCGTTTAGTTTAGTGACGGAAATGCGTAATGATAAAGTTAGCTATCGCTGATAATATTCCAAATTAATTTTACTGACTTATATTTTTATATTGCATAAAAATCACTTAATGTTGTATAATACTTTTTTTTTAATTTGATTGTATTTATTTTAATTTATATCACCGCTATTAGGTAAACTATTTCTACGCAATATAAATGTCAGTAAAATGAATTAACTTTGTTATCATTGATAGATAAATTCAAATTGATATAAACGATATAAAAAATGAATTATTTTTATTGACTTACGCTAAAGTAGTACTTATAGCTTCTTACGTGCGTACGTACATGTTTACTGAAGGGTTAAGGACTGCTGTGTTTTATTCAGGCACTCCTTCAATTTTCTTTGATATGTTTTGGTTTGGTTCGGTTTTGGTTCGGGACTTCTTTCCCGTTGTCTTCGTAATGAACCGACTTGCAGTCTACCTACTGTAAACTGGTTTTACTAATACAGTCCTTACGCGGGTACAAGTCACCAAAGCTTCGTCGAATTCAGATAAATGGTAAAAACGCATAGGGGACATACAAACAAACGTTCATTTTTATTTATATAGATATAAACTTGTTACAAGTACAACTTATATGATATTCTGACAGTCACTGATACTGTTAAATGTTAGTGTTAATGTTATTAAACTTGAAGTTAATGTTGTTATTGCTTGTTACATTTGGAAGAATGTTTTATTACGGCCGTTTGAGACGCTTGTTATAAAGTGTAACTATGAGACTATTTGTCGCGAGTTTATATAGACACGAATCAGCAAGATAAACCGATAACGGAACATGACGATTTCCTTGTTCTAATTATTTTCTTGTATTTAAAAAAATAACATTGTTATATCCGTGGGTAGTGAAAATGTCATTCGACTTTACGTAAATATTTATTCTAAATCAGTGAAACAAAATTCAAACAATCTCACTATACTGTGGTCGTACTTACAATATCTCTCTCTATGGTTGCAGATTTTCGCGTGTTGTTTCTTCTTCGTTGTCCTGGTTTTTTTTAACTGACTACAGTGTTAGCCCTAAGGACCCTAAAGCCATTAGAGTCTTTGGACAATATATAACACAACATGAAACTCCGCAAATCACTAAAGAACAAGGTCCAGGAATTTAATATTTTAACTATGCCCTCCCAATATTTTCTTGACAATATAATGTATATTCATAATAAAAACTTTGACAAACTAGATTTTGTCAAAGACGAGCACAGTTTTAATACTACAAATAGACATAAATTAATCATACCGTGTTTTAGACTTAGCAAGACTAATAAAAGTTTTTTAGGTAATAGTGTTAGGTTCTATAAAAAGATCAAGAAGCACATTACTGATTTGCCAGAAAATAAGTTCAAGGAGCATGTCAAGCAGGTTTTACTGTCAAAAGGTTATTTTAGGTTGTATCATTATGTGAACGATAGTGATGTCTGGAATTGACTCCCTCTCTGTGCATCCATAACATTGTTAATATTCTGATTATTAACTGCAAATATTGTTTGTATAGTTGGTTTTTTTTTTAAGAATAAGATAAGCCCAGTCGAGTTTTTTGCGAGTTTTGTATAATGTCAGTGTATGACGTTCATAAGGGCATAAATTTAATAAATATTTTTTTTATTTGACACCTTCAACTGGCTTCGGATCAAGCGCATAAGGCACTCAGTTACGAAAGTGAGGCAACTAGCTCAAGGCTGTCCTGGCTTGGAACACGACTGGCTTATATACAAATATAAAAGGAGGATCAACATCACAGAAAGGTCTTAACATCTTGACATGTATGATATCATTTTAACAGGGGCAGTGTTCTATTTTTAGACCATTGTTTGCTCAATTACGCATTCGGACCGGTGAGCTTTGAATGTGTGAGTAAACTGTAATGTTTTTTCGTACTTACGAATACACAATATGTTTCGGGTAGATTCTAGACATTTCCAGATATTTCGAGAATAATTATTTTTAAATATTTGTACTCAGATCGTTACATTTCATCAATTTTAATTCAATGTTTCGGTTTTAATATACCCAAGTACCCGATAATTTTTACACAAGGTACAAACTGCATATATGTGATAGTGGTCATAGACAAATATTTGCCAACTGGTCATTCCGTAGTATTCAAAATAGACAAATGTTGACCGACTACGAGTCAGTCCAATGGAGGCTTGTTTTATAATGGCTAATGTACTGGAGCAAGTGATGTTGTGCTCAACAACAACATATAAAGTTTAAATATAATTATGTTAATATAGTGCTTACTTTGATAATCAATTCTAATCACTTACAGTCAAAAGATAGATATGCAAGCAATATAAGATCTCAAAAATGGTAAAGACACTAGCGTTCACCGTGGCCGAATACGGCAGAACAATAGATAATAATAGGAATATAGGTTTCTTATAACTATCTGTTATTCATAGCAAATATCTAGATTAATTGTGATATTATAAAATTTAATACAATATTTACTATCAATGTAAAGGTATTTCTAATATAAAAAGATTTTTGAAGAATTAGTATAAGTCGCGTAGTACCTACGTAATGTGTGCTCATACAGGCTAACGTATTACGTTATGTTGTAATTTATGGCTATGTGTAATACTTATTCTACTATATATTATACTCTTTTTATTTTTTATTTTTTTATTATTTAGAAGTTGAGGGGTTATAGATTTGTGTGGTATGGATATGTCATGAGGAGGGATGAATGTCATATAACTAGAAGAATGTGAAGTATGAAGGTGAATACATATATGAGTAGAGGAAGACCGAAGAAGGTATGGATGGACTGTGTGAAGAATGATAGGCGTATAAAAGGGGTGAATACTGTGATGATAGTTAATAGAGTAGAGTGGAAGAGAAAACCCTGTTGTGCCGACTTACTTAAGTGGGATAAGGGTAAGAAGAAGAAGAAGAATTTAGAAGTATAGATATGTTATCTTACAAATATAATAAAAAGACTAGAAAATTCACTCTCTTGCTGGTCAACCCCAATTGAATCGTATTATAGTAAAAAACTCAATAAAAAAAAACGTTCAATATCGAGTAACCTGAAAGATATTAAAATAAGAATGAATTTATAGGTTTGTTACATACTAGCGTGGCTATGGTTCCGTATGCGTCTATTATGCAGTAATTATTTTCGACTCTTTCTTCAATTTTTACTCATATGCCTTGATTTTTAAAAGTACGATTATTACTTTTATAGCTTATTAATTTCGGAATGACATGTACTCGCTCTATACAATCGATCGGACCGTTTTCAAGTTAAATCTAGAGATACAAACAAACAGAGACAAAAAAAAATATTCTATTCGTGATCAGTGGCTTTTATAATAATAGATGTCTATTCAAAAATTAAAAATAATTTAGGTACAGACATAAAGACTGAATTTATTAATTTACATAACTATAGAGATCTTCAAAATGATATACTTTAAACTATCACGATCGGATACTACAAAAGGAGCAGTTGAATAAAACGTTTTACCAGTGACGTGGCAAGTGCCCGATGCAAACGAAGCACCGCCATCCCGCGCAGTAATGATGTCCTATTGACTACAACTCGGTCCGAGAATTGAAAGAAACGTCTTCCGGTCAGTGTAAACACGGTCTAATAGGGCCCATTCATACCATTCAGTTGCACGATTGCGACTTTTCGAATCAGACGCGGTAAAGGAATGAAGGTGTCCAGTGGTTGAAAATAAAGTATCTACATGTATTTCTGATTCTCAGGATAATTTAAGCTGATGATAACACAGTATTCTAAAGATTTTTATTATTAAAACAATTGTGTGTACTTATGTACTCACGTAAGAAGCTATGTATACTTTTTTGGCATAACAAAACAAAAATAACTCCAAAGTTACTGTTTCGTTCTTTATATAGCTATATAATGGATATATAAATCCGATTGGTAGTTTCAGAGATTAGCGCGTTTAAACAAACAAACAATCAAACAAAAAATCTCTTCAGTTTTATTAAATAATAATATATTATATCTGGTACCTAGTTAAACACAAACCCATAAATAAGTCGGGTCAGATTAAATACTTTTACAGTTTTTATTCTAAAATGTCTGAGCGTGGCGCTAGTGTTCGCGAATCGAAAGTTCTAGTTGTTTGGCTAATATTGTGTGTAATATAGGAGCTCATCATAGCGCTGTTTGTTCTTCTGTTGACTCTAACTTACAAGCCAGTTTATTGGACAAGTTGAGAGGCTGCGCGCTGTATTAAACTTTACAGTATATTTTAATGTTAGCACATATTATGTCAAATACAGTGACTTATACTTATACTATTATACTAAGTTTCGAAAAAAAAAAAAAGTTACTTTTGAATGCAGAGTCAATCGCGGGGTGCGGGGATGGTTACATTTGATAACACTATACTCGCCAACACGATTCATATTAACCAAAGTTCCTGACAGACATCTGTTATAAAAGAAAATAAGCACGAATATAACATCAAAATTTTTCTTGTTTCTATGTTTATGTGAAGGTTGTCCAGCTCAAAAATGGCGTTATTTATTTTTATAAAATTTTGTACATGGCAGTTATATGCCATTCCTGGATCGATAGACTCAATAATTCTATAATTACTAATTGTACATTATATAAGAAAAATAAAATTGCGGGACGAAAGTAATTACTGATAACAAACGTTCGTAGAGATGTTAACCATCTAGCTAGTGATTATTTACTAATATGTTTCCATAGAAACTTCGTACTTTATTTAAATTATAACATATAATGACTTTTAATTAAAATATGAAATAAATATAAATTTAAACTCAGTACAAAAAATGTGGTCTTTCATCATCATTATCCTTTCATCCGAAAGACGTCCACTACTGGACATAGGCCTCCCCCTATGATTCCACGGCGACTGGTCCCGTGCTGCCCGCATCCAGCGGCTTCCCGCAACCTTTACCGGGTCGTCGGACCACCGTGTGGCGGATCTGCCTACGCTGCGTCAACCGGTACGCGGCCGCCACTCGAGAACTCTTTTGCCCGATCGGCCATCCGTTCTACGAGCTACGTGGCCCGCCCATTGCCACTTAAGTCTAGCTATTCTTAGGGCTATGTATACTTTAGTTCTCCTACGGATCTCCTCATTTCTGATTCAATCACACAGAAAATTCCGAGTAAGCCAGCTGTCCATTGCCCTTTGATATGATTGAATGTGGTCTTTATTAAAAGATAATTCAAAACAAAAGTTACCTCACGGTTTGCTCGATATATGTTGAGCACACATATTATGTTAATGTTCCGAACTTGAGATTCCCACATTGATCAAAGGTGAGGGCGAAATCAAATAATAACCCTTACGTTGCAGTGTTTGTCCGACAATGTTTCGCCCCTTGATGTGTTTAAGTACGCTTCAAGTTTCGCTATTAAAGTGACTACCATTTATTGAAATTGTGGATTTATTGGGAACAAGTAGAGGTAGGGCACAGAGCCATTTCTATTATTAGTAGTACCTGTAGTATTACATGCGTCCATAGGCTACTGTAGCCGTTTGCCATCAGGCGGGACGTATGCTTGTTTGCCCACCTTTGTCGTATTAAAAAAAAGGAAAATGACAACGAATTATTTGTGGATATTTTATTAGTAGGTGTAATGACTTTCACCAGCAGTGAGCAGATATTTTCAATAATAACGGACACGATTTTTAATCAATCTTCCTCCCTATAACGGTTCTGTATAACCGATGAAAGAGCAGAGATCTAAAGAGTGCCAAGTTCCATAGCAGTTATTTTAATTATAGCTGTAAGAATGTACGTTTTTCAATTTATTTACATAAAATTTGTTACTTTCTTTGACATGGGATTTCTAACTTGGCAAGTAATAATATTTAATAAATTATGATCAAAAAAAATTTATAATTTGATTTGAATTTCTTCAATTAGAAGTTAACGTTAATATTTATTGACAATTATGATAAAGGCGTTACTTTGCGTAAATAATTTATCCGTAATTTCCTATTTTCATATATACATTTGCTATTATTCTTTGCGGAAGTAGCAAAGAAATTTCGAATAAATTATATTTAATTAAGACTTGCTAAGTTAGAAATCCCATATCAAAGAAAGTAACAAATTATTCTGGTAATAAATTCAAGAACGTACATTCTTACGGCCACAATATCCGATAAACGAATCAAATCCTGGTTATTTAAAATTCATGGTCACAAGGCTGTAACCTCAGTTCGCGACCCAAGACGTTTGTTAACCAAGTTATTGACCGCTATTGACACAACCGATTTGGCATACACTGAACGAGCAGTTTCACGCCTATTAGCATACGTAATGAAGTAAGTGCTGTTTGAACAGGTTCAGCCGTTATGCGGGATGGTCGATGCGGTTTTACAGACTTCATTCCAACACTAGTTGTAGAGATAATCGACCCTTTGGCATGTAACATCTGTCTTTTAACTCAGTCTACGAATGGAATGAAAGTAATTGATAAAAAAATCGTTTTAGTTATTTTTATATCTCTATTTGTTATTTGTAGGTCCATAAACCATATATTTTAGTTTTATATAAAAATGGTCTTCGTAATCGTCTGTTAGTGTTTCTATCACTTCTGAAGGAATTGACTCATTGAGCTCATATTTACATAATACTTATATCTGTTTTATCGAAACGCTGGTTTATAGAAATGTTAGGATCCGTTAGGTGACGCTGTGGTCGAGCCATTGTCTTCCAGACTGGGCAGAACAACGTCTTTTTATCATTATAGGTTTGACGTAGTGGCCATAGTCTCACCTGATGTTAAGTGACGCTGTGGCACAAGATGATAACACTCTAAACCTAGTAGAAGACTGGCTCTCAAGTAGAGCAGCCACAACACACCTATTGGTGCTTGGCGAGAGATTTTCAACTTGAGGGTAGTAGCTAGCCAGGCGGACATTAGAAAAAATCCAATCTTGCTATGTTTTCCTCAAGATATTTTCCTTCACAGAAAGCTCAGGCACGTTGCAGGGATTCGAAATCAGTTCAACCGACGCGATGTCCTTACACGCTACCATTGAGCTAAAATTTCTTCGAAACTTTGCACGTTGCACGTTAGTCGGGCCAACTAGTTTATTATAAATATTTATTTATTGAACTAATTAAAAGCATTTGATAAAAAAAACACTTTTATTAGGAACATAAGTTATATTTTTGTGTCTTCAATGGACATACCTATATGTCCTACCTACATACACCAGATGTATCACTAACCATAGTGGCATGCTTAGACGTATCTCGGTCCGGGATCAACCACAACCAACATGCACATAGTGATAACTCCGTCATAGTGACTCGCTTTTGGTTTTGTCGCATTTCGGAATCTGCCAGTGACGGCGAAGATTGCATGTATTGTCGATCTTTCGGTTGTCGCCGTTGTTTTTGGACTTTCCTGTGCTTACCATCCAATGATGTCACGTTGCTGTGCTACGACCAAAAAAAAACATTCACATATTTCAACCTTTTATGATGTAATATTCGATTTTTTCCTAACAATAAAATATAACAAAACAACATAGATAAATGTCGGCCTATACCTCCCGCCCACTGGGACCGATGGTATTTTAGCGTATATATAAAAAATAATAATTAAGGTCAACCCGAGGAATAAATCAGGTGTGCCAAAGCAATCAGAACTAATACATGAGCGAACCAGCCCACGCGTGTCGAGAGTATTTTATTAATCACCACACGACTTTATCACGAAATATTACCTTTATGTCCCATATTTGCATATCGTGTTAGTCTATACGAAATATAAGGCGCGGTCGCGGCATGCGATCGTCTCGGGTGTAAGTTACAAACGCTTGTATTATTTATTTCAGCTTTGTATAATTAACTACTTACACTATGTTACGTTTTCACGCCTAAACCGTTGGTCAGATTTTGATGTAGTAATGAGATAGGTGAAACCTTAAAGAAAGTAACTCAAAATAATTATTCTACGCAGATGAAGTTGCGGTTACCAGCTAGTTTTTTATAAAGACACACATTACAGATTAAATTGAAGTTACAATTGCACATAAAAATCAGGTGCTGTAGTTATTTGTCAATAAATAAAGATAGTGCCATGTACTATATAATAAATATTTAGTGAATTATGTTTACAAAATCCGAATTGGCACTACATCAACTTCAACTTAAAAATTCAGAATACTTATAATGTTACGGTTGACCATAATCACATGACGACGAAAAAATATTCAAGATTATAACCATTTTGTAATTTTTGCGATTTTTTAAAATCATTTAATCGGGTTGTTTTTTGATGAGCATTTTTAAAACGTGTTAAATTATAATATTTTTATTGGGGAATTAAAAAAAAATCGGTGCAGTTATTTGCAGAGTTTCTTTAAAAATAACATTTATTTAATAACAATATTTACAGTTTGAATATTAAACTAAATTTATAGTAGTTAATTTAGCCATTAAAGAGTTTTTATTATTTAAATTACACATATGCTTAATTATTCATATCAAAGAAGTTACAATAACATAAAGAAATCAATTAAAGAGTGTGTGTCTGTGTGTGAGCGCGAATGTATATATGTACTATTTACTTACTAATTAGAGCTACTTTCATTTGGTTTTTTAAGTAATTTATAACATGCTTATATTAAATAGCTTTACTTGTAACTAACAAACAATGTAATAAAATTTTAGAAGTCAATTTTAAGCTACTTCTCATTGTCCTCTCGAAATGAAACTTTGTATGTAGTTCGGATGACAACACTATGATGATGGAGTCAGGAAGGAAGGAACACTTCAGTGGCTACTAGTAAACCCCTCAAGTTTGGGCTCATATGATTTGTTTTGACAAGTCCAATAGATTAGGACTTGAAACGAGGATCTGGTGACGGATCCAGGAGGTGGATAATGGAACTCTTCAGTGGTTACTAGCAAACCCCTTGAGTTTAGGCTCATATAATTCGTTTTGACAAGTCCAATAGATTGGGCTTGATAACGAGATGTTATTGTTTAAAGACTAAACAAAGTTTTATAATTTTTAGTGCGAAATTAAAGGATATTTTTAGTTTTTGAAACTATTTAATTTTATTAAATATAATATTATTGTGATGCTTGTTTATTAAAAGTCTATCTCGCTGATTTTTTTATTGTATTCGTATGTACGCGGTAATCTAGAAGTTATTAGCACCATAGTTAGTTCGCTGTATAGGATTGTGAAGGAGTTTTGTGTCCTAACATAACATAAGCAATTTTACCGCTGTCGCTTATAATTTAAACTGTAAGATATATATTTGATGAAAATTTTGGGCGTATCCATCGAATTATGAGTCGGACTGTCCTCGGTGCGTTGCTTTTAATGATTTTGATAGACCGAACGTATATGTGGTATGAAGCGATTTATTATATTCCGTTGACATTCCACACGTATTTGTTATAGGTAGGTTTGAATTGTTTAATTAAACGAAAAGGTTTTTATAATGATTGGACCACCCGCTTATCGTTCGGTATTTTGATTATTTATCTATTATGAGTTATCACGCTATGTTTTTATCTTATATATCGCTTATAAATATATCTTATTATAAATAAATATATCGCTTTGAAGTGCTAATTTTTTTGTTAGAGTTATGTGTCCATCCCTCCCCCCTCACCAGTTAATTGTTGTTTTTGGATATGTGAAAAAAATCATAATGAAGTTAAAAAGAAAACTATCAGAGGCTTTACAAAAACCATAAAAGCTTTGTAAAGTGAACTTTACAAGTTAACGAGTCAAAGGCTTTATAAGTTAAGTCAATCATCTTATAAAATGTACTTGGAGAAGTAATTTCGTATAAATTCCGTTGAAAATTATTACGGCAAACTACGAAACCCTACACTGCGCGTGGCCCGATACGCACTTGGCATTTTTTTTATAATAAGAAGTAACATCTACATACTAAGCTTGATATTAAGTGACCGCTGCAGCCTATACCTGATTTTCTATGAACAACATCAAAAGGGACTACAGTTCCTACTTAGGTCTGATACAGGTTTATACTCTTGAGAACGGAGTTGGAAAAGTTCGTGCGCTAATACGTTCATCAACTTAGCCCTTAAGACTAGTACACAACAGCGAGAGCATTATTGCTTTATGGCAAGAATAGGTATAAGAAGTGCCACTGTCGAAGTAAAATCTTGCACAGGTTCGACCGCTCTTAATGCGTTATAATACAAATGAGATTTTGGTGAGGAAAACATGGTTTTATAACCATTATTATAAAACTAGACTCCTGGTTTGATCGCTGTCAAAACTAAACATCTTTGCGGGGTGAAATTATTTGTAAGTTCTGGTTAAATACCCGAAAAAATCATAATCATGATAGTCCTTTAGGTTTTTTCTCCAGAAGTCTTTTGAATGTCATGGTCTACTCCATCCTTACAGATACTATCCAATCCAATTTTAATGGTTTAAAAAAAAAGCAATTACATTAATTAAAAATGAAATACAAAACAGTGTTGAATATATTCTATTAGAACGTATTATTATTCGACCTCACCCTTATAATAAGTTAAAACAGTTCGTGATTTCTCATACGTTATCGTAAATAATAGGAGTGACACGGCTTTTATTGAATCATTTGTTTCTATTTTACGTTTTTAGTTGTTCATTAACAAAGGATTATGTCGCTGTGTCATGCAATTTATTAAATAACCTATTTCTAATATGTTTACACTTAGAAATTAATATGCTAATGGCGTAGATAATGTTATAAGCTGCTATATTTTTAATGTACTATTATATAACTAGTGTTTTATTTTAATGTTTGTTTTATTACATTGTATATGATACCTTTTTGTCTGAATGGAGAAGACATAAAATATAAAAGCTGTATCATGTTGTGGATAATAATGCAATATATTATTTATTGACCTTTTCAATACACGAACATATATTTTGTGTTTTACACAAAAATATAAATGAAAACTATAAATGAAATTACAATTATAAAAAAAAAATACAAAATAGCTTTTGAGTATTAGTATTGATGCGTAGTACTTATTATTAAAACGTAATCGGTGTAATACGTTTTTTCATAAATTTTATGGGTTTTTGCAATCAAACTCATCGTAGTCTTATCCTCATAGGTTTAAATTCTTATCCTTATATAACTATCATGTATAATTATATCATCATTCTCCTGCCCTTATCCCAATTTATTTGGGGTCGGCGCAACATATCTTCTTCTTCCATAGTTCTCTATTAGTCGTCATTTCGGTAGTAACTCCCATTTCTGTAGTAAATTCCATGGCATTATGTATGGTTATCTATAGATTATTCACTTATTTAAATATATGTCAAATTGTACATTATGTTTAACTGTTGTCGTATTTTTATACTACTAAGGTAGCAAACAAGTATATGGCCCGCCTGATAGTGAGTGGCTACCGTATCCTATGGACGCTTATAATACCATTGGTATCAACTAGCGCGTTGCCGTTCTTGGGGAAGGCCCAAGAAGTTCTGGAAACCCTACTTACAGTACTCACCCACTTGAAGCGGAATGGAGACCAATCATTAATCGAAGATAAAGGTTTAAAAATAGAACTCTATAAAATAAATAAAACAGTTATTTACGTCATAAGCGATCTACGTATCGCTAGGAACTACATATTACCCCTCATATTCATTATCTTTAGTAAAAGCTTCACAGATACCGCACGACTGGAAGCTCGACTATAATCCAAACAGCATACGAAAATGCAAAAACGCCAGTCTTCAGCCTCTCGTCTCGACATCGGTCGTTCATTTTTGATGAGGAATCTTTTGATATGGCCCCCTGGATGCCCCCTTTCACCTACCGATAATACAACGGACACACTGTCGCATCGATAAGCTGACTTATTCACCAACTCATACGCATAGTCGATATCTAGTTGTACAGTGAATAGCTGTGGCCAGCAGATTCACTCGCGCTATGCCTGTTACATAATTTAAATCGGGTTTTGTAATAATACAAAACTTTTTGTTCTGAGGTTTATACACAAAGATTGTATTTTGGTTGTATTTTTGTAGGTTTCTGCACATGTATAGAAAAATTACTCGTATAGTATTATAATTTTGGTTTAGCATACATTGTTTTGGAATTTCACTCATTTTATAAAAAAAGTAATAACAGTGTACTCACATCGATTAATGCCGTGTTTGACTGTACACGCTACTACTGGGCTATCGTTGCTTCAAATACCGTGAATGCTCAGACCAAAAGAATACGAGTAGACGTAACGTTTACGACACGTGCGTGAAGCAGCGTAAAGTAATACCAAATAGAAAAGGAGTACCATTCCGTTCGCAGTGTTCGCAAGCATTGGTCGGAAGCGCACGTCCAGTTACATTATTAAAAGAAAAAGTTATTGTGTCGTTTTGCGTCATATCAAAAGTGTAAAAATACTTCATCATATTTCATAAAAAAATACTAGACTGTTACTAGAATACTGACTAGATATACAATACGTTTCTTATTAAATTGTAAATATTTTATTCCCTGCGACAGAGTCGCACGATTTTCTCATAATGAATCCATTTTTCTCAAAAAATTAATGCATCTTTCAAGAGTACAATAAAGTTATAAGATGAGTTTAGTCTATTATTTTTTAATATAAAATTAACTTAAACGTTTGATTTTTTTCAGGTTGTCAAGAGAACCGACTTTCCAAAGCAAATGGGTAGAGATGCATTATGTACGAATGGAGAAGATATAGATGACGATTATGAATTTTGTAGCCATTATCATAAATACTTCTCATAGCACTTATGTGACAATCAAAAATTCGAAATTAAAATCCACTGTTCGAAGTGCATTACGGAAATATTACTGAAATTTGTTGCCATGGTTTCTAATTATGTTTTATGTTATACTAAAATATTTGTATAGCCCTTCATAAAAATAAATAATTATAATGTTTATTATATTCCATAAATAACATTACAATATTTAGGTATATTTTATATAAAAATATCTATTTATGTTTTGTCTGGATTTTACATGTTCTGGTAACACTACGCACACAATCACAACCCTACATATATACTGTTTCTTCTACACCTTTCTGTCCATATTGTTTGGTCTGAGCATAAACAGTAACAAGTTCCGGTACAAAAATTTAGTCCTCCGAAGCAGAAACTCATCGATGGGTTACGTCGTACACAAATATTTGGTACATTTGGTACTTGAAGGAAAAGAAAACCCTGATAACATATCACCTTTTGTTAAGCCATTATTTTCGTCTTGTTGATTATTACAATTTAAATAGAGTTCCTTCGGCATCTATGATTAATTTTAAACATTGCTACCTTTGGTCATATACTATGCTCTGATAGCTATTGTATGCAATCGACTAATATGTATAAATAAAAACCCGTGCGTTCTGTATTCTTGTTGAATATAGACCTAAAAATGACCCTTTTTTTTCATCGTTATAGGTTTGGCTTAGTGGCCACAATCTCACCTGATGTGAAGTGACGATATGGCCCAGGATGGTAAACGCTAAACCTAATGGAAGACTGGCTCTCAAGTGCAGCTGCCGGAACACACCTATTGGTGCTTGGCGACAGATTTTCAACTTGAGGGTGGTAGCTAGCCAGGCGGGCATCAGAAAAAGCCCTACCACCATGCTATGGTTTCCTCACGATGTTTTCCTTCACCGAAAGCTCAAGCTCATTGTAGGTATTCGAACTCACGTCATTCGACGCGAAGTCGTACACGCTACCACTGCACCATGATCGCTTCAATACTTGAACAATCAAATCAAACGCTACAATCACTTGAAGTTCCTAAAATAAAATAGTGAGAAAAAATGTAACAGGACCACATCTGAACAGTTGGTTTACATGTTAACCAAACTTAGAAGCCGTGTGTCAATAAAAACCCGCCGGGCGTGCGGTTCGGTTCGTATTGAAATTTTTGAATATGCCAACACTCGAGAATCCAGCTTTTCGAGTGTATCCGAATTTTCGGCGTAATTATACGGCCGAGAGCATCTCGATTTTAGCCGTACAAAGTAATGATGCTCATGCGATTTTCATTGTGCAACTATTTTTTAAATTAAAATATAACGAAACAAACGATGACACACATTGAGTTACTTTGCTACTGATGCTAGATATACAAACAGACATTCTCGTATTCCAGTATAATTTTGCATATGTGTCTTTTGAATCAGTGGTAGCGCTTACTTTTTTCGCATTAAGATGTGAATTCAACTCTGACAATAAATTTAGGGAGTTCTTAAGAGTTATCAATAGGTATCACAAGCGCGTTGACGACCTTCAACCCCCCTATACCAAGGTGCTCTGGAAACCCCGTTCATCGCAGAAACACAACACAAGATTATTTTAGGATTACTTTAGGGTCGAGGTATTCCACCAGTCGAGCTGAGCTAAGTAGAAAAAATCTCCAAAGAATATTCTCTGTGCGCTACCTCTCTTTGAACCCATCCTTCTCCAAGGAGCTCTGGAAACCCAACTTACCACAGGAACACAAGAGTAGGTCATTTGGCTGCGATCTGTTTTAAAACGATCAATTTTTTAAATATCCTTTTCGATAGTTCACGTGTTCGCATAAATTGGTCGAATTGCCTGGTTTTGTAATAGAAATATTATATATTACACAATAAGATTATATCTTAAATCACAGCTCTAAAATTCTCATTTGGACGGAGTTAACTAACCTGTCCAATTTGAGCAAGCGGATAGACAAATAAACGTTATGATATTTTTAGCCAGAATGCAAATAACCGATGAAATCCAAGGGGACTGAGCCTTGTCTATCCAAATGGTAATCCGGTGGTAATGCCACGGATTTAAATGTATTCTTGGATATGGCAGAATTTTATATAATAACAAGCCGTATCTGCGGCTCTACACGCGAGGATTAGGTATTTATTGATATCTATGCCCCTCGTCTTCACCCGTGTTAATTTTATTTTATTGAACCAACTTCCACTACTTCGCCAATACTCACCCGTATAGCTTACAGTTGCTTTCATTTCCTGTATTTGCCTACAGCTTTCCAGATTGCTTGATATTCATAATAAAAATTTGCCATTTTGACGGCAATATTTAGCCGTTTCTGTTATCGCTTTCTTATTAGTGGCGGATCGAATTTCCACTGTTCTTAACTATGAAAATGTGAGCATTTCTTCTTTTTTAGTTCTTTTAAAAGATTTTGAAAAATATCTCTTTAAATCTACATCATTCTTTTCCAACTCATAAATGCTAGAAATTACTGTCGTATGCATCATCATCGATACCGCTGAACGTTTAACATCATTCATATCAAACGCCAACACATTTGTGACATATCTCTACAACGTTTGTCTCTCTATAATCTCCACCCAATGTCCCATTTACACGATAAGTGTTGATGACGGGCTACCAATATATATTACCGTATCCATTATATTTCTACTAAACGTGAACACGTATAGTTTTGTTTGGTCAAGTCTCACGCGTCAAGTTACACAGTTTTTCAATTTCTTTTTCGTTTCCCTGTCAGTTATTTTCTTCACGGGAGCAATTTTCCCGTGGCTAATGGTTACTGCGTAAGTTTTATACGAAAAACTATCATATTTTAGTTCACTTGATACAATCTAAAATGATTATCATCATAGTGTTATACATAAATCTATATTGTTTTGAAAGTACTGTACGTGATGGTAAGGTCACCACCATTCAAAACAACCTATAAATAGCAGCGAACACCTAGAGATTGGCAAACCAACGCTAGTCGCCGCTGTCATACCAGCTTGCAATCATCTCGGTAGCTGGATATACACTGGCAGATCCCGTAATGCGACAAACCAAAAAAAGTCACTATAAAGAGTTTAAACATGGTGGTTTAAAGCAATGATGACTCACGGATACATATACATGGTATTGACATGATATCCTATATCTTGAGACCAATAGCTCATGCATGTTATTGCAACTGGGCTATTTACATATGTTATAGTAAATAATACATTTAATATTGTCCTCTATATAAAAATGCTAATAAAAAAACTAATATATTGAAAGGAACTTGTGCGTGTTAACTTTACACGCAGTTGAAGTGAAGTGAAATGAAGTTGAAGTGACAATATAATTGAATAATAACGCGTTAAAGTATTACTTTTGATTGATTGTATAGTTTTTAAAACATAGCGACCGTAATTCTTTCTTAGTAAAATAATCTCATGTGTAGCAGTCACAAATATAAAACCATGTAGGCTCATACGTCAAACGTCTATTGGTGCCAGCGGGCGCCAACAGACTAGCTTATTGGTCGGTTTCGTTCTCCTCCCGCGTCCCGCAGACCATTAGAAGGGTCGCGCTTACGGCGGTCGAGCTATATGTTTCACGCTGCAGTATTCCGGTCTGAAGGGCGTGGTTGACATCACATACTGACACATGAGGCTTCCAACTCCGTCTTCTGGACTGCGGTCTTTTAGTTAGCCGTACATAACTATAGGATGTAGTAACCACTTAACATGAGGTACTACACGCCTCTTTCATAACAAAAGAAATGTATTTTTCTTTTACGTGTAAATCAAACCCATTTGAATGGGAATAGCAAATACACACCATAATGTATAATTTTTTATAATTATTTTGCTCTTATAAAGCAGCAACAGCTACAAAAATCCATTTGATCAGACTTTCAATAAAATTGTTGTTACAAGTAAAACGGTTTTAATGAAGAAAAACCTTTCCATTTCTCCCCGTATACGAAATTTTCTTTCTAGAATAATCCATTTGCAGATTAAATATAAACAAAGGTATGAAATAAAGTGAAATACCGTTCGCAATTTTTCAATGAATAAACGGAATGACAATAACGTGAGACACATTTACGGAGCAAGATATTTGCATTATTTTAAATTATTTACAGAAACGTTCTACGAGAACGTGCACGCTTCAAACAAACCGTATAGCACATGCACTTCGTAAATTGTTTTTATCCTTTCCGACTATAGACATAAGAGTTCCCTTTCAAACGAATTTATATTTGTTAAAAAAAATCCCAATACTATGCCGCTCCCCAAACTGTATCGTGCTTTGCAAATGCGATTTGTAACTGACAGGTAATGTTTTCGCGGCAATTTGTTCTTTAAATTTTGACGGATAAGGTTCGCGTGTTAAAAATTTGGCGGCAATGGTGCTTTTTTATTTATTTAAAATTCAAAGAAACAATATCGAGTGTGCATATCGTATCCTCGCCACATCAGGATTCTTTATGAGCGCAGTGGGAAATACGACAGTTTCTTCGTTGTTTTAAAAAGAATAAAGAACGAAGTTGCGTCGATTTATTATCTGTCATGGGAAACCATTACTTTTCATTGAAATATTTTGATATTCGACATTTGAATGAAAAAACAAACTAAAATAGCTTAACATAAAGAGCTAATTGTTGATGACAACTTGATTACCCATCTAATTCAACATATACTCGTATATTGATTAAAATGCATAGGGGAGTGAAAAAAAGGAACTGAAAATGAATTTTAAACATCCTCAAAAGCTTCCTAGAAATTTTTAGTAACGTAGCCACAACAAATCATTTTTTTTTTAACCAGATACAATATAACAACTTTAACTATTGTTTAATTGAAGAAGATTTAGAATTTCGATTTGTACTCATTTATTCATTCCATGGACACAAAACATTCAGACTGGTAATTCGCATTTCTGCGATACGAATTAAATAAAAAACACAATAATGACAGCGAACCAAAGTTTAAATTTTAATTTAAAAAAAACATTTGACTTGGCTGTATGGTCTAGATACCTTTGCCTTTTTCTTTGACGAAGAAAGGGAAGAACTATACAAAAAAAATATAAATTTTAAATTTTAAAAACTTCGTTTTCTAATTAATTCCTTAACGACTTTTCTTCTTCTTCTTTCCTTATACAGTTTCCTTATACAAATTATTTTCTTTTTCCACTTTTCTCTATCAACTGTCATTGCAGTATTCACAGATTTTTTAATATATTATTCCTAACACTATTCAAACATGCTTACCTTCTTCGGTCTTCCTCTACACCTATATTCATTAATCTTCATACTTATAGATTTCTCTTCTAGTACAGTGTCTTTCATCTCTCCTCCTGGCATAACCATACCACGCTAATCTGTCACTCCTCAACTTCTCTGTCACTGATACTATTTTCATACTTCTTCTGATATGCTCATATCTAATCTTATTCATTCTAGTTACATCATACATCCATCTTAACATTCCCATCAGTTATATGCTCATATCAGTTATATCTTCTTTCATGCTTCTCTTTTGTCACCCAAATCCATACAACACAGGTCCTATAAGGGTGTCATATACCTTTTCTCCCTTTAGTTTTATTTTTATTATAAATTATTTAACTAAATATCCTTCATTCGTTTACTTATATTTGAGTTATACCGAATCGACCACAATTGCAGTTAAAAGAAATACAAAACAAAATCTAATCCTTTACAGGGTGTAATATCATAAAATAACAAGTCGATACAATAAAAATCAAATCACCCTCGTGGGCGCGATCGCGACCAATCCGATCCCCTCGTCCGAACTTTACGAAATCTATTCAATAACAAGTACGATGGGTTATTTTCGAAGGTTACCTTCATGTTAAGGGGTCGAAATGGCCCTTCAACTGAAGCAATATGTTTACAAAATATAGAGAATAATAGATTGTATTTTGATTTCTTTCTTTGACGAAGTTTCAAATGCCTTTTAATTATTTTTATTTTCGATTACGTACCTAATTTTATGTTGTTTTACTAGTAACCGCGTTAATTATAATAAAACATTAATTCAGAATAAAAAATATGTTATATCATTTAGCATTTAGCTTCCTTAGTGAAAGAATTTTAAGAACTGGGGACTAGTAGTTCCGGAGATTACTTTAAAAAAATACAATTTTTACCTATTTATAATGTTTTGCTCTTTAAAATGATAGGATATGACAATGCTGGCTGGACATTTTTTTTTATCTTTTTAGGTTTGTCGTAGTGTCCACAATCTCACTTTATGTTAAGCTAAATCTAGTGAATCTGTGTATATTCAGTTATCGAGACGCCTTGAGGCTGGCATAACAGCGAAGGCTGGCAATGGGTTACCAGTCTCTCCATGGTCGCTGTTCTTTTTAGATTGTAGGTACTGTGCTTACTTACCATCATGTATATTGCTGTTACTTTGCCGTTCTACTATAAAACATTTGTTGTATAGATAATCTAAGTCTGAATCTCCTCTTATATTAAGTGAACATTTGTACGCGTATGCTATGCATAGAAAACATACTAGCCCTGAAATGCAATATAAAATAGAGAGATAGGCTCTAATGATACATTAACGAAAGAGCTGAGGAACTTGCGCAAGGTTGTATTATTAAGGTTGTTTGCTCTAAGGGTGTAGAAGCACCATCTCGATTCCTATTTCTAGCATACGGTTTCAGGCTTACACGGGCTAAATTTTCGCAACTCGACGTCCATATGCGCCTATTTTGCATGATATTGGTTGACTTTAGTCGTGCCAGCCCAATTCTTCCAGGAAGTCCACCAGTCGCCCGATGTTGATAAAGACCTCCGGAATAATCCTTGGTGTACCAATGTGTTTAACTCGGTATTGAACCAACTCTTTCCACTCCAAGAGCACATGTTTGGCTGTCTCTTGTACGCCCATGCACGCTCGGCACAAGGAGGGAGCTTTCAGCTACACTTAGATTTAGATTAAAAAGATGTTTGTTATAGATTGATTTAGATCCACTTCTTTCCAGATCGTCCGGTGCGTCATTACCACGTGATCCGCTGTGTCTTTTTATCCATTTAATGATTATGCTATTATGTATATATAAATGAATGAGTGCTCGGTGGCATTCTTGAAGTAGGCTTGAGTTAATTGTCTCACCTTTAAGAGCCAGTATTGCAACCATGTTAGCTGATAGAATACGGATTAGCTAGTTCTTTATCTACCTTGAGATAATAGCTTGGGTTGCTAGTAAGATGCCCATACATTCTACTTGAAAGACAGTGTTATGGGCACCTAGCGCCATAGAAATGCGAATGTTTATGTCTTCTGAGAAGATGCCCGTGCCCGTTCCTGTAAATATCTTGGAGCCATCTATTATAAATTCTAAGTTCTTTCGGGTTGAGGCTCTCATTCAGTTGTATCTTATATTTTTTGTCGAATACAAAGTGTATCGATATTTTATCACAGGAGGCACCAATAAGTGTTATTATTATTATTATTTTGTTATTGTTATCCCTCGTAATTTCCCGTAATATTGAAGTGTGGAGCGTTAAACTTTCTCTTCTCTCATCTCATTCTTTCTTAATTTAGTTTTCAACATGTATATTCTAACTCAGTCTGCTGTCTAATACCACTCAAAGATATTTTACATCAGATTTAAGTTGACGTTCACAATTGAACAAATAGGCCATATTAAAGTTAGTAAGGTTTCTCTTGTTTGTAAACATTACTGTTTATGTAATAAAACAGTAATGATTGCAAAGATGCACAGGCAAACGAAGACTCAAGCAATCGAAGGCTCAGTTCTCAAGAGTAGGATTCTAGTATCAACTGGCATTGAGGCTGCGATCCTGTTTGAAATTAGTTATTAATATATATATAGTCTGTAGAACGGCAAAGTAACGGCACAAAAAAATAGAAACCACCGAGAGATTTCTTTCTACTAGAGACAGCCCAACTAGTGGAATACTTCCACCCTACAAAAGATCGCACCCAAATAACCTTGTGTTGTGTTCCTGTGGTGATTAGGGTTTCCAAAGGTCCTTGGGAAAGGAGGGGTTCAAGGTCGGCAACACACAAGTTGATACCTGCCGTGTGCTTGCTTGTCACCGTAGTAGTTCAAAAAAGAGAGAATGGCAATCCATCACTGGTTTTCGCTGTCATACTGGCCTTCTCGCCACCTGGATACACACTGGCGGATCCCAAAACGTGATACGCCTAATCGTGCCACTATGACGGATGATACACCGGATGTATGGTGGTCGAACAATGAAGAAGTTCTTTAAATATTTTAACACGCTTATATTAGCTTCACTTGCAACTAACAAACAATTTAATAAAATCTTAGAAGTCAATTTTAACCTACTTCTAATTGTCGTATCTAAATGAAACATTGTTTGTACATGTAGTTCAGATGACAACAATATAATTCGGTATCTTGGAGCTTATCTGTTGATATCTGTTGACATCAGTGGCTACTAGTAAACCCCTCGTGTTTGGGCTCATAAGATTTGTTTTGACAAGTCCAATAGATACCAAGTAACGAGATGTTATTATGAGATTAAAAAGTTTTATAATTTTTATTGCGTATTTAAAACGTGTTTTTAGTTTTTTTAAACTATTTAAATTAATTTTTAACTAAACCATTTATTTATATTGTTTATATATTTTGTGTCAACAGCGGGGGACATAAAGTTTAATATAATGTTTAAATCATTAACTTTGATGAACAATTAAGACAGATATGGCATTGTCACTAAAATAAATTAACTTTGAGAAATAAAGATATAAATTTAACTTGAGCGTGATAACTAAGCAAAAAAAAAATAGAAATGTCCTACAACTACATTAATCTTTTTGGAATATGATTTTTTAATTTTATTCATATAATAATTATAAAAGAAATACTAATCCCAAAATAGCAAAGATATTATACAATTTTTCACAACACCACCCCTCTTCATCATTACACTCCACTTTTTAATTTGTCATTCGACCACTTAAGCCTGCATTTGAGACTGCAATAATTAAAAGAACCTCGCTTTCCCGCGCGAGAAGCGTCTATACTCTATGCCTGACGTCTATGGACAATTGTCTATGGTAGTCTATGGCGCCCATTGAATTTCCCGCGTCTAGTTTTGAACGGAACTTTATGCGATATTTGAAAAGGTATGAAAAAACTCTTATCTCATAGAAGGTACGGTTGTTAGGTTGAAAAAGCGTTCTGTGAAAATAAAATAGTATTTGAAAAAAAGTTACAAAAATGTTGCGTGCGAGTTAAGGTTTTTTTTATCTATATTTCTATGTCATTGCGGTGTTTTTGGCGAGATCGTCATCTGTAATGTTTTGGATTTTATTGTAATTCATAAACTTATGTTATATGGCTCTACATTATATAATAGTAGCTATGCCCGCGGCTCCGCTCGCGTGGACTATAGAATGCTACCGGTCGAGCGCACGCGTGTTTTGTGTCGCCCCTTAAATGCTTATTGTGGGTGATCCTTTGATGCCATCGCTGACTTTTTTGTAGGTATTTTCAAGATATACAATTATGTAGTACATTAATTGGATCTACAACTACATGAATTATCTCCTATGGCTTAGACAGCGTAAGCCATACAATCGCACCAAAGGCGTCTTTTTCGGAATTGGTTCATAATTATCATTACGGCTTATTTCGCATTTTACTTTATGTAACAAAATATATCCTATAACCTGGCCAGATAATATAGCTATGTATTAAAAAAGAACTATGTAAATCGAATAAGTGGTTTTCGCGTGAGAAGAACATAAACGGACAGACAGACAGAGAGACGTTGAGTTTTATTATATGTATAGATAAGTTTTATTTTGCGTGATCTCACCAGGACCACTCATCAGCAACACAAGCCTAGGTCTGTTTCTCCGGCATGGAGCCCTTGAGCCAGCAGCCGTTCATGCGATACAGTGACACTGCGTTTACTAGCTACTGACATACACACATGACACTGTACTTCATACAAACACAGATACATAGGGTCTGTATGGGTTCTTTTTTTCTTTTTTCGGCTAGTTGCTTATGCCAAATTGCCAGATTACTAAATGCAAATGCAAATGTTTCTTCCTTTGTCCCAGAAGGCAGAAACATATATGTGTATAGTTAGTTAGATCGATTAGGGAATTATTCAGATCGCGACTTATTGGCATGTAAGGCAACAGTCCCAAGTTCGGTCACTAAAGTGCCTTGATGTTGTTACCTCGCGTTCGTGAGTTGAGTGACTTCCGCGCTCGCGCCCAAGCTCGGTGAAGCTGTCAAAACCTCTAATGGCCCCATGACCCTTAAGAGTAACAGTAAGACCAGTAAAAAAAATGCGTGTTATAGTTTGGTTATTGTGCACAAGTGAAATGAATCAAACCTAATACTACTACTACTAGAATTATGAATTTTAACGCATATACTCCCTAGACAGTTTAAACAAGATAACCACCATCTTATGTAAGCGTTGTTTAAATTCTAAAGATCAGAAAAATATTATACACAAGTGATATTGGCCTAATTGTTTATAAAATACGCTGCTTTTAAATAAGATGTTGTAAGTTTTTCTTTGTCAAGACAGGAACTTTCTTTATAAACCGGCGAGTATCGAAAACGGGACCGTTGGTGTAAAAACTAGCGATAATATAAACTTGGGGTCATGCTTCTGTATTGACTCACACGGTAATCTAAATTGTGTTAAGAAAGATAAAAATACGACAAACGATATACGAGGCGTCAGGATCGTATGAAAATGGATTAGTTGGTAGAGAATGCAATTTCCCACGACTGAGGCACCGATACGTCTCTTGGACAGGGCAAATGGATAAAAATAAACCGTACGGAAACACGAATATTCGTAGGGTTGCCAATTTTATTATATACTATTATGATTTTAAATTTAAATTAAAGAAAACAATTAAATTAAGCAACATAAAAGTAAAATTACAAAAAAAAGTAATTGATGATTGAATGATGAAATTTAATGACTGTATGATATTTAGAGAATTTTCTGTTATTTTGTGTACGTTTTTCCAGTACTAAACAGCAATTTTATTGTATTGTATTGTATTAGTCATTGATATTTTATGCTTAAAAAAACGAATCAGAAAAACTAAATAGTGAATCAACCCTACTTGATGTTCTTGATGCGGGAACCGAGAGAAATACTCCGCAGTACAAAAATGGTGGCAGATTTTTTTATTGACAATATAATGACACACATTTATATAATTGACCATAATTCGTAAAATGGCACATATGGCTTCACCGGGAATCGAACTTCGTCCTGTTTATTAGTTACACATTTCCTGCATCACCACACAGCCAGCCATCATAGCTGTTATGATCCTATAAATATAAAACAAATACTAGCTTTAAGCAATAATATTGAAAACACCAACATTAACATATAAAGATTCATATACACACAGCCGACCCGTTCGTAGTACTAGATAATCGCTCAGAGATAACGTATAATAATCAACATAACGTCTGCATTGTGCCGTCATAAGTAAAGGTCGGCCCAGATTAAATTTATGCTCCCTAAAATAATTAATTCCCTTTAAGTTCATTAAGAAACCCGCATAGGTGTAATTACAATGAGCCGAGGAATCTTAATTGTTGAATTGAATGAACTACACACGTGCAATTCGTTCGACGAATAAGTTAAGCGACATCGATTACTCATTGTATTGTTACATGAGATTTATATTTATCTGGCTTCCGGCTCCATCTTCAGATTCTCGTCATAATAATTATGTAAAAGAGAAAAACCCATTGCTACAAAACAAACTAATCCAAATTCAACTGCCCTACCATTTGCCATCAAGGAGTTCCAGTCCCTACATCCCGACTCCATGGTACGATAATGATCAATTGTCACCGAACTTACATTCATATGTCAAATTTTATCTCAATCGGATACCAGCACGTGATAAAAACATAGTTTCAAAATTTTGAATGTTACTTAAATATTTTTTTTATATATAGGTTTGGTTTAGTGGCCACAATATCACCTGATGTGAAGTGACAATTTGGCCCAAGATGATAACACGCTAAACCTAGTGGAAGACTGGCTCTCAAGTCCAGCTGCCGGAACACACCTATTGGTGCTTGGCGACAGATTTTCAACTTGAGGGTGGTAGCTAACCAGGCGGGTATTAGAAAAAGCCCTACCACCATGCTATGGTTTCCTCACGATGTTTTCCTTTACCGAAAGCTCAGGTTCGTTGTAGGGATTTGAGCTCACGTCAATGGACGCAAAGTCATACACGCTACCACTGAGCCATCATTGCTTCGAAATCTCTATGGAATCTGTAGTAGAGGCGAATGTGTTAAGTGGACAAGTAGAATAGTTTCGAGTCTGTTTTTTCGTTTAATGATCTCCCTTCCCTTACCGCTCAAATTCCCCGGTAAGCGTGGCTTCCTAAAAAAATACTAATATGTTGTATTGTGTTTCGATTTTAAAAGGAATAAAATTTACCTAAATACGTGGTGTAAAGAGACCCTAAAATTAATGTGGCCAAAGTTGTATCACTAATTACAGTATCATTATCGTTAAATACTTTGTGAATTAACTGTCTGTCATGCATGTATTGCATTACTAATAGTTACATAAGGTTTTTATCAATGCAAGGATCAAAATCGCATGATTCTCTATCATTTAATTTAATATTTAAAAAATTTTATAATCATGTATTATTAACCGCTAGCATGCAACGAGACTCGTCTTATTATCAAGGTTATCAAACCAATTACATTTTTTTATCGAAACATGATTAATCAGTTTTTGACATTGTTGTTAACTAAACTATTTATATATATATATATATATATATATATATATATATATATATATATATATAATATTATAAAGAGGAAAGATTTAATTGAATAGGCTCTGAAACTACTGGACCGATTTGAAAAATTCTTTCACCATTAGAATCCTACATTATCCCTTATGAACATAGGCGATAGAATAAAAAGTTAGGGATCCGTGTGAAAATTTATAATTTTGGAATTTTTTGTTAAATACCGTGCGAAGCCGGGGCGGTCCGCTAGTCAAATATATTTTTATATTTTGTATTGTAAAATAATAAAAAACAACTTATCCGTAAGCATTTAATCCATTCATTGCATTTGTTAGCAAATCATATAAGTATATCTGTTATTAACTATATTCAAAGTAAAATAGAAGTCGTATTCATTTTAGATAATTTAGACCAAACGCACTTACAATCCGCCAATAGTCAAAACTAAAGTGTCGGGTAGAGATAAGTTTTGAAAAATTGTTTTAAACACTTTATATGTTGAAAATAATACCAATCAATTAATTAATATTATTAATTATATATATATGTATCTATATATAATTTATATTCATTTATAAAGGCTATATAAATTTAAAGCTACTATATCCACAGTTAGTAATAATTTTAGAGTTTTATCACACGATAACCTAATTACATTTAATTGTGTAATGATATGATATGATTCATATCGAATAAGTTATTCTGAAAAGCAATTATTACAAAATACCACAGTCCCATGATCGGTACTACGAGAACGACTATTCAGCAAGCACGATCACCTTATCAGGACCTTTTTCATACTTTGTCTAAATATCATTTGGCATAAAAACTAAATTATATCACATAAAATGCCGCCAAAATTAAATATTATAGGGCCAAATAACACAAGTTTATGAATTTAAAACAAAAACTATCATTTGAAACTTTGAGATCCCGAAAAAAACTTCTACCTGATATTCGAAACGATCAGAGATATATTTCATACTTTGCCTAAATAGCATTTGGCATTCTATAGATTGCTTAGACAAAGTATGTAACAACTCTCTTTATTTCATACATTGCCGGCTATTCTTAGGTATTCTATAGAATGCCGACATTTCATGCATTGCCTATAACATAATATACATATAATTACTAAAAAAATATTGTAAAAAATTAGATTACCTTGTTTTAAATATTATTACTGGTCATACTCCGTTCTCGAATTGTCCATTCCATTTAATAAATGTTGCGATTTTCATGATTTCTCTGAAGAAGTTGTATTGTCTAGAATCCAGTACATGCTAGGCAAATATAAAGCATTACTATTCGTTGTTGTTTTGAAAGTTGTCCATCCTGTTTAACATTATGTCACATAAAGTCTTATAACGTTACCGGCCCTTTCAAGACCATATAATGTGTTGAACGCAAGCTGGTGTCGGTCAGGCTGTGACGTCACAACAATAAGCCCTACCCCCGCCTCCGATCCCGAACCTCGCAGACAATGGGGCTATCCGTTCGAAACAATAGCGTTTCAATACTTAACGAATTAGCGCTAAACCACGAACACGGTGCTAGTTTAAATTTAACGGATTATAATGGTTTATCTTAACGTTTATTGTTCATTTACTCGTGAGGATATGAGGACTAATATTCACAGTTATGTAATGCCGTAATGTAAGTGAGATACAATTAATAATAAGTTCAATAAAGAAGATAGTAAATAGTGTGGTTTACCGTTTCATTCCAGGACCAGTCAGTGTACATCCAGTGCTAAGAGATTGTATTATATTGTATTACGAGTATATTGTGTTATAGTGACGACCAGCATTGGGTTGACGATCTCTCGGTGGACGTTGTATTTTTGATTGTACTGTGTCTACCATCAGGCACAGCATCGCTCTTTACGGTGATGGTATAAAATATATACTTCCAAGTAAATCTGTTCAAATCAAACCGTAAAATAAGACTTCAGATTATAAGTATTGCTACAGAAGCCACGTTATAAGGAGCTGTCAAAATTTCTCAATCAGTGGATACAAAAATGTTGCTGAAACTAAAATTGTACATTTGAGATAGTTTTTGTTCTTATTATTTATAAAAAAATATAGTCAAACCAACGGCTCCATTGGTCTCATTAAAATGATTTTTACTTAAACTACTATTAATACGATAATTAAACGAATTACGATAAATACGATTTCTTAATGTAATGTTAACAAACATATTAGCGTATCGATTGAGGAATCACATATTTTTGTCATATACAAAGTTTTAAAAACATAGGTCAAGCCGTTTATAATTAAAGTAAAATACATACACACATGCACAGACAAAAAATAAAAAATCATGTAAATCAGGTTTTTTTATACATGTGCAAAGAGAATTGCATATTTATTAATTTAAATACTAATTCTACATACTATGTTCGCCCAACATACATATTTCGCCCAACATAATTGCAGAATTGTAGATATATTAATTTATATGCTAATTATATACATACTATGGTCTTTCATATTTCATCCTCTGCAGATCCTCAAGCCTGGTGAAGCCTAAGGTTACAATCAGTATAGTCAGTTGGAAAATAACCTCTGTTGATTCATTGTTTGTATCAAATACAATTCTGACAACAAAACTTTTTGAAATAAAAAAATCATAACAATTATGGTGAAAAACAAATGTAGGCAGTATTTTATAAACAACTTTTGTATTAACAACAATGTGATAGGAATACTCTTGATACTCTTGTTTAAAGAAAGAAAGAAAACATTTATTCACAATGACAAGACACGGCAATACACAATACATACAGATAAACGTAAAGATAAACAGGAAACTGTGCATAGAAAATAAACTAATTTCTACATACATATAAAAAACAAAACAAACAAATACATTTATAAGAATAACTACTATAAATAGTCCAGCAGCGTGTCCAGTCATTAAGAAAAGGCGTCCAGCTCAGCATAAATGCTGAAGTGCCACGAGGCACTCAGCGCTGATTTTCTGCTGGAACCCCAGAGCAAGTCACGGTGCGCACAAAATTATATTAAATAAAAAAAAATGTACTAAATAAAGAAATAATAATAATTCAATACTACTTAAGGCTTTAATATGTATTAGATATTAAAAACACACAGCAGATAGAATTTCGGACAATGACTTTTAAGCATACCGTATGCAGTTGTTTTTGTTTTTGCCGATTGTTTTTGAAATATAGCGGCCTTTTCCTATTTATTAGCTATGCCAATCCATAAATTTATTTTTAAAAAAAGGAGAGTAATATAAGAGAAAATGTTTATATTCTGTTCTATTAAGGTGATACTAGTTTAAAATGATATCATAAAAATAACATATAACACATAATATAACGCCATGGAAACCCCAAGCGTTATTAGAAAAAACTTCATCGGAGCCTGTACCGCAACAATTATAAGCTTTCAATTGTTTTAGAGGAGATATAGCTGTTATTTCAATAAAGGTAGAGTCAGTTTTCAATTGAGCAATCGTTTATCTCCCAGCAAATATTATGTTCTCCGTTTTCTAGTTAATATTGACTCGTAAAGTGTGAATTTGGTATGAAACTTTTCTCATTCTGAATCCAGCCGAACAGTCCTCACTATAAACTGTTTGAATGTATTTACTTTTTCTTTGATAAACAAATGGTGGAATACTTCCTGAATGAATACTAATAATTATTTTTATTACAATGTGTCACATAATATTTGATCGGCGAAATCAGTCTTTGTGGAAATCTATCGTAAATAATTTAACCGAAATTTCTTTGCTACTTCTGCACGAAACAGATTAACACTTATTTACATATTACTGCAACAAGAAATGTTTATATTAATTGTTGATTTGAACCTGAATAAGTTAAATCTGAAACTAATAATGAAAAAGTGAAAACGTTAGTAAAAGAAACTATAAAAGAGATACAGTAGAGCTCGTAGTCCCAATTATTATTAACCTTTAAGGAATAAATGATAAAGGTGTTAAACATATAATAATAATTGAAAAATACATTTATTTTTATAGATGAGACACGAAATGACCACAATCGATCAACCAAGCTAGCTGGTGAGCACTATTGTCAAAGCCAACGTTATTTAGATATTTTCCAACGTTTATGGGTTTAGCATTATGGCAACAATCTCACGTGATGTTAATTGACGATGTGGCCCAAGAAGGTGACAGGATAAATCTAGTGGAGAAATTCGTTCTCAAATGCAGCTGCCGGAACCTACAGATGCTTGGCGACAGATTTTCAACTTGAGCGTGGAAGCTAGTCAGGCAGGCATTAGAAAAAGTCTTACCAATATGCTATGGTTTCATCACGATCTTTTCCTTTAGCGAAAGCTCAGGCTCATTGCAGCGATTCGAACTCTCGTCGATCAACGCGATGTCCGTACACGCTACCACTGAGCAATAATTACTTCACATTATTTATAATCATGTCGTAATACGATACTAAGGAAGTTCAAGTTCATTTAAAATGTAGTAAATAGTAGATTTCTGAAAATAACTGACATATTTACCGATAAACCTTGCGTATTATTGTGAGCAAATATTTAGCTTTAATTTCAAAATACAAATATCATTTCATCGAACAAATTTACTTTTTTGAGTGTTAAAAGTACATCCACTTTATGTTTGTATCTTGTGCTAAATTTAAATGAAAATAAAGTAGAAAAGTTATTATCACCCTCAGTAGTCCTTTTTAATTCACAAATGAACATAGGCCTCGTCTAATCCGCGCCACTCTGCCCATTCCTCAGCCTTTGGTGACCAATCGCATCCAGCTATCTTTTTTAGATCGTCACCCCATGTAATCGGGGAGCATCCCACCTTCCATCTACCAAGAAATATTTTTCACTCGAGATATCTTCTACTTCAACGGTTACAGATTTTTCGATAAATGTAGGATATACTGCTATTTCAACTTGTTGGTCTTGACAAAACAAAAAAATCCATGGTAAATATTACGTCACAGCGTATTTTATCACCTGTATCATGTTGAGTGTTCGAAAGAGTTGTACACGGTAAAATTCATCTCTGCACAAGCAAAGAATTTTGCATATTCTTACTTTTGTCGTAAGGTAAAGACATAGAACCATCCCTTGGCCGGCGTGTTTTCTCCTTTTTACGATATAGGGTCCTTGAAACGAAGTGTAATAAGACATTTCTGCAGGCCAACATGACGGCTGTGACTCCTAATGGAATTTGCCACTGGCGTACACCATGGTTTTTTCATTCCTATCAGGTACTGTGCTGTCATTTGCTGGTTAGTTTAAAAAATGCCCTTCTCCTAACACTTCTGACGTATGCGCTTACAATAATCTCTCAGAACAACTCTTAAATAATCGAAAACTCAAGGCCTATATCCGCTTCATCTTCTGTTTTCAGATATATAATTATGTGTCTACGTATAGAACTAGGTTGAACCTATTCATCAGAATACTTTATCTCCTTCTCTCCATATTTAAACATCCTAAAAAATTTAAATATTAAAAAAACTATTTCATATTCTTTCGGATGTAATTATGCAATAGATAGTTCAGATCTTCCGAATCTTTAAATCTAAATACACCAACTAATTCTATTAATTTCGCTAGCGACCATTTGGTATGATGTGGCATGTGTATCTCGCTTCCAGCCATCATCCAATTAACTATGTTTCGGGCCTCTTTCAAGCAGACTCTACATGATTTCTTGATGATTTCATGATGAAGCAGTTCAATAATTGTCAAATCTTATTTAATTAACATTAAGCCACACCTTGCATAAAACATTTGTCGTGCGCTTGTGGAAGACTGGTTGACAAGCATTAAGCTTTTTAGTATTAAATCCTCCATTTGCTTAGTAATACGTAATGAAGCATTAAGTAAACAAAACTATGTCATTAACACTGTTATCAAAATTAAAATATCATTAAAACTTGCATTGATACCATTGAAAATTATCAACCACGTAACATTCACCTAATCCTGTTTGAGCAAAACAAATTTAAATGAAATCGAAAATTATAATTTTTAATAAGTATTATTCCATAAATTGTATGTTGACACGTTAAGTGTAAGATGAGGTATTTGTCAAATACAGGGTATCAAATGTTTACTTTAAAATTACCTAACTAATATTCACTTTATAAAAAAAAAGGTAAAGTGAAACTTCATTTTAAAAGACATTTTCTATTTTATTGAAGTGAAACTTCCTATGCGACTTTTAAGCGTTATATATATATATATATATATATATACTGTAATAATAAATGAATTTATTATGGTTATGTTTGACATTGAGTAAGACTATAGACAAATAATATTAAAGACAAACAATATTAATCCATTCTCAATTTGACCATAGACTTGAACCATAAACAAAATTGTATATATGCGTGTGTGTGTCAAGTACATGGTAGTGTGTGTGATGTTTTTTATTGATTTTATGTATTTTTATGCATAACTATAAAAAAATATTAGCATTCTGCACTCCTTCTCTATATAAACTATAAGTGTGGGAAATTTCATATTCCTCCGTCCGCGCAATTTTCGTAAAAAGGGATACAAACTTTTTGCTTCACATATTAATATATAGATGAGTTTCTCGAACAAAGTGATTCTCGTTATTAGTTTTTTTTTTATAATAGCTCGTCACATTGGCTATACTGTCTATGATGATAAGCGCAGTACAATGCAAATACTGCGGCGACTACCGAGAGATCAAAATCCATCGGCGGTCACCGCTGCCATGCCGGCCTGCATAAATATCTCTTCACGTTACGCTTGAAGGACCCGATGTCATAAAAAGGTAGGGAACACATTGGCCGGGAGATGGTTCCACAACTTCACGGTACGACAAAACATAGAGAACTTTTTAGTTCGTGCCGAGATGGAGGTTACCCTAAAACTGGTTCTGGTGGTGGGATAAGTACTGCAATAGCCATTACATTCGCTAAAGGTGCTGAGGTTTCTATTGTTGATAAAAACCAAGAGAAAATTAAACAAGGTCGCAGGTGAATTCGCTAAGATTGGAAGGAAGCCTCTTATTATTTAAGCAGATGTCACTAAAGATGATGAAGCAAATCTATTGATGTCTACGATTAACTGAATGTGCTCGTTAATAACGCAGGAATTGGCAGGATTTGCAATATACTTGATGATACATATAAGGAAACATTTGATGCTATTATGAACACCAACATTAGAGCTGTAGTTCTTTTGACTAACTTAGCTACACCTTACTTGATAGAAACGAAAGGAAATATTATCAATATACCCAGCGTGATTTGCAAGTCACATACCAAAACTAAACTTATAACCTACGCAGTGTCAAAAGCGGCTCAGAATCACCTCACACGATGTGTACAGCTCGAAATTGAATCCGCAGGAGTAAGAGTTAACTCAATCAGCCCGGGACCGATGGAGACTGATTTATTTGATACAGTTGGAATAACGCTACAACTAAATTGAAGAGTGTCACTGCATTAAATAAAGTGACCCAATCAGAGGAAATAGCTGACTTGGTTTTATTTTTGGCGAATGAAAAAGGTAAAAGTATAACGGGATTAGATAATGTAAATGATAACGGAATGCTGTTGAAATGAAGTCATGTCCAATGTCTAAATATTGTTATGCTATAGTTTCAAAATTTATTATTTTAATTTCGTGTGTCATTCATATGTTAGTCATTTTATGTTTACTTATATTTTCAACAATGTTTATAGCTTATCAATAGGAAAAAGATATATACACTAGACCGAAAAAAAGAGTGGATCTTTAACTGCAGAAAGACATGTCACTGAAAGTGGTCCATTTTTAGTGGACATGGACAAGAATGCCGTTTTTATGCAAGACAATGCCCGCCCGCATACAGCTCAGATAGTGTTTGCCTATTTTCAAGATGTCGGTATCACACACACGGAGTGGCCAGCACGCAGCTCCGAATTAAGCCCCATTGAGCATGCATTATGAACTGGGACGACGTGTACGTCAGCGGAATCTGCCGCCAATCATGCAACGTGAAATGAAAGAGGCTCTAATAGAGGAATGAGATAATATTCCGCAGCATCGCTTCAAAAACCTAGTAGAAAGTATGCCAAAACACATTACAGCAGTATTACGAGCTCACGAGGCAACACAAAGTACTAAAATGCGTAAAAACGACACATCTGTAACCAGACAAACTCTGCACGGCGCCGCCGCCAACGCACCCATGTAGCCAGCCCTATCGTTGAAAAACTCTTCAGCTTTATTATAGTAAATATAGATTACTCTCGATTTTTATAACCTATCAGCTGAATAATGTATAACATTTTATTAAACTCCGATGAGCCGTTTTTGAGTTAAATTCAGACATACAAACAGGCTGAAAGACAGACAAAAAAATTATAATTTCATAATCGTGATCCTTTATAATTAATGTGGAACAGGTTATTTGAAAAAATGAATTACATGTACAGACAGAACTAATGATTTATTAATAGATATTAACGTATTTATTTGGCTAAAATTAATACAGTTTTTGTCCCAAACAATGATTGTTCTTAAATAACATGTCTCTGGCGTGAAAATAATTTATCTACAGGTAATTTTAATATTGTTTTTGTTGTCTAAAACCAATTATCTTCAAATTATCTTTATAAATATTTCATAGCGACCAACATACTAATTTAAAAATGTATCTCTTCTAACGTTATATAATTATCAGAACGATATACAATACTGTTAAATGAATAAAAAATCCTACAGAGAGTTACATTCATACATTTGACATACCGTAGGAAATCTAAACAATATAATGTACTCCTAATACGTAGCGAGATAACTAGCGAGACTGCATTTAAAAACGTGTTTATTGTAGTCGACCTATTAAATGAGGTCTTGACTATCCCACATCTCAAGCGGGAATTCCTTCAAGCAGGACGTTGCTTGTCACAGAGCCCACCTGTTGCTATCGCTCCCAGTTTATAATGCGGGTCAATAGTAAAGTCAATATTACGAATATGTTGGATTCATAAAAAAATACAAGCAACTTCCATTGTCAGTCAGTGTATCTGTCCTGAATTATGTTATAAAGCGGAATTTATTTCGGCACGCCATCTGTGGGGTTCAATAATATACCACGTTCAAAACTTCGTCAATGGACTGTATTTCAATATATAGGTATATAAAAGTCAATTGCTTTAAAATACAGTCGAACCGTAGTCCGATACTGAACTGTTAATTTCGAGCCGTGCTGTCCTAACAATTTGGCACCATATTTAGAGCATCCGGGTACTTATAACTAGTACATGGTTAACATTAGAACAAGACATACAATTTTCCTATCATAGGCCTTAAACTCAAGTGTCAATTTAAGTAATAATAATAATTATTATTTCAAAAAGTACAGTTCTTATGGTTACATAACCCGTAGATATTTTACATAACAAATTCAATTAAAAACCATGAAATAGTCAATATATTAGAAAGTGCTTACCATGTAATAAAACAGTAAATAAGCTTATATAAAACACGCAAAGTCACTTAAATCACTTACTAACACGGAAATACACAAACCTTATACATAAATTGTTATATAAGTCCCTTAGTCTACTAAACTATATAACCTTATTAAACTATGCAGACATGAAATATAGAGCATATAAGCGACAGTAAATATTTCTAACATATAAGGTTGTGATATATCTATCCATGTACAATAAAGTGTCGTATATAAGACCCGTATGAGAGTTATAATAAAAAGACATTGAATAATAGATATGAGTGCATACACCCAAACGCTTAGGGATTACAACTATGCCTCACAACTTGCAAACATTATAACTATATGTACTTTAACTGTGAGGCGACCTAAGCTCACCTCTCCTCACCACCATCTGTGCGTAGTGTTGAGAAAAACAGGAATTGTAATGTAAGGCAATGTTCAATCATGCGAAGGAAAGTATCGTACAAGGAACGGTAGTGTTACGCTGTTACGCTGTTTCTCTGATACCAAGCCTGCGGACCTTATGCTGCTTATAAATACTAAGTCATTAGTACGAATTTCATAATCACATCGACACGATTGTCCGACTTAGATTAAATAGTATCTTATTTAATATGAAGTGTTGTTAGGAGAAGCTGGTCCTTGTAACAATGATTAAACAAACTTTGCGGCTTGTCTCATAGATAGAATACAACGAGCGGATCTAAATTGGATATGAATACATTTACGAGAAATTTCGTTTTTAGGACATGAAGATTAAACGTTCATAGATGTTAGGTGGGTACTGCAGCCTTTAACTATATACATCAACTTACTAATAGGCTTAATTTGGTCCCTACTATTTAGTCCCCGTAATTTTGAGAACCTTTAGAACTATTATATAATAAAAGGGAAAACTATTAAAAGACGTACTTAAAGTACCAAAAATAGCGCCAATGATAGTTTTCTTAATTATATAGGAAATGTATATTATTTACGTAAATAATAAAACATTACGATATATCTCTAACATAATAAAAGCTATCAATCCGTTAAAAAAATTCTTCATTTTATATAAATAAATTCAATGATATAAATTTATGTCTATCCATATTAATAATTTAACAAAATATTTCCTTAAATATTGTATATGAACAGCTAAGTAATAAATAGTAATCATTAAAAATTCAAATAACTTATAAGAAAATTTTAAACAGACTAGGAAGTGTGCGTTCTGTACGTAATCTTTACTTATATACGTAATAACATAACCAAGATTAGATCAATTATCGCGCTGCCTAAAAATCATTTTCGATAAACTGCTAGCCGTTGTAACACATCTACATAGTACAAACATTACATAATTAAATTAGCATTCAATTGAATCGAGCGGATAAAATAAATATAATAAAAATGAGTTTCACTAAGAAAGTAGTTCTAATAACTGGTGCCAGTGGTGGTATAGGAGCTGCTACAGCAATTATGTTTGCTAAAGAAGGTGCGAATGTTGCTATCGTCGGCAGAAATGAAGAAAAACTAAAAAAAGTCAATGCAGAATTTGATAAAATAGGTAAGAAACCCTTAGTCATCAGAGCCGATGTATCAATAGAGGAGGAAGCGAAATCTATTATTAAACAAACTATCGATACGTTTGGTAAACTCGACGTGCTCGTTAATAACGCTGGTATATTGAGACTAGATAACATTCATGATGCCAGTTTCATGAAAGCTTTTGATGAAGTGATGAACACAAATTTAAGAGCAGTTGTCTTATTAACTAATTTAGCTATACCATATCTTGTGAAATCCAAAGGGAATATTGTTAATGTGTCGAGTGTTGCTGCTACATCGACCAAGCCTACTCACATGGTTTCGTACAGAACATCAAAAGCAGGTCTTAATCATTTTTCAAGATGTATAGCTCTAGAACTTGCTGCTCATGGGGTCAGAGTGAACACCGTTAGCCCTGGACCAGTAGCTACCGATATTTTTGGTACTGTGAATGTAGATGACTATATAGAGAATTTGAAGAAAACTATACCTCTCGGTAGAATTGGTGAACCTGAAGAAATCGCGGACATTATTCTGTATTTAGCTAGTGACAAAGCAAGAAGCATTACTGGATCTGATTACATCAGCGATAATGGTTTACTTCTGAATTAAGAATACATTTCTTAATATGGAGAATAAAATAATAATTACTCTCATAGTATTAATTAATTCAATATGAAAACTTACTTCTTGTATTTTTTGATTAAATAAAGAAAAGTTTTATCTGACTTTGTTTTTCATATTTTTTGCAGCGTAAAAAGATATTTGATTTTATAATGTTTTTACAATACTTTTATTACAAAATGTTGATTTATCCTCTTTATAATAAATATGTTAAAAAATGAGTTTTACTTGTTGTATTATAGCTGTTATAATTAATTAATTATAAACTAAATCAAGAAGCTTATTTTTAAAATTAACTATATAATATATACTAAGAATCACTATCACCACGTACATAGGTCGCTGTAGGTAGAGTATACGTATCTTCGTTCACGTACATCTTCTACATGCAGTTCCCATAGTGGAAATCCAGTGAAAATGAATTTATCAGTACAGAAAACGAAACCTTTGATTTTACTTATCATTACATAGTATAAAACAAAGTCGCTATTGTCTGTCCGTCCCTATGTATGCTTAAATCTTTAAAACTACGTAACGGATTTTGAAGCGGTTTTTTTTAGTAGATAGAGTGATTCAAGAGAAAGGTTTATATGTATAATACATGCACAATATTGTAGAGAAACGCTGATAAATTTAGAGGTTTTTAATGTGATGTCGTAAATAAACACATTTTTTGCGCTTACATTGCAAACGCTGGCTGAACCCCACGAGATAAATCAAAATAATGTACCACAGTATTGTACACCTTAAAAAGGTCAACAAAAAATCTGCGATGGTATATGTCTATCTGTTAAGGATAACCCACAATAATCATTTTTTATCCTTTACATTTTACGGGAAAAAATGGCTTATTTACGAAGTGATTTTAAGCTATACAGCATTAATCCTTATCCAATTAAGTACCTTAAATACGTTGTCCATTTAATATAGATCAATACAGCCCTTTACAGCATGTAATTTAAATAAATATTTCCGAAGATATTACAGATTTAAAATGCAGGGACATAGCGTTGCGGCGGTACCGGCACGGCCGGGGGCGCGTGCCTATAACATTCTGCAGTGGGTAGGGTATATTTAGTATCAGCATTGCACCCGTGCGAAGCCGGGGCGGGTCGCTAGTAAATCATATAAGCCGAAGCCGCTATAAGGACTAATATTCACAGTGATGTAATGGTGTCATCAAGTGTATCATCATGGTATCAAGTGAGATATAATTATCATTATGTTCAATAAAGAAGATGATAAATAGTGTGGTTTACCGTTTGCGTTCCAGGATCAGTCGGTGTACATCCAGTCTAAGAGCTTGTATTATATTGTATTACGAGTATATTGTATTATAGTGACGACCAGCATTGGGTTGACGATCTCTCGGTGGACGTTGTATTTTTTATTGTACTGTGTCTACCATCAGGCACAGCATCGCACTTTACCGTGAAGGTATAAAATATATACTTCCAAGTATATCTCTTCAAATCAAACCGTAAAATAAGACTTCAGATTAAGTATTCTTAAAGAAGCCACGTTATAAGGAGCTGTCAATATATCTCAATCAGTGGATACAAATGTTGTTGAAACAAATTTTTTACATTTTATATAGTTTTTGTACTTTTTATGAATAAAAAAAATAAAGTCACACCAACGGCTCCATTGGTGTCATTTAATTTATTTTTAATTAAATTTTACGATTTCGTAATGTATTGTTAACAATCATATTAGCCTATCAATTGAGGAATCACATATTTTAAAATATATTAAGTTTAAAAAAAATAGGTCAATCTGTTTTTAACTAAAGTAAAATACATACACAGATAAAAAATAAAGTAATGTAAATCAGGTTTTTTATACATGTGCAAAGAGAATTGCAGATTTATTAATTAAAATAGTAATTATATACATACTTACTATGTTCTTTCATATTTCACCCTCTGCTGATTCATTGTTTTTATCAAATATATTTCTGATAAAAAAACCTTTTTTTATTCAAAAAAATTCAAATGTCAAAACAATTATGGTGAATAACAAATGTAGGCAGTATTTTATAAACAACTTTTGTATTAACAAAGGGAATACTCTTGATACTCTTGTTTAAAGAAAGAAAACATTTACTCACAATGACAAGACACGGCAATACACAATACATACAGATAAACGTAAAGATAAACAGGAAACTGTGCATAGGAAAAGAACTGATTTCTACATACATATAAAACACTATCATGTGGTGCTGAGACGTGCTCGCTAACACTATGGGCCTCATAAGAAAGCTCAAAGTCATTGAAGACATGGAACAATCCCTTGGTCGGCACGTCCTCTCCTTTCTACGATATAGGGTCCTTGAAACGATGTGTGATAAGACATTTCTGCAGGTCAGCAGTAGTCTTCGTACTACGTATGGAGACGACGCTTACTTGGTTTGCTCAAAATAACTCTTAAATAAATTTGATCAAAAACACAAGGCCTGTACCCGCTTCATCTTCTGTTTATCGGATATATAATTATGTGTCTATGAGAATATATTATCTCCTTTTCTCCATACTTAAATATTCTAAAAAACCTAAACATTAAAAAAAATCAAATTCTTGGTGATGTAGGTAAATCCAATAGACAGTTATGATCTTCCGAATCTTTAAATCTAAATACACAAACTCATTCTAGTAATTTCGATAGCGACCAATTGGCATGTGTGGCATGTGGATCTCGCTTCAAGTCACCATCCAATTAACTATGTTTTGGGAATCTTTCAATCATATTCTACATGAATTCTACTTGGAGCAGTTTAATAATTATAAAAATTTATATAATTAACATTAAGTACACCTTGCATAAACATTTCTCGTGCGCTTGTGGAAGACTGGTAGACAAGCATTAAGCTTTTTAGCATTCAATCCTCCATTTGCTTAGTAATATGTAATGAAGCATTAAGTAAACAAAACTATGTTGTTAACACTGTTATCAAAATTTAAATATAATTAAAACTTGCATTGATACCATTGAAAATTATCAAGCACGTAACATTCATAGATCTAATCCTTTTTGTTTTGATAAGAGACTATAATACCTAAAAAAATATCAAAACATATAAGCAAAACTAATTTAACCGAAAATTATAATTTTAAATAAGTAATATTACGTAAATTGTGATTTGACACGGTAAGAGCATAAGCAGAGATGTGGTAATTGTCAGACACAGAGTGTCGAATGCTTACTTTAAAATTGCCTAACTAATATTCACTTTATAAAAAAAACTATAATAGCAGTAAGTATAGTAAAAATATTATATTTTGTATATCATATTAATATTTACGAACATAGATAGCGATTATTTCAAAACAAGTGACATAACAGCATTTTATCTCCATTTTACCATGCAGCGTTGTCCAGTTGTTACATCATGTGATAAAAATATAACAGCTTAAGTTGACACTATTAACCAATAAGACATTATAATACAATTAAGTTTCTCGAACAAAGTGATTTTCGTTATTATTATTTATTTATTATTGCTCTTCACATTGACTATACTGTCCCTGTTGGTAAGTACAGTACAATACAAATACAGCGGCGACCACCGAGAGATCAAAATCCATCGGCGGTTGCCGTTGTCATTCCAGCCTGCACAAATATCTTTTCACGTTACACTTGAAGGCGCCGATGTCATAAAAAGGAGGGAACACATTGGCCAGGAGATGGTTCTACAGTTTCACGGTACGACAAAGATAAGATATAGAGAACTTTTTAGTTCGTTCCGAGATGGAGATTACCGGAAAACTGGTGCTGGTTGTGGCATAAGTAATGGAATAGCCATTGAATTCGCTAAAGAAGGTGCTGTGGTTTATGTTCTTGATATAAACCAAAATAAAATTAATAAGGTTGCAAGTGAATTCGCTAAGATTGGAAGGAAGCCTCTTATTATTAAAGCAGATGTCGCTAAAGATGATGAAGTAAAAACTATTGATGTCTATATCGTTAATAACGCAGGAATTGGCAGGAGTTGCAGTATACTTGATGATACATAATAGGAAACATTTGATGCTATTATGAACAAGAACATTAGAGCTGTAGTTCTTTTGAATAATTTGGCTGCAATTTACCTGATAGAATTATCCGACTTACATTAAATAGTATTGTATAGGAAATAGATATACGGACATGTATCCACCACTTACCCGCACCTGGAGATCCTCTTCTTCGGGGTATCCCGGCTGAGTTGGTGGCTGAAGTCGCTGGGTGCTAATTAAGGCACTTTATTTAGTCACTGGCACACTAGGTTTGATAACATTTAACAGGTTTTTTAATATATTTTATAATTATTTGTTGGAGCAGTCACTCTCAGCGCAGCTCACTAGTAGCGGGATTCTCACACACTACTTTGGTAGAGGGCAGCACTTGTTGTACATAAAGGTTCACCCCGTAAGGATAAAAGCAAATAACGGAAACGTTCAACATTCGATAATTGTTCTTTTTTATGTACTAATGATGAAAACAAATCGTAGAATGCATTCCAAACAGTTAAACTACCGTGATAAGTCGGTAAGGTAAGTGTCGGTAGCTGAATTTTAGAATGAGAACAAGTAGTAGGCTATGCGCTGACCAAACTTTGTCTACGTTGATTTTTTATGTTATCAGCTATAATTTGAACTTATAGAATAAGTTGTCGAATTGATTACGTATCTCTAATTGTTCTTCTCTCTCTTAAACTTGCCGGTTTTTGCTAAACGTTTTTTAATTTTACCTTGAATAAGGAAGAACTGCTTCTTAACATTATTTAATTCCTTATATGGACACGAAATTCCGCTTCATCGGTAGAACAATAAGCCATACGTTCGATAATATTCATAAAAACTTCGCGTTCGAATGTTAATTGTTGAAGTTCCATAATGAATGTAAATAATAAATATGTTTGTATAGTGTAGTAGAGAAATAGTTAGTTGTTAAGCACGCATTACACTGCCAGCGATCAGATAGGTACTATAAGGTATTTTAATATGAGAGGTAATACTGTGTGTTATTTGTAGTATGACAATACGGGGATATTCAGCATGCAAAATTATAAGTGTGTCTAGTACGCAATACGTAGACAGCTTATTACAATTTGCAATATGAAGTTATATTATTATTATTATTATTTTATCGTTATAGGTTTTTGGCGTAGTGGCCACAATCTCACCTGATGTTAAGTGACGATGTGGCCCAAGATGGTAACACGCTAAACCTAGTGGAAGACTCGCTCCCAAGTGCAGCTCCCGGAACATACCTATTGGTGTTTGGTGACAGATTTTCAACTTGTGGGTGGTAGCTAGCCAGGCGGGCATTAGAAAAAGCCCTACCACCATGCTATTGTTTCCTCACGATGTTTTCCTTCACCGAAAGCTCAGGCTCATTGCAGGGATACGAACTCACGTCACTCAACTCGAAGTCGTACACGCTACAACTGAGCCAAAATTATGTTTATGTATATAATGTATATTATATTATGTTTTTATGTAGTATGAATGTAGATGTATGATGTATGATAAATGCAGGATCGATTCGCTTAGCTTGCTCTGGAGCGCACGCATAAGATATTAGATAAGACTTGTAAGGAACGTTGACGAGAGTGCAAAGTGCCGCGTTAAAAAAAAAACAAAAGATACGTTTATCCTCAAGATGAAATAAACTTGAAAATGTTATAAATTCGCTATTATTACGTATTAATCATTGGGAAATGAATTAGTACGGTTCGAAAAAACAGTACGCGGTGGTATTGTCGAAAAACAAATACGCTAAGCCTAGGTAAAACAGAAAGTTTTTTGATAAAAGATAGGTTGGTTATGCCAATTTGATGTAAAATATTATAGAAAATTCTACATAAAAATACCTAATATGCCAGCACAAACCCTAAAGTCCTCGATAATCCGGCTCGAAGGACCAAACAAATGTATACGAAATAGATATACGGACATGTATCCACCACTTACCCGCACCTGGAGATCCTCTTCTTCGGGGTACCCCGGCTGAGTTGGTGGCTGAAGTCGCTGGGTGCTAATTAAGGCACTTTATTTAGTCACCGGCACACTAGGTTTGATAACATTTAACCGGTTTTTTAATGTATTTTATAATTATTTGTCGGAGCATTTCTCAGATATTAAACACTATTAAAAGACGTATTTCTTCTTCTTATTAATTATGGCTCGGCACTATTCGTGCATTAGGCCAGTGTCAAGTATTTTATATTTTGTCAACAAAGCGAGGGAAATATTTCGTAATCTTTAAACATCGCTCCAACAAGATGGCGGCATCCTTGTTATAAATTTCCAGGGAGCCTTTGTAGCAACTCAAAATGCATGTTCCTAGTTATTTATTGTAATCCACTTCACTTGTGCACAACAACCACACTACATCACGCAAAATGCCGCCAAAATTACATAATATAGGGCCAAATGACATAAATTTATGAATTAAAACAAAAACCACCACATGACACTTTAAGTTACCCAGACGTATTTAAAGAACCAAAAATAGCGCCAAAATTTATATGATATATGTATATAACAAAACATTACTTTATATCTCTAAGATAATAAAAGCCATCAATCCGTTAAAAAAATTCTTCATTTTATGTAAATAAATTCAATGATATAAATTTATGTCTGTATGAACAAAATAATGAATTGATAATGAGCAGTGATAATTAAAAATACAAATAAATATATAGGAATTTTTTAAACAGACCAGGAAGTGTGCGTTCTGTGCATAATCTTTACTTATGTGCTAACACAACCAAGGTTAGATCAATAGACGCACTGCCTAAACATCATTTGCGATAAACTGATAGCCGTTGTAACACATCTTCATAGTACATACATTATATGTATTAGAACTCAATTGAATCGAGCGGATAAAAAAATATATTAAAAATGAGTTTCACTAAAAAAGTAGTTCTAATAACTGGTGCCAGTGGTGGTATAGGAGCTGCTACAGCAATTATGTTTGCTAAAGAAGGTGCGAATGTTGCTATCGTCGGCAGAAATGAAGAAAAACTAAAGAAAGTCAATGCAGAATTTGATAAAATAGGTAAGAAACCCTTAGTCATCAGAGCCGATGTTTCAATAGAGGATGAAGTGAAATCTATTGTCAAACAAACTATTGATACGTTTGGTAAACTCGACGTGCTCGTTAATAACGCTGGTATATTGAGACAAGATAACATTTTTGATACCAATTTTATGAAAGCTTTTGATGAAGTGATGAACACAAATTTAAGAGCAGTTGTCTTATTAACTAATTTAGCTGTACCATATCTTGTGAAAACCAAAGGGAATATTGTTAATGTGTCGAGCGTTGTTGCTACATCGACCAACCCTACTAAAATGGTTTCGTACAGAACATCAAAAGCAGCTCTTAATCATTTTTCAAGATGTATAGCTCTAGAACTTGCTGCTCATGGGGTCAGAGTGAACACCGTTAGCCCTGGGCCAGTAGCTACCGATATTTTTGGTACTGTGAATATAGATGATTATATAGAGAATTTGAAGAAAACTATACCTCTTGGTAGAATTGGTGAACCTGAAGAAATCGCGGACATTATTCTGTATTTAGCTAGTGACAAAGCAAGAAGCATAACTGGATCTGATTACATCAGCGATAATGGTTTTCTTCTGAAGTAAGAATACATTTCTTAATACGTAGAATAAAATAATAATTACTCTCATGGTATTATTAATTCAATATAAAGCTGAATTTCCTGTATTATTTGATTAAATAAAGAAAAGATTTACCTGACTTTGTTTTTGACTAGAGTTCAGACAATGTAAAAAAACATTTGATTTTATAATGTTTTTACAATACTTTTATTACACAATGTTTATTTATCCTCTTTATAATAAATATGTTACAAAATAAGTTTTACTTGTTTTATTATAGCTGTTATAATTAATTCATCATAAGCCAAACCAAGAGTCTTATTTTTAAAACTTAATATATAATATATACTAAGAATCACTATCACCACGTACATAGGTCGCTGTAGGTAGAGTATTCGTTTCTTCGTTCACGTACATCTACATGCAGTTATAAGCACAGAAAACGAAACCTTTGATTTTACTTATAACTCATATAAGCCGAAGCCGCTGGATGCGGGCAGCACAGGACCAATCATTGTGGCGATCTTTGAGGGAGGCCTATTATATCCAGCAGTGGACGTATTTTGGCTGAAATTATGATGATGATGATAACTCATACTATACTAGACTATAATCATGGCGTTGACCTAAGTACTTACTTACCAAAACACGTTTTCTATATATTGGTTTTAAAATTGTCTAAATCACTAAATCAGTAAATGTCTAAATCAGATAATAATGACAAAGCTAAATCTATTATCAAACAAATTATCGATACTTTTGGTAAACTTGACGTGCTCGTTAATAACACTGGTATATTCAGACAAGATGATATTATTATTAAGAATAATCATAAATTATACAGAGATTATTATGATGTAATGAATACAAATTTAAGAGCCGTCTTCTTATTATCAAATGTAGCGGTACCGTATCTTGTGAAAACCATAGGGGTTATTGTTAACATGTCGAGCGTTGCTGCTACATCGACCACACCTAATCATTTCTCGAGATCTATCGCTCTACAACTTGTTGTTCATGGGGTAAGAGTGGACACTGTTAGCCCTGGACTGGTATCAACCGATATTGTTGGCACTGCCAGTTTGGAAGATTTCTTAGAACATTTATCGTAAAGTATACCACTCGGTAGAATTGCTGAACTTGAAGAAATCTCGGATTTTTTTTTGTATTTAGCTAGTGACAAAGCAAGAAGATAACTGGATCTAATTACTACACTGATAATAGTTTCTTCTGAAGTAAGAATATATTTTTTTAAATGTACAATAAAATATCTAATAATAATTTTCAGTTTTTTACATTATTTGTTGGGTCATTTATTTCTATAATTATAAATATATTACTGATATTCAGAATAACAGAGTTACGTGGCATAGAATTCTTAGTCATAAAATATAACTGAAATGATGCGGATATCTAGCGCGCATGAATGAGTGACCTAAATCTGTCTTTTCTAGTAGCAGTTGAAGAAAGGAAAACGCAATCTGGAGGCCAGTATTTGCATTACAAGGATGTCTCAAAGCGCCATCTCACCGTATGCAATATTACATCATCATCATCATTTCAGCCGAAAGACGTCCACTGCTGGACATAGGCCTCTCCCAAAGATCGCCACAACGACCGGTCCTGTACTGCCCGCATCCAGCGGCTCCCCGCAACCTTTACCAGGTCGTCAGACCACCTTGTGGCGGGTCTGCCCATGCTGGGTCTTCCGGTACGTGGCCGCCACTCGAGAACTCTTTGACCCCATCGGCCATCTGTTCTACGAGCTACGTGGCCAGCCCACTGCCACTTAAGTGTAGCTATTCTTCGGGCTATGTCGGTGACTTTGGTTCTCCTGCGGATCTCCTCATTTCTGATTCAATCACGCAGAGAAACTCTGAGCATAGCCCTCTCCATTGCCCTTTGAGTGACTTTGAGCTTTCTTATGAGGCCCATAGTTAGCGACCACGTCTCAGCTCCATATGTAATCACTGGCAACACACTAGTCAAAGACTTTCGTCTTGAGACACTGCGGTATCTTGGACGAGAATATATTACGTACGTTCCCGGACGCTGCCCAGCCGAGCTGGATTCGACGATTGACCTCTTTCTCTCTTTCTCAATATTACATGCGAGGGCGCAAATGAAACGCTAGTGGTGCGAACTCGATTACATGATCCTAAACGCGAAACGCCTTATATTGATAACCATCCTGAAGCCTTCCTTTATATATAATACTAACGATCAATTGTACTTTGCGTCTTCCAACAGGACCTTTAAAACAAAACTTGGATTGGCCGGTCATTTAGGTATATGCTTATAAAACCGGAGAGCAAGTTTCGCCGTTAACGGAAACGTCATTGAGGTTGATATATAATATAATATTTGTGATTGTTGTTTTATTGACATGTATTAGCATGTCGCCTTACCTAATTGATTGTCACGGTAATAAAAACAACTTATTTAGCTTCAATTGTATCATCCAATGTTTATCTTCTACAACATAAATATGTTACAAAATATCCTACTTATTTTATTTTAGCTGTGGAGTCTTTATTATTGATCAAAAACCAAATTACAAATGCTATTTTTAAAATGAAACATTTGAAAACATAATATTGATAAAAAAATACATTAACCAGGTAGGTTGCTATATATACAGCATTCATACCTTCTTTTATATACATCTACGTGCTGCGTCCGTAGTGGAAACCCGGTGAAAATGAATTTATCAGTACAAAAAACAAAACGTTTAATTCTACTTGATTATTATACTAGCTGATTATCATTGCGTAAACCTTAATACTAAAAACGGGCCGCCACTAACATACGACGCATTCTTTCATCTGCTGGTCTGATTGGATACTACGAGTTCGAGTCATTGAAAATTTGGATAGGTATACGGTTTAAAGAAGATAATAAATTCGTGTCGAAAATTTTACATTGATTCCTATTTTTAGCAGAGAACTGATAAAGGCTGATGATGAGGATAATTCAATTAAAATCCCAGCTTTCGCATCAAATGCCATTATCCGTATACTGCTTATAAAACTTTAAAATAAATGTTGAAAGCTTGAATCTTGATTGCAGTTCTTATTGTATAAAATGAACTCTCTGTTCTAATTTATGTATGGCAATGACTTGCAATGTTTACATTATCTGTCATCACCAATAACGATTACGTACATAGCAGGACCATAATCATGTGTACATGATTGTAGGTCTAAAGAAGAATTTCCTAAACATATTGTTAAGATAATAATATGCTTCGCTGATTTGAAAACGATAAATGCATAATTGATGATATTATTATAACCGTGGGTATGTAATGTCGTTTCACGTAAACAGTTTATTCGTACTCAAAGAAATTCAAACTAAAACAAAACAAAGTCACAAATTCTTTATTTCGCTTGATTTTTCCACTTCCCTTTCGAAATTAGAACCATCTTGATTAGCGATGCAACTCGCTTATATACCCAAATGAGACGATCACGAAATCTCTAGAAGGTTCTCGAACTCTTAACATATTGTAAACAACTTACGTCATCGTGTTAAAAGGAGGAGAACGTTTGATTTATAGCTCATTGTTTGTTAACAGTTAAAGCGATAAGGCTTTCTATGTGTGCGTCGTCGAACCTATGAGTACACTATGATAAATACACGATATTTCGGGAACATTGAAGTCTATTCTTGAGACTTCGAAAACGGTGATTTTTTTCTGTTTTTTTCTTACTCTGACCGTTTACAATGTAATGAAAAAAGATATGCAAGTTAAAGCCAAAATTTACAGAGACTGCCCTATGTAGATCAAATGAAAATATCGACCGCGGAAAATAAAAAAGGTCTTGGAACCGGTATAATTAGATGAATGTACATGAATATGAAGGAAATGAAAAGGTTTGAAATGAAAACGGTATACCATTATTTTTTCAATACCAGAGAGATCCTTTACAAATGGATATTTGGATAGTTATATATACAGGCATAGAATTAAAACACTCGGAACGGCAGTAGTTGCACACAGAGTGAAGCCCATTCAAGTCAGCCTTTAAAGGCTACCTACTTCTCTCGGCGCGACCTTGCTAAAAATGAAGTCATAGTGCAAACAGCTGCCGCAATTTTGACAAAATATGACTTACTACGTAGTGAAAGAAAGTCACAGCTAATCACATAATCACCAGAAACATTTAGATATCCTATTTCACGGGAAAAGCACTACCAGGCAGCTAAAAATAAATAAAATAAAAAAAAAACAATAATAATATTTATTAAATTGACAGACGTCATTACAATGCGGAAAATATTTTACCACACGTTTTAAAATTAAACTTCTTATATAGGTGACGATTAAACGAGACGAGACGATAAAAGAGATACAGTGGAGCATGTAGTCTCGATTGTTATTAACCTTTAAGGAATAAATGATAAAGGTGTTAAACATATAATAATAATTAAATAATACATAACTATTAATTTTTATTAATGAGACACGCAATGACCACAATCGATCGACCAAAGCTAGCTGGCAAGCACTATTGCTAAGGCCAAGGTTATTTAGATATTTTTTATCTCTTATAGGTTATGTCCCATGTATGAAATAGTCCTTCCACCAAGCTATGGTTTCATCACGATGTTTTCCTTCACCGAAAGCTTAGGCTCATAGCAGGGATTCGAAATCACGTCGATTAACGCGTTGTCCGTACACGCTACCATTGAGCCATGGTAAATATTGCGTCACAGCGTATTTCATCGTCTGTATCATGGTAAGTGTTCTAAAGAGTTGTACACGGTAAAATTCATCTCTGCAAAAGCAAATAATTTTGCAAATTGTTACTTTTATCGTACGGTGAAAACATGGAACCATCCCTTGGCCGGTGTGTTTTCTCCTTTCTACTATATAGGGTGCCTGAAACGAGGTCTGATAAGACATTTCTGCAGGCCAGCATGACGGCTATGACTCCTGATGGAATTTGTCACTAGCGTACAGCATTGTTTTTTCGTTTCCATCAGGTAATGTGCTGTCATTTGCTGGGTTAGTACAATAATCACCCTCCTTCTATCACTTCTGAAGTATGCAGACGACGCTTACTTGAATTTCTCAAAATAATTCAAATAAGTAATATTCGGTAAATTATGTTTTGACACGTGTTACAAGTACTGGCTTCCTGTACCTACACGTCATATAATATGTCGTAATAAAATACTATTTAATATAATATGTCGGAGAACCATCAATGAAATTATGGAAACAGTACTAATGACTTGACTTGACCGTACTATTGGCTGAATGCAGTCTACGACCTACTTAAGGGTCTCGCCCGATACAGTGACACTGCATTCACTAGCTACCAACATGCAGTCATTACACTGCATCCCTACATACACATGTACACCACTCAGGTACATAGGTTCTGTAAGGATCTTAGTTTTTCTTTTTTGGCTAGTTAGTTTAGACAAAAATTGCTAAATCACTTAAAACATATACACATGTTCCTTCCTTTCTCCCATAAGGCAGGAACATGAATATGTGTACAGTTAGTTAGCTCGAAATTCTATGGATAGGAATTTAGTCAGATCACGACTTTTTCGCATGATCAGCAACAGCCCAAGCCGAGGTTCGGCCTCTTTGGCACCCTTGGAGCTTGTTGCCTAGCTTTCGCGGCTGAGTGCCTTCAGCGCTCGCCCCCATGCCCGGTGAAACTGTAAAAGCCGTCTGAGGCTCAGCGCTCTTATAGCTAATAGTGTAGTCAGATCGAAAAAAAAAACTTAAGGGCATTCTTACTTCAACCGTGGTATAGTAACAATGTGGTATTTGTCAGACACAAAGTATCAAATGTTTACTTTGAACTTGCCTAACTAATATTCACTTTATAAAAAAAAAATATAACAGAAGTAAGTAAGTATAGTAAAAATGTTATATAAAATAACATATCTTTGTATAAATCATATTAATATTTAAGAACACAGGGAGCGATTATTTTAAAACAAGATACGTAACTGCATTTTATCTCCATTTTACCGTGCAGCGTTGTCCAGTTGTTATATCATGTAATAAAAATATAACAGCTTAAGTTGACACAAGTAATCAATAAGACATTGTAATAAAATTGAGTTTCTCGAACAAAGTGATTCTCATTATTGGTTTTTATTTATAATATCTCGTCACATTGCATATACCGTCCTTGATAGTAAGTACAGTACAATCCATATACAGTAGCAACCACCCAGAGATCAAAATCCATCGACGGTCGCCGCTGTCATTCCAAACTACATAAATATATCTTCACGTTACGCTTGAAGGGCCCAATATCATAAGAAGAAGGGAACACATTGGCCGGGAGATGGTTCCACAATTTCTCGGTACGAGAAAGATAAGACATAGAGAACTTTTTAGTTCGTGCCGAGATGGAGGTTACCGTAAAACTGGTGCTAGTGGTGGGATACTCCAATAGCCATTGCATTCGCTAAACAAGGTGCTGAGGTATTTTTTGTTGATAGAAACCAAAAGAAAATTAACAAGGTTGCAGGTGAATTCGCTAAGATTGGAGGGAAGCCTCTTATTATTAAAGCAGATGTCAATAAAAATTATGAAGCAAAAACTATTGATGTCTATATCGTTAATAACGCAGGAATTGGCAGGAGTTGCAGTATACTTGATGATACATAATAGGAAACATTTGATGCTATTATGAACAAGAAGATTAGACCTGTAGTTTTTTTTGAATAATTTAGCTGCAATTTAGGTGATAGAAATGAAAGGAAATATTATCAATATATCCAACGTGGTTGCAAGACATGTACCAAAGCTTAACGTATAACCTACGCAGTGTCAAAAGCGGCTCTGAATCACTCTACACGATGCGTAGCGCTAGAACTTGGATCCGCAGGAGTAAGAGTTAGTTCAATCGGCCCGGGACCGGTGGAGACTGATTTATTTGATACAGTTGGAATAACGCTACAATTAAATTGAAGAGTGTAACTGCATTAAATAAGTTAGCCAATCAGAGGAAATTGTTGATTTGGTTCTATTTTTGGCGAGTGGAAAAGCTAAAAGTATAACGGGGAACAGATTATGTAATTGATAGCGGAATGCTGTTGAAATGAAGTCATGTCCAATTTCTAAATATTGTTATGCTATAGTTTGAAAATGTATTATTTTAATTTCCTGTTTCATTCGTATGTTAGTCATGTTAGTTCACTAATTTCAATTATCTGGGTTTCTGATGACTTAAAAGATTGGGACAGGGCGTTGGCTGTTCGCTGTAATATATTGGCTCGCAGATTTGCTAAATGCTCGAATAACGTGAAGGCTACGCTGTTTAGAGTCGTTCTACACATGCAGTCTGTGGGTCAATTACATGCAGAGGGAATAGAGTGCTCTGCGCGTACAATACAATAACGCATTCAGGGAGCTGATGGGGTTGCCGTGCTACTGTAGCGCTTTGGGCATGTTCGCAGAGGCGAGATTTGATGGCTTTCATGCTATCATGCGTAAGCCATGTGCCTCACTCATGCGAAGGGTATGCGCTAGCCCTAACAGTATCCTGAATACTATAGCAAACAGGTGGGACAGTCCCTATACATTGGGTACGCCTACATTCCACTGTGGTGTTCCATAAATAATTTGTTTGTCGTGTTTTTTTTTCGTAGTATATGTAAATACTAACATTAGTTTATAGGTTGTGTAACTAACCTAACCAAATGGACTTTTGTCTGAAATAAAAGATGTATATAGAGCCCAACTGTTTCTATCGCTCCCAGTCTATAGTGCGGGTCAGTAGTAAAGTCAACATTACGAATATGTCGGATTCATACAAAAATACAAGCAACTTCCATTATCAGTCAGTGTATCCGTCCTGAATTATGTTATAAAGCGGAAGTTATTTCGGCACGCCATCTGTGGGGTTCAATAATATACCACGTTCAAAACTTCTTCTATGGACTGTATTTCAATATATAGGTATACAGAAGCCATGTGCTTTAAAATACAGTCGAACCGTAGTCTGATACTGAACTGTTAATTTTGAGCCGTGCCGTCCAAATAATTTGGCACCATATTTAGAGCATCCGGGTACTTAGTACCTTAGTAACTAGTAAATGGTTAATATAACAACAACACATACAGTTAGCCTATCATAGGCCTTAAATTCAAGCGTCAATTTACGTAATAATAATAATCTCAAGTGCAGATCTTATGGTTACATAACCCGTAGATATTTTACATATAAAATTCAATTAAAAACCATTAAATAGTCAATATATTAGGACGTACTTACCTTATACTAAAAAACGACTCTTTATTGTACTTCCTAGTCCAAAATATAGGACGTTTATACCTGTACATAAGCCCATCGTAACTACCGTCCTACCATACCTTATATAAAACACGTAGACACTTAAATCACTTACTAATACGGAAATACACAAACCTAAATCATAAATTGTCATATAAGTCCTTTAGTCTACTAAAATATATAATCTTTTTAAACTATACAAACATGAAATATAGAGCATATAAGCGACAACAAATATTTCTAACATATAAGGTTGTGATATATGGAACCATGTACACTAAAGAGTCGTATATAAGACCCGTATGAGAATTATAATAAAATGACATTGAATAAAAGATATGAGTGCATACACCTAAACTCTTAGGGATTACAACTATGCCTCACAACTTGTAAAGATTATAACTATATGTACTGTTTTTCTTTACAATATCTCTATGTATTGTGTAGTGCTATGTGTTGTCATGCTGCGACCTAAGATCATCTGTCCTCAACACTATCTATGCATAGTTTGAGATAAACAGGAGTTGTAATATAAGGCCATGTTGAATCATGCGAAGGAAAGTATCGTACAAGAAATAATAGTATAAATCTGTTAAGCTGTGTCTCTGATACCAAGCCTGCGGACCTTATGCTGCTTATAACTACTAATTCATTAGTACGGATTCCAAAATGTGGAGAAGCCGATCCTCGTAACAATTTTTTGACAAACTTTGCAGCTTTTATGATAGATAGAATATTCACCCACAAGCTGATCTAAATTTTCTATGAATACATTTACAAGAAATATCGTTTTTTATGGCATGAAGGTTAAACGTTCATCTGATGTTAGTTGGGTACTGCAGCCTTTAACTATGTGCATCAACTTACTGATAGGCTTTGTTTAGTCCCCGTATTTTTGAGAACCTTTCAGAAACTATTATATAATAAAAGAAAAAACTATTAAAAGACGTATTTAAAATATTAAAATTAGCGCCAATCATAATTTTCTTAATTATATAGGAATATGTATTTGATATATGTATATAATAAAACATTACTCTATATCTCTCACATAATAAAAGCTATTATTCCGTTAAGAAATTTTATATACAAAATTTTTATAAAAAATATATTCTATGATATTAATTTATGTCTGTCCATATTAATAATGTAAAAAAATATTTCCTTAAATATTTTATATGAACAGTTAAGTAATGAAGAGTAATAATTTAAAATGCAAATACCTTATAAGACATTTTTAAACAGACTGGGAATTGTGCGTTCTGTGCGTAATCTTTACTTATGTACTAACACAACCAAGGTTAGATCAATATACGCACTGCCTAAAAATCATTTGCGATAAACTGCTAGCCGTTGTAATACATCTTCATAGTACATACATTATATATATTAGAACTCAATTGAATCAAGCGGATAAAATAAATATATTAAAAATGAGTTTCACTAAAAAAGTAGTTCTAATAACTGGTGCCAGTGGTGGTATAGGAGCTGCTACAGCAATTGTGTTTGCTAAAGAAGGTGCCAATGTTGCTATCGTCGGCAGAAATGAAGAAAAACTAAAGAAAGTCAATGCTGAATTTGATAAAATAGGTAAGAAACCCTTAGTTATCAGAGCTGATGTATCAATAGAGGATGAAGCTAAATCTATTATCAAACAAACTATTGATACGTTTGGTAAACTCGACGTGCTCGTTAATAACGCTGGTATAGTGAGACTAGATAACATTTATGATACCAGTTTCATGAAAGTTTTTGATGAAGTGATGAACACAAATTTAAGAGCAGTTGTCTTATTAACTAATTTAGCTGTACCATATCTTGTGAAATCCAAAGGGAATATTGTTAATGTGTCGAGTGTTGCTGCTACATCGACCAACCCTACTCAAATAGTTTCGTACAAAACATCAAAAGCAGGTCTTAATCATTTTTCGAGATGTATAGCTCTAGAACTTGCTGCTCATGGGGTCAGAGTGAACATCGTTAGCCCTGGACCAGTAGCTACCGACATTTTGAGCACTGTTAATATGGATGATTATGCAGAGAATTTGAAGAAAACTATTCCTCTCGGTAGAATTGGTGAACCTGACGAAATAGCGGACATTATTTTGTATTTAGCTAGTGACAAAGCAAAAAGCATAACTGGATCTGATTACCTCAGCGATAATGGCTTTCTTCTGAAGTAAGAATATATTTCTTAATACGGACAATAAAATAATAATTACTCACATGGTATTATTAGTTCAATATGTTAATTTAGTTCCCTAAATTTTTCGATTAAATAAAGAAAAGTTTTATCTGATTTCGTTTTTCATATACTCACTTTGCACCCCTATAGCCTTGATGTACTGCAGGACTTTTTTGGCAGAGAGCAACTGAACCTACTTCCGGGAGCAACACGTGTTTGCCCAGAATCCTGTAGCGTTTAGATTTTAGTGAGTCACACTCACACAGTAGGTGCTTTGGCGTTTCGCCCGCATTTCGCAAAATCTGCAATCTCCTATGCCCTGGACACCAATTTTGGACATATGTTTGTTTAAAGAACAGTATCCAGTGAGTGTCCTTACTAAAAGTCTTAACTGATTCCTGCTAAGCAACAGAGCCTCACCAGCTCTACGCTGGTTAAACGCACCGAAAACATCGTTGGAATAACATTGACCTGGCAGATTATACCAGTACTTTATATCCTCTTGGTAGTAATGGTTCCTTAAGGTTAATCGAGCTAAGCTTTTTAGGATACCATAGGATCCACAACCTGTTTTTTTAAAGCTCCGGCTCTTGCAAACTCGCCCATAGACTCATTCACTGGGATTGCTGCAAGATTAGTCTGTTATTTTTACCCAGACTTTTCAGCATTGCCACACAATTGACCACCAGCTTAGATTCAGTCGAATCTGAATCTAGTGCCAAATGAGTGGCCTGGCTGTCCGATTGAATATAAATCGTTTGGTTAACATAGGCCATTTGCAGATTGATATCGGCACACTCAAGCATACCATAAACATCCGCTTGGAAAATGGAGGTGAAACAACCAAGGTTAATTTGTTTCTTAAACTGGGTCGCTACCCATATATTCCACAGCCTACTTTAAGCCCTCGGTGTACCATAGCAGACTACCTGCTTTTCACGTTATCTCACAGTTGCTCTAGGAGTCCCATGCAGTATATAGTTTTTTTTAAATAGTTTCTGTAGTCATAATATCTGATATCATTCCCAAAACGGCGTTTCTATCACAGAGTCCAGTAGGGATCTCAAGGACAAGGATAACCATTGCATACTTTCTGTGCATTTTTAACATCGCCACCTTCTTTACGTGTAGATGGAGGGGCGTGATGTTTAACATAGCTTCCAGAGCTGCTCCAGGGGAGGTTGACGCTGTAGGTAACGATAAAAGAGATACAGTAGAGCATGTAGTCTCGATTGTTATTAACCTTTAAGGAATAAATAATAAAAGTGTTAAACATATAATAATAATTAAAAAATACATATTATTAATTTTTATAGATGAGACACGAAATGACCACAATCGATCGACCGAAGCTAGCTTGCAAGCACTATTGCTAAAGCCAAGGTTATTTACATATTTCTTCATCGTTTTTAGGTTTAGCATTATGGCAAAAGTCTTACGTGATGTTAAGTGACGATGTGGCCCAAGATGGTGACATACAAAGTCTAATGGAGAAATTGGTTCTCAAACGTAACTGCCGGAACCTACAGATGCCTGGCCAAAGATTTTCAACTTGAACGTGTTAAATAATAAAATATTATGATTTGTGTTATGTATATGCTTAGTTTAAAATAATAAAATAGGATTTGATATAAATTTATAATAAACTAAAGTTATTAAGTGATTCCATAAATAAATATTAGTCATACAAAGTTATAATATCTACAAACATTTTACGATAATTTATTATGTAATTAATACATTCTCTAATTATTGTTTCTGAAGTACTACAGTACTACTTTTTATCTTATCGATGGTGCTTAACGGGTGCGGCCACATATGTTTCCCATGCATAAAATTTCATCATGATCTGTTGAGTTTGAATAAAAAATTGATTTATCAAAAAACATTTTTTATTTCGCCATTTCTAACACAACATAAGCTTCCCGTGTATAATTCCATAGAAACTGTCAGGCTGTTTTTCACTTAAATTCGGACATACAAGCACACAGGCATATCTATTTTTTTTTTAATATTATATTCGTGATCCTTTACAAGAGATGTCTAATAAGAAATTTTAAAAAAATATTACTAACATAACTATTAATATAGATTAAAGTATTTATTTGCCTAAAATTAATATAGTTTTGGACCCAATCAATAATTGTTTTTAAGCAATGTATCTCTAGCGTGAACGTTATTCATCTACAGTTAATTTAAAATATTGTTTTTGGTGTCAACAATTTATTATCTTCAATAATTTTCGTTACAAAAACAAGCATGCTAGTTTAAAAATTTGTCTGTGATAACTTTTTATTATTATTTGATAAGTGTACAACAATACTGTTCAATGATTAAAAAAAAACCTACAGAGAATTACATTCATACATTTCACATACCGTAGGAATTCTAATAATCAACATAGTGCTGGGCAAACAATATTGGCAGCCAGACGGCACTTAGAAACATGTTTATTGTGGTCGATCTAATAAATTAGGTCTTCACTATCCCTCAGCTCAAGCGAGAATTCCTTCAAGCCTGTTTTTTTTTCCGAGCGGACTATACTGTTAGCCTTAGGGACCCTGGAGCCTTTACGTCTTTTACAGCTTTACCGGGTTTGGGGGCAAGCGCTTAAGGCACTCAGCCACGAAAGCATTGCAACAAGTGGCCGAACCTCGGCTCGAACTGTTGCGCGTATGCAAATAAGTCGCGATCTGACTAATTCCCTTCCATTTGATCTAAACTAACTATACATATATACATGTTTCTTCCTCTTGGGAGGAGGGAAGGAACATGTGTATGTGTATTTAGTGTTCTGAAATTTTTTGTCTAAACTAACTAGGCAAAAAAAGAAAAAAAGGCCCCTTACAGAACCTATGTACCTGTATGTTATGCATGTGTGTATAATGCAGTGTCATGTGTGGCTGTGAAAGCTAGTGAATGTAGAGTCACTGTATCGCGCGAGCGGCTGCTTGGCTCAAGGGCTCCATACCGATGGATCGGACCTAAGAGCCCTTCAAGCCGGACTTTCCCTGTTTATAAATTGCGTGTTATCACAGATTACACCTGTTGGTATCACGTCCAGTCTATAGTGCGGGTCAATAGTAAAGTCAATATTACTAGCACTAAGTCATTAGTACGGACTTATACCAGTGGATTCTATCTTATATGAGTTCTATATTCTTCTTCTGTTAGTAGTTTTATTAATTTTTCAATCAAATTACAATGTTTATTTAAAGCAGAAAAAGGAGTATTCAAAGTATGAAAAATAGCGCAAATTCTAATTTTCATAATTATTTAAGAAAAAGTTATACACACGATTCTAGAGGGCAGATCAATAAGTCCAGGACTTTTTGAATGAAACACTGGTATTTGGTTAAAAAATAATTTTATTTTTCAGCGTAGTCCCCTTTGAGCTCTATACACCCTATCCGACGTTTCTCAATTTTTTTTATCCCACAATTTATATAAATATATATTTTGTATTAATTTGTATCTGTCCATATAATAATGTAACAAAATATTTCCTAAAATATGTTATAAAGTCAGTTAAGTAGTAATAATCAAAAATAGCTTAAAATAAATTATTGAACAGACTATGAAGTCGGCGTTCTGTACGTAATCTTTACTTATGTATTAACACAAGCAAAATTACATCAATAGACGCACTACCTAATCATCATTACTTCATCACTACTTGCCGTTGTGACACATTTACATATATATCAGAGTTCAATTCAATCAAGTGGATAAACTAAATATAATAAAAATGAGTTTTACAAACAAAGTAGTTCTAATAACTGGTGCCAGTAGTGGTATAGGAGCTGCTACAGCTATTATGTTTGCTAAAGACGGTGCGAATGTAGCTATCGTCGGCAGAAACGAAGAAAAACTAAAGAAAGTCAATGCTGAATTTGATAAAATAGGTAAAAAACCCTTAGTCATCAGAGCCGATGTATCAATAGAGGAGGAAGCGAAATCTATTATTAAACAAACTATCGATACGTTTGGTAAACTCGACGTGCTCGTTAATAACGCTGGTATATTGAGACTAGGTAACATTCATGATACCAGTTTTATGAAAGCTTTTGATGAAGTGATGAACACAAATTTAAGAGCAGTTGTGTTATTAACAAATCTAGCGGTACCGTATCTTGTGAAAACCAAAGGAAATATTGTTAACGTGTCGAGCGTTGGGGCAACATCGCCCAAACCTACTAACATGGTTTCGTACAAAATATCAAAAGCGGGTCTTAATCATTTTTCGAGATGTATAGCTCTAGAACTTGCTGCTCATGGGGTCAGAGTGAACACCGTTAGCCCTGGACCAGTAGCTACCGACATTTTTAGTACTGTGAATATAGATGATTATATGGAGAATTTGAAGAAAACTATACCTCTCGGTAGAATTAGTGAACCTGAAGAAATCACGGACATTATTTTGTATTTAGCTAGTGACAAAGCAAGAAGCATAACTGGATCTGATTACCTCAGCGATAATGGTTTTCTTCTAAAGTAAGAATACATTTGTTAATACGTAGAATAAAATAATAATTACTCTCATGGTATCATTAATTCAATATGTTAACTTACACCCCTGTATTTTTTGATTAAATAAAGAAAATCTTAGTTAATTTTTGTAAATTGGCTAGAGTTCAGGTAATAACAAAAATAATTTGAATTTATACTGTATTCACTTTACTTTTATCGAACAATATTTATCTTCTTTATAATATATATGTTACAAATTAGGTTTTATTACAGCTGTTATAATTCATCAAAAAATCACGAGACTTATTTTTAAATTAATCACAATTATAACGTAAATAGGTCGCTGTAGGTAGACTATTCGTATCTGCGTGTATGTATATCTACGAGTACATGCAGTGCCTTTTGTGGAAATCAAGTGAAAATGAGTTTGTCACTACAGAATACGAAACCTTTGATATTACTTAAAACTCTGTATGACTTTATATACCATAGCTTATAATACAAGACTATAATCATTGCGTTGACCTATGTACTAAACAAAAACACGTTTTCCAAATGTATGTTTTAAATTGTCTAAATGATGTCGACTTTGGAAGAAAACTCTTGCATCATTAACTATAGTAAAAATTGTTATTAAATTTAAATGAAAAATTAAAAATTAAAATCTTTTTAAAATATTTATCTGCTTAAATTATTACTTTCCTCTTCATAAACAATAATTGTACCTAAATAATGTGTATAGCGTGAACGTTATTTATTGATAACCTATAGAAAATATATATTTTAGCCATTCATAATTTATTTTACAATATTATTTTAAGAAGTACTTTGTAGACTTCCCTACAAATTACATTTGTACAAACAATGAGTCAGTGCCGATTATATAGTGTGTATCGGGAAAACAAACGTGCATTACCTACTCCGGCTCACCAGACCTTACCACCCTGGACCTTTCAACTGCTGGACGAACGAGCGTACGTAGTTAAAGGTAAGAATTCCTGTCACAGGGGCGACAGATTCTTAAGCGCTTCCAGCCTTCAAACCAAATCCGGTGGCTGCTCCCAAATGTACGTGGTAGTCCACGTACATTAAGTATTACTTGCAGCGTCTGCTAAGGATTTACAAGTGATGGTGACTATTATGAATGAAGCTTTGAAATAAATTTGAATACCAGTGAACGCAAAGAAGACGAAAGTTATGGTATTTGAAAAGGAAGAGAGCATGACAGAAGTATGCTGCTACATTGGTGGAGACAAACTGGAGAAAGTGAAAAAGTTTGTAAATTTGGAATCGATGTTTACTAGGGATGGAAAGTGTGAAAGTGATATTGAAAGGAGAGTTAATACTGGTAACTTGATGAATAGGGCATTGCACACCATTATGAACAGCCAAAAACTCTCTAGTAAAGCTCGTCTGGTTGTACATAGAGTAGAGTTAGTTCCAATACTCATGTACGGTAGTGAAGGCTGGGTGTGGCAGAAAATACATGAAACTAGAATAAAAGCAATAGAAGTGAGAGTGCTAAGAAAAAATTTAGGATTGAAATTGAGTGACAGGGTAATAGAACGTTGTGGTATGAAAGAAGATATAGTGACACGGATTGAGGAAAATATGCTTATATGATTGAGGCAAGTAGAGAGGATGAATGAAAGAAAAATTGCTATATATAAGAAAAACCTAGTATTTATAAAAAATATATTAATCAAGTAGGTTGCTATATCTACAGCACTCATATCCTCTTTTTTATACATCTACGAACATCGCCCGTAGTGGAAACCCGGTGTAAATAAATTTATCAGTACAGAAGACGAAACCTGTAATTGTACTTAAAGCGTAAACCTAAATACTTAAAACGGACCGTCACTAACAATTTTTTTATGGTTATTGGTTTTAGCGTTGTGGCCACTATCTCACTTGATCTTAAGTGACGATGTAGCCCAAGATGATAACACGCTAAGCCTAGTGGGACGATTGGCTCTCAAGTGCAGTTGACGGAACACACCTATATGTGCTTGGCGACAGATTTTCAACTTGTTTGTTGAACAAAATGTTTGTTATCATTAATGTGTTTCATAAGCGCGTGTCTATATGCTCGAATAGTGGGAGTGTGACTAATTTACGTCATTTGACCTTTTATCACCATCGTTCTTATTATTGTGTGCTGTTTATCATATAAAAACCTGTTGTAGATAAAAATATCACAGTTCAAACTGACACTTAATCAGTAAGAGATTATATTAAAAATGAGTTTCTCGAACAAGGTTATTATCCTTACTGGTGCTAGTGGTGGGATAGGTGCTGCAATAGCCATTGCATTCCCTAAGGAAAGTGCTGATATTGCTATCATTGGTAGAAACCAAGAGAAGCTTAACAACGTCACCAGTGAAATCGCTAAGATTGGAAAGAAACCTCTTATTATTAAAGCAGATATTGCTAAAGATGATGAAGCAAAAACTATACTTAAACAAACCACTGATGTCTACGGTAAACTGGATGTGCTCGTTAATAATGCAGGTATTGGACATGCTTGCAACATACTTGAAGATACATATATGGAAAAATTCGATGCTATTATGAACGCAAACATTAGAGCTGTAGTTCTTTTAACAAACTTAGCTGCACCTTACCTGGTAGAAACGAAAGGAAATATTATCAATATATCCAGCGTAGCAGCAAGTCAGGTACCAAAGCTAAGCATTGCATCCTACGCAGTGTCAAAAGCGGCTCTGAATCACTTCACTCGATGCACAGCGCTTGAACTTGCATCCGCAGGAGTAAGAGTTAACTCAATCAGCCCGGGACCAGTGGACACTGATATATTGGATACAGCTGGAATACCGATCGATATGAATGCATTAAAAAGTTTGACTGCGTTAAACAAGATTGGACAACCAGAGGAGATAGCTGACTTGGTTTTATTTTTGGCGAGTGAAAATGCTAAACTAACTGCTAATAACTGCTAACTAATTTCTACTCTCCTTATACAATCCACCATCTCTTTCCAACATTCATTCACAGATTTTCCTTCCATACCATCCATTTCAATCATTTTATCTACCACTTGACTCTTAAACTTACTGGAACATTCCTCTTTTTCTATCATACGCCATCTGGTTTTGGGCGGGGGCCGTTCCTTGTTCTTACTGGACGAGACACTGACTTTAACCTCCATTATAATGAGTCTATGTTGTGGGACTAAGTCTTCACCTGGAAGCACTTTACAGTTTTTTACACTTTTAAGACTGTTTCGTCTAACTAGCAAGTAGTCGATTTGTGTCGTGTAGCGACCACTTTTATAGGTTATTAGATGTTCATTTTGTTTTTTGAACCACGTATTTGTTATTGCTATGTCGAAGGCCGAAGCAGCTTGCAGCAGTGCCTCGCCATCAATGTTACGGTCTCCGTATCCCCAACCGCCATGCACTCTCTCATACCCAACCTTCTGTCTTCCTACATGCCCGTTAAAATCACCCCCATATACACTTCTTCGCTATCTTGTACATCCAACATCACACGGTCGAAGTCCTTCTAAAACTTCTCTTTTACATTATCCTCACACCCTGACTGGGGTGCATACACACTAACTATATTAACCACCAAATTCTCCACAATCAATTTAACAGCTATCACTTGTCTTACTCTTTTAACATCCACCACACATTCTTTCAACTGACTATCCAAAACTATACCCACACCATTTCGCTTGCCATCGCTTGCACAGTAATAAAATTTATATCCTTCTCCTATCTCTCTAGCCTTCGCACCCTTCCACTTCGTCTCTTGCAGACACGCTACGTTCACTCGTCGCCTTTTTAAAACATCTGCTAGTTCCCTTCCTCTTCCAGTCATCGTACCTAGATTCCAGCTTGCACACCTCAATCTAACTTCTCGCACACTCCGAGCTTGCGTCTTACGTCGCACCCGCCCGTTCTGGTGTGACAACCCTTGTCCATTTCCCACAGAAGCCGGGTACTGCCCCTGCGCGTCGCCTGTGGGGTACGCCCTAGCCCTATCGCGCATCTTATCATTTTTACTCATGGCCGGCTGTGGCTCCTGCTACGCGTGGCGACTGGTGGATTGACGCACTACATGAGGCATGAATTGGTGGTTGAGGGTTGAAGTACTGATAATGCGGATGCGAAACTAATTGTGAAAAAAATAAAAAAAGGAAAAGAAAAAGCGTGGGTCGCTAGCCCTGTAGATAAGCTCACAACAAATCTTAGGTAGCAAATAAAAGTAAGTACTCACCAATTTTACCAACTTGAATTCCTGAATGGCAGGGTTTACCATGCGAGGCGATTATAAGACGATGCGATGTGGTTTTACAAGATCTTCAATTTCTTATTGAATTAAATGATTAATGCGTTTTTCTTCTATGTGAATATTCATATATGTATGTGAAAATATTTTAAAAATATGTCAGACAAATATCACACATTCGCGTGCGGGAGCGATAATAGTGCGCGAGCAGCAGAAGATGGAACTTGCACAGTCAAATATCCGATCCACTGACCATTTCAGGAGACGAGATACCGAATGGCTCATACAGTCGGTCTCCTTAAATGGCACCTTGGAATTGATGTGAACGTATGTAAAATATAAAATGTCTAAAGCGGTGTAAACAAGCACGACGTGAAGCGTACTCTCAACTCGATAGTTGTCAACCTTCGTCGGTTGTGCTGGCACAGCCAGAGGGCAAAGCTGTGAGCAAAGGCCTGCCGGAGCTGTCGTCACAGCGCGACACGCCTACCGGAGTAGCCGCCACAGCGACCTGTCTGTCGAAGCAGTAATCAGCGTGACCTGTTGGAGTGACCATTCGCCAGCGCTGGTGGTAAACTTCTGGTCACCTTTTCTCATGGTACTGACCAAAAGCTCTCGCAACTATCTCCTCATAGTTCATGTAAACAGAAAACAAATTAGATAGTTATCATCTCACAAAACTAATGTGTAGCACTTATCATATCTCGCAGTATACAGTACTACTGTACTGCAAAAGCACTACCAAGTAGCATGACCTCTTGCATGTAAAAAGTTACTCTAACCTTCATTAGTATAGGATTCATTTTATATGAACTCTGCCATACTTATACCAGTAGGCGTGCGATTTAGTCTTCCTCGCAGACTGCTATAAGCTCTCAACCAAATTATCGTAAGTGAAGTTGTAAGACATACTTCTAAGTCAAATGTGATACTTATATCACCTAGGAGCGTATACTACTAGTCATGTGGTGAGCCGCAAATTACTCGTACACTTCGGATCGTGATTTGATACGATTCGTTTTTACTTTTTCAGTTGCACATTAATTACCTCTAATGACCATGATATGATGATATGACATGACATGATATACGATGAATACATTTCACACGCTCACGAATCGTGAAAAATCACGAATACGTACAATTGTATCTTAAGTCCATCGCTATTAATAACGAATTAACAGCGATGGATGTGCGAACGGGCCGTAATAATTCGAATATTGCAAACAGACTCAAATTGCAATAACAATTTTATTGCGGACAATTAATTTTAATTACTGCACATAGCAATTTTAAGCAATGATAGCTCAATGGTAGCTTGTACTGACATCGTGTCGATTGTCGTGAGTTCGAATCCTTGCAAAGAGCCTGAGCTTTCGGTGAAGGAAAACATCGTGAGGACACCATAGCATGGTGGTGGGGCTTTTTCTAATAGCCGCCTGGCTAGCTGCCACCCTCAAGTTGAAAACTGTCGCCAACCATCGATAGGTGAGTTCCGGCAGCTACACTTGAAAGCCAGTCTAGGCTTAGCGTGTTACCATCTTGGGCCACATCATCAATTAATATCAGGTGAGATTGTGGCCACAGCGATAAACATAAATGAAAAAAAATAAAAATTTCGTTTCTCATCACATATTTAAAGTATTCATGATTTATAAAAAGAATCTTTCATGATAGTTCTGTGATTCACGTAATTAATTTAAATAACTTACTTGCCTAATAATACTTATAATGTGGGTATTAAACTAACTTCATTCTTTGTGTTAAAATACCGTGAAATATAGGTATTTTCAACTCGCGGTAGTATTAAAAAACGACACTAGAATTTACTTAATTTAATTTATTATGAGAATTTATTGACCTTAACAATTAACCTTCAAAATCGCATCATTTATTTAATATTTTCGTACGAATAACTCGACCGTAAAAAAAAGATACTCGTGGCTATTTTATTACAATAAAGTATACAGAAAGAATAATCAATTTCTAGGTTACACCTGTAGCTCAAAAAATACCAGCAAAACCACGTTTTGTAAAACCACTGCAATTTCAAATTAAAGCAAATGCAACTACTGCACGCAAAAATTAATGTCATGAACATTAAAAATTACGCCAGTAAAATATAAGTAAAGGCAAGATCTCACTATATTCCACAGGCAACTCGGCTTCACGTTATCTAACAAATTTTTACACTTCAAAACTCCAGTAACTGCAGAAGTCGTCAGTGGGTAATACATTTTGGTATACCCAGCTATGGACGAGCGAAGACGTCGTGGTTTTTCAAACTTCTGATCTTAGATGATAGACTTCCTGATTACTACGAGTATAATTCAAGGGCTACAAATATAATTCACGTACTACGAATATAATTTACAGACTACGAATACTGACTAGACGATATGAACGATTTGACGATCCAAGCGAGAATGATCCACGCTCCTTTTTGACGATACAGTTAGCCATAAGGGCCCTGAACCTCAGACGGCTTTTCACAGCTTCAACGGGCTTGGAATCCCCACTCCTTTTTTTTTGAACTGACTATAATGCCCCATAAGGGCCCTGAAGCCTCAAACGGCTTTTACAGCTTCACCCGGGAATCCCCGCTCCTTGTGCGCTACGTTTTATATGGTTGCACTCAGTCCGACCAGTAAGATAGTTATGAAGATACCCTACTATATATAAATACAATTTTGTGACATAAAGAATATTTATTTTAAATTATATTTATATATGTGTGTCGGAGGTCGAAGAATCGTGTAGATATCGTGAGATAATAGTTTATGAAAGGTACACAAAGTGACATCCAAGTGCGCGTTCCGTTTGCCACAAAAGCAAAATTAAAGGGTATTTTTATAGTTTTGTAATTTTATTTAAGTTTTATCGTTAATTATTAGTATAATTAGTAAAAAAAAATATTCTTAGAATGCATATTGGGTATCATTGGTTGAGTATGCTCGGCCAGATAACCCTATGATAAGTGACTAACAAATAATTTGGCTAAATACTACTGTAATATAACACAATATTTTCTTTTTTTATAGTGTCACGACAACGTGACGGCACTGTTCCTAATGGTATGGACAGTACAATCAAAAAACAACGGCGACCATCGAGTTCTATGGAAATCTATCGATGGTCGTCGCTGTCATGCCGGCCTGTAAGCCTCTTAACAGCTGTATATACACTGGCTGATCCCGAAAAGTGAAACTCCAAAAGACAGATACTGTGACTAGTATATCAGCATGTGTATGGTGGTCACGATTTAGTCGGGTACAGAAATCCTGCCAACCCGTTTGATTACTCAATATATATACGGTCTGATTCCGGAACTCGTCAAACCTAAGTATGCCAATATAGCGGATGTTACATATAGTATATGGTGATCGCGATCCAGTCGGACAGTCGTCGTGATGTGTCGATCAGAAAATCTTTCTTCCCTTAGTAAGGTTCAACAAGATACTTTTATATTAAATAGAAAATAAACCTGTTAAAATATTTTATTGTGCTCGTCTGAACGTCTGTAAGAATCTTCTCCGTTATGCTCTATATTAGAACGTGTATGAATTATAAAAAATATTTTACACTATTTTTAAGTGCTTTTCCAACGGTCAGTATTTCTAAAGTCTAAACTGCATAGAACATACATACATACTCTTAGAAATAAATCAGGTGTATTTTTAAATATAAATACACTACAGTACTTATAAAATGGTTTTCCACTTCCATCTATATCATAATTAGTTATAAACCACAACAATTTTGAGATAAAACGAATAAAGCAATCAATATGTTTATTTTATAGCGTACGCTGACGTCACTAAAAGTCGGTGACAGCGCACCAAAATGGAGGCTTTTAAATCTTTCTAATTACTTTGCACTTAATTATTTTCATGTTAAATTGTAATACTTGTGTTTTATTTTTTACGGCTATGTACCAACTTAAATAATTGATTGAAAATATAAAAATAATTCAGGCATATTCCCTATTGCTTGGCATAAACCAGTTGTGGTTTTTCGGGACATTACATAAAATTGTATGTTATTTTATTTTTGTATTTTTATTCTACCGAATATTTATCAGTCCCATTGTACCCTATCTTTTATAGCATCATATCAGGATAGGCGTTAATGACATAGCACTATAAGGTCATATAACATCTTGGCATTATCCGAATAAAGTTCTGCCAAATGCTATGAAAAATACCTACATTTTGATAGTTTAAATTCATGATATTCATGGACGACTGCTTTTCGGTCTTTTTCTTTCAAATTTGAAGAAACGGTGTTATAAAAACTGCAATGAACATTTTGATGAAAGAAGGAAAGAAAAAGGTATTTGGTATAAGACAATATAGCGTCAGCCTCTTCATAAACGCTGGTTTCAATTAAATCGACAATATATAAAGATAGCATTAAGGCTTCGTTCAGGGCACTATCCAACAAGAAAATTTGCATATCTCATGAGGAAAACCGAGTCGCCCAAATTTGATATATGAGGAAAGATTGATAATGTGCATCACTTACTGATGGAGTGTGTCAAGTACAATTGTATGTTATTTTCTGTTAATGTTCTGTTAATATAACAAAAGGATTCATTTGACTAAAATTAATATACTTAGTTTTAGTCATAAACAATAATTGTTCTTACAATGGGTGTACCAAAAAGGTAATTTATCTACAGTTAATTTAAATTTTTATTTTTTGGTGTCAACGATTTCGTGTAATTACATAATAATTTAACATTTTATAACGATATATAATTTAAAATTTTATCTCTACTAAGTTTCACTTTCATTATTCGTAACGATAAGTGTACAGAACTGTTTAAATAAATAATATTAGTAGAGTTCCGGGAGTAAGAACTATTTTATTTTAATAAAAAAGTCCTCTTTTTTAGGAATATTTTTTCGAAATTCCTAAATATTAATAGTTTTTGAGTTATTAACGAAAAAGTAAATGACGTTTATTTTTTTATCTTAATTTGTTAATTACAATTGCAATATTTTAAGTGCTAATACATCCTCAAGATACATTTTTCTAAATGTTATTTCGAATTATATGAATTATCGCTCATAGTCTAAATTAATATCAAAAGTAAATTAAAAATCGAGCAAGTCATAATAATCTTAATAATAAAAACAATATGAATCTATATCTCTAACATATTAAACGTGTTAAGAAATTTGATTATTTATTACAAATAAAAAAAAATCAGTTAGTAGTAAATAATAATTATTAAAAATACTAATATTATTATATTTTACAGGAAATATTTAAACAGCCTAGAAAGAGCCTGTGTTCTATACGTCATATTTACTAATGCATAATTATACAACCAAGGATATATAAATAAACGCACTGTTGCCTAAACCTCATTTACTATAAATTGCTAGCCGCTGTGGCTGTATATAGTGCATATATTATATATATAGGAATTCAGTTGAATCGAGTAGATAAACTTCACACAATAAAAATGAGTTTTACTAACAAAGTAGTTCTAATAACTGGTGCCAGTGGTGGTATAGGAGCTGCTACAGCAATTATGTTTGCTAAAGAAGGTGCAAACGTAGCTATTGTCGGCAGAAATGAAGAAAAACTAAAGAAAGTCATTGCTGAATTTGATAAAATAGGTAAGAAACCCTTAGTCATCAGAGCTGATGTATCAATAGAGGATGAAGCGAAATCTATTGTCAAACAAACTATTGATACGTTTGGTAAACTCGACGTGCTCGTTAATAACGCCGGTATATTCAAACAAGATAACATTTATGATACCAACTTCATAAAAGCTTTTGATGAAGTGATGAACATAAATTTAAGAGCAGTTGTGTTACTGACAAATCTAGCGGTACCGTATCTTGTGAAAACCAAAGGAAATATTGTTAACGTGTCGAGCGTTGTGGCAATATCGCCCAAACCTACTCAAATAGTTTCATACAAAACATCAAAAGCGGGTCTTAGTTATTTCTCGAGATGTATAGCTCTAGAACTTGCTCCTCATGGGATCCGAGTGAACACCGTTAGCCCTGGACCGGTAGCCACCAAACTTTTTAGTACTGCCGGTGTGGGAGATTACTTGGAATATTTGAAGAAAGGTATACCTCTCGCTAAAGTTGGTGAACCTGAAGAAATCGCGGACATGATTTTGTATTTAGCCAGTGACAAAGCAAGAAGCATAACTGGATCTGATTACCTCAGCGATAATGGTTATTCTCTGAATTAATAATACATTTATATTCTTAATACGTAAAATGAAATCATAATTACTTTCATGGTATTTAATAACACAATAATATGTTAGCTTACTTCTCTGTATTTGATGAAATAAAGAAAACTTTCATTAAACATTGTTTTTTATCAAACTTATATGACATTTAATTATTAGGATTTTTTAAATTGGATAGAATTCAAGCAATATTAGAAGCAATTTGTCTTCATACTGTCTAAACCAAGTGTTTTAACGACTTTTGAGGAAAATTGCTACATCTATATCTTTACAACTATGTATTATAAAGATGTAAAGTTTGTATGTTTGTAGGGGGCCAACTTCGACACTACTGTTCCGATTCTAAAAAATATTTTATAGATTGGAAGCTACAATATCCCTGAATGATATAGACTTAAATTTTATTTTTATAACTTTTACATTGTAATTCGAACCGTGAAGTTGCGGATGTGTTGTCATTAACAAAGTGCATATTGCAACAGAATCTTTAAAAGACAATTTGGTTTCGCCTCTCATATAGGTACGTCCTTATAACTACGTCAAGGAGGATGATATATGATAGTGCATTTATTTGCAGGTATCCTTATCTGATTTACCGTCACATCAATAAATAAAAAAAAACCTTTTTGGCTTCACTTTTATTATGCAACCTTTATTATCTGTATAATAAATATGTTATAAAATATATTTTACTTGTTTTATTTTAGCTGTTCAGTTTTTATGACTCATCAAAAACCAAATCAAAAATTATTACCAAAACTTAAAGAAATTTGTTTCAGTATTTGGAAAACATATTTTGACGAAAGATCATGTGAGAAAGGAGTCTGGTATAAGACCTTACAATGTGAACCTCCTCGTATTCCCTGGTGTGCTAAGACAAAGTTAGGAAGAAAGTTAATATATATTGCAAATTGGTTAAGATCCGGACATATTCCGTCAAACAAATATAAATAAATTAATTAATTGAGACAATCAGATCTTTGTGAAGTTAATCAAAAGGTCGAAGACTTTTGTAATGTCGGATACATTAATGGTTCATGTCAATTAGGCAGAACTTAATGTTGTTCACTCTTATTAACTCTTAATTGAACAGACTAGCCAAATGCATGTATAAAAATATATTAGATGATACTTCCACTGATGAGGCGGCTAGTCTATTACTCCTTATTATTAAATGTACAATAAATATTATTTATGTTACGATATTAGGATACTAGCGTTATGCTACGATGCGGCTGGCATATGGGTATTGCATAAAAGCCTCTATAAAAATTAAGAAATATAAGTATTATTTTAATAATCAACAGTTAGAAGCTGGCTTTGGGTGTAATGATCGTGCCCGAAATATAGAGACAGCACTCCTGCCGACGGTCTGGATCTCTATCTGTTCAAATATTATTCTATATTATTATAATATTTCTTAATTTTTACTCATATTATTAAAAAATCATATAGCGTATCATTTAAGAAATTGTACAATTACTGTAAACAAAACTTCATCAAAATTTGTGGAAAATAATAAACATTATTATTTTGGAAATTATTGTTTTTCGATTTCTAAAAGCAATATTTACTATTCTTATAGCTTGTTAATAACCACTATCTAACAACTTTAGGTGTGGATATTCGCAGCGACCTCAACTCCAGGGATTACATTGGGAGTGTAATCTCTACTACATCTGGGAGACTCGGAATCCTCAACAGGGTGCGATGGTTTTTCGCGCCCGGTCAACTGTATCTTCTTTACAAGGAACAAGTTCGGCCGTGTATGGAATACTGATCGCACTTTTGGGATTGATCCTCAATGTACCTCCTCAAGGCTCTGGACAGATTGCAGAGACGAGCTGTTCGCATTGTTAATGATGCAGATGTTACCCTATGCATCGAACAGTTTCAGCTGCGCAAGAACATCGCCTCGCTGAGCGTATTCTACTGTCTGTATCAAGGTGAGTGCTCTGAAGAGCTATTCAATCTAATCCCCTCCTCTCTTTCCCACAATAGAACCACACGCGCTGGATTTCGGATTCACAGTTTTACGGTAACCTCCATCTCGGCACGAACTAATAAGTTCTCTTTGTCTTATTTTTGTCGTCTTATCTTTGTCGAGCTTTATTAATATTTAAGTGTCTAATTATACAAGCGACACTATTTCTAGTTTAAAAAATAATAATCATGGAATATATAATCCGATTCATCTAAGAAGAGTTCAGAACATTTTGGTAAAAAAAAAGTCACGCTCTTAATAAATTCTTCAGCAAAGTTGTCTATACATAAAATAAAATTGAGGTGTCTATTTGTAATGTCAAAATAACAGGTTTTTACTAAATCCATATGAAAGTACGCCCAGAACGAACAATAAGCAAAACATAAAAAAAAATTGTCTGTCTGTTTGTTCCGGGTAATCGCCGAAACATTTGGACCGATGTTGATGGGCCTATTACTCGCAGATAGCTGATGTTATACGGAATAACTTAGAGTACTTTTCTTTTAGAAACATAATAAAGATACCGAACAAAAAAAATTTTTTAGTCGTTCACTCGAGCGTAGTCACGGGCATAGCTAGTAGGCAATATTTTTAGTTTTGTTTCACAAAAGCTTTTAGAATTGTACACTCTGCGGATTTTTTATTTCGTCCTAATTTACTATATAAGATTTGCCCTTGTTTCTTGGAATACATTTGTTTTTATTAATTTAATTTTATAATCATTATTTCTACATTTTTCGATAAACGTACGTGTTTTCGTCTATTTATGTTTTATGTTAGTCTAATAGTTTATTTCCCGTGTAATTTTTCCATTCGGTATAAAGTAACTCTCGTTTATCACATAAATAGAGAATTTTAGTATTAATCCATGGATAATTGCGTTTACTATGCTTATTAATAGTTTTTGTTTATGTAAAATTTTCGTAGCATGTATGAAAGGTTTTTTCAATAAACTTGTAATTTTTGTTTCTTGGTTCCAATTGCTATTCCTTAATAATCAATGCGAATTTATTTTTTATTCAATCACAACCACTTATGATGAAATGTGGTACATAGGAAATATATGTCATTTCTCTATTTATAATATATAAGAATTGTTAATATTATTAGTAAACATAAAATGACTAATATATAAATGACACACAAACATAAAATCATGAATTTTCAAATTATAGCATAACAATTTTTAGAAAGTGTACATGACTTCATTTCAACAGCATACCGTTATCATTTACATAATCTGATCCCGTTATACTTTTAGCTTTTTCACTCGCCAAAAATAAAACCAAGTCAGCTATCTCCTCTGGTTGTCCAATTTTGTTTAACGCAGTCATACTTTTTAATGCAGTCATATCGATCGGTATTCCAACTGTAACAAATATATCAGTGGCCACTGGTCCCGGGCTGATTGAATTAACTCTTACGCCTGCGGATGCAAGTTCAAGCGCTATGCATCGAGTGAAGTGATTCAGAGCCTTTTTTTTTTTTTTTTGAACTGACTACACTGTTAGCCTGAAGGGCCTTGGAGCCTTTACGGCTTTTACAGCTTTACCGGGCTTGGGGGCGAGCGCTTAGGGCACTCAGCCACGAAAGCTAAGCAACAACATCCGAGGGTGCCAAAGTGGCCGGACCTCGGCTCGGACTGTTGCGCGTATGCAATTAAGTCGCGATCTGACTAAGATTCAGAGCCGCTTTTGACACTGCGTAGGGTACAATGCTTAGTTTTGGTACCTGACTAGCTGCTACGCTGGATATATTGATAATATTTCCTTTCGTTTTTAAAAGGTAAGGTGCAGCTAAGTTTGTTAAAAGAACTACAGCTCTAATGTTTGTGTTCATAATAGCATCGAATTTTTCCATATATTTATCTTCAAGTATGTTGCAAGCAAGTCCAATACCTGCGTTATTAACGAGCACATCCAGCTTACCGTAGACATCAATCGTTTGTTTAAGTATAGTTTTTGCTTCATCATCTTTAGCAACATCTGCTTTAATAATAAGAGGCTTCTTTCCAATCTTAGCGATTTCACCGGCAATATTGTTAAGCTTCTGTTGGTTTCTATCAATGATAGCAACATCAGCACCTTCTTTAGCGAATGCAAATGCTATTGCAGCACCTATCCCACCACCAGCGCCAGTAACGATAACAACTTTGTTCGAGAAACTCATTATTAATATAATGTGTTACTGAATAAGTGTCAGTTTGAACTATGATATTTTTATCTACAACAGGATTTTATATAATAAACAGCACACGATAAAAGTAACGATGGTGATAAAAGGTCAAATAACGTATATTATTCACACTTTCTGTATTCGTAAATATTAACATAACTTATAATTCTATACATATATATAAAATTCTTGTGTCACAGTGTTAGGTGCCATACTTCTCGGAAACGGCTTGACCGATTTTTATGAAATTTTATATGTATATTCGGTAGGTCTGAGAATCGGTCGTAATCTATTTTTCATATCCCTAAGTGATAAGGGTGGTCCAACCCAAAACATACTTTTATTTTTTGGACATTTTTTTTTAAATACATACAACCCATTAATTTTCACTCTTCTTTCACCAATCCCTATTTTATTTAATAATTTCAAACAATGATGATCACTGATCAATTATCACTAGATCAGTTATCCCCGTCAGGTGTGTATGATTAATAATAGTAATTAATAATGCCAGGATTACCTCATGCACACATTTTGGTTTGGTTAATCGACAAATTCCGTCCTGAAGAAATCGATAGCATAATTTCTGTGGAAATTCCAGATCCATCTACCGGCCAATTGATGTTTGATATTGTTACAGCAAACATGATTCATGGCCCATGCGATAATCTAAATCGTTTATCGCCTTGCATGGCAGATGGAAAAAGTACCAAAAGTTTTCCTAAAAAATTCACTAACGATACGATCACAAATGTCGACGGATATCCATTATAACGTCGAAGACATTCCGATAGTGGCAGAGAATCAATAATTAAAATTACTAATAACACAGATATTGACATTGACAATCGTTGGGTGGTGCCATATTCGCCTCCGCTGAGCAAGAAACATCCAACGCTCATATTAATGTTGAGTTCTTCAGTTCAGTGAAGAGCATCAAATACATTTGCAAGTATGTGAACAAAGGCAGTGATATGGCTGTGTTTCGAGTTGAAAATACCAATGTGAATGGTCCTCCAGTGAATAAAAACGATGATATAACGCTCTACCAAATTGGCCCTTACATCAGTGCCAATGAAGCTGTTTGGAGTATCTTTGGTTTCCCAATTCATGAACGCGGTCCAGCAGTTAATCATTTATCCGTCCACCTTGAAAACAGTCAGCGCGTGTTTTTCACGAACGAGACAGCGATTGATCGTGCTATTAAACCACCAAAAACTACACTTACCGAATTTTTCGAATTGTGTAATCGTGCGGATGCTTTTGGTACCTTTGCACGAACATTATTGACAAGTACCACGCTATTTCACATGGGCTCAAACAAAAAAATGGATGCCCCGCAAGCAAGGCACACCGATTGATGCATGTCCCAATTTATTCAAATCAAACGCCTCTTGGTGAGTGCTTTTATCTTCGACTGTTGTTGATTAATGTCACCGGCCCATTGTTATTTCAAGATATACCTAAAGTGAATGGACAACAGTTTTCAACATATAAAGATGCATGCCTTGCACTCAGCTTGCTGGAAGTCGACAACCAATGGGAATGTATGCTTGCTGAAGCAGCATTGAACTTTACTGCAATACAAATTCGTCTACTATTCGCTATAGTGTTAACTAAATGTTTTCAGCTCGAGCAGAGACATTGTGGGATAATCACAAAGATTAAATGACGGATGATATATTACATCAATGTATATTATTATAATTATATTTTTTAACTATATTAATTCAACGTGTACGATACACGGTGCAATGATCTAACGATAATATTCAGCGACGCTATGTACAATGAAGCAATGATTGCTATTGAGGCTTTGCATTGTCATTGCCAACTTACCACTCACTAATTTCGGTATGATTTCGTCAAATCGAAGTGCATCTGATTCAATGAACACTGAAATGAATCGTGAACTGCAGTACAATACTGTAGAAATGGCAGCTATTATTACTTGCAATGTCCCACTAATGAATGAAGAACAAAGAACCATTTACGACCGCATTATGTCGCATTTTCAACAGGTCAAGGTGGATTCTTTTTTTTTTGGACGCTCCAGGTGGAACTGGAAAACACTCCTTATTTCCCTAACTCACGCCGAAATACGATCAAATAATGGCATCGCATTGGCCGTTGCATCACCTGGAATTGCGGTAACTTAATTGGATGGAGGCAGAACAGCTCATTCAGTATTTAAGCTGCCGCTAAATATTCAAAATCACCCAGATAAAGTGTGCAACGTAAAAAATAATCGTCCATGGCCACATGCTGAAACACAGTAAAATTATCATCTGGGATGAATGCACTATGGCACACAAACATTCATTTGAGTCTTTTTGAACAGGACATTGAAAGACATTAAGAACAAAGACAAACTATTTGGTGGCACTTTATTAGTTCTTTCAGATGATTTCAGACAAACATTTCCCGTCATTCCACGTTCAACGTATGCTGATAAGATCAATGCTTGTGTAAAATCATCGCCATTGTGGCGTAATGTTGAATAAGTACAGCTGAAAGTAAATATGCGCGTTCAAATGCTTCAAGATCCATGCGCTGAAACATTCTCAAAACAACTGTTAGATATCGGTGAAGGAAAATTTACTATAGATGAAACTGGATGGGTTTAATTACCGACCGATTCTGCAAAATCGTTAATTTGCAAGATTCTCTCATTGAACAGATATTTCCCGATGTACACACACAGTACATAAATTATGAATAGTCCTGGCAGAAAGACAAATGATTTGAATCTCAAGATACAACAGTTTTGCCAGGGGACTTGGTGTTATACAAATCCATCGATACAGTTTGCGATGCCACCGAAGCTGTGAATTATCCAATAGAGTTTTTGAACTCATTGGATTTGCCAGGTATGCCACCACCGCATAATTTACAATTGAAGGTTGGATCTCCGGTTATTTTGCTCCGTAATTTGAACCTACCACGGCTGTGCAACGGTACGCGATTAGTCACCAAAAAATTAACATATATTCATCTTCTAAGGATCACCTACAATAAGCATTTTGTCTTCCGTCTTATGAGCGGGGGCAGTATGATTCGCGCGTGCGCTCGACCGACGACATTCTGTAGTCCACGTGAGCGGAGCCGCGGGCACAGCTAGTTATTTTAAATACTTTTAGTATACTTACAGCAACTAGATTTTTTCCGATGTGGATATTATTTAGACAATTTTACAATAAACATGAAAAATATGTTTTATGTACTCTGTTTGCGTATAAATTGATACAAAGTACTTTGAAGTGTACAGATAATAGCATATTAATTTCAAAATTTTAAATTGATATTTGATACTAAAAAAAAAAATATTTTATGTATTATGTCTGTCTTCAGCGGGAGTGCGCCCATGCCGTGCGGAGTCCTAATTTCGGCATTCAACAAAAATTATAAATAATGGGGGTAGAGTTCCGGGAGTGAGGATTTTTTTATTCTATAAAAAAATACCTCTTTTTATAGATATCTTTTTTTATTACTTAAATATTAATAGTTTTTGAGTTATTAACAAAAAACTAAATGCCGTATATTTTTGTATCTTAATTTGTTAACAACAATTGCAATTATTTATGTGCTAATACATTTTTCTAAATGTTATTCCGAATTGAATGAGCTATAACTCATAATTTTAGGAGCTTTATCTCGAATTGACACCATGTGAACTTGTTGACCAGACTATTAGACCACAAATTAAAATAATTTTCTTAATCATTAAAAAAAAACAATATGACTCTATATCTCTAACATATTAAACGCTTTAAGAAAGTGGATTATTTACTTTAAATTAAAAACAAAAACCAAATTCAGTTAGTAGTAAAAAATAATTGTTAAAAATACCAATATTATTATATTTTACAGGAAATATTTAAACCGACTAGTAAGTCTGTGTTCTGTAAGTAATATATACTAATGCATTATCACACGACCAAGGATATATAAATAAACGCACTGTTGCCTAAACCTCATTTGCCATAAATTGCTAGCCGCTGTATATAGTACATATATTACATATATAGAAATTCAGTTGATTCGAGTGGGTAAACTACAACAATAAAAATGAGTTTTACTAACAAAGTAGTTCTAATAACTGGTGCCAGTGGTGGTATAGGAGCTGCTACAGCAATTATGTTTGCTAAAGAAGGTGCAAACGTAGCTATTGTCGGCAGAAATGAAGAAAAACTAAAGAAAGTCAATGCTGAATTTGATAAAATAGGTAAGAAAACCTTAGTCATCAGAGCTGATGTATCAGTAGAGGATGAAGTGAAATCTATTATTAAACAAACTATTGATACGTTTGGTAAACTCGACGTGCTTGTTAATAACGCCGGTATATTGAGACAAGATAATATTTATGATACAAACTTCATAAAAACTTTTGATGAAGTGATGAACACAAATTTAAGAGCAGTTGTGTTATTAACAAATCTAGCGGTACCGTATCTTGTGAAAACCAAAGGAAATATTGTTAACGTGTCAAGCGTTGGGGCAACATCGACCAAGGCTACTCAAATAGTTTCGTATAAAACATCAAAAGCAGGTCTTCATCATTTCTCGAGATGTATAGCTCTAGAACTTGCTTCTCATGGGGTCCGAGTGAATACCGTTAGCCCTGGACCGGTATCCACCGACATTTTTGGTACTGCCAGTATGGAAGCTTACTTAGAACATTTGAAGAAAACTATACCTCTTGGCAGAATTAGTGAACCTGAAGAAATCGCAGACATTATTTTGTATTTAGCTAGTGACAAAGCAAGAAGCATAACTGGATCTGATTACCTCAGCGATAATGGTTTTCTTCTGAATTAATAAGACATTTCTTAATACATAGATTAAAATAATTATTACTTTCATGGTTTTTAATAACACAATATTATGTTAGCTTACTTCTCTGTGTTTGTTGAAATAAAGAAAAGTTTTATTAAACATTGTTTTTTATCAAACTTATATTTTTATGACATTTAATTATTGTTTTTTTTTTTTTTAACTGGATAGAATTCTGAGAATATTAGAAGCAATTTGTTTTCATGCTGTCTACACCAATTATTTCAACGAATTCTGAGGAAAATTGCTACATCTATATCTTTACAACTATTATAAAGAGGTACAAAGTTTTTATAAATAAAATATATTTTACTTGTTTTATTTTAGCTGTTCAATTTTTATAACTCATCAAAAACCAAATCACAAATTATTACCAAAATTTAAAGAAATTTGTTTCAGTATTTGGAAAACATATTTTGATGAAAGATCATTTGAGAAAATAATCTGGTATAAGACCTTACAGTGTGAGCCTCCTCGTATTCTCTGGTGTGCTACGACAAAGTTAGGTAGAAAGTTAATATACGTTGCAAATTAGTTGAGATCCGAACATGTTCCGTCAAACAATTATAAAAATATGATAGAATTGAGACAATCACCTCTTTGTGAAGTTTATCAAAAAGTCGATGACTTTTATCACGTTCACATGGAATGTATCCGGTTCAAGTCAATTAAGCAGAACTTAATGTTGTTTACTCTTGGTGACTCTTAATTGAACAGACTAGCCAAAGGCATGTATAATAAAATATTAGGTGATACTTCCACTGATGAGGCGGCTAGTCTGTTCAAATCAATTACTCCTTATTATTAGGATACTAGGGTTATGCTACGATGTGGTTGGCATATGGGAATTGCATAATAATCTCTATACAAATTAAGAAATAAAAAAGTCATTTTTATAATTAACAGTTTGAACCTGTCTATAGGTGTAATGATCGTGCACGAAATATAGAGACAGCAGTCCTGCCGACAGTCATACTCTCTATCTGTTCACATATAATATTATTCTATATCAATATATTGGTGTCATTTCTCTTTATTAACTTTTCATATAGCGTATCAATTAAGAAATGGCATACTTCCTGAAAACAAAACCGCATCAAAATCTGTGGAAAATAATAAAAAATACTTTTTTTGGAAATTATTGTTTTTCGATTTCTAAAAGCAATATTTACTATTATTATAGCCTGTCAATAACCACTATCTAACAACTATAGGTGTGGATATTCGATGCGACCTTAACTCGAAGGATTACATCGGGAATGTATTTACTATTCTTATAGCTTGTCAACAACAACTCGTGTACAAAAGTTTTATCAAAATCGGCTGAGAATTAATACAAATATGATTTGAGAAAAAAAATTACAGTTTCTTAATGTTGTCAATTCTAATAACCTTTCATTTGATGGATGACATAAGCAACCCGTGTATGAAATTTCATCAAAATCGGTTGAGAATTATTGAAAAAAAAAATTTTTTTGGTTCCTACTTAGATCAATGTTTGATGTTATCTCCACTGCGCTTCAACTAGTTACAACGCTGCCAACAAACAATAGCAACTTCATATCGTAGTGTGTAGTGACTATTTGAATTATATTTTTACTGCAATAAAACGCATGAACTGTTGCACATAAATTCCTGGTTATTTGAATATGTATAAATGTTATTGATTTATTTTCATTTTTAAGTGTGTGCGTGACAACAAAAGGTTGTAAACTTCTAAACTTTACCCGATTAATGAAAAAAATATTTTGTGCAAACCAATAAGAAATCATATGTTATGAATGTAACTTAAAAATACATAAATGGGGAAAAATAATTTAATGGAAAATGTATCAATGTGATAATGTGTATGATGTGTAACACGATCATTAAATTTAAATAAACTTTATTATAGTGTAAAATATAATATTATTGCTAATAAATTAGATAAGGACGAAATAAAAAATTCGCAGATTATAGAATTTTAAAAGCTTTTGGGAAACTAAAAATATTGCTGACTAACTGTACCCGTGGCTCCGCTCGCATGGACTTCTAAAAACCATTTTGTATTTATTGTGCGGTACCCTAATTATATGTCTAAAATAAACGTAGCTTAAGTTATTTCTTATAACATCAGCTATCTGCGAGTGAAAGTCCCGTCACCATTGGTCCAAACGCTTCGGCGATTACCCGGAGGAAACAGACAGATTTTATTTAAATGGGTTTTTATTGTACGTACCGTGCATACTTTCATATGGATGAATGTAAAAACCTGTTATTTTGACATTACAAATAGCCACCTCAATTTTATTAACTTTTCTGAAGAATTTATTAAGAGCGTGAAGTTTTTTTTACCCAAATGTTCTGAACCCTTCTTAGATTAATTGAATTATATATTCCATGAAAATAAATCTTTTTTTAAGGAACTAGAAATAGTGTTGCGTGTATAATTAGAAACTTAAATATTAACAAAGCTCGACAAAAATAAGACATAGAGAACTTATTAGGTTTGAGCCGAAATTGAGGTTACAGTAAAACTGTGACTCCGAAGCTCAGCGCGTGTGGTGGTTCTGTTGTGGGAAAGAGAGGAGGGAATTGGTTGAATAGCTCTTCAAAGCACTCACCATAATACAGACAGTAGAATACGCTCAGCGTGGCGCTGTTCCTATGTAGATGAAACAGTTTGATACATTGGGTAACATCTGCATCATTAACAATGCGAACAGCTCGTCTCTGCAACTTGTCCAGAGCCTCGAGGACGTACTTTGAGCGATCAGTATTCCATACACGGCCGAACTTATCGAAGCGGGAAACTTACCGGTATCGAAGCGATGATGGCGCAGTGGTAGCGTGTACGACTTCGCGTCGAATGACGTGAGTTCGAATCCCTACAATGAGCCTGAGCTTTAGGTGAAGGAAAACATCGTGATGAAACCATAGCATGGTGGTAGGGCTTTTTCTGATGCCCGCCTGGCTAGCTACCACCCTCAAGTTGAAAATCTGTCGCCAAGCATCAATAGGTGTGTTCCGGCAGCTGCACTTGAGAGCCAGTCTTCCACTAGGTTTGGCGTTTACCATCCTGGGCCATATCGTCACTTAAAATCAGGTGAGATGATGGCCACTAAGCCAAACCTATAACGATAAAAAAAAACTTGGAACTTGTGCCTTGTAAAAAAGATATAGTTGACCGGGCGTGAAAAACCATCGCACCCTGGTGAGGATTCCGAGTCACCGAGATCTAGTAGAGATGACACTCCCGATGTATGGGTGGTACTCCCTGGAGTTGAGGTCGCTGCGAATATTCACACCTGGGATATTAAGGCTGTCACACGTTGCTAGTGAGACGTTCTGAAGACTGGGGAGGGGAGAAAATTGAGATTTTTATTTATTAATTTTAGTAAGACGTTATACGTCGCAGGGATTGGAGATAGGACCTTTACATTACTTAACTTACGTAAACTATATAGTAAACGTCAAAATGAGGTTATTGAATCAATTTTATCATATATGTCAAAGAGAGAGAGAGAGACATTAGAATATACTATCGAAGACACCAGGGTTTTCCTTGATATCATTCTTCATTACGGAATAATAAATCTTGTGGGCGTAATCTGGGTTAAGTGCAAGCATTGTAGAGATGCACATGGTCCGACAATCCAAGTGAGCATGATGTCTGTTTTATTTGGGGTTGCCCTCAGTGGCCTCCAACCTCGGCCTCGCATATCTGTGTTATCGCTGCCCGTAGGTGACCTAGTAATTCATCTTGAACGTCCTCACGATCCGACAAGCTCCACCCAGAATAATCTTCTCTTCGGGTTCCGACTTAGTAGGTGGTCTCGAACAATCTTAGGATCCAATATTAATGGAGATCTGCACGTTACGAGGGCTCGTGCTAGAACCATCCTTCAAGCCCGCCGTTGTCTGCTTATGTGATTGCGTGGATCACAGAGCACACCTGTTGCGAGCACGTGACGTCATCTCTACTTTATTTCCATTTATTTTATGTACGCCGTATTTTTGAATACCTGACAGGGTTTGTTATCCCGTTACTATGAAACATCATTTCTTTTTAAATAGTGACAAAGACACGATTCTCTGACATATATATTTGTTTGACGGAATATGTCCGGATCTCAACCAATTTTCAACATATGTTAACTTTCTTCCTAACTTTGTCTTGGCACACCAGGGAATAGGAGGAGGCTCACACTGTAAGGTCTTATACCAGATTCCTTTCTCCCATGTAAAATATAATATAAAAATATGGAGAATTTTCAATTATATAAAAAGGACAAAATTCAGATATTTTTAGGATATGTCTCATTTTTATTTATGGAGTCGTCTACCCAGAAAGATTTTATTATAATAAAATATATTATTAACTAGCAACCGCCCGCGACTCCATTCGTGTTATCTATATAAATAAAATGATTGAGGTTCGCCGTTGTGCACGCATCACGCATTTGTCTAAAATGAACTTTCTGACATTGGCAATGGTTCTCAAATCAAACAAGACTTTGGTTCAGCAGAATTTCTATATATCAATACTTCCATATACCATGGGTACCTACATGAATTATCTATAATAAAAAAAACAATTTAGAACTCAAAAACTGAACTTATTATTTAATAGTTTAAGGTTATATTAATAAAATATTCTGTCGTAAACACAACCTACAAGCTTACTAATTGATACTATATATTTTAGAAGATGATAGATTAGATAGATTTATACAAAATGTGTTTTCCAAATACTTTAACAAATTTCTTTAAATTTTGGTAATAATTTGTGATTTGGTTTTTGATGAGGCATAAAAACTGAACAGCTAAAATAAAACAAGTAAAATATATTTTATAACATATTTATTATACAGATAATAAAGGTTGCATAATAAAAGTGAAGCCAAAAAGGTTTTTTTTATTTATTGATGTGACGGTAAATCAGATAAGGATACCTGCAAATAAATGCACTATCATATATCATCCTCCTTGACGTAGTTATAAGGACGTACCTATATAATAAAAATAAAATGTAAGTCAACATCATTCAGGAATTATGTAGCTTCCAATCAATAAACGATTTTTTAGAATCGGAACAGTAGTTTCGGAGATTACCTCCTACAAACTTAATACCTCTTTATAATAGTTGTAATAGAAAAATAGTAATATGTAATAGTATATGTATTATATTGTATATATATATAGTGTTCTATTATGTAATAAAATAATATAATAATTGTAATATAAGAATAGATGGAGCAATTTTCCTCAAAAGTCGTTAAAATACTTGGTGTAGTCAGTATAAAACCAAATTGCTTCTAATAATGCCTGTTTTCTGACCAAATAAAAAAAAACGTAAAAATTAAAATTCATATCAAATAAGTTGGATAAAAAAGAAAGTTTAATAAAAAAATCTTTATTTCATCAAAATACAAAGGGAAGTAAGCTAACATAACATTGTGTTAATAAATACCCTGTAAGTAATTTTAATTTTATTACATGTATTAAGAAATGTAATATTAATGCAGAAAAAACCCCATTATCGCTGAGGTAATCAGATCCAGTCATGCTTCTTGCTTTGTCACTAGCTAAATACAGAATAATGTCCGCGATTTCTTCAGGTTCTGCAATTTTACCGAGGGGCATACTTTTCTTCAAATGTTCTAAGTAAGCTTCCATACTGGCAGTATTAAAAATGTCAGTGGCTACCGGTCCAGGGCTAACGATGTTCACTCAGACTCCATGAGAAGCAAGTTCTAGAACTTGCTTTTGATGTTTTGTAAGAAACTAAGTGAGTATGCTTGGTCGATGTTGCCCCAACGCTCGACACGTTACCAATATTTCCTTTGGTTTTCACAAGATACGGTACCGCTAGATTTATCATTAACATAACTTTTATGAAGTTGGTGTCATAAATGTTATCTTGTCTGAATATACCGTCGTTATTAACGAGCACGTCGAGCTTACCAAACGTATCAATAGTTTGTTTGACAATAGATTTCGCTTCATCCTCTATTGATACATCGGCTCTGATGACTAAGGGTTTCTTACCTATTTTATCAAATTCAGCATTGAATTTCTTTAGTTTTTCTTCGTTTCTGCCGACTATAACTACGTTTGCACCTTATTTAGCAAACATAATTGCTGTAGCAGCTCCTATACCACCACTGGCACCAGTTATTAGAACTACTTTGTTAGTAAAACTCATTTTTATTGTTGTAGTTTACCCACTCGAATCAACTGAATTCCTATATATATAATATTTGTACTATATACAGCGGCTAGCAATTTATCGCAAATGAGTTTTAGGCAACAGTGCGTTTATTTATATATCCTTGGTCGTGTGATAATGCATTAGTAAATATTACGTACAAAACACAGACTTCCTAGTCTATTTAAATATTTCCTGTAAAATGTATTAATATTATAATTTTTAATAATTATTTTTTACTACTAACTGAATTTGGATTTGTTTTTAATTTAAAATAAATAATACACTTTCTTAAAGCGTTTAATATGTTAGAGATAGAGAGTCATATTGTTATTTTTTTTTTTAATAAAGAAAAATTATCATTTGCTCGATTTTTAATTTAATTTTGATATTATGATATTTTGACCATTGCATCGAATTTAATTTTAATTTGTTGTTTAATAGTCTGGTCAACAAGTTCAAAATGTTGTTATTTACACCATTATGAACTTGTTGGATAGACTATTAAATAAATATTGTAATATGATTTAAAAAATAATAAATACTAGTGACAGTATTATATAAAATTACGAAGTAGGCTCTAAGAGGGAGGAAGAGGAAATGAAATAACTAAATATAAGGAAATGGTATTAAGTAAGTGTTACATGTCATACTAAGATTAGTAGAAACTGTGCAAAAACGGAATGTGGTAGCATCACTACTACATATATTTTACCCAAAACAGCGTCCTCGGTTCAAACAGTGTAGTAACAACACATACTGGTATAAGAGATGCTCCAACTCAGCCCTCATGAATAGGGACCAAATGAAACCTATTAGTAAGTTGATTGCACATAGTTTATTTTTTATATAACAAAGGTGATAAAAAATACAAGCTCTGAAAACCCTACTCACCTCAGGAACACGACACAATGTTATTTGGCTGCGGTCTTTTATATTTGGTAGAGCGGATGTATTACACAAGTCAGACTGTCTCAAGTAAACAGAAATCTCCAAAGACAACAATAGCTATAGGCTGCAGTAACCACTTAACATCCGATGCATTTCTTTATAGTTCATGCTAGAAAAACCCTCTGATAATTGTATTCATAGTAATCAGCTTTGTATTAATCGGTCCGGGATGATGGCGCAATCATCATCACTTCAGCCGAAAGACGTCCACTGCTGGACACAGGCCTCCCCCAAAGATCTCTACAACGACCGGTCTTGTGCTGCCTGCTTCTAGCGGCTACCCACAACCTTTACCAGGTCGTCGGACCACTTTGTGGCGGGTCTGCCCACGCTGCGTCTTCAGGTACCTGGCCGCCACTCGAGAACTCTCTGACCCCATCGGCCATCCGTTCTACGAGCTATGTGGCCCGCCCACTGCCACTTATGTCTAGCTATTCTTCGGGCTATGTCGGTGACTTTGGTTCTCCTGCGAATCTGAAAAAATAATTTTGCCTCCAAATTCGACATATATGCCGAATGAGATCGCGGACGGGTTAATTGTAATCAGCTTGTAGATACTCTGTCTATAAGAGAACCCGCATAGTTTTCAGAATTACATTGTGGCATTTCTATGGTGTGTCAAATGTATGAATGTAACTCTCTGTGTAAGTTTTTTTACTCATTTTACAGTACTGTATACTTATCGTTACTTATAATGATAGTGAAACTTAGTAAAGATAATATTTTAAATTATTTATCGTTATCGTTATAAAATATTAAATTATTATATAATAATAATAAATCGTTAACACCAAAAAACAAAACTTTGATTTAACTGTAGATAAATTATTTACCTTTTCGGTACAGCCATTGTAAGAACAATTATTGTTTGTGACTAAAACCATGTTAATTTGGTCAAATGAATCCTTTTCTTTCATTTATTTAACAGGACATAACATACAATTGTTCTTCACACACTCCATCATTAAGTGATGCACATCTTCAATCTATCTACATATATTACAATTGGGCGACTCGTTTTTCCTCATGAGATACGCAAATTTTCCAGATGGATAGTGCTCTGAACGAAGTCTTAATGCTATCTTTATATATTGTCGATTTAAATGACATTCAGCAAACCAATGTTTATGAAGAGGCTGACGCTAATTGTTTTATAACAAATAACCTTTGCTTCTTTCATTAAAATGTTCATTCCAATTTGCATAACACAGTTTCTTAAATTTTGAAAGAAAAAACCGAAAAACAGTTGTTGATGAATAGCATAAATTTAAATTGTCAAAATATATGTATATTTTATAGCATTTTGGCAGTACTTATTCGGATAATGCCAAGATATTAAATGACCTGGTAGTGCTATCTCATAAGTGACTCTCATGATATGATGCTATAAAAGATAGGGTGCAATGATATATAATTGATAGAATAAAAGTCTATAAAAAATAAAAATAAAATAACATACTGAACAATGAACAACCGTGACCACCATACATCATATGTAACACCCGCTATATTGGCATACTTAAGCGCGAAGAGTTCTGGATTCAGTCCGTATATATATCCAGTAATCAAGTGGGTTAGCAGGATAGTAGAACTTATATTACTGAGGTAACCTTCACACCATTTTAACATTGATCTACGCACATCAGAATTGTTTAGCTTTTATAGTAGTATGTCAAGCCACAATGTATCAAACGTCTTACTAAAAATAATAAACAAAATCACAATTTTCTCCCCTCCCCATTCTCATTTGCAACGTGTGACAGCCTCAATATCCCAGGTGTGGATATTCTCAGCGACCTCAACTCCAGAGATTACATCGGGAGTGTCATCTCTACTTCATCTCGGAGACTCGGAATCCTCAACAGGGTGCGATGGTTTTTCACGCCCGGTCAACTGTACCTTCTTTATAAGGCACAAGTTCGGCCGTGTATGGAATACTGTTCGCACCTCTGGGATGGATCCTCAAAGTAACTTTAATAAATTTACAATAAATACGAAAAATATGATTTGTGTGCTCTGTTTGCTTAACAAATAAGAATCTCGTATCATCGTTTTTACGCAGTAGCAAACATTATGTTATAAGTTCAGGGAAAAACAGATTCTTTAACTTTTTGTTTCACGGTTCTCAGATAATATGTGATTTCATCATTTTAGCATTTGTGAAAACGGAAATTGGAAAATTTTTAGATAATTAACAATTGTATAACTTTTTGAACAATTGATTGTTTTTCCAATGGGACTTTACACTTTGAAGTCTACAAATAATAGCTTTTTTTTTCTCAAAAATTTTAATTGATATTTAATAGGGATCTTTTTTCAAAATTTCTTAAATATTAATAGCCTAACGGAAAACCAAATGACGTCCATTATTTTATCTTAATTTGTTGAAAAAATTTCACTTTTTATGTGCTAATACATCCTCGAGATACATTTTTCTAAATGTTATTCCAAATTGAATGAGCTATCGCTCATATTTTACCCTTTATCTCGAGTTATCACTATTTTGAACATGTTGATCAGACTGTAAGACTACAAATTAAAATAATTTTCTTAATCAATAATAAAAATTATAAACATAACTCTATATCTCTAACATATTAAACGCGTATATAAAGTTTGTTATTTATTTTAAATTAAAAACAAAAACCAAATTCAGTTAGTAGTAAAAAATAATTATTAAAAATACCAATGTTATTATATTTTACAGGAAATATTTAAACAGACTAGTCTGTGTTCTGTACGTAATATATACTAAGGCATTATCACACGACCAAGGATATATAAATAAACGCACTGTTGCCTAAACCTCATTTGCGATAAATTGCTAGCCGCTGTATATAGTACATATATTATATATATAGGAATTCAGTTGAATCCAGTGGGTAAAACTACAACAATAAAAATGAGTTTTACCAACAAAGTAGTTCTAATAACTGGTGCCAGTGGTGGTATAGGAGCTGCTACAGCAATTATGTTTGCTAAAGAAGGTGCAAACGTAGCTATAGTCGGCAGAAATGAAGAAAAACTGAAGAAAGTCAATGCTGAATTTGATAAAATAGGTAAGAAACCCTTAGTCATCAGAGCCGATGTATCAATAGAGGATGAAGCGAAATCTATTGTCAAACAAACTATTGATACGTTTGGTAAACTCGACGTGCTCGTTAATAACGCCGGTATATTGAGACTAGATAACATTTGTGATACCAACTTCATACAAACTTTTGATGAAGTGATGAACACAAATTTAAGAGCAGTTGTGTTATTAACAAATCTAGCGGTACCGTATCTTGTGAAAACCAAAGGAAATATTGTTAACGTGTCGAGCGTTGGGGCAACATCGACCAAACCTACTCACTTAGTTTCTTACAAAACATCAAAAGCAGGTCTTAACCATTTCTCGAGATGTATAGCTCTAGAACTTGCTCCTCATGGGGTCAGAGTCAACACTGTTAACCCTGGACCGGTAGCCACCGACATTTTTGGTACTGTCAGTATGGAAGCTTACATAGAACATTTGAAGAAAAGTATACCCCTCGGTAAAATTGGTGAACCTGAGGAAATCTCGAACATTATTCTGTATTTAGCTAGTGACAAAGCAAGAAGCGTGACTGGATCTAATTACGTCGTTGATAATGGTTTTCTTCTGGATTAATAATACATTTCTTAATAGATAAACTAAAATCATAATTACTTTCAGGATATTTATTAACACAATATTATGTTAGCTTACTTCCCTGTATATTTTGATGAAATAAAGTAAAGATTTATTAAACTTTGTTTTTTATCAAACTTATTTTTTTATGAAATTTAATTTTTTGGTTTTTTTTTAATTTGGCTAGATTTCAGGCAATATTAGAAGCAATTTGTTTTTATGCTGTCTACACCAAGTGTTTAACGACTTTTGAGGAAAATTGCTGCATCTATATTATCATGCAACGTTTATTATCTATATAATAAATATGTTATAAAATATATTTCACTTGTTTTATTTTAGCTGTTCAGTTTTTATAACTCATCAAAAACCAAATCACAAATTATTACCAAAATTTAAAGAAATTTGTTTCAGTATTTGGAAAACATATTTTGACGAAAGAAAATGTGAGAAAGGAATCTGGTATAAGACCTTACTGTGTGATCCTCCCCGTATTCCCTGGTGTGCTACGACAAAGTTAGGTAAAAATTTAATATATGTTGCAAATTGGTTGAGATCCGAACATATTCCGTCAAAGAAGTATAAATATATGATAAAATTGAGACAATCACCTCTTTGTGACGTTTATCAAAACTTTTAACGTTAACTCTTATTTGAACAGACTAGACGTTTGCATTTATAATAAAATATTAGGTGATACTTCTACTGATGAGGCGGCTAGTCTGTTCAAATTTTTTTTTCCGTATTATTAAATGTATAATAAAGATTATTTATGTTACGATATTAAGATACTAGGGTTATGTTACGATGCGGTTGGTATATGGGAATTTCATAACAACTTCTATAAAAATTAAGAAATAAAAAGTCTTATTTTTATAGTCAACAGTTAGAAGCTGACTAGAGATATAATGATCGTGCACGAAATATAGAGACAGCACTCCTACCGACGGTCAGGCTCTCTATGTGTTCACATATTATTCTATATCAATATATTGATATCATTTCTCTTTCAATTACAATTCATATAGCGTATCAATTAAGAAATCTTATACTTCCTGTAAATAAATTGTTTATCAATCATTTTTAACTTTTAATTATAGATATTTATTTTAACTTAGTTGTTTCCTCATTACTTTATTTATCGTGTTTTCAGTCGCTTTCCGAAGGCATCTTTAGGTCTTTTGGTTATTTATTATTTAGATATTGTATGACAAACTTCTTTTACGTTCGTATACCTATGTATATATTAAGAAGGCCGTATACAAAGATTGTATTTAATGGCTGGAAGAACCTTTTGAATATAAAATATAGAACCATACTAGAAAAGAATTGAAAAGAGACATCATTCATTCTGACTTACAGATCAAACGTCTATGGCTAAAAACGTACAGTCTTTTACAAGATTTTTCTAAGTTTTTTTATATTTCCGATTCTACTTTATCATTTGGAGTTACACTTACCTATCTGGAGACTGTACAAAAAGTTATTTTGTTACTACAAGGAATCCCTCGCATCGTAATCAGTATTTGAAGGATTTGAAACTATTCACCCAATATTGTCAAGAGTCAAGAATGATTGTTAAACTAGTCGAAAACCTGGCGGACGCTTTCATCAATGCTAGCTTGGCGATGCTGTTATAGAAATGGAACGGAATGGATATCTAATGCTTGTTTACAAAATTCATAAACACACAAGCTTCTCAAGACGGATTTTTACAAGCAGCTCTGGTTTAGATAGATGCATAAATGTAGACTTTACTAGTGAAGGTTTAGTAAAATTAATATGCTATAAATTAAGGTACTCTGTATTTTATATCTTTCTTTATTGTCAAATGCCTTCGGAATACACATATAAATCTATTTTGGATTTGATTTCATTAACCTTTTAATATAATTTTCGGAACTTCGGAACGAAACTTTCGGAAGACTATACAATTGTCCACGCGACACAAAACTTAATCAAAATCTGTGCAAAATAATAAAAAGTACTTTTTTTGAAATTATTGTATTGCGATTTCTAAAAGCAATATTTACTATTCTTATAGCCTGTCAATAACTACTCGTGTACAAAGTTTTATCAAAATTGGCTGAGAAATAATACAAATACAAAATTTAAGAAAAAAAATAGAATGTTGTGAATTCTAATAACCTTTCATTTGAACAATGGCATAAGCATCCCGTGTATTAAATTTCATCCAAATCGGTTGAGAATTACTGAAATATTTTTTATTGTTTCTACATAGATTAATCATTGGTATCCGCTGCGTTTCAACCATCAAAATCGGTTCCGGAGATATACGTTGATAAACATACATACTAATCTAATATATAAAATTCTCGTGTCACGGTGTGCGTGATTGAACTCCTCCGAAACGGCTAGACCGATTTTCGTTAATCTTAAGCGTGCATATCGGCCAGGGTCAATCGGACAACATCTATTTTTCATCCCCCTAAATGTTAAGGGTGGTCCACCCCTGTAGTCAACGCGAGTGAAGCCGCGGGCATAGCTAGTAATATATATATTTAATAGAAAAATTCACATATATACGTGTTAGGTAATTTGATTAATATAAAAAATGTGAATTGATTACAGAACCTCCGGTTGCTCTAAAATTGGTTAAAAACTACATTAATGTATAAAAATATTTAATGACGGAATAACAAAAATCGTAACCATGAGGAAAGTGGGTTTTATTAAGAGATAACATTTAATGCCGCCATTTAACATTTTGAGGTTCATGTTATTTTACGTTGAATTATGCAATACATAATGTATTATATATGTATTATACAATACTCACTGATGCTATTTGGCCCCATTATCTTTCTTATTTATTATATTATTATTTTAACATAGTTACACTACGTATACATACTGGTATTTTATCTTTTGATTATTGAATAAAATACACTGCATGTCAACGTGACAATGTTATTCGAATGACATTGACTCGAGTATTTGTTATCAGTGTTCTTTACATAGGTGTCTATCGGAAAAATTGCATAAAAAATATATGTACAGGCAAAACTACAGATTTATGAATATAGATAAAATGAGAAAATAGAAAAAATATATTAAAAAGCACGATAACTGTCAATGCGTCACGTTTTCTTTCAAAACTGACATAAGTTGTCTATCTGCTTTCTAGACCTTTTGTTCCGTGCACTAATAACTCTGCTTTTTTGTCAAATCTGTTACTATTCTATATTCTTACCCTTCCAATTCCTTCCAACCTTGTCCTAAAATATTGTATAAAGTCAGTAAGTTGTAAATAGTAATAATAAAACTATAAACTCTTAAAACTTTTTGAAGAGGCTAGGAAGTCGACGTTCTGTGTGTATTTTTTATCATATGTTGACACAACCAATATCAATTATGAGACTCACTGTAGCTACAATCATTATTTGCGTTTAATTGCTAGTCGTTGTAACACATCTATATTATATACAAATATATTAATATACTGGGCATAATAAATATAATAAGAATGAGTTTTACTAACAAAGTAGTTTTAATAACTGGTGCCAGTGGTGGTATAGGAGGTGCTACTGCTATTATGTTTGCTAAAGAAGGTGCGAATGTTGCTATCGTCGGCAGAAACGAAGAAAAACTAAAGAATGTTCATGCTGATTTTGACAAAATAGGTAAGAAACCCTTAGTCATCAGAGCTGATGTATCAAAAGATGATGAAGCTAAATCTATTATCAAACAAACTATTGATGCGTTTGGTAAACTCGACGTGCTCGTTAATAACGCCGGTATATTGAGACAAGATAACATTTATGATACCAGTTTCATGAAGGTTTTTGATGAAGTGATGAACACAAATTTAAGAGCAGTTGTTTTATTAACAAATCTAGCGGTACCGTACCTTGTGGAAACCAAAGGGAATATTGTTAACGTCTCGAGCGTTGCTGCTAAAAGGACCGAGCCTACTAAAGTAGTTACGTACAAAACATCAAAAGCAGGTCTTAATCATTTCTCGAGATGTATAGCATTAGAACTTGCTACTCATGGGGTCAGAGTTAACACCGTTAGCCCCGGACCAGTAGCTACCGATATTTTCGACAGCGCCGGAATGGGAGATTATGTAGAAACTTTGAAGAGAAGCACGCCTCTTGGCAGATTAGCTCGACCTGAAGAAATATCCGATATTATTTTGTTTTTAGCTAGTGATAAAGCAAGGAGTATAACTGGATCTGATTACATCAGTGATAATGGCATTCTTTTAAAGTAAGAATAAATTTCTTAAAACCTAGAATAAAGTTGTATGATATTGTATTAACATATGTTAACTGACTTCATTATATTTTATGTTAAAATGAAGAAATGTTTTATTACACTTTGTGATCCAACTTACATAAAATGAAATTAAATTCGAAATTTCGAATATTAAATTTGACTACAGATAAGGTGATATTCAAACTAATTTGATGTTATACTATTTCGGGAATATGTGAAGAAAATTCATCAAATGTCAGTATCCGTAAAATCAGCAAACTCGTTAAAAGGAGTGTTATTATTATTTTAATTTTCACTTATCAAAGATATGTTTAATATCAATTCATCACCGATAAATTGCTGTCAGATAAATATTTAAACTGATAAAATCGGTATTTTTTACTAACTACCTACAAGACTTTCAAAAGATATTCTTCGAATTTCGCCCCTACTACCTGGCGCCTAGAGTGACCGCACCCCAGGGCCGCTGCAGACAATAACCGCTTACCATCAAGCGGGCCGTACGCTTGTTTGCCACCTTAGTTGTATAACAAAGAGATAATTCATCCAACAAATGTAAAAAATAATAATAATTTAACGCCTGTATTTTAACGGTTGGGAAAAAATCAATACACAGAATATTATGCGATGTAAAAATAATCCTATTAAAAGATCATCTTACAAGCGTTTGGTTTCAAATGCAGTGCAGTCTATAAACTAACTGTTATCTCTGTCCAACTTCCAGACTGCAGCCCAAGCGGGGGCGCGCCTTAGCCCGTTATATACACTTCCAACGTATATGTTAAGAATAATAAATTTTAGTGTTTGAGAAAATTGGTTCCTCCTTCTTAATAAGGACATAAATTCTAATACAAGTAGAGTATCTGTATTCTTATTTTGGTTTCAATTCGTAATGCGCCAATCATATTATGTGTTTTTTTTTTTGTAGTAGGAACAGTAGTAGTGTGGCAAATTGACAGCACTGTGCCTTATGGTAAACACAGTAGATATTACGATAACAGTCTACGTTAACATGGCCCGCCCCTCCAAATTACTGTATGAACGTGTGCGTTTATATCCGTACCAAAGAATGCTTATGTTGTTGTTACATTTTTGTTCAGTAATACAACTCAAAAAATTTCAAAGACCGTGTCAGGCTACGCGCAGTTTAGGATTCCTTAGTTGCCCGTCACAATATGCAGACTTAAAGCGGGGGCTTTAAGTAATTTTCAATGGAATTTGTACGAAATTGTTGCTCCAAGTACATTTTACAAGTTGATTGATTGTTACTCGTTAACCTGTAAAGCCTACTTACAAATTACTTTCCTTTTAACTTCATTACATTAGGACCTTACATATGAAATTAGTGTTTTGTCGTACTGACCACCTTGATCTGAAATATCTCCTCTTTGGTTAAGAATTCGAAATTCAAATTAATAAATTCATTTAGCTGGTACATTTCAGTTTTGAAAACAGTCATTCATTTGTTTTTTCCTCATTATTTTTTTCTTTAGCGTCGCTTATTACCGCACAATGGAAAACATGAAATAGCGGTATATTTACCAGTACGAGTTCTACCGTGGCACCAGTTCTGCAGAAACAGCTCGGACGGTTAATGATGTGTACGGCGCTCGTGTCGCAAAAGAAAGCACGGTACGTTTTTGGTTTCAACGTTTTAGTTCTGGAAATTTCGACCTTCAGAACCAACCCCGTGGACGGCCGGAGACCAAAGTGGAAAATGAAGAATTAAAGGCTATTGTGGAAGCGGATCCATCACAAAGCACTTCAGAGATAGCTGCAGGCTTCGGGGTAAGTGATAAAACTGTATTAATCCACTTGAAGCAAATCGGGAAAGTAAAAAAAATTGAACGATGGGTACCTCATGAATTGAGTGAATCGAACTTGCAAACACGCGTCGACTGCTGTGTTACTTTGCTCAACCGACACAATAATGAAGAGATTTTAAGTCGAATCATTACTTGTGTTGAAAAGTGGATACTGTACGATAATCGGAAGCGCTCGTCACAATGGCTGAACCCTGGAGACCCAGGAATCCTGCCCTAAACGAAAATTAACTGAGAAAAAGTTACTTGTGAGTGTTTGGTGTACTAGCGCCGGTGTCGTTCACTACAGCTTTCTAAAATCTGGCCAAACGATTACGGCAGATATCTATTGTCAGCAACTGCTAAACAACCGAGATTAGGCAATCGCTCTAGGCCACTGCTGCTTCACGACAACGCAAGACCACACACTGCACAACAAACAACCACTAAGTTAGATGAGCTACAATTGGAATTTTTGCGACATCCACCGTACTCCCCGTACCTTGCTCCAACATTTTACCATTTTTTCCGGAATTTGGACAACTTCTTACAAGGAAAAAAATTCTACTCCGATGCGGCAGTCCCAATCGCCATCAAAGAATTTATTGGTTCTCGCCCCCCATGGTTTTTTTAGTAAAGGGATCATTGAACTACCTATGAGATGGCAAAAGTGCATAGATAACAACGGTGCATACTTTGATTAATTAAATATATTTTACAAAAAAAATTGACTTTATATTCCTCTCGTACAAAACGCCAATTTCATATGTAATGACCTAATATATACTACTATCATGAATTTTTTCACATACCCAAAAACAACCATTTGTTTAGTGAGGAGGGGTAAACAAGGTAAACAAAAATTAGCACTTTAAAGTTTAATATTTTTCAGATGGATCCTGATCCCTGAATCGACATTCCCACTTTACTTGTAGGATACCCCAAAGAATTTTTTTTTCCAGATTTTATTTTACCACTTTGTCGGCGTTATTAATATATATACATATACGGAATTACAAATTTCCAATACTAGGAATCTCTGAGGTAAGCCGCGGACAGACAGACGGACATAGTGAAACTATAAGGGTTCCTTGTTGACTTCGGAGCCTTAAAAACGCCAGCGACGACCGAGAGATAAATAATCCATAGCCAGTCGCCGAAATCATACCGGCCTGCAGGCCTCGGCAGAGCTGGATACACTGGCTGATCCTCAAACGCGACAAACCGTAAGAGAGTCACTAGTGCCTGGTTTCTAAGGTACTTTTAACTTTAGTTTAATTGTTCTATAGCGCTGTCGGTTCAATTACTTACTGCGTTTCTGAACACACCGTCATGCGATAAACGTCAGATAAACTTTGATTTATAACAATGAACCAAAATGGTCGGTTTATCTATTCGATAAGTGTTGTTTGACGTTTCTTCTATCAAAACAAATCTAAAAAATAACTATTTTAGATACACATTGTCGATATTTAAACAAATTTGTATTTCATTACCCATTACATATATTTTCCAGGTAGTTACTTAAGAAGCATTTTCAGTAAAAAAACATTACGCTATCTATTGTTTCTTTTTTTACAATTTACAAAGTAATGGAATATGCACAGAGATTATATTAGAAACACTAGTGAATATAAAACTTAACTGAAAAACAAAAATAATAGCTACTTAGGTACCAAATACTAAACACGTAAACAAAAACAGCTTTTTAATGTTTGATATTTTGACAAATATGTGGCTTATACAGGCGTTGATAACTAATGAATTATTATAATATGTTCTACAACTAAAACAATTTTGAAGAACTTGTAAAAAGACCCATCTAGTGACAATATAAGGAACTGGTTATTGATTTGATAGTTATTGAATAGCTCGTTGCTAATACAACCGTTGATAAATATTAAATTATATGTTTTATAACTAAAACAATTTTAGGCCACTTATTTAGCTTCGATTTTTTTTCATTAATAATAATATTAGTGTATCAATGCCAAATTACAATAATAAAATAAATTTTAGGTTCGATCTTGTGAAGAGACCCATCTAGTGACAATATAAGTGACTGGTTATTGATTTAATAGTAATTGAACGGCTCGTTGCGTGTTCAGAAATACAGTGACAGTTAACCGAAGTTTATCTTATGCATAACTTTATCGAATCAATAACTATAAGTGAGCGTTTTACTGAGATGTTCAGAAACCAGGCATTCGATAGGTTTATCATAATGTGCATGTTAGTTACGAGCCATTCGGATACAGATACCTAATACCCAGCTTGATTACTAGATATACACTGGTGTATGGTGGTCGCGATCCAGTCAGACTAATTGTCATGTCATTGTCACTCAGAAATTAGGAAGATATAAACGTGCTAATAAGTTAGCAGTAAAACAAATACTACAAAATTATTATAACTATATTCATCATCATGATTATCGCTTATTCTGAATTCTTAACAAAGTCACGCGTTAAAAACCAGACTTATCGAATAATTATAAGATCAGCAAGCTGAAGTGATATAATCCAGTCATATTTGTCGAAGGACCGATTACCCTTGGGGTAAAAGAGTTCTCCTTGTTTGAAAACTGCGTTTTTTTTTTATATTGAAGGTGTGATCCAACTGATCCAATAGTGCTCTGAGAAAGGCTACTGATGATAATGATCGCTACGTTAAAGCAGTTAGTATTATCACATCCGTCATCGTCAAGAATTTCGCGCCCGGAAAAGTTTTCTTAGACAGAAATATTGAGAATCATCTACATTAATATTAGTAAGAATAACTCATTTTTAATTAATTCAATACTGAGCAAAGGCCTCTTACCGGTTGAAGGCACGGGCAAAATCTTTAAACACTATGCCAGTCCATGACGTGTTGACAATTTCAAACGCTGAGGAATCATAGTTATATATTTTCTTCAATACACAATACTCATTATACAATATGGTCGTAGTATAGAACATTTCTCAAGTGTACATATTTTCATAAGATATCACTTGAATTAAAATATTTAATTTTACAAATTTAAATTATTTATCCCAATAATTCTACATTGAACCTGAACTTTCGGTGGAGGAAACCATCGTGATTGAATCCTAGTTTGGTGGTAAAGCATTTTCTAATACCCATCTGACTAGCAATCACCCTCAGTTCAAAATCCGTCGCCATGCAATTATTGTTGTGTTCAACTTCACTTGGAAGCCAATTACATCTCTAGGTTTAACGTGTATCTTCGACAATATACTCACTTAATTTTAAGTAAGACTAAACAAACGCTATGTTGTAAAAAAAAGGCTCGAACTTGCGCACATCGGATAAAAATTCCACCGGTTTTTACAATTCAACAAGCATGACAATATTTGTCAGAAATGTCCCCGAAATGTCGATGTGCATTTTCAATTTGATAAGTAAGTATTTCCAAGTAAGCTTCGAGAAGTTCTTTATAACCAATTGAATAAAAAATGATACAATATATTTGCGAATAAAGGAACTATATATATTACTCTCACGAATTTGTAAATCTCATGCATAATATAATAGTGAAAATCTTAAAAACTCCCATATTGTATGTTTAAAACCTGTAACTGGCACTTAAGACGCAGCCTCCAATCTTAGTAACAACCGTTAGGGTAAGTGCTCGTGTTACGGACCGGGCACTAATAACGGACGTAAATATCGTCAACGGGCTTAATATTAAAACGACATACAATGCTTGAACGTTATCGCGTCAGCTTTAAGGCTGGTTCACAATGACACGGTATCATCCAACACAGATTTATATTTTTTTTCTATCCCTTCCCTTTCTTGGTATTACCATAAGTTCTAGTGTAAGAAGTCATAGTTTTCTCCATCATTTTATCTGTACTAAAAAGATGTGGCTTTGTTGTCTAGCTAGCCCTTTTGACATTTTTTCGGAAGGAAATACGGTTCTGTAAAATCTATAGGCAGATTTGTTTCCTCAAATTTTTATATAATTCAATACTACTAATAATAATCATTTTGTAGTTTTTTTTTTGTAACCAAAAATATTTATTAAAAAATCGAAATTACTTTCACGCCTAAAGAGATTCACTTTAAATAAAGGGCGTGTAATCTTTACGCGCGTTAAAACAATTTGATATAATCATCATGTGTCTTCGACTACAGAACCACGCGGACTGGTCTACGGAGTCACATCTACATGGTACCGCCCATCACGGCACGAACAAAGCAATTCGCAAATTCTTACCTTTGCCATAGCCTGCAGATGTGGAATAGTCTCCCAGCCAACGTATTCCTTCTTTCCATGATATTGGGTCCTACAAACAAGACGTGAATTGAATGACAGTAAATTATATAATACAAGTGGAAAACCGAGCCTTGCTCGGTATTTCTTTTTTGTAATTTGTATTTTTTAGAAATTATATTTAAATGCGAATTACATACTGATGAAATATGAATAATATTTTTCGATCTTACCGACAGAATAATAAAAAAATATGAACTGGTTAGTTGATTATTGAAAACACGAATAAAACGACATTTTCTGAAAATGAAGCCTAGCTAGATCGATTTATTGCCCCCGAAACATCCTGTATACTAAATGTCGTGAAAAAAAAAATATATATATAATCTTTAAACAAGCAATTCTTGTATATATGCATATATAATCTGAATCTTGGAAACGGCTCCAACGATTTTCACGAAAGTTAGTATACAGGGTATATATATATATATATATATATATATAATAAAGTATAAAGATATAAATACCTCTACATTCTAACAAGACATTTATTTTTAGTATAATCATAATGTCTGTTACAAGGTTAAAGTAGTTTACTTCAAACGCGTGTAAAAATTACTTATTACACTACGCACAATTTGTTTAAAAATAGATCCTATGAATTGGATTCATCGATAAAATAATGGTTATATCTATTATTTTCCTTTTTATTATTATTATCCGCTCTGTTCGTATATTGTGACGCTATCGACGTGAATCCGAGAACAGTGGATTGGTATAACGTACCTACATTCATCTTGATTAAGTTTGTGTTTCCTCACAATATTATTAACCTTCACCTGCAAACTATAATTAATTCCCTATTTATATAAAACACATAAAAGTATAAAACCCCTATATAAAATTACAAGAGGTCGAAAAATATATAAAATTAAAAAAATATTAACTAAAACAAAAACACAATAATGTAAGCCTAACCTAAAGTCTTAGGCGAAGCGAAGACTCTCACAAGATAGTGCTCGGGGGTCATCGCAAACAAATGAGGGGTGTAAATCCACCCCAAGCCTTCCCCACTCGAGCAGGTACCCCCACAGGTAGCACTTGCTCAACCCTTTCTTGGCTAACATATGGGTATACTTCTTGGATTTAGTCAATACTGGATGAGTAATTACAAATTTATAAGTCAAATTCATAATATTTTAAATAAGCAGTCAATATTATATGAAATTAATAAATACTTAAAAGTGATAACGGAGCGAGAGAATACTTAGTACTTTTGTTAAATACGATAGTTAAATATCTACGTCCCACCAAAAACTACACATTAGGGCACAATAATGAGATACGAATTACGAGCAGATATATTCTAGGCTCTAGCTGCATTAAGAGTAGAATACAAAAGCAAAGTGAGCAATTATAATATTTTGTATAATTTTTTAGGTTATGCACCGTACTATAAGAAAAAGTTAAGGCTTCAAGGCAATAACTTTTTCAGGCTACTTATTTAAAAAAATACATCGTTTGTTGATTGTAAGAAAACTTTTAGTATTTTTGTTAACTGTAATAAGGATAGAGACATATCAATAAATATAAAAGGTACATCCAGGTTAATAGAATCCAAGGCGCACTTATATCGTGTGGGTGTACGCGGTTAAGACAGTTGAAGTGTTTCGGACGTCCTGGTGGATTTATAGGCGGACTCTATTGGTTCTGTTTTGTGAGGGTACACAGCACTCGGTTGTAAGCGATTGTAAATTAAGCTGCTTGTCTCACGAACGAACCGGATCCCGAATGTTTCACACACTGTTAGTACTGACTCGCAAAGGTGGGAATGAAGCAATGACTTCGCTTAAATTACATCGATTTGTCGTTCAGTTTTTTTTTTTTTTGTTCAAATTCCAGCATATAATATACTGGCTGTGCGTTACGCTACGTTACGTTTATTACGCAGTAATTTCTTGTCTTTGTCCGGTAGACATTCTCCCCTTTTCGATAGTTAATGACTCGATCACAGCGCCACCTGTCGGTCCATAGCATAGCTATGCACCATCGTCTCGATAAAGCAAATTATGTACGTTTTACGTACGTAAATTATGTATTAGGTATGTGGATAACACTCAAGATATCAATCGGTCAATCGTTCAGAAGTTACACGATCATGAACAGACAAATACGAGATTTTTATATATGCCTAAGATACTTATTATATAAGATTATCAACAATTCTTACAGCATATTAATCGACGACTGACATATATATACTGCTCGTGTTTAAAAACCAGTTAAAAAAAGTGTTTTTTTTTTAGTTTCTAAATATTTATTGACTATTCTTATAGTCAGTCAATTGAGCATTGCCATAATTTTCCAGTCTACAAAATTTCACAAAAATGGTCAAGCCTTTTTGAGTTAAATCCCGACATACAAACAGAAACATTAAAAAAACATTTTTAACTGATATTGTTATTTGTGGTCTTTTTATTAGACATTTATCATAAAGTAAAAAATAAATAAATTACAGCTTCTTATGATGATTTCAGTATACTAACAAGAAAGTGGCTCCCTTGTTAGAACTTTCTAGAAAGTTTTTGTGGCACCTCAGAATTCACGGTCCATCATATTATTTCCAATCCAAGTCACTTGTGCGCAATAACCAAGCTTTAGTATGCATAACGCCACCTGAATTACACAATGTAGGGTCAAACAACACAAATTAATAAATTAAAAAAAACCACAACATGTCAGTTGGAGATCCCGCCAAAAACTTTATGATAATCTTGTTTGATTTCGTTACGAATTGCCATAAACAATAATCACTTAAGCAATAAATATTAAAAATATGACTTATTAAACAGAATCTGAAATATAAAGTACACATGGCTCGCGCGTATTAATTACCCACATAACATTTACGTAAATACTTTTGAGACAGCGATAGTATAACCCGACCAAATTGAGAAATCTACATTTTCATAGGAGCTCGTGTATTCACTTAATCTTTTCATAATATAGTGTTTTGTAAAAATATAACTTACCTTGCAGTTTCCGCATACGCTGCATTTACTGAAAGAGATTATAAGAAATTGCACTTCTATGGCGTAACAATATGAAGCGATGATGGCTCAGTGGTAGTGTGTACGACTTCGCGTCGATTGATGTAAGTTCGAATCCCTGCAATGAGCCTGAGCTTTCGGTGAAGGAAAACATCGTGAGGAAACCATAGCATGGTGGTAGGGTTTTTTGTAATGGCTGCCTGGCTAGCTAACACCCTTAAGTTGAAAATCTGTCGTCAAGCACCCATAGGTGTGTTCCGGCAGCTGCACTTGAAAGCCAGTCTTCCATTAGGTTTAGCGTGCTATCATCTTGGGCTACAACGTCACTTAACATCAGGTGAGATTGTGGCCACTACGCCAAACCTATAACGATACAAAAAAGACAAAAATAACTCCAACAATTTTATGCCACTTGCCAACAACACGATGAAGTTAACCCATCAGTGATAACAAAGTAAATTCATATTACTGGATTTATATAATTTAATTAAAATGTTTATTTATACACCGTTAAATTATTTTTAACAATTAAATATACATTAAATGTCATTAAAATGTATTAATATTAACATTGATGGCTAACTTCATCATGTAACACTTACGTCACGTGATGCGCGCGCAGCTTTTAATTTTACCCTCTACTAAACACGCCTAAAGAAGTTATATGACTTTAAAAAAAATATTTAAAAAAATATTTTTCATGTATTATTATAAAATGTTGTATCTAAACATTTTGTATGTTTCTTCCATACTGCAGTAGTAGTCCATAGATCGTAAAATAATGTTACGAATATCAAAGCCAAGACGTTTAGAATACAATACGTGTTAACTCAATGTTAACAACGGAAAGTTTATTATTATTATTGGTATTGTTTTGAACGAATGACATTCCCATCAATCACTATTATTAAAACATCTCCATATAATTTCCTCGAAACTCCCAGTAGACTTTGAGGAAAATAATAGTAGAAACAATTCTACCGGTAATTGGGGAAGATATCTCGTGGGAGCGGATGTCGCTTGACGTATGACTACATCGTCTGAATTGATATATTTAGGATTCCTTAACATCTTATACGATTTTTATTATAAATGAAATTTAAGATTTTTAAACTGTTGTGGCTGAAAAATTTGCCTGCGTCAATGGTTTACTTCCAAAGTAATAATACGAATCAAAGTACTATTTTACATTTCATTTTTATGTTATTAGCAAATTTGTTTTTAACGCCACATGGTCATTTAAAGAAAATATTTTTTTTTTAATCCTGAGGAGTATTTGATTCCATTTGCGTTTTGTACGATTGTAATAAAACAAATTAGCTAACTTACTAATTTGTAAATACGAAATTGACGGTTACTGTGTACGTATCAGTTATAATAATGTAAAGGTTATTATTATGTAGCGACAAACATACAACTTGCACAGTTGATATGTATGCTACAATAATAAACAATGAGTATCGGTTACCTCAAGAGCTCGGCCGCTAATATTCACACAAGAGCATTGCATTACAGTGGATTGTTAATTTTTACTGTTTTATTACTTATGTTCGTTCTCAATCACTGTTCGGCTCTAGCTATATATTTTATTGCGCCCAGATTTTTTGTGACTCTTTGTTGTTGTTAACACGCCAAGCCTAGACGGTGTCTAGCTCTCAAGAGCAATTGCCGATACACACATATAGGTGCCCAGTGAACACATGACCTATATTTGACATCAAGCGCACATTATATGGGTAAAATTTATATTTTCACACATATGATGTGAATGTTATATAAAACTAAAGTAACGTGTCCACTTGATGATTGGTTATAAATTTTCAAGTAGAAGTACTAGCTAGCCAGCTGACAACTATAAAAAGTCCTACCACCATGGTATGACTTCATCTTGCCTCCACCAAAAACTCGGGATAGTGAAGGATTTAGACCATCGCTTCTAATTCAACAAAGAAAGTTATAATATTGTATACATATCTTTGTATGTATAATAGAAATAAATATTGTTTGTCTGTATCATAAATAAGGCTGGAGACAGACGGAGGGACACGCGTCACCTTTTGATACATTTCCGCTGTCGTTATTAATGACAAGTCATCGGTGCCATCCCGACGGGCTGCTGATGCTAGGGCTGGAACTAAATGGAAAATAACAATGTTTTGAAAATGGTTTGTAAATCTTTAATTTTTATACATAGAAATAAAGTTTTACAGAAGAGTTTATATTAATCTTAGAGTTTCCCTTTTTGTATGATGCGTCAGCGAGACGATAATGTGAATAGATTGCGGTGGTTGCGAGTGGCACACTATCAGGAATATTCTGACCGCAAACACAGACTTGGAACATAGCTAAAATCTATTAATTTTATATTTTTTGTATAAAACTTAAGAACATTCTCAGATTGACAGACATTTTTAATTGCTATGACAACTTAACAAGTGATCGCTGTAACAAAAGAGAATTTATTCTAGCATTAAGCTTACCGCTCGCCATGTTATGTGCCCTTGTTGTTTTATAAATAATAAATATATTATTATTGTTTTATTAAACACACCTTGCTTTAATTTTTTTATTCACTCCCTAAATAGAAATATAAAATCACTCAATCAATGTGCTTTAATTTCATATAATTTTCAAAGAATAGGTACAATTATTTATTTACATTTCTAAGCAATTATTTTCTAATAGATTTTTTTTTATGTGCCTCCTTATTCATTACCCGAATGCAATAAAATACATAACGTTAATAATATAGTAGGTATAGATGTCTAATATAAATAAAATCGACAACCTGAAAGAGAAATACAAATTGAAACAGAATGAATCCAAATAAGTTAAACTAAAAAAATGAACTTCTTTGTTTCTTTTATTTAATGGCAAATGGTAAATTCTGCCAACATCAAGTGAATAGAATATTTTTCTTATTATTCTTGTAATCTTCAAACATAACTCTAAGAAGATGGTGGCTCAATTATTAAAACTGCCCAGGGAGTTTTTGTGATAACTTAAATTACAACATGCATTTTTATTACTAGTATAGTTGTTATTTATAATCCCCTTCACTTGTGCACATTAATAAACAGTTTCACTTATAATTCCGCCAAAATGACATAATAAAAATCACCACATGAAACAATCAAGATCTCGCAAAAACTTCCTTGACCTACTTAAAACTGTCGTTCGACAGCCCTAAAATATTTCATACATCGCGACCTGCCCAGCATAATAATAGATCGGGCCGCGGGTGGCACATCGCCACCCCTTAATATCATGTGAGAGGCGCTCTGGTAAATTTATCAATAGCATTATATCGCTCAGCTCGTCTGCCGCGCGGTGTGTGTTGCGCCTTATATTTTATTCAGCTTGCGATCTTTTGACATTGATCTTTGTTGGTTTATGCGGAAATTGAGATATGAAGGAATTACAGGCAATTCTAATAGAACAAGAGCTGGCAACATTTTCTTTCAATTTATTACACCCATCAAAGATATTGTGGCGTTGACACAAGGATCTCACTTTTTTCGAAATAACTACTATCCGGTAGTTGTTCCCATGTCCTATTGATATTTTTTCTCTTGAATTTCGCCGTTCATGCATTATTTGATACCCCGTACGTAAAAAAATGATTTAATAAATATATTATAATTTTTGAAGCAAAATATTTTTTTATTCTTTAAAGCTAATTTTGCGATTAGATATACCTATCTAGCTGTGCTCGCGGCTTCACTCGCATGGACTACAGAATGCTCTCAGTCGTTCGCACGCGCAAATTGCGCTGTCCCAAAAATGCTTTTTGTGGGTGATTCTTAGAAGCTGAACATATTCTATAGCCGACTTTTATGCAGGTAATTTTAAGATCTAGAATTATGTACAACAATAATATGATAGAATATCTTCTATTGTTTACTCAGCCCCAAAAGCGTATTTTTTCCGAATCATTATCGTCACTACTTATTTTGTATATACTTTATGTAACAAAATATATACTATAACCTGGTCAGATAACATAGCTATGAATTTAGGAAAAACCAGATAAAACGGATTATTGGTTTTTGCGTGAAAACAACGGACAGAGAGACGTTGAGTTTTATAATATATAAGAAGAAGATACGAAGAATATAGATATAGATTGAAGATGATATGCCACCCATCGAAATATCTATATCAATATCAATGAATCGACTCCTCCAGCAAGTTGCTATAATTTGCATACTGAATAACAACCATCATACCATACCACCAAAATTAGATGATGATTTTAATCTCATGTTATTACTTGCAAATATGTATTCACTGTCGTACACAAGTAAATCACTAACTTACTTGTAAGCAGTAAACCAGTTATAAGATAAAAATTTCCTCATTATGAGATCTCTAAGTAAAAATAAAGTGTAACTTGGTTTTTGGACTCTTAATGTAGTTCGATTTTTTAAGGTATGTAGTAGCAAACAAGTTTTTTTTTATACTACAAAATTGGCAAACAGGCATACCTCCCGCCTGATTGTAAGCGGCTATCGTAGCCTATGATCGCGTGCAATACCATAGATATCACAAGCGCGTTGCCGACATTGAACCCCCCTACCTCAAGGAGCTCTGGAAACCCTACACACCGCAGAAACACAACACTAGGTCATTTGACTGCGATCTTCTGTAGGGTGGAGGTATTCCACCAGTCGGGCTGCCCCAAATAGAGAGAAATCTTCAAAGAAATTACTCTGTGCCCTACCTCTCTTAAAGTTCACCTGATTTTAAATGATCACTATAGCCTATAATTATTTATAAAGAACATTAGAAAGACTGGAGTCGAGAGTTTTGTCATAATAGGTAACTCCTGAGGGCTGAGTTGGAAAGGCTCGTATACCAGTGCATGTTGTTATATTGTAAACAACCTTAATTACAAAATTCGATACGTATATAGAAACTGGATACGCACCGAGTGATCTCGAAACGCGACGCGAATAAACGAAACACTATGATGGACAGGCTGTACAACCCTATTCCCCGTTATCACCATTTCCTCCTTCGGTACTCAACAAAATGCACCGCGTGCTGGCGATTTTGGTTTGAATTGTATAATTTCACCTAGCTTACACGTCTAAAATAATAACTAAACAACTAACATCAATAAACAACAAACATAACAACTAACGTATAAAATAATAAATAAAACTTAAAAAAGTGAACACATAGATTATATGTAAAAAAAACATCAGGTGAAGAGCTCAAGAAGTGATTGTTCCCGCATCCACACTCGCAGTATTTCACTTTGATTCGAAATGGTATCACGTAATTTCATCTCCCCGAAGCGGCCGTGCTTTCTTATAAATAAAGCAGCGAATTTTTGAGCGATAAATAACGCTTACCCAACACTCGTACGTGTATCCAGTTGGATAATTTAATATTTTGGATGCTTTAAACGTATAAGAATTGCTGTTGGCAGTGAATGAGTGTTACAAATCGTCGATTCGATGTAATTTTATGATAGTTATTCGCTGCTATCATATAACGGCGCTAACATTCTGTTAGTTAATTATATTTACAATATGATTCATGCGTGTACACGATGTAAGTACTTAAATTGTCATTATTTTTCATTTAGCAATGCAGGAGAGTTTGCCATTTGGCAACGTTTTATTTCCATAGAGACGGAGGTCCGTTCTTACGGCATGGAGCCCTTGAACCAAGCAGCCGTTCGAGCGATACAGTGACACCTCATTCATTGACTAGGTACGTACACACAGAAGTCAACATAACTGCATCATAGACATGCACACCACTCAGGTACATAGGTTCTGTAAGGTAAACTTTTTCTTTTTTGGCTAGTTAGTTTAGGCCAAAATTAACAAGTTATTAAATACCTATACATATATATATATATATATACTATAATTAGCCAGTTTGCGACTTATTTGAAACTACGACAACAGCCCAAGCCGAGGTTTGGCCACTTTGGCACTCTTGAGAGCTTGTTGTCACGCTTTCTAAGTGCCTTAATTGCTCGCCCTTTATTACTTAAAACGACAATATTGGTCAAAATAACGCAAGTTAATAATAAAAAATTAATATGTACAATAAGAACAATCAGGATAGTTGACGAATTGATTTCCCGCCAAAAACATTTTGTGGCTTAGCAAGGATTATACAATAAACATTAATTTATCAAAAATTCGATAAAAATACTATACATTTATTTTGTACTCAGATTATATTGCAATTAATATAATTACTGAATTTTTACGTAATAGTATATTCTTGTACTATTTTTTTAAAGATTGCATAATAATATTACAATATCTAATGTTTCAAAACGTAAGAGTATCGTTATTATTAATTAGCACTAACAAAACGCCAAGTTTTCGCGGCTAGGACAAACAACTGTCAATGTCAAATGATAAAATCGTTTGTGTTTTTCCAATACAAGTTTCCATAAAAGTTGTTACTAGATGGATTCGCGTTTTTACGAAATGAACTTGGCCTATCACAAAATATTTAAAGATTTAAAGGACAGTTTATGCGAAAATCCAAATGGAAAGTTGCGCAATTTGCTCGAAATTAGAGACGATGTTTTGTATGTTTGGAATTCGACTGAGAACTGTTTGCTGAGTTTGAACCTGAAGCAGCTTGAAGAAAATGGCCAAAATACTCCTTACCAGGTGATTTTTTATCTTTTGAAATTCTTTGATACTCGATTTTTAACTAGTTTGTAAATACCGACATGAGTATGCCAATTGACAGATGAGGTTATGTTTTCTTGTTGTGACATGTTTACAACTTTGAGTTTTTTTTGAAAATGAAAGTTGTTTTTCAAATTCATAATAGCACCAAAATTAAATACTCTACCTGTAAAGTAATTAATACATTCTCTCGTAAACCGGTAATATTATTGAAATTTATCAAGGAATAAAGTTATTAAAAACACACTGAAGCATGATTACCTACCTTATAAAACAAAAAACATTGAAATTCCGTCTTTGAATACTGTTACCATGCAAACTTTTAACGAAACAAAAATAAACTATTGTATATCACGTTAATTTATAATTTTCTTTTTGCCTCCAAATCATTACAAATCAATTTGATTTATTGCATTATAACTGTGCCTAACGGTTTCACCCACGTATAATTTAAAATAAATTGCTGATTGAGGATTTATAATACAAGAGATTTATAGACAATATTTTTATTGGGCCGCCAGGGTTAATTGTCACAACTCACATGGCATGTTTGCTTCACTACACCTATAGACAGACCAGAGTCGAGTGTTGAATTATTTTAATTTTACATTATCTCCCAAACTTTTATCAAAAGATTATCTACATAAAATTGTCTTGATGATGAAGTAACTTTTGTTTCTAAGGATTAATATGCCATGCCTAATAATAATGCAATATAATCACAAATCAATTTTCATTAAAAAAACCACAAAATGCCTTATTGTGGCTTATGTATAAGAGATAGACATATGGTATTCCAGACATTGTTTTAGATGTACTAAGGAGCAATATTTTATAAAACATTTTATTTAAATATCACTAAGCATTACTTCAGCGCATGCAGATAAAGCAGTTCGGGTGTGATGTTACTTCCATCTTACTTAACAAAAATAAATATTTAAGGCTATCTGAGTGGTGTAGCCTAATGCTAGATAGTCTATACTATTCCATGTGAATCTGGCTATCATATACAAAAATAATTTTTCGTATCTGACTTGTAGTTTCCAGTGATTAGTGTGTTTAAACAAATAAAAAAACTCTTCCACTTTATTATATTAGTATAGATATGAACAAAACTGTTTTATCCTTATACAATGAGCCAACGAGACTAACCTGAAATTTCTAGAAAAAGTTTAATTTTATGAAAATAATAAGTATGCTATTGTTTTTTTGTGAGTAAATGTAAAAACAATGTTTAAAAATGCCTAATATATAGTTCTAAATTGATTAATAAATGTGTGGTAGAAGAGAAATTGCACAGTTGTGGCTTTGTTAAGACTTAGTATTTTCTGCTGAAAAATAGATTATACATATTGTTATGTTTCAAGAAAGTTCTTATTAGAACTTTGTATTGATATCATAACATACTTTTTTATTTGTTTATTGTATTTTAATGTAGATAATGAATACATTGCTATACAATTTACTTGAAAAAGTATTTAAATACTGGATTTATCTTTCCAATAATAATCTATTATAGAGTATACATTTAACTGAAACTAGCTAAGAAAATTATTATTTTATACATTACACATATAATTTAAAATTCATGATAAGATTATACTCATATAAATTAATATTGTTTCTTTTCCAGGTAAATTATAAAATTAAAAAGAGATGCGTTGATATTCATGGTTGGATATAACCTGCCTTAAACCTTCGAGGTATATATAAAGTAATAATTTGTCAATAAATACTTACATAGTATACATAGCCCCACAAATCTGGAAATGTGTAACCAACTTATATTTTATATTACTGTCCTGGGACTAACTGATTTATGTACATGATGTAGAGGTACCATTTTTAAAAGATAATTGATTTAATTAAGGTGGTTCGGAGAAAAAGAGACATTCACATTCATACTTTTTTAGTGTAGAGAGTTAGTCCAATATGGTGTTAAATACCTTGGCACACCAAGGACTTTTCCCAAAGGTCTTTAATAAGATCGGGCGACTGGAAGAACTAAGCTGGTATGATTAAAGTAAGTTAGGTCAGCCTTAATCACACAAAATATGTGCACAAAGATGTTGGTTAATGTAAATTAAGCCCATGTAAACCTGATACCTGATTATGTTAGTTAGTACAAGATGCTGCTCGAATAATCTTGTTAGATTTTGAATGATCTATTTACATAATAATTGATTAATTTATGACTCAAAAAGCAACAATGTGGTTGATAACCCATCACAAGGTAGCTATTAGCTGTATTAGTAGCACATTAAATTATATTTTTTACATAATTACAAATTGTAAACAGATTTCTTTCTAATGTATGCTTCCGTGATTGCACTAATGACAAAAAAAACGAATTTCAACAATTTTGTGCTTTGTTTTAATTTTTTTGTCAAAGAGTTTTAAAACATGTTACCAATTTAGGTCAATTGATGGTCATACTTCATTCAATTAATAACTAAATTTTCAATATTGTGAAATCTAGACACATGACTGTGTGTCATCCAAGTTCGGGCGACACAAAGACCAGTGTATATATTTACATGAACCATTTCCACTGACTCACTCACACAACAAAAACCTAGACTATTTCTATGTGACTTATAAATTTGGCATTAAGGTAGATCATTAAGCATATACAAAATTTAAATGAAAAAAACTTAACTACAATTATTGATTTTAATCGAAATTATACTCATAGAGCATCAACTACAACGGTATTTACACCCGCTCACCAATAGATGGCGTGGTGCAGCTTTTAAAAAAGTAAAGATATTACAACAAAAACATGAATGTGAAAAAGGGGAAAGTTCGGTAAAATGTTCGGGGTAGTCATCAGAGCTAAGATGTAACGGGTGCCAAGTTCCTAGGAATGTATGTTCATCAATTCATTTACTAAACAATTTCGTACTTTGACGTGGGATCGAATGAGCATTCCACCGTATCGCCTCGGCAGCCGGCCCGACTATATGCAGTGCCCCGGCTACAACTTTAACTATAACTGTCTATCAGACGGCGAACTTGTGCCCTGGAAAGATGGGCCCCCCGACCTGTCTCTCCTGGTTCGGCTAAGGCGGAGAAAGAAAGCGAATGAATCGCCCCCACCTACCAACCGTTTGTCTATGCCGAAGAGGGCCGCTCAGAGGACCCTTTTCGCGAAAACTTTCTGCGGTCTCCTATTGCGACATCACGACCATAGCCAAACACGACTCTTCACTGTTGAGTATCACTTTCACTACAAACGGCAGTGACAGGTCCCTTCCTATCACCATGGTCAGATCATGGCGCTGCCTTTCCCACGCAGCACACTACTAGTGAGTGTGCTGCACAGTGTCCTCGGCCACACTGCAATCGTGACACGGTTGTGAGCTCTCTACAGGCGATCCGGTGCAGGTACCATCCGAAGCAACCATGCCTGGACATCACCTGCACCACAATCTGAGAACCGTCTATGGTGTAACAACCATACACTTCAGTTCGCCTGCCGGCCCCATCCATTCAACCTCTGTGGAAGTCTCAGGCTCCCCTATATCCTTTCTTGCCACTGTACACTGATATACTACGGCGAGCAACTCCGACTCCAGCTCCGAGGGCGGGTTGCCGTCGAGAACCATGGCCACCCCTGAGGACATCGATCTTTATACGAGAATCACCCTTAGCGCTACTTCTTATAATTTCAATCGTTTAATACAGCAGTCAACAAACTTTATACCCATAATAGTTCTAGCCACAAGAAAAATGTTGATTTCATTAATTTCGAAGATTCACGAATTTTGGTTTCTACTTTTAGATTTGATTTCTAATATGAGTCTGATCAAGAAATGGCGATCTTGAAGAGCCGCAATGATCTCCTGAAAGAGTCGCTTACGACTTGTAAACCGCGGTTTGCCTACCCCTGGTCTGAAGAAATAATAGAAAACCATAGATATTTAACTATTGTTCGCGTACGGACTACTAAATCTAGAGATATATAAAGCTATCACATTTATATAGAACTCTGATAAAATTAAACCAAGATACGTGTCCAAACATTTCAATCAAGAGACAAAGTAAAAAAAAAAACATTTTACGATTATAAAATATCACTGATTTTACGACGTAGGTTAGTCGTCTGAATTTGCATAAAATATAATTAATTACAGTATGTATTATTATAGCGCTAATTCCAAAAATTTCTAAAAAATAATTATTATATTACTTATAAAAAATACTATATAATTAATGTGTTCCCATTAGTTCCGAATATCCATAATAGAGACTTCATCCATTAATTTGGTATTACATAACAATAAACAGTTAACAAACGCGAGCGTCCATTGAAAAGTGCTCTCGATTACACGGGCCTCCATTAATCTCACTTGGTGCCACCACGGAATTAATTATCCCCTGACCATACGATTTAATGGGCTTCCTAAGGGACCCTGAGGTTTCCGATTAAATCACTACATCTCATTGGCCGATTTATAGTGGCCAGTCGAGTCGAGGATTTAGAGGGTAGGCAAACCAGAGGCCGTTTATTGATGGTGGATGAAAGGTTTCCGGTTTCGTATTTTCTTAGTCTAACCACGTCTTTGACGTATTGCTTTGGCGATTATTAAATTTTAGTATAGTTAAGTTCCGTAATATTGGACATTGGCTTTTTGAATGACTAAAGAAAAAAAGAGAACTAAAGTTTTTGCAGTTATATTTCTTTAGGCACGTTTAGTAAAGGATAAAATTAAGAGTTGCGCGCGCATCATGTGACGTCATGATGAAGTTAACCATCAATGATCATAATATGAATTCATTTTACTGACTTTTTAATGTGTAAAATATATAAATACATATTTCATTTCATTAAAGTGCAGTAACACTTAAGTCACACTAAAAGTATACTTTAAGAGGGAAATAATTTGTCTATAGCGACTAGTTCTAATGAACTATTTGTAGCAAGTTCCTAGAAATCCCTTGCAGATATTGCGACTGGCGACAACCGAATCATCAAACAAACACACAAAGGTTACAATTCTTCAATCATAAAGCTTTTTATTAATAAAAAGTTTGATACCAAAAAGTCTTCATTGGAATAAAATAATAGGTACGATTTTATTTTGTACGAGTAATTACATTACATACACAGGAGTAATTTAATTGTTTCAGATTTATCTACTCTACATTAAAAAAAATGAATATATGTTTGTACGGTTGTCTGTTTTCATTTGACATGACTAAGACGCGAACGGAGATAAAGTAAAAGTTTTGCTTTAAAGAAGTTAATATAAAGTATTTGTCTGATTTATTTATTTATCAGATGATTGGCGGTATCGACTTTTTACGAGATCTTTGCCATTTGGCATCTTTAAACTTTCAGTTAAAATTCTAAACAATTAACTATTCATATATTTATTTACAAGATAAAAAAATAAAGTCAAAAGGTTACCATATTTTGCCATTCTCTTTCAATACTAATAAGAACAAGAACTGTTGTGTAGGTCGTAACTATTTTCTTCCTTGACGGTCCTTGCAAACAAATTTATAGCTTAGATTTATCCGAGGGGCGTATGAAACGGGCCGATTGTTAATCTGAACTTAGGTGTACTTTTCACCTAGTCCTTTTGGGGTCGAGACGCTCTTAAATCTGTTGGAATCTGTTCTTACGAAAAGGTTGTATGTACTAGTAAGAGTTTATTTATAATAATATTTTTGTTTTGGAAGATTATTCTGGTTTTGAAATTACAATTACAACAATAATTATGAATTGGATTTATAAAAAGTATGTAAAAGTTAATTTAGGGATTAATCCCAACTATACACATAATGGATCCGAAATAATAATTCAAAAATTTACCGAACACAACTTTGTTCCATAATCAGCCTAATCTTAATTTTCCATGATAGTAGTAAAGGCATCACACATTATTAGTCATAAATAGTTATATCCACTTCTAATTTAGGCTGCTGAAAAAAAGTTGATTAACTTTATAATTTAATGCTGGTTGGAAAGGAACTAATATTCTATCTAGGTATAAGGTAGGGCACAGAGAAATTTCTTTGGAGTTTTCTCTCTACTTGGAGCAGTCCGACTGGTGGAATACCTGCACCCTAAAGAATATCGCAGCCAAATGACCTAGTGTTGTGTTTCTATGGTCAGTAGAGTTTCCAGAGGTTCTTGGGGGGTTCAAGGTCGGCAACGCGCTAGTGATATCTATTGTATTACAAGCGTCCATAGGCTACGGTAGCCGCTTAACATCAGGCGGCATATAGTTGACTGCCACCTTCGTAGTATAAAGTAATTAAAAAATTAATAAAAGTTATTTACTTGCCTGCCTGCCTGCCTGCCTGCCTGCTTGCCTATTTATTAACCTGTGTGCTCAAGCCCGGTAAAGCTATAAAAGCCGTAAAGGCTCCAGGGCCCCTCAGGCTAACAGTGTAGTCAGTTCGAAAAAAAAAAAAAAAACCTGTGTGCTACAACATTCAAAATTATATCAAAACAAATTTTGTAGACGAATTTTAATAGAAGCTGCTCCTTGCACCCTTTGACCCACCTGCCATACATTCCTGTGCAAATATTGTCACAATTATCAGATAACATCAGCTTGTAAACACGGTAGCGAAGAGTGGCGCCCTTCGGCGAATATCTCACGGCTAGGAAAGATACCAAGGCAATTGGTTGAGTGGTCCAAATGCTTTAGATTGAACTGTTGAAAAGTTTATACAAAACTATCGTCGTTACTAGCACTTAAAAATTATCGAAGTGTTTCGGTTATTTTATCAATTAAAGAACAAAAGCTTGGCATAATGACTGCACAGTACATTATAGAAAGTACGGTGCAGTCAATAAACGGCGACCGCTGGTGACAAATAACATCGGCAGTCGGTACTACTAAAACAGGCAGGTCGAGCTATTTATGGCATGGGACCTCGCGAATCATTGAAGCATAAGTTTCAAGAATTTCGTATTTTTGCCTTCCCAACAACATCTTGAATAATTTTATGTATGTTCAAACAAATTAGATAGTTTTGATCTTGTATATATATAACAGGCACAATTTTAATATTAGAAGCAAATATAAAATGGCCATTCCATCTTTTAGATTTAGTTTAAATGTTTTAATTTAATAGTGTTAGGTTCTACAATAAACTTCCTGTGCACATTATCGATTTGCGGTAATTTATGTTCAAGAATTACGTTAAGCAAGTTTTAATGTCAAAGGCATATTATAGGGTGGATCATTACGTGAATGACGGTGATTTCTGGAAGTGATTCTCTCTGTACACCCATATAAAATGATAATATTCCATAAAAATTCTGTAAAAACAATTTATAAAAAAATGTTGATAAACCCCATCGAGTTTCTTGCCGATTCCGAACCGGTAGTAGTTGTATTGAGATTCGTGAGTGCCTTCTTAGGGCTTAAATTGAACAAAACTTATTTTTTATTGCTAATTTAAAATTAATTGCAATTTTGTATAAGATTGTTATAAATGAGAGATGTTGCAGTTAAATTGTAATTTTTACATATTGCAATGTTGTCAATGTTATATTAAAATTTAAATAATATAAAATCAATGAGACAATGTAATATATATAATAGATATAATCTTTATTCCATAGCTGGTAAACAATCTCCAACAAATTTGAAGTTTATTTTAGAGAGAAGTAGGTAAAGATGTCAAGTAAAAGCTACTATAATTCAAATCGCCTTCAGTTTATAAGTGAGACCGTCAAACGAAAGATATTTTCGTCCTTGCCTTAAGATCGTTTTATTACCAACCCGGATGGACTTGTGGGACGGATGGTGGGGAATGTAAATTTACTGCGATACCGGACGCGCGGAGGTGAGCTGCGGATTGTTTTGTTTTTGGCATTAAGGAGGACCGTGATTAACATTAGCTTAGGAAGACGACTTAAACGATGTTATTGGTTACATTCAAACCTAACGTTATTGTCTCAAGAAAACATGGAATTTGGTAATCTGATGGACTTTATTTAGGTACTTTAGTCGAAACTGCATGCTCTTTATGATGTTTTTTAACAATATAATACTTTCATAACTCAAAATTTTGCCAAACCCGGTGAAGCTGTAAAAGTCTTCGGAGGTTTCAAAGCTAACAGTATAGACAAATCGAATAAAAAAGTGTGCGATAATTTATGTATAATTTGTATCGTCTTTTAAATTCGTATGTATGTATGTAACATATGCATATTGTTTGCTAATACAAAGAAGGTAGTCTTCGCCATTTGCTTTATTGTGTTTTAGTTCTATTACAGGTTTTGATTGAACTCAAATACATTAGAAAATTCCTTATACTATTATATTTTTTTAGAAGCTGTCGATAATAATTTTAAAGGACTCAGTTTTATATAACCTGAAGTAGCTGTACTTCGTATTTTGATGTGTCTAAAATTAGTATTTAATTTATCCGAAATTTCTTTGATACTTCCGCCTGAAACAGATTAACAGTAGTTACGTCTTTCTTCAAAAATAAATCGTTTAAATTAGTATGTTTGGTTAATAGATTAAAATTTTTGGGGTCCATTAAGCTTTCTTTATCTGAAAGACAGCACACGAAAATACTTGTTTAGGATAATATAAAATATATACATTTTCTGTCTCATATATCTTAAATTTAGAAGTTTAAAATCCAATGGAGTTTACTCCATTTAGACCTGAAGGTACTGAAATAGTAAAAATTGTTGTGTTACGTTGCCATTTATCATTCGAATGAAGTTTACTTCATTTAGACTGGAAGGTACTGAAATAGTGAAAATAGTTTTATTACTTTGCCATTTATTAATCCAAAGAAGTTTACTTCATTTAGACCTGAAGTTACTGTAATAGTGACAATTGTTGTATTATATTACCATTTATCTTTATGTTTCTACTTTAATAAACCTTAAAACAAGTATTGTTCATGGACTTGAACAAATACATTTGTTCAATTAATGTAGTTCGTAAAAGAGTGAAACAAACATTTGTTCAAATGTAGTTGGTAAAAGACTGAAAATTGATGCGAGTGGAATGAAACCGAAACCAAACGCTACAGGAATTCGGGGGCTTAATTCTCCATCTGTACATTTGTTACGATCGCCTACCTTATTTATTGTTGTTGTGTAAATTGGTTGCTAGTTTGCGGATGGGAAAAGTTGCGGGGGCTGGCGCACGGATTTGTGGGTTAAAAGGTTTTACGTCTTTCGACTACGTTCGTCTATTCGTTACCTTAAGTAAAATGCGAGGAACGTTTTAAGTAACACTATTTCTCTGTGAAAGAATACGACGACAATAGCACATTCTAGAAGTTTATTTTAAAATGTAAAACTATGATGCTGTTGATAACCTATGTGCGTCTGTTAGTGATCGGTGTTACTTCTGAACGACTTGACCCAATGAGCTCATATTTGTTTTATAGAGACGATGATTCATATCTATGTTAGGGTCCGATAGCTGGCGCTGTGGTCAAGAAAGGACTTAGCGAAAAGGATGGAACGTATGCTAGTAAAACAGGCAAGTAAAATAAAATTCGGGTCAGCTAGTAATTAAATAAATGTAATAAATCAAGTTTCTACTAATTTTCGGCCGAATCTTGATCTGTTATGTCATGTTGTGCCCAAGCCCGGTAAAGCTGTAAAAGCCGTTAAGGCTCCAGGGCCCCTAAGTCTAACAGTATAGTCAGTTCGAAAAAAAAGACATGTTCTGAGTTTTATTTTAATTCATAAATTTGCATTATTTCACCCTGTATTTTTAATAATATTGATATTTTCCGTAATAAAGTTTGATAATTGTGTACAAGTGAAGTGAATTAAAATAATATAAGGCACATGAATTTTGAATTACCACAAAAAAAACTTCAAAAGTTCTAGCAAGGGTGTTAGTTTTAGTTTATTTAGTAGTAGTAGTTTTCTTTTTAATTTTGAAAATTAGGAAGAAAATATTTTAGCCACGTGACGTTGGCAGAATTGTGTATATTTAAATTCCTGTTATTCCTAACTATGTTAGATAACCTCATTGTCATTCATTAAATTTTCAATAATGGACCAACATAAATAAAACGTAAAATATAATATCGACGGTGGAAAAGCTAATTAACTAACGTCTAAAGTTTGGCAAATAGATGTTAGTCAATTAGGCTTTCCACCTTCGATTTAATAGAACGTATTCTACGTATCAACTTATGTTTCCTTAAACAAAATAATTACTATTAATATACCAGCACTCCTTGTCTTTAATGAAGCTGGTACAAATTATAAAACGTCAATATACCTGAAGAGCTCTTATTTCTTTCGCATTCAGTTATTTATTAACTGAAACATAATACAATCGTCTTAGTAGCTTAGATATCATCGTCTTCTCGAGTCACTAACTAAAATACAATATCCAAAATGTAATCAAAAGTTTCACATAGTAAAATCTATTACATATTAACTCACAAGGTTTCTTGTATCGATAGTTGCTCCTTCGAGCGGATTAAGTCCACCCCTTGAGGATGTGTCGGCCTGAGGCGATCCGGTCCGTGCTTTGTCTAAACCGATTCCAGCTCCTTCGGGATAGGTGTGGGCTTCCTTCCCAGGGTTTTAATTAATAATGTCTCGATACTGAAGTGTCTGTTGTGTTTTCGTGTGTTAAGCGAGAATTGGAAGGTAGAATTTCCTATAATTATTTGTTTGGTTTGGTTATATTTTCGCAATAATTACCGGAGTTTGAGATGGAATTAGTTACATCTATACATACTATAAATCTCTGTCTCTCTATCTGTCTGTTCGATTATGTTCTACGCGAATTCTAATATATATGTTTTTTAATCTAATTCATAGCTATGTTATCGAGTCAGGTTATAAGATGTATTCTGTAAGATAAGAAACACGAAATAAGCAATGACGATAATGTTGAATCAATTCGGAAAAAGACTCATTAGGGGGCGCTTAAATTGCTTACGCTGAGTAAACTATAAGAGATATATTAAATTATGTACTACATAATTGTAGATCTTAAAAAGACCTACAAAACAGTCAGCGATAGTATATCATTGTCTTGTAAGGATCACCCACAATAAGCATTTTTGCCTTTCGTCTTTTGAACGGGGGCAGCATGATTCGTGCGTGCGCTCAACCGACGGTATTATGTAGTCCACGCGAGCGGAGCCGCGGGCACAGCTAGTTAAATATAAAAAATATACAATACAATACATACATATATACAATACATACAACATATACAATAACGGGGTGATTTGCGTGTCACATTTCGGGATCAGCCTGTGCATATCCAGTTATTTGGGCATGGATCGTTGGATTGCCGATCTCTCGGTCGCCGTTGTATTTTTTTTTTATCATTAGGTACAGTACCGACAGTTTGCCGAGAGATTATAGTATTTACTATAAAATACGTTTTAACTATTTTCTGGGGTAGTCAGTGAATATCTCCTTTCTTTCGTCTATCGGACGCTTTCCTCTATTCTTGTAAATTTCTTTCTGTTCCATTAAAGTGTTTCTTACTTTTCTTCAATTGAATACATTTTATGGAGTTTTATCTTAGAATTATTTTAGTATCTCAGTTAATAAAACATCGTCGAAGCTTTAGTAATAGTTTGCCATGATAAACAATTCCCATAGAGGCGATATATTCGAGCCCTTCCGCGACCCGTGACCCGTCCGTGTTCACAGCCGATGATTAGTTGATCTCGAGAGTGCCCTCATCTATAGCCAATATTATATTATATATGCCTTCTAACTTATGTTCTTATGTAACTTATGCCTCTGTAAGCCTACATTTTGTTGTTTCCTATTTACATGTATAGATTAACATTTACTACGATCACATTTACACTTCTCTAATACGATTTTTGACAGTTTACGAATATGATCGAATGTTTCGTTTTCAAGCGCTACCAGTTCGTTTACGTTAGCTTAGTACGTTTAGGCGTTAAGTTAGTACGTTTACGTTTGCTTTAAAGAAAGCAAACTATTTTGAATGGCTATTCATACTACAGTCACTAAAGTTCCATCCCAATGTGGTTGTTTTTTTTCTTCTGAGGGTGACTGTTGTCGGTTGTCTGACGCTTGTCAGAAACACTTGTGAACTGCAGCACACAGTTTTTTTTTTGTTTGGATGATAACATTTTTATTCTTATTTAGTTAACTATGAATTTGCTACTACACTCCGGTTTTTCAACACCGTTGAGTAAGTTGATAATTACTAATGTAAAACTTGAAAATAATGTTGCCTATTATTTATATCTTAAAATTTTAAATATTGATTAACAGGTTTTTATTTATTAATTGAAATGGTTTGTATCGTTCAACATACGCGACTACTAGAATTATCGTAACATATTAAACAAACTAATACGGAAAATCTACAAAAAAAAGAAAATAGAAAGCTTAGGTTGGCCTATGACAAACACGATTTTGTTTGCCTTATTCCATCCTTCACTTTCGCAGCGTGCCCTTCTTATTTCTGAAAAACTTAACTATAGGAATAATATCTCGCTCGGTTTTACAATTAGCTTAATTTTTAAAATTAAATGTTAACAATTGTCTTATTAAATTATATTACCTATCTACATAGACGAAGCAAGCCGAAGATGGAAACGCAATACGTCTACAAAAGGGAATACAAAGTTTATCTGCCAAACTTACAGATATGCGTTTGGAGACAGCTAAGCGCACACTGAAACAACCACTGCTACCATGGTGTTTTTTTTTTTCACCAATAGCTCAGATTCATTGTAGGAATCAATTATAACATTGTATGATCATGAACACAACATCCGATTGTGTTACCATTGCCGCCGTAATCACAACAGAATTTGGTAAAAATTATAGAAAATTATCGAAAACCTATATATAAGTCACAAGTTGAATCTTGACCGATTGATTACACTTTATATTTAAGCGGTCGTATTATAATATTTGTCCATATGATTTTGCATAAAAAATAGTGGATACCGAATTATTCACATCTAGTCGTAAGTCTGCAAATCTACGATAAAGTTAACATACTCAGTGAATGTACCCCCGTAGTCTAACATGTGCACCGCCACAATTTGACCGGAGGGCGATATCTTAAGATAGGAAATGGAAGATAAATCATTATAAATTAAATATATGACATAATAATTTAAATTTATATTGTAACCGTTTCAACATCTAGTAAATCATAAAATTACGTCACCGACATCGATCATACGTACTACGAACAAAAACATTTCTCTCAAGGTAAAATGATATTGCTTCCTAATACAAAATAACTGTTATTTTAACATTTTTACACATTTTCTTGTGTTAACGATAACATTTAATACTAATAATCATAAAAATCGGTTTTAAACAAATAATTATAACAAGTTCAAATATGGAATAGTAGTTTCCCGCATTTCATGAAAGCTTACATTAAATCCATATCGAAAATGGCGTCATGTAAAGCCTACACCGTACGTACTCGAAACTCGTTCTTTTCCCGCCTCGGAGTGTCGTTGGCATTAAATCTTAATAAACTCCGTCATGCATCGCGACGGTGGTTCCCTTTGATTTTTCACTCGGCAAACCTCGTCTGCTTCGGTATCAAAGAAAATCACAACTCTTTTCAATGAGCGTCGATATAATGTTCACAAAGGACGATATAATTGATACCCCGCCTCCCTCTAGCCCCTTTTCACTTTTTTAAGTATTTATAAGTCGACAGGTGGATTAAGGGCCGTTTACTTGTGGTTCAGTATCTTTGTAAAAAAAATTGGTAATTTTAATGTACTCTTTTATATCTATAATAATGTAATGTCACTTATAATATTTTAATGAAATTTTGAATCGAACTGCTCTGCAGATGTCACCGCCAGGCAATAAATGCCACCCTGGGTAAACGAAATGAGAAGTGTTTACCTTGGGTAACTTATAAAAGTTTAGACTAAGAAGGCTATGTGCCGAATGAAGTGGTAAAAGAGACCCAGCTATTGACATAAAATATGAATGCTAAAAAACAATTCGGCCGTTTTTTTGTAACTTTTCGTATTACTCAATGAAATGACATCTCTCAGTCCAATAAGTGCGCTATCTAATTCCGATATCCTTCCAAAGGCTACACTCACTAATAAATGAAGTATTTTTGCCAATTAATGATCATTCGTGACTGAAATGGTTCCCAGTTAATTTTAAGGAATCCAAAAAGCGACGCGATGTATGTTTTCGCAGGCCCAGATACACTGGACACAGTGACTTCAATTTACTAATACAAATAAGCGACGGCCCTTCCGGCCCCGGTTACAGGCGACGCTTTCAAAGAGTCCATTGTGTACAACCCTCAATCGCGGTCTCGATTATCGGAAAGAAAACACTCTCATCTATATTTTAAATAATGATCAAGGTACAAGAGACCCTCGGACAGGGGAACAATCGGTTCGTGATGGATTGAGCTGGATACAGGCAATGAACGTTTGTATAGTTACCACCTCGTTAGAAGTTGTTGGTAGTTTTTGTTTTAGATTTTTAAAATATATTATATATTTATTTATAAAAATAAATATTTAAAATGGTTGAAATAGGATTACGGATTATATCGTGTCTGGTAGGTGTCGAACATAATGATTTGAGAAGCTCAAATAATAAATAAAAGAGTACTATAAAATCACGCAGTCGATTGCCGCGGTTGTCGCAAATTTGTTTGTACACTTAATATAAGTTACGATTCCATTACAACATCACAACTACTAGCCTCATGTGTCTGGATATACTACAGTGACTCATCCCCAATCTCGACCACCAGGTTCTTCTCTCACTTTGAAGTAAACATCGATGAAACAGAGCACATGTTCTTACCTTTATTCATTCTTGCGAAGAACATTGTTTAGTTTGTAGGTTTAATTAGATGTCACTAATATATACGACTTTACAATATAATTCCGATGATGAATATTTTTGTGAAAGGTGCGAATAATAACACAGCGGAATGATTCGTAGCGCGCATCATTAACAGTGTAGAGTGTATGCAAGTCCGCTGCTCTAGTTCCGCGGAGGGAGCCGCTCGATGCTGCAGCCGGTAGGTTCGTTACGGAGCCCTGACAAGCACCTCATTGTGACTCGAGCACGTCTGCGCTGTTGTGGACGAGATGTGGGTAATTGTACCGCTGCTTTAACGCTCGCGGTGTATAGTTTCCTGGATATGTCTTGTTTTCGTTTCCTTTTTTTTTTGCTTACTGCATTGTTTATGGTATATTTATTAGTTATATTTATTTAAAATTCTCCGTAAAAACTTTCGTCAACGTGTATAAACTCCTCCATGTTTACCTCATTGTGTTTTGTGTAATATCGCAATTCCAATGACTTTTGTAACATTCGCGAGTACTAAGATTTAATGTTGTTGATATAGCTCCAATATTAGTTTGCTGCAATAACAATGAATTATTTGCATTTGTAGACGAAACGATAACCGATAGGATCTTTGAGGTCATGTGTTGAAACCACTTGTAGCTAAGTAGAATAACACGACACTATGTAAGATAGAACGCAAATCTGCGAAAGAGGAATGAATCGGGTTCAGTGGTTAACTTGGCGATAAGCCATTACTTACCGTAAGCTGATACAGACATGATATAAGCTCGACCAAATCATACAAATCAATTTATTTACGTCAATTGATATTCTAAAATATAAATAATTGACAACTTTTATATCCCCTTATGTTTGATATAGAGTAAGTATTTTGTCTTGAGCTGTTACCAATAAAGGGAATACATGTCAGAAAACCATCCATATCCCATCCCCCTTAATAGACCGACGTCGACGTGTCACCCACTTTATAGATTTAATATCGTCCCAAATTTGCTTATTGTTCCCGAATATGCTTCACATCGTCCCCTGAACAGGTAATGACGTTATTTATTGCCAGTAAACGAGCGTCGAGGTCTCCAAGACAAAGATTATAAATTGTCCGCGGTCGAGGCTTACGAAGGTTTGATAGTTTTACTTAACTATGCCGTTCTATTATGAACTCTCTATTCATATGGGTCTGTATATTAAATAGACAATAGTGCATTGTTGTTATATCTATTCAATTGAATGATAAAAACGTAATCTCTGTTTACATATCTCCTTATATGATTACTGTTTTTTGCTTATTTTTTGTTTTTACTCTAACGCATATAACACTAATTTTATTATTGTTTTTATAGCATGTCCCTAGGTTATTGCTATAGTAAAATTCTTATACGATAATGACTTAGATGCACGTTGCAACGATAATCTTGACTTTAGAGAGACTTGAGAAAGATTGTAAGGTTTAATTTATAGTTTAGGGTTCAACTAAGAAAGCCACAGTTACATCTTTTACTACTTAAACCAGCACAGACTGCTATGTATCCGTATGAAAAGTTGGCAAATATGCTTTGACACAAGAAGTGTTCCAACTTGTTCTCCGGAGTAGAATTATATCGGTAACTAATCTCGTATAGAAATACAGTTTTTTAAATGTTGATTTTAGTTAGCCACGGGTTCTAGTAAGCTTCAGTTCAACTGTAAACCCGTTTACTTCTTCCTGAAGATAATTTAAAAACCATAACTCCCGTATTTACAAACATTACTATGAGGTCTCACAGTGTGCTCGAACGCACAGGGTATAAGAAAACCTATACAAAATTTGATACCTGAGGGCTCGAACGACGCATAGCGTCGTTCATAAATTTCGTTTATAAATACGGATGTAAGTAGTTATCTGCAGATCAGGCTATGTGTTCTGGTTATCCTATAATTAAATCAAGGGTGTTCGAAAAATGAGCAATTCAAACTTCCATGCCAACCCCTAGCGCCGTAACAACCGCGATGATAATCGGAGGCGGCGCGGCGCTTCGAGTGGCCGCAGTCTTGACGTCGACAATGGGCTTCCGACTTGTTCTTTGCTATGCACCGTTATTAAAATCTCGTAAAACAATTGACTGTGGAGCACACTTCCTTCGCTCTGTGTACAGAGTTGGACACTGACTGCTGTTTGTAACTATTTTGAAGATATTGTCTTATTTTTATAATGATAATCTATAATATTTATACTTCTATACTATAATATAATAAAGCAAAAGAGTTTATTGTTTGTTTGTTTAAACACGCTAATCTCTGAAACTACCAGACAGATACAAAAAAAATAATTGTATATAATAGCCAGATTCACGAGGAATGGTATAGTCTATCTAGCATTAGGCTCAACATCTAAGCTAGTCTTAAATATTGATTTTTGGTAAGTCGGAATATATAACGCACCCTAACTACCTTATCCGCGTGCGCTGTCGTAATAGTTAGTGATTCGTTTATGACAAAGTTTTATTGAAAATTGAAAAGTGATTTATGTCATTTTTATTAGGCATGCCATATTAATCCTTGCGAACGAAAGTTACTTCATTATCAAGACAATTTTATGTAAACAAACTTTGCCCTTTATAGCATGTTATTTGGACGAACAGTTTGAAAGATAATATAAAATTAAAATAATTGAACACTCAGCTTGGGTCTATGACTATAGGTGTAGTGGCGTGAACGAGCCGTGTGACGTACGACGCATAACCCTGGCCGCCCGACAAAAATATTGTCGTCTATACTGATTGATTATAAATCTACAATTTCTTTTAAATTATACGCGGGTGTAACCGTGGTGCACTGGTAGTTTCATATAATTTAGAAGACGTAACATATACTGTTGACATATAATGTTAGTAAGTCTAATATTTCATCTTTAAATATTTTTTTATTTTCTATAAGTTTATAATTATTGTAGCAGCATCAGCTAGCGGTTTCGCTTTCAAAAATGTCAAACCATGTTGTCTACAGGACTACAGAACTAGTGTTTTTTTTTTTAAATTACAATTCGTTAGAATCATTCGTAAATGAAAAGGTCTCTATAGTACGTGAAATCATTAGATCACGATTTAGTATCTCAAATCGTTGATAGTGGATTTCATTGTTATAATAATAAGCCTGATACTAATAGTTACTGTTAATGATAGTTGTCACCATTTATAATTCACCTGATATCACGTATAATGCATTGATTTATGATGCACTAGTTTTTTATTATTAGTATCCAACTGTAAACGTTCACGTTATGCATGTAGTATTAATACAGGGCTAACGCCGATGGATTCGCCGAATGATTGTTGCGCGATAATTACGATGCCACTTGAAGTTATAACCACGGGTCCGCCACTCGGAAATCTGATTGTTTCTTTATAACCGTCGAAATAATTCCTGAATAATATCCAGTGTTTACTATTGTTGTTAAATACCATAATTATATCATCGATATATTACTCTTTTCATGTTGAGTGGTACATTAGTAGAGGACTATTGTATCAACTTGATATTTTTGATTTTTGTAGTGCTGCCTAACTTAAGTCCTCATGAAACTATAAGCCATAGTTTTGTTTTATGACATGTAAGTGTTGTCACGCAATTTTCCTGCATTAGTGTGTATGCTATAACCGTGCTGGAGCTCAAAAACTCGAGAAGAATGAGCAACGATCAACAACTGCACCATCTTTGTAAAACATATGAGTAGTTAAAATAAATAGAGAAAGCCGTGTGCCATAACGCATATAGAATAATTGTCTAAAATAATATCCATATACTTCTAAAGGGAAAACATAGTAATATTATTTAACGTTGTATTCCCACCATTTGTAAATATTGAAACGCTAGAGTAAATATAGGTAAAGCCACTGTCAACACTCAACCTACATAATTCACAAAGGTAAGAAAATATAACGAAATTATGGAAACGAGTCCAAAGCATTCAAACACTCACGAGATCCCACAAAAGGCGAAGGTCCGAAACCGAAGCGATGCATCATTAATGAGCCGCGGGCCCACATCTATTGTTGCACTATTTAACATTACCCCCTACTTTTCGTGGAATTCGCCAAATTAAACTGGACGATTCCAGTGAAAATTCTCGTCGAGCTGAACGTTTTGGACGACCGAGCAAATAAAACTATTGTTGTAGGTACATACATGCGAATATTAATTAATTTGAATAATGAATTGAATAGGTTTTGCTTTCTTTGGTCGGGTCGTAGGGGGAATGTTGTTTGTACCTTTAAGTTTGATTGACTTCTAAAACAATGGTACCTGACCGTTGATAAATTTTAAATTCTTTCAAGAACCGCTGCGTGTAACGATGGAGTATTTTAAACTTAAATGATGTAAATTTGCGTTTAAATTAAACATTAAATAAATGTAAAAGTTACATTAAATTATTAACCATTACTATAACATTTGTTTTTTTTTTCGATCTGACAATACTGTTAGCCTGAAGGGCCCTGAGCCTCAGAAGTCTTTTACAGCTTCACCGGGCTTGGGGGCGAGTGCTGAAGGCACTCAGCCGCGAAAGCAGGGTAACAAGCTCAAGGGTGCCAAAGTGGCCGAACCTCAGCTTGGGCTGTTGCCTTAGTTGCAATTAAGTCGCTAACTGACTATTTCCCTATCCGTAGAAAATTCGATCTAACTAACTGTACATATTATACCTATTTCTGCCTCACGGGATGAAGGCAGAAACATGCGTACATGCATTTAGTAGCCTGCAATTTGATATAATACTAACTAGCAAAATAAAAAAATATATCGGGTAGTTTATTACTTGAGGCCTAAAAGATGGAGAAGCTAGGTAATTAATGCGTGATGGAAGAAAGAAAAAAATTAGGACAGATTTGAAACATGAACGCACTTGAAACCGTGTATATGTCGAGGATTTTTGAAGTGAAACTTCTTATGCGACTTCCAAGCGTTAAATGTTAAACGTTTAACGCACATTATCGGTCTCTCCTCTTTGTGTGAGCCAGAGCAAGAGAGTAAATGTCGGTGTGTATGTATATTGCACACTGTTTAAATAAAATAGAAAATGCCTTTTAAAATGAAGTTTCACTTCTATCGTGTGTGAATCGCACACACACCTTTTTTTGTTAATAAATATTTGTTCTATCTTAAAAAAATCACATGTAGATTTTCATTCATTTTCAAACATTTCTATATAGATTAAAATGAGTAAATATGGAATTTCACATGATCTTTGTGCAAATAAGAAATTTGTGTTTAAGTTGGAGTCTGTCATTTTAAGGTTTGAAACCAGTGCCTAATCAGATTTATCTTCATCAATCACAATAAAATCTACAAATACAACATAATGTCAAAGTACACTGTTTGAAGTATCAACAAAGATTATTTGCGTGTATAATCTCGCGTTTGTAATGTTAGGCATGTCCCGTACACTATGCCCGTACATTGTTTGCTCCCCGACCGAAACTCGGACTTTCGACGCGTAAAATTACTATCACCTACACCTAAGGTAAATATGTCGGCAAGAAATTCGCTTTGAACCCTTGCCCCTTTGTTGTCCAACTAAAACTATTCTCAGTTAATCTCTGGATAAACATTGCTTGCTAATAAATTAACGTGTTATTAATATAATAATATCTGCCCGCGGTTTCGTCTGAAAAATTGTCGATTCTTTTTCTTGTATTACCTATAAAGCTACTGAAAGTTGGCAGATTTAGTTTCATATATTGAAGAGTTGTTGACAATTGAGCAAAGTTCAATTCTATTCTTATTTCTCAAATTTTCTAGATATAAAAATGTATTAAATTTGTTTTCTGGTAATTTGCTTGGTAAAGCGCTTGACTTTTCACTTACCTGATGGTAAGCATAAAAATTGAAGAAAATCACCAACAAAGAATTGAGGATTTACTGTTAATTATTGTAGTTACTCCGTAAACCACTATTCCAAAAAATCCTGATCTGTTTTTCTAATTCAAAAAATCGTATTATACATAGTTTTCGGGTTAATAAAGTGTTGCAAGCTCTAAAGTGTTGCTAAGTAATGATTATTTTTATGTCTTTGACAATACGTATGTACATATGAGAGATGTGCCCTCCAGCACCACGCTTTTCTGTTTCCTTACAAAGCCTTTGTTGATATCATAACCTTTGGGGTCAACTGTAAATATTTTAGATGATTCTGGTTTTTGCTTGCCGTTTAATTTAATGTTGGTTAGTGAGTGACGTGTTTGTTTTGTGCTTATAACATTTAGGTTGGACTAGCATATGGAAACGGTTCAGTTAATGTATTTGATGTTTTTAAATCGTAGTTTTAGTTCGGTATTGGACTTATTTTGGTTGTTTCTTCGAATTTAATACATCTGATAAGATGGGAGAGTTGCCGTCGTAATTCAGGCTGGCAAATACCCCTGCATAAAGCCACTACACTAAATTAGACGAACAATAATAATGATTTATGTTTTTTTTATAAACTGTTGCAATTATTTTATTTTTTTCTCGAATATTTATGTTTGCATATAACGCTTATTGGTATAATTCTCAATTATTTGTTTAGAAATTACGTTTTTATATGTCTTTTCTGTATTTTGGTCTATTCTTTTATTATATATTAGTTTTTATTTTGTTTTTGTCATCAAGGTGCATGTTATGATTGCCTAAAAAGGTCTAGTGCATTTTTAAAAGATTTTGGTAGTTCTAATAAAATTATTATAATCATTTGTAGCTGTCGAGCAAACGGTCTACTTACTTCGACGACTTGATAGGAAATGGCGACGTTTAGCAGTTTCTGTTTATTTATACTTTTCTATCGGTAAGTTTTTATCTTAATTTTTTTTTAAAAACACCTGTTTTCTTTTTGTTTTAATTGTGCGACATTTGATTACGAGTATAATGTAACCTGACGTTTCGTGGTGATCTTATCGAATATGGTAAGATATTATTTAGAATTCAAAAGAAGAGTTAACTACAATAACGTCATTTCACAAAATTTCATTTTTCATTGTCAACTCAATAATAATTAACAATATCCGATAACTCTGCGAACGTCATATTTCAGCCGGCGATATAATCCACGCGAGATCTCATTATCCCCAAATATATCCTAAGCTAATAAATAGGAGAAGAAAAACTCGGTCAGAGCGGAGCTTTGGCCCGGCACTAAGTGAGTGCTTTACGTCATAGCAGAGATCCCCGTAAAGTGAGTCGAGTAAAGCCGGGCGGGTGGTGTTCGATGGGCCGCGCTCGTCGCGATGTCTGTAATAGCAATAGCTTTGTATTAAAGCCGCTGGGAAGACGTTTTAGTGTTTGGTCCAACTTATAGCGTCTTACCGATTTTATTATTATTTGTTTATAGTAATACTGCAAAATAACGGATGTACCTGATAGTTAGCACAGTACAATCAAAAAACAACGGCGATCATCGAGTGATCGGCAATCAACCGCCGGTCCGGCAGCTCGATATATACTGACTGATCCCCAAACGCGACAAACTAAAAGAGACTCACCGTAAAGGGTTTATCGCCATGTGCACGGAGTTGCGACCAACTGGGGTACAGATTACTACCAACCCTGCATAATTTAATGATATATTGTAATAATATATCGGTGCGAAGGCTTCATCTACAGTTACAAAGTGTTTTGTAATATGTTCGGATACATCATATAAGTACGAACGACAGTTGAAGCAAATTACTTTCACGCTGGGATCGTTGTACTTTCATATTACTACAAATATTCCTCATGATCAACCAAGCGAAGGATGATAAAAAGGACGTCGCTCTTGATGGGGTCATACTTTTATAATTACCCCGTAGAATGTATCGATTTCTCTCAGCGAGAAATAAGGCATTGTGGTTTTGATAATTATCGAATAGAATCTAATTTTAATTAGCTTTTATACATTTACTAACAAAGCTCCCAACGGAAATGGGAAAGAACTAAAATTATTTGTATCGAGAACGAAGCCACCGTCTGATGGTATTTCAAAATGATAAACATCTCGATAGCACAACAATACAAAAGTGAATGTGGCAACAATATATTCAAGTTTGACATTAGTGATTGTCGATTTACTCCACGGTATTAAAAAACGCACTATCGTTGATTTTTCTATCGCCAGTTCTTGTGACGCGAACCCCACCGCTATATCGGCGTGGCTTAGCGCTTTTTCATCAATCCTGCTTTATTACGGCGGCTTCGCTTTTGTCTACGGGCCGGATGTTGGTCATTTAGCCTGACCGCGCCACTCTCTATTACTCCCGCCCGATTCCATTCGTATCTGTCGACCGAATCCACCCGGTATCCATCTTCGGACGTCATCCGGCCACCGTTTACTACAGCTCTCGTTGTGAATTCTTTTTTCTTCACCCGCGGCCACGCGTTTTTTTTCCACTTTCCAAATCATCTGATGTATCACCTCTAGTGGTCGACGGTTTGTTTTCTGTTTGGTGATTTTTAAAGGGATTTCCTTAGCGTCGTTCCCGCCCGATCACGTCTCCACGTCTCCTTCGCTATTTATGAGGCAATATCTCATGGTATATTGAGTTAAATAACCTTTAATCTAGTGATATAATAGAGGTTTTAGTGCGGCCCGTTTCGATTGTGTTTGGATTTCTTATTGTTGGCTCTGCCTTGGATTTAATAGTATGGGATTATTGTGGTTTCTAATATCATCTGGTATTGTATTCGTATTTATTATCACTGGTTAAAATTGATATTATTGTACTGATGCGTAAAATATATTCTTTAAATTTTCCAATAGGGGTGTAATGGGGATCAAATTACTTCTTAAGTCTTGAGACACGTAATCCAACCTCACCTGCACGTGGTGCTGCACCCTGCTGAGTAATGAACGAGGTAATGACTATAGCGACGTGGTAGGGTTGTACAGTCCGACTTGGTCGCGACCACCATACATATGGTGAATAGGCCGTCTTAGTGAATCGCTTATGCGCGTCGCGTTTCGGTATCAGCCGATGAATATCCAGTTTCTATTTACATATGCCAGCGTGACGACGGCAACTGGCGGTGGACGTTTTGGATTGTACTGTGCTTACCACCAGGCATATTTATATAAAAAAGGTGTATGTGCGATTCACACACGATAGAAGTGAAACTTCATTTTAAAAGACATTTTCTATTTTATTTAAACAGTGTGCAATATACATACACACCGACATTTACTCTCTTGCTCTGGCTCACACAAAGAGGAGAGACCGATAATGTGCGTTAAACGTTTAACATTTAATGTTTAACGCTTGAAGTCGCATAAGAAGTTTCACTTCAAAAAAATACATATCTGAACAACATGAAGCGCTTAACTTTGTACACCAATATTGGGTTAACAGTGAAGCACGAATGACCTAGCATCCTGCCCATGGGTTTCGTCTCCATTCCTTTTGGTTTCTAGGCCGGCAGTGTGTTGCGTGCCGGTTTAGCTCGCTTCTTGAGTGTGCGTGATGTTATTCAATAACTCTTACACACCAAAATATAAATTAATAAAATTGAGATTTTCGATTGATTTCGTAGACGTTTCGGGACATTACAATGAAAATGAGTTATTACGCAATGATGGCTCCGTGGTAATTGTTAACGTATACGGACACCGCGTCGATCCTACATGGCTTCTATCTATAAATCTGAGATTGTGGTGAAATGCTAAAAGCTATCTATACTATACTCACTTAAAATCACCTGAGATTGTGATCAAATACCTATCTAAACTATATCGAAGAGTTTTTTATTTGATTGTTTGTTTAAACACGCTAGTCCCTTAAATTATCAATAAGATTCGAAAAAATCTTTTTCTATATGATAACCAGATTCACGAGAAATAGTATTGGCTATATAAACTTCACGTTACGACCCTAAAGGGCGGAGCAGTAACTATGAACGTCAAGCAATCTGGCAAGCTGAAGGCGAGTACGGGAAATGGAACAATCATAGTTCTCAAGTCCCGTGAGTGGTAGCGCCGCGCGCCGTGGAGAGTTTGACGAATAAATTTAACACGAGTGAAACCGTGGGGCACTGCTAGTAAAAAATAAAAAGGACATGGTCTCTTGAGAGAGACTTGTATTAGATTTTAACCATATAAATTTACTAGCTGTCCCAAGTCCCAACCACGACGCCGCGCCGCGCCGCAAACACACCCGTGTAACTTATCATTGTTCCACTTTCCGCGTACTTGCTTACAGCTTACCAGATTTCTTTACGTTCATGATTACTGCTCCGCTCATTATAGTTGTAGCGTGAAGTTATATAGCAAACAACCTTCCTCAATAAATGGGCTATATAATGCTAAAATATTTTTTCACATCTGGCTGTTAGTTACAGACATGAGCGTATTCAAACGTACAAACAAACGATCTTTTTGAGCTTTATAAGATTAATAGTATAGATAATAATGTAAGTTTAAAATATAAAGACAATATAAATAATTTATTAGATTTTTGTATGTAGTTAGACTGTAACGAGGTGGTGCGGCGCATTGCCGGCGGTTTTGAGATGATTAGTTAGGTATTTTCTTTGTTATCCAGCTCGGGGGCGCGGGCGGTCTCGTCGGAGTCTTGGCATCGTTCCCAATGTGATCTGATTAAATCATGCGACATTAACGTCTTCGTCTGCCCTCATAAATAATTATATACGTTTTATACACTGTGATATTATTTTTACATTTGTTATAAACCAAGATTGCCCCGCGGCTCCGGACGCATTTATTACGCAGGAATAATGTTCGTCTCGTTGCGGAGGGGGCCTAATAAGCAAAAAAGTCCGTAACGTTAAAAAAAGCGTAAGATTTTTATGTATCGTCTATGTATGATGGCTATACAGTGTCTAATGTATAGTCTACGTGATGACTTTTATTTAGTTAGCCAGAGTAACTCTGAACAATTAGTTTTTGAAGCAAAACTTCTTTAGGCGCGACTATTATTAACTTATTATATCTTATCACGGATGGTGGTGACCGTCGGAGTGGTTGTTATTATTTTTATATCATTTTATAAATCATTGTAAATAAAATAAAGGTGTTAAGATAATTTTGTAAACTAGTTTTTTTTATTTTTAACGGTAAAAGAATCATAATAAAAAATGTATACCCATATAATTATTTTCTTTATACCTCGAATAGAACTTGAAATTAATATTTTATAATGAGGAACTTCGTTCCTATCTGGTGTCCCACGACACCACACGGTTTTATTTATTATTATTATTTTTTCGAACCGACTTCACTGTTAGCTTCACAACTTTACCGAGCTTGGATTTTTACTTCTGTTATTAACAATTCTTACGGCCTATCAAGTGAGTAAGGACATGAACTTCCCATTTACAAAATTTCACCACTAATAGTTGAAAAAATAATTGTATTTATGATGCATATTTTTCCATTTCTAAACGTACTATAGAGATGATATTTTTTATAGCTTACCGATTTTGAAATGACATAGACATACTCCCTTTTATACATAATTTCATTAAAATCGATTTATGTATTACAATTATTATTTTTTATTATTTATAAAATTACCTACTATAGATCTTGATATTGATTATAGCTTATCAATACTTCCCGTGTTCAAAGTTTAAGTAAAATCCGTCAAGCCGTTTTTTGTTAATACCAGACATACGAACAGATAGATTTTTTTAATTGTCATATTCGTTATCACGACTTGTTCTTTTAATATCTAGCTATCTTTATTTCTTTATATAAGGTGGCTTAGTTGTTTGACTTTTTTTTATCGAGCCCAAGATAGTACTCGCTGTGTTAAGTAAGGACACTGTCTCTCAAGTGCGCCTGCCTGAATACCGTTAGGTACTTGACGACAGAATATCAACATGAGGATGTTAGGTCACCAGCTAGCCTTAGGATATACCTTACGACCGTGTTATGTTTTCATATACCGAAATTTCAATCCGCTATCACTTAGACTTAACTCTTAAGCATGTTCTTCACACTATAATGTTTATACTTATGTAGTACATAACAACAGTTTGACCTTACTATGAAAATTTCTGAATTTTTGGACTCTTTGGACCTTATAGCATGGCACGTATTATTATAGGCACTTCGAAACAAAACAAAAATATCTACAAATTTTTTAACCCGTCCTCCAACAGCATGATGAAATTACCCATCAAATAATTTGTACAAAAAAAAGAAACATTATTATCATTGGTGACTATAATGATAATATTGTAAATTTATATAATTTACATTATTAATAATACATACTTAATTATGTGGCACTTAACATGATGCGCGCGCAGCTCTTAATTTGACCCTCTACTAAACGCGTCAAGATATATATAACTTTAAATATTTTCAGGACAAGGACCACCCTAATAAACAACGTGTCCATATAGGTTAATTAATAATGGACTGTATTGTCCACCATATTGGTGACGCGGCTTAACCTTTGAGTAATTGTTTCTCGGAGACACAACGCGATCTTCAGTTCGAACCGGTGGATCCGAGACGTCGCGTGACGTCGTTTATCATTCTGAGTCCTCCTCTCTGGCCCTCGATATGGTTTGCAACTCATCGTCTATTGTGTATCACTGATGATATTAACTAGATACGAATCCAGTTATTCTGCTTGGTCACCATATAAAAAACTAGCTCGTAAGGTCTTGGGTAGCGTAAATTTACTATCCCAACAATATAAATGTGAAAAAGAGGCCAAATTCGGTAGAAACGACGTTCGGGGTAGTCGTTGTGACCAATAAGCAAGTTGAGATCTAACGGGTGCCAAATTCCATAGCTGTTTCTTTAATTATAGCTGTAGGAATGTAAGTTCTACAATTCATTTACAAGACATTTTATTTTCTCTGATATGGGTTTTATAACTTGATAAATGTTAATCTATACATATTATAAAACTCGAATGTGACTTTGTCTGTCTGTACGTTTATGTTCTTTTCACGCGAAACCTACTTATTCGATTTACATGGTTCTTTTTTTAATTCATAGCTATGTTATCTGGCTAGGTTACAGGATATATTTTGTTAGATAAAGTAACATACGAAATAAGCAATGGCTCTAATGGTGAATCAATTCGGAAAAATACGTTTTTGGGGCGCTTATATGGCTTACGTTAAGTAAACCATAAGAGACATATCTAATTAATGTAATTAATATAATTGTAGATCTTAAAAAGACCTACAAAAAGTCAGCGATAGCATGTATGTATCTTCTAAAGATAACCCAGCATTTTTGTCTTCCGTCTTTTGAGCGAGCGCAGGTAGTTGTCAAAAAAAATACGATCAAGAAATTTGACTCGTTTAATTAGAAATTAACTTAAATTAATTGAATTAATTTAAAAAAAATGCGTAATAAACGCATGCGGAGTCCCGTTGCATATAAGCTTTAATTTCCTTAACTTTTTGGCTCTCAACGTCACACAAAATGCGCGTAAAATTGGCATTAACACCATCTATGGTATTGAAGTTATTAAGGTTAATTTTTGGTCATACGAAATGTTGTTTTCAAATAGTCTAAACAAGAATCTTTCATTTAAAAAACGATTTATTAATTAAATACCAATTAATAAAGGATTCCAATAAGTATGGATATATTATACTTCTGATGGTGTATAAATGATACCATCAATATATTGTATGCAATAAGAATGCCTAGTTAGTTTTAACATTGTGTCAATTGGTTCGTTGAATGCTCCTGTAATCGAACGTGTCGTGCCTAAGGCTGTGTTACTGCTAATGGTATTACCTTTATTAATCATTTGCCATTCGTTCCTCGTACATTCCCGCCCGGTGGTTCTCAAACTTTTTATAAAGGAAATACGACTATTAGAATACAATTTCTGTGCTTATTATATAATTCCTCTGTAAAAGTTTAAACGGTTTATAGACAGTCTATAGAAACTCTGTTTTAAATTATGTAAAAAAAACTTATAAAAACAACATCAATAGGACTGTGAACTCTTTTACTGGAGAATTACTCAACAGAAATACTGGAATTTCATTTTAATACCATAAATATGTAAAAATCACATAAATCTTATTCAATTTTTGCCTTGTAAAAAGGGCCTTAAAAATGTCAAAGCTTGTTAATAAGTTCTTAATAAGTTAATAAGTTTGGAAATCAACCCCGTCATCGAGAAAAGCCGGTGCGAATGTAGATGGAGTTACCATACCCCTATTTGTTAGTTTAACGTAAGAAATGTTTGCGAACCGCAGACATCTGTCGCGTATTGTCACCTATAAGTAGGCGCGGGAAAAGATATTTGATTAGTGACCACTGTCCGCTGAGGGGCGTGGATAACATTATTCACACTAGTATATTTACTGGAAGCGACTAAATTATTATTTTTATTTTCTTGCAAAAAAAAAAGTCGTCTTCACTGCATTTGTACAAGTTATTGTAAATTACATAATTGTTAATTATAAGTTAAATAATGTATCGTTTATTATGTCTGGCTAATTTTAATATGCCTTCCAATGGTTGATTTTTGCGATTTGTACTTTGTTCATGTACTTTGACGTAAAAAAATCCCTAATACCGTGTTTCGCAATAGTAAAGCAATGGCAGAAATTTCTTAATATCGACTGCAAATTCATATTATGTACCAGCCATAACGTACTAAACATAAACTGAATTTGCCATTTGTAAACTGATATTTTGCCACTTCTGCTGTCCCCTTGCGAAATAAGTAATTAAAGGGCATATGATGTCTGACCGTTTGATAAATGGTTAATTACGATTGAATTAATTACAACACAATTTCTATAGCATATTGCATAATGCGTGCGTTTTTAATAAAATAGGATATATAATATTAACTATGAAAAATCTTAAGCATACAGACAAGTTTAATACATATTAAATAAATAATAGTTTAAACTAAAAAGTGTTCTATCTTTTCAGGTATGTACCAATTGGAAATCCAAAGATTAAAATCTGGAGAGATATAATTACAAAAAAAAAACCATGACATAAATGAGTAAGTACAAAAAAAATGCTAAATAGTACGACATTCTTTGTGTAAGAACTTTATTTCTGATACCGTAAAATTCATTGTCATCTTTTGGACAACTTTTTTTAAGTTATACTTATTTGACTCGTTTAGTAGATGGTAAAATTGAGAGTTGCGTGCTCCTCATGTGGGTTAAGTGCGACACGATGAAGATAGCCATCAATGATAATAATGTGAATTCAATTTACTGACTTTTTTATTTCAAAATGTTCAAAATAATTGAACGGAATACGGAACGGAAATACCGTTATTTTAATCAAAAAATATACGTTATTTTTATTCTCAAATTTAAATAATGTTTATTTATAAGCGGTTAAATTATTTTTACACAATTCAAAAAAGTCAGTGTACTGAACTTACATTATTATCATTGATGGCATCAATCGTCGTCACGATTATCGTCATCACGTTGTTAGCAAGCGGGATTAAATTTTTGCAGTTATTTTTGTTTTCATATGCCAAAAATGTAAAGCCATAAAAAACACGTGTTGATCAGAAGACGACTGCCGCGTCACTGTCACACAAATAAAAACGTATGTTTACAAGCTTACGAACATATAAGTCCGCGCGCAAAGATGACTTGAAGAATCTATACTTGCGTACATGAGTATACACAATTTTTTTTTACTAGCGTTTATAACACTGCACTCGTGTCAGTAAAACAGTTCTGTTGCCGCTTCCAGTATATCTATAATGTCGTTCTTAGCCCCATAGTTGACGGACAATACTCCCACAGTGCGGCATCCGCATTGCGTCCTGGGAAATGTCTTTAAATAATTCGTTACTGATACATTGGGGGTGATAATACTTTTTTTTATTACACCCATACGTGAGGTGAAATAATTATATCGGAAGCGATAAGTTATATATGACATTAATAAATGAAGCGTTCTAACGTGTATTTATTTATGTTACAATATCATTTTAAATGGTACAAAATCTTGTTAATACTACGATAACTGACTAACCAACTATACAGTAGTGTAATATACTTACTTCATCAGCAGGACCATAGCAGTTGTTTCATAAAGTAAAACAAAATATTTCTTTCAATGATTCTAAATTTTTTCTATGTAAATTTAATTGTTATTTTTTTGTTATTTACAATATCAAGATATTAAGTGAAAATGAGCAGAATGTAAATAACCCGTTTTTCTTGAAACGGGACTGCTTCTCGAATGTAGCTCTACCGGAACACACGGAAATGTGTATGGCGACAGAATTTCATCTCGAGGTTGGTAGCTTGATACGAATTTGGTTTAACCGAAAGCTTAACATATTTTTAGGATTCATACTGAAGTCGTTTGAAGTAGCCACCAAATTTAGCGCATAGTACCAATATCACTTTTTCCTTTGATCTTATAACAAACAAATACCTAAAAATACATCAATAATTGAAAAAATAAATAATTGTAATATTTTCAAATAAGATTTAATTAACTTATTTGTAACGCTCGGTGTACGTATGACTGTACATTATATTGTCAATAGGTATATACCACTAAACTATAACATTACTTTTAGTATAATAATAATTTTTGTTACAAGGTCAGAGAAGTTTTACTATTACTAAAAACGTGTGTAGAGATGTATGTACACGTACTATTTTTCGGAATTTTTACCTAATATTGATTTATTAAAAATATTGTATTTGTTAACAAATAATTATTAATAAATGATGATTATTAGTACGATGATAATTATGATAATAATAATTATTATTAATATTGAATTATATAATGATAAATAGAAACATTGATTATTGATTTTATTGGACGTTAATTCCGTCCAAAAGAACATCTGGGTTTACTATCAAAAGTAATTTTACGCGTTAACTTTAACTTAACTTTTTAACGTGTGAAAATTTTTAGTTCAGTTTATGGATTCAACAGTTTTGAAAATGGATTATTCGTCTTTCTGTTTTAACTCTTTCAGTACCAGGGACCTGATGTAAAGCTCACTTTTGCCACGTTCGCGGGTCCAGAAACCTATGTAGTAGGCTCTTATTTAACTCACTTCGTGGGTTCACTCGTAAAATATATGGCGGCATGGCATATGACCTCTATGAAAACTGTAGAGGGGACGAATGTGTTAAATAAACACTTATTTTAGCGATTTCTTTTAGAAAATCAACCACCCGTGTATATAGAAATTATTAAGTTAACTTTTACGTTTATCAAGCCGTTGACATGAACTATTATAATCATATAGAAATAAACACGAAACGGTCATTCAGAGAACAGCAGTACAATTCAATTACTAATAACGGTAACAGAGCCGATTAGAGTCCCACTGGGATTGGTCGAGCATCACTATCGTTAATGGTTACTACGTTAATGCATAATGGGGGTTAACATAACCGCTAATATAGTTTCGTGTGTTATCAAATTATTTTAATTCTCTAGGCGCTATTTCTACTATATACAGTGTAGCGATTCAAAACAAAAAAAATGTCGCAAGACGAATGGATTGGCTTTATTTAGTACGGTGTCGCAGAAGCAACCATAATCGCATAGTAAGCGAGATAGATAGTCTGTTTTTATGGTAGCACGGAAGAGATGGAACTGTGCCTGATAGTAAATTCAGTACAATCCAAAAACAACGGCGACCACCGTGAGATCTAGAATCCATCGACAGTAGCCGCTGTCATGCCGGCTTTCGTAAATAGACACTGAATATGCATCGGCTGTTCCCAAAACGCGACGCGCATAAGCCTATCACTATGAAGGGGTTTTCATTATATGCATTGTGGTAGCGACTCAGTCGGAGTGTACAGCCCTACCATTCCATTATCCTCATCACCTCTTTCGTTACTCAGCAGATGTGGTTAGCTTGGTGTGTCAATCTTTAAGATGTTATTCTATACCCCTAACACCTGACGATCGCCGATGATATACTTCTCGCTCAGACATAAAAATCTTTTATAGAATTCTAACAAGTCCATACACAACAAATGAAAAAAAAACAATCACTGCTGAGTAATCGAGCACCAATATTGTTGCGAAACAGAACGTAAGTTTTTGCACACGTGCAATAATCGCGGACTCCGAACGACACAAAATATTTAAAACAGTCCAGTCAGAATAAGGCACAAGTACTAGGAATGACACCGTGTCTTTGTTATTTTGTTTTATATTAGTCCAAACCATGGAAACCAGTTAGTAGCATCCGCCGCAACATACACCCCAGTCCCAAACGCCCCGAAGGCAAAACGTAGGCCGCGGTCATTTTTACCGACTCCGATGACGAAATCACGGTAGTTAACGCGTCATACCCGTCCGTCTCTGCAAGTCAAGCGTGTTTGCGCCCACGCCCGCGAAACTACCGTTCTCTCCGCAGTGACACTGCATTCACTAGATCCACAAACACACATGACAATACAATTCACATGCACATCACTCAGGTACGTAGGTTCTGTAAGGGACCTTTTTTTCTTTTTTTGCCAGTTAGAGTTAGACCAAAATTGCCAGATTACTAAATGCATATATACGCATGTTTCTTCCTTCCTCCCAGATGGCAGAAACATGTTTTAGAAACATGTTTTATATGTATAGATAGTGAGATCTAATTTTACGGATAGGGAATTAGTCAGATCGCGACTTAATTGCAACTAAGGTAACAGCCCAAGCCAAGGTTCGGCCACTTTGGCTCCCTGACCTTGTTGCATGCTTTTGAAGACTTAAACACATTGACAGTAGCAAATGCTTTTTGCTGCGCTAAATCAAGAAGAAGAAAATTGATACGCTTCCGCTCGCCTCCCGCACGCCATCTGTACTACGATTTTTTAGTGCAGGGACGACTCGTACTTACGGCAAGTTAGTTTCTCGAAATATGCTAGCTTCTCGATGTAAGTTGAGACTTTTTTCATATAATTCTACACAAAACTCAGGTGTTAGGTTCTGCACAGACATAAAACTACATTGGTTACTTAGAAATATGCTTTATTAGGCAAAGCAAGTTCTTGAAATACTTATTTATCGAATCAGTAATTAATTATGGTATTTATTGGTTTTCGTTTGTCGATTTTATCACAAGAACGTATCAATTTATGTGCGACAGAACGTGAGTTAAATAAATTACATGATTAATCGATCGATTAATAATAGACAAGCGTAACTCGAGGACTGCCTGTACATCATATTTCAGTAAGTCAGACGCAGTTTGGGGGACTTACAACGAATACGTACATAATTTGATTTGATATTATAATCCCGTATGAATTTTTTTGATATAATTTGATCAACTGTTGACATTCAGTGGAGTCGTTACCCGGTCGCCAAACTCGACGATTAATTATCAAGTCAGTCACTAATTACTATAGAGTGCGCGGGTATCGCCACGCCCTGTCCACGTCAAATATTAATTGATGGACCTAATGCTTACTAATGAAATTGTTCATTCGATGTCCTCATTTACTAACGTACCACTTTATATAAGCTTTTTTCTACACTTAATATTATAAGGCTCTAAAGATTGTGCTTTGTTTGTTTGTTTGAATGCCCTAATCTCTGGAACTACCAGTCGGATTTGAAAAAAAAGATAGTCTTGTATTTTATAGCCTATTTATTGAGGAAGGTTATAGGCTATATAGCTTCTCGCTACGACCATAAGGAGCGGAGCAGTAACCTTGAACGTCAAGCAGTCTGGCAAGGTGTACGAGAAGAGAGAACAACGATAAGGCTACATCGGGTGCCGTGGCGGCGCGGCGGTGCGTCGCGATGGGAATTCGGTTTAATAAATTTAACACGGGTTAAATGGCGGGGTACAATTAGTATTATATAATGATGTAACATACTACAATAATTAGTCCAGTCAACAAGATAAAAAAAGGTGTTAATTCTTGTTCCTGGTCCTAAAAATATGTGCGATAGCTCATTCTATTCGGAACGACATCTAGAAAAAGGCATCTCGAGCATTTATTAGCACATAAAAAATTGCCATAGGTATTAACAAAATAAGATTATAATTGGGAACAAAAATTAACATATTTTTTAAGTAGTTGACTGGACTAAATTAAGAAAGATATTAAAGTTTTTTTAAATATATAAATCATTACTTAAAACGTGTGAAATTGGTAATGGTATATGTGTAATAATGCCTAGCGCTCGTTGAATACTTGTAACCCCCAAAGCTAAAATAAACTCGAATGAGAGAAAACAAGGAAAGAAGCGGATTTTTCTAACTAATTAGAGCCATTATGATGAAAAAGAAACTATATGCAGCGGCATATACACAACACATCGCGCATGATTCCGCTGCATATTAGATTTAATGGCGCGCTCCGAATGTTTTAATCACAATTTAAGCCGCGGTACCGCTGCGAGAGCGCGATGCGAACGTTCTGTATTACATCATGACTAATAAGTAGCTGTTAACAATTTTGGAATTTATTTAAATATTTAAAAATAGCTTACTATAACCTTTAAGGGAACACGTATTAAGTCCGTGAGCTCAAAATGAATGAAGGCAAAATATTACCAAGTCTCCATTAAAGGGAGGTAGGTTTATAAAAGTCTCACGTCAACTCTTTATGATCATCGCAGAGCCCAAGTTATCATGGATAAAAATTAAAATGTTGGGGAGATAGCGTGGTCATGGGGCTGTTCAGCCTGACTTGATCCCGATCACCATGCACATGGTGAAAAGCTCGTAATAGTGATTCGCTTATGCGCGTCTTGTTTTGGGATCATCCGGTGCATATCCAGTTTCTATTTATGCAAATCGGCATAACAGCGGCGAACACAGATTACCTATCTAGGTGTGTAAATTAAACGCACAAAAAGTAAGGAAAGTATTTAATATATGATATCGAATCTGTAATATAATTAATATTTCTGTAACTTAATCATTATATGCTATATTAGATTACAAAGGTCTCTTTCATTGTGTACAGATCACGACTGGGTGTCGGCAGGGAGAGCTGCACTTAAACCGGCGCTCTTTTTATATTATAAAATGTTTGTTATTTAGAATTTAGTGTCGGCCTCAAGTCGACGGATTATTGACATCGACATTGAATCCGCTATGGTAGGAGCGGTGATTAATATAATAATACAGGTATATAGGTATACAGGTATATAGGTAATAAAATAGAGACTACAACAAATGATGTGCATGTAGTCAAACAGCACCTTAAGCGACACTCGCCCGGGCTCGCTCAAAGCAAATAAAGATATCTATATTCATTAAAATTTAAAACGCGAGCGGGTTATAAGATTCAAAGGAGAGAGCGTGTTGTAGGTACACTACCGGGGCGCGGGGCGAGGGGCGCGGGGAGGGCGGCGTGCGAGTATATTTCCTACGTAACGTTTGTGACTGACTATATACCGCGAGAGTCCCTCATTGTTTTACATACTGATTAAAAATAATATTATCTACATAATAAATAAATATTAATTTTAGTCCATTCAGGACTTCATTTATTTTTAAATATACATACTCACGGGACACATACGTTGAGAACTGACTATCAAGGTATAATTAAAAGGTATCTGTTTTCATATCGTGGTTTTTATTTATTACATAGATCGTATGGCCAGTTAAATTCACAAAACCCTAATTACCACCAAGCAGAGAGCGACAATCCATTTCCAGGCCTTCTCCGTGTATATAATGAAATTAAATTAAATACAAACATTACAAAATAAGACAAGTCCTAATAATTACTGTGTATTGTCGTCAGTCGGCTACTTTTTTACCATAAGTTTCATGTTATGATTTGTTGAGGCAATGACTATCATATATTTTACTAGACAAGACATTTGTAACTAAAACTCGGTAATGTAATAATGTAGATAATAATTTCCGGTATTACTTGCACCAGCATAGTTCTAGTAAAGAGTAAACGAGATAGATATACTGCGATAACTATGGACTTTTGTTTACGGTGATTATTATTTAAAAAAAACGGTCAAATAGCGAATAGAGACAAGGCTTTACGGGCTCCGTATTGTTGCATTTTTTACTTTAATATTTCTTGTATATTGTCGCTACATTCTCCAATGTCGGCGTATGTTTAAGTGAGACTTATTTTCTGGGTGCCCGCATAAAAATAACAGCAAATATATACTTTGTCGCGTATTAATTCTATTCGCGTATTAATATATTATTTTATGATTTATTCCATAACTTATGACGTATGATCTATGCAAAATTTCAAAACTGTAGGACCCCAGGAAGTAACTTGAGGGAGACTTATAGTATGAAGAGCCGTAACTCTTTATTGCATTAGTTTTATTGCAGATATGACGCCATAGACCTTGGTACTATATTCGATATTAATTTCAACCTCCTACCTCAAGCTGTTTTCGAAAAAAGATCCTTGATATACAGAAAATGATCCTATAATGTATAAAGGTTCTGTTTTTCATTATAGGTACGGAACCCTAAAATATGTTACTTAAAATAAAACTGAAATCACGTTTTTTTTTTTAATTATATTTTAACGGAATTTCATTTAGTACTCATCAATGGATGTATTGATTCATTAGGAAGGTTTAGATGTACATATTATAAGGTTTTGTGTAAATTGGCTGAAATATGACGATGATTGTTGAAAATGTCGGAAAAAATCACGCCGACTGGGAGCTTTAGTGGCGTACGCCACGTAAACTATTACAGTTAATAGTATTACTCTGCTAGCCGTGCAAAGCCGTAGCGAGTTGCTAGTATAATCATAAATTACTGTTGTTAGCATCTGGTTTAATTCACTTGCTCAGCTAAAATGGGGTGTGACCGTGTGATGAAACCAGAATAGAGTTCAATATACTAAGTGTAGGAAACATAACGGTAACGCGAAACCGTCGATTAATACGATAATTATAATCAACCTCCCCTCTAGTAAGACCGTCTCCCCCTTCCTCAAATTGACAGGACTCTCCAAATAGGCAATGAAACATTTTTGCCGCCAAACCGCCGCGCCGCGCGCCTCGACACCACGCCGCGTGATAACAATTACGATCCGGAATCACGCACCCGTCATTACACGAGCGTTTTATCTTGAGACAGCAGCGCGCGAACCCTTCACCGTCTAATCGTGAATTATATACTGTAATAAAATTCTTTAATCAAAGAAAACAACCGAGCGCCCATTAAGGCGTGCACACGTCGCCACCTCGTGTCGTTTTAACGCGAAGTATTTACATACGTGTCATTACATTACGGCACCCTCCCCTCCTCTCGAACCCCCCTTACCGCCCTTGACGCTCAGCCATAATTAAGGATATAACAGAATCTTAGCGTCTTATTACGCGAACGTAACGGTATCCTTTTGAGCGAAATTGTAACTGTTATAAACATCGAGCAACCTCTTCCACCCCACCAATGATCACCTCTGTGAAACTTTCAACGGAATACCCTCGACGTTGTACGGTACGGTGTTGTGCCGCGCTACACACGCGAAAATTTTAATGTGAAATATCCTCTAATGAATCAGACAATATTTTAAGGCGTGGGAGGCAATAAAAACTCCCCCGTCCGCCCGCTAATGTACACCGACACTTTGTCTCCGTTTAGGGATGGGGGTGATTTGAGTTAATAAATATCGATGCGGACTCGCGATAGCGCTGTGGTCGTCCGATATTCTTATTACGTTTGTTTAATTAAGTATTTAAAACTCTGGAATATATATTAGTCATATAAATTTAAATATGCTAAATTTTAAAATCCAATTTGTTTTTGTCATATATGGTACACATTTTTTGTTACACTGTTTAAACATCCTACGTTGAGCGATTCTCATTTTCATTACGCGTTAAGTTCGCGTAGAGAACCGACGCGCGGTCACAGTGTTTTTTTTTTTAATATAAATCGACCTATTTGTAAGTTCTTTTTAATATGTCGATAAAACTAAGTATCGTCTCTAATCAGTTGAGTCATACTCATTTTTTAACTACACGAGAGTAGAAATTATGTCAAGCTGCCGATGCATTGTAATTTTCTTTTAACTAGGAAAACGGTGCTCGCTGTTTTGTCTTTTGCTTTTTCTTGTCCATCACAATATAATAAACAGAATAATAAATATAAGAAAGAAAAATGAATAAAAAGATTTTTTCTGTAGTAGCACGAAAAAGTTACGACACTGTCTCATCATAAGCACAGATTGCAATCGAAAAAGTGTGCCGATCACGGAGAATCTACAAATATAACGCCAGTCGTCACTGTCTTGCCGGCCTGTGTAAATGCGTCTTCACGTCATGTCATAGGAAAGAGGAAATATAGATACTGGTTGGAACATCGCTCCTTATTTTCTAATTATATTAATGGATACTTAAGCACAACTTAATATTCTATAAAACTGATAAAAAATTCAAGTTTGATAACTACATTTGAATAGAAGACAGTGTTATACAACCGTCTGTTAATCCGAGACGAATACGTTCCTCCATGAAGCGAATCCCTGGAGTATGTTTTGTGGTTTGGACTTGCGAGTGACTCCTCGGGCCTACAAGTGTTCATATGGAAGTTTGTTTCATTAATACCTAAACGACATACTGACGCAAAGGACTGCAGATAAACGTTATTCATATGATTCTTTGTCGGGTGATCTTATTGAGAAAACCTAGGCAAGATGGTGATGACGATATAATCGAAACACCCTTTATGGTTTAAAGATTATGATAACGTTTTACTATGTACCTTTTGCCCCTGACATCGTACCCGTTTTTTTTAACGAATCTACTCATACGCCGTCTATTGTAAACAAGCTGTACTAATACAGAACCTTCGCGGGTTTGCTGACAACAACTTACGACATTTGTCTCGCAATTGAATAAATGCTATAACTCAATATTCATTTTTGTACATATGTCACAGGTATATTGTCAAAGTCGTGATATTATTTATTTCACTATATTAATTTCACTAGTTAAATTATTGCAATTATAATTTATATTATATATATATTGTCAATCGGCTCCATTTCTTACAATAATGGTCTTTTATGCAATGTTATATTAATCTATGGAATTCGCCGGCCGTTTCGCATTGTTTCTTATCACAAGTCAAACCTAACCTAACCAAACGACGGATGGACGGACATTAAATTGTAAGAAATTAAGCCGATTGAAAATATACCGTGCAATTATAATTTAATTAGTGAAATTATAATATCACGGCTTTGATAATATACCTGCTACATTAATATGTGCTATATAATGCTACATAATTGTAAGGTGTACTTGACATAAATTTTACACAGAACATACAGACGTACTGGCAAAGTCGTGATTGCAAAACACTTTTGTAGTAAACAACAATCTTTGACTTTTGTAAAAAAGGTTTTTTGTCGTTATAGGTAACTACATATTTAGTTTTCACTACCTTGTTATTTTAAAAGATTTGTTTGAGACATTTGTATGCTATTTTTAAATTTCGCTTGCTGACAATCAAGGGTGTTTACAGTCCATATTATAGTAGAGTTATACTTACTAATAATGTGCAATAATTAATATCAAAAAGGGTACTCTTGTCTTTCTGTTTAGTTATTGAGTGATTTATTACCTTTATTGATTATATAGTTAATATTTTCGTAATCTTTAGTGCTAACTTACATTTCACTGTCAAAAAAGTAATCTACTTGTCAGTCTTGCAAAATGCTATGTTTTAAATAAGAAAATAATTTAAAATCAAATAAATGATCATTATTTTTTAATTTTGTTGAAGTTAAACATCTTTTGGGGCGTTCAATGGAGGGTAAAATTAAGAGATGCGCGCTATCATATGACGGAAGTTCTACATTATACAGATTTTATTTAATTTGTAAAAATAATTTAACTATGTCTGTACATTATTTTAATCAAATTATGGCTAACTTCATCATTTTGTTGGGTCGTGGATAAATGTTTTGGAATTATTTTCATTTTGTTATGCTTAACAAAGGAATTATAACTCCATTAGTGTTTCTTAAGTAGACTAGTTATCGAATAAGCTGTCAGAACTACGCGGCCGTGTGTGTAAAGCGCAAACAACAGCAAACAGTTTGAGATACGATGATTTATTGATTCGTGTGGCGACCGCCCCGGGATCGTTTGTCGAGACCGCGATTCCGTTCCCGCTTGTTTTCATTACGAACGTATTAATTGCGTATTGTATTTATGACTTGCATGGGCATGGTCACCATCTTCAGGGTTTCCCTGATTTACCATCATTTAGCACAGTACAATTCAAATACAACGGCGACCAACGCGAGATGGAAATCCATCGGCGGTCGCCGCTGTCATGCCGGCCTGCATAAATATCTCTTCATGTTACGTTTGAAGGGCCCGATGTCATAAGGAGGCCGGAGACACATTGGCCGGGAGATAATTCCACAGTTTCACGGTACGACAAAGATAAGACAGAGAACTTTTTAGTTCGTGCCGAGATGGAAGTTACCGTAAAACTGTGATTCCGAAGCCCAGCGCGTGTGGTTCTGTTGTGGAAAGGAGAGGAGGGAATTAGATTGAACAGCTCTTCAGAACACTCACCACGATACAGACGGTAGAATACATAGTAAAGCTTTATAATAAAACTAGTTGTGACGTCACTCGTGTTAAATTTATTCGACCGCCGCTGTCAACGCACCCAGTGTTGCCTATTGTTATTATGCTTAAAGCTTGCCAGATTGCTTGACGTTTGTGTACTGCTTCGGTTCTTAGGGTCGTAGCGTGAAGTTATAAAGTCTACTAATATCCTAAATAAAATGTAACAATTTTTTTTCATTACTGACTAGGGGTTCCAGAGATTAGCGTTTTCAAATAAACAATCTGTTGAGCTTTATAATCTATCTATACATATAATAAAATTGAAGTGTCTGTTTGTAATTGAAAAATGACAGGTTCTTACTAAAAGCATATGAAAGTAAACACGGTACCTATAAAAAAAAAAATTTTTTTTAATTTTTTTTTCTCTGTCTCTTTTATCCGGGTAGTGTCTGAATTATTTTTGAAAAACAATTAGGGTTCCGGACAAAAATAAAAAAACCGTTCCCTTTAGTTCACGCGAGCGTTGCTGCGGGCATAGCTAGTTCTTATATATAAAAAATTATCGATTAAGTTCATATTTACATAATATGTTTGATATATTGAGACGAACCGTTTACTATTATGAAGGTTGTTAGGAACCGATAGATAGTGCTCTGGTGGAGCCTTTAAATACCGGAAAGGGGAAACGTCTACCGGGCCAGCTAGTATAAAGCTGTGTATAAATAGTAAAAAATTATTAGTGTAATCAAATTTGTTCTCGATTTTATTATTATCGCCGTATCTTCTGTACATCTATATAAACAAAGTGATTGAGGTGTGCCTATGTGCGCGCATCACGCGAAATCTTCTCGATAGATTTTGAACATTTTTTTTTTGTTTTACTCCTTAGGTACTTGGTTCTTATGTTTTTTAACACGATATCTTCACTGAATAAAAAAATATTAATGTTATAAGAAAATAAGATTTGTATAAGCACTACGCGTTCAGCGATATACATGAAATATATTGTTATTATAATAAACACCACTGGCGAAGTTGTGTTTTTTTTTATCGTTGTAGGTTTGGCGTAGTGGCCACAATCTCACCTGATGTTAAGTGATGATGTGGCCCAAGATGGTAACACGCTAAACCTAGTGGAAGACTGGCTCTCAAGTGCAGCTGTCGGAACACACCTATTGGTGCTTGGCGATCATCACTCACGATGTTTTCCTTCATCTAAAGCTCAGGCTCATTGCAGGGATTCCAACTCACGTCAATCGACGCGAAGTCGTACACGCTACCACTGAGCCATCATTGCTTCAAAATGTGTATTTCGTATTAAGTGCAGCGGCCGGAATATACCGATAGTGCTTGGCTACACTTGTCAAACTTAATACGGCAAAATGACAAAACTCTGTACCTAATGGTAAGCACAGTATAATAAAAAAAACGGTGACCACCGAGACATCGAAATCCATCGACAGTCGCCGCTGTCATTCCGGCCTACGTATATAGAAACTGATTATGCAACGGCTGATCCCAAAAAACGAGGCGCATAAGCGAATCACTGACGGGTTTTTACTATATGTTTAGTGGCCGCAAACCAGTCATCCATTAACGGTACCATCCTTCGATAATCAGCAACGTGCACCACGTGCAGGTGAAGTTGGCTTGGGTGTCTCAGTTCTAAAGATGTAATTTGACACCCCTTATACCCAGACTTTAACTGTTCCATTAATCAAATATATAATATAATAATGTTATAATAATGGTTTAGGGTGTCTAAAAGCCGAGACAGGTCCTCTACGTCAATGGTCCCAACCAGTGGTTCGCGGATAACTCAAGAGCTTAAAATACGGTCCGGAAAATTTTCAAATTTTTCATTGTTTCAAATGATTAATTCCTTATAACGCAGGCGCCCTGGTATGTAGTCATAAGTGCGGATGGCTGGGGACGGAGAAAATGATCCAATATATTAAAAATTTCAATTAAAGTTAATTTTTCTCGAACCTTGTGGTCCCTGCAAACAACACGTTAATCAACGCAGTCCCTGTTCCAAAAAGGTTGGGATCGATTCTGTCGGCACTTTCTATTCTTGCCTCTTATGGCATAAAGTCACTAGCAACAACTAATTTACCTTTGTACGAAGCTGGGTCCCTGCCCATGTGAAAGTTATAGGCAGACATATTACATTTATATAATAATGGATATGTACAACGTCAGTTAACACTTCTGTATTTATGACTATAAAGGAACTCATTCAAATACTTCCTACGCAACAAACTTATATTATACTTTGAAGAATAAAGAAGTACATACACCTACAAGTATTACGTTAGACAAAACAAAATTCACGCAAATTAAAAATTTGACATCAATACAGGACAAAAAGTTGGATGACGTATGTCTTTTTCACTCCATAGTTTTATGAAACCCTGGTCAGCAGTATGTGTGGAACATGGACAACACATGTATATAAGCTAATCAAATATTTGTTATTTATCAGAAAATGGTAACAAATTTCGTGAGCAGATCCGAAATGTATATTTAAAATTAATGATGACTTTAAAAAAGTATGTTCTAATCAATCGATGTTCATTTAATATGAAATTAACGTGAATTAAGTGACGCGACAGTTGAAAGGCACACCGGGATCGAACCCCCGGCGTTCAGGTGGCTCATTAGTGTACAAAGTGTCGGTTCAAACGTTTCGAGCCTTTAAGCATTCGACGGAGCGAAACGCCGCCATTCCATTTCGACACTCGAACGATCAGTGGTTTGGAGTACGAAGGCGGTTGGCTTGGACGATTAAAAAAATGGTTTTATTCTATTATGTTTTTGCGGGATGGTAATAATGATGGCTCACTAGTAGCGTGTACGGATACCGCGTCAATCAACGCGAGTTCGAATCCCTCCAATGAACCTGAGTTCTCGGTGAAGGAAAAAATCGTTATGCAACCATAGCATGGTAGAAAGGTGTTTTCTAATGCCCACCTAACTAGCTACCACCCTCGAGTTGAAAATCTGCCGCTAAGCACCTATAGATGTGTTCCGGCTGTTCCACTTGAGGTCCAGTCCTTCACTAGGCTTAGCATGTTACCATCTTAGGTCACATCGTCACTGAAACATGAAATGAGACTGTGGCTAAACGTTAAACCTGTAAAGAAAAAAAAATGTGCAGCAGTACACACTTGTAAGAAGTAAAACCTTCAAAAAAAATGGACTATGTTGGAACACCGCAACGTACACTATAGTACCCACGGGCTTGTTCACAGTGGTCATAAAGTTTGGCGCGCAGTGTACAGTGCACACTTTACTGTGCTACTATAAAATTAATAATAATTTCGTTTAAACACTAAATGATAATACAATATTAACCAGTGTTCAGAGGTCGATGATCGAACGCGAGCGAAATGTTTTCACAAAACTGTGTCCCCAGTACTAGTAAACCCTCCCTCAGTCATTAACGGTAAGATCGCTCCGCGGCCGCCGAAGTGTCACAACTCAGTGTAATTAATATTTTAATTGGGCATTTCGTACGTTGTTGCTTAGCTGATGTAGCTCGATAAATTCCTCGCCGGTGATAATGCAGACTCCACTTAACAAAGTGTATTCGGTTATGGTGTTATTGAAGTTTTCATATATGTTAGGATGAGTTTAACATTATCTAAACTTTAGATTCTAAAGGATATTGATGTCTATAAGTTCTTTATGTTTTTTTTTTAAATAGACTATTATTTATTATAGGAGATATAAGATAGGTAGGGAACAGAGAAATTTATTTGGAGTTTTCTCTATACTTGAGGCAGTCTGACTGGTGTAGTCAGTATTGTTTGTGTACATACACTACACTAACATTTCCTGGTTGGTTCACTCTACGTAGCTGACTTGACATATTGGCTTCTTCATCCTGAGGTACCTTACGCTGGTCACGACTCGACAGTCTCATTTGAATTCGTTGGAACTGCTCAGTGCGTATCTCCTTCCGAACCCATCATTGATGATTGTTCTTATAATATTTGAAAACGAAGAACAATATAATAATTTCAGTGACAGCTACAATAGTTCTTAGCAGTATATTGTTGGTGGGTAGATGGTCTCCGTGGACACTGATAGCGGCATTATCGACTATAGTAGTATTTTGTTTTACAATGACTTCTTTCTTTTCTTGTAGAATATGAGCCTCCCATTTTGGAATTTTTTTACTGTACAAACAGTATCGTACACAAAATAATATATGTCGTTCTGTTAAGGACACTATCAAAAGTGGAACTTTCCACAGCCATTGTTCTTATTGTGTTACTACAAAAATGCTGACCTCGCGTCTATGACAGGTCACGTAGGTCATTCTTAGAATCCCGCGCAAGCGATAAGTGCAGTGGCAGGGTCGCCATGCGATATGTCAGGATATGATATTTTTAAATGTGTATTTCAGAAAATTATATTAACAATGTTAAATTTTAAAGTTAAAAATGTTTATTAAAAATTGTATTGATTGTATTTAATACCATCATCTGCACTTCTTCTTCATTTAAGGTATGAATAATTTCAGTTTAAAATAACAAGTAACAATTTGTGACTGTTATCTGTAAGCTGAAAAAGCTGTTACCAAATACTACGTACCAGTTCCACATACTGGGATGTGACACAAATATAAACAGTTTTAGTTTAGAACATGATCTGCTCTATATTCAAGTTTAAAGATATTTACTTTGTTAGAGAGAGATATAAAGAAATAGGACTTGAAACAAGCTCTTTAATCTTTTCACGCTATGACACTTAAAAAATGGAGCAATTCTCATACAAAGTGTTGGTATAGACCTTACTATATAGAGTGAAACCGCGGGCACAGCTAGTGCTTTAATAAACTCGCGGTAAACATCGCATTTAAAATTTATTCGTAATCAACCTCGTTTCGCCCCCGTACTTCACCCTCTCACCTCGCCCCACAGAGCATAATGTACGCAATCAATATGTAACGCAATCAAAATATCTAATTAAAATAGCTCCCGCGTCATTTGCATATGAAAACCGTCGTAATTGATCATCGACGAGCGACGACGTCGCCCCGAGACATCGGTATGAGATATGAGACAATAGTGGTGTGGGGCGAGTGGGCCGACCGTCCTGGGACTAATTGGTTCGTGGAAAATATAAATATTTTTGTTTTTGACGTTTCATTACCATGTAATTATGTAATGGTTTAGACGAAGTTAATATATATATATACTTATTTTGCACTGATGTACAGAATATTTTTTTATTTCACCAATTTATGAATAAGCAAATTAATGGCTAATTATAAAGCCGTCCGGATAAACACTGACTGTCGCTACAAATATTTTATTATTATAATATTTAGTTAACGTAATTATTGTACCTACGTTCTACTCTACAACAAATATGCTCCCTCGTAATATAAAAAGTACATAAAATCATTAAAAAATTGCGTACTCTGTGTTTCACTCACCTCATGACGATTCGTTGTATAGCAAGTTAGTTGTATAACCACTAGAAAAGCGTTTAGAATAAAATAAAAGAGACATCATATTTTGTGGTTACAAGTGAACATGTTTTTTAACTTGTCTGATATTCAGTGCCATGTTTCTAGTTTTACCTTAACTTAGTCGCTGTTGTAATTAATCATTGCTATTTGTAATTTTTTACTATCACAATTATTTTTCGAAACTTACTATATTCATTGATGTTGTGAAAATTCTTTTTTGTCTTTTTCTTAGCTTACTTTTAGTAACTGTAAATTATTTAAAGTTTATATGTTCGTGTAGATGACCTTGACAAGCTAGCCAGATGCCGATACGCTAGGCGTTTTACAATATGCGATCGTAATATCACAAAATATTGGATGTAATAAATTTCATTTCCTTAGGTGATGAATTTACAGAAATCCTTTCTTAGCAGTCATCTACGTTATTGAAAGAAGTTTTGTGCAAAATAGAGCCTACGCTTTAAGCTGTGCATTGTCTGTCAGTCAAGCTTAAAGATTGTATTAAATAGTAGATAGTGAAATAAACTCGCTCCGCTCATGCACACGCTATTTTAATGTATTCAATCCAGACAAACGCATCATTCGTGATCGTCTACAGCGCCGGCGGCGACGTCACGAGAGCATGTACTCTTGGTGAAAAATTAATATACTACATATTATACTATACATTATTTTGTATGTTTTGTATATGAACACATTTATGAAGATTGAGTATTACTTTCAACACCAACTATTTGAACATCAACCACACCACTTATACTACCAACAACCACAGCACTCCGCTGCTGAAGTTGCTGACTAACTCAGTCAAACCTTATAATTAAACACGTAAACACGTATTTAATATCAATATCTATCTTTGTAAAGTGCGCGGACAAATGGCTAGCACACACTGGCGGACGGCAAGGCAGGGTATGTTAAATTTGACAGCGTAAATTCGTACGTATCCAATGGTAACAAGATATAGATTCCAAAGCTCCTAAATTGACCACGGAGGACTTCTCTCTGTGGTATTGAAGAATGCAATGGAGGATATCGCGGTGAGATGCGACTATATGCGCCGGAGTCCGCTACCATACGATCGCGGGGGAGAGGCAGTGTATGCGTGGGGCTGCATATCGCAGCATCCAGAAGTGGACCGGCCGCTACTAATCGCAAATCAGCAGTGTGCGCAGAACGGCGACAAATCCTCGATGCCAAATATTAGCACATTATAGAATGTAAACAATATAACTAACAGCTGTCATGTTAGTTAAACAGATTGTTAATAGATGGCGCTTTAAACATATTTTCATTAGCATCAACAGATGATAATAGTCCTAATAAAAAAGTTTATTAATATTTTTTTAAACGAAATCCTTCATTTTAAATGATTTGTCTAATCTATATAAATAAAATGGTTGTGGTATAATGTTCTAGTCCACGCGAGCACATCCGCGGGCACAGCTAATATAATAATATATTAAATAGGTATAGGAATGTACATAAATTAATGAAGTAATATTTTCACCTCTCCGTGCAGATATAGCTGATCATTATTTTGAAAACTAAATATAGAAATAATAAATTAGAAGCCCTTTTTCCACGATTTTTAACGCGTTAACTCATAGTAAGTTCTTTCCCCGATGACGTAAGTCGTAATAATTGACGTATGTTTGAGAAATAGTGTCTAAAAATTGTTTGACGTAACTCGAGGGCTGCCGCCTGTAAATAATTGATAGTAATGTAACTAACAACTGGAGTACTATGTAAAATCGATGACCAAATTAGAGCACCGTCTCAGACCCTCGGGTCTCCAGAAGGGTTTATCTATTAACCGTTCATAAATTGGGCGTCGGTTCGCCGATAACACGCTATCGAGTTGTTAAGGGCAATATTGGGCTGTGATTGTGGCCCGCGGCCTAAAGGCGCTTAATCATAGACATGGTTCGGTTGAGGCTGCCCCCTAATGTATTTACTGCTTCATAATTGTTTATTATATTATATACCCTAGATCGTGCGAGCGGCTTTCTTTATGCGAAAATCTGCTTGTCATGGTCCGCGGGAACTACATACCTGTATTATAAAAGTAGACTGCCTTTTCTTTAATTGTAATTTTATCGTTTCTGTTTTATCCCTATAGGAAAGTGTAATAATAATTGGACTAGGTCATTCCCAAAAATACAACGATTGATTCCGACATGCGACACGCCAGATAGAGTCACACTGATACTTTTATTTACAATATGTATGGTGGACAAAAGAGCCGCTTTTGTAACCTACGCTAACACACCCGTATTACTGGGACGCTTCTGAAATTATATTAATTTGACGATAAACGCTAATGGTTATTTTTATAAGCACTCTCTATAAATGTGTAAAAATTTTATGGCCCATGAAAACTGAGCAGAGAAAATAAAATAAATTCGCATGATTATGTGACATCTTATTAAAGTATTTTAACATTTTTAGATAAAATTATGAGATACTATTTCTTATTTGATCCAAAAGTTCTCAATTTACAGACAGATTACACACATACATTTTTGAAAAACACACACACGTTACAACATACACGAAATTGAGAACCCTTGAACCAATATCGCCAGACTCAAAGCCAACTTATCGCCGACGGTCACCAATAAACACGTAACACAATTTAATACAAACCGCAACACACAAACATACATATTTTCGTAGGAATAATACGACAGTAGTAATTGAATCGGCCTCAGGCGTACTCGGGGGTAGTCGTTAACGTTCCATGGGGTGTGCCGGCACCTACCCTGAGACCCTAGTCCCTAGCATGCACTAGGATGCTACAATACAACACCGCCGATAGAGACGCACTATTAAATACTACGTTGCGTGAGTGAGAAGGTTGTATTCGAAAGTGTTTATAATAAACAAAGGATATAGTCTTATTGGTAGTAAGGTTTTAATAGACTATTGGTGTAGCGAAGACAGATCAGCTGGTTCACTTTATACATATATAAATATGCACCCTTCTCTACCCGCTCTATACCCAAGTCATGAACGTTTCTGTAACAAGCTATTAGATCCTCACATATGAAATCGGCGTTTTGTTGAACTGGCCACCTTCATCTCAAATATATGGTAAACGCCAAATTTAGGAATTTCAAATTTAGGCTTATGTATTTGTATTTTGAATTGAGTTGTTCATTTGTTTTCGCACCATTTGATTTTTCTTTGACATCGTTCTTTTCACATAATGGAAAACTTAAATTATCGCGTTATTTACGAAAATTAGGTCCACCGCGGCATTAGCGCTGCAGAAACAGCTCGAAGGATTATTGATGTGTATGGGGAAGCAATTGTAAAAGACAGCATGGTACGTTTTTGGTTCCAACGTCTTCGTTCTGGAAATTTGGACCTACGAAACAAACCCCGTGGACGGCCGGAGACTCTAGTTGATAATGGAGAATTAAAGGTGATCGTGGAAGCGGATCTATCGTAAACGTCAGAGTTAGCGCTCGAGAAATAGGTACCGCATGATACTGAAGCACACCAACAAACACTCATTGAGTGCTGCGTTACATTACTTAATCGTCACAATAACGAGGGAATTTTGAATCGTATAGTTCCTTGTGACAAAAAATGGATCCTTTGCGACAATCGGAAACGCTCATCACAGTGGTTGAACCCAGGAGAAACGGTAGTATCTTGTCCCAAGCGAAAGTTGACACAGAAAAAGTACTGGTGAGTGTTTGGTGGACCAGTTCTGATGTCATACACTACAGCGTTCTAAGATCTGGCCAGACGATAAAGGCAGATCTGTATTGTCAACAATTGCAAACCATGATGAAAAAACTAGTCATTAAACAACCGAGATTTGTCCATCTTTCTAGCCCACTGCCACTTCAGGAATACGTTAGACCCCATACTTCACGTCAGACTGTCGCTAAATTATAAGAACTGCGGTTGGAATGTCTCCCTCAGTTTTTTACAGAGTTTCCCCAGAGTTTTTTACATCGAGGTTGCAGATTAAAATTTCTAGTTCAAATCTTTGTTATGTTGAAAATCTGTTTCCAAACACATTTAAGTATGTTCCACTTAGAAGCCATCTTCGTCCAAATCGACTGGGTTCCGACACTTACCCATACACAATATAAGAATCTGTTGTCTAATTAAATGTTGAATAAAAAATACATACAATAGGATGATATTAACGTGCACGAGAATTACGGCAAATATTTTTATCAGTATCTAAACATGGTTTCACTTAAATACACAAAATCAATTATGATATACTCATCGTATATTCACTTTTGAGTGAACTATCTGGGCTCGTTTTTCTGTGCGTCTGGACATGAGCGGGTGCAAAATTTCACCTTAGTGAAGACTACACGAAATGTCGGGGTTCGCTGTTTTGAGGCGATTTCGCTGTGAGCGTATTAAGATGGCCTTTGATGTTTTGTGATCCGGCCGTGCGTTTGGGTTTGACCGGTTAATTAAGAACCGTTCCGTACGTCCGTTTGTATTGTCTTCTTTATAGATTGCTTGTTTAGTTGTTGTTATTAGCTGCCATTCAGCTGCTGATTCAGTGCGCTCATGGCCATACCTTGTGAATCGCACCTGAACTGTCGAAGTTTTGCACATACGTTTAAGCGTGTATGTGTCTATCGCAGCTTGAAACTATCATAGTAACGTGTCATATCTTTCCGACCATGTTTTCTATATTCGCCTGACTGCCTGTCATACTCAAGCTGACGATCCGTCGTCAAGCACCTGTCAATGTGTTTCGTCAGCTACACTTGTGAGTCAGTCCTCATCAGAGCTTACCATGTTATTATTTTTGGACACATCGTCACTTGTTATTTTTTTATTTTATTTTTTTTATACTACGAAGGTGGCAAACAGGCATACGGCCCGCCTGATGGTAAGCGGCTACCGTAGCCTATGAACGCCTGCAATACCATAGGTATCACAAGCGCGTTGCTGGCCTTGAACCCCCTAACCCCAAGGAGCTCCGGAAACCCTACTCACCGCAGGAACACATTAGGTCATTTGGCAGCGATATTCTGGTAGCTGAGATTTTGGTCAAACTACTACATACATTTAATAAGTAGACTCTAAAAAATAATTTACGAACTATATTTATATCAGTTTAAATCAAGCAATCGCTTGATGAATATATAATACTATGAATATATTATAATATGAATATATTATACTAGCTGAGCCCCACGGTTTCGCCCGTGTTAAATTTATTCAACAAACCCTCCAGTCGCACCGCCGCCAACGCACCCGTGTATCCTATCATTCTCACTTCTCGTACTTACTTGACATTCATGGTTACTGCTCCGCTTCTTAGAGTCGTAGCACGAAGTTATATATACCTTCCCTAACAAATACTATAAAACACAAAAAAAAAAAACAAATCGGTCCGGTAGTTCCAGAGGCTAGCGCGTTCAACAAAGCAAACAAAAAAAAATCTCTTGAACTTTATATTTATAGATTCTAGGAAAAAGAAATTCGACATTAAATTCAGTGCCCCGAAATAATATTGTGTAGTTAAAATATTAATATACCTTCGCTTCTCGGATAATTGGGAAAACTGTACTTGCCCTATAAAAATTGCCTTGACCACACAATACAAACACAAAGCAGCTACAATAGATTCAGCACATTCGACAATACCGAACAATCAATCTTTGATTCATACATCAAGCGACTCCCCAATAACTCGACCCCGTGCCGTGTCGTGTGACGTTTGAAAAATAATGAACGCTGTAGTACTGGAAGCGTTGCCTTGTCAAAGAATGATCGTCGGCAATTGAGCGATGGTAGTGTCAAAAGACTACAGGGTCGGCGTCCGATCCATCATACTACCTATTCCCACACCCACCGACAATTTTCTATTGAGCTCTCCTTCCCCTGTAAAACGATTGGAAAAGCTGGCTTCCGCGGGGTTCTAATGAATTACTAAGAAGTTCGAGTGATTTTGGTTTTGTTGGATGAAATTATTTTCACAGGCACCAGACTGACGTTTCGATCTGCTCCCAGATGGATTAATTTGATTACAAGCTGAGCAGATGTTTCTAAGCGGTGTTAAATGTTTTTCATTTGCTTGGTACGTTTCTAACAATTGTTTGGTTAGTTCATAATTATGTTTCTGTTACTTAGTACCTTAACCTCCCTGTCTGCCCTAATCATAGTCATTATAGTGTTTCATTGTAGTTTTTGTGATATTATATCAATCAAGTGTATTTCTATTTATATATATATAGGCAAACAAGTGTACGGCTCGCCTGACTCGCCTGATGGTAAGCGGTTACCGTAGCCTATGGGCGCTTGTTTTTTGTGCCCTGCCTCTCTGCTGCTGTTTGAATTATTTCTTTATTTTTAAACATAAGTAAATTGTTTAGATTTACTGGATAATATATCTAATGAAATTCTTTTTGAGCTCCAGGGCCTTTAACTTATGATTCTAATTGGAATAGATCGTTCTAGCACATCTCAGTGGACCAAAAGCCTTGATGTATAGAATATTGAAATAGGTAATGGTAGCATTAATATTTTTAATGTTTATTACATATTCAAATTGCGAATGGAATCCGCTGCTGTGTTAACAATGACCCGATCTGTTGTATTATCTATCGCGTACATCTTTACCTTTCATTCAATTTTCCAGTCCATTTCCGAATAGTATAATTAAATTCTCCCGATCTGCGTTCCAGTAAGGGGGCGGCGGTCGCCTCCCACATTGCGATATCAGATCCGTCTGATTCTTTAATGATCTATCAAATTTTATTCGAAGTCTGGTAAGGAGATACGCTTAATGGCTAATTTCTTAGTAACTTTGTGTTGATAACATGCAAAACAATATATGAGCAGTAAAGTGTTGCAACTCAATTTTTATATTCTAGATAATAAATTCAAAGATGATAAAATTTCGAAAAACCTACTGTATCTTCTGGTGTAAGCTGACTTTGATTTAATCTATTATTCGAATCTATTATTTCGACTGTCTAGATCATAAGCCCAATGTAATCATTAAGAAAGTATTGATCAATAGCTAGTTTAGAGACTGTCCATGAGGACTAGATGTTGTTACATATTCTTCAAAGATATGTGTAGATTGTATAATAATAAAAGAAATTGATAATAATGAATTACTCGCCAAAAACATGGAGCTCGCAGTAAGCATTCGAACACAAATAAGAAATGTAGTTACTGTATTAATGGCGTAACTTGCCTGGTTTTAAGAATGTATTACAACAAATCTATCACTAGATGAGGAGTCTAAACATTGAAATTCAAGAGAAAAAATTATTTAAGCCACTTACTTTAATCACGTCACTATTTAAAGTTCTAAGCCTGGTATCTAAGCCAATGTTCGGTCGGTAACGATTTCTGCTTCTTCAATCATACGCATCGCGATGCTTGATTGTAGCCCACTTTCGGCGTCGCGAGAAAAGAAGATATTATCTTATAGCACCATAATGGCGAGTTTCAAGTGCGGAAATTGCTTTGATCTTCTTGGTTTTTTTTTAATGGCTATTGTGTTCATCCACAATTCTGCCAACGTCACGTGACGCAATGATGTCTCAGTGGTAGTGTGTACAACTTCGCGTCGATTGACGTGAGTTCGAATCCCTGCAATGATCCTGAGCTTTCGGTGAAGGAGAACATCGTGATGAAACCATAGCATGGTGGTAGGCCTTATTCTAATGCCCGCCTGGCTAGCTAACACCCTCAAGTTGAAAATCTGTCGCCAAGCACCAATGGGTGTGTTCCGGCAGCTGCACTTGAGAGCCAGTCTTCCACTAGGTTTAGCGTGTTACCATCTTGGGCCACATCGTCACTTAACATCAGGTGAGATTGTGGCCACTACGCCAAACCCATAACGATAAAAAAATCTTAAAATCATGTTCCTAGTTATTATTTATAAACCACTTCACTTTAACCAAACTACTGGCCAAATACCATAAGATTATGAATTAAAATAAAGACTCCAAATTGTTTTGTTACAGTAGTGAAAACATTTGCAAACAGATAAACTTAAAAGCTGGCCGCGATCGTAAAAGTAACAAAACAATTGACAGCGACTCGGTCGCTACGCTAACGAGTCACGCGGACAAACAACAGTTTTAAGTGTTGTTAGTGATCTCTCTCATTACAGAGCTACACGTAACAACTCGTAACTACTTACCGAGTTCGTTCTCTGTGTCTTAATTCAGTGATTAGGTGTAGTAGTGTCTGAACTCAGTGCTCTGAGGAATTATGCAATAGGCTTGATGTCTTTGTTAGAAACATAATACAAACAATTTTCATTCCTTCTTTTATCGATTATAAAAGCTTGTGTTTGCCCGCAATCTTGCCTGATATTTATGTGACATCCTTACTAAAGCTTACAAAGAGAATGACGTATATAGTTGTATTAAGACAGCATTTAAACCTAAAAATGGAAGGTACGCAGATTAACACTAGAAATTCCCACTACCAAGTTGCAAATTCTTCAATTATATTTTTAAAATTCCTATAGAAATATCCATTCGTCTTTTAACTCTGTTAGGAGTTGACTTTCCAAATATCCTTCCATCGATAAGCAAATAGAGATATACAGCCCAAATTTTAAGTTTTGTATGTCTTAGTAATTTCGTAACAGGTGGATTGTATTTGTTTTTTAACATCCTTTATTAGTAGTAAATGTTCTCTCACCAAAAATTTCAATATTTATGTGAGTCCAGTTAATTTCTTAAGCGAAATAATAACTCAGTTTCGTAACAATGATCGAATTTACATAACTCTCAAAAATTGTAATTGGACACAAATTATTCTAAAACTTTACTAAAGTACCGAAGAGCGGTGATGTCCTAATCAAAACAAGGCGCCCTCTGTGTCTCACTCTGTGGGGAGAAAAAAAACAATAAATCAAAAACATGCAAATCCCGCTAATAACTTGCACAAAACCGAAAACCATTTCACGGGCGGCGAACTGAGGCCTGCGTAATCCAAGAATATTTAATACGAGTAGGTGTACTCCGTGTGAGGGTTGAAGAGACCCCGCGGACTCTGGGGTACTATTTCCATGCTGATGTTTAATAATTGATAATGCCCCGCGAAAAACGCACTGTTGGGGAACTCCTTATATCTATATAGAGATGTTAACAATAGAATTTATTTTTTATACTAGCATGACATAATGACGGAACTGTGCCTTAAGGATATGCACAGTACAATCAAAGTGATATTAACAACTTATGTATAAAACTTATCTTCTATTATATTATAAGTCTTCATTACATTATATATTCTGTGCTTTCACTATATAGTTTTACAATAAGTTTACGACAAAAATACCAATTTATTACTCGCTCGCTGCGCTCGAGGACTCACCCCCTCCAGTATATATGCTGACTCGAAGCCCATTTGGTAGACACTCATGTCATTAACAACAGAATATACAACAGCACGAAATCTTTAGCTTTTAATATGACTGTTTTTATTTTTAATTTTATTGTTTTATTATTTAGTGATGTATTAAACTTATTTTACTTTATGTGTGTGTAACAAATAAATGTATGTTCTTTCTTTCATAATAGCGAGTCGCGCCGCTGTCATGCCGGCCTACGTAAATAGAAACTGGACAAGTACTGAGTGATTACGAAATGCGATGAGCATTTAAGCGAATCACTGTTATCGCGACTCAGTAGGGTTTCACAGCCTTGACACGCTACCCGCTGTTGCCATTTTCTCACTCAGCAATTTGCACCACGTGCAGGTGAAGTTGGCTTGGGTATCCTAAATTACATACATAAGAAAAAATTTTTTATTGTTCTCAAAATATTTTATATCTCTCATCTGGATTTGCCTCTTCTTATCGCAAAGTATGAGTCAAAATTGATCAGGGTAAGTTCATCTGTTACCACGATGATTTCAATTTAAAAAGATAGTGTCAAGGATTTTTTATAATAATTAATATAAGGAAAAATAGACGATCGTCAAGTGTGTGTTTAGCCTGTGTCTTATTTATACAATTTTTGACCAGTACTGTATGATAAAGAAGTTACGTAAGAACGAATAAGAATGAGATGATTGTTTTATACTTTAAAAATATACAAATCATATTGTTAAATAAATATAACGCAGGGTAGTATACCAGGTAGTATACCGTATACCAGGTGTAACATCCGACGTAGAGTCACAGTGACTCTCGATTTGTCGCGTTTCAGGATCAGCCAGTGTGTATCCAGCTGACGAGAAGATACCATCAGATACTATACAGTGATTATGACGAGCTATTATTTAAAAATAAAGTGTCACATTATAAAAGTAACGAATAAACAACGAACAATTCTATATTATATAAATATGTACCTGTAGATACAAACAGCATCACATTACCATGCCTCCTCGACTTGTAAACTGAGCAACTCAATCGATAATCATATCGGGTACAAACAAAATTGCGTACGGGAAAAATTTCAGTCGGCATTATCGTGTGTGATGATCGACGCTTCCGCTACACGTGAGAGAGGTTTGTGAACATTAAATAAGGATTGTATGGTTTGCAAATTTGAACAGTTATATCCACTTTATGAGAAACATCAGTCATAATTTGTAATAACGAAGTATTGAACATTCTAGCGTTCCACATAATGTTAATTGGTCATTGCAGCCTACTTTTACAGCTAGTTTAACTTCAAGCAGAACTTTTGAAGGCGAGGCGTCCCAACCTCGTGTACTAGGGCATTTTGCCAACATTTAAATACTAGAATACAGCAGTACATGAACTATTTGTTTGCGTAAGAAATAGTTGATGCTTCAATAGCCGAACCTTGGACTGGATTTATCTATCTCTTATCTTTCCGTCCTTTCTTGTTCAAAGTTTCATTTTTAGTAAGAGTTAAAATATGTGGTAACATTTCTTCACTATGTAATGAATATATGCCTGTGTACGTAAGATTATGAATGCGGGCTTTATTTTTTGTTATTAGTTCGAAAAGTACGGTATTGTAACTCTTAAATCTAAAAATATATTATTCTTCTTCTTTTACCTTTATCCCTCCTAAGTAGAGTCGGCAAAACGTGTTTCCCCCTTCCGCTCTCCACTTTCAACTGTTATCTCAGTATTCACACCTTTTATACGCATATCATTTCTCACACAATACATCCATACCTTCTGCGGTCTTCTTCTACTCCTATATCCGTCTACCTTCGGACTTAACATTATTCTAGCTATATGACTTCCATCCAATGTTACGCCAACCTATACCTCTCAACTTCTCTATCACTGGTGCTATTTACATAATTCCTCTAATATAGTAATTCTTAATCTAATCCATTCTAGTTCCACCTCCATCTTAAAATTCGCGTCTCTTCCACGTGTAATATTAAAAAAAAACATGTTTATTGTTAATTTAATTGAAAATTATTCATCATTCTTTCTAAAAGTACAGAATTCAATTTTTCCACAGACGAAGCCATAGGCCAAATGTAGTCTAATTATAATTCTGAATACCTAATTCAGTCGGTCCCGAATTTCCGTATACTCTGGCGTTGGAGTTTGGCTTATTATTTTTCCTCGGGTAATAAAATAAATGATTTTCCCTTTTTCATCAACGGCGAATAATCTTGGCGGTGTTCGGCAGGTGAGTACAGTACTTTCAGCTTATCTCTTCATGGGCCCAATTATTTTTATTTTAGTGTTGCAATATTTTCGAATTATTTTATTTATAAACATCAAACGATACTTTATTTTGATTAATGGTAAGGATTTAAAACTTGTGATATTTGTTTCATAAGGGATACTGTTGAATTTTCGAATTTTGATTGCCATTTTGAGCAATTTTTAGTAAATATCCCAGTATTCGTTTAGTTAGCTAACTAGCTACCATCGCCAAAGGTGAAAATCTGTCTACAAGTATCTATAGGTGTGTTCGGACATCTGCACTTAAAGACAGTCCCTCTAGGACTATGTTACTATCTTAGGCCATATCTCTACTTACCATCAGGTGATATTGTGGGGAAAAGCTAAAGACCTAAAAAGTATAATATAAGAAAATTAACTACTCACCCACCAATGAATTAACAGGTACGTTTTACAGACTACAGCTACCGTAGGCGCGCAATGTTTTCGTTTTATTTGACACACCATCGTTGGCAATAATTCCATCTGCATACATATCGACTGTGAATTACCGGCGTTCGTGTTGTATTGGACGAGTTTTGGAATATTTGAGGGCTTCGTCTTGGAAAATTTAGCAGGCAAATTCATAAGTAAATTAATTTCTTACATAAAGCTTAAAATATATAAAGACATAGACATATCACTATGCAGGTAATTTTTTTTAACACTATGCTGGTTAAATTTTTTTCCAGATTTTCTGATATATATTTATTGTAAACATCACGAATATGACATTAAACAAGTTTGGTCTGTTTATATGTCCGGATTAAACTAAAAAACAACCTGAACGATTTTTATGAAATTTTCTACACGGAAAACTTATATAGTTCCTCATTTTACTGACCACTGGAATAACTGTCAACAATATTTTTATAAATAAATAATCTGAAAATTAAATTTTTATTCATTCATAACCGATTTTCATGACGTTTTGTTGATGGAAAAGCATATAGCTTTTGCATATAAATTAAATGGCTATAGGAACTAATAATAGTACTTTAAAATATGAAATAGTAAAAAATAACTTGAAAAAATCTTTTCTTTTTATTAATTCTCAACCTATTTTGCCCAATTTTCTTAAACGAGAAAAATATCTCGTTCCACAATAATTAACAAGCTATAAGAATTATCAATAATAATACATACATACATAAATCACGCCTTTTTCCCAACGGTGTAGGCAGAGACCATGTCCTTCCACTTACTACGATCCTGATATACGACTTTCGCTTTCAATAATAATATATCTAAAAATAAAGTCACAACATGAAAGTAATTCCTGTGTAATAAACGCATGCGGAGCCGGGGGCGCAGCACTAGTTTATTTATAATATGTTCGTTGGCTCATTTGATGGACTTTCAATAAATAAACTCCAGGTTTTATCCATACTCATAAAATAATACTGGAGAGATTTTTGATTTATTGTTTGTTTGTTTAAACGCGCTAATGTCTGGAACTACCACTCGGATTTGGAAAGTTCTTTTTGTATATAATAGCCAGATTCATGAGAAATAATATAGATTATATAACTTCACGCTATGGCTCTAAGGAGTGGAGCAGTAACTATGAACGTCAAGCAATATGGTAAGCTATAGGCCAGTATGGGAAGTGGAACAACGATAGGGCCACGGGCGCTATTTGTTAATTCGTTATTTTACCGAAGAACACTAGATAAACTTCACGAAAAATATGATATTTTAAGTTTTTGAGCCAAGAAATCATAACAGATCTTTTTTATAGATCGTTTAATTCTCTACAAGTATATGTTTTCAATTTCACTGGACGATAATTCGTTCGAGCGCATTAAATTCCAAATAAAAATCCGTGTTATTTAAATGGAAAGTAAAGAAAATAAAATAAAAGTTTTGTTTGGCCCACCCTAATCTAGATGTTTATGTATTTATGGTAAGATGTAGAATTTTCAAACCCACCTAATCATGAAGAGGTCTACGGATGTCTAGGATGCGGGTAGTTCTAGCGGAACATTGCGCGCTCTCCGCGGTTACAAGATGGCGTCTGAACACAAGAGCGCGCCAATGGCACTCGACACTTGGTCGCGAGACACGACAGACACTTTTTACACTTGTCTGAATGCGAGCGTTAATATAAGCTATATTTTTATTTATAACTACATTCTTCCCGCTCTGTTTCGATTGTGTTGATTTTTATTACCTATTACAAAATTATTCTTTTTTGTTACTGTTAAACTGTTCAATATTCTTTAATTGATCAAAAATTGATATACTTATTCTTTATTTCTTATTTTTAAATGGTATACTTGTATGTCCCATATAGGTACACATATAAAAGATCGCAGCCAAATAACCTTGTGTTGTGTCCCTACGGTGAGCAGGGTTTCCAGAGCTTGGGTAGGTAGGTTCGATGTCGGCAAAGCGGTTCTCGTGTTACAAGCGTTCATAGTCTACGATAACCGCATACTATCAGGCGGGCGGCACTAATGTTGGCCACCATAGATGTATGTAAATACATTGGAGCAAAACAAAATTGGTACTCTTTAAGTATTTCATTTACAAACATTTTATTTCGAGTTACAATGTAAATACACAAATATAATTAATAATATGTATAAGTATGCAAAAAAACATTATAAAATAATGACAATTTTATTTTACATTTACAAAATATGTAATAACCGCTAATTGATGACAAGTGAAAAAATAACATGGCGCCGAAGAAATAACGAGTACACACGCATTATTATAATATACAAGTTGCTTATTAGTGACGTACAAGATCGCGGCTCTCGAGGCTAAATCTCCCATCTTCGATGTATACTAAAACTCGCTAAATTAGACAGTCTCATTTTTTACAATCACCGGGCAGAATTTCTACGTTTTATCTGCCGGTATGTACAGCTTAACAATAGCAACGAAAGTTCTGAAATTGACAACAGTCTCATCATCATGTAGACCAGCCAATACCATTACGAATGACGCAAAGTAAATAAATATGAAATGATCTACTTTTTTCGAGTTATATTTTCCACAGGTACACGATGTTGTTATTAAGAATGAACATTCTTAGGAAACTCTTAAAATTTCGAAACCTTTCTTTTTGTAAGTTTACCGTTTGGCCACAGTTTCAGTTGTTAAGTTACATTGTTAACATGTTAAGTTACGATGTGGGCTAAGATGGTAACATGCTAATCCTAGAGGTGAGACTGGCTCTCAATTGCAGCTGCATTAACACGTATAGATGTTTGGCGACATATTTTCAACCTGAGTGTGTATGGTAGCTAAACAGGCGGGCATTAAAAATGCCCTACCACCATGCTAAGTTTTCATCGCGAAGTTTTCCATCAACGAAAGCTCAGGCTCATTGCAAGGATTCAAACTCACGCCGATCGTCGCGGTGTCCGTATACGTTTTTATTGAACCATCATTGCTTCACTAACAAGAAGGTTTCCAAAGTTCCTAAAAACATCGGAAGGTTTTCTATATAATTATCATAGCACCCGTAAATGTTGTATTGTCGTTTTTTAATCATTTCATAGTATAAATGAAAAATAAATCTAAAGCAAATGTCAATTGTTAAAAATAAAATTCAGTCATTATACTGTACGTAGTCATTAGTGTAGAGATAGTATTAAAACACTCTCCATCACTATTCAACGCAGACGTTATCGCCGAACAACGATATGAAATAAAACCGACAATCGCGGTTTGGCCCAGCAATTATTCAGCGTTGTCCCTTTATTGGTCGTTCTGTGAAAACTCCGTGAGGCTCGTTAACGTGCCACGCAAGGTCGGGGGGAGCTTCGTCGAAAGGGAATACACGATAAAAAAGTTTTAAAAAACACAATCGTAATTTATAATCAGTTCATTAGGCCACCTTTTTCTTTCAATGTAAGCCTTGATGAAGTAAAAATACGGAGTTCATAATGACGCAATGCATCGTAGTTCATTGTGGTTGAAAAGTTAAATTCGGTCTATCTAAGGGGCCAAGTTCGGTAAAAAAGATGGTAATAACAGAATGCTTTGTCAATGAATGGAGACACGTAAATTCCTACTGCTACATTTATGACTACCGTCGTTTCTACCAAACTAGGCCCCTTTTTCACATATATGTTTTTGGGGATACAAGTAACAGCTGTCATTTTAGTTAAAAAGATTGTTAATAGATAACTTATCATTCATGTTAGTTCAATATATTTTCAACAGATCGCACGTCTCAAACAAAAGGGTATTTATTATCTTCAAAAACCATACTTGAGTAATCGCGTTTTAAAATTTGTAAAATTCATTGCTGCATAACTAAAGATTCAAATGTCGCAATGTATACCTAGATTTAAAGGTAAATTCTTCTAGTTTATGTTGAGTAAGTTTAATGAGTGTATCAAAAGTAGTTTTAGTTTTATTAGGACTTTTATAGGACTAGGTGAAGATGATACTGTTTAACCAGTACAAATGGCTCAAATATATCACTTACGACTGTCTAGCGCAACCAAAATTGACATTATTTTGAGAATATCAAGTTGCAATTAAAAATGATACCATATTAAAAAGTACATAATACTATTTCTTTACTGATAAAATAATATTATAATAATACTAATTGGTACTAAAAAATAAATATAGTATCAAAATCAGTATCAATTAAACATGAAATGTTTTTTTTATTAAATAAAGCTTTATTCCATATCTAACAGATAATTTACAAATGAAAAGTAGTGTTAGTATTATTAGTTATAATAAAACTTTTATTCTTAATAATTAATTTTTATTGTGTTACGATCTCTTTGGGAAAAACCTCCTCCTCTGCCAGTTTTCTTTATCCTGTGCAATATTCATCCAGTTTGACCCAGCGATTTTAATTGTATTATCAGCCCACCATTTTCGTGGTCTACCATTGCTTATTTGCCTGTAGGTCCTGGCCATCTTGCTACTTCTAGCGTCTAGCTCTTTTCTTTGTACCCTCAAATGTGTCCTGCTCATTTCCATTTTAGACTTAGAGCATGTAGAAGAGCATCTGTATTCCTTGTCTCTTCGTTTCTGGTTTTATGTATTTTTCTTAGTTTGAATATTGTTATTTCCAAAGTATGTTAACATGAAGCAATTTTATTTTATATTTCACTAGCGACCCGCCCCGGCTTCCCACGGGTGCAATGCTGATACTAAACATACGTACCTACTACAGAATGTCCTTAAACAACGTATACAGCTTTTTTGTCATTAGACAATACAAACATGTTTTGTTTAGAGGTTACTCTTGAAAGAGCGACTTATAATTGACCATGGTATATAGGGCCGGTACCGCCGCACCAATATGTCCCTGCATTTTAATTCTGTAATATCTTCGGGAATATTCATTTAAATTACATGCTGTAAAAGGCTATATTGATCTATATTAAATGGACAATGTATTTAAGGTACTTAATTGGATAAGGATTAATGCTGTATTGCTTAAAATCACTTCGTAAATAAGCCATTTTTTCCCGTAAAATGTAAAGGATAAAAAATGGTTATTGTGGTTTATCCTTAATAGATAGACATATACCATCGCGGACTTTTTTGTTGACATTTTTAAGGTGTACAATACTGTAGTACATTATTTTGATTTATCTCGTGGGGTTCAGCCGGCGTTTGCAATGTAAGCGCAAAAAATGTGTTTATTTACGACATCACATTAGAAACCTATAAATTTATCAGTGTTTATCTACAATATTATGTATGTATTATACATATAAACCTTCCTCTTGAATCACTTTATCTATTTAAAAAAACCGCTTCAAAATCCGTTGTGTAGTTTTAAAGATTTAAGCATACATATGGACGCGACTTTGTTTTATACTATGTAATGATTCGTGTATGTCCGGCCATATTTGACTTCTGTATGTGAAACTTGGTAGAAAACAGATTTCAATTTTTTTATGCTATTTGTTATGGTAGCGTCCTTTTGAGATTTCTCTTTGTGTCTAGAATTTCCTCCAAGAGCAGTTTATCTTCTATCAACTTCATTTTCGTTGTTTTTTAGATCAAACGACAGTCGAATTCCTAGTTAGATGTTTTCATTTAAAATGTTCGATTTGGTCTCCTTTTTTTATAGTTTGTCAAGTCTTTGTTTAAGAAAGAAATACAGCAGTTAATATTACTTTGACAATCTGTATCGCAGTTTGTTGACAGACGTAGCTCCCTTTTACATAATTCTTAAGTGTTATTATTATGTATATTTTTACACTTTTTCTAAACTGAGATTTAAACAAAAATCTTCACAAACATACTTAGTTAATAAAACAGATACTTTCTATTTCGTACTATTATGTACGTTCTTCAATTCGTTTACTGCTTTTATTTAATTTAATTAATTAATTTTGTAATTAATTTGTTACTTTCTTTCTTATGTAATTTAAGTCTTAATTTTCAATAAATTTCAAGTTTCTGCGTCACCTAGAAATGGTGTATGTTTTTGAATTGAATTAATCAGTCTATGATAAAAATGCTACTTTTCAGACCCTGATAACTCAAAAATTATAATAAGTTTATTAGTAAAGTTTGTCATTGTAGGTGTTTAAGGGAATTAAACATACAAAATTTCAAGTGTGTAGGTAGAATAGTTATTGGCTTCTACAGATTTCTCGTCAATTCGAGAGGCAAGCCAGAACTCTTTCTAGTCTTAGCGTATTTTCATCTTAGACCACATCACAACTTAACCGAGAATGTCATCAAAACACTTAAAATAACATCGTCGCCAAATTTGATAGATTTGACTTAGAGATTTCGATGCTAACAGCCGCCATTCACACTCGAGAACACCCGTGTCATAGCCTCTGTAGGTCACGAACCATCCCGACATCAAAGCTAATCGGCTGGCTCGTTCTACCGCACTAATTCGCAACACTACTACATCAGAACATTGATGTGAACATGATTCAAAGTAACTTTCGAGCAACTCTTTGTTCTGATTACATGTGTGTATTACGTTCAGATATATTATAATACAGTGTTGTCAGTTAAAAATGAATAGAGTGTTAGAGACAGTTAACGGACTTTTAAATACTTAATTGCTTTAATTAAGTATAAGTCTCAACAAAAACATGCTGTAAAAACGTGCCAAGTCTTGATTTGTCTATAAAAAGTAGTGGAATTTCATAAAAAGCCAAGTCTGGGAGGTGGGTATAAGAAAACTCGTAACTTTGGCTAAAATCTATCATATCTTTTAATCGTTAAATTTAATTCTTTAGAATCTACTGTGCCTAATTACATGAACCTAAAATATTTTAATTAATGTCAAGACAATAAGGTTAAGATGTTTTTATTATATGACTTATGCCGTTAAAAATATTTTAGGAGTCATTGTTATAATATTACGTACTTCCGTTTTCTTGACCCTTTAGTCTATAGCAACAACGGTCAAGTCATGTAAATTCCACAACATATAATACGAATATAGTAAGTAAACTTATTGTCTTGACATTAATTAAAATACTTCCTTTTTTTTATCGTTTATAGGTTTATCATTATGGCCACAATCTTACCTGATGTGACGTGACGATGTGGCCCAAAATGGTGACATGCTAAGCCTAGTAGGGACTCTCAAGTGCCGTTACCCAGAGTACACTTATAGGTACTTGGCTACAGATTTTTGAGAGTGGTAGCTAGCCAGACGAGCATCAGAAAATACCACCGTGCTATGGTTTCATCATGATGTTTTTCCTTCACCGGGATCATTGCAGGGATTCGAACTCACGTCGAGCGACGCGGTGTGTTTATACACAATTCTGCTAATATCACGTGTATAGCATATTCTGCAAAGTTCGAATAACGCACTACCAAGATGGTGGCTCTTTTGTTAAAACTGACCAGAGACTTTTCGTGACAACTCAAAATGCATATTCCTAGATGTTATTTGTAATTCACTTCACTTGGTTTCAATTAACAAAGTACGTCACGTGTAATGCCGCCAAAATTACATAATATGGTTTTTTACATTACCACATGAAAAATTAAGGTTCCGCACAAAAACTTTGCTTCTTTATTTATTCGAAATATTAAAACATATCAAATGACCAACCTGAGAATTTTGGCAAAACTATTTTTAGTTATAAAAGTACTTAATTGATTAAATTTAATATTAGTATTATGCTGTAACAATTACAATATTATAATGAAAATTTACCTCATTTAAAGTCGCTCAAACAATGTACTAACGGGATGTCACGTTGGCTAAGAGTGGCTAAGTCAAATTAGAATGAAACTCTAAGGTATTCCATGTAAGATTCGGTGTTTTTGTCTATTTCATTAACTACTACCTTTGCCTTTGCCTTTACTAGTTGTGCCCACGGCTCCGCTCGCTTGGACTACCAAATTTTTTTTGTGCGGAATATTAATTATTTTTCTAAAATACAAGTAGCCTAAGTTATTCCTTATAACACCAGCTATCTGCCAGTGAAAGTCCCGTCAAAATCGGTCCAACGGTTTCGGAGATTACCCGGAACAATAAGGTAAAATTTAAAAAGTGTGTTTTTGTTATAGATATCGTTTATTTTGACATTACTACAGACACTTTTATTATATGTATAGATATGATAGTTGCTTTTTTGAAGTTATACTTTTGGAGTTTTTTAGTGGGTACAATTGAGAACTGCGCCGCGCACAAACAAGTTGGTTATCATGAAAATAATGTGAATTAATGGAAAACACTTTAATATTTTTGATTGTATGTAAATAATTTACCATTGTAAAAATAACTATGTATTCAAAAATCAAAAATCGTGATGAATCCAAACGATCTGATATGACCCAGTGATCGCTAACAGCCGCCATCAACAGTCAAAGACCCGTGTCATCACTATACAAACTATCCCGACATCAAAGGCAAATCGACTCAGTCGTTCCGCTACACTGCACCATTACTATCGTAAGCCGAACGGATCGGAACCACAGAATGCGAACGTACAGAACGTCCTATCCGAGCAATGTTTCTTTTTGGAACTTTGAAATAAATCAGATTATTTGTCAGCAATTTTATTCATCTTGTAATGTTTTAACTTTGATGGGATTTTACGTGTTTATTGAGAGTGCACAAGTGAAGTGGATTTGACGAAGTCATTTAATTAAATAATTAAACAATTAATTAATTTAATGCTTTATGTTTAATGTCTCACTACACACTTTTACGAGTAGTAGGTAATGCAGCCAACAACATATCAAGTTAAATAACTTTTACAACGGTTGATAAATTGCAGAAAAATAAGACAAATATACACGAATAAGCGGTAATATTATAGTTACTATTGATTGTTTTACAGTACCACAGCAAAGCCGAGCAAACAAAATTATAATACATTATTTTAAAATAGGTTGTAAAAATCAAGTACGTTGAGAAGTGAACATTCTGTTAGGTATATTTTGTGTTGAAACGCTTGAGGATTCGATTCGGAAATTAAACGGGTCATTATCAACATCAAAAGATTTTACTACGAGATCTCTATGGCATGAATATAATACAAACGAACTTGTACCATTGGGCTGTATAAGCGTGCCATTACTATTTCTGCGGTCTGCGTAAATACCGAGTTTAACCTTTAATTTAATTCCCCTTAAAGGATTTAATTTTATAAATATGTTTAAGCTATATACGTAACATTTTTTTATATCTCATTATTTGTTTAGTTACAACAATATACCACATGACTACTAGAATTCGTGCACCACTCTTTTGTGGTGGACATTCCCCCAATTCGCACATAGCGTATCACCTCCTCGTTCATTATGCGAACTAAGAAGTGGAATTCACTCCCGGCGACTGTCTTTTCGCTCACCTGTAACTTGTGAGTAGGTAAGCTCGATCCATCGTCGGGTCATTAGGTGAGTTCGGTTAAAACGGATAAGTGTTCACCATAAAAAAGACATCCCCGTTATATGATCTCATTGAAATATGTTAATTTTAAATATTCAGCTATAAATATTTAAGTTTATCATTTAACGATCATTTGCCGTATTCATAATCGAGCTGAAGTTCCTATAGAAAATTCTAGGCTTATTTGAGACAGAACAATACATGGAGTGTTAAGAATAATGCCGGAATTTTTGCGGGATGTTGGTCTATCATGTGGTGGTTTTTATTTTAATTCATGTCATTTAGCCCTATATTATGTAATTTTGGCGAAATTATACGTGATGTAGTTCAGTTATTGTACATGTGGAGTGGAGTATAAATAGTAACTAGAGAATATGCATTCAAGGTTGCTACAAAAACTCCCTGAACGGTTTTAACAAGGGAGCCGCAATCTTGTTAGAGCTATGTTTGAAGATTATAAGAATAATTATTAGAATAATATTATATTCACATGACGTTTGCAGAATTGTAGATGGACACAGTTGCCATTAAACAAAAAGGAGAAGAAGAATCCTGAAGTAAAGTATCTCATGTCTTAATGTTATCGATAAAGTCAAATCGTCTTCGTTGGTTTGGGCATATCAAAAAGATCAAAGAAGATGATAGGTTAAGATGTGACTAAATCAGTTACAAATTTAATTTACTTGAACTCATGGAGTCTTCGTTATTTTAATTACTATTTAATTATGTTATAAAATGCAGAAGTATCAAGTCACCTTTTTAGGGAAGAAGTGCGAAAAAATACTTAAATTCTTCAAATATTTAACCAACCAATTAGTTCCCTATCGTCTCTCCGATAAGTTAATATTGTTAAATACTGTTTTTTTTTCTTCACCCGCCACCTGCACATCCCCCGCGGGCTTAATAAGGCGTCGCTCGTTTGACGAGTTTTCACTCTTCGCGTCTGCTATTCTAAAGCTTTCGAAAAAAAAAAACAATTGCGTTCGACTTTTTTCTTAACTTGAAAAGTTTTGAAAGTATTCAATTTTGTGAGTATCAGAAAAAGACTAGACTAAGGACCGATTTTTTAATCAACAGATGACTTAAAGGGAATAATTTTTAAATTTTGACAGGTTTTCCATACATTATCTGTCAAAAGGTAAAAATTATTGCTCGTATAAATCTATCTGATAATTATCTGATGATTGAAAAGTCGGCCTTAAGAGAAATAAATACTAAAAATAATTTAGATTACCATTTGTCTGAAAGACCATCGACACCCACGTTTTTTTTTGTCTTTGTATGTCTAATATGTCGAATTACTGGTATTATTAATTAGATCTATTTTTATGTATTACTTATAACAACGAATGTTAATTGAGAAATAAAATTTGTAGCCTATTCACCAATGTTCTACAGATAGCATACAGTTTTAGTAAAAGTTTCATAACGATTCAATATATATATATATACGTAAACCGTACAAACTTTAAATCGTCATTGAATGTCGTAGAATACAGTATTAGTTCACTTGGTCCTTCGAACCGGATACTCGCCCCCACCACTGGTTATCATTAATGAAGATGGCCACGGGGCTGATCGTTCGAGTCCCCGAGAGCCTTGATCATGGGGGTGATTTTAATGCCCATTATTTTTTTAAAGATTGCAATTTGCTTTCTGCTATTCGCGCGTATTAACGACAGGTTCCATGAAGTTTCACTGCAGCGTGTAATTTTTATTTCTCCACGACTTTGGACAGATTCAGATTTGGAAGAAAAATTATTGAGTTTTGTTTTATATTTGTTTTTATATAGTAGCACGACAAAGTAAAGTCCAAAAATTTGCCAAGTGCGTGTCGGGCCACGTGTAGTGTAGGGTTCCGTAGTTCCCGTCACAATATGCAGGCTTAGGGATGCTTATGTTACAAAATGGCTTCATACAAAAATATGCTACAGATGTTTGACCGTGTCCCAGCTGGCGCCCGGCTTGGTGTAACATGAATCATCCTTTAGAGAGGGGTATTTAAGTTGTTTTCAATGGAATTTGTAAGACATCACTTCTCCAAATAAATTGTATGTGTATTGGCTATTACTCGTTAACTTGTAAAGCCTACTTACCTCTTATAGTTTTTAACTTCGTTTTATATACTACTACCATGAATATTTTCACATTTCCAAAACAACCATTTAACTGACGGGAGGGGGGAGCCACTTGACTCTAACAAAACTTAACACTTTAAAGCTTAATATTTCGGAAACGGTCAAGGATCCGAAAAAAGGTTTTCGCAGGCCCACAATATTTTTGAACGACCTATCTAACGACAACCTACACTATGTGATAGACGAGAAAAAAAATCATTCCTACTTTACGTGTAGGAGAGGTCCTTGAACAATTTTTGTCATATCATTGTACATTTTTAGTAATACACTGCTAGGCACGAACATTATAGACTGACATTATCTACACGTAGCCATAATGAATAAGTTGAGTTTAACTAAACTAATACTCCGCTTTTTACTAGATATACATTGGGTGAACCAGAAACGCGACAAATCAAACGAAAGTCATTATGAGACTATTAGTTTATTACTATGTGTATGGTTGTCGCGACCCCTAATACCTTAGTTTTTACTAAGTATACACTGGGTGATCCCGAAACGCGACAAACCAAACGAAAATGACAGTTAGATGATTCGATTATTACTATGTGTATGGTGGTTGCGATCCCAACAACTCCGCTTGATTAATGGATATAGTTGAATTTTGATCTATTACTCTATAAAACAAACACATATGATGTTCGTGGTTAGTAATGTATTACTAAAAATGACTAGTGATATGGTAAACTAAGCGGCACCGGCGCGGTGGCGGCGCGTTCTCGGCGCCGTGTACACAGCATAGAGGTAGTGCTCGCGCCCACGCCCGCGAAACCACCGTTCCCTCCGCAGGGGACGTACGGTTAACTTCGCTCCCGCACACCCGCCACGACCGCCCTCCTCTGCGGCAACTCAAGCCTAGGTCCGATCCATCGGCATGGAGCCCTTGAGACAAGCAGCCGCTCGCGCGATACAAGTGACTCTACAATCACTAGCTTTCACAGCCATACATGACACTGCATTATACACACATGCACAACACACATAGGTACATAGGTTCTGTAAGGGACCTTTTTTTTCTTTTTTTTTGCCTAGTTAGAGTAGACAAAAATTTCAGACCACTAAATACACATACACATGTTCCTTCCCTCCTCCGAGGGGGCAGAAACATGTATATATGTATAGTTAGTTTAGATCGAATTACGGATAGGGAATTAGTCAGAACGCGACTTAATTGCATACGCGCAACAGTCCGAGCCGAGGTTCGGCCACTTTGGCACCCTCGGATGTTGTTGCTTAGCTTTCGTGGCTGAGTGCCCTAAGCGCTCGCCCCCAAGCCCGGTAAAGCTGTAAAAGCCGTAAAGGCTCCAGGGCCCATCAGGCTAACAGTGTAGTCAGTTCGAAAAAAAAAAGCATAGAGGCCGGCGAGGCGCGGAGGCGCGTCCGCGGTGTGTCCGCGGAGCCGTCTACACTAACCCTTATGGTTTCTGTAGTCACCATGAGTCATCATATACGTATCACCTAACTGTACAGAATCACAGTTCTATAGTCAAGAAAAGATAAATTGTCATTCCTAGTGTCTAATTTTTTTGTCTCGCACGCCATTGCATCAAGCCAAATATGTCCACGTCCCACGTGTAGATACTTATCTACGATTTGCCACTACTTAGAACCAATATAGGCCAACATTGACGCATATACCATAAGCTTTCTTTTTGAAATAATATATTTATTTGTGATTTTCGGGCCTCAACTAGGAATAAACTGTATTTAAATATTTAATTGTATTTTTTCTTTATTTCTCAGCGCGGAGTATGTATGTCATTTTAATTTATAACTTATTACATTATTATAATATATTATACACTCTATTTTATGCATGCTGTGATTACATACAGTAAATATTCGATCATAATGCTTAACTAAGCACACTTAGACCACAGTTCTGTGATCCTTAAATAACTTTTTATGATAAAATACAAAGCAAGTACTCTGATACTTTACTGAAGAAAATTCTCTTAAATATTTAAAACAATAAATTTTAATCTATCAAATGATGGATCCGCGTCTGATCGCTATTTCTGTTTGATCTTGATTAATTAGACGTAACAAACGGAATACGATATCACGGCAGGCTCGGCCGATGTGACGTTATTACACGTCAAACAACCTTTCTGGATTAATCTAATCGCTGATTAACACCTCGCCGTCACCCTATCGGTGTGGGTAGGTAGGGTAATGGAAATAACTTATTACTTTAAAAACAGCAATTATTACGAATGATGGCTTAGTGGTAGCGTGTACATAGTCCTCTGCGACTTATATGAGTTCGAATCCCTACAATGAGCATGAGTTTTCGGTGAAGGAAACAACATGATGAAACCATAGCACGGTGGTAGGGCATTTTCTAATTCGAAAACTAAACCTACATAGAATTTAAAAATATATATCAATAATCAAATATATCAAATATATATATTATAAAATCTAATAATGTCTTTTTAATATTAAAACGAAAATTCTTTAGACCAGAATTAAAAAAATGTTATGTTATAGGATCCAAGTCTGTCTTCATGGTAATTATTTTTCTTAACAAGACTCGTAGAAACGAGTGACTATAATAAGTTTTTTACTATGTTTATGTTGTTGAACGCGCTATAGTCGTTTCCTACATTACTTTTAATACAGGGTATACCGTGTCCAGGTAATTTTAGGTTCCGTGATTGGTAAATTATAAATTTCTTTTATTTTAGAAGGATCTAATTTACAATATTATATGTATTTAAAATATAGGAACTGGCTTAGTCTGTTCATATACTCATTTCTATATAGTCAGCGTTTTCTGTAACTGGTGGACTTCCATATGGATTACATCCTTATAATATTCTATAATATATCTTATAATAGTCTAAGTATTACAACTGGTAATCACCCTACGTTGTTTTTGTAGTTAAAACAATCGATTTTAAACTCCCAGGCCGAGTATTATCGCCCGCAGTCTTAGCATTGGAGCAGGAGGAATTTGTGTTGCCAGCTAATATTATTTTAATAGATTTGCAGTTAATTTTTAATAAATACTAACTTATAAAGGTTTTTTTAGAGTACAATATTGATTCATAGGTTCAGAAAAAGCTTTACGTTTTAAAATAAAACACCTTTGAATGATGAAATAGCCAGAAAAACTAAATTTTATTAGGTAATTAAATTATAGTTGTCTAGTACAACAAACTACATATACTTCCAGCAAAAAAATATAAGAAAATCCTACAAATAGAGGTTAGATGCTTGACAAGATTTAAGGAATTTTTAACCAGACAGACTGGTCTAGTTAAAATTCTTATCTTAACGAGAAAAATACTACTAAAATATCCTTAAGTTTTCTTTAATCTTCATAGGTATTGCGTTTGGCTACAATTTCATCCAATGTTAAGTGACAATGTAACTGACTGTAAAATGCTGAGGCTAGTGGGGGGACTGGCTCTTAAGTGCAGCTGCCTGAACACACCTATACCTGTTACACTAAATATATTTTTTAACTAGCTGCGCACGCGCGAATCGCACCCCGCACAAAAGATGGAAGACAAAAATGCTTATTGTGGGTGATCCTTACAAGTTAGATATATGCTATCACTGATTTTTTCTAAGTCTATTTAAAATCTACAATTATGTAGAACCTTAATTTGATATATCTCGTATAGTTCATTCAGCGTAAACCATTTAAGCGCCCCAAATGCGTCTTTTTTCCGAACTGATTCACCATAATCGTCACTGCTTATTTGGTATGTTATTTTATCTTACAAAATATATCCTATAACCTGGCCAGATAACACAGCTATGAATAACAATAAAAAACATGTAAATCGGAGAAGTCGTTTTCGCGTGAAAAGAACATAAACGGACAGACAAACAGAGAGACATTGAGTTTTATAATATGTATAGATGTTTAAATTCACATATATAAACATGGAGCCCGTGTATTTAAGATTCAATAACTAGCCACCCCGAGCGGGCCGAGGTCGGACGACGTTTTTTTTTTTCCAAGTCGTCAGATAGATTGGATGACACTCGATCTCCCCAAGAGGGCGAAATTAAAACGGCGGCGATGAGCCCGCCCAAATGGCCGGGGAATTATTTTCCGTTGAGTGATTCTGGCCCATAAAATTTCTGATTGATCAATTCATCCCGGTGTTTCCATCTCGCCTTAATGAACAGCACGTTGCTGATGGAAGATTTTTTTCTTCAGTTCTCGCGACCATCTCCCCCGAGACTATTTTTCCGCCTGTTTTCGCTTTAGTGGGTGTTTTATTAATTTTTGTGATCTTTTGTCTTTTTTTTTTCAAGTTGTTTTTCGCCTTTGCATATCGATAGACGAACAGACAGTTTTTCAGGCATTAAATAATTGTTCTCTGTAGTAATACTTGATGTTATTAGACACTGCTTTCATCCACTTATATAAAAGTAGAAAATACAACATATTTATTACATTATCTGTATTAGAATATGAATATTGTATAAGACATCGTTAAGCCTTACTAGTATTTTGGGTGGTAAGTGACAATTAATATAAATAACCTACTCATACTATTTATTACTACCTACCTTCGTCTGCGGTGTTTATTATATTAACACCACGGCAAGAAAACATATCGCTGACTGCGTAGTGCTTATAGAAATCGTAGTTTCTTAAAACTTTAATAACTTTTTATTTATAATTTTAATAAATAAGATATCTTTATTTTTTATGTTTGATAAGGACCAAGTGGGTTAGGACACAAACAAAACAAGAATGATCAAAATCTATCCAGTAGTTTTTGCGTGATTTGCGCAAACCTCAATAATTTTGTTTATATAGATTAAGTTAATTCATAGTCATTCATTACATACTCACAAAAGTGTACGTATTGAAGTTGCTAGGTTAAAAAGTCTTTATAGATTTTCTCTCAACCCACTAACTGTAATGGATCCGTGGTCCTATTGGTGACTGTTGAGCCATTTTAACTTGAGCTTAGTGACCCACGATGGTAGCACCTTTAGGCGTGTCTTGTTCCGGGATCAGACAATGTATATCCATCCAGTAATTAAGCGAGGTGGTAAGGTACCTGTAGCCAACTGGACCGCGACCGTTATACTCGTGGTGATAAACTCGTCATAGTGTTTCTTTTGATTTGTCGCGTTTCGGGATCAGCCAATGTATATCCACTGCAATAAATTGCCTATCTCTGGGTGGTCGACGTTGTTATTATATTGTACTGTGTTTTCCGTCAGTCACAGAGCCGAAATACTCATGCTACTATAAAAAAGCTATTTATTACCATTACATACACAAATACTATCAGTATTACATTAACAAAATGAACCTTAATAAATAACATTGTTTCTACCTACATCCACAGGGTTACGGTATAATGGCTCAACAGCTCCGCTGCACGCCACAATCAAACTTAGGGAATTACGTTTAAAACTTGTCACCCGATCAAATACCGGACCGTAAAGGCCGCATAGCGAATTTTATTACCGGTCCTTTACGATATTAAGCATCTGTACGCACTGCACGGCAGCAAGAACGCGTTTTGACGCTGGATATGTTCAACAGTGTACTACTATTGTAAAAGAAGTGATAATATGATATTAAGTGAGGTAAGGCACAGAAAAATCTCTTTGGAAATTTCTTTACTAGGGAATAGCCCGACTGGTGGAATACCTCCAGAAGATCGCAGCCAAATAACCTTGTTCCTGGAATTAGTAGGGTTTCCAAAGTTTCCTTCCCCAGGGAAGGGGGGTTCAAGATCGGTAACGCACTAGGCTCGATTACAAGTAAATGTATGTAACATAAATTTCCCTTTTGGTTTTTACGACGTTATTTGAAAGTCAACTTTAATACTCACCGTAATGTATGGTGAGGAGAGCTCTTTAAACTGTTCTTTCACCTGGCTGACAAACGCGTCGAATGACCTGTGAATACTGTGGAAAGAGCTGAAAGTAAATATATAAATTATCGGTTAATCGCAGTGCGAATGTCCGCTCAGGTCGTACACAGAAAGAGTGGCGAAGAAGGGTAATGGATCCCCGACATTCGGACAATGGTTCGGCTGACCATCATTTCGGTTACATTTCATTAAAAACAACAATAAGGGCTATAACGAGCGGTCGTAGTGCGGACGTTCGAGATGGCGAGCGTTGATCGTGTTTTCATTCCCTATTTGTTTCAAATGTTTAATGCATTCGGGTGGGCACAACATGATATTGTGTTTTATTGGGTCATTACATTATTTGATTCCATTGAAATGACACTTCATCAGCACTGGGGACTTGGTTCATATAGATTTACTTTATCATTTTCACTAAAGCTCGGATTTGCAAAGTGCTATGAGGAGATTTGTTCTGTTTTAAAAAATAACGTGCCTGAAAAAAGCGAAGATTCGAGGTCTAAAGAATAATAATAATCGAAGGTCTTCATAGACCAAAATTTTACTAAGCAAATTATCTCACTAGGAGATATTTTGATAGCGCATCTAACCATCCGAATCGATTAGTCGTAGCCTGCCGCGAACTACACCCCAGTCCCCGATGCCCGGAAGGTAAAACTCTGTCCGGGGAATATCTTTACCGATCCCGATGACGATATCGGAAAAGCTAACGAATTTTACGCGTCCATCCCTGTTAATCAAGCGTCCTTGCACCCAGCCCGCGGAACCTTCCTAGGGGACGAACGGCTAACTGTGCTTCCGCACACCCGTCACGTCCACCCTTTCCTACGGCTACTCAAGCCTTGGTACGAACCTCCGGCATGGAGCCCTTGACCCAAGCAGCCGCTCGCGCGATACACTGACACTGCATTCACTAGCCGCCAACATACAATCATTACACTGCATCACTACACTCCGCTCAGATTCTGTAAGGGACCTTTTTATTTTTTTGGATAATTAGTCTAGATTGACAGATTACTAAATACATATGCACTTGTTTCTTCCCCTCCTCCCAGAGGATAGAAACATGTATATACGTATAGTTAGTTTAGATCGAATTACGGATAGAGAATTTGTCAGATCGCGACTTATTTGCTTGCAATCGACCCAACAGTATAAGCCGTGGTTTGGCCACTTTGGCACCCCTGGAACTTGCTGCTTTGCTTTCATGGCTGATTGCCTGAAGCGCTCGCCCCAAGCCCGGGTGAAGCTGTAAAAGCCGTCTGAGGCTCCAGGACCCTCATGGCTAACAGTATAGTCAGATCAAAAAAAAAAAAGCCAATCATCTATGACCGGTAAAAGCGTAAGGCTCCAGAGCCCTAAGCCTAACTAAAGTCAGATCGAACAAAAAACACATCATGTTAGTTCAAGCTCAACATTGGGGAACATAGAACATTAAGAACAGGAGTTACTATAATTTGTAACTAGAATACTAAATATTTCAACAAGAATCAATTTACAACCTTATCTGTTTCATTCATAATAAAGCTTTCTTATGCATTTTAATAAAGCTTTATTATTAGCAGATTTATTTATTCTTTAGCGATAAATTTAATATACGACTTGTTATCAAATGTAATAAGTATGATAAGAAATAAAAACAGTCCAAAAGGAATTTTAATGTAGTTAATATATTTATTTCATTTGAATCACGTCGTGGCCCAACGATTCATATAATTTGCTTATCAGCGCCTCCCGCGGCGTGTACACGAAGGAATTTTAGAAAAATACCAGACACAGAGCATCTTATTAAGACACCTGTAGGGAAGAGGGAATGAGAACAATTTAATTTACAAGAACACCGGTAGATAGCCGATAATGTACCTCCCTTGTTAATACGAATTTCGCGCGGACCATAGGCCTCAGTCTTTAAAAAGAAAAATGTAAAGATAATTTTGGAAATACTTTGTATAACCTTTATCTATTTACGTCTCTGACCAGTATCTATATTAATAAATCTATAGTTCTGTGTTATACGAATTATCAATAATACTTTTAGAAATAGTAAAAAAAAAACTCAACCGATTTTGACGAAAATATATACAGGTGTCTACGTCAATCCTTAATTAATAGGCAATAAGAATTGTTATTAATATGAGTAAAAATAAAATTAAGGGACAATAATTATTACTAAGTGATAAACGAGTGCAGAGCCGGGGAGCGCTTATCTTCTTAGTAAAGTCGGGTTTAGGTGCCCTAGACCTAATGCCAGAAAACAATATTTATTTGAAGCGCCTTTATGCAAAACAAATTATGTCGCTGAAACTTTCTTATATAGAACATGTAATTTGAATAATTTATATTTCAATGACCTTGACATATCTAACACTTCAAGTTTTTCTTATAAAAATTTGTGATTAACAAATGTAATATTATTAATTATAATGTAATTAATGCTAATAGGTATCGGAAAAAATGTATTTCGCTTCATTTTTCCTTTTAAATAGTATTATACATATATATTTAGTAAATAAGTAATTGTTACTTATTACTGTATTCAAATCTAATACGGTGTGCCTGATATAATTTAAATAATGTTTGTGGAAACTTAATTGGTGTTTGAGTTTGTTTGCTTATAATTAGTTATTAGTAAAATAAACTGTACGTTTGCCTAAATTACATTAAAAAAAAAACAAATGTAATGGTAGTCAATTCATTTCATTTTTATTGACTTTCATAATCATTCTCAACATGCATTAGCCCACTACTAGACGTAGATCTATGAGATACACTTTTAAACTTGATCTTTGATTCTCCGCATCTTTAATTAATTAATTAACATTAATATCCTTTTACACGTCTAATTAATTATATTTTTAAAACATTTAAAAGACGTGGGAAGAGCTATTTTCAGTTTTCCTCTTTGAGATTAGAAATTATGACAATGGAGAGATGCTACCAGAAGTTACTTTAATAGCTGTGGGTTGATCGATCATCACTAAGAAGCAATAAACATATAGTTCGTATCGGATGCCCCTATGCTGAATAAGCATGTACAAGTACATGTACCACCACTGACGGAATTCAGAGGATCTGAATTAAAAGGCTTGGGTTCAGTAACGACCATTGAGGAGGCAGATAATGTTTTAGTAGACTAGTTGGATGAAAAATGTTAACAATGCTTAAATATAAAAAATAATAATACGAAAACCGTAGGATGTACCTATTATCAAGAATTAAAATTGTCCTGAATATACCAAGAGGACAGCAGTCATAATTGTCAGCTTGCCCGAACAATCGTCCCGCTAATTGGGTTTCCGGACGCGAAACGGATCTCCGAAAAAAAAAAACAAAAATGGACGACACCACCACGACGAAAATGAAATCGCAACGCGCCGTACTAATAAACGGGATGTTCGCTAATTCATCATTGTTTTTCACTAATAAAAACACGACAAAAACATGCCTTTTCTTCGGTATCACCACCGCATTCCCGTCCCACCTCGTCGAGTCGACACCCTCCGTATCACCCGCGATCGCTAAGCGTGAGAGAAGGTACTTCAGGTAAATTATAATATAGCATCTATTTGTCCGTCCTTATTTTTACTCACAAGGTGTGTTTGTATCAATATACATTCTAATCATAAAATCTGTTTCAATAAGTCTCTGGTATAAATAAAGCTTAAGGATAAGTGTGTAATGTTTCGTATTATGATGTTTGGTTGACAGATGATTTGTCCTGGCTGTTGGTCTATTTATGTGTGATATAACGGGTTGTACTGAAATCAGAGTTATTAAACTCGAAACGAAGCAGATAGTGGCGGAGCCGTGAGCATTTGCATCCGAGACAAATCTGCACGTAATGACTAGTTGTCATTCCTGCGTGTCTAGTCGGTGAGATCGAGAGTGTATTGTAGATTTTTGAGAAGACCCAAACTATTTTATGTATGCTCCAGGCTAGGTTCGTCCAAGCCGTGTTTTCAACGGATGCTATTTATAAAATATTTTTAGATTTTACATGGCATTGGTGATAATTATAAGTAGTATGATTTCAAATATAAACAATGTATTAAATTTGCGGTCTACAAAAAAAAAAAACAAATTGCTATCATAGCGTAACGCTAGGCTTTTTCTAAAGATTGACGACGTGTTCCAGCTTCTTTATTTGGTTATTAACATTTTCATTGCAATTGTCATTATCGGGTTTTATTATTCACAAACGATAGCTTGCGATAAAATCATCTAAAAACGTTTATACTTACATTAACATTTTTCTTTTAAAAAACATGCAGGTTAATGATGAATTGAAAACAAACAAATCCACGTTATATAAGCTAGCCGACGGTGGTCCCCGCTACCGTTACAGATAACTGTTAACAGATGGTTCATTTTGTTAAATTTTTCTTTAGCAATATCATTTGTGCACAACTTGTACCTACTTGTATACAATACAATCTCAGAATAACGGTTACAATCAAGAGATAAATAATAATCTCCCTCGGTATGCCTGCAAAATTGTTAAGCAACGTGCACACAAGTCTTAGTTAACCATAATCTACACAAGGAATCATCAAAATCAACTCGTAATTGTCGGAGTACTCGCGTAACAAACATACAAAAAACGTGTAGTCGAATTGGTTTTAATTTAATTCTATTTTTAAATTGGATAAACGCTTTGTTATAATATCTTACTCAGAAGAATTTTAGAGTCACCTCGTAAATTGAATAAAGAGTATTTATTAATTATGTGCATTTTTCGGTTACAAAAGTGTACTTATTTATTTTGTCATGGTAAGTTAGTGGACAAGCTGTAGTGACTTTTTTATATTCTTTACCTCCGTATAGATTGAGAATATTTTAAAGTGATGTGCTACCCTGCAAATAATGAAATTACGCGAGGGGGTGGCACCGCTCCAAGGCCCGCCGCGCCGTGGGGCCGAGGTGCCTTCCTTTTTCCTTCTTTCATTTGTTTATCCGTTATTTATCGGGAGATAGGGGATTATAGATAAACATCAAAGACCTTTATAGCGTATAAAAGGTCGTTAAAAATGAATAGGATGCCTTATATTAAATTAAAATTGACTACCCGTCTAAATTCTTTGCTGTCACAGCTGAAACCGTCTTGTGTTTCGTTTGTTGATGGGGACAATATTTACACACTGGTCGAATCTGAATTCTAATAATTTATGATTATATCATTTCTGATTAACTACGCGAGTTTATATATTAGTATTAAATTCTATATTTTAATATCGATCTATGTATTTACCCGACCAACTGAAAAGTATTGGTCCTCTCCCTTTATAAATACGACTAGTATTTAAGATAGAACTTGATAGACTTCGTGATGGAGCTATATAGTATGATGATAGGATAATTTATTGTAACAGTAACACAAAAAATTGTCACCGAGCACCAATCAGCGTGTTGCCGCAACCGCTTTCGGGAACCACGTTTCTAGCGTGATACTATCTTCGACTGTATCATCTATACATATTATAAAACTCAACGTCTCTCTGTCTGTCGTCTGTTTATGTTATTTTTACGCAAAAACCACATCAGATTTACATATTTTTTATTTTAATTCATAGCCTCTGACCAGGTTATAGCATATATTTTGTTAGTTAAAGTAACGTACGAAATAAATAGTAAAGATAATGACGAATCAATTCGGAAAAAAGACGCTTTTGAGACGGTTAAATGGCTGAGTAATCCATATAAGATATATCAAATTAATGTTCTACATAATTATAGATCTTAAAAAGACCTACAAAAAAGTCAGCAATAACATATATATTTGTAAGAATTACCAAAAATAAGCATTTTTGTCTTCCGGGGGCAGCATGATTCGCGCTTGCGCTCGACGGACGCGATTTGTAGTCCAAGCGAGCGGAGCCGCGGGCACAGTTAGTTTATCATAATCGTTCAAACTCTAGGCTGTATCTAGTTCTAATATCAATAGAACATTGGTATATATTAGGTCTTTACCTATGAAATTGCCGTTTTGTATGAAAAAATTTAAACGATGTTTTTTCATGTATTTTTTATTTGTATTAATCGAAGTAATCACCCATGCAATCAATGCATCTTTTCCAGCGCAGTGGCAGTTTATTGATGCCCTTCTTAAAGAAATCAGCTGGACGGGAGGCAACAAATTCTTCAAAGGCATTTTGTACTGCCTCTCGGGTATTGAATTTTTTTCCCCCAAGGAGTTATCCAAATTCTGGAAAAAGTAGTAGTCTGTAGGCGCAAGGTCTGGTGAGTAGGGCGGATGACGGAGAACTTCCAACCCCAGTTCTTGCAACTTGGAGACCGTCTGTTGTGCAGTATGAGGTCGCGCGTTGTCGTGCAGGAGCAGCGGAGATGAGCGATTGACCAATGCTGGTTGGAGATGTGCCAGCTTCTCCATCATTGTGTTCAGTTCTTCACAGTACACATCTGCAGTAATGCTCACCCCGTTTGTTAAGAAGCTGTGATGAATCACACCGGCGCTAGACCACCAAACAGTGACCATCACTTTTCTAGGGGTAAGTTTTCGTTTAGGGCATTGTTTACGTGCTGAACCAGGATCCAACCAACTAGCTGAGCGCTTGCGGTTATCAAACAGAATCCATTTTTCATCGCAGGTAAAATGCGGTTCAAAATTCCTTCATTTGTGTGTCTGTTGAGCAGTGCAAGGCACGTCTCGACGCGTACTTCGCGCTGGCGATCATTGAGTTCGTGGGGCACACATTTGTCAAGTTTTTTTACCTTTCCAATTTGACGCAAATGGACCAATATTGTTTTGACACTAACGTCGAAAGCTGCTGCTAATTCAGCCGTAGATTGTGTATCATCAGCTTCCACAATCGCCTTTAATTCGTCATTGTCGACCAAAGTCTTCGGACGATCGCGAGGTTCCTTTTTCAGGTCAAAATTCCCAGAACGGATGCGAGCAAACCAATAACAGGTGGTGCGTTGGTTTGTAGTGTTAGCTCCGTAAACGTCGTTGATGTTGCGTGCCGCTTGTGCCGCGTTACTGTGTAACACTAATCAATAAACAAATGACTACTTTTGGAAAAAGAATTAATTTGAAATTAGAATTCTTAGGCAAACAAAAATTATTTTTATTTGAAGTAGCCAGTACTGCAGAACGGCAATTTCATAGGTAAAGACCTATTATTAGTGCCGGTGTCATCGCATTGAAGTTAGTACCATGAGCTACCGTATGTTGATGTGTTATAAGAAACTCGGATATCATAACGCTCCTTTCCTCCTTAACGCTTATTAGCTCATTAAGGAATGAATAAAGCCGCTATACAAATTAATAGGGTTATTACCTAGCTGTGCCCCACGGTTTCATCCGTTTTAAATCTTATCGTTGCGCCCTATCGTTGTTCCACTTCCCATACTTGCCTACAACTTGAAGGCCATAGTTACTGTGCCACTCCCTATGGTCGTAGCGTAAAGTTATATAAACTATGCTTCCTCATAAATCTGGGACTATCATATAAGAGAAGAATTTTTCAAATCCGACTGGTATTTCCAGAGATTAGCACGTTTAAACAAACAAACAGACAATCAATAAAAAAAAATCTGCAGCTTTATTATCCTAATCCTAATAATAATATTATAAAGTCGAAAGTAAATTTGTTTGTTACTCAATCACGGAAAAACGGCTGAACGGATTTGTATGAAATTTGGCACACAGACAGTTTATAACCTGATTTGACACATAGGATACTTTTTAGACCGGTAACAACCATTTTTGTACATCACGCGAGCGGAGCCGCGGGCAGAAGCTAGTATTAGTATAGATTACATTATGATACCATGTGGTTCGCTTCGATGTCTCGAGATTTTAATGATTTCATTTTAGAATCCGCGCACTCCCATTTACTTTAACTTGGTAAACAAATGTCTTCCTAACAAACAACATTCCAATAAATAGTCGAAAGGGAATTCGGAATTGTATAAAAAAAACATAACGTATAAGCGGGAGAAATTGCACGTTTCCTATGAGGACGGTGTAAACGACTTTCTCGGATAGCTACTTACCGCCTTTTCCCTCTATAATAAATACACGGAGCGGCCGTAATGGCTCGCTTTGACTTACTAGATGGAATTTTTAATGCAATAATTTCGATAATTTATCTCTAGATAGCGTTCCTTTGTGACGGCGCGCCACCGGCCCGGGGAGGCAAATTGGTTTTCTTTTTATCAGTAAACATTAGAGTGGCAGACTCGATTGACCTCCGGCTGTTGATCCACACACGGTCGCGGACAACGTTGTACTTGTCTGATCATTCATTTATTGGCACCTACAAGTTTCCAGTTTGTCTTTTGTTTTTATATCAATGAACGGTAAGGTGACGGTACTTTACCTGGTGGTAAGCATAGTACAACCCATCAACATCGACGACCACCGAAGGATCTTATAATCCATTGCCTACGTCGCTATCATGCCGGCCTACTCAAATTTCTTTTGACGTTGATTGAAGGAGTCCATGTTCCACATTTTTTGGAATCAACTGTTGAAAATGATTATTACATCTATGTTTTTTATATCCGCCTCATGGTAAGTACGGTACGGTCCACAAATAACGACGACCTTCACGTCGGTGACATAAATTTCATCGGTAGCCGTCGATGTAATACCGGCCTACTGAAATGCCTCGTTTGAAGGACTCAATATACTGGCTGGGAGACTATTCCACACCGGCAGGGTACGGCAAAGGTAAGAATTTGCGAACTTCTTTGATCGTGCGATAGCGGCCGCTACCGTATAGCTGTGGCTCCGTAAATCAGTCCGCATGGTTCTGTAGTAGAAGGGAGATGATGGGACAGAGTCAAACAATTCTTGTTTGAACGTCAACGTTGAAGCACATATTCTGTGCTGATAATATACTAAACATTGAACTACAGAATTAGCTTTTCATCACAAGTCATATAAAATGGTTTTAATGTGAACATGTTGTGCCGGCCCTACTTAGATGGAACAAGAGCACAAAGAAGAAGATGCATTAAATTTACAAAACTCTATGGTAAACTCTTGCTCCAAGTAAGTAGCAGTAATTTTACATAGTTTTGACAACTGACGTAGGTACTTTTTTTTTGTTTTGCTCGAATGCTCGGACTCCAAAACCGTGTGTCACAGGACATTAGCTTTCAATTCTAAAGCGACACTTTTGAGGTTGGCAGGCGTGGTAATTAAATACGTGACGTCATTTCGGTTGTTTAGCTTCGGCCACTCTACCAGTTACACGTATTTGTGGTAAATGGAAAGATGCTCGTGATAAGGTGTCCAGTGTTTTTTTATGCTCTGTTGATCTACATGCATATAATAAAATTGATATGTCTGTTTGTAATGTCAAAATAACAGGTTTTTACTAAATGCATATGAAAGTATACACGATACCTATAACAAAACCGCATTATTTAAATTATTTTGTGACTGTCTGTTTGTTCCGGAACGAAACAGTTGAACTGATTTTGACGGGACTTTTACTGGCATATAGCTTATGTTATAGGACATAACTTAGGCTACTGTGATTTTAGAAAAATAATTAGGGTTCCGCACAAAAAATAAAAAACCTTTTTTAGTAGTCCACGTGAGCGGAGCAGCGGGCAATAGTTATAATAATAAAAGATGTAAGTCTTATAGAACACCTGGCCGGGTGTTTAATACCTGGTGGAAACTGTATTTTAGTTTTCAAAATTTTGGTATCAAGATCTTTCGTCAAAGAAGAACTCAATATCACAGAAAATAACATTAAAATTGCTACCTATTTACTCACTGTTTTTAATTCGCAAATTCGGGCTGTTTACACTATATATAATAATAACTGGCGAAATAACTGCCGCCACGACCGTCGAAAGACACGTTCACTCTATATGAAAAAAATATAAGTTTTGTGGCGTGAGTGTTACGCGGAACAACAATTGACTCTATTTCGTGCTACCTCAATAATCCGCATTGAATACTTTCTATGTATCAATATAGATTTAATAGTAGTAGATCATCACAACATTTATCGATCACCACACAAATATTGGATCGGATTGAAGAGTGGTCAGCACGACTGTTCCAATTCAGTCCTCAAAAGTAGCAACCTATTATTGAAAACCCTAAGTAAGGACTACGGTACTTTTTAGCAAGAAAGAAAGCCATTCATTTGTCTCACGCACGAGGTGAAAATAATGAAATGCAGACATATTTTTTTATACTACAAAGGTGGCAAACAGACATCCGGCCCGCCTGATGGTAAACGGGTACCATAGCCTATGAACGCCTGCAATACCATAGGTATCACAAGCGCGTTGTCGACCTTGAACCCCCTACCCCAAGGAGCTCTGGAAACCCTACTCACCGCAGAAACACAACACTAGGTCATTTGGCTGCGATCTTCTGTAGGGAGGAGGTATTCCACCAGTTGGGCTGCCCCAAGTAGAGAGAAATCACCAAAGAAATGTCTCTGTGCCCTACCTGTCTTCAATCCTATCTTCCTATCCTCCACCTACCTATCTGCATCAATAATATTCACAAAATGTGTGTTTTTATAGCAAATGGTTTTTATTTTTATTTTGTTTCGATTTTTATAGTTGGTTATCAATTAACCGTAGTTACTGTGGAAATTTTAAAATCAGGTTGGTCGCATGTGTGTTTACTAATTAATACTGTTGGTATTTTTTAATAAAACAAGAAATTCAGGCTTAAAAACAAAAATCACAGATACATACAAGTATTTGGCGGAACGTACTAGGGCGGAAGAAGAAGGAACTGTTAAAAACTTTTCACAGAATTTGTGTACATAATAGCATAGATTACATTTCTAATAATAACATTTAAAAAAAACTACTGTGTGGTTTTGGCAAATAATAAATACTTTATAGCTGAATATTGTTAATTAAGTATTAATAAGAATAAAGATTTATTGAACGGTCTAGAAATATTAGATTATGATAGCAAATTCCTGAACCTCGAGTTGGGAACGTTGCCAAAATTCGGGTATCGGCGGTTCGCAGCGTGGGAATCGTTTGCTCGTATTACGGCTTATCATTATATTTACGTTCGCCGTGGATTTGTTAACTAAATGTTCATTTACTTGGATACATCAGCAAAAAATGTATAGCGTTCATCATTATGATATTACCAGCATTTAATCCCTCGTGTTAAGGATGATCGATAGTCACTTGTTTTTACGTCAATATTAGGTTCTCTAATATATTTGTCTGTTGTAAATGTAATCAGATGGCCCGTACATAAGCTAAATGGTATTCCAATATCGCTCAAATTCCAACTGACTCTTCCAAACGGAAAGGTGTTAACTGGATCGCCACGCCAGGATTCTATAATAAACTCCGAGTAATGTATGAGGGACTAATTGCAGCGATGACGTTTCAGTTATAGCACTCTAGGACATTGCCGAGGGTTCGAATCCCAAACGGAACCTGGCTCAACTTGAACATCCATCGCAAGAAACTCGATAGACGCTCGTAATGGCGAATTGCCATTCTAAACTCAGTCTAAACTTTAAATCAACTTCGGCTATGTCGTCACTTAATATCAAATTATATTGTGATCAAGCTCGATAGGAGTTGTAGGACCTGTACAAGACTAGACTATGGAAGCACCGCCAAATTAGGTAGAAGAGTAAGTCAAGAGAGATAGGGCATAAAGAAACTTTTTTGAAGACTTCAGGTAGTCCAACTGATGGAATACTTTCATCCTACAGAAGATCGCAGCCAAATAACCTAGTGTTGTGTTCCTGCGGTGAGTAGGGTTTCCCAAGCTCCTTGTGGTAGGGTTTAAGGTCGGCAACGCGCTAGTGATACCTAGCGTCCATAGGCTACGGTAGTCGCCTACCATCAGGCGAGCTGTATGCTTGTTTGCTACCTTTGTAGTATGTGGCAACATGCACTGGAACATGACTTGCACTTACGAAGCCCAATACACTATCACGCTCATTAGAAGTAGCAACTTATATCTGACCTTAGAACTTCGGTATTTCTAAGGTTGAGGTTATTTACTTTCACATAACATCAAATATTTTGCATGCGTAAGGACCGATTCCTGTTCCTAAAAATGTACAGTAGCTCGTTACGAGAACAAAGTTTTAATTTAGTTAAAAACTGTTTAATTCATATAATATTACAAAAATGTTGTAAAAGTAAATTATTATCAATTAAACTATAAATATCATACAATTCATGTTAATGTTGAATCTCAGATCCTAAGGAGGTTTGAGGTTGTTTGTATAGCAAAATAATATATAAGTAAGAGAACATGATGACTTTCTTTCCTTAAAATCTAAGATTAATTATCATAATGCTACATCGGAACGCTTAAAAAATCCGTTTGTAAATAAGTTTCCAGTGTAAATTATTATTTCTACATCATTACTGTCACCTTGAATTCTGTAGGATCCGTTGCATTTTTAAACAAAACAGCCGTTCTTATTTTAACTAAAAATTTACAGCCGCATTAACGACGTCTTAACTTCTAGTCCACCTGTCCTCAAAACACCGGGACGAGCGCGCGGGCCCGGCGAACAGTTCGCCAAACTCGCCACATAAATCAACCGAGTCTCCCGGAGATACTCTCACGGCGGCCATTAGCATTTTTTATGCATACGAATCGATCCGTCGACCGGCTAATGCCTCCCGCGATACATTAATATCTTACTTTTTATGACTCTTCTCTAACAATCCGTCTCGTGTTACATCACGTAAGCGACTTTGTCTCGTCATTCGGTTTCAAACTTTATGCTGTGTGTGCAGTATCTATGTTCGCTTGTTTTCGGACTGCGAGAGCCGTGTAAGGCACGCGTCGGCTGTTGGATCATATATTGGGTCAAATACTTGGAATACCTATATTGGTGAATATTTTGTGATGGTTGCAAAAGCCATCACTTTGCCATGCTACGATAGTAAAAAAAGGAATACTAAGAAGTTAAATACAAAAACCTGTTGTGGGGAAGATTTCGTAATGAATGTAAAAGATAATGAAGGAATGTAGTAAACTATTTCCTACTATCTGACTAGAGTAGCTCCGTGGTAACTTATGAAAGACGATTACTGAAGAATGCTATGATAGAATTCTCGCCATATTTATGATATACATTCCAGTCTTACTCTTCTTACCCTTTTATTTTTCTTGTGATACATTGATGATTTCAATGATTGACAGTGATGATATTACATAGATTACTACACAGCATGTAATAAAATATGGGATACTGTCTACTTTATTTCTATAGGAAATTGGATCAAATATTTGCTTCCAATACTTGAACAAATCCTTTAATATCGGGATCGCAGGAGTTGATAATAGGTTGCGCTGGTGATTTCCTTAACGCTCTCATTTTTCTTTCACGGGCACTTTGAGATTAAAAGTTTGGAAAATGAAATGAAAACTTGCGCCGGTGAGTTGGAACGTTCGAGAATATCGCGCGTATTGAAGACTTCGTTATACGGAACTTACTTATGAAAAAATTTATCATTTTTTTTATGTTTCTATATATATTATACGCTAAATGTAAATCATAAGAAACCCCTAAGAAATGTTCTCGAAATATCACAGTGTATTAAAAAATACCCAACTACATATTTTGGCATAATATTTTGAATCGTCATGTGCTTCCCATTGAACACACGACGTATATTTGACATCACCCTCACATCATATGTGTATAAATGATGTAATTATGACATATATTATGTCATACCATGGTAACGTGATCACTTGGTTGCCTTGGCAATTATGCCTTGTATCGAGACTTTCGACCATCTATGAGACATTTACAGGCTGGCTATCATCTACATCTTAGAAATACCTACATATAAAACCCAGCGTCTCTTTTGTCTGTCCGTTTATATTATCTTAACGCGAAAACTACTTATGCTTAAGCTATGTTATCTGGCCAGGTTATACGAGTAGGATATATTTTGTAATATAAAGTAACATACGAAATAAGCCTGTGACGATAATGGTGAATCAATTCGGTAAAAATAGCTCACAATAAGCATTTTTGTCTTCTGTCTTTTGCGCGGGGACAGCACGGTTTGCGAGTGCGCTCGACCGACGACATTTTGTTGTCCACGCAAGCGGAGCCGCGGGTACAGCTAGTATTTTAATATTATAAGTCTAAAATTAAGACATTATATAGAATTAGTTCGTGATAAATTATGAATAAGGATAGTGGTGTAGCTAACGTGACCATTACTAGAAATCTTCCTATCAGTAAGTTTTGGTTACACCACGATATTTTATGTGATCGATTGCTCAAACTCACAGTTTTCGAGCCGACAACACACCCGTGAGTACTACCGCTGTGTTGATTATCATCCCATAAGGTTAAATTTATCAACGGACTTATTTTAAAGAATACATTGTAGCTTCCAATGTTAATTTTGTTCCATGTTAATCTGAGTAAAATAAATTTGTATTTTATTTAGCTCTAATAATTTAATAATGAATATAGAAAAAATATGTAAAATTTAATCCAAAGGTTATATGTGTATCACAAATCGGATTTAAATTAAATAAATTTCTCTCGAAGCGACAACTCGCGCCATCTAGTATCGAGTGGCGATACTATAGTTAATAAGGTTTCACTTCACACCTTGCGTGTTTATTAATGCACAACAATATCCAGCACCTTGTTAACAAGTTATAGTTGTAGTAATCACGATGTTAGATAAGAATTTATTCATAAATCTCGATGGTGTATCATGGTTAATAATGACTGGATTTAAGAACTGTATAGTACAATTTCTTTATTTCTTTCAGGGTTATGACGTAAAAAATCATGAGCTATAATGAATTTCACATAAAAAGTGTGATACAAGTCGGGATTAAAAAAAAAGTTAAAATTGCTCGTTTCGGCGTCAGGCTGCGTTTATTAGGTTGCTTGGAGGTAATTCGCGAGATATTCTCGACATGACTACTAATTAATATTAGTTTATAGAAACCACTGTAAATAGTAATTTAATAATGGTATACTTACCATCTAGCGGGAAAGCATATCATTATAGATTTTTAGTAGTTTGAAACGTACTGATATAAATTAGTAAACTGTATAATAAAGGTGTTATATAAAGAAATTAAGATTAAAAAAGTATTTAAGAAATAGATAATGAAAAGTTTATAATCTGTTTTTGAACCTGCAATAAAGAATATAATAAAAAAAATAAAAATCTAGCAATTTTATTCCCGAAAGTATTAAAGCGATGATGGTTCAGTGGTAGAGTGTTCGGACACCGTGTCGTTCGATATGGCTTCGAATCCTACGATGAGCCTAAGCTTTCGATGAATTAAAATGTTGACAGGGTATTTTAATGCTCGCCTGGCTAGTTACCAAGTTCAAGTTGAAAACCTGTCGCCAAACCTCTATACGTGTGTTCCTTAGGCCACATCGTCACTTAACATCAGGTGAGATTGCGGTAAAATGCTAAATACATATAAGTTAAAAAATATAAATGGACTTTTAATTTCCAACTTTTCTTCTTAGTGTCCACACAAGTTATATTTTGAATAAAAATAGTTCGTGCCGAGGTGAAAAGATAACCAGTCAGTGAAGCTGGAATCTGGACTGACCGCCGGACGTACTCGGATATCGTCATTCGCGGAGGCTCTTTTCATACACGCCAGTTTTAGTCAAGGATCCTACTATATTTTAGAAGATTTTTATTTTATTTTATATAAGTCACTCTAAATGGTATACAGGCTTCGTCCTTAATCATTTTATTTCTTCCAGTAACTTAGCATGTGACTAATTTTATAGCTATATCAATATTAAAAAAATTTAAAGATTTAATATTTGTCTAGATTGACAAATATATGCATCGGAATGAGTAAACCCGGCGCGGGTTCCTTTGTGCAGAAACCTTTACCGAGTGGAGTGACCGAGCTGATCTCTCTAACGGTGTAACTCAACGTGGTATCTTTAAACACGAGCCAAAAATAATAAATTATGAATGCAAATTCGCGAGTAGAACAATAAAAATAAGGGCGAACCGGGATTACTGCGCCGTTTAAAATTCCTGATACACATACGGTTAAGCCGGGCCACAATTAAACCAAGGTGGGCCCCTAGAGCGGGGGGTGTGTGACACCCTTACCCCATATTTAATTTAAAAAAAAACATATATAAAAATAAAAATGAACGGTGATAGATTATCATAGTGATTTGTTTATGTCATACAAGGCGTCTCAATCTGATGATGATTTGGGGATCCAATGATGGAAGGATCAATGGATGGTCGCCGTTGTTGCGCTGGCCGTTGATTCATTTATCAGATATACAGTATTCGGCATCGACTCGAATATGAAATTCACATTTATATACATATATGTATATATATAGTTACACGACAAAAGTGACGGAATTGTGACTGATGGTAAGCATAGTAACTACAATCCAAAAATAATTACAACCACCGAGTTTTTGTCATTATAGGTTTGGCGTAGTGGCCACAATCTCAACTGATGTTAAGTGCCGATGTGGCCGAAGATGATAACACGCTAAACCTAGTGGCTCTCAAGTGCAGCTGCACTCAGCACAAAGCTCAGGCTCATTGCAGGGATTCGAACTTACGTCAATCGAAACGAGGTCGTACACGCTATCGCCGTTTCCTCGTTCGTTACTCAGCAGGGTGCGCAAAATGCAGATGAATTTGTCTTGGGTAATTCAAACCTTGAGATGTTATTTGACACCCACATCTTGTCAAGAACTTGACGGTGTGTTCCAACAACGGCATATTAGCACCAGTGCGTTCAACTTCATTGTAGCTTCATCATAACTGTCAGTGACATTTGTGTTAAATACGAGTCTACTTTAAACATATATTATATATATATAAATAATATATCCGCGCCTGAGCCATGGTTTAAGTCAAGTTGATTGCGATGCTACCAAAGCTATTTGCATATTAAAATTATAAATATAATTATTTTAAACATAAAAAAAAGAAATTTAAAATATTCAACCCGCGTGCTACAGTATCGCTATCGGTGTCCCGGACAGTTTTTTTTTTTGAGTCGTTTAGTACTACGTGACCGTGGAAGCGATTGTACGAAGATTGTGATGCATGTATTGAAATAATTGTGTATTTTATTTGTTTAATATGTGTGCGTGATTTTCATGTTAGCTGAATTTTAATTATATTTGATGAATCCGTAGAATTTAGAATTGTTTTATGTCATTTCCGTGTTATCACAGTAATGTCGACCTGAGTAGGCGTGAATAATTACAATTACAATATACATGCGTAAATCTTTTATTGCGTGAATATTATATATTTTGTTTTGTTATATTACGTCCTTACTTATGAAATTGGCGTTTTGTTAAAGTGGCCACCTTGATCTCAAATATATTTCAAAACTATTTCAAATTTAGGCTTGTGTATTTGTGTTTCGAATTCAGTGATCATTTGTTTTCGCACCATTTTGATTTTTCTTTGACATCGTTCTTTTCACAAAATGGAAAACTTAAAATTTCGCTTTATTTACGAATATGAGTTCCACCGTGGCATCAGCGCTGCAGAAACAGCTCGAAGGATTAATGATGTGTATGGGTAAGCGACTGTAAAAGACCGCACGGTACGTTTCTGGTTGCAGCATTTTAGTTCTGGAAATTTGGACCTACGATACAAACCCCGTGGACGGCCGGAGACCCTAATTAATAATGAAGAATTAAAGGTGATCGTGGAAGCGGATCTATCGCAAACCATGTCAGAGTTAGCGGCATGCTTCGGTGTGACTGATAAAACAATTTTAATTCACTTGAAACAATTTGGAAAAGTTGAAAAATACCTCGAGAAATGAGCCCTACCGCATGAAATGACTGAAGCACACCAACAAACACGCATTGAGTGCTGCGTTACATTACCCAACCTTCACAATAACGAGGGAATTTTGAATCGTATTGTTATTTGTGATGAAAAATAAATCTTTTATGACAATCGGAAACTTTCATCACAGTGGTTGAACCCAGGAGAACTGGCCAAATCCTAGTGATTGTTTGGTGTACCAGTGCTGGTGTCACACAATACGGCTTCCTAAGATCAGGCCAGACGATAACGGCAGATCTATTTTATTTTTTTCTAACTGACTGTAATGTTAGCCTTAGGGGCCCTGGAGCCTTTACGGCTTTTACAGTATTACCGGGCTTGTGATCTATATTGTCAAGAATTGCAAACTATGATGGAAAAGCGTTAAAAAACCGAGACTGGTCAATCTCTCTAGCCTTTAGTAAATTTTTCCTTATTATTAAATGTTTATTAGTGAATTTTTCTTCAGTAAATTTTACCTCAAATTTATTTTACAATTTTTTTTTTATTAGTGGCTAATAGTTTTTTATAAATTAGCTGTTATACAAACAATTTATATTATGGTTTAGACTAGCTTTTAATATTTTAATTATGACGAGTCGTTGCGACAGATCTCGGGAGTTGCAACATTTAAATGGAAAAATCTGGAAGACCGCACTTTTGTAATAATTGTAATTTTAATGGTGTTAGCGTTAGAACTAAAAAGAGAAGGGAAGCTTTGGTACGTTAAGAAAACAACAAAACGAGAAGGAAAGCTTTTGCTAGATACTAAGGATAGAGTAGTAAAAAAGAGAAGGAGAAGCTTTGTAGATTTAATAAAAAAATTGTAAATAATATAGCTTAGTGCAATTGAGGGAGATTTCCTCCGGCAGAAAAGGGTAGCACTCCTTTATTTTAGCAGAAAACGACCCTGTCTTGCGTTAGGGGTGTCGGTTTTACGGTTTAAAAAAACTCTCTAGTCCACTGCTGCTTCAGAACAACGCTAGACCACATACTTCACGAAAGACGTTCGCTAAATTAAAGGAACTGCAGTTTCAGACATTCACCATAGTCCCGTACCTTGCTCCAACAGATTACCACTTTTTTCGGAATTTGGACAGATTCTTGATAGGAATAAAATTAAATTCCGATAAAGGCTGTACATATCGCCTTCAAAGTTTTGATTGAATCTCGCTCCCACAATTTTTTGAGTTTTGGAATCAATGAACTATCTATAATATAGTGAAAGTGCATAGATAATAATGGTACATACTTCGATGGGTTAAATGTATAATTTCATATGAAAGGACCTAATTCTATGACTTCACAGCGCATTTATTAATCAAGTAGTACAAGTTATGAAGCAATAATAACATCATTATAGTTTGCTTGTTATGTAGTAATTACATATATGACGCTGAGTGTCAGTTTGTAGGTGTGGAACGTGGGTGTTAATGCATGTATGTATTGTATGTGCGAATGAATATCTTTTAACGTTATGAAGCGTGTTGTAAACCATACAATATACTGTATGTTCTTTGTTCCTGTTTCATATGACATGATGACTATTTCAATGTTATTTTCGATTTTTAATATTTTGATGAAAAAAATCCTATTTGGTTGCAATAAATCAATATAATTGAACTTCGTGTCAAAAGTTTTAAAACCGATACCTTAGAAAACTAAATTCTATCAGGTATTACCTTACTATGAGCGAAACTATTTTATTAAAGACTAGTTTCTTCTAATTAATAAATAGTACTGCGATCAAGGCAATTTTAGCGCTTGACAATGATTACATGAAATTAAAGATTTAAATAATATAAAATAGTCGAAACTCCGTCGTGAGAGTCATATTTAGTCATGGTTCTTTCAGTCCGTGTAGGGAACCGTCGCGCGTTCGTTTCGCCACGCGAATTATGTCTATAACGCGTGGACTGCAAACGAGTTTCCCGGTATTTTGTGGTTTCTATGTCGGCGATCAATCATATTACACACAAAAGATAACCTTAGTACAATCGAGTTCGTTTGCATAGGTAAAACTGAATAACATAGTGAATTTGTATTACTGAATGAGTTTTATACGTTTAGAACGCAAGTAGCTTTCTCTGTTGTCGACTTGGACTTACTCCGCAATTACTTATTTGTCTTCAATTTCGAGGAATTCATTACTCTGACATAATATTGTCCGATTTTGAAACTATAACCAACATTAATAAAAATTGTGTCATATCTCGATTAGTGACACTTTTAAAATCTGATCGAAAAATAATAGATTTAGTTTCACTTATATGATGTAATCAAAAATATAAAACAATTAAAATGATACAACGTACAATACATATACAATACTATGGTGTTAACAACAATAAGGGCCGATTTTTCAATCGTCATATAACGTTATTTGAGGAATAATTTTGACATTTTGATGGATATAATGCATGGAACAACTGTCAAAATTCAAAAATTATTCATTGAATGAAAAATACAAATATTCATTGATTGAAAAATCGGGCCTAAATAAAATAAGTTTTAAAACATTAATTATGCTTACAATGTACGTATAATCATTACAAAATTGCAGCATTTCATCATTTTACACAATTTATTCAACATGTAATTGAGGTTGTGGTTTGAGTTTTGTTCTTCATCAGTAATGAAAACCTACTATTATTTTTAAAAAATCTGATATTTTTTTCATATATTCGTACACTTATATTAATATTTGTATTTGGGTCTGCGTGGTGGGTTATGACGCACAATTTTTTCAAAGATTCACAAACCTTTGTTTTTTTTTTTGTAATAATCGCTAATACTGGCGACACCATTTTACTTTCAAACCGCAGGGATCGTAACGTCCCCTAGTCGCTCTGTGGGGTTTGATTCTTTCCGATAATCTTTCACTAATGCTCAATCTTACTGTATCTAATATATTTAATTTAAAAATCAAAAATAGTATATTAAATTTAGGCCCTGAGAAAGCACTTATGAACGCTTGAACACTACCACCGGTTAAGAAAACATTCCAGCCATAGGGAAGACTCGGCAAGACTCTCGATCGGGTGTCATAATATATATTTTTTTTAATTGTGTAAATAATGTTTACAATTAATAATTAAAATATTTTTGAGAATGTACTGGCTAATTTTTAGACATCACTATAATTCACATATTGTTCCACGCTATAATAACCTTTTGACAGTAAAACCGGCTTGACATGGTCCTTGAACTTATTGTCCGACAAATCAGTAATTTCGATGTTTATTTTCACTGATGCATTTTCACACGTTTAGTTACTTCTCACTGTTTTTTTATTTTTTATTTTGGTTTAGCTATATTATATTCAGATCGAAAACTGGTAAATTGTTCCTATTGAAAAGATAAAAGATTCCTTTATAACTAATAATCCAATACTGGAGCTAAATCATGCCCAGCCAACGCACCGATATTCGCGCTGCATTCATCATGGACCCAAATTCAGCAAACACAACAATATATTAGACAAAGTTGGAGACTCTACTAGTGGTTTCACTCGATTTTCATATTAGTACCGAGTACATTTAATCATCGCACACTTTTCCAAATTAGGTCACTTCGCCAAAAAAATAACTCAAAAATTATTGTGTAAGTAATACCTTAACCTATGTAGTTAAGATTTTATAAACTGCCTTCACGCTACCGCTTAATGAAACATAGGTTTTTCTATTTATCACACTCAGACCTAAGGATCCATTTATTAGCGTGGATAAGAAGATGATCTCTTGATTGTGTTGATCAGTATCCCATTACAGGGCGGGCGATGGGAGCAACTTTTTCAATTACCTCTGGTAGCGAGACGCCGTCGAACGGTAAATGATTGTGTGACGTCAGAGGGAACGAAGCGAGCCGCGTCGACGCCGTTCGTGAGAAATAAGCGTCGCTAGCTTCTAGCTTCTGAGAAGTGGGTTCTGTTGTTAGAATTGAGACGCGGATTTTCTATATACCATCTTAGAAGTCACTCCACTGCACTTGACGATAAATTTCATCCTCACCTAATATTAATTGACGAGATAGCTCAAAATGATAGCCTCAAAGCTTAGTGAAATTGCTCTCAAGTACAATGGCCGAAACACACCTATAGGTGATTGGCGTCAGATTTTCAACTTGACGGAGATAGCTAGCCAGGCGGGCATTAGGAAATCTATAGTTTCATCGCGATGTTTTGCTTCACCGAACGCTCAGGCTCATTGCAGGGACTCGAACTTACGACGGTCGACGCGGTGTACGTATACGCTGCCACTGAGCTATCATTGCTTCAGAGTATCAACTTCAGCGTCGTTGTCTCGTTGTCATCAGTTATCATGTGAAGAAAGTATTGCAGAGGCAATTTCTCAGTTTCACGATATGACAAAAGTATTAGTAACCATCAGTCATGGATTATGACGCTTAGATGTATGCCAAAATTGTACAAATAACTTTTAATAATTAATTCGCCACTTGCTAATTTCATCATAACGATTCCTCTAATATCTTACAGTCTAGTTGGTCAATTTATATAGCAGTTTATTCTACAAGGATTTTATATCTGTGAGGAACCATAAAAATCTTAGCCAACAAGCGAGCAACCTTCCTCTTTGCCTTCCTTTTTCATCTTTTTATTGATTAAAAAAGTTTTATAATGTAATAATTTCTCGGCGCTGCTCGGATGATAGTTGCCCGGTATCGGTATAACGAACGCTCCAGAATGTATCTTATTATTATAAATGACTTTTTAAGGATAAAATACAAAACATATAACACATTTTGTCTATAACTATTTTTAATGAAGTAGCAAACTGGCATGCAGTTTGCCTGATGTTAAATAGTCTATGCAGCTTAGAACTATGTATAATCAACCTCAAAAGCTTCGAAGTCTTGAAGCCAATCATAATAGTCTGGAAAACATCGTGTGCCAGTGCATGCTGTCAATTATATCGTTAGAACTGAAACACAGCAGCGAGAATATTGCTGCTTTGCGTTTGAAATAGGTGTGGTGGTAGTCCTTAGGCAATCGAACCTTGCACAGGCTCGACTGATTATTTTGTAAAATTACAAATACAGGTTGCCTTCATTAAATATTGTAGATTGTACATTAAACCCAAAGTATTTGTACCTAAATAAATATTTTGTCATTCTGAACCCATCAAATTGATAACTGATATTAAATTTAATAGTATAAATCCATGCTGAAGTTGGGATATTGACTATTTTATGAGTGCCTTAGACCCTTAACTAACGTGTACTAAAAAACAAACAAAATCGTGAAATATGTAGTAGTTAAAAATATACTCATAGCAAATACTAATAATATAACTGTTTCTTACCAGGAACTGCATTTCTCCTCGCCGCCATCTTTCTCCGTGGACCGTGTAATGGTCAGCGGTTGCGGTAGCAAGGTGTGTGTTTGGGGCTCTCGCGGTGTCACCATCGCTGAGTTGCCTTCGCGGTGGGGCCGAGCTGGATTTTTCAATTTCGGCACACATATCGTGCATTGCAAGTAAGTCTATTACGTTTATCTGTCATTTCATTTCATTCTCTTTTTATTAGTTTGAAGTATTTAACTAGATTTGGGGCCAAAGGAAAAATACACTTCCACACTAAACCTTTAAGTCTTCTTTCCACAGTCTTTCAGGGATCTCTTTATCTCTCGGTCGGTAACTTCAATGCTAAGTATTTGTAATCATCTTTACGAAATTGTCACCATTGATCTTGATCTTCGGCTCAATGGGGTGCTGTGCTAACTCTAGTTGTTAGCTGGATTGTTCCAACCAGCGTATTACGCATCATCCTCAACCGTTTTCCTTCAACCTTTCCTGTTTAACAGCTGCTTTTTCAGGTTATGTAATCTTCCTTTTGCGATATGGGCTTAATATCACATTATTCAAGATACACAGATTGATGTCCGTGTAGGTGTTGCCTCCAATTGAAATCCTTTTAAGATGGGTACTTTGGTGCAAAGCCTATAGTTGGTGTATATAATCCGAAGCTTTGTAGACCAAAATAATATCTCGAAGATGAGAATTCTCTGCTTATCTGCAGCTTTGATGCTGTAGGGTTCAGAGTCGTACGATATTGAAGAAAATATCGGAGTTGAACAAGGTAGATTTTGGTCTTTCAGATGTTAAGGTCTTTGAGGGATATTTGATGTTTCTCAAATGGTTACAGTTTTCTTCTCATCTGAGAGTGCAAACTCCAACGTAATGATATTAGAAGCGTGCTATGTAATTTGACGTCAGATACTTGGTAAATTTATATGAAGTCGATGTATGAAAATTAATTTGAATATCCTGATGATTATTTGGAGACCTTGTATTAGAGAAGCTATGTTGTAGATTCTTTGATAATCAGCTAGCTACCTTTCTTTGGCCGCAATGCAGTAAAATCATCAGTTCAAAACGTTTATAGATAATCTTCCGTAATAAAACTTAAGCCAAGTAACAGCATACAAAAACTTTTTACAAGTCTTTAAGTATATTGCAAACTATAAGGAACTTAGTTAAAAACACCTCTGCAGTAACAAAGCATCTGAAATCTAATAACGCCCTGATAACTTCCCTAGAAAGACGGGCACGTAGTAAGCATCGTGTATTTTCTACTATCACGCTAAATTTTGTAACCTATTAAGCTCCTCGAAGCGGCTATAATGTTAGCCTGAGGTAACGATTAACTCATAGAATATTGTTTATGCGAATAAAAGGAGAGGAGACGCTGCTTTTATTTAAGACACACTATAAATGTAATCGAATTATTCTAGACTATGTTGTATTGCCGATAATATCACGTTAAGATACTATATACGCAGGTAAAAATATAATTATTATCCAGAAATATATGAAATCGTAATTTAAAACATAAAAAACTAATAGATTATTATTAAAAATATATATTATATATTACTTATAAATACATTGTAACGGGATATACACCTTTTTAATTTTGATTCTTTTTTTGTTAATAATTCACAAATTTGTCATGAAGTCATTGATTTAATATAAATACACGTAAATGATACTATTAGATCGAAAATATTTAGAAATATACAATCACTACCTACTTAATATTATAAATGTGAAAGTAACTGTCTGTCTGTCTGTCTGTTACGCTTTCACGCCTATGCCACTGAACCAATTTTGATGAAATTTGGTACAGAGATAGAACCTACCTACCTTTTATCCTCCTTTTATCCCGAAAAAAGGCTGGAAGAGGTTGAAATAGGGGATGAAAGTTTGTTTGGAATTGTGTCATTGTCGAAGATAAAACCATGAAACTTTGCATTTAGGCACTTGATAAGTTGACAGTTTTGTATGTATATTATTTACAAAATAAGTATCGTAAAAAAACTTTGCCCAAAGTAATTATTCCGCGCGGATGAAGTCGCGGCCAAAAGCTAGTTTATAATAAGATACGATTTGTTTTCGCGCTGAAGTAGTCTACAAAATATATGGATATATAATATATTAATCAATTCGTTTTATATTCTGAGCGACATCGTATACATAGGTACGAATTTACCATACATCCAGTGCCGTTCTGAGTGAAAAACGTTCTGTGATATTTGCGCGCCCGAGTCACCACTCTTTTGTACATGTTATTAGGCGGCTATATCTCGTAATTTGCATATTTCGGCAGTAAAATTAATTCGAAGATTTGCCCGCATCCACCATCTAGACGGGGGTGTCTTATAAGTGGGCGACGGGGGGGGGCGCGGGGGTTTGGTCGGGGAAGTAATGTTTTTGGATTTGTGCATTCGGATTTTCGTTGTACCCGATACGGATTGCGGTTTATGCTAAGCCATCGTATCTTCCGTCGTCGCCGCGTTATTGTTTTTGATTAACTTCGTTGGGGACTGTGTTTTGTTAACGTGTTCACTCATACATAAAGTCTGGGTTTTTTGTTTCTATGGCAACATCTTATCTGCATTTATTTACAAAAAATGTCTATGTGCTTAGAATACAGTGCTATATATATTTTTATTTTACATCGATTTGTTACGTTACGTCACAATTATAACTCTGGACTGAGTTTCATTTAATTACTCTATCTGAAAATATTCTTATCCATATTTCATCCTTATCATCATTTTCATCATTATCTTATCCATGCTTTACAATATACTTTTTTGCTTGCTTACAAGACAGCATGACATAGTTTATCGTGTGCAATACAAAATAGCAATAAAGCAGACCACTTTTACAGACAAAAAAACTCTTATTCGTGTCGCTTACAAAATGCATATACCTACTGAGTTACCTTCAGGAATTTTGCTAGAAAACACATAGACGGGTTTTCACCGTATGTAGCTTTCATTGTCTTTACCTTCAATCGTACGGAAACGCAGCGATAGTGCGTGCCCTTTGATAAGGCCTTTTATCAGAATAAACGAAAGTGTTTTTTAATAAGTGTCTATTTTCTCCAATGTGTTCTCCAATATAGTTGATTGACCCATATATTGATGGTTCTTAGATTGCGAGTTTAATTCACTCGCAAATCAATTTTTTTTACAAGCTGACTTAAGGACGGTACAGTTCTAAATTGGACGTAGCTGTCCTTATTATTCATATTATTGTCCTGCAATAAGTAGACCACCATCCTCTATAAAAAAATTAACCAATTTACGGGGATTAGTATCTGATAAATGACACCTACAACTTAAAATAGATAAAAATGCGATATCCAAAGGATTATAGACAACAATAATTTATTGTGTCATAATTGCCTTAATTTTCGAACTACGAATTCGCGCAGAGTTATGATCGCGGCCGTTAAAGTTGTTATTACCATATCCTTGCACAGTGAATTAATCCGAACAACTAATATTAGCAATAAACGGGCCCTTTCGCCTAATTATGCTAAGATGTTTCGCGCAACTTGCCGCCTGCAACGGGCTTTCCAGATTTCCATTTTGTTTGTCGTTCATGTGCACGTCCATTGTCGGTGTCGATTGAGATTTTAATATTTTGCAATTATGTATACGTTTTTTTTAGTATCTTTTGCTATTTACATTATAAAGCTAAGATATTTAAATGTAAAACTCTTTATTAGGTTCTTTATTTTTATTTCATTATCAATCACAAGAAACTATAACAACAATATTTTTGTAAACGTGAGATGTTATGGATAAATTGTTTCGTATTTGAATTTATATTAGTTGATAAAGAAAGATAATTATTTTTGTTATATCTATACAAATTGGCCTAAAGTGTTCTTTTGTTTATCTGCATTCAAATCCGTAACCTCTATGTCAGATTTTATTGAACTCAAAATTTAAGTATTTATAATTTTATAAGTTAAGATTTGATTTTAATCCAGCTTAATATTAAATGATGATACGTTGCAAGACATGAAAATACTAAGGTATTAAACTACTAAAGAACTGACTCTTAAAAATGAAGCTACCTGTACACATCCATATGAGCTTGGTGATAGATTTTCAATTCGAGGATGCTGGTTATCTACTTTTCCTATACTAGGTATACGTTCTCATCGAAAGTATAAAATAAAAATCAAGTTTCTTCTACAAATATATCTTAGTCTACGGAAATTACCGTCGCGTACAATGTAGGTACACGGATCGAAGCTATGGCTCGTATTTTCTATGATAACCCTTTATCGCGAGGGGTGTTTGGTGCATTCCCTCTTTTGGGTCTGAATGAAATCTTCCAAACGTTGAGAATTGTATAATTTTATGAAGTGAACGCGTGTTTACGGCTCGTGTTGAGTTTTATAATACGCGGACTGATATGCGATTATAATCGGTTACGTTTTGATTTTTCTCTTTATGGGTAAATAATAAAGATAAATTTAAAGAAACTTGTGAAACGTCACATTTGTGGAAGCAAATTAGATTAGATTTTAAAGAGTAAAGGTTGTCAAACAACATGTCATACAATCGAAGTCGACTTCACCTTCACTCTAGTGCAAGGTTTGACAGCGAACGCATCACCGCCACACCTATTTATGCCGCAAAGAAGCAGTGCTTGTGCTGTTGTATTCTCGTCCGAAGTGTATGATTTCTTACATGCACTGCCACACGCGACGTCCCAACTCGGTCCTCAGAACTCGCAACCTATTATGATTGCCGTCAGGACTACGGTTTTTTTATAGTTAGTTGTTGTTTTTTAGCTATAGGATGCAGTGACCATTTAAGCTTTCAAATTTCATACCTGTTTAATAATTCATAATATAAATAAAATAAAATTCAAGGGTGAAACGGCACTAGTATCCGACTGTTTTGTATCCACTTTACGTACAGCATACAACTGGGTGCATATATAACCAGTTAAAAAAAATTCATCATATTTGCAAGTTTAGATGACGCTGAAAAAAGTCTATTGACAGTCTATACTGGGTGTTTGATTTAAAACACGGAAATCACTTTTTCGATTAACGCTAGAAGTCAGCTTAACTTACAGTTTTATTTTTATCGTTGTGGCCACAATCTCACCTGTACTTAAGTGATGATGTGGCCCAAGATGATAACACGCTGAGTCAAGTGAAATACTGCAGCTGCCAGAACACACCTATTGGTGCTTGGTGACAGATTTTCAACTAGAGGGTGGTAGCTAGCCAGGCGAGCATTAGAAAAAGCCGTACCACCATGCTATGGTTGCCTCACGATGTTTTCCTTCATAAAAAGCTCAGGCTTGCAGGGATTTGAACTCAATCGGCGCGATATCCGTACACGCTACCACTGAGCCATCTTTGCTTCAAAGTTCTTTTTAATACACACGTCTATGCTTAAGTAATATTTTATTTGACTATTTTAAAACATTACGCAAATAATGAAACTTCCATTATTGACGCAGACAGACGTCAAACATGATCAGATCCTGTACAAACAGAAACGTAACAAACACAAGCTTCGCACGGGAATTGAACCCGTTGACTTCTTTGAAACCCTTTGGACCCATCGGGCCCCTAAGTAAAGTCACCTAAATAGAACTATACGTTTGGTTTTAAATTTTAATAAACAGACATTTTAATTTATTTGGAATATATTCCATCGATGTTATGAAAGAAAATGCTAAGGCCTGCCTAGAATAAAGTCGGGCTTTTAAATGCAGTTGCTGGAATACATCAAAAATTGTTCAATGATATATCTCCAACTTATCAATACCAAATTAGAGAGTTGCATCACAATCTTTTCCTTCGTTGTTTCCACGGGCTCATTATTTCTACATCCCATCAAAACTCATGTTGTTGCATACGGCGTTCGAAGGCGCTACCAAATCATCATTATCTCAACAGATTATACAACTTGTAACTGCAATTAACTGAGATGTTTGCAAACTCTGAGATATTATTCTACAACCCTAACTCTCAATATACGGAGAATAAACCTGAACTAATCCGTGCAAATAATAAAACCTCAAGATCAATAGATAGAAGGGAACACGTGTAATCCTTTAACCGCTCCGACCGCTGCCACAAAACCGAATCATCCTGTAAGTCTCAATTACTCGCTCACCCTGATTTACCCACGACCGATCCAATTTGTAAACTGTGCCCTGATCGGAGAAAACTATCCACAAACATATCACCCACCTAACCAAAGGCAACCTTATTACAACCACTGTAAGTCGCTATTTTATGTTCGGTTGTCGAGATATCAGTTTGCGAGTCGATATTGCCTAGTCATGCGGTATGATGACCATGGGAAATGTTGTACCTCAGAATTGGGTTTTAATAAACTGGAGTAAGGCTTGTATTTGCTTGAGATATATTTAAAAGGCTCGACCGCCACCTCAATTATAGGCCACAAACTATTCTATCTGACGCCGATGTGACAGTACTAATCTCATTAGAATCTATTGGAATCGAAAGTGTTAGTAGAAAGGCAGGAGAGTTTCTGGTGATATTTGCTGTGATTTTATTTTTCTTAACTATCAACTTGCTTCTTCGACTTTGGAAAAGTCTTGGTTTTTGGTTGTATGATTACATCAGGGAAATCGCCATTCGATATTCTATGATCTGAATTTACCAGCTATTTTTGTTTAACTCGGATACATTTACTATTTTAATTTGAGTTAGTAACTATGTTTTGGCTGACTGTAATGGAAGCCAAAACGCTTGATAAATGATGTTATATATACAAACATATCATGGTATAAAATTCCTTTGCCCAGCCACATTTATAGCTTCGTATTATTTTTATTGTTAACTAGCTGTGCCCGCGGCTGCACTCGCGTGGAGCACAGAATGCCGTCGGTCGAACGCTAGCGCGGATCGTGCTGCTCCCACTCAAAACACGGAAAGTAGAAGTATATGTTATCGCTGACTTTTTTGTAGGTCTTTTTAAAATCTAGAATTATGTAGAACATTAATTCATATATTTCGTATAGTTTACTCAGCGTAAACTATTGAAGCGCCTCGATTTTTCCGAATCGATTCACCATTATCGTCACTGCTTATTTCGTATGTTACTTTATCTTACAAAATATATCATATAACCTTGCCAGGTAACATATCTACGAATTAAAGGAAAAACAATGTCAATCGGATAAGTGGTTTTCGCGTGAAAAGAACATAAACGGACAGACAGACAGAGAGACGTTGAGTTTTATAATATGTATAGATATATATTTGAACTTACTGGAAGATTGCAAATGGGCATAGGAGATATATTTTGTTTTTACAGTAACACAGCAAAGTGACAGAACTTTGCCTAATGAAGTACACAATATAATCCAAAAATAAATGACGACAACAATCCATCACCAGTCGCCGCTGAGGTGTCGTCGCGCGTAAATAGAAACTGGATATGCCCCGGCTGAACCCGAACTGCTGCGTGCATATGCGAATCACCGTGACGGGTTTACCCGCCACGACCGCCTTCCTCTGCGGCAACTCAAGCCTAGGTCCGATCCATCGGCATGGAGCCCTTGAGCCAAGCAGCCGCTCGCGCGATACAGTGACTCTACATTCACTAGCTTTCACAGACACACATGACAGTGCATTATACACACATGCACACCACATAGGTACATAGGTTGTGTAAGGGACCTTTTTTTTCCTTTTTTTGCCTAGTTAGACAAAAATTTTCAGACCACAAATTCACATACACATGTTTCTTCCCTCCTCCCAGGGGGAAGAAACATGTATATATGTATAGTTAGTTTAGATCGAATGATAGAGAATTAGCCAGATCGCAACTTATTTGCATACTTGCAACAGTCCGAGCTTAGGTTCGGCCACTTTGGAACCCTTGGATGTTGTTGCAAAGCTATCGTGGCCGAGTGCCTTAAGCGCTCGCCCCCAAGCCCGGTAAAGTTGTAAAAGCCTAAGGCTAACAGTATAGTAAGTTTGAAAAAAAAAACGTGATGGGTTTCCTACCATACGCACTGTAGTCGCGACGCTGTACAGCAAAACAGCACTACCATTCCGCTATCGCCATTTCCTACTTTGTTACTCAGTGGGGTGCTCCACGTGTAGATGAGTTAGCTTGTGTGTCTCAACTCTCATACAAGACATGAACACTCAAATATATTTGATTTTATCTACACATATAATAAACTGAATTGCCTGTTTGTAATGTCAAAATAACAGCTTTTTACTAAATGCATATAAAAGTATACACGAGAGGTAACTTCAACAAAAACCAAATTTTAAAAATTTTTGTTTGTTTGTTTGTTCCGGGTAAACTCCGAAACGGTTGGTCCAATTTTGACGGGACTTGCACTGGCAGATAGCTGATGCTATAAAGAATTACTTAGGCAACTTTTATTTTAGGAAAATAATTAGGGTTCCGCTCAAAAACATAAATCTTTTTAGTAGTCCACAATAGCGGAGCCGCGGGCACAGCTAGTAAATTAATATATTTCATTTTCATATAGATATAGCATTTTCTATTCCTCGTTATGCTAGCTACCACCAAAGTATATATATACCACCGAAACTAGTTCTCGTAGTTAGAATTGTAATCCAGTCCCTTAGTAAAAACCAACAATAAATTATTTAAAGATATTGTATATGAAAATACCAATTTTCTACTCGTACTTAGTAAAATGGGTGGTCCTAATAGTAAAAAAATTAAGTAGACAACTTTGTATTTTGCAGATATTCCGATTATTTTAACATATTCGTGTCCACGTATTCGTCCTCTTGTCTTCCCTTATCAGTATTGTTTCCTCAGATCGGTCGTTCGCGGGAACAGTAATCCCGGTTTACCGCTTAAACCAATTTGCCGGTTAATCCGTCCCGAGTTCGTGTCGAGACGTCACAGAGCGAGTGTGGGTACTTAAAATGAAGATTAATTCTTATTCGTTTAATCTATCGATGGTTTCCTGATGCCGGTGATGCTGAAGAGAATACGCGGTTGATTTGGAATTTTTATAAACATTGACGTTTTCGTGAATTCGGTGGTTTATTGGTGGAATTCATTTCTCGATTCATTAAGTCGGTTATTTGCAAATGTTAATAGCAACAAATTTACTTCGAACGAAGAAGTAAGGATTCCGGTGTCTTAATCTGAACCCTCTGTATATATAACTGCTAATTTACAAATACTGGACCAACAACCGGACTATTGTTTACACGGGTTGTTTGGCCACATGTTGATTCACCGTGTCTACTAGGTTGGTCAGTCTGTTAGTTGTTGGTTCTTTGGAGTGTAAGTTTATCGGGGAATAATTTTGAATTTTATTACCAATCGCTTTTCTCACTTCTCTTACTTGCTTGCCTACAGCTTGCTAGATTGCATGATTTATGGTTATTGCCCCGATACTTAGGGTCGTAGCATGAACTTATATAGCTCAATATATAGGCTACATAACGTATTTAAAATCTGAATGGTCATTCCAGGGACTAGCGCGGTCAAACAAACAATCTCTTCAACTGTATAATATTCGCATAGATCATCACGGTGAACATGATTAATGATATTAATATGAATATCAAAGAAAGGTGTTGCTGTTTTTTTTATCGTTGTAGATTTGGCGTAGTGGCCACAATTGATGTTAAGTGAAGATGTGGCCCAAGATGATAATACGCTAAACCCAGTGGAAGACTGGCTCTCAAGTCCAGTTGCCGGAACACACCTATTGATGCTTGGCGACAGATTTTCAACTTGAGGATAGTAGCTAGACAGGCATTGAAGGGCATTGGACACTGAGGGCATTAGAAAAAGCCTTCCACCATACTATGGTTTCCTCACGATGTTTTCCTGTCGCATGATCTTGAAAATTCTAAAAATGGACAATCACAATGACTCGTCCAGTCCATCAAACTTTATACTGTCGTTAATTACGGTCTATAAGCTTACAGAAGAATCAAGTGAAGCAGAATCACCAAGTCAACAAGTAGATTAGAATTCTATGAAACTCGGCAAGCGATTAAATGAACCCTAAGTTGCGTTTTCACCGCACCGATTTGCGAGTGGATCAAACAAAGAATCCCTTTTTCAGTCCGATCGCATTGTGAACGCGGGGGCGACGCTCTAACGACGGACTTCTACCGGTATCAATAACAAATTGGGGAGTTGCTGCCCCTCGATAAAGGGTTGGAGGGATTAAGGTGTTTTCTTACAAGAATACTTTGGATAGTTGGCCTTTTATCGGTTTAACTTTATTGGCTTGGTGTTTGTCAAATAGAAGGGTAACCTGTTGCTTCTTTAGAATTTTTATGAATCTTTAAAGGAGTGTTGAATGATTTTGTTATGGTTCCGATAATGATTATTTTTGTAGGAATAATCCTTGTGTAGTAAACAGCTTTCACTTCTTATATCTCTCCTATATAAATAAAACGATTAAGGTTAGCCGTTGTGCGTGCATCACGCAAAATTGCAAGATATTTTTTGATCGTTTTTTACTTATTTAACTCCTCAGATTCTTGATACCTTTAAAAAAATAGATATCTTTGTTCAATAAAAAGTTACACGTCAAATCGAGCGGAGCCGCATGCACAGCTAGTGATCAATAATTATTTTATAGTTTTTACAGATCTTATCTGTTCTCTTTTAAGAAAACGAAAAGAATAGACATAGATCGGTGTGCACTGTTCTATTAAATTTTTTTTTATATTTGCAAGAAATATCATAATGCGTAATGTCGGAAATGCTTTCTTTCTTGATTCTTGATCTTCTCAAAAATTAATCTCATTCTTGATTCAGATTCGGAAATCTGCAAACATGTAGCATGTCCGGAGGAGATGGGGGCAGGCAAACAAAGAAAAACTAAAATTATGCATATAAGATTACTTCTCTAGAAAAATTTGAAAGTCCATTGACAACGTCTTCAAGTTGTTCATTAAAAACTAGAATGTTCCACATAATATATACATTTTCTATACATATTATAAAACTCATCGTTTATGTCCGTCTTTATCTGTCCGTGTATGCTTTTTTTAAAGCGAAAACCACTTATCCGATTTATATGTTTTTTTTACTTTAATTCATATCTATGTTATCTCACCAGGCTGAAATAAACAGTGACGATAATGTAAAAAAGAAAAAAGACGGTCGTGTGGCGATTAAATGGCGTACGCTGAGTAAACCATGATATATTAAATAAATGTATTACATTATTGTAAATCTTAAAAGGCCTAAAAAAAGTCCTTGATATCATATATCTATATTCTAAGGATCGTCCACAATAAGCATTTTTGGAGCAGCACAATACGGGCGTGCGCTCGACCGACAGCATTCTGAAGTCCACACGAGCGCAGCCGCAGGGCATAGCTAGTATAATATAACACATAATATATAGACTCTATAACAAATTAACTATGCAAAGTTAATATAAGCAAACAGACAGTTATCAATATGTGTTATGTTATAGTAACTGCACGCATTTGTTTAACAATTAAAACAGGAGCGCAATCCGCAACAGTTTAATTTCGAACACACGCCCGCAATAAACGAAACACGAACCGACCTGTACAGGACCGCAGCGGTGTTGCCGCTTCAGAAATAAACAAAATACTCAATTTATTCCCTCGAACTATTTTTTCAACTCAATGGATTTTTATACACGCTAGAACAGCAATGATCGACAAGATATGACTCCATTGATGGTCGCTGTCGTCATGACGAGATTTGTATCTACCACACCGGAGGCTACTAAGTAGAGTTGGATATTCTAGTACTACGATTAATGTAAAACTTCTCAGCAATCATTGATCGTGAATCACTTTTTAATTCGAAACCTAATACATCACTAAGTCTTAAATCTTGTCCATGGGACATGTGGGGTCTTCTTGAATTTTGAGATACAATGTTTATTCCAGAGATTTTATTTTAATCAAAGACCCTATCGATTAGCACAATAACATAGTAAATGTCTGTTTTTTGAATTTTTAGTTGGTTAGATGCCGTTAGATGGCAGAGGTAAGCTTTTTTAAACATCTGTGAATTAGTTATTTGAAGAACAGAAGAAAGTTTCTTTTAAGTAAAATTTTCTATCTTAAATATTTAACATACTTTTCCTCCATGTCCTATTCGTTTTTTCCACCATTTTACAGAGTTTTCACATATGAGTAATATTATGGGTAACTAGCGGACGGCCTGGCTTCGCACGGGTAGAAAAACATTTCAAAGGAATTACAGCATTCTTTGGTCCTGCCTTTGGCTAAAAGATGTTGTTACTCGTATTATACAAACTTTTACCCCATCTTCTAACTAAATTAAATGAATTAAAAATAAAATTGAAACAAGTCTTTTTTCTGGAATTGCAAAATACCAATTTTCGTAGATCTATTTTCAAAAATGTTGGATTTTCATATTTTTTTCTCTTTTTTCACCACCTGGTTCGAATTTCCAAAAATCCTTCCTTAGTGCTTACCTACAGTGTAAAAGGAACCCGCATGCAAACTTTCAAGGTCGTAGCCCTAGTAGTTTGGGCTGTGTGTTGGTAAATCAGTCAGCCAGGACAAGTAATTATAGGTATATTTATAGATATTATTAGTAATAGTTAAATCCTGCAGATTTACAATTTTTATATCTGTTTTAATTCAGCTAACATTAACATATCTTCGCAAATATATAATTAATTATGAATTACGTTCAAAAATAATTACTATTATTAAGGATTATAAAGCATATTTTGGATAGAAGTTACATGTATGATAATTAAATGTATTCTACTCTTTATGGTGTGTAGTATACTATATACTGCACACAAAATCTATAAAATCGTGTAATCTTGTAACACGGCAACACCGGTTCGACCAACCGAAAGGGAATGCGATGAAAAAGGCATGATGTCCACACACTCTTGAGAAGGAATGAAATTACAAACGGCGGTCGCGGTCCGCGCACCCGTAATATCCATTCCACGCGAGTCTTGAAAACAAAATTTAATTTTGCATGAAAATTGTACAATATACAAAGAAAGTGGCCGGACAAAGGCCGGACGGTTGGTTAGCCGGACTTATCGCCCGTCCGCCGTGTAATTTGTTTCTAATCACATTACATTTTTGTGTTTGTTTTCTTTGCATTTCTTTCTTTGTGCTGGTCACCCGGGGTGTGATTTAATTTTAATTAAGCATTTTTTTACCCGTAGTAGGTAATTCCTTCATTTTGTCATTCGTTTTATCATTGAATTTACGTCTTCAAATGTCACTATTATGTACAAATTGTTTTTATTTGTTTTGTGTTTTACTATATTAATTTATTTATTGTACATCGTAGACTATCTTAATATCTAATCACGTATGGGTAAAAGAGAATTTCCACGCATACCAGCTCGTTGGGTTGACGATATTGTTAAAATCGCGGGTCAGACATGGATGAGATTAGCTAAGGACCAGGATGAGTGGCGTACAAGAAGAGATGCCTATGACGATTATAAGAATACCTTATTGATAAATCTGTTTAAGAAATGGACACAATTAATATTCTACTATGGGTCAACAAATTTGACATTTATTTATTTATATATTCGTGAAAAAATCGTATACTATTATAGCTAGAGTTTTTTTTTTTTCTTTAACTCATATTGGTAGAAGCTTTCGTGAATTGATTAAATTAAAATTTGAAGAAAATTTGGAGCTGAAACTGGGACGTACATATTGTATTACAAGAGATATAAAGAAAATTGAGTTTATAAAAAACTCAGTAGTAAGTCATCAATAAAAATCATGAATATCGTATTTTAAATGTAGACTATACTATATATATATATCTAAAAGATTGCGGACCAAGCGTCTGACAGAATAAAATAAAAATAAATTAAATGTTTTAATCTATCAAAATATATAAATATATCTAGGGTTCGTACATATTACTAATAATTAGGAAGAGAGTTTCCTCGAATGATTATATATTAATTGTTATTACGAATTATAAGTAAAACCTTACACCGTACTAATATTTTATCATACTCTGCGTTTACATTCTGTCTATATTTCATTCATACGTCGGTGGATAATATTAAAACTACGGGCTGAACTGGCCTCTCGCGATTCTTCCATTATTAACGACAAGTGTGTGAGAGTCGGTCGGTTAATTAGGGCCCTTCATAATGTAGCGACGGTTCAGAATCTCATCTCTATATGCGTGTACCTACATGTGTAAGTGGATTCTGGTCTCAACGATTTTTTGGGTCCCGCGTGAATTGGCGCATTGCGATATCTTTAATACGAACGATATGCTTTTAACTACATTCATGGATATTATTGTCGGAGATTAAGGAGATATAGGCAACAAAATTAATCACTCCATAAATTCACCTAATATTAAGCATTAATGTGATCAGAGACGGTAGCACACTAACCCTATAATGGAAGCAAATTCATTTTTTTCACATTTCTGCCTTATGTTATTGCCACAGAATAGGTGCCAGAAAAGCGGCTCCGGCCGAACTAGAATTTATTTATCTACGCTCGATTGTAGCACTAGAGATGGCATCTAGAATATTTGTTGTGAATTCCCATCTGTTAAATTCAATAATAAAACATATATTATATATGATTTATAAGTAAATTTTAAAACCCCCCTAGTTTTTATTGTAGGTTGCTAGGTACATCTTCACTGTTAGGATCTTTTATATCACAAATTATTAATCAGCTACGTGTAGAACTTATAACTAGTATTGATTTATTTAATCAAGTAGGTAGGTACTTATTAAGTATCTGCAAAACTTAAGAAATAATTTTAATTCTTACCTTTCGATTCTATGTTTTGTTTAAACGACTAACTACACAATAAATTCTATAAGATCGTTTATTTATTGTCATTCGGAACATAGTTTTACGAACATAACTATGATTACGTATATCGCTAAAGCGCGAACACTCGCGATTGGTGTGCTCTTGACATGACGTGAGGTACTCGTAAATACGCGTTTATGTGTGCGTATGCCGTTATCGCTCGGTGTGTAGAGTTGGCTTTCTGTTACTATTCTGTGTTATTGCTTAATGCTGACGACGTTTTTCCTATATCGAAATATCAGACTCCTTGTATTTGAAATCCATGTCTTTTGGTGTTTTTCCAGTGAGAAAATGTAAATTTCTAAATTTATTGGATGGATGGATTGGATGATTATTGTTAATAAGGTTATACAGAACCCGTATTACAATTCCCGGCTTAAATATACGTCAAGTTCCTTAATAATTCAATACGCACGAGTTGTAAAGCAAAAATGAATATATCTAATGCGAACAGCGACTTAGCCGTCGCGTCGGTCCGAGGCAAAATAATTAAAGCAAACATTAAATATTCTTTCGACGGGCTCAGTCCGGATACGTACAGTGCCGGGATTCAAACCGGATTCGTATGTACGAGTACATATCGCTGTCGGCATTTACTGTTTAGCTTTTGATGCTTTGCTTAATTATACGATCGTCATAATCGACAACCGTTTTTTTTACCACGATAATTCAATAGTGAAATCAATCAAAATTAAACAATACTTATTCAATTTAGGACCTAAGGTCCAAAGACCGGCACAGTTTTAATACAAGAAATAGACATAAATTAGTCATAAATATTTCAGACTTTAAAAAAATGATCACTAAGCCTTTGTAGAGGATTGTCTCTCAAGTGCAGCTGCCGGAACACATCTACAGGTGCTTGGGGACAGGTTTTCAACGTGACGGTGATAGCTATCTATAATTATTTTAATAATAAAGTAAAAAAGGTATATTCTCATATACAATATGAATAATGAAGTCAAAAAAACGATACAATAATAAGAAAAATGTGGTCTCACCTAGTTTAGTTAAGCTGCATGTAATACTATAATATTTTTTAAGCAATTTTTTATCTGTTCTAAATAAATAAAGATGTGGGTCTAGGATGTTGTCCACAAAGAAGCTAAATTGTAATTTCCTCGCGTGTTGTTCGGGTGTGTTTCATTTAGTTATCTGAACTGTTTTTGTTATCCCTTTCATTGCCAAGAAATTATTATTGCTGCGTGGTAGAAGACGATACTTTTGTACCACCATGCACCAAGTGTAACACCGGCCATAATATCACGCTAGTGCGTGTCGCTTGCCGAGATCATCCGATTTACATATAGCCAGTAATCAAGCAGGCGGGTCTGGACTGGATCGCGACCACCATACGCATGATGATAAACCCGTCACAGTGACTGACTCACCTTAGAACACTAGAACACTCACTTAGACTCGGGAACAGCCAGAGTATTCTATCGCAGACTTTTCTTCTTTTTATTTTGGCGCCGCATAAATCACTTCCCAGTGTCAATGTGTTTGTCTTCGTAGTATTTTTTATATAGAAAGTTGGTCCAACAAGATAGTGGCTCTCTTGTTATAGAACTTTCTAGGGAGTTTTCACGAATGCACAATAATCAAACTATATCATGCAAAATGCCACTAATAAATAAAACCACAACCTGCCAGCTCAAGATACCGCCACAAACTCTTCAAACTTGGAAATACAGTTGAATAAAATTAAAACTCTGCAAAAGATATAGATCTATATAGCTTTTCCAAGAGATCGGTACAGGCCGCAGTGTCACTCTGCGCGTCACAGCAGACGCGGCCGCAAAAGCCGCAAGATTACCGTGTACCGTATGGAATTTCGTACAGCCTTAGGATTTATGACACAAACGGGCACAGACTGTCCTGTTTCATACTTCTAAATAAGTATGGTAACACCACGCTTTATCGTTTACAAAGTTATCAGGAACATCTTACTTATCAACTTTAGATTTGTGACCATCTTAAAGTGCCTCTGCAGTTTTTAGAGATAGTCAGTCAACTCCCTGAACAACTTCTCGATCACCTCCTTGTATAAAATCATACAATAATACCTACGTATAATAAATTGTTACCGTAAGTAACTAGGAAAATAAAGCGCAATCGTTAAAGCGAATCGGAGGGTGGCATTCATTTAATATTAATTGACTTATATCAAAGAAAATCGTATAATTAACACGCTCTTAATCGACCCCAGCACCTTTCGACTCCAATCAAGTAGAAATACATAGGAACATGTATTGCAAATCTGTCGGTAGTGGTGATTTAGCGAGAATCGACTACTTAATTTATGATTTGGTCACTCTTTTTGCTAGTTTTATTTATTTATATGTATAATCATTGATAATCTTTAGGATAATCTCATTTACTCGTATATTTGCCTCTTGAGATTGCTAATTTTTGATTGCACATTTTCTAGATTTGAATGAAGGAATACATCATTGCACTGGTTTTAGTTTATAAACTGGCAAGCTTAATGCCATATAGCATTCCTTCCAATTAACAAAAGGGATATTGTAGAAAAATGTAATGTCAGTCGTGCTAATAGAAATATTAATAAAAATAAGCAACCAATAAGGTATTAATCTAAAATAGTAATAAAATATAAATGATATACTTAATAATTAAAAAGAAATAGATACAAAAAGTGTGTGGTTGTGGATAATTCAAATAGGAGTTGGAGCTGAAAATGCATTACAAGGTCATGCATTTAAATTTACAAAAAGAAAGGCAAGTTTATCACGAAAATTAAATTTAAGTATTATTTATTTCTTCTTTTTCTTATTTAATAGTGACCACGTTCACCACAATTCTGCCAACGTCAGGTGAATAGAATATTTTTGTAATTATTCTTGTAATTTTCCTTGTAAGACTCCCTTGTTAAACCGCCCAGACAGTTTTCGTGGGAACTTAAAAATACTTGTTCCTAGTTACTTATTATTTATAAATCCACTTCACTTGTGCACAATTACTAAACTTCATCACGTAAATGCATAATATAGAGTAAAATAACATAAGTTTATCTTAAACTCCTAATTTATGCCCTTATTAACGTCAGATTTAGGTATATACCTACCTACTGATATAGTTCTTATACGTTTTGAAGTTGGATGTGGATGTGTATTTTTGGGAGCCTTTGATGAAGCACATGTACAGAGACGTAACCTAGGACATGTTTAAATGGTAATAATATATAATCCTCGTTGGCGCAGTACAGTTGTTCTAAATTCTACCTGTAACATTAAGATCAATAAGGTCAAAAATAATGTAAAGAATAAAGAAAATTATATCAACATAACATAATGTACTATATATTGATACAGAACTAAAAATATATGCAATTTCTACATAAAGAAGCGTTTAATTTACTAGATATTATCTAAGATTGGACGCAGGTCCCTAGGGTTACTGGATTTTTGAACTGAAAACTTTGATTTGCGAATGGGTAAAAACTTGAGTTCACGTCACCGACATGCTAATGTTAACAGTATATTTCTAGCTATAAGTATGATGTGTTGCGCGTGGCTGATAGATGTGAAAACCAGACTGATGCTAAAGATTTTAGTTTACAACTTATGAAATTTTAATTTTTCATTCATTTTTAATTTGAATATCTAAAAAAAATCACTATTAAATGTAATTTTTAAATTTTTATTTCTGCCGGCGGTTCTCAATATCTGCCTATTTTGTTTTATACTAGTGTCATGTCTATCTCTGATGATGATGTGATGTGAGTGATCGAAATCCACCGCCAGTCGCCGCTGTCATGCCGGCCTGCGTAAATAGAAACTGGATATACACTGGGTGATCCTGAAACGCGACGCGTAAACGCCAATCACTATGACGGGCTTGTCACCATATTATGCATCATTTTGTACGGCCTTACCACCCCGGAATTTGATTACGCTTACTAATAATGCTGTAATGTTTTTATCCACTTAACAACTACCTAGAGTACGTATCTGTTATGGGCCGTAACAAAAATATGCTAATAGCAGTGAACAGAGCTAAGAGAAAATTGAGTAAGTCTCTCACTAAGTAACGCCCTTTTAAGTGGAATTTAAATATTGGCCATGTTCGAATTTCTATTTTCTGATATACATTTTTATTTATTATTAAATGTATTTTATTTATAGGTAATAAAGTTGAGTAAGAATTGTTGCACTTTTGAAACAAGATTAGAAGTAAAATAATAAATTTATTTAACATAATAAACATCTAAGGCGATTTTTTTTTTATGACTGTCTTTATGAAAGCACTATCGAGATGGCACTCGTTGGTACTCCAATCGTCTTCGCAAACTTTGGAAAACTCGCTGACATATGTTGCATAAGATCGCGGCTATCTCCTCGTGGATGTTTTGTTTTATACCTTGTTCATCATACGAAGAAGGCTTGCAGGATATATCCACAGAACGTAAATTGTTACGTCGTGCAAATTAAAATATAACCCGATAAAGATGCTCGAATGACTCGTGATAATGAGCAGAGATGAGAGGGGTTGCGATAAATGTTTGTTATGTTGAATAAATGATCGACAAAATAACATTTGTAGTTTTCATGATTAACATGTTTCAATAGTGCAAAATTGTTTTGGTTAGAATAATTGGTTTAAAACAGTAACCTTGCGAGTTTCTTACCTATTCTTCTCTAAAGGACAGCTGTGGAGTCATTGAAAATATGAAATATAAAAATACATATTACCATCTTAATTATTATTATTTTAGTTTATTTAAGACATTCATTTACACTTCTATTTATTTACAAACTTATTTAAATTCAAGCATTTTGTGTTGTAGGTAGATGAAACTACTTTTCATCTATTGCAGGCGGAAGTAGCAGAGAAATTTCGGATAAATTATTTACGATGGTTTTCGCAAAGTAACGCCTTCGTCAATCAATTCACTTAGTTAATCTTTTATATAGGTATATATAGATATCAGTTCTGGAACTACGGAATATCTTTTTTCTTAAATATTAAAATTCCTTCAATAGTTTGTCTAGTTCAAATGTTATGTCTAGTTATGTTTTGTTAAGACTTATTGCGTTTTCATTTTATATTCAGATACAATTTAACACTTGGCCATTTAATTTCAAACTAAGCGAAACTTGTATTATCATTACTAATTAGTAACTGAAATATTGTACATATTGACACAATTGAAATTATGCTCATGACACAAAGGCCATTCATGTGCGGGATTCGTACCCGCTCTCGGCTTAAACTACTGCTACCTCGCCACGAGGCCTATCATGTATACAAGCTCTAAATTTTTAATTAGTTTCTATTCTATAATAAACCTAATATTTGCATCTAATTTTGTGTTTGTTTATTTCATTTATTTAAACTTTCAATATAATTACATTTTTAATTTCAGTTGTAATACAGCATGGTGTTACGTACAATTTTCTTACTGAGCCTTTCTTATTTCGTGTTATTCTAAACGTAATTTAATTTGCTGCTTAAAAAAAGACGAACTCACTCGAACAAATGAAAACTTAATGCAACGCAAGCGGAAAACACCTACGTAACATCAATTCGTATCTAATTGACTGACGAGATCCCCCCAAGAGGCCCGGCGTCTCTCATTAACGCGCCCGAGTACCACCCTGTGCACCTTGCAACTGATTGGAATTATTTATTTACTTTTAAATTGGAATAGAGGGTAGTCAGATGAAAAGGAAATGAATTCGTTAAGTATATTCAATACTTTTTTAACACCGTTTTTTTTTCTCAACTGGATTAATTTCGCTTTTAAGTATTTATTGAATACTACTTACTAATTAATTATATTCTCGGTGGTTGTGAACTTAATTTATGTTTTTGTAAAGTTGCGTTAAGTTTTTTTATTGAGAAATTTTCAATCTGTGATTACAAATTATAAATTTGGTTTAGATACATAAAACCGTAAATAATAACGAATTGATTCTATATTACGTCCTTATTATTCTAAAGTAAGCAAAAATATGAACTGGGTATTTTTTTATACTGGCCTGACATATGCATGATATACCATTACTTATACCCATGTACCATCCGAAAGATAATGATAATTTATAGTCTGTAAGAGCCCTTACTCTGGACATACACTTGGAGTGAGCAAAAACAGGTAAAATAAAAACCTGTTCCTGTCCCGGAGAAATGATGCCAGAATGTCCTGAAGCAATGATGGCTCAGTGGTAGCATGCACGACTTCGCGTCGATTGACGTGACTGAGCTTTTGGTGAAGGAGACCATAGCATGGTGGTAGGGCTTTTTCTAAATGCCCACCTGGCTAGCTACCACCCTCAAGTTGACAATCTGTCACCAAGCACCAATAGGTGTGTCCCGGCAGCTGCACTTGAGAGACAGTCTTCCACTAGGTTTAGCGTGATATCATCTTGTGCAACATCGTCACTAAATATCAGATGAGATTGTGACAACTAAGCCAAAACTATAACGATAAAAAATTATACATACAAAATCTGTTCCAAAATAACAACCTGTAACATGATGCTATCCACTATAATTGAGAAGAGTATAGAGCTTGTTCCAAGTCATATTTTTTTCTATCTCTCTCTTTCAAAGTAAACATCCTTACGCTTGAATAGAGAAGAACATGTTCCAAACTGAAACATGTTTACTTTTGTGTCACTCACCAGTATGTGAAACAGGTACGTAGGAACTGCTTTTTCAGTTCATACCAGTAACATACATTTATACCATACCAGTAATATATACTTCACCAGTTCTAAACTGTTACCTGTTCTTTTTAACTGTTTTGATAAATACGCCTCTCTCCTACATACACTGCCTTATCTTCTAAAAGTCTTAAATAAGTAATTCTAGTATATTATGTAATTATTTTATCGAAAATGGCTTTAAAGATTAGGATGATTATTGTTTTTATTTAGATATTGTTTTACTCTCCAGGTTTACTTAGAAAGATTTTTTTTTGCTGAAAGTCGTCGAGCTATATCTCTCAACCAGATATTTAAATTAATTTACGTACACAGTTGATAGCGTTTCAATGTAAAATCAAAATATACTTATCGCTGATGAAATTAACAAATAAATTTACACATTACCTGCTATTAAGATGAAGTGAATTTAATTCATAACGTAATTACTGACCGAATATAAATTTACACATTACTTCCTAATAAAATGAAGTGAATTTACTTCATAACGTAATTACTGTTTTCACATTCCCTACTAATAAAATGAAGTGAATTTAGTTCATAACGTAATTACTAACTGAAAATAAATTTACACATTACCTGCTAATAAAATGAAGTGAATTTACTTCATAACGCAATTACTGACCGAACATAATATTAGAAGCGTAAATAAGCCAATCTGGACAACGAGAACAAAAATCAAGTAAACATCGAATTAATCTGCATAAGCGAATCGCGAGAGACCCCCGAATGATCGACATCCACCTTTATTACCCTTTACACATATCGCGCCGCATCTTGTCATCCCCCGTTATACATTACTGAGTATTCATTGTTTTTGCTTGCTCATCGCTCGGTCTGGGGCAATACGAATCGGCATTTCGCATGAGAGCCTGTAAAAACTCCATACTACTTTACAATACACAATTTGCTGTCAAGATTTTTAAATTTCTTTAAAATTGAACCTTATTTTCTTGCAATAAGAATGTTGATCATTTTAATAACAGTAGAACCGTTTCGTAAAACGAACGTAGCAAACTGTGTGCACGTCTGAATTATTTAGACAGCAATGTATCCCAATTCCGATCTTTCTTCTCGTCTCTATTGGAGCGAATGCTTCTATCTGTCTCTGTCGTACACGTGATGAGTGAGCGAGACGACGTCGGTTGTTTTGAATGAGTTTTATTCAAAGCGCGTCATAAAGGTGACGTATAATAATACATTGGGAGTTTTGTGTCGTTTTATATAGATCCTTTTGCATATTATAATAGGTTTGGTAAGTAATAAGTCATAAACATAACGAATTTCAATATGAATAACATCGTAACTTTAATTATTATAAAATACAATTATACGTTTAGCTAATACACAAAATAAAACTATATTGAGTTCCATTTATATGTACGATTGATAGATCCATTTTTACTTGAATAAAATTATCATTGTAAAAAAACGTGTAAAATATTATCGACAATTAATTATAATTCAGAAATATTGATTCGAAAGAGTTTTAAACATAGATATCATCCAGTTTACATCTGAATCGTGATGCTAAGATATTGAAAAAATGTTTATATTTTTTTTTAACTCTTGAAAACTTATGAGTGACGAACGAACTTGAAAACATATGAGTAACGATGTTAATGAGGTGAAACGTCTTTGGTAACGGTAAGGAAAATTTTGTGTTACGTGACGTATAATGTTCAAATTCAAAGATGTTTCTTTACAAACGCGTGTAAAGGTTAAAGGTTACACGCCTAATATTTTTATATTGGATATCGATAAGTCCAAGAACATAGTAGATCATCCGTCGATACGCTTTGGATGATGGATTCGCTTGGTGAATTACATGAGGAAGAGTTTCAACCAAAACAGACTGAAAAAGACAGTGTGATGAAAGGACATAAACGCTACCACTACCACTGAGCCATCATTGATTCTATAATAATAATATACTGGTTTGATTACTTATCTGACTGTCGAACGATTGCAAGACATTTTTCCCTGGCCACCGCTGGCCAGCGGTGCCGGGACTCCGTAAATTAAAATGTGAATAATTAACACCGACCTACCCCTCTTCGTCCCATTCCACTCCGACCTCCCGACAACCCCGTGCGCCACCCAGATGTATTAGTTTTAAGCTCTCCGGGCGGTATGAACGCGATTTAGGGTCGCGTGAGAACCGAATAGTTGTACGTTTCGATTCAAAATCGCTTGGCTGATTTTTCAAATGAACTGGGTGTCAGTGTTAAAGGAGTGTTCACGGGAATTCGGACCTTGTATGTTGGGTTATGTCTTTGAAGATGCATCAAATGTCCGAAGTAATTTGCATACATTTGCGTATGGAATATATTTCGCTTAAAATTGTAAAAAATATATTATGCTTTTCTTTTTATTGAAGTAATGAAACTTTTAAAAATTAGGTATCTATTAATAATTCAACTTGTAGGTACATCATACCAAGTAAACCTATCTTCTATAATACCTTATTTTAATGTTTATAGCAACCAAGAGTCAGTTGAAACTAAATAATTGTTGTATAAATAAAATGCACATGGGCGACACAAAAATCTTATGTTGGCAAATCTGTGTTACAATTTATTGTATATTTATTTGACAACAATAGGACAAGGATCCTAACAACATCATTTTAGTGAAAAAAATAATAATTTGAATTTACACAATGTAAAATGACCATGCTATTATTTACTTTTAATGCGCTTTATTTGACGCTTCAATATACATGCAATAATTTAACTTTCAATAACACTCAATATAAAAAAAAAGATTATAATACTCTCAACTTAATTTTGATTTTGTTAATATTATAAGTTTTTTTTTTGGAAGTGTTTCTATTTTTTATATATCTGGTATATAGCGCACGTTTGTTTCATATCGAGTAGGTTAGAATATAATCGCAAAAGCAAATTTAATATTTAAGTTGTATGATTAAAGGATTTTCAATTGGAACCAGTTTTTCGAAATAAAAAACAACATTCGCCCAGTCCAATGATGTGCTATTAGAAGAATGACAAACGGCAATACCATAGGCAACACTATTGTGTTATATACAATAACTGTCTAACATTTTCACATTAACACTGATCAACATTTCTATCTCTAAACGCCATATTTGAAATTAAACATTTAAATTAACGACTAATCGCATTCGTCCAATCGCGCGTTTGTCTGACGTCACGCCGGCGAGCCAATCACGGTACATAACTAATTCAATTTGCGTATATTGGCGAGGTGTGACGGAAAACGGTGTGAACTGCTCCCGATTGTTAATATTGATCACTTTTATCCCGGTTCGACGAATTCCGCGCAAAAACTGGGACTCCCGCATCGGTGTTCGCTTAATTATTTACAGGTGTTTACGGATTTAAAGTGACTAGATGTTGCTTATTGTATAATCAAGACCTGTGTTTTCTTACAGGAGATACTTCAAAGGGAATTTTGTTTAGGACTCTTTTTACATTGATTAGAGTACTATGTACAAATATAAGAACTCAAACCAAACCCCTGGTTTAAAAATATCCGAATAATTCGAACATCAATAATGTTCCGCGAAAAATTCACAACTTTTGAGGAAACAACATTTTTGATATTATCTCTTACTGTCTGAAAAAAGTTTTAGGGACAAAACTAATAGGACTATCTTTATTATGTGTTAATACAAACAATTGATATACTTTTTAGAATAAAAGTAAAGTTTGTAAATGGAACAATTTATGAAAAAAAAAACTTTTACTTCACTCTCTTTTGGGCGAACTTCAGATATTTGATATAACTTTAACCCTTAAATACATGGTTTTTTATTTAATTTGATAGTAAAAAGGGTAAATCTTACAGAATATATCTTATAGCTAGTAACACAATATTTACAAAAAATATTATTAGTGAAAAGTACATCAGTATATATTTAAGGATTAAATCCATCTCAATATCTCGACACCAATCGGTGTCATCGACAATTTTATATTGTGCTACTTCAGACCCAGCACCATTCACCATTATCACCATTATATATCGTAATGATTTTCATTGTTTATAAACTAATATAACTATATACTTTTCATATTGAACAAACTTGAGTATAAGAATACCATTACCGAACTACGCTCTGTTTTCTTATCCAGAACAACTAACTTCACGAATTCCGCAAGGAGACAATGGATGTTGTCGCTGACAGAAGTTGAAAAGTCAGTTTTGGGAAACATTAACACTGAATTCGAACCGATATTTTCATTCAGTAGCAGCTGTTTGTAACGATGACTTTTTTCGTGCAGATAACGTTATATTGATTACTAGTTGTGCCTCACGATTTCACTCGTTTTCAATATATTCGCCCAACTATCCGCCGCTACACCCGTGTAGCTCATTGCTGTCACTTTCTGTACTAGCCTACAGCTTGCCAGATTGTTTGACAATTATGGTCACCTGACTGATAGTACCAGAGATTAGCGCCTTCAAACAAACAAACTAAACCAAAATCTCTTGTTTTTATTGTACTATAGTATAGATTACCAATAATTGAAATAGTAAAAAAAGATCAAAAAATTGGGAATGAAATTAAAGGGTTTTGTATAATAACGCACATCAAATAGCATCTAAGACTTGAGACGCCCGAGCCAACATCACCTGCTTTAGTAGGTAACAAACTAGGAAATAGCGTCGCCTCGATGACACAGATTTCATCGGCAGTCGTCGATGTCATGCCGGCCAGCTGAGATACCTCCTTGCGCCTCGTTTTTATATTTCGCCTATATTCATAGGAAGTTTTTTTTCGAACTTACTATACTGTTAGCCTTAGGGGCTCTGGAGCCTTTGCGGCTTTTACAGATTCACCGGACTTGGGGTCCATAGGAAGGTGGGCAGACGTTGGCTGGGAGACTATTCTTGTCCTTGTTCGTGCTGTGATAGGCGGTATCGTGTAGCTGTAGTTCCGTAGGCCGGTTCGCATGATTCTGTAGTCGAAAGGAGATGATGGGATAAGGTCAAAAAACTTTTTCGAACATTTCACTCAAGGTCTTTTCGTAAAACATATACTCGCTTCGCACCCTCCTCATAATCAATATGGATACGTTATAAATAGACGAAATCGTTAGAGGTCCCCTGTGGGTACCCGTGTGCATATTAAACGTCACGCACAAGTATAGAATAAATTAATAATTATATTTTTTCCTATTCAAATAACCCCTTATATTTGTGTTGTTGTTTACTACGAGTATGTTACTAATGGTTTTTAATAAATCGGGTGAGTAACTTGCGAGCTTACAAAAGTAAGAAGTTTATTTTCTGTACTACGAAACTATTGAAGTATTATATAATATACTTAATATTATAAAGCTCAATAGATAGTTGGTTTAAACGCGTTAATCTAAGTCAGACTTAACTATTTTTAAGTTTATAGTCTATTTATAGAGTAAGGTTATATACCTTCACGCTTCGACCCTAAGCAGCGGAGCAGTAACTATGAACGTTAGGCAATCTGGTAAGGTGTAGGCAAACACGGGAAGTGAGAACAACGATATAATAAATAGATATATATTTTTATATCGTTTTAGGGTTGGCGTAGTGGCCAAAATCTCACCTGATGTTAAGTGACGATGTGGCCCAAGATGATAACACGCTAAACCTAGTGGAAGACTGGCTCTCAAGTGCAGCTGCCGAAGCACACCTATTGGTGATTGGCGACAGATTTTCAACTTGAGGGTGGTAGCTAGCCAGGCGGGCATCAAAAAAACCCCTACCACCATGCTATGGTTTCCTCACGATGTTTGCCTTCACCGCAAGCTCAGGCTCATTGCAGGGATTCGAACTCACGTCAATCAACGCGAAGTCAATTCCCAAAAAAGCTTATTATGGATGATCATTAGAAGATAGACATATGTTATTGCAGACATGTTTGTAGGTCTTTTTAAGGTCTACAATTATATATTATATTAATTTGATAAATATCTTATGGTTTACTTAGCGTAAGCCATTTAAACGCCAAAAAGCGTTTTTTTTTCTTTCGGAATTGATTCACCATTAGCTTCACTACTTAGTTTCTATGTTACATTTTCTAACAAAATATAACTATTCTATAATCGGGCCAGATAATATAGATATTAATGAAAAAAAGAATCATGTAAATCGGGTAAGAAGTGGTTTTGGTGTGAAAAGAACATAAACGGACAGAAGACAGAGAGATGTTGAGTTTTATAATATGTATACATGTATAAAAAGTAAGTATACATGTAACTGGAAAGTCTCTTGCTACCCACCCCGTTACTCGATGTCAATCATGAATATATTGTAAAGATGTTATGATCGAAATAACTCGGAACGTCCCAAAACATGGACCAATTAAAATGAATGCTATATATTCCAAATTCACCTATAACATTGGCTCAAACCAGGGAAAACGGCTCGTACAATTAACGTTGGGATAAGACAATTCGTTTTACTTATAAAAATCGTCAAAATTTACATTTAAAATGTTGTATCTCTGTCTTATCTATTGAATATCGCTATTAGGAAACGAGAGTTAAAAATATATGTTATTTAATATTTTACAACCTTCTAAAGGTAAGTGTGCATACATACAAGTGTATGTGTGAAGTAAGTAGTTTATTTAGAACTAGCGGTGTCCAGCGGCTACTCATATATTTATTGCGCAGTAATTGTTATCGAGAATTCATATACGGGAACGACATAAACTTCCAGTATACAAAATTTAATCAAAATCGGTTGAAAATTAATAAAAACCATTTTATTTTAATGGTTTTTTGACGATTTCTAAAGGTAACATTGATATTTCTTATGGCCTATCAATTGAGCAATAACCTTAAGTATCCCGTGTACAAAACATAATCAAGCCATTTTCGAATCAACAAACAGACTGATAAAAAGTATTTAATGTCATATTCCTGACCAGCGTTTTTGTAAGCCGATGTCAGTGAAAGTAAAAAAAAATACATATATAGGTAGGCAGAAAACTACAAACTTATTAACATAGATTTGGAACTCTGATCTAACTAGGAAGAGAACGGGTTCTCGAATGTGACTGTCGATGTAAATTCCGTTCCGTTAAATTCATTGAATGTTCCGTGATAGATAACTAATTTGATAGTGATATTCACTAGAAAATTTCGCTATTATAATGACACTGTTCCGTCATAATATTATTCTTCGCCGAGGGTTCAAGTTAGTTTTAGGTTTAAGAACCATATCCTTCAACGCAACGTCCGAGTGCGGTACTCCTAAATCGTACAATGACATAGCTTTAGTTAGTTTTAGTACTAGAAATAAACACAAATTATTATTGATTCATCGTAAGAAGACTTGCATGACACATACCAAATGCTTATTTTAGAGATGTAGTATAATTTAAATTGTAAGTTGATGATTGTTAATGTGTTAATAGTGATGTATGGACATGACTCCCTCTCTGTGCATCCACTAAAATAATATAATTAACTGTAAACATTATTAGCATCGTTAAAAAATAAGTATAAGATCAATCGAGTTTCTTGCCGGATCATAGTGCTTTCTTAGGGTCTAAATTGAATGAAAGTACTTTTGGATTTTGAGTTACTCAGTATTGAAGCATCATGAACTCGTGAGCTAGCTGATCTAATTTTATTGTGTCATTCGTAAAGCGATGAACGTACGATATTTATAATATTATTCGTTTTGTTTTAATTAAAACTGGTGGAACAGCGTCACACCGACAACCCTCGGTCGTATTGGGCGCGATATTGTTGTGTTCTGGCTCATGACTTGTTAATGTTTTAGTAATGTATTTTTAAATAAGGAAACCAATCATCATTATACATACTATAATGAAAAACTTCAGCTTAAGTATTGGGATCAATGGTCGATCATTGACTTCAGAGGAATAGATTTTGGGACCGTTTCTGTTTCTCGTATATATAATCTTTTAGTTGAGAACAGTGCTGACATGGTTCTTTTTTCTGATGAAAAATCACTTATATTCAAAGTAAAAAAAATAGATTCAGATATAGGCAACGAAATAATACTTGAGTTAAAATTTCTGAATGTTTTGCTTCAAATAATTTACTACTACTAAATGCAAACAAAACCAAATGTATGAGATTTGCCTTGCCCAATGTTCGGCGTGATGATAGTAGAATCAAGATAGAAGGGAATTTAGTAGGCTTAATTGATAATACTGTCTTCTTGGGTATTACGCTTGATTCAAAACTACAGTAGGGTCCGCACATAAAAACTTTGGCGAGAAGATTAAGTTCTGCTGCATTCGCAGTGCGTAAGGTTCGCCAGTTAACAGATATTGCCACTGCTAGGTTAGTGTACTTCGCTTACTTCCATAGCATAATGTCTGACGGTATTTTTCTGTGGGGTTTAGCAGCTGAGGTAGACAACATATTCATATTACAAAAGCGGGCAATTCGAGCAATGTATATATAACATGAGACCTCGTGAATCACTAAAGAACAAGTTTCAGGAATTTAATATCTTAACTTTTCCTTCTCAATATATTCTTGTTAGTTTAATGTACATACGTAAAAACTTTGACAAGCTTGATTTTGTCAAAGATCAGCACAGTTTTAATATTATAAATAGACATAAATTAGTCGTACCGTGTTTTAAACTTAGTAAGACTAATAGTGTAATAGTGTTAGGTTCTATAATAAGATCCCGACGCATATTTGCTGGACAATGAGTTGAAAGATCTTGTCAAGCCGGTTTTACTGTAAAAAGGTTATTATAGGGTGGATCATTATGTGAATGATAGTGATGTCTGGAAGTGACTTCCTCTCTGTGCATTATTAACTGATATGTAACTGTAAATATTATTTAAACAGATGGAAAAAAATAATCAAAAAAGATAAGCCCGATCGAGTTGCTTGCCGGTTCTTCTTGATGACTGGGATGTTTTCCGAACCGGTAGTAGTGTTCCACGTTCATAAGTGCCTTTGATAAAATTGAATAAAGTATTTTTGATTTTGGTTATTATTATATTAGAGGACATTAATTTGCACTGACATGCATTATTTTAGAAGACAATAATGGTTGCCGACGGTATCTATCACCTGGCGTTGACAATTTCCATTTTAAAATACGTAATTAAGGGGCCGGTTCAAAGCAGCACGCATTTAAGTCCCCACAAGTAACCTATCAAAACTGATCTGCATTAGAACTTCGAACTTATTTGAACTTGATCATAGATATTTATAGACTGCAGTGACCACTTTACATAATATAGACTGCCAGTTTTCCTACTTCATTTTTTACAGCGATAAATTCTCAAAAATATCGATCATTAAATAATAGGTTTATCGTTAAATCGCCTATTAGATAGTCTCGTAGCGACGATTAGTCTCGTAGCATACACTACGAACGACTGCTACGTAGCAAACGCTACGAACGGCTGCTACGTAGCGTAGCATTATCAAAAGAACGCTGCTACGTATACGTAGCAAGACTATTAGTGTACTACAAAATAAGTTCTACAGCAACATCAATTTATTCCAAACTAGGTTTAATTAAACAGCTCACATATATAAATATTTGTATTTAACACACACACACACATTAAGTAATAATACACACAATACAATACAATATACTCTACTTTACTTTAATAACTACTCCATAAAGATTTTTTAATTACGTCTAGGTAAGTCTGACCAAGTTCACTGTTGAGATTTATAAAGTTCAGTGAAACTATCAATTATGCGGTCGTAATATTTGCAGATGAAATGACGACAATAAATAAAGCTCTGGGTCGCGTAATAATTGGAAATTCCGCTGTCATAAAATCTTACTACGAGCATATCATTATAATGTGTCATCACTGAAGTATCTTTTTGTGATCATAAAAATATGCCATATATTCAATACAGTGTAGTCATAAATAATATTGAAAATGACTTTTAAAAATTAAAAAAATATCTTGTTCAATTTAGGCCCCAAGAAGGTACTTGTAAACGGCAAACACTATACTTACTACCGGTTCGAAAAACATACCAGTCATCGAGAAAAACCGACAAGAAACTCGATCGGGCTTTAGCAGCATTATAAATTTAATTTAAGCATTATTATTCAAAATCGTCCATTATATTTATTCTCGTGAACCGCGGTACACGTATCGTCACCCCATTTATTATTGGCGTTTAGAAAAACCGTCCAATCACACACCGTCGCATCGTCCATTGTCGACTGTTCAAATAATCGTAAATTCCCGAACGGACAAAATATAATAAATAGCCGATGAGATCTGTGCCTCGTATGCCGACAAAATAAATCCGGAGTTCGGATAAATCTAACGTCACTTCTAATTCGTACATTATAAAGTTAAAAATTGTTTAAAAAAAACATTTAAAGAAGCGAATCGCTACCGATGAGTCTATATTTGCACTCCGAACCCTTTGTTGTCGGCTTTTTTCGGTTGTTTCCGTGTAAAGGCTGATAGAACACGTTTTTCAAATCATTAAACAGTTTCGACCGCGGCCGCGGTATGAAAAAGGAGAGGTTTGTTCGAAAAAAAAAAGGAATGTCGAAAAAATTGCGACGCGTTGGCCTGCGAACGGGCCGAGGTGATCGTTGTTTCGTCACGATAATATACCGGTTGGATTGATATTTCTTGATACTTTACAAAACAGGTAACAAAAAAGGTAAAAAATGTTGATGTTTCAGATTTTAGTAATTTTGGGGTAGGTTTTACCTAGGTACCTATATATCTAGTAATGTTTGAGTAAGTTATACCTACATATCTAATTTTTCTACTCGTCCTCTTCACGTGAAATACGCCAATATTCAGCGTATCCTACTTACTAGCTGACCCGTGCGAATATTTGGCACAATCTAGCTAACAGCTGTCAAGTTAGTTAAACAGATTGGTAAAGGTACAACCTCACTAGGAGGAACTGCTGCATTTCACTTCCTACATATTAGTCGTAGTAGTAGTACATATTAGTCGAATATATTTTATCATCAGATGTCATTCCTAATGAAAATGTTTTTTTTTTTTATCATTTTTCATTCATCATTTTTATTATTAATCAATAGCGGGGATCGTACGTTTTAAAATGATATATGGATCAAACTAGACTGCCCAGCAGACGTTTTTCTGCCTTTTGACCTCGGCGACACCTAACACATTCAGGGATAGCATAAAACCTCAATAAAAAAGCAATTTGATTTACCAATTTTAATGGTGATCTTATCATCCATTTATATGTATATAAGACCATAGTCATTTGTTTGGACATATGAAATAAATTGTAACTGTAGCTGTGTAAACAAAGTTTTATTTGATTAATTACAATATCTATTACTACAATAAAGTATATAGACAATGTTATTTAACATACCTGTAAAACAAAGAAACGACATTAAAAGTTTATATTTCACAATCCTATGTCCTTTCTTTAGTTTTATAATTTATTTTACAATTTGACATCAGTCACATTTATATGTATGTCATAACGTTCTTCCTAATCATAGATAAAACATATACTACCTACATACTAAACATATTAAACCTACAAAACTTGAAATACAATTAAAGAAATATATTTTATTTATATATAGCAATATATTATATTATATATATATATATATATATATATATATATATATATATATATATATAAGAATATTAAAAGTTATTTTCTCAGTGATCAATGTTTATTATGACTCTCTAAACGATTGTTATGGTCTTGTGTCTGTGTGGGCTTGGGCTACATTTACATGTATTGAAAAAGTATCAAGATTGATAGGTTGTATGTTCATGAACGGGTTGTAACCGATAGCTCATGCCGCCGGTCCGCCATCGACACGCGGCGCGCGGTCGACACTTTGAGCGTATTACGCACTTTAGGCATTTTCCGCATCGCGACGCGCGGCTGCGGCACTGGCGGCTGGCCGTTTGTAAACATTTGGTAAGCCGTTAACGTCACAGGTTCGCCACGGCGTTAAATCCTTCGTGGCCGATTTTAAACTTTTCGTTTATTCTTTTTTATTCATCGTCCATTCATCGTGCATCGCCTTACAGAAGATCGCAGCAAAAGTAAGAGAGGAAGGGCACAGAGAAAATCTTTTTGTAGATTTCACTCTACTTGGGGCAGCCCGACTGATGACCTACTTCCATACAACAAAAGATCGCAGCCAAATATCCTGGTTTTTTTTTTTTTTTTTTTTTTTTTTCGAACTGACTACACTGTTAGCCTGAGGGGCCCTGGAGCCTTTACGGCTTTTACAGCTTTACCGGGCTTGGGGGCGAGCGCTTAGGACACTCAGCCACGAAAGCTAAGCAACAACATCCGAGGGTGCCAAAGTGGCCGGACCTCGGCTCGGACTGTTGCGCGTATGCAATTAAGTCGCGATCTGACTAATTCCCTATCCGTAATTCGATCTAAACTAACTATACATATATACATGTTTCTGCCCCCTAGGAGGAGGGAAGGAACATGTGTATGTGTATTTAGTGGTCTGAAATTTTTTTGTCTATTCTAACTAGGCAAAAAAAGAAAAAAAAAGGTCCCTTACAGAACCTATGTACCTATGTGTGTTGTGCATGTGTGTATAATGCAGTGTCATGTATGGCTGTGAAAGCTAGTGATTGTGCAGTCACTTGTATCGCGCGAGCGGCTGCTTGGCTCAAGGGCTCCATGCCGATGGACCGGACCTAGGCTTGAGTTGCCGCAGAGGAGGGCGGTCGTGGCGGGTGTGCGGGAGCGAAGTTAACCGTACGTCCCCTGCGGAGGGAACGGTGGTTTCGCGGGCGTGGGCGCGAGCACGCATATGTTGCGGGAGCGGACGCGTAGTAATTATTAGCTTTCTCGATGTCGTCGTCGGGATCGACAAGGAGATTTCGCGGACGGCGTTTATAACGTTTGGCAACGGGGATCGAGTTGTCTGGGACGTAGTTCACGGTGGATTTTACGAGCGGGTTGGGGTGATTCGAAGCGCTATCGAAGTATCTCCTGGTGAGATATTTCACATAGGCTTCTATCGAGGGAAGCCTCATGTCCCTGTGGAGGTCCATGTTCCTAACGAAGGCTGGAGGGTCAAGCAGGCGACGGAGAAACCGATTTTGGACTCTTTGCATGCGGACAAAGTTATGTTTGGACATATGTGCGAACGCTGCGCAGCTATATGTCAAGATCGGACGGACGCACATCTTGTATAGTGTAAGCTTATGTCTTAAGGACATTTTGCTTACCGAACTGAGCAGGGGTCGCAAGCGGGAAAGGATCCAGACGGCCTTATTCCGGACTATAGTAACGTGTGCGTTGAAGTTAAGCTTCGAGTCGAGGGTGACACCCAGATATTTTGTCTTGGTGGCCCAAGGGATATTTCTACCGAATAATGTTAGAGGTCCTACCGTGCGTGGTAGTTTACATGTATGCGGTTCGAACATAATCGCGGCGCTCTTTACCGGATTAATAGCTATTCGCCACGTTCGAAACCACTCCCCGAGAGTGGTTACGGCACGTTGGACTGCGCAGGCGAGATTTTTTCTGTGTCTGTTTGACGCGTATATGACTGTGTCGTCAGCGTAGAGCCCTACCTCGACCCCGGGGGGCTTCGGGAGGTCGCTGACGTACAGATTGAAAAGGCAAGGCGCCAGAATGGAACCTTGCGGGACGCCTGAGCGTATAGGGTGGGCGGTAGATAGTACTCCTTCCACTCGGTAGTGAAAGGTGCGGTCGCGTAGAAAATCATGAACTAGGTGAACTAACCTATCCGGGACTTCTAAATGGTGAAGCTTGTGGACCAGTCTGGCGTGCCAGACCTTATCGAAGGCCTTGGCTACGTCGAAAAAGACCGCAAGCGTGCGGGCGGGAGCGATATTGCTCTTGGCGAAGTTACTCGTGATGTGCTCCGTGAGGCGGTGCACTTGATGTGTACACGAGTGACGGGCGCGAAAACCGAATTGTTCGGGCGGGTATAAATTCTTGTCGTCTATAACGACCTTGAGACGGTTCAGAAGGATCCGCTCATAGAGTTTCCCTAGAGTGTTTAGGAGACTGATCGGGCGATAGCTATCGGGAAGCGAAGCTTTTTTGCCGGGCTTGCGAATACCTATAACTATAGCTTTTTTCCAGACGGCTGGAAAATAGCAGTGGGCTATGGCTGCATTGAAGATGCAGACCAAAAGAGCTATGAGGTGATCAGGAAGAAGTTTGAGTACTTCATTCCTGATACCATCAGGACCGGGAGATTTCCTAGGCTTAAGGCCTTTAATGATAGAACAGACCTCATCTGGCGTGACCGGGGTTAACGTTTCCGCGGGGGGAATCAGCGTGAGTTCCTGAACGGCAGTCTCGTTAGTTTCGATGTGGGCAGTGTCTACGTTGTCGCAGTTTGGGGAGCACTGGCTCTCCAAGCTTGCGGCAAGGCATTCTGCCTTATCGTCGCTGTCGAACGCGAGTGGGAGATCGGGGCCCCTTTCGAGGGGCGGCATCTGGGCGGAAGCTTCTAACTTCAGAGAGCGGGCGAGGTTCCAGTAAGCCAGATGGGACGGCTTGAGACCCTCTAAGAGGTTATCCCACCGGTGACCTCTGTACTCTCCGATGCGAGTTCTAACCTCTCTCTGAAGTTGTCGTAATCTACGGGTGTTATCCCTCGTCGGATAAGAGTCATGTGCACGTGTCGCGGCGTTCTTTTCCGTGATTAACGCTCGTAAGCCGGGGGGGAGTATAAAACGGCGTTCGTTCGCCGCTTGCACCTCTCTCGAGGCCTCCCTTACACCGGTTTGGAGGTAGTCGACCAGCGAATCGATGGCTAAATCGGCGTCTGCAGTTGACTCCAATACGTCGGGGATCCTAGCTAGGCTGGACGGGGTAGCGTTATCGGTTAGGTAACGATTTAATATCGCGTAGTCAACTATTTTGACTTTTGGCGGACTGGGGTCGAACGGTTGCCCGAGTTGTAAGATAACCGGGCGGTGGTCGGAGTCTAGTTCGTGTACGACTTCTATAAGTCGTAACCGAAGTGAGACACCTTTGAGGAGGGCTATGTCAAGTACTGTCGGTTGACAGTTGTCTTGAAAGTGCGTGGGCTCTAGCGGTGCTATGACGTCAAAGCCGAGCACGTCGCATAGTAGTTCTAGTATAACCCCGTTACGGGTGTTGCGCGGGTTGTTGAAAAGGGTGTGACCGCTATTGAGGTCGCCTGCTATTATGACTGATTGATCGAGTGAAAAAAGCGCCTCCAGATCGGACTGAAGGAGTCTTTTATTCGGGGAGAGATATGCAGAGACAAGCGTGATTGACGGATGGCCAGTCATGCCTATTCTACAGACGGACACTTCCATATTGGTAAGTGCGGGAGGGTCTATTGGCATGCAATAGAGGGAACGCTTGTAGTAGATGAGCGTGCCGCCGCCTCGGGTGGCACGGTCATTTCTAACTATGTTATAATTCGCTATCTTAGGGTCGCGCCTACTGGGTTTTAGAAGTGTTTCTTGTACTAGAAACACGTCTATCTCCCGTTCCCTAAGAAAGGTGGATACTAAGTCCCGTTGTGGAAAGAGGTTTCGCGCGTTAAAAAAAGATATGTTGAGGCTTCTAGGCTTAATGCGTGCCATTGATAACCGATATCTATTTCCCGGCACGGGCCAGGCGCATTAGCGTCGCTGTCATTAGGGGGAAACGCCTGATGGATTCGCCGGGGCCGTACTCAGCGACGCACTGTTCGTACGCCAGTACTTCCTGAGGGTCATGCTCGCGGAAGAGCATGACCATGTAGTCAACGCCGCGGCGCGTGTTGACGGGCGGGGGGGCCTGAGCCTTAGGAGGCTGAGGGCGGGGAGTGGAGACCCATGCTGCTTGAGGGGCTCGCATGGCCGGAGGGGGTGCGCGGGGCGCGGGGGCGGCTGCCACCGGGGCGCTGGAGGCGCCCGGGAGGCTGGGGAAAGCCTCTGGCGTGAGCAGGGGCTTTGGCTGTCCTACGGCGGGACGTGTCCTCTGAGGAGGGGTGTGTCGCGTAGGGCGCATGGGTCGCGTAGGGCGCGTGGGGCGCGGGGCACGGGGACAGCCGCGATAGTTCGCGGGGTGACCTTCGTTGCCGCATAGCACGCAGCTCGGAGGGGTAGCCGACTCACGAGTGCGCGAGCACTCGCTCGTCGCGTGGTCCCCGAGGCACTTAACGCACCTGGGACGGAGATGGCAGTTGCGTGCCGAATGACCGTACAGCTGGCAGTTGTGACACTGCGCCAAATATCCTTGTGTTGTATTCCTATGGTGAGTAGGTTTCCAGTGCTCCTTGGGGAAGGTGGTTCAAGGTCAGCAACGCGCTAGTGATACCTCTGGTGTTACAAGTTTCCATAGCTACGGTAACCGCTTTACAATCGGGTGAGCAGTACGTAAAAAAGATAAAAAAGTTCTAGATAAATTAGATTAAAATTCAATACAATAGTAATTAAGACGGCAGTTTATATAAAAGCATCTAAGTCTTTATTGCTGTACTTACTATACAAACGAAGTTAGATATATATATTATTTTCTATATGTTCATCCGCGATTGCTTGTCCTTGGACAAAGGCCTCCTCTAAAAACTTCCATCTTTTCCTGTCTCTTGCTATTTGTTTTAATATGATCCTCTCATCTTTCATTCTGTCTACCTCGCCTTCTTTTATTCTCTCTGGGATATCATAAATACATATTATAAAATTCAACGTCTATCTGTCCGTCTGTCCGTTTATGTTCTTTTCACGCGAAAACAACTTATCAGATTACATGTTTTGTATTTTAATTCATAGCTATGTTATTTGACCAGGTTATAGGTTATATTTTGTAAAATAAAGTAACATACGAAATAAGCAGTGATTTTCAACATAATTGTAGATCTTAAACATAGCTACAAATAAGTCACCAACAGCATATGTCTTTCTTCTAAGGAACACCTGCAATAAGCATTTTTGTTTTCCGTCTTTTGAGCGGGGGCAGCACAATTCGCGCGTGCGCTCTACCTACCGCATTCTGTAGTCCACGCGAGCGGAGCCGCGGGCACAGGTAGTTATGTTATAAGCTTAGCACATTTCTCTGTACATTGTTTCTTATCCTATGTCCTGTCCATTTCCTATATAATTGCTTGTACACTGTTTTGATATTCTTGAATTTTATTATTGATCACATAAATAAGCACCAACAAATTCAATATTCAAGACTCCACTTACCCCAGCCCCCTCCGCTACGAAACAACAAGAAGAACAATATCTTCCGAAACATAAAATTGGGGAACAGAAAAAAAAGTTTAAATGGAAAAGCTAAATCCGACCGACCAATAAAACATAAAAATACCCTAATATATTATACAAAATTGAAATTGTATAGATGATCCCATTATAACGGTGGGATGAGCTCGCCGGACTGCTTTGCATATAGAAAAGCTATGGATTTTTTTTGTTTTCTGTACTCTTTCTTGTTCATATGAATAAGTGCAGCGGTCTGTGGGCAGGAATTAATGATGTTGAAATATCTTGTCCGAGGGTATAACATTCAGCGGGAAATGGGATTAGAGCAATGAATTCTAAGTTACACTAGACGCGCTGTTCCGTAATTCAATTTGCACCGTAATCAGGTGTGTACCAAGTAATAGTTAATTGACTAACTTCATTTTTTTTAACGTTATATGTTTGGCCTAGTTGCCACAATCTCACCTGATGTGGCCCAAGATGATAACACGCTAAACCTAGTAGAAGACTGGTTCTCAAGTGCAGCTGCCGGAACTCACCTATTGGTGCTTGGCGGCAGATTTTCAACTTGTGGGGGCGGTAGCTAGCCAGGCGGGCATTAGAAAATGCCCTACCACCATGCTATGGTTTCCTCACGATGTTTTCCTTCACCGAAAGCTCAGGCCCATTGCAGGGATTCCAACTCGCGTCAATCGACGCGACGTTGAACACACTACCACTGAGCCATCATTGCTTCAAATTATATATATATGCTATATTTTACATGTTCCTAAGTGACCAGAGAGTTTCTACTTGTTATGACAATATTAACGCGACAATAAAAAAATACTGCTCATTTGGATTGGTCATTAATCTACATGAATTTTGTCTGTACATGTCATTTATACTCCCGAATTGTATTCTACATAGCTATTTTATAGGCCACTGACAAATCGAATATGACGTTTTAAAAACCTTTCTCTGACTAACCGTTTGTATGTCTTGATTTAATTCAAAAATGTCTTAACCTATGTTAATAAAATTTTGTGTGTTTTTTTATACTGCAAAGGTGGCAAACAGGCATACGGCTCGCCTGATGGTAAGCGGCTACTGTAGCCTATGAACGCCTGCCATACCATAGGTATCACAAGCGCGTTGCCGACCTTGAACCCCCCTACCCAAGGAGCTCTGGAAACCATACTCACCGCAGGAACAACACTAGGTCATTTTGGTTGCGATCTTCTGTATGGAGATAATGCAAAAAGAATTTTTCAAGTTTGACTGGTAGTTCCAGAAATTATCCCCACATACACGCACACTCACAAAATGCTCGACACAGACAATTACTCGTACATCATGTACATATATTGAATTTCTATTCCATATTGCTTGTCCAATAGTATACATAAAGTCGTGTAATTTAGGTTTATATAATCGTTTTTCATATTGATTTGATTATAATTTTTCTCTTGCATAACGGAAGGAACTAATAAACGTGTATACAATCGTGTATGGTGTTACACGGTCAATACTCGGACTATAGAATAATAACAAATTGACTAAAATAATAAATATAAAAACGAATGACACGATTAAGTTTTATTACGATAAATTAAAAAATATTTCAATATTCCTGGTTTCTGCATCAAATGATGCTAATATAATCAATTTTCATGGGGAAAACCCTCAAAGAGATTAGGGAGTGTGGTAGCGGAAGTCGGCACAGTTTTTAACAGTAAGACCGCCATCTACAAATGCACGTCGAGGTAATTAATGATATTTTTATCCACCCTAAATGAAGGAAAACCCGGCGCGGCCGGTACAAAACAAAACATCCCTCGAACGATGCGCGGTGTCGAACGAAAGGAGAATTTATCATGTAGACGGCAGTCGCTGCCAATGTCCATTTGGATAATGCCCAACGCGATTAAAAATATAAAAATACCCCACCGCCCTGCCTGTGGGTTCGAGGGGGTACTGACGGAGGACACCGCTCTGAGGACACAAAAGGATTATAAATGAGAAGGAATTTTAGATAATATTTGTACGTTGGATGTGGATTGTAGAGATCGGCGGCGGTCGGCTGGACCCCTACCCTCCCCTCCTTCCATGCGCCGTGGCCTGGCCGCCTTCCGCGATCCTCTACTAATGAGTGTTTGTATCAATTTGTTAGTATTGTATTTGAATATTTTTGTCCGTTCGTTATGATTTTAAACCCCTTGCGGTTGCGGTCTGCGGATCGATGTGTTTTGTTTAATATTTTGGTTGTATCTTTTTTTTTGTTACGGCGTGCGTCCTTTTGATCGTGCGTGTTTGGCTGATTAAAGGCGTTCGGAATATTCTGGGAGCGATATCTGTGAAACCTTTTTTGTGTTTTTGAACTTTTCTTTTTTCCAGTTTCGATTCTGTTGACGACGGTGTAAGTAGAGAGGTAAATTACTTTTAGTTGTTTTATGGTTCAAATGTTAATTGGATTTCGTTTAAATACTTACATGTATTTTAAAAATGTTTAATTAAGTAGCGCTTTTTTGAACTCGCTGTGCAAACCTCGATAAAGGGTCAGAGGAGATGAAATGTAACAAAAAAAATAATTATTAAAAAATATATTTTCATAATTAATACGTTTTAAAATATAATTTTTTCAAGGTACTTAATAAAATACGTACCATGAATCTGAATGAGCTAGCATGAAATAACAACACGAGAGCGACACGCGCACTGTTTTCAATTCATTATCTCGAAAACAAAAATTTCATTACGGACCCCGAGATTTCCTTTTTAAAATTTAATTATTCATATTTAAATTAAACAAAATATAATAGAGGTCTGGCCGGAGTGGGAAAAAAACCGGACCTTATCGTATCATATTTTATTAACCGAATTTATAATTCGGCGCTGATTCCAGCAAATCCCTGTCGGGAAGTGGCGAGAGTGAGCGGTGAGCGGAGTCTACGTTAGAACTCGTTGTGTCTGAATAACCCGGGGAAAATATTTATTAATTCCGAGCAGAAAAATCCACAATAATATTTCAAGGGTGGACGTCGGTCGGCCGCGGCGGTCTTCGCTAGAGTTGCCAATCGTATCGTGACAATCAAAAATTCACAGTTAATTTACAAGTAAAGTGCGAACGCGAATATTTAAATATTAATTATCTAATGATTTGAAGTACATCTGTAAAATTTATACATAATATTAAAAAAAAAATATAAGCTGTTTCAAATTTTGAAAGTGTGCCACAAATAAAATTAAAATAAATACGTCATGTGAGGTATTGCGGTTTCAATTCATAAATCAAAAATATTATTATGCAGTAAGCTTCCCGAAACAAAAAAAAATAAGCGAATCTTATTTCTGTGAAAGTGCCAATAAATATACTCCACTGTTTTTGAAAATGTCATGGACACGTCCTATACCTATTTGAGGCAAAATCAATTAAGAACATATTAAGAAACTATTTCAGAGACGTAATAAATAATTGTTTCATGAAGTAAAATACTTCCTTATCACTATCTAATCCTGCAGCCCAATAAACAGTCCACAGCTGATATTCCTACAGGGCCTATCCACCTTCAACCTCACAGACGTATTAACACTAAAGAATTTTAATTAAAGTTAGTTATATAAGTGTTAATATTATAATATATTACATTCATAAATAATATATACTAATATAATAAAGCGGAAGAGTTTTTTTGTTTGTTTGTTTAAACACGTTAATCTCTGAAACTACCAGTCTGATTCGAAAAATTGTATATGATTGCCAGATTCACGTATAGTATAGGCTATCTAGAATTAGGCAGAGCTCTCAGCTAGCCTTAAATATTGATTTTTGTTACGTAAGTTGGACGAAACCGCGTACCCGAACTGCTTTATCCGTGTGCGCTGACGTAATGGTTAGTGATACGTAAATAGAATGTTCTACAAAAATATAGCTCCTTAGTACATTTAAAAAAAGTTCGCGATACTATCTATATGCCTATCTTTAATACATTAGCCACAATAAGGTATCTTGTGATATTTTTTTTATTGAAAATTGAAAAGTGATTTTTGAGCATTATTGTTAGGCATGGCACATTAATCTTTACGAACGAAAGTTACTTCATCATCAAAACAATTGTATGTAGATAAACTTTGTTCTTTATATCATGTTATTTGGACGAATCATTTGGGAGATAATGTTTAATTAAAATAAATCAACACTCGGCTCAGATTTATGACTACAGCGAAGTGGAGAAGTGCGAAGGAGCTTTGTGAGTTGTGACGCATAACCCTGGCCGACCGATAAAAATATTGTCTATACTGAATTATTATAAATCATCAATCAGCGATTTCTTTTAAATTATACGCCGGTGAAACCGCGGACACAGCCAGTGTTATATACAATCGATTTGTGCTAAAAATATTAATTAATTTGCGTTTTAGAATATTGTTTAGTTAAGACTAATTAGACATTAAGCTTAACTAGTAAACTTCGGAATGAATTTGAATCACATTTTATCCCGTAAATCTACAGTTCCGAAGGTGGCAACCCCGGTCATCACTTGCCCTCGCTCTCCCTGATCTATTTAAAAAAGAGATCCCGGAAGGACAAAAGGGCTACGGGCCTCGTAAAAAAACTGGACACGTAAAGAGAGGTTACCGGCCGTCCGGTCGCTTTGTCTGATTCTTATTTTTTTACCCGGATCGAGGAACCTTTTGCACCGTTTTTTATCGGTTTTTGTTCCGGAGACACCACCGCCGCCGCCGCTGTACTCGTTCGCGGGAACTTCCCTCTAATGTTTGCATCATTTGTAATTTTTATATTTCGTTCTATTTTTTCGCGGTTTGTTTAATGTCCCCCCTTTGTCTTTGGTTTGTATAAAAATTATTTGATAGATGCGGGCTCCGTTCCTTTACTATTTCTTTTAGGGTTTTAATATAATGCTCCTTTTTTTGCTGGTGTATGTACTGTGAAAGTCTGTATAATGAAACAAAATTTGCATGTTTCAAAATGAGCAGATTTGATTGGAGAATCGCGATCGCCAACCAAATCACCGCCTATTCTAACTGCTTCTTTTCTCGCGATACCCAGCGGGAGCGCAGTGTTTAGAAGCAATGATGACTCAGTGGTAGCGTGTACGACTTCGCGTCGATTGACGTGAGTCCGAATCCGTGTAAGGACCCTGAGATTTCGGTGAAGGAAAATATCGTCAGGAAACATAGCATGATGGGTAGGGCTTTTTCTAATGTCCGCCTGGCTCTATACCACCCTCCGCTGCCGGTGTGATCCGAGCCAGTCTTCCACAAGGTTTAGCATGCTATCATCTTTGGCCACATCGTCACTTAATGATAGATGGGACAAGATAGTGTTACCAGTAATTTTTGGTCCAAGTACCAGTAACTATTGGGTCTTGTTATCAATGTCAAAGGGCTATGCTCAAAGTTACTCTGCGTGGTCGAGTTAGAAATGAGTAGATCCGCAGGAGAACCAAAGTTACTGACATAGCCCTAAGAATAGCTAGACTTATGTGGCAATGGCCGGGCCACGTAGAACGGATGACCGATGGAGTCAAAGAGGTCTCGAGTGGCGGCCACGTACCGGAAGACGCAGCTTGTGTAGAGCCGTCACAAGGTGGACCGACGACCTGGTAAATATTGCGAGAAGCCGATGGATGCGGGCAGCATAGGAACGGTCGTTGTGGATTTTTTTTTCTCGAACTGACTATACTGTTAGCCTTAGGGCCCTGCAGCCTTTACGGCTTTTACAGCTTTACCGAGTGTTGTGGCGATACTTGGCCTATGTCCAGCAGAGGACTCATTCGGCTGAAATGATGATGATGATGAGAAATAATTTAGTCGTGTATAAATAAACATTATTTTAACCTAATTAAAATACAAAATTGAATAAAATAAGTTTTATGTATAAAAAAGTTTGAAAAGAGTAAATTATTTTTACACAATAAAAATTAAAAGTCAGTAAAATGCATTCACGTTATTATCATTAATGGCCAACTTCAGCATGTCGTACTTCCGTTACGTGTTACGTGCGTAACATTTTACATTCTACTAAAGGCGACAAAAGAAGTATAGCTTAAAAACAGAGACTTAAATAGACTGTCGAAATCGAAATAAAATATGTAACTGTACGTTCGACATCTCTGTTAACAGTTCAACTGTATGCGATAACCCTATGAAAATAATAATACTAACAGCGTCTAAGGTCTAAACACCATTAATTATTGAGAAAAAACCTCGAGAATTTAACGTACAAAACCACCAAACGCGGCGGCGAACCTTCCCAGCTCCTTTTTTAAACACCCGACCATTATTATCGGCGGAAAAAAGGCTTCATTCATTATTCCCTATGATATATACGCAGTAAGGACACAAGGCCTCGCCCTTAGGTGGCCGGTTGCTTCGGTAATAATTTGATTACACGCTGTTGGTCATGTTTATTGTGTGGTCGAGCGTTTTTATTTTCTTTTTTTTCATAGCAACGCTCAGAATATAGATTTAACAAGAGTTTAGTTTTATTAACTATCAGGAATTAAAAGAATAATTTATTTTTAACTATGCAAGATTATAAAAATGGATATATGGCATCTTTATCTATAGATACTCATATTTTTTAACATCCAATTATATATTTTTAACCCTCGACGCAAACTGATCAAGGGTGTTCGCTCTTAGCTATGATTTAAAAAAAATTGTTCTGCCGTTTGCAGATCATCAGCACTTTTCTAGTTGATAAGAGGATGTAAACAAGTTCCTCGGGTCTGATCGATTCGAAATTTTGTATCCTGTTACTGCAATGATATTGCCATGGTAATCTTATCCTTATACTATAACATCATGTGAAATCTGCAAGATACCTAACTCTTCACCGACTTACAGCACAGGTATTGTGTTTGGGTTATGGAATGTGTGTTGGTTATGGAATGTTTTTTTTTTAATCTTACTTGTTGGTTGCAGGAGTTCCGGGCTGGATGAAAGGTTCCTGTACATGCAGGGCGAGGTGTGCCGAGTGCATTGGCATCCGCAGTCTCTCTCCCACGTACTGGTGCTAGTCTCTGATAACACCATCAGGTAATAAATATTTCAATACTTGTCGTCTCACTCGCTTGACGATCTCCTTCGTCTAGTGGTTAATTAGAACTAAAATTCAGTTGGTTACCATTTTGGTTACTGATATGTCAAAAGAAATATTGAATTTTCTTGATATTTTGTAGGATTATATTATGAAGTATCACACATAGTTGCTGTTTTAACTGAGGTCAGTCACTGATTAGTGCTATCTAATAGTTATTACCATTACAGATTGACTTGAAACTGATCTTAGGCCATAATTTGTTATCAAGAGTACTCGTAGACTTTTATGATCAGTTGTCTATCAATTAATATACAGTACAAATTTGCTATATTTTAAAAGGAAAGTACACAATTTTTGTGACTGCAACCTATTCAAAGAGCTCACCGAATGTTTTTTTTTTGGCCTCGGTCGCTCCTTCGTCTAAATGTTAAATGGTTCTAAGAAACAATCGATACTTAATGGACTAATCGAATGCTTTTTTTACAAACCATCGATGTTTAATGAACACTTGCAGACCGAAACAAAATAGCGCAAACATTGCTATTGCCTTGTCACATTCCATTTTTAAGCCTATCATACTACTTATTATAATATGTAAAATAATTTCTTCTTACCCTAAACCTACCTAAGTAGAGTCAATCAACATGTTTTCCTCTTTCACTCTTCTCTAACGGCTTTCATCTCAGATTTAGATCTTTTGTAATACATATAAAATCATTTGTGACACTATCCATCAATCTTCTTCTACTTCTATATCGTCTACCTTCTTACTTATCATTCTTCTAGTTATGCCTTTCAATCTTTCTCATGACATGCTCGTATCATGTTAAACTAGTACTCCTCAACTTACAAAAAGTATGTGTCAGCTCAGACGCGCGATTGGAGTTTACTTCTCAAGAATTATCTTGGAATTTAGAATATATACAATTGGCAAGAAGAATAGATAAAGGCATCTCTTATGATTTCATATTTAACACTGCACACACGCTTTTATATAAATGTATTTGTATACTGAATGTTAAATACTGATTTTGGGTGAGCCTTAACATTGATATTGCGTGTTGTTACGTGATGTTGCACTTTCAATTTCACTCCTCATATTTTTTCATAACGTGTGCCTTATATGGTTTCTTAAGGATTAAACTTCAAACATGTATTGTTAATTATATTTCAGGTTGTATAATATAGCTTTGAAAAGTGGTCCGAAACTGGTGAAGGTGCACAATATCGGTCCTAAGCCGACCAGTCTGCTCGCCGGGAAGACTATACTGGACAGTCTCGGTGACACTGCTGTTGACTTCACCCCAACCCCTGATTCGGAACACCTATTGATCCTGCGAGGAGACGGCGAGGTCTACATGATGCAGTGTGATCTGGATAATAAAGGGTAAGATTCTTACAAGTTCCCTAGGAATAAGAAGCAATGTATTGATATATTAAGTAAAATATCTTTGGGCGTGATAAGAGTAAAATTCTAAAGTCGAATTTAAGTGCAACGTATCTGACCTTCGATCAATAATACACTTGATCGAAGTATTTGACGCGAAAAGGACAGAAAATAGGCACTGGGCTATAGAAAGAAAAAATAAGAACTATGCATAAGTAACTAAAAAGTATGAACTAAGAACCAAGAGACATAGTTGAGCATGATATATTAATACAAGTGCACCAACGCACGAAGTCGAGCAAGAAAGAGAAGTGAAGTATCATAAAAGGACAAGGTTGTGTTATTAATTAATTAATTTCAATTGGTTTCACTGCTTCGTTTGCCACGTTTTGCTTTATGGATTTTATTGTATTGTCCTCGAATGGTTAACATTCTTTATATGTAAATATGTTTACCAGACCTCAAACCGCGACGGCGGACTCTAAAACTGAACTAAATTCTGAAACTCTAAAAGAGTATTATAAGAGTTAGGGGTTATTATAAACATAGGCCACAGAGAAAATCTCTTTGGAGATCGACCAAGTAGACTTGGGGCAGCCCGACCGGTTAAAATAGTTCCACTGTACAGGGTTTCCAGAGCTCCTTGGGGAAAGGGGGTTCAAGGTCGGTAACGTGCTAGTGATACCTCTGGTGTTACGAGCGTCCTTAAGCTTCGATAAAGGCTTACCATCACACCATACACTTGTTTACAACTTTAGTGTATACAATAATAATATAACAGGTCCAGGTCCGGGAAACCGATATTGACAGGACCGCTGTCGATTTACCCACCCGCTGATGATAACTACGGTTCTGAGTCGTGCTCGATAGTGGCGCTCGGTGGGGGTGACTTGCCGCCCTTGGTGGTGATAGCAACTTGCTCAGCGGCGCTGTACCACTGTCTGCTGCTGCCTAACGTAAGCTATATTGATTATTTTTCTTGATATCGGGCAATTTTTTAGAAGCGTTGATGTCTCAGTGGTAGCTTGTACGATCGATTTACGTCTAGTCGAGTCACGTGGATTCCTAATCCTACAATAAGCCTGAACTTTCGGTGAAGGATAACATCGTGATGAAACCATAGCATAGCGATAGGCTATTTTCTAAAGCCCGCCTGGCTAACTACAAACCTCAAGTTGAAAATCAGTTTGCAAGCACATAATATAGGTGTGTTGAAGCAACTACACTTGAGAGCCAGCCCTCCTGCTAGGCTTACCGTGGCACCATTTAGGCCACATCCTCACTTAGGTGTAGGTATCACTTAGGTAGGTAGGTAAGAGGTGAACAATTTTTTTGTTTTTCGTTTTAGTCGTTTCGTCGTTTTTTTTTGTAGGTTTTGTCCTAGTGGCTACAATCTCACCTGATGTTAAGTAACGATGCGGCCCAAGATGTTACCACGCTAAACCTAGTGTAAGACTGGCTCTCAAGTGCAGCTGCCAGAACACACTTATTGGTACTTGGCAACAGATTTTGAACTTTAGGGTGGTAGGTAGAAAAGCCCTACCACCATGCTATGGTTTCCTTCAACGAAAGCTCAGGCTCATTGCTGGGATTCGAACACACGTCAATCGACGCGAAGTCGTACACAACTACACTTGATGGCTCAATAGCCATCATTGCTTCAAATTCGAGAGAACTGTTGCATATCACTTCATGGCAAGAACAGTTGAATCTTAGGGTTGTGACGACGTGCCTAGAGTTGATAATCTAATGGTGCACATCGTTGCGATGCTAGATAACAAATATCTTGGCTAAAGTTAAATTTATGACGGGTTTTCGTTCACGTTCACAAGTTTTATAGTATTTTTTTTTGAGTTCTTATCGGTATTTTGAACTGTCATGTGGTGGTTTTTATTTTTAATTTATAAACTTATGTTAATTGGCCTTATGTTAATTGGTTAACTTATTTAATATTGGTGGAATTTTACGTGATTTACTTTGGTTATTGTGGTACAAGTGAAGTGGATTATAAATATGCATTCTATATTGCCACAAAACCTCCCTGGACAGTTTTAACAAGAGAGCTGTGTTCTTAAAGCTATGTTTGAAGATTAGAAATATATTACATTCACGTGACGTTGGCAGAGTTAGGAGATGAACACAGATTCCATTAAATAAAAAGAAGCAGGACTATTACTGTTTACGCTGTTTCGTTTAAGAGTATGCACGTGCCGAATCATGTCATGCACAACGATACAGGGTCCGTTCTTTTTCTCCCTATTTCTCTCTCACCTCTGTGACAGTTCAGTTCGAGTTTAAATCTGAACCGCGTACATCAACGGCGACTTCGAGAGCAAAATTAATTTAATCATTGGTTTAATGTTCTTTTGAACATTCTTCATTCTCGGAACATTTATACTTGATTCTTTCTCCTGAGAATATAGTATGGTGCGTGCCATATGATAACTGTGAAAGTAGAGAATGCCTCCGAAAACTTCAGTGTCCTGGAGAGATCATCTACCCCTTTAGTATTTTGAGAATTAGTCAGAGAGTGTCTTTTAAACTTTTATTGTGAAGCTTTATGTGTGTATGTGTTAACCTAGAAACCTGATTTTTTACACTAGTTTGTAGTCATAGAATTTAGTGTTAGATATCAAATTCAACTCAAGCACTTTTTGAGAAAAATAAAATGTGTATACTTTTGTTGCATTTTAATTTCACGCGGGATTATAAATTCCTTGTTTTAAGATTTTTCCCTTAATTTACTTTAAAAACCTCCCTTCGTGCCAGATTTCATGATTGTAGTCCTGCCGAAAGTACCCCATAGGTTTTGAGGATCGGTCTTAAGCGGTATTTTAAATATGAAATGCCGTATCTTTTTTATGCGTTAACCTAGAAAAAAAATTTTTACAGCAATATGCCATAGACCTTAATATAATATTTTAATTTAAACTTTATATCTCGAGTCGTCTTTGAGAAAAAGTGTCTTGAGACACGAAAAAATAAACAGATAGACGGACAACAAGCTGATCCTATAAGGTTCCTTTTTCTTATTATGAAATACGGAACCCTAAAAACATCTTACTTAATCTCCGTGTAAGAGTAATTGATATTACACACTCCAGACATCGGAGAAGGAGCAGATCGACGGCGACAGTCACGCTCTCTATGTGATCGAGACGGTGGAATTGAATCTGGTGCTTAATCCGGAGGACGATGCGCTGCAGAGCGTCTATCCGGTGCACCTTTACCAGGTATTGTTTATATGTACAGTTTGATACATTCACTTCGCTGAATTGCATATAGTCCAAACCGAGGTTCCTCGGAGGAGGAGAACCAAAGTCCCCGACATAGCCCTTAGAATATAGCTAGACTTAAGTAGCAGTGGGTGAGTCACGTAGCTCGTAGAACAGAACCCCTTTCGGGTACTGTTACTCTACCCCCCACCACCCCGATGGATTACTGGTAGACCGGTTGATCACGGAACGCGTGCCACTAAGGCGAGTGTTACACTCTGTATATAGTAGTCACGATCACATCCACGACAATTGTGTTCTACAACCCAGAGGTTACGGTGACAGAGACTCGTCGTTTCGTTGTTTCAGTGTACGAAGAATACGTATGCATGCTTGCACGCGGGCGGCGTGCACACTGTCTCCTTGCCTATACTCGGCCAGCTCTCCGACTATGCGCTCGCAGACGAAGGTAATTTAACCATAACTTCAGTTTACAGCCCACGAACAATGCCGGTTGTCGAAAGTCACCACCGTTATTGCCTCATATAAATAACACGTTGAAAGCCGATGAATAATGGGATTCAGTGAAGATTACGTAATGGTTGACCCCGAAACTCGATGCCCACGATGAGTTTTTACTATGTGTATGGTGATCACAATTCAGACATCCGACGAGCAAGCGAATCTGGTTTCGTTCTCATGATATTAATTGGCATCTTTACAGTTATTACTGTAATTTAATTACTTATGTTTTTTACACTAGTGTTGCCCCGCGGCTCCGCACGCGTTTTTACGCAGTAATTATTTTCATCCCGCAATCTTATCTTTACTCATATAATTCACGATTCATATAGCCTACCAATTAAGAAATTACGTGTTCAAAATATCATAAGAATCGAGCAAGCCGTTTTTGAGCTAAATGCGAACATACAAACAGACAAAAAAAATTAATGGCATATGCGTGTTCAATGTCCTTTATATAGGCTGTGTATTGGTAAATTTGTCAAAAAAATTACATGTTTAGAGAGAACTACAGATTTATTAATATGGGATCTTCTTAATAAATCGTATTCTTGATGTACCACTCGTGTGGTCGCTTATTAAAGCGCGCCTTAGTATAAGAAAAAGGAAATGTATCGTCAAAAAAACATAACTTGTCATTCGTTCTACTAAAAATATTGTTTGACACACGTTAAGAAATCTATCTTATGAAAGCCGTGTAACTCGTTTTCTTCGAAGTCTATTGAGATATATTTTTTGCATAAAAGCTGATTCAGAGACGGCTCTGTCGGCACTGTGTTCCCGGGCGAGCGTCGCCAGGCACCTGGTCTGCACGAGCAGTACCAGCTCCTCGCTGAGCCCACCGGTGGGCCTCGCGCTCACACAGCCGCCGCTGCCCAAACTGCTAGTCCTCTGTTCCGATTCCGTCTTACTCACAAGGTATGTCGATCATTACAACTTACTTCCATAACATGACACTAGCTGACCCTTTTTAACCCTTTTTTGCAAAAAAAAAACGGGCCCTTAAGCAAAGAAACAATTTTATTGTTCCTATAGCTTGTTTTATAATTTTAGGTGGTAGCCTTATCCTCAGAATTTTGTAAATTAATAAGCAAGGAATAGTTTTCGTTTGTTTTATCATGACATTTTGATCATATTAACAAGAAATAATGTTAAAGTTCAAATCGCCAGTAGTGTACCTACTCGTTAAGTAAAAATGAAACAAGGTTTTATGACTAATTTTTCTATAGTAATGTAAAAAAGCAGATAAATGTTTAGTATGAAGTGTGTCCCCGTCTTGTTGGAATCACAGCTGGCATTCGTCTGGGCAAGCTCGCAAGTATATTCCGTATGGTTTCTTACGGAATACGTTCCCACTGAGCAGTAATCATATTCTTTAACTCTCTGATGGTCTGCAGAGCTGGACGCACTGGTCTCACTCGTTGTTTCAGGACATCCTAAACATACTCTATGGGATTGAGACCGGGACTTCGAGCTGGCCAACCCAAACGACGAATTCTGACCGTTAGCATATACACTTCCACATCGCCAGGTGGTCCATAGTGGACAATGATGGTTATGCATGAGGAATTAAAACTTCCGTTATGTTATCATGTTCAGTCAGTGTGCTGTTACCATACGATCCAACAAATTTAGTCTTGCCCAAATCATAACAGAGCCTCCCCATAAGGTGTGATTTCTTTAAAACATGCTTTTGCAAAGCGTTTTCCTCGTTTTAGTAGCAGTCGCCGACGTCGGATATCCTGGCTTCATGGAAAAACAATACTCCTTGAATCCATGACACACAAATTCAAGCGAAGCTATGTCTTCTTTTTTTATCGTTAAATATTTGGCGTAGTGGCCATAATCTCACCTTGTGGCCGAAGATGATAATACGCTAAACCTAGTGGAAGACTGGCTCTAAAGTGCAGCTGCCGGAACACACCTATTGGGGCTTGGCGACAGATTTTCAACTTGAGGGTAGCTAGCCAGGCGGACATTAGACAAAGCCCTACCACCATGCTAAGGTTTTCTCACGATGTTTTCCTTCACCGAAAGCTCAATCTCTTTGCAGAGATTCGAACTCACGTCAATTACACGCTACCACTGAGCCATCATTGCTTCAAAAAGTCTAGCAACTCGGTACTCACGGAGTATTACAGGACCACGGGCCGGACGGTGACTGCGTATATCGGTCGCAAGACCTCTGACCGTCCATACACTAACTTCTTCGAGGTTGTTCTTGAGGTCCATGAATCGACATTATTATCATTGATGGCTAATCTCATCATGTTGTTTGCTCGCAGGATAAAATTTTTGGTGCTATTTTTGTGTTGTTACTGCAATGAAGTATGACTTTTTACGAGTGTACATAACTCCCTATACAGGTTTTTTTTTATAACTCCAGGACCCTCGAACCTTACGACCTAGAGGAACTGCTCTACAAAGAGATACAGTTGAGGAATCCAAGTCTCGAACAAGAGGATGTAAACAATTTAATTAAAGAGGTAATTTATTTAGTATATTGTTATATCCGTAGGCGGTGAAAATGCTGGTAGATTTCACGTTAGTAATTTATTCGTACTCAATGAAACAAAATTCAAACACAACTCACTATACCGTGGTCGTAATAACAGTATCTCTCTCTATGGTCCTCTTGCTGATTTCTTCTTTTTATCGCTTGTTGTTTCCACTTCGTTGTCCAAAACAGAACTAACCTGGATTGGAACACGATCGCTTTTATCTATACTAATACTAGCTGTGCTCGCGGCTCCGCTCGCTTGGACTACTAAAATGGGTTTTTTAGCTTTTTGCGGAACCCTGTTTTACTAAAATAAAAGTAGCCTAATATATTCCTTATAATATCAACTATCGGCCAGTGAAAGTCCCGTCCCGTCGGTCCAAACGTTTTGGAGAATACCTAGAACAAACAGACAGAAATTTTAAGTATGGGTTTTTTGTTATAGGTGCCGTGTATACTTTCAAATGCATTTAGTAAAAAACTTTGTTATTTTGACATTACAAACAGACACTTCAATTTTATTATGTATAGATAATAACGCGGACGAGTTTGTTTTTATTTGTTTAAACACTCTAATCTCTGAAACTACCAGTCAAATTCTAAAAAGTAAGTCATGAGTAAGTAGGAATAAATATCGCTCCCCAACTGCTTTATCCGCGTGCGCTGGCGTATTGGTTAGTGATACGTAAATACAATGTTCTACAAAAATAGTGCTCCTTAGTACATCTAAAACAAAGTCCCGGATACTCTCATACATAAGCCAAAATAAGGTATTTTGTGTTTTTTTTTTATTGAAAATTGAAAAGTGCTTTATGAGCTTTATTATTAGGCATAGCATATTATGTAATTTTATGTAGATAAACTTTGCCTTTTATAGCATGATATATGATTTTTTTTATATAGTTACGTTAATTTTATACTAACCGTCTGTTTTTAGTCAATAGCGGAGAATATAATTTTGATGAAAACTTAACCGAGATATTATAGCGTTGCCGAAAAAAGAAAACATTTTTTTAATAATATATAGAGAATTTTACATTTTCAGAGGCAGAGGGTGAGCTTCACCATGGTCCTCCAGGAAATACTGATGAGGGATTCCTCGCAGCCGATACTGAACATCAATAAGAAGGAAGAACCCAGCCCGGAAGAATCTCTTGAGGTTTGGAATGTCTTTGTGATTTTTGCTAAATTTTGAGAAACTAGTCATAGTGACTGACTGCACTTTTAGTTTTTATTGGAGAACTTAGTGTTTAAGGTGTTTTCTTTCAGCTAACCGGTGGTATTGTTGAAAAAAGTAATAATTATAGGTAGTTGTTATGGAATAGCATAAGAAAGCGACGTATTCGTATTCAGTTCTTGAGTCAGGCGTGCCTGAAGCTCCGCTGCGAGTACATGGCGCGGCAGCAGCGCGCCGGGGACGCGCTCGCGAGGAAGCTGCAGGGGCTCAAGGCGATGGTGATGCGACAGAAGGACTGGCTCGCGGACCTACAGGTCAGTCAAACGCATTTACGGAATTACCTTAAAAAAGTCGCTTTCTGATGGGACGTCGCTACGTGCCATTCGGGCAGCGTCGCGTCTGATCGGCCGTTTCCGACTCGGCGCTCCCCCCTCAACGTTTATACTAAACGCTTCTCTCTGTACTACACACACTCACTACTTTACGTGTGGGCGTGGTTTCCTATGCTATCCCTATTGATTATTGTTTTTTATTAATCATTCATAATTCAATTTCCAAAGAGGAATCAGCCAGCTGATCATCCAAAAGTGTTTAATTTCGTTAATCTAAAGAGAAATCATCTAAAATCAGGGTGAAAATAATAATGTCATGACATGCACGATACGATATCCTGATTTAAAAAAGGGTCAAGATGAAGATAATTTAACCGGTATATCCCTTCCACATTGTGGATTGTTCTAAGGTGGGCAATATCCTCCAGCTACGTCCATGTTCAGGCGTTCTATGACGTAACACTTTTTCAAATATCTCTTTGACCTTTGTGTGCCCACTTCTGATGGGGAATGACGAACTAATTCTCAACATTTGGAATCACCAATACTTCTTGAGTGTCTTCTATAGTCGTCTCTAAACACGTGCATTACGTACGCGATGTAGAGCCATTTGAAGTTTATGTTAAGATTAATAATATAAAAATTATTTTGTTTGTGTAACCTTCACAAGTGCTTGAAATTAATCTTTTTTAAAATATAGAATAAAATGACTGAGGTCTGCCATTGTGTGCGCATCATGCGAAAACTAATCGATAAATTATGATTTCAAAAAACATAGTTCTCTCCTTAGATACTTGGTCATTATCAAAAATAATTAACACGGTATTATTTTTATTTAATAAAAATTTACGATTTCTTCTGTCGTCCAATGAAACGAAGCCGCGGGCACAGCTAGTACAATGTATTCCTAATTTTCTCACAATGCATCTTTCTATGTTAAGGACTATACCCATAATTTTGAAATATTTTTAACAGAATTATTCTTTTATATACGTATATCTTATATACGGTACAATACAATACCAACATTTAATTAATTACACCAGAAAATAGATACCCACTGAGCACGTGACCTTAGTATGACATCACACTCGTATCATATTTACGTAAATTTTACTCATGTGATGTGTGGCTAATACATATAATAAACACGAAGTGTCTGTTTGTAATAAAAATTTTGTCTGTCTGTCCGTCTGTCTGTCTGTTTGTTCCGGGTAATCTACGAAACGGTTGAACCGATTTTGACGGGACTTTCACTGGCAGATAGCTGATGTTATAAGGCATAACTTAGGCTACTTTTATTTTAGAAAAATAATTAGGATTCCTCACAAAATATAAAAATGATCTTTATTAGTAGTTCACGCGAGCGGAGCCGCGGGCACAGCTAGTGTCAAATATAACTAATTTGTACACTCGGCACCTGTTTATTTTGTGGCTACGTCCCACAGTAGATAGATTCGAATGCAACATTTTAGATTTTAATATATTGGAAATTATACTATGATAGTATATCAATGATATCTTTATAATTAACTTTGTATGTCGACGTTACTTGCGTCTCGCTTCTTTATCCTGTTTATAATTGTGCTCTAGAAAGAGATAGAAGAAGTACAGACGCAGTCGTTGGTTCTGAAAGAGAAGCACTTGCTTGCTGAGAAACACCAGGACGATATCAAATACAGGTAAATCGCTATTTATATAATATTTGAGTGAACATTTTATAGGAAGTTTTATTTCACACTCTAAATGTATATTAGACTGTCAGTTTTTTTTTTTAATAAAATTATAACAAAAGTTTTGTTAGATTAACTGGTTCGTACTAATATTTCGTACAATATAGAATGTAAACCGTATAATTTACAGCTATCTTGTTAGTTAAACAGATTGTTAATAGATGGCGCCTCGTACATGTCAGTTGAATATATTTTCATTTGGAATGCTCTAACAACATAAGTAACAAATTTATTTTTAAAGTGAATCTTTTTTCCTATCGTTCATATATCACATGTCGCATTACATTAAATTGTCGCAAATAAAATTGAATTTTATGCCGTGCAGTCAAGGATTATAATCGTATATTCGGAACATTGTATATGTTAATGTGTGTTATTGAAGAAAGTATGTCACATGTCTTTAATAATTTGTATTTTTTTAACCGAAAAAAAGATTCACTTGCCTCGTGATTTCATAAAACCACACAATATGTTTTATATATGTATATATATATATATATATATATATTACGAAAACATTCATTTTGAACTATTTATCTATAGGAGGAAACAAGGTTTAAAATAATATTTATTATTAATTTGGACAATTAAGGGAGATAGGATATTTTACTATTCCACTAATTGTTCTTGTAATCTTCAAACATAGCTCTAAAACAATATGAGAGCTCCTTTTGATCAAACTTGGAGATTGGAGATCCCCCTCGCAGTTGTTATATGCAAAAGCGGATAAACGGCTTTGAATGAAATTTGTTACAGAGATGGTCAAAAAAGTACCGGGAAAAGATCAATAATACACTAAATGTTAGTTATTCGTAGTTGTCGACTCGTGAAACACAGGAAGTTCAGCGGCTATTTCTCTCAAACTTGAATGAGGATTTTCAGTCACTATTTTCTTTACTTTTGCAATATTAACTTCAGTTGAGGACATTGATGGCCTACCAGGGCGAAGCAAATTGTCCAACATATCTCGACCGCTATTGAACGCTTTGTACCACTCAAAAGCACATATTCTTGTTAAAGTCGACTCACCGTAAGCCTTCTGCGACATTTTCAGTGTCTCTAAACACGAAATTCCATTGGCGATGCAAAATTTAAGACAAACTCTTTGTTCGATGTTTTTGTCCATTATGAAATTCGCAATACACACTAGATATGATCTAACTAAAAACAGCAGTGTATTTAATGTAAATGAAAGATGTAACTCAAACTCCGCGCCAAAATGAAAAACATTTGTGATAACTAACAACAAAATTTTTATTTTATTTGGAACCATAAACAAATCATTCATTGTCGATACTTTTTTGACTGAACTTTGATTAACACATAGGATCATTTTTACCCCGGTAAATGGCATATTTTTCATTCCTTTCTAGACCCAATTTTGACTAAGTCATGGGCAGAAGCTAGGAATATAATAATAATTATTCAGATGCTCAAGTGTGATACGCGGTATCCGAGCGAACGCGAGCCCGTCCCCCGCCGAGCGCGAGCTGCTCGCCGAGCTCGAGCGGCACCGGCGCACGGGCGAGCGCGCCGCCGACCAGATACAACTGCTCAAGCACTACGCGAACAGGAATCACGAAGAGGTCGGTCCCTTAACCACAGTACCCTGCACTCCCTAAGGGTCCCGGTTTCCATGCGCACGAGGCGGAACCATACTTCAATCCAAGAACACCGGTGAACACCGACGGATCGGAGATTTATCGCTGTCATGTTGTCCTACGAGCCTTTCGCCAGCTGGATACACACTGGCTGATCCCGAAACGCATGAGTTCATCACGATGTGTATGGTGGTCGCTTATTACTTGAAGCTATCACCCCGCTTGATTATCTATACATAATTATAATTACGTATAATAAAACTCAACGTCTCTCTATCTGTCCGTTTAACGCGAAAACCAGTTATCTGATTAACATGGTTTTTATATAATTTATGCTATATTATCTAGCCAGGTTATAGGATATATTTTGTAAGATAAAATAGCATTCTTCATTCAATAGGCAGTAACGATAATGGAGCTGACTTGACTTATGGGACGCTTAAATGGTTTACGCTGAGTAAACCATAAGAGATATATCAAATCAACGTACTACTAAATTGTAGATCTTAAAAGACCTAAGAAAAGTCAGCATAGCATATGCATAGGCATATGCTATGCTGACTTCCATCCATATCCATAAAGGATAGCCTTTATGGATCACCCACAAGGACAATTGTTGACTTTAAAATAACCGGGGCGCGGGCAGAACCATTCGCGCGTTTACGTTCCACGGACGGCATATTGTGTGCGACAAGCTCTCAGGTGCAACTGAACATACCTGCAGCGGAACATATCTGTTGGTGCTTGGCGAGAGACTTGAGGGTGGTAGCCAACCAGGCGAGCGTTAGTGAAGTCCTGTCACCATACTATGGTTTCCTCACGATGTTTTTCCTTCACCGAAAGCTCAGGCTCATTGTAGGATTAGGAATCCACGGGACTCGACTTGACGTGGAGTACGAACACGATAACACTGAACCATCATCAATTCGAAACGTTAAGTTATAGGTTTTCCACCATATGGATGGTGGTTGAGAGTGGAAGTAATTTCCTCTCTGTATATAAACTAAACATTACATCGGACTACAAACAATACTTGTATCTTAAGAAAGAAAAATATTAATTAACCGATCGAGTTTCTGGTCGGCTATTTTCGATGTCCGGGATATTTTCCAAAAGTGAAGTGTTTTTATGTTTGAACTTCCAGCTGACGGAATGGCAGAACGAGTACAAGAAGAAGGACATCGCGCTGGGCAAAACGCACAGCGATACGATATCATCGATACTACAGCAACAGTGAGTGTTCCTTATCTAGATCTCGTATAGTAACTGCAGGAACTTTGAACGGTTTTTGTATGTTTGGTCTGAAATTTTGCACTGCATCGATACGCATAAAATGCGGAAAGTAGGGTAGCAGTTACACGGACACCGCGACAATCCGGCAGCTGCACTCGGGAGCCACTCCTCCCACTTGGCTTAGCGTGCTACCACCTTGGGCCTCATTGTCACTTACCATCAGCTGAGACTTTGGCCAAGCCCTGCAATTTATAAATAATACAAAAACTTGTATCGAACTGACACGATTCCCGTCGGTGTCATAATTTTCACGATTTTGAATTACTATTCTGTTTATTTACTAAGGTCAGTAAATTTGTTTTTGCATTTGATCTATATGAACGCGGCTCTATTGATTTCGTATACCAGATATATCAGAGGGTCTATTTTCATGGACGTAACCAGAGTTTTTGCAGGCGCAGGCAAAGGAAAACATGACATTCTTTTAATTTTTTTATACTAGTGTTATATCCGAAGGTAGAGAAAATGTTTCTCGTAAAGAATTTATTCGTACTCAGTGAAAAAAAAATCTAACAAACTCAGTATTCAAATGTTCACTATATTGGTGTCGTACTTACAGTATCTCTCTCTATGGTCCTCTTGCAGATTTATTGCTTGTTGCTTCCTCTTGGTTTCCCAAAAAGGAAACAATAATTGAAATCACTAGAAAGCCCTTGAACTTTACGTCATCTTTTAAAAGGAGGAATATACTATTTTTAGACGATTTTTTACGCAACCCTTGTTTGATTACACAATCGAAGCGATAAGGTTTGAATGTGTGAGTAAACTGTAATGTCTTTTCGTATACGAACTATTTTATTTGGATCGTTACACTGCTTGGCAAAAGTATATACCGTTTCCTTTCGGTAACACTCCGACTGCCAACACCTCGCTAGGGAGGAGAGGGCAGTACCTGACTACGCCTATGCCTAGTACCTTACGTTAAAAATTATTCATCAATGATTTCGCTTCGCACGTTTTTGTGTGTTGCGAACGACAATCGGATTAACTTGGATATGACTTGAAATAGAATATTACATTCCTTCGTTCAGTATTGTCAGTAATCACTATTGTCACTCTTGGTTCAGTTAAGAGTGCGCTGACGCTGTCAGTTAGAGGCAGGCTCCGTATCGTGGATCAAGGTTCAAGGGAGATCAACTGTCGTGCAAATAAAGTTTCCAACAACAGCTACCTCAAAGCAACTTTTAATAGTACCATCAAATCCTACAAAAGGGTTTCTTATATTATAACAGATGCCCAGCGCGTCGTCCGTTTTGGCCAGAAACTAGTGAAACATCCGACTAATAGTCGTAACTGCTGGGGTATGGCCAAATTAATACAAACCTATTTTAATCAACTATCGCTGCCCCAAGGTATAGTCGTCCACAACACATGCAAGAAAATTAGTTTAATGGCTACCATTTTCGCGGTTAACTCCAGGCTCGACAATCGGAGCCCGCAACCGACTATAATTCAAAAAGGCGTTGTCACAATGATCAATATACGTATTAGGCAAAATGACGTGCGCAGAGGAATAGTTCCGCTTGATGCTTGGAAAGCCAGTGGTGCTAACGGTATCCCAGCGGTTTCCTCCAAAATTGTGCCGTCTAGGAGTCCTCAGCACTGACACGTCTATACAGCCTGTGCTACAACCTTAATGTTGTGCGCCGAATTTAGAGAGATGCCAATGTGTGTCAGCTTTTACCCAATCGTCGTAACTTCAGTCTTGTGCAAAGACAAATACACACCTTATCCACTACCAAAGAGATCACTTCTCAATCAATGATCGACAATAATATGACTATCGTATGAATCGATCAACAGGTGATCTTCTAGCATACGTGCTGAATCGCTGGGAGTAGTAGGTGATTGACAAAAATGGCGAGGCCGTGGCAATCAGCCTTGACGTAGCAAGTTTTTGGTAGAGCCTTGCGCCATGGTTTTTGTGCAAACTTCGAGTACAAGGTCTCCCCTACTACCTGTATACGTACTGAGAGTCTAACTTTCTGCATGTGTATAAAATATGTGTCCTCGTTGATGGATACAGTTCGCAGCTATATTACCTTACCGTGTGAATGTGGAATGGTCTTCACCTTAACTGTAGCCTGGTCCTTCCGTCCTATGATATTGAATTCTTTAAGGAGGCTTGAAAAGATAATTTCCGCAGGTCGGTATGTCGGCGACTACTGTCGATGGAATCTGTCACCGACGGTCACCGTTGTTTTTGGATTGTACCGTACTTTTACCATCAGGTGCTACAGCATCATATTGCCCAACTAGTATAAATAAAAGTTTAACATTATTTTGCTCTCGCCCCCCCCCCACCTGGCCAAAATCCTGGTTATGCCTATACCTAGTACAAGTGTCCACGTATAGAGTCAATACAAGAACCATAGTCACCGACATATCCCTAAGGCTTGCTAGAGCCAAGTGGCAGTGGGCAGGGAACGTAGAACGGGTGACCGATAAGGCTGTAGGCTTCTCGAGCGCAAAGCCTACGCAACCCCTCATAAAGTAGATCGATGGTGAAGGGTATTATAATTCTCCAATGTTAATGTACCTAATAATTGTTGAAGTGAAACTTCTTATGCGACTTCCAGCGCATTATCGGTCTCTCCTCTTTGTGTGAGCCAGAGCGAGAGAGCAAATGTCGGTGTGTATGTATATTGCACGCTGTTTAAATAAAATAGAAAATGCCTTTAAAAATGAAGTTTCACGTCTAACGTGTGTGAATCGCACACACACCTTTTTTTGTTTGTTTATATTTACTTATTCTACTTGATGCCTCGAGAAAGGCGTTTTAAATTGCTAATTATACGTGGAGGATATCGCGTGCTAATTAAGCCCGTGCCTTCCCTCGGGGTAAAGGGTTTTGTCCAGCAGTGGGGCATTTACAAGCTGGAATTATTATATTACTTTGTTCATAACTTTACAAATTTTTGTTTTTTGTTTCCAGAACCAGTCAATTATCAACGTTGATTGAAGAGACGAAATTATTAAAAGATCAACTTAGTATTGTTTAGATTCAATCTACATAATAATGTCGTTTTTATATTATGTGGGTTTAATTAAATATACTGTTACCTGATTTATCTTTACGCCTTTTCCCCGGTAAAGGGTCGACAGAAAGAAAAACGGACCATAACTTTTTTTATCATATAACGAATATATATAGTGATTTAATTTTGATATACTCAGTATCAGTTCTTCTTTATTTCATTACATTATTTCCAATAATTATAATAAATGTCCAACATCAATTGAATGAAAATATTACCCGTGTCTTCATTTTACGTTTTGCTATTATCGTACAGTTTTGTGAATTTGTGTGATTATTAAATATGTTATGATAAGTGTTTATTGTAATAATTGATTTTTGTGATTCATAATATGTTTAATTGGAAATTAAACATTTAAATTTGATTTGTGACTTTCGGTATTTCATTTTGCTTATAACCACATTATCAGCTATATCTAATATAAATATATTACAGTATATTAGTAAATATATTAAATCTAACAACTGTAATGTTAGTCAAACATATCGTTAATAGATTGCGCCTCCCACGTGATAGTTGGATATATTTTTCCATATATTTACTCAGAAAATGCATTTACAAAGCCTGTATGCATTGTTCGAAAGTTTAAAATTTAGTTGTTTGAAGCAATGATGGCTCAGTGGTAGTGTGTATGACTTCGCGTCTACAGGCGTGAGTTCGAATCCCTGCAATGAGCCTGAGCTATCGGTGAAGGAAAACATCGTGAGGAAACTATAGCATGGTGGTAGGGCTTTTTCTAATGCCCGCCTGGCTAGCTACCACCCTCAAGGTGCAAATCTGTCACGAAGCACCAATAAGTATGTTCCGGCAGTTGCACTTGAGAGGCAGTCTTCTACTAGGTTTAGCGTGTTACCACCTTGGGCCACATCGTCACTTAACATCAGGTGAGATTGCTGCAACAACGCCAAACCTACAACAATAAAAAATATATATACGCACCATACAACGGAGCGTGTATGGTTGTATAGCGCCGTGCGGTAAAATTATTACCGCACGCTCCGTTGTATAGCGCCATAAAAATATAATATAAGAATTCCACCAAGGAGTTTCATATTACGGGAATAAATACGCTGAATGATCGAACCTTGGAAGCACTTTTTATCAATACATTTATCTCACTTTAATACTAAAGAGAAAATGAGACGAAAGATGTAGTTGTAATTGTTACCACGCGAACGTGACGCCATTTGAAATTCGCGCCATTTTCATATTAGAAACGTCAAAGATTGTTCCGACTGATACTTATAAACAAAATAATAATATGAGTTGAAGCGAGGAATCCGATATTAACATGAAATCTACTTCACCTGATATCTTGAATGAGGAGTAAATTACAGGTAACATTTCCAAAAGTAGTGACCTATCTTTATAATTTCTTCTTTGCTATTTACAATAATGTAATAAAAAAGTTTGTTTTATTACCTATTGTACTGTTCTCTCGCAAATGTGTTGAAAAAAGTTGCATGACACGCGAAAGTCGTTTTTTTCCAAACTCTTGAATATGGTAAGCCCTGGATTTGGTCTCAAGTTTAAATTCGTCTACTCGTTTGTAAAAACCAACTTACCGGACTAGCATCTAATAAACTACTACAGTTTTTGTCTTTTTTTTATGTAGACAAATATTTTAATCTACTTGTTTGTTTCGACAATAGCGGTGATTAAGCTCTGCAATTATGTTACCAAGGTAAGTATCGATTTGCCACCAGAAACTTTCTTTGGAAAACTAATATATAGACAAAATATGTTAAACAGAAAAATAGTTGGGTCTAAAAATGATGATTATAAAAATGACGTTTTTAATTATTAATTGTAGGTTACCTCGCAAACAGAAATTGTGTATATAATAGTGCAAGTTTTACATAAAAATAAAACTTGTATTATTGAGCATTGACGATGCACAGCATCTGTGAGAGGGCGTTGTATACTTCCGCTTGTTTTCCACCAATCACAGCGCTTTAAACTGATGACCTTGTGCTCTGCAGCGCCATCTACCGAGTTTAAGTCACAGGAGGCCGGTGGGGGCATTTAAAAGTCATAGCAGTCTCTCATCAGGAGCTTTGAAATGGATGCTGTGCATCGTCAATGCTCAATAATACAAGTTTTATTTTTATGTAAAACTTGCACTATTATCGGCATGTGACGATGCACAGCACCTGTGAGAGACGTGTTTATAACTCCTGGTGACGCGATAACGACGCTATGTGAAGTGGATGTAATTAGTATTATTAAGCTGTAATCACGCAGAAATAATTTAAATTTAAACTAGTCACACGTTGACACTAGTAAAATAATTCTAAACTTATTCCCATGATTCATCCAGTATTCATCGTTTTAGTACAGTAACTATATTTTTTTATTATAGTAAATATTATTGGTAATAAATCCAATACTTATAATTATCATCGAAATAATAAGTTATACGAGATAAAAACAACTAAGTACTTGTAAATTATTTATTTTTTCTTAAGAGTTGTATTTTTGTTACACCAGCAACTATGGCTAAGAATATGAAATCCCGATACCATTTTAAGAAAGACAACCGATTCCAAAGAACTCAGTTAACTCAATCTCAACCCAGTTTTTATCTAGATACCAACAACAGTTCACGAAGCAGCTTGTGTCTTAGCTTTCATAGTAATAAAAGACTAACTATTACACTCGGCCAAGTTTGTGTGGCCATGATACCAATTTCCACTGGCAGGATTCCAGAGAATATTAATATTATTTATTCTAAGATATTGAAACTCCATAGCCTCTGTCTAAGCCTGCGTCAGCTTTACACAGAGATGGGAATCAAAATGACAAGCATCGTTGTAGAGGTTTTAGAACGCCTGCAATAAAACTAGGCAGTGTAGTCGTCGGCTTGACGCCAAGAGCCGAATGCAAGCCTACATGACGCCTTATGTCCTTCGCGGTGGATTATCCTAAAACAACCTCAGACACCATGGCACTTGGACACCAAATTGACGATTTCTCTGCTCTAAACTTACGAAGGAAAATTGCTTTTACACCTGTTTAACTAAGAAAAATTTGAATTGAAGCTTTTTCTATTACAACTCTCCCGCGAGTACATAATGTTTTAAGCAACAATATAGATTGATTATTTAATAATAATCAATAGGTAATAGAGATAATTATAATGTTAAGAATCTAAAATTCGATTCCACAGCTGGAACTAACCCATCAATCCCATGAGGCTTTCTATGTTTTCAATATTCTATAACTTAAGTTTAAACGTTATTTGCGGGTTTGATCGGTCTGTAATGCCTTCTCTCCGAGTAATAAGGCGACATCCTGGATGTGCTGTGTGACGTCGACTATCCATTAACGTAATTTTTTCATAACTCTATTTGTATGGAAGCCAATGAATGTTTTCTGAGAATCCAAATAAAGGAATTTTGTCCTCGGCGCTGGCTACTCAGCTTCTTGCCTCCCTCGTGAGAATCTATCCGCGATGAGATAGTAGATATCAAATCAATGTAAAGTTGCGTGGGATTAGTGACCATGTCCGCTTTCTTTGCGAATATATAATACGGATTATTCCATTGACTGTCTGAAAAATTAGGTTACGTATTTAACTGTGACCTATGCCGAGAGTTCTAGAAAATCTGTCTCTGTCAACGGCAGACTTTTCAGGGCCAATTATCTGCTGACCTGAATCCAATAGTGACTTTACGTGAATGACAGATACATCCCAAATATACATTCACTCACTCCTTTACTTTGCATCTGGGCTTTCTGGGCTTGAAATAACTAACATCACCAGTTAGATGAAAGTCGTCCTGAACTCATGTACTCCACACCTGGGCTTGAAGTAACGCGCATGACCAGTTAGACGAAAGTCGTCTAGAACAGTAGCACTACCTCAAAGAATTTTTATTGAGCTAAACGATTCACTCTGTCCTCCGGAATTGAGGGATCTGAATTAAAGTGCCCGATTAGTGTTGTATATCCTTGACCTGGTTCAGCAGGGTCTTAAAGAGCCAATGTTTTAGTCAAAAACATGTCAAAGAAACTGAGCTTCGAGTTTCTGTCAGTCAGTAACCTCAAGAACATCATGACTTAGAGGGTTCAGCACGGACTTAAAGAGCCAATGCTCTTGACAAAAATATGCTCGTAAAATGAATGGGCTCCGAGTTGCTGCCAGTCGTCAACATCATCGTTCACACCATCGTTCTTGACACATCGTTCTTGGATTCTTATCATTTGTGACATATCAGAGTCTGAGCGGTCTGCCGCTTTCCCCAATACGCTTTCGGAATGGCTGTCGTAAAATTTGAAACTATTGTCGATTATTAATTGGATGATGTTTCATTACGCTGACACTAGGTCGAACTTGGAGGGTGAATGGCAGACGTATTCCCATGATAATTTTGAGAAGGGCCTACGTACAGAGTCTGCCACTGTCCAGGATACGCTCGGGGACAGCCCTAGTAAGTTTTATGCTGAAGCCACTGCTTAATTTAATTGTCTCTGTTACTTAAGGTTGAGTATAGAGGGTAAATAACAAACGCATTCTCGTAATAATCTCGAGAAAGGCCTACGGAGCCTACAGCGTCTGCCAATGTCCAGGATACGCTCGGGGACAGCCCTCATGAAAATTTGAATTGAAGCCGCTGATGGCAATTTATTATACTGTTTCACAAGGCCAAATTTGAGGGTGAAGGAATGTGTCTGACATTCCCGTGAAAATTAGAAGGGCTTATGAGGCCTGCAGCTGCCTGCCGCTCTGCCACTGTTCCCGATACGCTCGGGTACAGCCCTCGTAAAATTCGGGTTGAAGCCGCTTATACAGACCCATTTTAATTCGACTGTGTTTTAGAATGAGTCGAGAAGCTTGGGCTTAGGGGTGAATGGCAGGCGCATTCGCGTGATACGAGAAGGCCTGTAGGGTCTGCCACTGTCATCAATACGCTTAACGACAGCTTTAAAAAAGTTCAAAGGAAGCTTAATAAATAGACAGTCTTATTTAAACTTTCCCCCACTTTGATTGAAGGGGTACTTTAGAAAGTCTCACCCTCCCTTCTCTTCGCCAAGAAGAAAGTACTGGCTAATAAGCTTTGTTTGAGAATACATTTTTCAGTTTCAAACCACTGGATCCAACTATCTACTCCACCAAACTATCTACTCCACCAGTATCAAGAGTAAGCTTCATAAAATTTTCCTTTTGAACATTTCCTTTTGAACAAACATTTTATTTCATTGTGACCCGATCACGGTGGCACTGCCATGCCAGGACGACCCGTGACATGAAGTGGAGTGAGCTCCCAAGCATCTAGTCAGTTTACAAAAATGTTAGTATAGTATTCTGGTGCCGCGACGCGAGAACTTTGATCGGAATCTAGAGCAGCAAAGCGATAGCTGGCTCTTTGTCGAAGAAACAAAATTTTAAACTTGCGCGGATTTTACGCAAATCCTCACACAAATCGATCAGGATACGCTCCTTGCCGTTTTAAAGGTGTTGTGACCATATGTGACACCGTGTGACATATCGTGTGTATAACCGTACATAAAATAAATATGGAGTTTTTCTTCATATGCACACGCAACCATTTCATTGCCAGTTAAGCATAACTTGCACGATGTTTAAAAACTAATATAGGTACACATATGCACATATGGGTGAAAGATTTCAGTACTAAATAAAATAAATATGGGTTAAATCCCCATATTTACACCACCATTTAATTCCAAACTATACAGCGCTTATACTAACTATGGTTACTTGTTTGTAAGTATGGTTGCCTGTACTGTGGTTAGTACTATGGTAATATGGTAATAACGGCCGATATACACATACGAGTGCATGATTTCATTACTAAGTATGGGTGTGTGTCCCCATATTTGTAAACGACCATTTTATGTACACTTTGTAAGCTTTGGATGTACACATATATATTATAGGGTATTTAACACCCAGACAACTAATAATTATGTTCAAATGTAAGTCATATGCGGGGAACGAACCCGCGACCTCTCGGCTCAATAGTAAAGCTTACTAACACTGCGCCATGAGGTCCGTGACTACTACGTGAAATTTCGAATAAGGTGAGAAATTTCAAATATACTTTTACCATAATAATACTGTTTTGGCGAAAACATCGTACCAGAAGAAACATTACAGGTTAAAAGTTATTAAAAAATTTACTCCAGGTCTACGAGACCGAGTATTATTTTCAGTATCGGATACTTGAACGTATATCCAAGATAGACCCGATATGCAATCATTCCAAACGCTTTGAGCGTTCAGGATCAAAAACCGAGGTACTCTAATGACTTTTAAAGTATGTACTCACGAATTAAAAGGCGCGATTGTAAAGGAAAGGTCTCAATAGTAACTGCAGTAAGCCGCTTTTAAACCGGTGCCATATGGCACGCGTATTGGAGACCCTCCGATTTTAAAGCGCATAAACTATTACACATTGTTTTTGTAATAAAATATCCTCGCCCCGTAGTGAGGGTAAGTAAACTAGTAAATGAAACTAGACTCACCGCGTCTTCATGTGTAAGAAAACTAGTGATTGAAACTAGACTCACCGCGTCTTCTCCATGTTACCTCGCTATCCGAAAAATTTAGGAACAACGACTACGAGTCGAGATGTTTTTGACGAGCCCTGGCCGTCGCCTGTCGGGCGCGACAGTGCTACACCGGTGTTAAAACGCGGCGTGCGCACTAACATTCATATCACTTGTACTAAACACTCGTCACTTGCACTATTTTTTATATTTTATTTGACTTTTTTAGACGAACAACAAAAAATATAACTCAAATTTGCACAAAAAACCCAAGGGGATTTTTAAACTTTGGCGAATACAGAACCACGTAGGTCTGTAGACGTGTTGCTCGTTCGGGAAGTAACGACGCTATGACTGATTAAATGCCCCCACCGGCCTCCTGTGACTTAAACTCAGTAGATGGCGCTGCAGAGCACAAGGTCATCAGTTTAAAGCGCTGTGATTGGTGGAAAACAAGCGGAAGTATACAACGCCCTCTCACAGATGCTGTGCATCGTCACATGCTGATAATTTAAAATTTTAAAAATCTTAATTTAAAAGTACTCCATCGTATTATAATGATTAATAACAAATCTGCAGAGTTCCGTAACGTAGCTCCCCGAGCTCCCTGCCCACCCCCACCGAGTCAAACACAATTATTTCATTTTGAACATTTATTGAGATTCTAATAATCAAGATTCAACGCCACTTCTTTCATATCAAAATTTATGTATTAGATATTTAAAAAATAGTTTTTTTAAATCACCTCTTTAATTATATATCTTTTTATAATTATAAAAAAATATTAATTTGGTATAAAATATAGATTATTATTGGAGATATATTTTTCAAAGTGTTATCATCGTGTTTAAACACATGTTATATTAATGTTGATAATAAAACTGTCCACAATATTTATTATATTTTTAGATTGCAATTTTTATTACATAAAGTATAAATGTAAACAGAGAGTATAATATCACACGTCTATCGTGTTTACTAAAACGTTTTAACAGTAACAGTTGATTTAAATTCGTATAATGTCTACAAAATACATTTTCGAATGGCTTAATTATATAATAAAAAGTCCACTTATTTCTACAAGTAACAATTAATATTTTCACATACACCATAACTGGTTAGTTTATATTGAATTTCCTTATACAAATAACTTATAATAACGCCGAATGAGCGTATAAGCAGAACACGTTTGGCGTACATGGGCTCAACAAAACACCCCGTACCTTTTGCAGGCGTAATTAAGCCAAGTGGGTGTATAGGCAGAACACGCCTGGCGTATTTAGGCTCAACAAAACACCCCGTGCATTTTGCAGGCGTAATCAAACCAAGTGGGTGTATAAGCAGAATACGCCTGGCGTATTTAGGCTCAACGTAACAACCCGTACATTTTACAGGCGTAAAACTTAAAACTAATTTCCATGCAGTCTTATTGCATTAAAGCTATGACTAGACATCGGTGAGCGGGCCCCAGAACATCTTCGAGACCCTCGACTCATCTTCGGTGACGAAGAAATCTCTTCCCAGCTTCACGAACTCGTCTAGCGCCACTTTGCCATCCTGTGGATGATCACAAATTGTGAGTGGAACTCTGCTACGTCTAACTAAACTAGCGTACTTGTATCAATATATTTTTGTAAAGAGTAATTCCTAACATTTCCTAAATTTCAAAAAGAGGGGAGACAATCTCGATAAATTAATTAAAACTCGATATATTTTAAACCTTGGACATGTTACATTTTTTTATAGGCAGAGTGCCGTCGGTATGCCTGATGGTAAGCACAGTATGATCCAAAAATAGTGGTGACCATCGAGAGATCGACAATCCGTCACATATCACGGTTGGTATGCCGCCCGTTAAGACTCTCTGCTGCTGGATATGCACTGGCTGATTCCGACACGTGACAAATCAAAAGAGAGTCACTATGACGGGTTTAACACCATGTGCATAGTGGTTACGACCCAGTCGAGTGACCTGTACTACCTACCACTGCCATTATTATCTTATCATTAATCTTCTATATACATATTATAAAATAAAGTCCCCCGCCGCGTCTCTCTGTCTGTCTGTCTGTCTGAACGCGATAAACTCAAAAACTACCGAACGGATTTTCATAAGGTTTTCTTCAATAGACGGGGTGATTCACGAGGAAGGTTTAGGTGTATAATTCATTACGGGTTTGTTTAAATTGGCTGAAATATGATTATGATAATTGAAAATGTCGGAAAAAAAATCATGCCGACTGGGAGCTTTACAGGGGTACGCTGAGTTATATGTATTACTCGGCAACCCGTGCGAAGTCGGGGGTGGTTGCTAGTTAAGTATATTTTTATTTCTAGGACGTCTCACTACCACCATTCCTGTTTGTTGTTTAACTGGGTAAACAGAGTGTCCTTCGTGACCATAGTAGTATGTAATTGCGAACTGACCCCGTTGGTGTCTATGACAGCGAAGGCGACAGCGGCGTGGTCGTTGTGCAAGCCGAGGCACTCGAAGAACAACTTGAACTCGTTCACGGATATGTACCCAGACTTGTCTTTATCCACAGCCTGAAACGTTATAATAAACTTTATTTGTATACTAGCTTATCCATGCGAATATTTCGCACGTTATAGCGCCTCGATAAAAAGACGGCATAACCAATGAAAACGTTATTTTATTTTATTTTTTAAGTCGTTTTCGGACATTTGCGGAGAATATAAATGATGTTTGAATTATTAATTTTAGTGAAGAATTAAGGGCAACAAAAACAGCTTTGAGAAATAAGATATAAAGATACAATTTGTATTACACAATGAATAAAATGTTATAAACTGAAAATGTGCTCATGTTGCAAGACAATTGCCTTCAAATACAAACAATCAATACAAAACATGAAGAGTATTGTATGTCTAGGCAATCCTTTCTTTTAGAACTAAACTTCTTTGGGTGCGATTTGAGTCAATTTCATGATTCAATTTTAATACAACTTTTTATATATAAAATAAGTGCATTGGCAAGAGGGAAAAAACTATGCTATATATGACGAGAGAGATATATAAAACCTGTTTGAAGGATTTAGGGAGTTAGTTACCTTAAACAAGTAAGGAAGCCAACGATGTGCCTTCTTCTTCAGCGTTTTGTCGTTCAATACATGGTGCATGTCTTCTAAATACTGTTCAACCGTGACGAAGTTGTAGGGGTCGATAGCGCCCCACTGTTCCTCCCACGTCATCTGGGAATCAAAACTGCTAATGAAAATATTTTTTATTTTAATTAGAAAGAAGAAAGACGACGATAGCTGCTTATTCATGCTTAAACCATAAGTTCACCAAACATTACGGTATATGCTTTTGGTTGTAAATGTTGCAATACGATGTTTGCCTTCATCAAAAACACACTTCCGTGACATATGATAAATAAACAGACACAGCATATTTACTGGAATACACCGAATGGTGCGCAATTTTTGTGCGCTGGCAACCCGAGACGGACGTCACGCGGCGCCGTAAGCGTCACTTTTGTTCATAGCGGTGATTTTGACACCAGACTTTCAGTTTCTGATTGAATTCTGGTTTTTATTTTATAACCAAAAATATAATCCCATGAACAATTATAAAATAAACCTGTGATTTCTTAAAAAAGAGTATATTTTGCTTATTTATACAAAAAATCAATAGTTAACAAACGCTAACATCCCTAATTAAAAACTTAAAACTTAAAATTATCATTACCTACCTTTATAATATCACTGAATTCCTTCGCCTGCTTCTCGTCGAGATGTCCGAGAGACTTGAATCTCTCACCGAACAGGACAAAGTCGTTGAACGAGATCAGACCGTCTTTATCCACATCCAGGATGTTGTGGACGGTACGCATCTTGCGACGCCAGAATTCCGACTGGAAATAAAAAATACCAAATTGATCTTAGGTAGGTGGTCTATGTACCGCTTGAAACATCGAGATATACCTATATAACTCTTAATAAACTTTTGGAGGGTTTTTGATCTGTAATGGGTTGTTTTTATTTTATGTGATAAACTTATGTTATTTGGCATTTTTTGTGATATAGTTTATTTATTACGCGCAAGTGAATGAACACAACTAGAAACATGTATTTAAGTTGGCATAAAAACCGCCTGGACCGTTTAACATGGGAGCAGCCATCTTGTTATGTATAGTTGTAATTCAACATCACATTCTCTATACATCTAGACATCACTATCAGTCACGTAATGATCAAAACAATCCTATAATAAATAACTTTTAACAGTAAAACCTAGTTGACATGGTTCTTAAACGGATTGTCCGGCAAATTGTTAATGTTTCGGATTCATATTATCAGACCTTACCCTAACAAACTTTTAGTGGTCTTAATAATAATAATAATAGCCTGTAAGTGTCCCATTGCTGGCGAATGAGGCATCTTCTCAAGGGCTTAAAATCACAACGCCAGGCGACCTATTGGAGATTTCAAACACCGAGAAATCTTCATTTCTACATTTTTCCCATACCTATACTGTGGTACTACAAGAACAATTCAGTTCCTCGCGATGTTTACCAATTCGAATGAGTAAATGCACACAAATTATGAGAAATTCCAATGAATTTATATGGTATTATGATACTTGCTTGGGTTCGAACCTACAGACATCGAATGGATATTACGGTAATTTAAAGAAGAATAATTACTTACTCGGTCGAAGCCCTTGCATTCGGTGTCCGAATCAGAATCGGAGTCGGAATCTGAGTGTTGTTTCCTGCGGTCGGTCTCTGGGCGGCCGTGCTGCTTGCTGTAACAGCGACGGAGCGCGTTGGCAGCGCGCTCGGCGAGCTCGCGGGACTCGCGCGTCGCCCGCCGCGGACGCTCCTTCAGGTAACAGACCACACCGTTGCACCGCGGCTTCGTGTGGATTAACTGTAAATAGAATAGAATATTTTATTTATTTAACTAGCTATACCACGCGGTTTCACTCGCGTATAATTTAAAAGAAATACTTCAGTATAAACACTATTTTTATCGGACGGACAGGGCTGTGCGTCATAACTCACGCGGCTCGTTCTCGCTACTACACCTGTAGTCATAGAGCCGAGTTGAGTGTTCAATTACTTTAATTTTACATTGTTCTCCAAACTATTAAACCAAATAACATGCTATATAGGTCAAAGTTTATCTACATAAAATTGTCTTGATGATGAAGTAAGTTTTGTTCGTAAGGATATATTAATCCTTATCCTTATTGACATATTAGCCATGCCTAATAATAATGCTCATAAATCACTTTTCAATTTTCAATCATACTTTGTCATAAAATACCTTATTGTGACTTATGTATAAGAGATAGACATATGGTACCGCGGACTTTTTTATATGTACTAAGGAGCAATATTTTTGTAGAACACTGTATTTACATATCACTAATCATTACGACAGTGAACGCGGATAAAGCAGTTAGGGTGCGCTATTTATTCCGACTTAGTTAACAAAAATCAATATTTAAGGCTGGCTGAGAGTTGTAGCCTAATGCTAGATAGCCTATACTTTTCCTCGTGAATCTGGCTATCATATACAAAAAGAATTCTTCTAATCCGACTAGTAGTTTCAGAGATTAGCGTGTTTAAAACTTTAAACAAACAAACACAAAAACTTCCGCTTTATTATATTATTATATAGTATAGATAACAACTCGTTAAAATACACTACTAACTCTATTACAGTTTGCTTGGTTTACCTTAAATACATTGATACACTCTTAAAACGCTACACTCTTAAGATGCTGAATTAATTTCTAAGAACTCACCTGAGTATATAAACCTTTGTTTACTGTTAATTGGCTCTCATACGTTTAAAAGGCCTCGGCTAAATCTTTGAGGATTAGATAGACTACCTATGACCTATCGTATCATCAGTCTACCACCGAACTGTATTACCGATAACATACATATATGAAATCGTCTACCTACTGTAGCAAACATTAAAAATAATTGTTATTAGAGAAATTCGGTTGTTGCCTTTTCCTCTCCATATAACGAAAACTCTATAGCGCAAAAAATAGTAGATCCCTAGAATTTCTTTATAGTTTATACTGCAATTGTATTGATGACCGTACTAGTATACACTGTGTCACAGTCGTCTACTTCTCCCAGACTAAATTGTTATGCTAAAATAAGCCATAAGACCATGTTATGGTTACATGATTCACCATGCTTTTTTTTCATCGAATGCTCAAGCTCGTAAAGGATTGGAACCAATGTCGATCGACTCGATGCCCGACTAAACTACCACCGAGCCATCATTGCTACATAAACTATAACAGCTCTTATATAACCAAAGTCAATTTACAAATAAGTTCTTTAAAAAGGGTCACTGTTCACACAGATATACTGAAATATTCATAGATTTAACAACAACCTTTTGTTCTATAAATAATCTGTGAATATATTAATAAATTTTGTAAAACGAAAGCGAAAATCCGGAAGAATCTTGTTAACAAATGTTTATCATATTTTATCATTTTGAACGTGTTGTATATGCACATAGTTACTTCAATATATCAGAACCAACGATACCGGGGGCGACGACCTCATTACAGAGGTTGAAACGCGTAATATATTATGTATATTATGCATTAATGCTCAGTTTAACTGTAATATTTATATACCTATTGCAGTTTTGACCCCGCGCTCTTTCCTTACAGATAACATTTTTTTTCCAAGTAACATAATATGCTGTTGGCCTTTTCGGCCTATTCAGCGTCAACGAACGATCACTGCAGAATATTATCAACTACATAAATGCATCCATACAATGAATATGAGTAATACAATACAGTTGACAACGCACAGACTATATGAATGCTTCGCCATGTTTCGTCCAATCTATAAATAGATTCCCCCCAAGGACGGACTCGAACACAAACCATAGAAAACAGTTAACTCATACTTACAATTGCTAAACAAATATTTTCTATACTTTAAAGAGCTAGCACGCACGGGTGATTTTGTCACCGTGACTATTTTGTCAATCTTGTCCAGTCCGTGGATATGAGTATTGATATATTCAACATCTCAAATGATGCTACAACCAGTTCGGAAGGCACTTTCCCTTAGAGAAGAACTGGCAAGAAACTCTAAGCTTGTTGTTTTAAACCAATCACATTACAATAATAATACAAGATTTCAACTAAGAACTGTCAGAAATACATTACAAAATATCTGGTAAGAGAACGCAGGAGCACCGCACTGTCCAATCATAGTTCACCGACTATATTATCTAACTTTCTCCAGGCTAATCTTTTTCTTAATAATATACTCGAAGGAGGTTTCGCATTGATGGTAGTTTGATTTATGTTAATATACCTTAAAGACATTTATTTGGTTTTATCAACATATATACCATTCTAAATCCAAACTCACAAACTTGCCCTTTTTTTAATATTTATATAGAAGTATACATTGGTGATTCAAAATCATAGATAATTAAAACAAGTTGTTTTAATTATCTATGTTCAAAATAATGGCGGCAATGGAAGATAGCATAGTTGCGTTGCTTTTTTCAAGACTGTGTGTACCCTTAGTACAAGTTTGAAATATACTTTCAATATCTACATAAATTACTATGTATTTTGTGAGCTTACTGAATAAATAATTTTGAACATTTGATTGTAATAATTTATTTTTTATTTACCCGTCGAATATCTGACTTAAATTCATTACCTTATTACTTTTATACACCAGAAACAAAAATAAAAATATTATGTACACTTTCCGTGATATTTTGAAACTTTAAAATAATCCTTATTAAATCCAATATATAGTACCTACACCCATATTATCACCTATAATGAACGTGTATTACGCATATTTGCGTATATGTTATACGATTAGAGATGTGTGTGAGCTGTGTGAGAATCTCGATTTTTTATTGTGACGTCACGATTGCCGGTAATTGTAACCGTTTGTACGTAATGAGTTAGCTGGCTTCACTTAACTGTGACGCAAGCGTCTTTCTTTTTGTAAATTATTTTTATTCACAGTACCGGTAAGTGAACTGTGAAGGTTGAATTTGTTTGTGTTTTGTACGCATACTATATTTTTATCTATTTAAACTATCACGCCATGTCCCTATCGAGATTGCTAGATAGCATGCCTAGTGGGATAAGCCGAATAAATGTAGCATCATTTTTCCTTATATTTGTAAACCAATTTCGTATTATCAATATCGATGCGTCCCCATGTGTTGCAAGTATTTGAAATATCTATTTCATATACTAGCCATATTCCATTATTCCCATAAGCAACGTCTTAGAAAACATCCCATTTAGGAATCGCTTCTGTTCACAATTGACTTTAGACCCACTTTTTGAGCAGTGCATTGTTTGTTAGTTATTCTTCGAAGAAGTAGATACAACGTCATGTGGGTTTGGGATAAATACACTTTTTGTCAGCGGAGCTAACAATATACAGATTCAAATATGAAAGTAATGATTATTTATTTATCTTTAACTATTATATAATATAGTTTTAAAAGGGCATTATCAAGTAAATCTTTCGAGGTCGGTCAATATTTATGGTCCCTCAACAATCAACATGGATGTGGGCCGACTGTTTTCCTGTTTGTATTCGTTGATAACGATTTGGACAATTTATTTATAGTAGATAATTTAGTAACGTCTAGGCTGTTTAAATTTAAGCTATTGTATTTAAAATATGATATCCGATGTGCCATACGGCTTGGCCTTTAAGAGGGCCTACACACCCTCGCAGGCTTACCTCATGAAGCCTCTGACGTGAACGCCACCGAATGAAGCGAGAGAAAGCGAGAGCGTGAAATATACTGCGAAAGGTTAATCAAAACCGCGAGATAAAACTATTATGCATTAATAAGTAACTACTTAAGAACGTAGTGTATTAAAAATCCATATTATATTTGTAGTCCCATTTGTAAAGTGTTTTCTGTGTGTCCCTCGGTTTATATGTTTACATTACAATCTATCAAGTTTACATTGTGAATGTAAAGGTTATTGACATTTAAATACCATGTACTGTCATAGACGGATCGCAAGTTTTTTTTTTATCGTTATAGGTGTCCACAATCTCACCTGTTGTTAAGTAACGATGTGGCCCAAGATGTTAACTCGCTAAACATAGTGTAAAATTGGCTCTCAAGTGCACACTTATTGGTGCCTGACGATAGATTTTCAATTTGAGGGTGGTAGCTAGCCAGGTAGCTAGAATAAAATGATAATCTACATTCATTTGGTAACTATCAACAGTAGTGTAGGTAGGCTGGATTTATTTCGCCAAGGAGAAAAACTTATCTTAGTTTATTCACAAAAATATTAAAATCGAAAGCGGAATTAGCTTTAACACTTACTACATTTTTACACAATTACATATTCAATAGATTTTGGTTTAAAGATTCGAACATAATTCGAAGGAATTTTTCGCGGGATCTTTCATGTGGCAGTTTTTATTTCAGTCCATAAATTTATGTTATTTGGATTATTTTGCACAATTGAAGTGTATTATAAATAATAAATAAAAACATGAATTTTAAATTGCCACAAAAACTCCCTGGTTAATTCTTACATGGGAGCAAGCGTCTTGTCAGTGCGTTGTTAGAACTTTGAAGATTAGAACAATATTCTATCCACGTAACATTGGTAGGATTGTAAACACATGTTGCCACTAAATAAGAAGGAACATTCTAGATTCAAATGTCATTATTGTACGGATTTTATCCACAGCTCCCTCTATGTACCTATTTAGTCATCTTTGGTACGTATTAAACATGTATAAATAATATTTTGAGCAAATACAAACAGCGGATGGCAATCGTGATTTAGCCATGAACTGATTTGCAAATCGCCTGCACAGGTTAACGTTTGCTCTCAATACGCGAAACGTCACACGTGTATGACAGTCACAAACATATAGGTACCTATACTCACAAGATTCGTCTAGAATCTAGACGTGTACTAGGAAAATGCTATAAGAATTAATTTAAACCTTATAATGAAATTTGTGGGATCTTAATTTGTCATATAGTGGTTTATAGATTAATTAATAAAGTTATATTTTGACACGATACTGTATACATTAGTGGTATTTTACGTGATGTATGTAGCATAGATATTATAACACGGCGGTTTTTAATAATTCAGGCTTTTCTGTAACCATTCGGCAGTCGGATCGTACTTTAAAATTGCTCAAACTGGCTGGGATTCTTATTTCTAGTTTCTATAAATCTTACTAAAATATATTATTCAAATATTTCAAACTGCCACCTTTTTTTTTAAGTCATACGTTGCGCAGTAGCGAAATAGCAGCAAACCCTCCCTGGTTTTTGTTTCCATTTTCTCTAACATCCTCTTTTTATAATTTCCCGAAATTCGTCATCAACTCGCCGATTAGTATTAGAACTTAGAACGCCTCCGGTATTGTGTTAAGGTATTCCTCCGAAAACAAAAATAGTAACCAAATCCTATTAAAGTATTTACGATGTTTAATAAAACTAAACTCAAGTATATTGATACGATATTGAAGGATTAGAAGGGGCTTATCAAAGAATGCTGTGTTCGACGTTGAACCGGTTTCATAGTTAAGACATGGAACAAGTATGCGAGTATAATTTATCAAAACCTTTTTTTTATTATAAGCTTGCATCTGAGTATAATGACGAAGCGGTCGAAGATTACGGACTACGTTTAGAAAAGGGACAGGCTTTTTTATATTTTGTAGACTATTTTGTAGTAGAATTTGACCATAATCTCAAATGAAGGTATGAACGATATGGTCTAAGATGATAACATACTAAGCCTAGAAAGGCTTTCTCTAGTGCAGCTGTCAATCAACTTATATACTCACATTTAGGAAACGTTAGATATTTTTTTTTAATTTCGTTTATTCTGATCTAAGGCTTTATCAAAGGGCACCGTTGCGTCACGCTGCATGGGCGTGAAGGCAAACAGAATAGAAACTACTTACTGGGGAAAAAAACTTCTTTGTAAAAAATGTTTTTCGCCTTATTGCTATTATGTGTTATACAAGATATCATGCTGTCTTGTCTATACATATAATAAAATTGAAGTGTGTGTTTGTAATGTCAAAATAACAAGTTTTTACTAAACGCATATGAAAGTATACACGATACCTATAACTAAAAACCCTTTGTAAAATTGTCAGTCTGTGTGTAAGCCTGTCCGTTTGTTACGGGTAATATTCTAAACGGTTAGACCGATTTTGACGGGACTTTCACTGGCAGATACTGATGTTATAGAGCATAACTTAGGCTACTTTGATTTTAGAAAATTAATTAGGGTTCCGCACAAAAAATTAAAAACGTTAATTGTGATGAACCAATCACATTGAATATTTTTTGGATTGTCGGGTTCCGGGATCAACATATGCATACCCAATTGCCTAGAGGCATGCAGCCTAACATGGCAGTGGTGACCGACGATGGATTACCGATCTCTCAATAGTCGCCATTATTTTCGACTGTATTCTGTATACCATTAGGCACATTTCCGTGATACGAGGGAAGATAAAAAGGCGTTAGAAAAATCTATATCACCGTGTTATGGTTTCATCGAAAGCTTATGCTTATATAGGTATTCGAACTCACATCAATCGACGCGGTGTCCACCATGCTACCAATGAGCAATCATCGCTTCATACTTCCATGTAAATTCCTGCTGAAATACAGCTATAAGTGCATAACGATATATTTTAAACTCGAGGTAGTGGCTTCCTAAGTAAGCACTAACAAGTGCTTTCCAACATACAGTTTACGACCGAACAAATATAAACACACACAATATACATCTAAATATGTTTGCATGTGAATATGCGTTGTACACAAAGGTGTAAAACTGGTAGGTATTTCGCTTTTCTCATAACTGTAACGGGTGTTGCAAGGTGTTTTGTAACACGGGATGTGCAGATTCTTAAAACGTATAACGCACCTGAAACCTGTGTTCTCAAATTTTCAGAATATCTATTATTGTTATAGTTATATTATTGTTGTGTATTGTTATCTACATATATAAATAAAATAATCGAGGATTACCGTTGTGCACGCTTCACGCAAAAACTACTATATAGATATTATCAGAAAAAAAATGCCACGAGCACATCTAGCTGCTATAAATAAGTTTGTAAAATATATAATATTAATCTAAAGACGTTTACCTTATTTTAAGCCTTTATATTATTTTTTTAAATATTCATGTCAAGTATTATTTATACTTATATGGTTATAATTTGTACTCTATGTTACTAGTGATGCAAATAATGATAATTTTTAGTTCTCTAGGCATGTTTTCTTATAAATATGACGTTTACGTTTACTCACAATGTTACCTATCTACATAAGGGCAGGTGTAATGAATGCCAAATAACGTCTAAATCAACTAATTTGTTATAGGCACACCGACCTTAGCAGCTAACGAGGAATGGCGATAATGGTGACCTCCAACCAAATAGCTTATCGCCGGTTAGTGACTTATCTTGGCAGGAGGCGTTTCGGTAACCATTTCATGCTAATCAACCAAGGCTTTTGCAGTATTAACGGGACAATTTAAAACTGCACCATTTTCAAAGAATGGAATATGCTAGGAAATAAGTTAAAAGAAAACATTTTCTTTTAACGGTTTTCAGTTTAATTTTTTTAAAGATTAATATAAAAAATATACATATAATTATTTCGTAAAATGCATTTCACATTAAAAACCTGGCAACATTAACTGACACGTTTTTATAAATGGAAACTAGTGAGGAGCGGTTTTAAAATTTAGTCAGAATCAACTTCCTGGTTGTTAAAGCGATACGATTTATACACGCTTTATTCTTTTCTTATCGATTTTTATTGGCATGTATTTCTGTTATTGTTATTCAAATTTAAATATTTTTTTTTTTTATAGATTATTTCAATACTTTGTGGGGCTCTTTACCTAGTCTTCGTTAAATTATATCAGTGTCTCTTTTTATTTTTGTATAGGTAGTAATTTGTATTATGATTATTAAATTGGGATTTATGAATATTTAACCGAGATCAATTACATTGGCGTTCAATAACTACTGTGTATTATCATATTCTTCATATTATTAATATTTTATTAATCATGACTACGGATGTTTACAATACTAACAAATTTAATAACCTTGTTTTAAAATTTTTCTTTAATATTTATATACAAAAAATAAATAATAACACGGTATGGCCTACTCATTCGTCATATCAGTTTTACTATTATGTTTATGAATAGAAAAAAATATATGAATAAAACTAAAAATTATCGAATTCTAAAGTTGACTGTCGCCATCTCTAGCTCACACGAAAGTTAACTGCAGCGGTCGTTGACCTCCTTAGCTGTGTCTAAACCAAGGGCCTACATTAGGTAATGTGTTTAGATAATCTACCACAGCGTTAAAGCTATTTATCAAACAAATTACATTTGCTAGTTCATTGTATCTTCACACCAACGCATATAGGTATAGTTGTATAGACTATAGAATGTACTTATTGCTTAAACATATCTATACATATTATAAAACTCAACGTCTGTCTGTCCGTTGATGTTCTTTTCACGCGAAAACCACTTATCCAATTTACATGTTTTTATTTTAATTCATTACTACATACTTTATCTGGCCAGGTTATAGAATATATTTTGTAAGATAAAGTACCATACGAAATGAGCACTGACGATAATGGTGAATCAATTTGGGGAAAAACGATGCCTGATGAACGAAAAAATGATTCCTCAAGTTTGCCTATAAATATGACAGACCAAACCACTTGGTTGTTAGGTCTGAGAAATGAGCCGAAGATCACCATTACGCCTAGGTTTTACCATCCATATTGTGAACGGTATGGTCGCGTTTTGGGGTCAGTTCTGCCAAAGACATAAACGCAACGACCAGCAATGGATTACTGAGTTCTCGGTGGTCACCGTTGTTTCTAGATTGTTATGTGCTTACCATCAGGTACAGTGCGGTAACAATGCCGTGGAACTTAAATATATATACATATATATATATTTATTAATATTAATAATTTTGTAGAACATTGTATTAACGTATCACTAACCATTACGCCAGCGCACACGGATAAAGGAGTTAGAGTGCGCTATTTCTTCCGACTTAACAAAAATCAATATTTAAATCTAGTTGAGAGGTATAGCCGAATACTAGATAGCCTATACGGCTATACTGTTCCTAGTGAATCTGGCTATAATATACAAAAATAATTTTTCGTTTCAGACTGGTAGTTTCAGAAATTTCCGTGATTTAAAAAAAAAACTTCCGCTTATTATATTAAAGTATAGATTATGTATCTATATAAAATCCATTATTTTCATTACGTCGGATAATTTACTAACCTATTTCCTGAGTGTGTTTGTTATTCTCGTTTTATTTTTTAATATTCAAATATCTATTGATGGTAACTGACGCGTAAAACTCGGTAGGTAATAATAGAGTTGTTGGCAATGAGGGTAGTTATAATTACACACCTATTCTAACAATCCTTGAAGGGTTTTTGACTCCTACGTGCCAACGCGCATTACAGTCAACGTACGATACTTTTCAAAGGTTAAATTAGGTAACGCTTGCAAGGTTTTGTATGCCACAATACACTTTTTATCGTGTACTAACGTGCATAGTAATAAACGACAACACTTATACACATAAAAAATAGTTAAATTTAGGCCATAAGAAAACACTTATGAACCACAAAACACCACTACACGTTCGGAAATCATCCCAGTCATCGAGAAGAGTTAGCAAGAAACGAAAATGTTTTTCTTTTTCATCTGTACAAATTATATTTATTTTAGAGTTATTAATAATCTGGAGAGAGTCACTTCCAGACGTCACTATCATTCACATAATGGTCCACCCTATAATAACATTATGACAGTAAAACCTGCTCGACATGGTCCTTGAACTTGTTGTCCGGCAAATCTTCTAACAATAGTCAACTGTTCTTATATCTAAAACTTTGTTTTTTGTTAACGTTACACGTAACCAACGTCAAGTCCTTTGCCTAACTTCGCATTATTTTTCTGTTTTCGGTGAAGGGTTTTCCTTCGTGATGAAACCATGGCATTGGTGGAAGGGCTTTTTCTAATTCCTACCTGACTAGCTAACACCCTCAAGTACAAAATATGTCACCAAACACCAATAGGTGTGTCCCAGCAGCTGCACTTGAGAACTAGTCGTCCCTCCCACTCGGCTTAGTGTGTTACCATCGTGGGCCACATCATCACTTATCATTAGATGAGATTGTGGTCTTAACGCTAAAGCTATAAACAATTTTAAAAATATAAAGGTTCCACCAACAACCTCTAAGGGACGATGTTTTCGAAGATGTTGCTGCATTTAAAATTACATTGCATAACACAGTTAAGTGCTTGACGACAAATTTCAATTGACATCACTTTCATAGATTAAGATTCATCGACCAATTGAATACATGCTAAATATAAATTCGGTCACATGTTCAAACACCGTTTGGATACTGGTCAGAGGACGTCGAATATTCACAGGTTTATTCCTCTTATTCCTTAAAGCTGAGGGAGTATTTCGGCGTGAGCTGCATAAATTGGAGCGGCGCGTCGGATATTTGTGGGTTACTGATAAAAGGTTATCATAACGACTCTCACTTGTCGTTCTTGGAACAACAATAATCATTGTAAAAAAAAGAGGAAAATCATCGATGCCTTAATCCAAGGGTGCAACACACTTTGGCTTGAAAAAATAGTTAATAATATCATTATTATATAAATATTAGTTTAAACACCAAAAAAATACTATTTTAATTGTTAAAATTTACATATTATTAGGATATTAGAAAACCTAATACTCTAATTCATTTTTTCAAATGTATGTAGGGGAAAAGCTGATTTTCGGAACCCCTTGCAGATTTTTTAAAACAACTCTTGAATAAAAAGCTATTTAATTTAAGTGACATCCTATACATAGTTAATTATTTAATACGTATTTTTCAGTTTTGTAATAATATTTTATATAATAGAATATCTAATCATACGGACTCCTTCATTGTTCACTTTTTTAAGGCACACATCACATTTATTTTTAATATTTTAAATAAGTATGCTTAACCGGTATGATATCTGGTTAGAAATGACCTTACTTATCTATATTACAATACACAGTTAGAGACATTTTCTAACAGTTATGTATAAAATAAATAAAGATAAATTTAGATTACAATATAATAGAATACTACTTTGGATGAAGTTGTACTCAATCACGGTGTAGAATTTTGTTTTTATTAATATAATATATGTAATTTATTATACCACATTTGTCAAAATAAAAGACAAATTAATCTATACAGATCAAAATAATTTGACCGTGTAATAGGGAACGTGGCCTTGAAAACGAAGGTACCTCAGAGACGCACGTGCTGCCATCAAAACAACAAAGTGTTTATTTGTTTGTATGTTTATTAATATAAGTACCGCGTTGGAGGTCATATTATGTATAACAATTCAGTAGTTCAAAATATTTTATTAAAAATAATATAAAAATATTATTGTTGCCGTACACAAGTTCATGATAATAATTCGTTGATACATTTACTAAATAATAGCTAGGTATTTTATTTGTTCACCGCAAAGCTTACAACTTCATCTAATGATAAGATAAGATGACAATAGCTGTTGTTGTGTCGTTCATAAGCTTGCTAAGTAGTTTGAAAGCTATGTATCTGAGTGTGCTTAAGATATTAAGTAAAAAAAAACACTTACTATATGTACGGCTGTTATAATTCAGGAAAAGAACTTAACAACCACAATATTCCTCGTTTAAATTGAATATGTATTTAGTATACCTAAATTTGATTAAATCGAATAGTTCTTTTTTCGTCTTCTTTACAGCAATCCAAAGATGCGTTTGGAAGAGGTATACTGTGAGTAGATGACCAAAATTCAACTTGCCTGGTTTGGAGCACCTTTCAAGTGAAGATATCGGGTTCTCATATGAAACTGAACTGTTTAGCACAGGGCTGCTCGAACAGTCGTAAGGAAGAGCTTTCTAAATCGATCTCGGGAAATATCAAAAAGTATAAAATGGGTGGCCCATTAAAATGTATAGCAGTTATTTTCCCAAATTTTGGTCTTTTATATCCGAAGAGAAATATTCGTATTTGAAAGAAATAACTCTACTATTAACATGCTTGTATGGATGTACTTATTGGTGCAAGTCAACATTTTTGGAAATGAAAATAAAATTTAAATAACTATAATAATGAAAACCTGTCACCTTGCTTGCGGCTAGCACTCAGTACTTACGTGACGTCCTATAAAAATTACGTGAATGATATGCTTATCCGTGTATGAGCATACAGAGATTTATGAGTTCGTTTACTCATTTAAAGCTATTTCATAAACGTTGTTCTTCTTTCTTTCGTAATAATAGGTTGGGAGTGGTTCATTTGTTACCTAAATATTTTGTGATTGGTTTTCGATACTATCAGTTTAAGCCCTGGTTTAATAAATTTCAGAACGTTATGAGAATACTGCATTAGCTATAATAGAAACTACAACGAAATGCTGTCTCGTCATTAAATGCTATCGAATCAAGTAACCATAGAAGAAATAAGACCACTTATATTTTTTATGCCGATAACACTATATAGACCATGCACGTCAGTAATATATAAGTCTGTTTATTGAAAAAATAAACATATAGTAATATACACAAATCCTTTTTTTTATTAAATTTATTGATAGCTGTAGTTGAATATTCGAGGTTTAACTGTTTCATAACAAACAACTTACAATGATAATTAAAAAGTCATTATAATTATAATATATTATCGGCTTAATTAAGATTATATATAAACATATTTAGTTTTAAGTGCCTATATTATAGTTAAGCTTTGATTAATACACATATTTAAACGTTTCATGTCTGCATTAGAATAAATTGTAATGAATAATTTAATAAACATGGATTAGGAATAATGAAATAATAATGAATACTTAATAAGCATGAATTAGGATTGATGGGCATTATAATTTTTTAACATTACATAAAAAACATATACTCAGATCATAGCTAATAAATTCTACCTGTGGCCTTGTTCAAATGGAACCCTATTTTTATAGTACCTTTTTAACAGGAGGTATTTCACCCTTATTTTGTTTACAAAATATAATATTGTAAAATGTATGCTGAACTTTACAAGATACACCAAGTTTATTACCATCCTAGAATTTCTAGACACAGTTAAAATGAAGCGTGAAGTTACGCATGCTTGGTTGAAGCAACAGAGAATGCTACTAGCCGCTTGTGGCTAGTACTCACAATAGGTACCTAATGTCATTGACATTTGACATTCTTGAACATAACATTAAATAATATATTATCTTTCTACTTACCCTTCCCTGATTTGGAGCACCGGTAGCAGATAATACAGCTGCACTTCTTTCAAAATTAATTAAGGATCGTAATCCGAATCTCATAATCGAAACTGCCATTTTGTCCTTAATAATTTTAAGTGGCACAATTATTAAAACAATTAAGTTCTATTTTCAAATATTAAAAATCACTTATCATCCCACAGACGCGTAGCGTCGGGAACAATTTGGCGTGTTTAACCGAGACACCGAGTTTCATAGATAACAACTGGTTAACTGATTCGTATTTTGAGACGCAGTTCAGTTTTATTCAACGTCGAAGGGAGAAAAGGGGAGGGGGCTTATTTTCAAACGGTAACATGTGCTTGTGTTTGGGTTCTACTGTGATTCAGCGATACAGCGCTTCAATACAATTTCTTTGTAGTTAATCTATTAAAGCTCACCGTCTCTCTGTCCGTTTATGTTCTTTCCATGTGAAAATCAGTAATCCGATTTAAATGTTTTTTCCTTGAATCATAGATATGTTATCTGGCCAGGTTATAGGATATATTTTATTACATAAAGAAACATACGAAACAAGCAGTGACGATAACGGTGAATCAAATCGGAAAAAGACGCATTTGGGGCGCTCAAATGGCCTACCCTGAGTAAACCATACGAGATATTAACGTTCTACATAATTGTAGATCTTAAAGATCTATATAAAAAGTCAGCCACAACTGACTTTATCTATCTTCTAAGGAACGCCCACAATAAGCATTTTTGTCTTCCGTCTTTTGAGCGAGGGCAGCGCGATTCTGTAGTCCACGCAAGTGGAGCCGCTGATACAGTTTAAATACAATAAAATAAATACACTAAACAGTTTGAACAGTTGTACTTTGTACATGCTATTTACATATCCCTAACTAAGATATTTAATATGTTCAGAAAAAAAAAAGAGAAATGAAAGTAAGAAATATACAGGGCATCTATCTCGTAAAATTTGTCAAAAGTTGTCAAATGTTTTTCACGATAGTCTTCTTGCAATGAAAAGCAAATATTCTACCGATTGCACGTACTTGAGGATACTAGAAAATTATTTATAATATCTGAATTCAGCTACCTAAACATACATTTAGTTATAATATATTGGAGTTTTTTAAAAGTGACACGAAATGTAATGATACAAATCTAAAGATCTTCAAAAACATCGTATTTTACCTATACATAGTTCTCCTGCTCTTAGTTTGAAGTCAGAATCTGTAGTATAGTAGCGCGGTTCAAAATAAATAAAAAATATTTTACTCAATTCATACCCCAAGTAAGCACTTATGTGTTAACACACTACCACTATAATAGGAATATATCTCAGTCATGGAGAAAATGCGGCGAGAAACTCAAAAGGGTTTATAAAAAATTATACCAGTATTTGTATTGTTTAAGGTAAGTTATTATGGTTTTCAGTGGATGTACAGAAAGTGAGTCAGCTTTTTATTTTATACCACAATGGTTGCAAACAAGCATTCGCTCCGTCTAATAGTAAGCGGTTATCACATCCTATGGACGCTTGCAACACCAGAAGGATCACATGCGCGTTGCTACACTTTAAAACGTGTTCACTCCCCTTTTGAAGAACCCCATGCTGTAGTCCCATAGGAAAACCTCAGCAGGGAGCTCATTCCACATCCAGAGCGTTCACAGTAGGAAACTCCTCTCGAACCGGACTGTCCGCGACTATTTAGGTCTCTAGGTGTGAGGATAACCTCCCTGCCGATGGCAAGTAGTGCGATGGTGGAAGGTAGCCGTTGGCATCATATCGAATAATTCCTCGGAAAACAACCCATTATACAAAAGGTAGAACACGCACAAGGAGGCGAAGTCTCTCTTCAGATTTGAAGATTCGATATCAGAATCAGATCAGAGATCAGATCGATTCAGGATCGAAAAAAAATCTCACAGCTCATCTGTGAGCCGAGTCAAATGCTGCTCAAGCTGGTATCCAAGTTCTGCTGCTCAGAAATGACAGCATTACTCCATATGGGGTAAAACTTGCGCTTTGTATAACTGCAGTATTTGCCGCTTCGTTCTATTCAGAACACCGAGCTGTTCGGACGCCAGCTTGACCTTGTCTTCTAAGTGACTACGGAACTAAACAGACTCACCGTCGTTCACATAATGGTCTACTCTTTAATACCCTTTCGTTAATAAAACTTACTTAACATGATTCTTGAACTTATTATACGGCAAATTAGAAAGTTTGTTGTAGAACTTAAAACAATTTCCTAACAAACTTTATTGGTCTTACATGAATCTAAAAGATGGGATTACTATGTTATAGTTATTTCTAGTATTGGAATTGTTCCTGTCATTTGCAAATTTAAACTTATCTAAGTTTTTCCGAACATATACAGACATCTGAACATTATACAGACATCCGAACATTATACCTAGATCATAGTGTACCATCAAGCAATTATATTTAAATAATCTATGTAATATTGTCTTTTATAAACCATAATAAGATAATACAAACAACATAATTTTAATGGAATAATATTTTAAACTAAGAATTTTGTGTAAGTAACATTCTATGTAGGTAACATAGAATAAAGGAACAAAAAACCGCTTTAATAACAAACGAACCCATTTCGAGGCGCTGCTGGAATGCTTAGTTTAAGACTGGGCATCGCGTAGGAAAATTATCTACGCTGAAGAAACTAGGGTACGAATTTGAATCTTACCTTAACTGGTATAAGGATTATAATACAATGTTAATAGTAATAGATTTAGAATGCAATCGCTTTATACCCATTTTCAAACAGTTCTATTTATTTTGATTATATGTAAACCGTACGTACGCATGTTGACACACGTACGCCCGGCAACTTCGCAATTTAGGTTAATTATTGTCTCCAAACTTAATTACATAATGTCAGTAAGTTATTGATGTTATGTTAATGATAAAGCATTGATTTTAGTTTTTCCTTATTTAATAATAAAGCGATTAGTAAAAACGTGTCGAGATGCACGTAGTTAAAGAGAAAAGAAATTCAGATGCTTTGTTCCAACATTTTTTATTTAGTTTAAACACTTTGTTAAAATATTTTGACAATAGATTGGCTAGGTAAACGCGATTATTTAGTAGAAATTCTAGGTAGCGAGAGATTTCTGGTTTTGTAAACTATTTATAAAGATGTGTTTAATAAAATACCTAAACAGAACCAGATACGCCTACATATAGGTGCTTATCTATAGGTACATAATATATGGGACTGAGTGTTTGGTGAAGGTGGAACCCGTTGAACTTGCATATTTTGTATATACAGCTTTACTTGAGATCGTTTTTCTATATTTAGCGTACCTATTACTTATTATCTTAGACCTGATCATCACCTAACATCAGATGTGTGTCTGTGGTCAAATGCTAACTATATATAGATACAGCAATAATAAAAAATATTTATTTATTCAATTTAGGACCCAAAAAGACACTTTGAATGTCAAACAATACTGCCAGTTCAGAAAATATCCCAGTCATCGAGAAGAACCGGCAAGAAACTCGATCGGACTTATCTTTTTTTTTAATTTTTTCTACAGTTCAAACAATATTTACTGTTAATAATCATATTAATAATTTCATGGATGGGGAGGATAGAGAGAGGGAGTCGAATCCAGACATCACTATCATTCACATAATGATCCACCCTATAATAACCTTTTAAAAGTAAAACCGGCTTGATATTGTCCTTGAACTCATTGTCTGGCAAATAAAGATCTCGCAAGCTAACAAGTGCCCACTTTTTACTTTTATATTTTTCTTATGGTCTAAATATTCTCTTCGCAAGCTTTCCAATGATATCCTATTCCAATTTTCATCCAGTTGACTTAACGAGAAAGCTCTTCTTTTAAGACTTACAATAAAGTACCTAGCAATTTTTACATTAAAAATATTAAAATTCATACCAATGCAATAATTTCCGATTCACTAGATTTTAAAATTGGGTTTAGGCCAGATTTAAGCCGGCCCGAGCCTTACCAGAGTCCACAGTAGATGTTCCCGAGAGTAAAATAAAAAAAAATATACATATATAAAGGAAAACGAATCCAAATGAGTAAAGAATAGAAATTGCCATTACTAAAATTATATCTTTGTCTATTCTCTATTGTTTTGAAATTGCCTAAGTGTAAGCTAAGAGCACATAAAAGAATTAACTACATTTTTATTCATATCACGTGTTTAAATTTTTTCGGGTAGTTTAATATACAATATATCGCTTTATTTTATAGTTTAATAAGTCAATTTATGTATCGAAGAAGTGCAGAATTTTACGAGAAACATTAATTATGGCTATAGGTCAACAATTCACAACCTGGGGGTACGCGGGGTCCCATTAGAGGTAAGTAAAAATTATATTGGTAATGGCGGAAATACTGAGAAGTTAAAACAGTTAACTTATATAAACATTGTTATAATGTATTATGTCTAAATGAATTAATGATTATGTTTAAAATGAACTAATAAGAATAACTAGACTAAATAAATGAATAGGCTGGTTTTTAATATATCAGATCAAAAATATTTTTCATTCAAATGATGTGTTCAAGTTATTCGTAAAATATAGCAACACGTATAATTTTCCAACTCGAGTTTTACACATAATGCTGGAGTATTTACACACCTACGCCCCTACGATGTCCCTTTACGCGTAAAATAAATAATTATACATTTTTGCCATCCTGCAAGCAGTTTCTGTCTTTCAATCTCACCCTTTCCAATTGGATGGCATAGAAAATGGGCCAAAAGTCGCGTCGTGTCATTCGCCAAACGTGTGTTTGTTCACAATGTTTATTTACATTGTACCTACTATCGTACTAGTATATGATTTGCCCAACTTACGTAACTCCGTGTCATCGACCTACTTGGATTTCGTTTATTTACTCAAATGTAAAATCGTTTATTGCAAAATGAGTTTTACAACTCTCGATATAAAGTTCATTGTTTGTATGTTATAACTAATAAAAGTGTGTAGGTATAGGTTTTTACTTTTATTTAAAAATTGATATATAGACATACTCGTATTAGAAAGTAGAAATTCGATTTACATAAAGGGCTGGTGACAAATGAATTCGCCTCGAACATCTCTATGCATACAAGAGAATTAATAAATTAATGTATGCAAGTACTTAATATTGAAGTACCTAATCACTTAAACGCTTTCTTTGTCAATGTTTTCGATTCTATTTTTATAAATACCTACAATATTTTATAAATATTTTTAATTACGCGAAAGAAAACTTTGTTTTAGTGACTTTTGTTTTTGGGTTAAGTAATTCAACAATGATCGCTATTTAAGAGGACGACCATAGACTACGTCAGGTGTTTTTTTAAACATAGAAATTCCGCTTCCTCAGCTTGGAATGTAGTAAAATATGGCGGGTTTACCGTCTTCTTCACGTGAGTTCCCCTATAGTTTTTAAATCATACATTAAATTTGATATGCTCAAGTATTTTGCTTCATGACACTAATGCAGTAATGATGATGAATTTGAAGAAATGATGACTCAGTGGTAGCGTGCAGGGAGGGAGGTCGTGTTGATCGACGCGAGTTCGAATCCCTGCAATGAGCCCGAGCTTACGGTGAAGGAAAACATCGTGATGAAACCATAGCAAGGTGGTAGGGTTTTTTCTAATCCCACCTGGCTAACCAACACCTTCAAGTTGAAAATCTGTCATCAAGCACCTAAAAGGTGTGTTCCGGCAACTGCACTTGAGAACCAGTCTTCCATTAGGCTTAGTGGGTTGCCTTCTTAGGCCACGTCGTCACTTAAAATCAGGTGAGATCGTGGCCATAACGCTAAAAAAAAGTTAACATTTTGAGGAAATAGAGAAGTAAGGTTTCTAACCATACATTATTATAATAAAGGTACCCTAAAAAGTATTTTCGATAAATATACTTCATACATTTGCATAACAATAAAACCGACGGCTCCCACGCATAAGGTCGTAAGGCAAAATACGATATTTTTCAGGAGAGCTATTTTTGTAAACGTTACTGATATAGTTCATTTGTGTAATTCAAAAACTCATAATTTATAGAAGATAATAGTACTCAGGAATTCAGTAATTCAGTAATTAGGGTTCAGGAATGTTTAATACGGTATATTATGGTTCTAATGACACAAAAATACAATTTACTCAAAAAATGTGATTCGACTTTATGTGTGGGAGCCGTCGAAATATGTATAAATACCTTATTTCCAATATTCTTTTACTAAGATGGCAAAAATAGACGCATAATACCATCGATATCAACAAGCGCGTTGTCGACCTTGAACCCTCAACCCCAAGGAGCATTGGAAACCCTACTCATCGCAGAAACATAAAACAAGTTAATTTTGCTACGATCTTCTGTAGGGTAGGTATTCCACCAGTCGGGCTGACCCAAGAAGACAGAAATCTCCGAAGAAATTTCCCTGTGCCCTACCTCTCTGTGATAAGTAAAACGAACAACTGATATTGATTATTATTGAACTATTTATCGATACTTATAACTTAAAAGTATAGTAGTATATGATCCAAAGAAAAATCTAATAATAATCATAAAGATTTTTAGATAAAAGTACTGTTGGCAAATGTCAACACATACTTAAAAACGCATCTAATAACTTACCAAATGTAAAAAAAAAAAATTTTTTTTTTTTTGAACTGACTTTACTGTTAGCCTTAGGGGCCCTGGAGCCTTTACGGCTTTTACAGCTTTACCGGGCTTGGGGGCGAGCGCTTAGGGCACTCAGCCACGAAAGCTAAGCAACAACATCCGAGGGTGCCAAAGTGGCCGAACCTCGGCTCGGACTGTTGCGCGTATGCAATTAAGTCGCGATCTGACTAATCCCTATCCGTAATTCGATCTAAACTAACTATACATATATACACGTTTCTGCCCCCTGGGAGGAGGGAAGGAACATGTGTATGTGTATTTAGTGGTCTGAAATTTTTGTCTACTCTAACTAGGCAAAAAAAGAAAAAAAAAAAAAGGTCCCTTACAGAACCTATGTACCTATGTGTGTTGTGCATGTGTGTATAATGCAGTGTCATGTATGGCTGTGAAAGCTAGTGATTGTAGAGTCACTTGTATCGCGCGAGCGGCTGCTAGACTCAAGGGCTCCATGCCGATGGATCGGACCTAGGCTTGAGTTGCCGCAGAGGAGGGCGATCGTGGCGGGTGAAAAAAAAAAAACTTATTTACTCTTTGTTCCCACCAATTCACTGAGAGTTTTTTGGTAATGAATCGGAATTGAATAGTAAGGAGATAAAGATTTTTCATAAAAAAAATATATTTATTTATATCGAATTGTTAGTTTAGATTTTTAGTTTAGATTGTTAGTTAAACCAGTTTTAAAACCTTCAAAGATAACAAAAAATTGTTAGCGTTTGCTAAAAGCATCCAAGAACATTTTTTTGAAGGGAATAAAAATATAAATTTTGTAAATACTTTTTTTCTTCCCAGTATTTAATTTTTTCCTATTTATAAAAATCTAAAAGATATTTTTCTCAAGAAAGTTGACAGCCCCAAAGAGGACCCGTTTTGTAAGTCGATAAATACAAATATCGTTTAAAAATAATAATAGTTTATTTACAAAAAAAAAATTAAACTAATCAGATACAGAGACAAATATAACTTTACTTATATATTAATAAACTGGAACGTATATTTGAATATATCTTATTCGTTATGCCTTTTTGTATTCGATCCTTTCGACCTTGACCTCGTCGCCGAGCAGCTTGTACACGTAGGTGACGACCGTCGCACTCTGGATGTCCATCAACACGAAAGACGGTGTCGCCGTCCTTCAAAATGTAAACAGATTATTTGTTAACTTTGTGGCGGCTAACCGCAGCAAATAGTTTATCTTTATATGTAATGTAATAGACTGGCTGGTTATTTGTCTTTGGTAAAAGATACATCAGCTGTCAACAATTAGAATGTATAAAATAAAAGAAGGTGGAGTTACAAGATAGAGAGCAATACATACACGTATATGAACCAAGTCGTATTTTATTTATAATAATAGAATTCCTACAAGCTAAATATCCTGTAAGGTTGTGGCGATAACGCTACAACACCTACCACGACCCATAATGGTGACCCCGAACTCCGTTGGATTGGAGCCTTTTTCTACCTAAACGGCTGCTAGTCATCGCCTGAAATTGTCTACGGGGACCATCAAGCGCAAGATCCTGGCGCATTTGATCTGTTCCCGATAGTTTCTACAGAAAAAAAGACCCGCATCGTGGTGAAGTCGGATGGACCTGGCATCTGCTAAAAAGCCGACCTACTCCGATATTTCGTCAACATCGCCGTGTAGAAAGTGTAAACAGTGTTTACGTTCAAAATACGGTTCGTGGTATACGGGACAAAGGGCTCGACGACGCTAGTGCCACGGGCGGCTCTCCGAAGTAACTTCTGACAACGGGTTTATCTGTCAGCGCTGTCACTTGTGTTGTGTTGCGCCAAAAATTTTGTATGTATTTGTTTACGTCGGACAATCGTAAGTTTTTACACCATTTATAACAAACTCTAGTGTTCTCAAAAGTTAAAATCGGTGGACAAACATTCTTAAAACTCTATTATAGTGATAGATAGATAACCTTAAGTTCAAGTCCGATTTTTTTATACCCGTTGTTTTTATTATAATTTAATGTTCTCATTTATTGCACGATTGTATTAGTGCTCATGTAGTAATTCTGACATTTTGGATAAGGACATTTTATTACTAATAATGTAATTTTATATTTTAAGTATTGTATTTTATTGTATTGTAATTTTATTTTTATATTTTGTTTGTATATTGATACTCAACAGTATAGGTTATTTAGAGGACTAAAATCTTTCAACAAGTGAACTTATTGTGTGTACCCTGTGTTTTTTTTTTTGTTTGCCTTTTGTTTTGTTTTATATGGGTGCAGGATTTGTGCCTACTTGCTGTAACTATAACTATAGATTTGCCATACATATTGTTTTGGTGTTTTGTTTGCCAGTTTGAGTGTGCTTTCCATGTATATTACTACATATATAATTTTACTTTTTTGGTAATTCTTGGGGATTAACTATTTCATACATAGCTTTAGTGGTAATAGGGATATTTTTTTCTTTCCTTTCTTCCCACAACCATGGCTGCCAATGCTGAAATGCTGGAGCAACTTAAACAGCTTCAGGAACGAGTGTCGGCTCTCTGTGGTGAGGCAGCGCCCCAAATTAATGAAGTTAAAGTAAAATTGCCAAACTTTTGGACAGAAAAGCCAAAACTGTGGTTTGCCCAGGCTGAGGCCCAGTTTGAAATCTCAGGCATAAAAACAGATAATACAAAGTATGGTTATGTGTTATCAATGTTAGACACAAAAACAGCTACACTAGTGGAGGGTATAATTTCCAACCCTCCTGCTAATAACAGATATGAAAACCTTAAAGGCGAATTAATCAAAAAGTTGTCTATCTCTAGGGAGCAGCAAGTAAGACAGTTGCTGAGTGGAGAGAAGCTTGGAGACCGGAAAACTTCGATATTTCTCCAACACCTCCGCTCATTGGCTGGAACAGCCATGACAGTTGAGAGCATCCTGCGTGAGTTATGGATGCGTCGTCTACCGAAGGAAGTGCAACGAATTCTTCTGGCTCAAAAGGATCTGGAACTGGACAAAGTGGCTGAGATAGCTGATGCTATCATGGAGGCTACTCCTTCACCACCTCCTAACGTCTTTGCAGTCAGCACTACCTCGTCGTCTCCGTCTGAATTGACCAGCCTTATGAAGTGCATTGAGACCCTAACCAGGAAGGTTGAGGCTCTCAGCACTCGTAATCCGCATAATTCAAGACCTACTTCACGGGCCCAGCCTAAATCAAGGGCAGCTTCTAAATCTGGGACCCGATTATGTTGGTACCACAAGCGGTATGGCATCAAAGCCTCAAAATGTATCTCCCCTTGCTCTTGGGTATCTAAGCAGGAGGGAAACTATCCCAGCAATCAGTAGAGGCGGCATCTGATTGCTTAAACCCCGGCCGCCGTTTATTTGTGCGGGATTCCAAGTCAGGTCATCGATTTCTAGTCGATACTGGCTCGGACCTTAGCTGTTTTCCTCGCAGTTTGCTTAAAGGAACCTACAGCCCCACAACCTTTGACGTTCGCGCTGCAAATGGGAGTGCAATTAAAACCTATGGCACTCTGCTCTTGCATTTGAACTTAGGGCTTCACCGGGATATAAAATGGAATTTTATTATTGCAGAGGTTAGCGCACCCATCATCGGTTCGGATTTATTGGCGGAATATCACCTGATGCCAGACTGCCGCAACCAGCGTCTGCTAGATGGCAGCACCAAGCTTTTCGCACCGGCAACTATAGCCCAGATCGACCAGGCGAGTGTCAAGACCATTGTTGCTGAGTCTCCATTTGCCAAGATCTTGCTAGAGTTTCCAGAGATTCTGCGACCACCAAGGCTGCCACGGAAAGTTAAGCATTCTACCGTGCACCACATCATAACAACTGATGGTCCACCGATTTCCTGTCGCCCACGATGACTTGCACCGCAGAAACTACAGGCTGCAAAGAAAGAATTTGAGGAAATGGTGAGTTGTGGAACCGCACGTCCCTCTAGCAGCCCCTGGGCTTCGCCTCTGCACATGGCGCGAAAAGGAGAACATGGGTGGCGTCCATGTGGGGACTACCAAGCATTGAACGCTAGGACTGTTCCTGACCGCTACCCGGTGCGTCACATAGGTGACATTGCACATAATCTAGCTGGCTCTACGGTGTTCAGTACAATTGACCTTGCCAAAGCATACCAGCAGATTCCTGTTCATGAAGCTGACATTAGTAAAACAGCCATTACTACTCCCTTTGGCTTATTTGAGTTTCCTTTCATGACTTTTGGCCTCCGTAACGCTGGTCAAACCTTCCAGCGCTTTATGGATGAAGTCGTGAGGGGACTTGACTACTGCTATTCATATATTGACGATATCCTGGTATTTTTCAGCACCCCGGAGGAGCATGCTAAACACTTGCGTGCACTATTCCAGAGATTGTCGGAGTATGGAGTCGTCGTGAATACATCTAAGTGCGTGCTTGCTGCTGACGAGGTAACATTCTTGGGCTATAAAATCAACAAGAATGGATCATGTCCACCTCCAGAGAGAATTGAAGCCTTGCGAAGTTTTCCTTTGCCTAAAACGGTTGAAGGCCTTCGCAGGTTTTTAGGCATGGTAAACTTTTACCGCCGATTCCTCCCGAATGCAGCCAAACCTCAAGCGCCGCTCATTGATGTGTTGGCATCGACTCAACTAACAGGACCAAAACCTGTGCCTTGGACGCCTGAGCTAGAGCTCGCGTTCAACAAATGCAAAGAGCACCTAGCCACTGCTACACTCCTGGCTCATCCCATCGCTGATGCTCCATTGGGGCTCTTCACTGACGCGTCTGCGACCCATGTAGGAGCCTGCTTACAGCAGGAAGTCAACGGCCAGTGGCAGCCGCTGGCATTTTTTAGTAAGAAGTTGTCGCCGCGACACTCCACTTGGCCAGCTTATTACCGTGAGCTCTTGGCAGTTTATGAGGCCGTGCAGCATTTCCGGCATGTTTTGGAAGCACAGCACGCCACCATATACACGGACCATAAGCCTTTGACGTACGCATTTATCCAACGCCGTGAAAAATTGCCCCCTGTACAGCTCAATCATTTGTCTTTTATTTCTCAGTTTACCACGGATATTGTCCACATCAAGGGAAAAGATAATGTCGTTGCAGACACCATGTCCCGAGTTGAGGCGATTCGGCTGGAGGATGACTATGCGGCATTGTCTGAGTCACAAACTACAGACTTGGAACTTCGTAGGATACAAACCTCAGATACTTCTTTGAAACTTGAAAAAGTTCTTTTACCGGGAACTGAAGTTTCAATATTTTGTGACGTGTCTACTGGTAAACCACGACCGTACCTGACCGAGGACTTCCGGAAGAGGCACTTTGAGAAGGTACACGGTCTCAGTCATCCAGGCGGGCGAGCTTCCGTACGCTTGATGACTGACCGCTTTGTCTGGCCTAACATAAAAAGAGATTGCCGAAAAATGGGCACGCAACTGCCTCGCCTGCCAGCGAAGCAAAGTTAGCAGACATGTGACTGCACCATTGGGAAAATTTGCAGGTACATCTCGTCGTTTCCGCGATGTGCATCTGGACATAATAGGTCCTATGCCTCACAGCAAAGGATTCCAGTACTGTCTGACAGCAGTCGACAGATTTACTAGGTGGCCTGAGGCATGGCCTATGTCTGGCATCACAGCGGAAGAAGTTGCAGAGACGTTCACTAGGGAGTGGATATCTCGCTATGGGGTACCCCCTTTAGTGACTACTGACCAAGGACGTCAGTTTGAGTCTACACTATTCCATCGACTCATGGACGTTTGCGGCTCAAAGCGCGTCCGAACCACTGGGTACCATCCCCAAGCGAACGGAATGGTTGAACGCATGCACCGCCAGTTAAAGGCGGCTCTCATGTGCCATGGAGATTCATGGTCCACGGCACTGCCTCTAGTTTTACTAGGTATGAGAACTGCATTAAAAGAGGACCTTAAGACTTCAGCAGCTGAGCTCCTTTACGGCGAGCCCCTTCGTCTGCCCGGTGAGCTTGTCGTCGCTCCTGAGGACCCTGCTAATGTTGAGGTGACAAACGATTTTGTCACGCAGCTGAGACGTCATATAAAGGGCTTGAGAGCTGTTCCTGCGACTCAGCATTCTCAACCCACCTCATTTGTATTCAAGGACCTGGCTGTAGCTACGCACGTGTTCCTGCGAGACGACACAGTGCGCCGAGCGCTTCAACCGCCATACACCGGTCCATACCTAATCAAAGCAAGACAAGGTAAAAATCTTACCTTAGACATTAAGGGTAGAAACGTGGTTGTCAGTGTTGACAGGGTGAAACCGGCCCATTTGGACGTGACGGCCCCTCGCCGAGCTCCTGAGCCGCCTGCACCTCCTGCAACATCTGCAACACTTACCCCGGCTCCGGACCCTCCTACACCGTTTCCCGTTCCTTCTCCGACCCCTATTACCACTAGAGCTGGTAGGAGAGTACGATTTAGATATAGGTTAGATTTGTAAGTTTGTATATTATAATTATTATTTTTTCCTTGATCGCTTTACCTTTCACCTTGGGGGGGTGATGTGGCGGCTAACCGCAGCAAATAGTTTATCTTTATATGTAATGTAATAGACTGGCTGGTTATTTGTCTTTGGTAAAAGATACATCAGCTGTCAACAATTAGAATGTATAAAATAAAAGAAGGTGGAGTTACAAGATAGAGAGCAATACATACACGTATATGAACCAAGTCGTATTTTATTTATAATAATAGAATTCCTACAAGCTAAATATCCTGTAAGGTTGTGGCGATAACGCTACAACACCTACCACGACCCATAACTTTAACAATATAAAAACCCGAAGCTATCGAGTGGTATACCTATACCACTACACTATATATATATATATATATATATATATATCTACCTAGAGATGTGCCAGATATTCGTATCTGTATCCGCGGATATTCAAGGAAGAAAAAGATACGGATTCGTATTCGTTAACATTTTTGCGAACCATTAACGGATATTTTATATTAATCTATATTCTATACATATTATAAAACTCAACATCTCCCTGTCTGTCTGTCCGTTTATGTTCTTTTCACGCCATACCCGCTTATCCGATTTACATGTTTTTTTTATTGTAATTCATAGCTATGTTATCTGGCCAGGTTAACAGGGTATAGGATATATTTGTTAAGATAAAGCAACATACGAAATAAACAGTGACCATAATGGCGAATCATTTCGGATAAAAGACGCTTTTGGGGCGATTAAATGGCTTACGCTGAGTAAACCATACGAGATATATCAAATTACTATACACATGATTTTAAATCTTAAAAAAACCTACAAGAAAGTCAGCAATAACATTATTGTCTATCTTCTAAGGATCACCCACAATAAGCATTTATGAGGCAGCAAATTCGCGCGTGCGCTCGACCGACAGCATTCTGAAGTTCACGCGAACGGAGTTTCTTATAAATACGAAATTAGAAAGGTAACAATGAAATTTGAACTCATTTAATTGATTTTAGTAGGCACTAACTTAGAATAAACGTAAAATACAAAACTAACAAAATTATACTAAAACACGCCTATATATAAAGAAATAAATTTAAAATCATATGTAAGTACTCTTAATTAATTTCACCGAATTTCACACTACTATACACAAATCTCGCGCACAATGCGTTATAAATATGTCTCATGATTTCACTTGTGCAAGAATTCTCTAACAATCGGCCCAAGGTCCACATGCACCTACTAATGTAAACAAATGATGAAACGAAGTACGAAAGTTGAGGTCGCCTTGGGAAAATTGAGAATTTTTGTATAGTAGTCAAGTGATTGGAAACGCCAATCAGAAAACGTGACGTCATCGTACATTATTTATATGCACAGTTGAGTGTTATCCTTATTAAATAAGTCATCTTACGACAAATGACTCTGAAAATTATTAGTAAGTGTAAAAATAATGACTTTAAAATGATATATGTAGGTGCTAAAGAAATTTTATAAGTTTCAACTGAAATTTTATCAACTCAACTTTGCAGAGAATATTTTTAACCTTAGATTATTATTTTTTTTATCGTTATAGGTTTGTCGTAGTGGCCACAATATCACCTGATGTTAAGTGGCGACGTGGCCCAAGATGATAACACGCTAAACCTAGTGGAAGACTGGCTCTCAAGTGCAGCTGCCGGAACACCTATTAGTGCTTGGCGACAGATTTTATTTATTGAATGATGATGTCACATGAACATAATGGCGCGTTTTTGAAGTTAACGTGTAGTAAGTGTGTAATAAGTATAACGTGTGTATTTGTGTATCTGCTGTGGCATCGTAGCTCCAAAACGGCTGAAATTTTGATCTAGTTTTTTTTAATATGACTTAATCGAGAGCCTTCTTAGCTATATGATTATTGAAAATCTGTTCAGCCGTTTGAAGATTATCAGCTCTTTTTTAGTTGATAAATGAATGTGAGCATCTTCCAAAGGTCTGATCAAGTCGAAATTTGGTATTCTGTCACTTCAGTGATATTAGAAGAGTATAGCAACCTTGATCTGATGCAGCATCATCTAGAATCTGCAGGATACCTAACTCTTTACCAACTTACAGCAGAGATAAGGTGTTTGGGTTCACTGCAACAGTCTCAATGTATGGGTTATGTGTCAGGAGTTTCTTACATTTTCAATTTCCCTTATTAGCATACTAGCTGTGCCCGCGGTTCCGGTCGCGTGGACTAATAAAAAGGTTTTTTGTTTTATGTGAGAAACCCTAATTATTATTCTAAAATAAAAGTAGCCTATCTTATGCCCTATAACATCAGCTATCTGTCAGTGAAAGTCCCATCGAAATCGGTCCAACCGTTTTGGAGATTACCCGAAACAAAAACACATCATCATCATCATCAACCTATATTAGTCCACTGCTGGACATAGGCCTCCCCTAATGAGCGCCAAAGCGCCCTGTCTTCAGCTGTCCGCATCCAGCATCTGCCTGCAGTCTTTCGCAGATCGTCATCCCATCTGGCTGGAGGGCGTCCTACACTACGTTTGCCGGTTGCGGTCTCCACTCAAGAACCCGTTTACCCCAGCGGTTGTCGGTTCTTCGCGAGATATGGCCGGCCCACTGCCACTTCAGCTTGCTAATTCTTTGAGCTATGTCGATAACTTTGGTTCTCTGTCGGATGTATTCGTTACGAATCCTATCCTTCAGAGAAACTCCGAGCATAGCTCTATCCATAGCACGCTGAGCGACTTTGAACTGGTGGACCAACCCTACCGTTAGTGTCCACGTCTCAGCTCCGTAGGTCATTACGGGTAGGACGCACTGATTGAAAACTTTCGTTTTCAAACATTGCGGTATGGATGACGAGAAGACTCTATGTAGTTTCCCAAACCCTGCCCAACCCAGCTGGATCCTTCTCTTGGCCTCCTTCTCAAAATTGTTTTTACCCAACTGCACAATCTGCCCGAGGCAAATGTACTCAGAAACAACAAAATTTTTAAAAATGGGTTTTTTGATTAAGCAGCTAGTATACCTTTAAATGCATTTAGTAAAAATGAGTTATTTTGAAATTACAAAAAGACCCTTCAATTTTATTATATGTATATAGATAAAGTGTTTAAAACAACATTTCAAAAGTTGTCTACTCCCGAATTACTTATAATCGATCTTTTAATTATTATATTTGAAGTTAATTTTAATAAAGTTTTTTTTAACTTAAAAATTGTTCTTCTACATTTGGCTATATAATAAATAATAAGCAATATATAAATTCAGTCTAAAAACGTAAAGCATGCAATATTAAAATAGAATTAACAATTAAATTTTACCTGTAGAGTGGACTGTAAGCTCCAGTAGCAGAGCCAGGGTTTATGTAAAACTTGTTCTCGTGCTCGTAGGCTTCGAATCGGTGAGTGTGGCCTGATATCAGGATATCTACATCCAGCTGCCTCTGCACCAGTGCTAGGGACTCCTCGTCCCCCCAAGGCACTACCTGATGGCCGTGTATGAGGCCAATACGAAACTGCCCAACCGTTATCACTTTCTGCTCGGGGTATGTTGTGTTCTGGAATAACAATAAAAAATTGCTTAAAATCTGAACTTTTCATCGTGATATTATTTTTATGCGTAGCTAAACATTTTATGAAAGACATTTTCTATTTTATTTAAACAGTGTGCAATATACATACACACCGACATTTACTCTCTCGCTCTGGCTCACACAAAGAGGAGAGACCGATAATATGCGTTAAACGTTTAACTTTTAACGTTTAACGCTTGGAAGTCGCATAAGAAGTTTCACTTCAAAAATGCATAGCCCTAAGTAAGACATCACTAAGCACAGATAGATGTAATCAACAGATGTGATTATATCTCTTTAAACCATCTTCAGCCACACTGTTAGGTACTTAATATCAGGTATGATTATAATCAAATACAAATCAGAAGAAAAAGGATATTCTATGATAACCCATATTAGCATTTATTTACTTAAATAGTAAGTATGAGTTTACTTTCACCTGTACCTACAACCTCAGTTACACCTATACCTGAAGCAGTCAGTGGTAGTGTGTACGAACACCACACCGATTGATGTGAATTCGAATCCCTCCAATAAGCCTGAGCCTTCGGTGAAGGAAAACATCGTGATAAAACCATTGCATGGTGTTATAGCTTCTTCTAATACCCGCCTGGCTAGCTACCACCGTCAAGTGGAAAATCTGTCGCCAAGCACCACTAGGTGTGTTCCGGTAGCTGCACTTGAGACCCAATCCTTCCACTAGGCTTAGCGTGTTACCATCTTGGGCCTCATCATCACTTTAGATCAGTTGAAATTGTGGCCATAACGCTTAACCAATAACGATAAAAACAACATACTTATTTGGAACTTAATATTAAAGCCAAAATGAATGTATCGGTAAGATTATTGAAGATCTATTTTCAGTACTAAAGATTGGATACTATTGATTGGACACTCTTAAAAGGAGGCTGACAGGCTTGGGCCTGAGGATTGCTTCTTAAATCATCAGACTGTTGACATAGCTATAAATTAGTATAGTCCTTATTATTAAGAAAAAACAATTTTTCTTTTAATTCATTTTTATTTTATTATTTTTATTTTATTTTTATTATTATTTATTTTTTAATTATTTATTTTTATTATTATTTTATTTTTAAATAACTTTTAAAGGTTGCTACCGAGGTTTGAATATTAAATAAATACTCAAAATTTCTGAATTAGTTATAATTTTTATTCATAACTAGAGACATCGCGTGTAAAACTATTGTTATTATTACAAATTAAGACAATATTATCAAAACATTAAAATCATTCATTATAAAGATACAAGGGTTGATTTGTTAGTGTTAGGGTATTTTTTCCTATACTCCTTCACCAATAAAAGCAAATAATGTTATTGTTCTTCATCAGTTATCACTACTGGCATAGAATTTAACGATTTTTTTTGCAGACACAAATCAGCATGGTCTTTCCGGGTTTCCTGACTTTGATGAGATACCCAGAATTTGGAAGAATCGTAAAGAGTTGCTAGTCCTCAATAATGTTTTCGTTGATGTGCTTGAAATCAATGTATATTCTTTTTGGGTGATCTTCTATGGCTTCGATTTTTAATACATCTATCATTTTCTTTTTATCTTCTGGAAGTTTGTCGTTGAATAATTCAAAAGACACCAGTACCTCCAACAAATACCACAAATGGCCCAGTATTTTTTAAGGTAACAGTAGCCATTTTTGGATTTATTCTTTCAAATGCTGTAAGATCTTTCAATAATTGTAAGTTGTTTCTTGGTGCTGACCATCCGGTAGAGGCCTAAAACCAATATTTTACATATTATAATCACTGTGAAAATGCTTATCTCTCTTACAGCTTTCTCTTCCTTGTTTGACAGTTTAAACTTATGTTTATATAGAAAAATTTTCAAACAGTACAAAGAACTTGCCATCCATGCAATGTAGACCAGCAGGTTTCCTAAATGAAACATCTTTTCCAGTAACTCCTCCTATGAAAATGATTGTGAGATTAAATAATTCCTTGTAGTTATCTCGAAGTTGATGCGCTTGTAAATGTTTATTTGCAAAAGAAATTATGTTTGCAGCAGATTCTACAAGGATACTTAATCATCAGTTATTGTTTTGTAGTCGCTTTGGTCAGTACTGACCCAATTTTTGGGGTGGTTGCACTTTCGGAGATTCTGATGGAACTTCTGAATCAGCTGAAGTTGCTTCTTCGCTGGATGTGGTAGATGATGACGAAAAAAATGATAAAGAAGGAGAGCACCTTTCTGTCAAAGCCGAGATATTTATGTTTTCAAGTTCAACCAGTTTTTCGGAGCCATTCTTGTTTCTCTTTTATTTTCTTACATTTTTTTAAACTTTTTTTATCTACTGAACCAATAAAAGTATGGCGATTTTTTTTTATTTGTACTAATAAAAACTGCTTGTCCTCTTCGACAGTTACAATATTTAAAGAAGCACAATGAGTAATATCAAAAAAATCATCTAATTTTTCTTGTCTTGTTGTTTTTTGTTTAATGCTTCCGTTTTTCTTGTACTCTTTTTTCAGATTCTACAACTCGTTCATTTGTTTTTCGATTTTACAGATTACATGTTTTTTAGTCTCAATGGTATATTAGCTTTTCCCACAACTTTACCACTTCACATGCAGCCAAAGTAGCAAATTCATGACGGTATTATTTTTTCTTCACACTTACAATAAAAAACAAATGTAACACTTCACCAATAGATGGTAACCTTGACTGATTCAGTTTAGGCAGTAATTGGCCAATCAGCCAAATGTTGATTTTATTTCTAGTACATAACAAATTGAAACAAGTTTGTATGCTTCTTGAAACAAAAAGTGTGAATTCTTTTGACAAAGAATTAATACCAACTGAAGTTCGGGGCAGGCTTCATCTATCTAAACCTATATGTACACGACCAAGTGAGAGTCGACCCCCGACAGCTTGTCCTCACAAGTAGTACTATCTTTATTTTCGGACATAAGTAACTGATAGATTTAAGAATTACTATAGGGATAGGAATAAGCTTAGTTGTAAGAAATTGTAAAAGACTGTGAGTTTTATAAAGTTATTAGCAAAGGGGGTAAAGCGAAAACTCTTCCATGGAAATTGTTATAAAAGGCGAGCCGATTGGCGGCTCGTCAGTCCTTTTCAGGATTCGCTGCCGTAACCACTAGTAACCAAGGAAGAGTTCCTGCCTCGCCTCCAACTGCTCTCTTGAATACTGTGAAGACTGCGTTTCATTTTTATCCTGAAGCATATTCAAAGCCACGGACTTGAAGCCCTAGGAGAGTTAACCCACACACTATAAGTGTCTCAGCATGTTTCATTTTAAGAAAGCGAACACTTATCTTAATCAATTAGTGAGACTCATAGTCGAAGTGGCCATACAATAATTATTCATTAGTTTGACAACTGGTAGCAACCTCAAAACTTTGTCCAAATACTTCAGTATAGAGAATATTTTAATTGAGCGGACAGTGTAATGTGTCGCATGTCACATGGCTTGTTTGTGCCACTACTACTATAGACAGCCCTAAATTCAATATAATTATTTATTACACTACTTTTGTATTCTTAAATAAATAACAAATACCTATTGAACCAAACAAGACTTTTATGTTTTAGTCGCTGGTGAAAAGTAGTTATACTATTTCCGAGCCAATTGTTGAATACTAAAGTATGCATTTAAATAACATGTTATAAAGTTCATCTCCATAAAATAGTCTTGATGATGAAGTACCTTTCATTTGTAAAAATTAATATGCCATGCTCATAATTCATTTTTTAATTTTTAATATTTTTTTGTAAAATACCTTATTGTGGCTTATTTATAAGAGATAGGCATATGATACAGCAGACTTTTTTTAAATATACTATGGAGCAACATTTTTATACAACATTGTATTTACGTATCTCTACTCATTACACCAGCGCACACGGTTTTATGCAGTTTGCGAGTGCTGTTTAGTTTAGTGAGACTTACTTAAAAATATAAAAATTTAAGGCTAGTTGAAAGGTGTAGCCTATACTGTTCCTCATGAATCTAGCTATCATACACTAACATATATTTTTTAATCCAACAAGTAGTTCCAGAGATTAGTGTGTTTAAACAAACAAACAAAAAACTCTTCAGTTTTATTATATTAATATTGATTACCTCATCAAAATCACCTCTGACCACATGGACATCACTAGCTAAAGTTTTCAAGTAATCATAAGATTCCTTGGTGCACAGATTTCCTGTACACAATATATGCTGGATCCTGCCTGGTAGGAGTAACTTCTTGAACTTCGGAGGTAGACTGCTACACCTATGAGGAATATGCAGGTCACCAAGTACTAATACCAGCTAAAATGAAAACATTATTATTATTTAATTTTATCGATATTTTCATAGAAATCCTAAACTGCTGAGATGTAAAATGGTCTAAGTTAAAATGTATGGCTTAACTTTAGATTGCATACCATCGAATTGAATCTTCATTTTTTTTTTCAATTAGATAACTAATTAATTATGTGAAATATACAATTTTATGTAGCAAAATTAAATAGTTTTTGAGAAAATAACTTTTTTTAATCACATTTATTAGCACATTTCAGAAGAATCCTAATATTTATTTTGACATTTTACATTATTTTCGTAAATTATATGCTAGTACTATTTTAACACTTATTATTATTTAAAGCATTAGTTATAATTTTTATCATTATAATTTGTTCTTTTTTTATTTCTTTGTCTAGTTTTTGTATGATCTATTTAGGCTGTTATAGTAGTAATGTTATTTCTTAGTTACTTTGGTTTATTTTGTAACCAATCTTGGTTACAAACTGGATTGGTTAGGTTAGGTTGTAATTTTGAGTACTAGAAACAAGTTAGGCATTGAAAACTCACATTTTTCTGACCATAAAAATTCTAAATTCAATTTGAAATTTCTCAAGAACCAATTGCTTCCAGGCTTTTTATTCACAGAGGTTTATCCTCCACCCTAATGCCAACCTCAACCCTCTTACACCATCAAAATCAGTGGTATGTAATCTATAATCCAACGGGACTCGTAACTTAGAGAAACTGCTCTCTAGTTTTTCATAGCACATTTAAAACTGGGAAATAATATTAAATTGAGAACTTTACAGCTCTCTTTTTTGTTATTTGTAAAATTCCAAACATTTATTTTAGATCATAAGATCCTCAATAGAAACAAAATTATATATATTATCATACATATTCGAATTCAATATACATATATAACCAAAACTATGTTTTTAAAAATGAAAAGGTGGGCGTATATATTATCAAAATGTACATACCATTTTGGAATGCAAAATTAATTATAACTGTTTTAATGAAATTGAATCCTTATATGATAGACGAGTTATAAATTTTATTGAGAATATATAAAAATATATTATTTTTAGAGCAATATTATGCCACAACATTCAACTGTCAACAATAATTTTGTTTTTTCTTCATTTATTATGGCCACTGGATACAAGTTCTTTAAGCCCATTCGTAGTCTTTTCTAATCTCACAAAGTGATTTCAAACAAGTTGGTGGCGCCCTTGATCTATATAAGCCCTATCTATAAGGGAGTTTTTGTGGCAACTCAAAATGCATGCTTCCAGTTTATATTCATAATCAATTTCAGGTACGCACAATAACCAAAGTATATTATGCAAAACGTCAACAATATTACAGTATAAAGGGTCAACAAACCTAAGTTAATGAATTAAATTAAAAACCACAGCATGGCATTTCAAGATCCCGCCAAAAACTGCCACAATCATTTTTTTACCATCATTGTAGCCAACCTACATTTTGAAGTGAAACTTCTTATGCGACTTCCAAGCGTTAAACGTTAACCGTTTAACGCACATTATCGGTCTCTCCTCTTTGTGTGAGCCAGAGCGAGAGAGCAAATGTCGGTGTGTATCTATATTATATACTGTTTTAATAAAATATCTTTTAAAATTAAGTTTCACTTCTATCGTGTGGAAATCGCACCACACACCTTTTTTTAAATGAAGTTTCACTTCTGTCGTGTGTGAATCGCACACACACATTTTTTATCGAAGTGAAACTTCTTACGCGACTTCCAAGCGTTAAACGTTAAATGTTAAATAATGAACGTTAAACGTTTAACGCACATTATCGGTATCTCCTCTTTGTGTGAGCCAGAGCGAGAGAGTAAATGTCGGTGTGTATGTATATTGCACACTGTTTAAATAAAATAGAAAATGTCTTTTAAAATGAAGTTGATGTAAAATGAAGCCATAATGGTTAAAATGTTGCAAACTAAAAGATTTCCTCGTAATATGCTAAATTTATAGGAATCCAGAATAACGTACACACTCATTGTTAATAAGAATACTGTTTCCTCAACAACCAAATTATCCACGACCGTCTTTGCTTTGGTTCTTATACTCTACTTTCGTAAAAAAAACTTATTCACTAAACTATTCATAGCACAGAAAAATAGTTTTTTTATTTTTCGAACTATAGTTATTAATATTAATGTATGCTGTTGTCTTGTCTGACTTTGCAGAGTCGCCGACCGATACACGAATATGTAATATTATAGTGTGTAAAATAATACACTACATAAATAGATATTAACCAATTTCAATTATCAAGCGTTAAGATTACTTTACCAGATTACATCCATACATTTCTGTAATATTAAAAAAAACTACAATTTTATACACTCTAATTTGTAGACTGTAATTGGTAAATCTAAAATTTACACTAACTTGCATTTATAATTATAAGTAAATTAAATTTATACTACCTATACAAGAATTTAACTAAAATAAGACACTGTTAAAATTCCCTAAAATTTCTTGTTGCTATTATTTTTGAACTGTTAATTACATAGAACTCAGTAGTATTATTAAAAAAATACCCGTAGAATATTTTTTATAATACAATTTGTATTAAATATGGCATGTAGTTATATAATATTTTACTTTCCACTTTTTCTTATATAGATGATTTTTTTTTTGCAATATACGTATCGTGTGAATCTCGGTCACCTACATATTACACAATTATAACATTACCAATATAATTTATCTGAGTAGGTAAATCTCTTGAGTATAACAATCTTTGATATAGGAAGATGTTAATATTTTTGTTGGTTTAATAAATCTGAAATTTTGTTGGAAATTAAAAATTGTGAAAGTAGTAAACGGTATCTAATGAATCTTCATGATAATGTTAGATAGGTATTATAATATATTTTAATTATGTACAAGAACTGTTTATGTTTAAGAATGAGTAAAAGCTAAAATTAGATCAGTGCAACATTCATCACTTTACCTTCGTCTATACTCTATGGTTCAGGTGCGGAAAGAAAAAGAAAAATTTCATGGTGTTGTGGGTGACACATATACGTAGAAAAATTTAGTGTAAGAAAAACACATTGGCACCAACTGCAGGGAAATGGAATCAATGGAATATGAGCTCGCTAGGAATCTCACTCTGTTGTTCTTCGTGGAACGCCTGCTCGATAAAGGCGAGCCGCGCACGTTACACGATCTTTCCTGCCAGTTTGGTGCCAAAGGCTTCACCAAGGAGATGCGGCAAATCGCTGGCGGGTCACAGTCGGGGCTGAAGAAGTTCCTGGCACAGTACCCAGCGTTGTTCAACATAGACGGGGACTATGTTGATATCAACACGTTCCAGAAGCATCCAAGCGGGGTTGGCGCCTCATCCAACAACGACTACATCGAAGAAGCGAAGCAATACTTTGCGAGTAAGATGATTCAGTACGGTGAGGGTACCGAGGTACCGATAAAGAGCCTCCTCGGTCATCGCAGCCAAGCCTCCCCGCAGGTGCGTCACATCTCCGGTCAACGCATCAAGGAGTTCAAAGAATTCCTTATGAAACACCCTGATGTGTTCCAGATAGTCGATGACAACGTCATTCTAGTCAGTGAGAATCATAGGAGAGATAACGCACACACAAATTCTGGACAGTTTCATAATTTACCTGTAGCGAATATCAATACAGACACTGCTCAACAGTTACTTGATTATATTGCCCAATGTATTGAAGCTAAAGGGCCTGTAATGGTTGATCAGCTTTTCCATTTAATTGTTTCAAGATTCCCCCAGGAGTATTGGTATCAGATGTTTAAGTCCCCGGCAGATTTGAGTGCATTTTTAAAACTATTCTCGGACAGTTTCCATGTACAAGCAAACCTTGTAACATTAATAAGCAAACCAAAAATACCTGTTATGTATCTAAATGCAAAATCAAAAGTCAAGACTGATTCACCAAAGCCAGTGATTGAAGAAAAAGCCGAGTCTCCTGCTCCTCCTACAGTATTGAGCCCCACACCTTCAGATGGGAAGAAGAGTCCAGCAAACAGAATACTCAGTCCTACTGAATCTCCCAGAGGTCCTCAAGCTAACATTGCCAATCAAACTTTAAAGCAAAGAATAAATTCAATTGTTATAAAAAATTTGGCTGAAAATATGGTCAAAGACAGAGTAAACAATCACTTGAATGTTCGTAGTGCTGAGGAAACAAATGGTACACCAAGCATAAGGAACAGTATTGTAGGAGAAGCTTGGCGTCAGAAGGTTCTACAGTGCACAACTGTCATAGCCAGTGTCAGAGAATGTGCCACATTGATTGAAAGCATCATGACTCCTAGGCGGAACACAAAAAATATAATTTCTTTTGATTGTGAAGGAATTAATCTTGGCCTAAAAGGAGTATTGACATTGTGTCAAATAGCTACAATGAATGGTGAGGTTTACATATTAGATATAATGACTTGCCCAGGAATGATTACTGAAGGCAAAATAAAAGAGTTGCTAGAAAGTGAGAATGTTGTAAAAATTATACATGACTGCAGAAATGATTCAGTCAATTTGCACAATCAATTTGAGATCATTTTGAAGAACGTTTTTGATACTCAGGCCGCTCATGCTGTTTTACAGTTGCAGCAACAAGGTGTGCCTGTTTACAAAGTTAAAAATTTAAGTCTCAATGCTCTGTGTGAATTGTACAATGCTCCAATGAATCCAATGAAAGAGCAACTGAAGAATGTTTATCGCAGAGACCAGAGGTATTGGGCCAGGAGGCCTCTGACTAAAGATATGATAATATATGCCGCTTCTGATGTCCTTTCCTTGGTAAATCCTGCAATATATGCATACATGTCTAGTAATATTAAACCTGACAATCAGCAACTTTTTGAAGAATTGAGTAATGAGCAAGTTTTTATGCACATTCAACCTACAGAAGTGAAATTGCGCAAAAGGCAGAGAAAAATTAATACAGAAGTTTGTGAATTGAAACAGAAATTATCTGAAAGTGTTAAAAACATTGTTCTAAGCAACAGGGAGATCAGGTTGCTGAGATATTTAGAATTAACTGAAGAAGAAAAAGAGAAGTTGAAGGGTTGTCACAAAATATCAAAGAAACTAGAAAAACTGGAAGCAATCGGAAATGATAAGGACTCTGACACAGATGACGATGACAGAGAAAATGAGATGGCTAGTTTGGAATCTAATCCCTCTGATCCTATCTTATCTCCACATTCTACTCAGCCTCCAAGCCTCACGGAATCCATGCAAATGATGGATGAAATTCTATCTGATACCAGTATGGATAAGGTGGAAAAAATTAACCGTTTGGAGGCTATCTTGTCTTCTGTTGCACCGCTCAGTGGCGAATTGGAGGAAAAGTTCTCACAGACAATGGAGCAGACATTGCCATTACTCAAGAACAAAGATTGGTCTAATTTAAGCCAAATATTGAATATGGGAGATGGTGATAGGAGAAACTGCTGTTGCAAATGTCATAATTCAAATTTTGATGATGGAAAGTGCAATGATCTCAATGAAACGAAGAAGTTGGAGAATGCTTCACAAACCCTCAGTACAGGGGATATTGTGATAACTAGAATTCATTTCAGGGAGGAGGACAAACTCAATGAGAGAGTTCTAGATGCTTCTCCTATGAGTAAACGGGTTGGCATAAACAGTTCATCTTGATGACACTCAGTCAGTCTTCCATATTTTCTGAGTGCCACAATTAAGTTTCCATGGTTTTTCTGTATGTGATCAATATTTTACTTTTATTATTAGTTGTAAGTTTGAGAGGTATCATGTCTCGCTCCCGAATAGTAAATCAATTATTGTGAACTAGGTTAGTGGGTCGGATTGCCGGCGATTTTACGCAAGGAATAACAGAAGCATGTTGTCAGGTTGAGCATTGCCAGTGTAAAAACGCCTACGCTATATGTTCATTTGAGAGGAGACGTGATTGTACACTCGAGTAATGCAGTTAGACGCATTAATAATAAAAAAGATGACTACTTAATTCCATTAACTGGATATTACAGTATTCGCTTATAGGTATTTCATAGTAATTTATTTTTTATTTACTTTGGCTATTGCCTTAAGCATCCGAACTTAAATGTGATAGATATCAAGGCCTTTTTTCTCTCGATCTATTTTGAATTGTACATAAGATAAACTTTGATTAGCATGCATAATCTTTCCATTCTTAAATCATGATAGTGATTGAGTGTTTCACTGATAGGATATGATAGTTTAAATGTATTTGCTTTATTTATTTTCATACTAAATATCCTTTAGTTGCAATGATGCAGTTAAATTTATATTGAAAATGGCAATAATAGGTGTATACAGTTAATGTTTTTAATGTATAAAATATTTATCAGAAAGAAAATAAGTTTTTAGTATACACAAAGTATTTACTCACTTTAAAAAAAATTGTTAATAAAAGGTTAAGGGATAGTGTTTATAAAGGAAATTTTTATATCTTTAGATGTGGTGCTTGAAGTTTGTCAGTAGATTTTTTGTTTTATAAAATGGCCTACCTTTCATACATTAAGGTGTAAAGTAGACTAGGCTATGCAATGTTTGTGATGAGGTTGTAAGCTTTTGTTTTAAAATAATTTTGTGCCTTCGAGTCATATCCAACGGATGCCTTCAGAACTTGTGAATTAGTAGGAAATTTTTATATGTATTTTAGTAGTGATTCCGTAACAAAACGTTTTTAGATGAATTTGTTGTTTTGTCACACATAGTACTAAAAATATTTGTAATACTTAAATTGTTTTCCACTCACTGAAGTTTGGTCTTCACTTTACAATGTTAATGGTAGCTATTTATGGGTATTTCGTCGAACAGGGAGCTACGTGGATCATCAAGGCTGTATGAAGTCAATTAACATACTCATATTCAGTAGGAATAGTAAAAAACTGATCATGTAAGCTCAACCTGAGAAAATACCCTTATAGTTGAAAATAGGTATTCTAAGAATGTTGAATCAATTCGAATAGTTTATTTTTGTGTTATTACCATTTAAAATATGTTAAAGTTTAAGTGATATTTAACGCTTCTATGCTTCTATATTGTAGCAATATTATTGTTGCTAAACTTTAAAGTATACCTTTTACGTGTATTAATCATCAGTATTGTACCTTTTTAGCACCTAGTTCATTTACACATGCACTGATATTTTAAAATCCAATGAGTTCATTCAATCAAATTCTTTTCAAATAAACTACAACCGTTTCATTTCTCTGTACTGGCATAATAAAAAAAATCATTTCAAATTTTTTTAGGTCAACATTTTGTGCCTTATATACTGCATAATTTATTAATAAAAAACTATACACGTTCACGTTCAGCATACGTACATAACATATACCTAATAAATTTTTTGTAAGAAGTTTTATCAGTGCCACTAATATTCGTTAATAAGTGTAAGCGTACATATTCCACTAGTTTTTTCTAACTTATGATGTTTAGATAAATGTTTATTTTCATCCTACTTACGTGAACTTACATTGCTAATTACATGAAAGTCAGTAATATTGTAATGTGGCAAATTGTCAGTTATCTACTGATTTGCGTATTGTTTATTACGAATAAAAAGTTGTAAAATATTTTTGTTTCTTTTGTAATCCCGACAAAATTTCTCGACAATTAACATACTCAGTGTTAGAAGCTAGAAACCTATTTGTGTTCAAATTGGTTAAAATGTGAAAGTACTATATGAATTATGAAACAAAGCCGTTACAATTGCTCGAAATACATTATCGAGCAAGTACAGTAATATATATGGCTTGCATAACAATAGGTATCAATGGCTGCCGTCAATTAATATTCACCCGTTTTTCTCCTTTGCTTATTATTCAGCAAATAGAAAGTGTATATTAAATTATATTCAATCCTAAGACAGTTACAAATAGTGATGTATGTATGTCATGTACCTATATGTTTATAATGCTTTACAATTTTATATTATTTCCATAATTTTAATTTACGTAAATACTATGCGTCTTCATAATTAAAATAAACAAAAAGGCAATATGTAGAAATATGAGGGTAGATACCTCCATACATTAGTAAAATTAAAATCTATTGGTACCTCCTATTCTCTATATCCATATAGGAATGAAGTGTCTGTCTGTAATATCAAAGTAAGATCTTTTTATTAGATGCATATGAAAATATATACGGGACCTATACAAAAAACATTTTATTTTTAACTGTCACTCTGTCTGTCTGTTTGTTCCGGCATATCTCCGAAACGGTTGGCCCGATTTTGACGGGACTTTCACTAGCAGATAGCTGATGTAATAAGGAGTAATATTTTATTTTAGAAAAATAATCAGAGTTCAGCTCAAATAAAATAATAAGCCTCTTTAACTTTAACATAACCGGCGAATGGCCGCTGTGTGTGGTAGCGGGTTCACCACAATACCGACGATGGCAACTTGAAGTCCGCGCGAGCGGAGCCGCGGGCAAAGCTAGTATTACATATATATCGATGCTCTTAGTTAGTGTAGTAAATCAATGATTAACAATCGATAGCATTTAGGACTATCGAATAATTGACTGTTGATATCCAATACATAAACGGGGTATTTTTATGATTACAAGAAAGGATTTTTTTTTTCTTTGGACTGACCCAATTACTTTTGTTGCTCATCTCAGTTCTTACGACTGGCTAAAACCATCAATTGTGTATCGTTTAATCGTTCGTTTTTTAGTGAACTATCGATTGTCCGATAAGGCAATAATTATGAATACTAAGGCTTACAATCGAAGTGATGAACTGTTTGGCAAGAATAAACGTTCGCAAAAATGGCAATCACTATAATAACAGGCGTGTTATGTGAAGCCCATATTCCTATAAAACGATGACTAAAGTCTATAAAAGGGCAGTTCTCTCAGTCCTTATATAGTTCCAAATGCTGGACATTGAAGAAGAAGGATGAAGTCCATCCCAACGAAATGAAGATTGATCATGTAGTAAGTACATATAACTTAGCTGAACCTACCGGAACAGAAAAAAAGAGTTATTAGTATAATTGCCAGTTGGTATAAATCTGTGATTGTAGTAACGTGACGATATCCTGATCTCATTTGTTAAAATGACTAGAAAAAGTATCTATCATAAAAAATCTTGTTGATCAATAAAAAATCACTTAATTTTATTTTACAAATTTATTTACATATTTACTTTCAACTAATAGTTACTAATTACTTTACATTTTTAAACTACCTGTACGTGGTCTAGAATTATATTTACAACAGACAGATGTGTAGGTAAAGGTCTACTTTCGATGTTTTAAAGCTTAACAGCGATGTTTTGAAAGCATCATGTCATTTAGTGTTTTTATTTTTATTCATTAACTAGCTGTGTCCGCGACTCCGCTCGCGTGGACTACTATAATAGATTTTTTATTTTTTGGGCAGAACTCTAATTATTTTTCTAAAATAAACGTAGCCTAAGTTATTCCTTGTTACATCAGCTATTTTCCAGTGAAAGTCCCGTCAAAATTGGTCCAACCGTTTTGGAGATTACCCGAAAGAATACAGAAAATTAAAAAAAAATGTTTTTTTTTTGTTATAGGTACCTTATATACTTCCATAAGCATTTAGTAAAAACCTGTTATTTTGAAATTACAAACAGTCATTCAATTTTATTATATGTATAGATTAGTTTATTCTGAATTCTAAGATGTTATAATAACTCCATGGAACGTTTTAACAACAAACGACATTTTCTTACAACATAACACAGAGATTTGAAAGTAATATGAAGTTAGGCCTAAAAGGCGTATATCCAGAGATTGTAATTATAAAAAAGGCAAAAGGAGTCAGCTGGAAAACGTCAGATTTAAATTTAAAAATTTCTGTTTCTGCGTGCGTACTTTTACGTAGGTATCTAATTACCTATTGATATTTTGTATGATAATTCGTATTCTAAACAACTAATAAGTTCGGATTTTTGAAAGCATGGAAGATTTCGATGTTTTTACAAACGAAATAAACTTTACCAAGCCGCTTTTTAAAAATATTTTAAATAAATATGTCAAAGATGTGCCTCCGACTCCAAACGGACCGAATTATCAAAGTGAGTACATACCGTTTGTGCATAATTTTATTTATTTTTACCTTTTTAATTTTATTATAGGTGTCACATATGGCTAATAATTTATTAGGTATAATTATTAATGATGTTAACTATGAAGAGAAAAAGTTGTAGATTTCTATTTTTTGTTGGCCAATGTAAAATACAGTCAAACCTGGATAAGCGAGAGTTCAAGGGAACACAATCTCATTCTCGCTTATAGAGGTTTCTCACTAACCCGAGTTTCTCGCTAATGCAGGTACATGGGTAGCGTTTCTCTCTTATAGAGGTACGCAGCAATAACAAGTCACAGCAACTTTATAAGGGTAGGTATCAAGATGCTTACGAAAACAAAACAAAAATTCATGCACTATGTAATTTTATTTTATTTAGAACTTAGCAGTCATAAAATAGCCGATGTTAAATTTATTATTTGTTTTGGCATTTCTTCCTCCTGAATAATATAAATAAATAAAGCTTGACTGTCGCTTATAGAGGTATAGATAAGTAACAGTCTCACTTACGGAGGTCCATGAGGGAAAAACGACTCTCTCTTACAAAGGTTTCTGTTTCTCGCTAATAGAGGTTTTGGGAGCTTAAAGTGACGGGTCCTGGCTATTACTCTCACTTATAGAGTTTTCTCACTTATCCAGTTCTCACTTACCCAGGTTTGACTGTAATTATAGCTCTAAAGCTCTTATAAGCTATAAGCTCTTATAGCTCTTAAGCGGTACCACTTTCATTACAAAATAAGTCACAATTTTTGGGAAAACGAAATAACTATTATAACCTCATAATATTAGTTGCCAAAACAAATACTGAAGTGAAACACAAAATTACGATTTTGTCTTCTTATTCTGTTATCCTACTAATACTTATGTCTACTATGTCAAAACGAAAACCCGTGAAATGAAACTCTGACTGATACTTACTTAGACTGAAATGCGTTTTTATAAAAAAATATAATTTTTAATATTTGTTGTTTTATTATTCTTATTTATTATGCTGTTCTACTAACATAGTTAATACCATCTACTTTTTTTGTAAATACATTAATGATTCCGAAAAACATATAATCGTGAAAAATAAAATATTATAATGTATCTTTTTTAAATAAAAGAGGTATACTATAGTTTTACCTAAAGTTTAGCTAAGAGAGTGATGAGTGTGTTAGGTTTCTTGCGATCAACATTGCTTTTGAAGCAATGATGGCTCAGTGGTAGCCTGTTCGGACATCGTGGTGATGGATGTGAGTTTCGTCTGTGCAATGAGTATAATTTGATATTCATTCATAATGAGATTATGAATACTAAATGACAAAATTTCGAATTTGATTCTTATTATAGTTATATAAACCAATAGATATTAATTATTTTATAGTTCTGAACTTTTATTTAAAATTTCGTAATTTTACATTCTTAGTTAGTTTTTGAAGGATCATTGTTTGGCTTATCAAAAAGGGGGGATCTATCATTAATGACGCAATATTGATAGGAGCACAAAATGTGACATAGCATGATGAAGGCCCCCCCTTCTGGTGGTTTGAAAAGGTTAAATATGGCGTGACTATTTTATGAACTATTTTATTGAATAAAATGAAAATTTAATCCTGATAACTACTTTTAAATTATTCATTATAATTATTCTAAATTTTAATGTGTATACTTTATCCTTAAACCATCTACTCTTATATGTGTATGTTGTTTTTGTGTCTGTTTGTTTTATAGATGGTTACAAGTCAACTTGTATAAACAATGTTACCACTTGTTTAATTGTGGAATTAATCCACAGTATTTTATTACTTTACTTTACACTATTTTATTTTATTTAAATAATAAAAAAATCTCCTCAAGCACTTATTTGCACTTTATATTTCAAGAAGCTACATTTGTGAGACAGCTCTTATTATAAACTTAGTGAATTATTGTCTTCAATAGCATTGTTATTTAATTTTTAATACTCCTTATTTGTGGTTATATGATAATCAAGTATATAAAAAAAAATTACAGGTAGTAGAAAGCTTTTTGCAGAAGAGCTCCTGGCTGATAATGATGAGGCTGGATGTGCATTTCACATAAGTGAAGCTGTCTCTGCCGCCCTGAGGACTATGGCTGTGTACAGGGATGAGCAAATTAGGACAGCAGGTATGGTTTATTTATATTTTAAAATTTACTTGGCAGTATTTTAAAGATTATAAGACTATTACCACCAGTGGAATGTTTGCATGAAACACTTCTTATTTCTTCTCGCATTTGTATGCATGAAGAAATGTGTAAGGCAACATAAATGCCAACTATAGTGCCCCTTCTCGGTAGATCCTTCGCTGCGTCATTACCATGTGATCCGCTGTGATGTTTTAGCCATTGATTGGTTACACATACCTGAGTGAGTGCTTGGTAAGTTTTTGAACTAGGTGTGAGTTAATTGTCTTTGAGAGCCAGTATTCCAGCCATACTATTTTCCTTACCTTCCTTGAGGAAGGGCTGCTAGTAAGAAGCCCATCAATTCTGCTTGAAAAACATTGTTATGGGCACATAGCTCCATGGAAATGTGGTTGCTTAAGTCTTCTGAGGAGACACCCATGCCTGTTCCTACAGTCATCTGTGTTGATGTTTTACTTTGTTGACATTAAAAAATATAATTGCTGTGTATTTAGTCACCATGTTTCTAATCAGTCTGAACATCTTATTATGATGTATTTAAAAACATATATTAAAATAATAAATTTTAACCCAGAAAACAGCAGTTGTTAAATTTTTGTTAAATTAATTTAAAAACAGAAGTATTATCCAGTACTTTCTAAAACATAAAGACAATTAAAAAATGCTAGCTGACCCATGCAAACGGGTTAAGGAGGCAAGCTAAGAGAGAAATGGTGTTGCCACATTGAAATTTGTGTCTCATATTATACAAATAACATTTCATTCTATAATAATTACAGTGTATTTTTTGGTCAACTATATTTTTACTACTTTTTTATTTTAAGTTCAATTTCATAATGTATATTTCTGTGCACACAAATGACTATAATTTAAAGATAAAAATACTTTATTTACAATTCTCTATATTTTACAGAAAATAATTTATTGAAAGTAACTAAATATTTGAAACCAGTGGCTGAGTTGATTGATGCCAATACAGTGTAAGTACGTCTTCAATATCACACTCAATCGATCAATACAAACACATAATAAACTGGGCTTGGATATAAACTAAGGTTCAAGGTTATAATCTGGGAGTAGACTGCTTTTGACAAATTGTTTAAAATAATACCAGCGAATAAATGTTTATTTATTATTACAACTTCTAAAGTAATATAAATAATTTTTTAATTGAAATAAAAAAAATATGCAACAGAAATGTGCTATTATGGTTACATGGTCATGTGTGATGTCATCGTTCAATAAATAAAACTAAGATTAAAAATATTAAGTGCAAATTTGATTTTACTAGAATTTCAGTTATGTAATTTAAAGCAACTATTTCTACACTTACTAATAATTTTAGAGTCACTTATTATATTTACTGAACAATGACATCGTGTTTTCTAATTTGCTTTTCCGGACACAGACAATAATTTTTATTTTTTCTTCAGTCTTATATTGTTTTACGCTTTCTATAAATATAATATTAAATAATAATCTTTAATTTATAAACATAATATCAACTCGCAGATTCCATAAAAGGCTTGAGATACAAACAAGTAACCATTTTGATTTACGTTTTGTAATGGTCCAAAATAATTGTACTGAGAATTGAGAATGGTCAGTCTTGGCTCCATACAAATATTAGATACCTACTTCTCTGCATGTTGCATTTAGCAGGTAAATGGACAGAGTCAATTCATTGATTCACGGCACGCATCTTTCGAATCTTTTCATAGTGTCGCAATTGAGCTGCGAGTATGGATTGTTGGCATCGAGAATGTCTAATGACGTATCTCTTCATAATTCACATAAATATTTATCTGTCGATAGACGTCAACATTTTAATGTATTAGGTAATACATCACATAATTTGTATTCGGTGTATGGGAGTAAAAGACAGTGCTAGTTTTAAAATTATTGTTATGCCTGTAGGTAAATATGGCTTATCCGTAAAAAAAAAACATGTAGTGGGGGCTCGAAATTTGGAGAGTAACCTTGATGTTTAAAGTGTGGTATTTTTAGCAATTGTTTGTTTGTTTGCTTACTGGCGACGCCTTCCTACGAATTTATAACCGATGTATGCAGTTCTAGTGCAGAGTTCTAGACTTTTCCAGATATTTCTTTGATTTTTGAAAATAGTGCATTTTTATACAGATCGTAGCATTATCTAAACATACGGCAGTGAATCAGCCAAGTTCAGAACGGGCGACACCGGCCAGTGTGTATTTATACGAACCATTTCGAGCTACTTTCGACTCTTCCATAAGTCAACAGCTATTCGACTTAAACACTTGAAATTTGTATATTTAACTAGCCGTGCCCGCGGTTTCGCTTGCGTAGTCGACAAAAAAACTCATAGTACTTTTAAAAAACGTCGTTTCTTAAACCTTAAAAAACTCATTCTCGCATCTCATACAACCTTACCACAAAAAGTAACAAACTGTTTTGTAAACGAATTAAAAAACGTGCATTTCTACAGCTATTATAGCTGATTTTTTTCTTTATAGTTCAAAAAGTGATGACAAAATTCTTGGTCTGTTATTATCGAGTGATATGACGGATGTAGACACTACATTGAAATCATTGAATATTAAAGATGATCTACCATTCTATAAGAGATACCTGAGATTCAGCGCTGAAAACAATGTTGACAACTTTCATAAGATATTGAAAGAATTGCCTAAAGGTATTTAAATAATGTTTTATATAAACCTTATCTACAGTTTAGTTGGGTTTGGCTAAAGACGGAAGGAATCGTTGGTTTGGTGCTTGGACGGCAATGGTCTCCTTTTGCGACATCACGTCCTCGCCATTGAAATTTTTAGCAAGCAAATCGGACAAATTGATTTTCAATATCAAACAAATAGCAGACCAACCAACAATACAGATTCTGTATATCATAATATTAAGTAATCTACTTCTCTTTCATAGTTTTTGTCAATTGGTCTATAAAGTTCAAGTCTATATAATATAATAATTTATCTATATAATTTTGAAAACATTAGTATTCCAAATGAATATAGCTATAAGACCAATTGCTTATTGCAACCATATTAAAATGCAAATTTTCTATGTCTCGTCTTTATCTAGTCACATTGTGTCAGTAAAAGTTGAGAAATATTTTGTAATTTGGTACAGGTTTCTCTTGCTTATATTGTATTTTTGATCAACGGTTTTTTTTGAATAACGGTACCTGATGGCAAGGAAGTAGAGTACAATCCAAAAACGGTGACGACCACCGAATGATCATTAGTCGCCGCTGTCCTGCCGGCCTGCGTAAATAGAAACTGTATATACACCGGTTGATTTAGAAACGCGACGGATTTAAGCGAATCACTTTGACGGGCTTTTCACCATATGTATGGTTGTCGCGACCAGTGTATACTTACTACTATATTTCCTTGTTCATTACTGAACAGGGTGTGGAACTTGCAGATTGGTTTCGGTGTGTCAATTCTTAATAGATTATTAGACTGAATATTGGCTTCCTTTATTTCTAACTAGCTGCAGCCGCGGCTCCGCTCGCTTGAACTACAATAATTGTTGTTACCGAGATAAAAAGTATCCAAATCCGTTCAACTGTTTTTCCGTGATTGAATAACAAACAATCAAACTCACTTTCGCCTTTATATTATTAGTTAGAATTGTTTTTCAGAATGGACGATAATACAATTGACTGCGCCATATAATGCAAATGAAAACCTTAAACCATTGACGGAGTATAGAATGGAAATTAAATCTGTCTATTTGAGCATATTTACAAATGATTACTTGGATCACTGTGGTCTTGGACCCATCACTGTGAATATAGCGGCTAACGCAATTAAGGGTATGTACCTATGTGGGGAAAAAGTATATTTAAAGTCGACAACTACTTATATTTTATGGAAGTTCTTGTTGTTAATGTGTATTGTTATGAAAACATGTTCTTTTTAAATTAAACCCCTTAATAAATAAAGATTAAAATACTATACTGATCCTTTTTCTCATTACATGAAGGGGTATATAATACAAGGTATTATCTTAAACATTTCGGTATTTCTTCATCATGTTTTTTACACCATTATCGCATAGTGCTAGTAATTTATTCGCAATCTGTTAATATACGTGAATTTCGACAACATTTGTTGATATATGCAGAGACTCAAAAATTGAACCACCTAAAACTGAGGCTGTTTCGTACCAAAACAATTATAGTATTTCTATTAAGTTTTTAGTTTCCATAATAAACTGTAATTAGTTTCTGAACGTGAATTCATATAAACAAGCATTAGTTTTGGTGTTGGTACGAGCGAGTCAGGTTGGTCAATATTGGGCAAAGATCTTGAGCCGTGATTGGTCTCAAGCGTACGAGGTGTGACAAGGGCACGATATTGTGACATGGCTCTTCCGTCAACCACCACGAGTCTGTACACGTGTTTTCTGATAAGCAAGCGCTTTTACTGCGCCCGACGCCATTACGTGACTCGGAATATCTTCTTAGAAACTTGCTCCTAGAAGACCGACTAATCGTCGCGAGTGGAAAAATCATCAGCACATACACCTTATGTACCGCGCGAAGGTCCATCGAAGTACCTATCTGCTTACCCCGGCGCGTACCGTCGCGTCGGGCGCTCGTACAAAGAAGACCACGATGATCACAGGCTCCTGGAGGAGACCAAATCACTTCTAAGGTTTCATGATTCGCTCCCCAACAAAAATTCTGTGATAAATTTCTGAATTGACATAAATGTCACGATATCTACTATAGTAGGTAGAAAAAATAAACGCATTTTTAGCTCCTTCCATATCATATCTACTTCATTTGTGCCTAGTTTTTGATTTTCATAATGTCTTATTGCAGACGGCGAGAAACCATTATTTACTGAACTGTATTCTTTATTAGACGAAAACTATAATACAATTAACAATGCTCAGTTCTTGAACAACAAGCGTTTGGTCCAGAATTATTGGAATAAAAGGGAAGATATTGATTTAAGGATGAAGGTAATATGTGTTCTTATTGTTGATCAGGATTCAGTCGGAGAAGCACCACTGGGATTTACGTTTGTACTAATCTGATAATTTTTTAATTATATTGTGACGATCTCTCTTTTTTCTCGTATTATCGCTCCTCATTGGCTGCATCCAAACCGCATTTTAGAATTTCCCTACTTATAGTTGATAAGAATGATTTTAGCATATAGTATGGTAGAAATTCTAGTTTGATGGACATGTTACATAAGTTTTATTTGAGATAACTGATCATTCTCCTTACTATATAACTGGAAGTTACCCTTAGTTAATTAATAAATATTAAATTCGTGAACAAGGTAGATAAATATATTTGCTTGTATATATAGAAAGAGTGAGTAAACTCACTAAAATTGAACAGGACTCTTTACTCATAATATGCTAAGAATTTTAAATCATCTTGGCTGTTACAAATAACCTGGATTTTAATACCTACTTCTTTTTATATAGGGATGAACCCAATATTTTCTCGATTTCTCTTTTGCTAGTATTAATACAAGATGAGAGTTTCTTCATCACTCGAGTCAGAGATGACATACTTTAAGTAGGTACTATCGGGATTTCAGTAGCGCCCTCTACAGAATCATTGCCGACTGTAGATATCGGCTAACTCCTCGATAGAACTATTGAAGAATTGTGTATCGCCATGTGCGAAGTGGCTGAGGGGTTCAATAGACTAAACCTTTGTTTATTTTGTGAAAGAGGCGCTATGTACCAAGCAAAGTACAGTAACAGTTAAAAGATATTTAAAAAAAAAAGGTGTGTGTGCGATTCACACACGATAGAAGTGAAACTTCATTTTAAAAGACATTTTCTATTTTTTTAAACAGTGTGCAATATACATACACACCGACATTTACTCTCTCGCTCTGGCTCACACAAAGAGGAGAGACCGATAATATATTGCTCTCTCCCTCTGGCTCACACAAAGAGGAGAGACCGATAATGTGTGTTAAACGTTTAACATTTAACGTTTAACGCTTGGAAGTCGCATAAGAAGTTTCACTTCAAAAAAACAAAGTTGAGACTGAATGCTCATCATGTCTCGTTCCCGATTGTTTCCAGAGCGTGATTAACGTTATGGATAAAGAATGGCTTGGTGGCTTCGGCAGCTTGTTGACTGGCCGATTAATGGATGACACTTTAAAAGACAAAGTAGTACGCTTGGTAGATGACATCATTTCCGATTGGGGGTGAGTCTGATATTATACATGGCTTCGGATCATTTGCTAGAACAAACAAAAGATACTCTGTTAGTCACTAGCCCAAGATTTGATTTAACTTTAGCGCATACCCAACATACACACACACACACACACACACACACACACACACCTATCCATACACGGAAAACTGTACACAGATAACTAAATTTCTATTGTTTTTTTTTTTAAATCGTTTAATTATATGCGTCATCAATTCTTTTCTATTACTAGCGGACCGCCCCGGCTTCGTACGGGTATTTAACAAAAAATTCAAGAATTATAAATTTTCATACTGATCCCTAACTTTTTATTCTATCGCCTATGTTCACCAGGGGTAATGTAGGATTCTAATGGTGAAAGAATTTTTCAAATCGGTCCAGTAGTTTCAGAGCCTATTCAATGCAAACAAACAATCAAATCTTTCCTCTTTATAATATTAGTTTAGACAATATGAAATGTATGTTAGCTCTCTATGTTACATGCATAGCCTAGTTTGGAAGCATAGTTAACGTTAAATTTTATTTAATTGTTTTTGGCACTGAAGATATTTGTATTTGTTATGTTCACATTAAATTCGTGTAGACAGAGGCAATAAAATGTAATTAGTATAAGGAATGACAAGAAAATAAATTACATTCTCTAATTATTCTGATACACTTGTCGATTGTCAACGAAAACTAGGAAATTCTCTATAACTAAATAGGTGGGTCTGGCAAAATCTTTGCGGAAATTGCATTTTTTTCAAGACAGGAATTTCTTTGAAGTTTTTTTTCTATCTGGGGCAGCCTGGCTGGTGGAATTGGTGGAATACCTCCACCCTACAGAATATCACAGAGAAATGACCTAGTGTTGTGTTCCTGCGGAGAGTAGGGTTTCCAGAGCTCTTTGGGGTACAGGGGTTCAACGTGCTATTGATACCTCTGGTATTACAACTGTCCATATGCTAATTGAATCTACATGTTTTTAAGTGGCGCCCTTTTGTTCTACAAATAAACACCGAATTGTTAATTAGTTAATTTTTGGATCACCTTTGTTTCAGTTTGATCCGATTGACGCAGAAACAAAGATTCCTTCTATACAAGCTTGTGGAAACGTGCCCGGTTTTGTCGTCGCAACAAATAAAATCGTGTATAAGGAGGATCCTGACGGAGCATGGCAACCCTGAGGATGTTAGGAAAGCTTTGACGTGTTGTGATAGTTGTACGAAAGATTTTCGGTTTTCAAACGAACTGTGTGTGAAGTGTCTGTCGAAGTGTTTCGAGTGTGTACATAATATAACGTTAGTGGACGGTATACGTGCGTTTTCACAAGCGGTAACACTGGTCAAAGATGGCGACGAGGGCCCGGTACTTAAGAAGGCTAAGCGGCATCCTGTCATATTAATTGTTGACGAGGTAAGCTTCAATCAGATAAAAATAATAATTTTTATTTTAAAATAGTCTTGGATATGAATAATATAGTAATAGTGAGGGCTATGCTTTTCAAAATCAAATTATCTGAAGATAATTCCCTTTCTTCCCTTTCCGCTTTTGCACTAAATGTTCGAGGATCTGAAAACTTACTGTGCGATATCAAAACGAAATAATGACATATTTTGTAGTACAATATTTATTTTATACAACTAAGGTGGCTAACAAGCGTAGGCGTAAATGATGGTAAGCGACTACTGTAATCTATGGACGCTTATAACAACATAAATATCATTATCGCATTGCCGAGACCTTGGCCTTGACCTTCCTTTCCCAACGAACTTTGAAAACCCTATTCACAACAGAAATACAACACTAGGTTATTTGGCATCGATCTTCTGTAGAGTCAATTGTGTTGACTGGTATTCCACCAGTCGTAGTTGTGGTACCAAGCAGATGAAAAACTCCTAAGAAATTTACCAGTGTCTTACCTGCCTTTTAACCCCTCCTTCCTTGAAAAGCTCTGAAAACCCCACCCACGGCAGGAACACAACACTAGGTCATTTGACTGCGATCTTCTGCAGGGGGAAGGTATTCCACCAGTCAGGCTGCCTCAAGTAGAGAGAAATGTCTCTGTGCCGTACCTCTCTAATCTAAACCAGCTTGTATTTCCTATAAAATATTGCTGTACCTTGGCAAAAACTTCAGTTAGAACTATTGTCCCTTATATCTATACCTTAAATACTTTCAATAAGTACAAGTATTATTATGTTTCCTATACAAATGAAGAGTTGTGACTTTCAGCTGCTAGACACGTTCCCGTGGGAAAGTCTCCCCATACTCAACCAGCATCCGGTGTCGCGTATCGAGAATATACATTTCTTGTATTATCTATATAAAACACACGAGAAAGATATAGTCGATGGATATTTCATGGCGAAAGCAGACGTTGGGCGCTATGTTATAAACCCAGGTAAGAATATTTGCATATTTGAATTATTATTTTGCTAGATGTTGTTTATTCTCGTTAGTAAACATTTTCACCCTTTATTCATACTACACCGGGCCGGATCCGTGCATGTAGCTGAATCATTCTTTAGAGAGTGCTCTTTAAGTAATTTTCAATGGAAGTTGTACGAAATTATTTCCCCAAATACATTTTATAAATTCATTGACTATTACTTGTTAACTTGTAAAGCCTACCTACCTCTTACAGTTTTCTTTTTAACTTCGTTATACATACTACTACCGTGATTTTTTTTCACATATTCAAAAACAACCATTTAGTTGGCATTTAGGGAGACACTTGACTACATAAAATTAATTTTTTTTTTTAAATTTCTTAAAATTTGCACTTTTAAGCTTAATATTTCGCAAACGGATCCTTAAATAGAAAAAGGGTCACACATCCACAATATCTTTAGACGACCTATCCGACGACACTCCACACGTTGGGATAGACGAAAAAAATAATAATTCTACTTTATGTGTACGGTACAATGTTTTTCAAGATTTTATTTCGCAACTTTGTCTTCGTGATTATTCCTTATTCATCAAACGAAGACTTGCATGACACATCCACAAAACGTACATTGTTACGTCGTGAAAATTATGACATAACCTAAAAACATGCGCGTCGATTATCAATTATCATGTAAAAAAAAATGTTTGATACTGATAAACGTTATACAAACATTTTGCACGATAAAATCCTAAATAACTTTCTCTATACAATGATATACGTGAATTTTGTTTTTTTACTACATGCATCGTTAATTTCTATGTTACTTAAATCTAGAGTGGACCGAAACAATAAAACCAAGGATCGAAAATTAATTATTAATCGTACGAATCGAAAAATGAATTGAATTGATTAAACGCAATTAAACATTTAATTTCTTTTTTAATTTTGAATATAAATATATATTTACATAATTCCTACATTTTTACTGCAGCAACAAGCAACAAAGAATATTGACTAGAAGTATTAATCTTGTTGCTTGGAGTCAGGCATTCAATAATTCAAGTGTACCAGATTGCGATTTCAATTTTTGTTGTACTTTATTTTTGTCATTTCATTTACACAGCTAACACACCGCTCTATTAATTATATTTAGTTCTAAAAAATAATCGATAATCGTAAAATCAACTTAAAAGTTAAATTATGCTATATCTCTAAAATAAACATTTGACATGTGTCGTGAAGTGTTCTTACGATGAATCAATAATATATGTATACAATATACAAAATATATGTATACGCAAATTATAGCTTTCTAGTACTAAGAATCTCTGAGTTAAGCCGCGGACAGACAGACGATCATAGCGAAACTATAAGGGTTCTTTTTGACTTCGGAACTCTACAATTAACTATCTGGTGTTAAGGCTGATTGAATTGCCATCCCGCTTCCACGGTTAGTCTCGCTCTGGCGAGAGCGCGCGCGCGTTACGGCGAGCGCACAGACTACGCTCACGACGCCGAACATGTGGCTACGAGATACAGGGCGAGGTTGAAGTTAGCGTGACTCGACCTCCATACTGGAAGGAACAAGACTACAAAGCGAAAAGGAGCGAACCTACAAGCAAACACATTACTCAAGAATTACTATCAAATTTAAATGAAAATATAAATATTTGACTACCAAAACAGGTTTTTTTTTGTGCGGAACCTTAATTATTTTTCAAAAATAAAAGTAGGCGTTGTTATTTCTTATAACATCACCTATCTGCCTGTGAAAGTTCCGTCAAAAGCTGTCCAAGCGTTTCGAAAATTACCCGGAACAAACAGACAGACAGGCAAAAATTTTAAAAGTTTGTTTTGTTGTTATTATTTAGCGTGTATACTTTCATATGCATTTAGTAAAAATGTGTTATTTTCAAAATTAAACACAGATATTCAATTTTATTATATGTATAGATAACAATAATGTGGATTCATTTTATTGCCTTTTTCTTTTGTAATAAAATTAACTTTGTATAAATAAACATTATTTTATTTAATAAATCATTAAATTATTTAACAAAATTTAAAAAATAGTAACAGCAATGTATTCACATTATTATTACTGATGGCTAACTTCATTATGTCGCACTTCATTCCGTCTACTAAACGTGTCAAAAGAAACAACTACAAATTAAAAGAAAACATGTCTGCGTAGAAAAGAATTTGGAACGTATGGAGAAGCGAATGGTGTCATTCGTACGGTACTGCTGCTCTACTTGGAGCGGGCACATCGGTGAGCCGCCGCCGCCGAGGCAGTTCCTCCAGTACCTGACGGAGTCGGACGTGTTCATGTACTGCGGGCACGGGGACGGGTGCCACTTCGGGAACGGCGGCGCGAACGGCGCCGGGGTCGAGGGCGCCGCGGGCTCTAGGGCGGCTGTCTTGCTCTCGGGCTGCGGGTCTGTCCGCGTGACGCTCCCGCCCGGTAGGGCTCCGCCGGCCGCCGCACACCATCATCTTCACATCGCTGGCTGGTCAGTGACCCGTCAAGTATCCACCTGTCTGTTCTGTAAAATTCACTTAAGGATGGGCGCTTCTTGAATAAAATATCTGTGTATCGACAGTATTCTATATTTGTGGAGACTTCACAGCTTCAACCGTTTTAAATTTACTCGACATATTCTCCATCGCGCCGCCACGCACATTGCTCTCACACTGTTCTCATTACCATTACTTGCCTACAGCCTGCCAGATTGCTTGACGTTCTTGGTTATTGCTCCGCTCCTTAAGGCCGTAGCATAAAGTTATATAGTCTATGACCTTCCTCAATCAATAGTCTATAAAATGCAATAAGAATTTTTTAAATCTGACTGGTAGTTCTATAGATTACCGTGTTTCAGTCGAGCAGTGGATTCGCGTTGGAGATGTTGGAATAGTCATAGTAACATCCTGATGCTTGCCTATTCCCGCACAATCCCACGTACATTCACAATAAATAAATTAAAAAAATTGTTACAGCCCTATAGTGGTGGGCATGCTGTGGGAGGTGACAGACTTGGAAGTGGACAAGGTGGTCAGCTCGCTGGTGTCGCTGTTCGTACCGTCCGAGGCGAAGGTACCGTGGCCCTGCGTTGGGAAAGCAAAGTGGAGTCAGGGGCTACTAGGTAAAAAATTATCAAACAAATCTTCGTTTATCGTAATTCGTCAAAGTTACCGCAAATCCCGATATTAAGAGTGGCAACTTTAGAAACTGCTTCCAGGCCTTCAGATTCAGCAGCAGCAGCTAAAAAAAACTCCTATATGGAAGCCCATATCGTGTGAAGATGAACGTCCTTTTGCCCTCCCGTAAATAACCCTTGTTTAAAAGTCTTAGGCAATAATTCCCAAAGGGTCGATTTTGATGTGCAGGTTATTTTTAATTATGAGGTTTGTGAAATTAAGACTCTTGTGTAACCTTACAGAGACAACGGTGGAGCAGAAATCAAGTTTCACACCGGAACCGGACCTGCTGCGTGCTGTGTGCAGGTCGAGGGGCTGCACGAGCTACGCCATGATAGCGAGCAGTGTCGTGGCACGCGGCCTGCCGCTCCGGGTACGTCACGACAGACGGGACCTTCTAACGGGATCTTGATCTATCGTGTGCTGGTTTTATATTAAGTGATTTTGGTGACATTATACGTGATGTAGTTTGGTTTATAAAGTGAAGTGAAGTGGATTAGTGAAGTGAGTAAGTTGCACACAAAAACTCCACATGAACAGTTTTAACAAGGGCACCGCCACCTTGTCAAAGGTATGCTTGAAGATTACAAGAATAATTAGAAAATATTATATTCACATGACATTGGCAGGACTGTGGTTGAACACAGTTGCCATTAAAAAAAGAAAACGATCGATGTTGAACCGTATTATTTGAAGATATTTATAGTACTACGTACTAGAAGGAGCCCCCGGGATGATCACTCTGTTCCAGTTAACTGAGGTTATAGAGGCGTATTTAGTTTTATACGGAGGGCCATTGCCCCAAAAACTAAAATATAAGAGAGTCTTCTAGGTGGATAACTTTTTTGGGTTTTCTTATAGGAAAATATTACTACCCCATCTCGGAAAACTAAAATATGTGAGGACGACTATGAGTAAACATTATATAGTTTACTTGTGGAATGTAGTTGTGGCTTCAGGTTTAATTGGCGGAAAGTGTATCGTAACTATCATCACGCCATATTCTCTATGATATTGACAGGAGGATTGGAAGTCGTCCTCTCCCTATCCTTTTCCGTTTCCTTTCATCCGATTCTGTTCTGAGTACTTCTTACTTTTCCTTATAAAATTCTTGATGTTGTTGTAGGAGCTTAATTAGTTATTTAATAATAAGGTTATATAATATTTTAAATATACTTGAGTCTGCTGTACTATCTTTGGAGAGATGATTAAAAGTCTTTTTTTTATGACCTTGTGTATTTGAAGTACATAATAATAGGCTATTTATACAGTGTTTTAGAGGGGATGACGTAAAAATGTTTTTAACGTAGATTCCGGATTTTTGGTGGGAGCTTGGATTGCCATGTTGTTTGTCGTTTTTATTTTTAATTCATTACCTTAGGGTTCTTTGACCCTATATTATGTAATGTTTGTAGAATTTTGCGTGATATAGTTTGGTTATTGTGCATTCGTGAAGTGGATTGTAAATATTTACTGGAACTGGTCACAAAAACTTCTTTAGTTCTAACAAGAGAACCACCATCTTGTTGGACCAAGTTTGAATTGTTACAGTACAATCCAAAAATACAACGGCGACCACCGAGAGATTGTCCTCTCCAGAAATAAAGCCTTAATTTATCGCGGTATCAAATGCCCATAGCATAAAAGGTTATCTTGTAAGTCCATATCGATATTTTAATGTCAATAACAACCTACTCTGTGACTATATCGTTCATATAAAACTAACTTTCGGAAAAAATGCTATTTCGGTTAATATGAGAGGTTAGCGTTACTTGTGGGAAGGGATATCGTCAAATGGGGTTCCAGTTGGGTCATCGTGCTATGATTATTCCTCTTTATTTTGGCAAACATTCCTCGTAGGTAAATACGATTTATTCTTTGAGAAGTACATCTCGAAAAATATTAGCTAGTTTGTAGCTAAAGATCTCGCGCAGCGGCAGCCAGATGGACATGTTTGTCCTTATTTGATATTCAGAACACTTCAATTTACACTATAATATAACCTAGAAGCTGCATAATTAATAACTTTTCGAAAAAAAAACCAATAAAAACCATTTTTCCATAGAAAAAATAATATTTCTTGATATTCATAGTTACTGCTCCGCTCCTTAGGGTTATAGTGTGAATAGTAGGAAATGAATTCGAGATAAAACATGTGTGAGGCAACACAATAAATGATTTCGCTTGTAGTAAAACGGCATAATCCAAATTACTTACAATAGGTATATGAATATCAATAAATCAACAAGTCAGTTGCCATGGAAACCGACGTCCGCACATGCGCATAACTGTTATGAACAGTTGCATGTAAACAGAGAAATGTCACTGTCAAAGTGAAGTTTCGGGGATAGTGAACATTTTCCTACACAGTCCAATTATTTATTAATTTAATTCCTTTTCTTAATGAATATAAAATATTTTTATAAAGTTGTTCTCATTAGTTTATTTGATAATCTTATAAATTTTAACTGTTATCGAATAAAATTTGGGTACATTTATAAATTTTAACCCAACCTGAATTTATTTTAAGTTTTTTAATCGATTCTCTCAAATATTTCATTTAATATTATGAATAAAAACAAATTTAATACCATGAAATATTTTTTTTGTTCTTAAACAATTTATTCCATCGATTCTCGCGAATATCGCAAAAAGATAGTCGTACGGAGATAATAAGTATATAATTATGGTCACAATCGTTTTAAAGTCATTGTGTCGTTTAAAGTCAGAATGTGCATTGCAAGTTCATTAAAATAGTTGTTAAATAAGGGGAAAACCCAGAGAATTTCATGGTGTTAGGCGTGTGTGGGCTGCGGGTCCCTCGCGCGAGTGTTGGCGGGTCGCGGGGAGCGCGCGGGGCGGGGCCGGCGCCGCCGGGACGAGGGGGGCGTGCGCTCCTTGCTCTCACACTGACGTTGGATCGCCTGTAAATATTACAAACACATGGTAATAATATTTTCGTTTTAATGATATACGAGTAATAACGTATTCTTTAACTTACTAACATATAATTGAGGGTCAAGTTTTGACTACCACTAAACTTTAAAGTGCTAAGTAATTAGGCATCTTACAAAATAAATTTTCATATACAATCAAGAATATTAAAAAAAACAGCAATATTTTGTGTATTAAATCTATTATTTATCATAACACATTTGTAACAGTTGTAATAACATGCGTAAACTATTGATCTGAAGATATAGTATATCGTCTCAATACCGTGTATATCCGTGCACAATCATCAAGAGAGTCGCGCTTACAGCGGTCGGCCTATAATTGCTCCAAATAAAGGCTTGATTACTTTCTACAACTTGAATAATAACTAACTCAACTGGAGTGTTAACAACAAGAACGTTCCATTTAAGACCTGGACTTTCTGTCGTAAAAAGAATAAGACTACATCATTATAGTCAAATTTTTAATTAATTCTATATTCAGTATAAACTTGCGAGAATTTTTTTTTATTCTAATTAAGCACGACTCAAAAACTCGATATCTGAACGAAAGTCTGAATCACTACTATCAACATCTTCACCTACATTGATTATAAATGTATCTATGCTTCTTAATACACATGACATGTTACTTAAAAAAATATTCCAGTTCTTCGCTGTAACGCTGAGAAAACACTCCTTAACAGAATATTCTATTTCACAAACAGGCAGTCCTATTTCTACTAGTTATCTTTCGTTTAAACGAAATCCATATATATAATATAATATATGATATAATTTCAAAGAATAATTTAACAAAATGGACGTCTCAATATAACAGGTGAATTGTCAATTATTATTTTTTATAGTATCTCGGCACATTGACTGTACTGTCCCTAATGGTAAGCACAGTACAATCCAAATACAACCACGACCACCGAGAGATCGAAATCCATCGGCGGTCGCCGCTGTCATGCCGGCCTGCATAAATATCTCTTCACGTTACGCTTGGAGGACCCGATGTCATAAGAAGGAGGGAACAAATTGGCTGGGAGATGATTCCAAAGTTTCACGGTAAAGACAAAAATAACTTTTTAGTTCGTGCCGAGATGGAAGTTACCGTAAAACTGTGATACCGAAGCCCAGCGCGTGTGGTTCTGTTGTGGAAAGGAGAGGAGGGAATTAGATTAAACAGCTCTTCAGAATACTCACCATGATACAGACGGTAGAACACAATTATCAATGTTGCCAAAATTCATTTTGCTTTACATTGCTGGTGACAGGTTTTACTGACCAGACTTTATAAATTGATTTAGAAAACGTAAGAAATATGCTTTTTTTATCTACTACGTGAAAACCGCCTTTCATAATACAAATGAAGTGCCTAGCCAAGAAAATTAGCTGACCCGTGCGAATATTTGGCACATTATATAATTTAAACAATCTAACAGCCGTCATGTTAGTTAAACCGATTGTTAATAGCTGACGCCTCCTACATGTAGTTTAGACATTAACAGCACATCGATTGATGGCATTCCTAATAAAAACTTTTTTCATAAATTTGTTAACGAAGATTAGTGTTTTTAATGTCAATAGCGGGGGACATAGTTTTAAAATGATGTTAGAAGCATTAATTTTGATGAAGAATTAAGGGAGATATAGGTTTTCCACAACAACAAAAAGTCTTTGAGAAATAATGTAATACATATTATGAACATAAGTTACTGAGAAATTCTGAAATATAAACTCACTTCGTCCATCTTGATGACGTCAACAAGCTCGGTCATCTTCTTCTCCAAACTCTTGATGTAGAGTCTTGCGTTGTGCTCATTTATGTCGAAAGATTTCCCCAATAACTTCAAGAGAGGTAGCGAGTCGCAGCCTGACGACCTTGAATAAAACAATGTAGGTATTTCATATTTCAGAACATTAATCATCAACTATTTGAGGTTGGACTTTAACCTCGAATAACTTTTAAACGAGTCAACTTAGCGAAAAATCTTTTCAGACCTTTTTTGTAGATCGTGAAATTTCCTACAAGAATATCTATTTATTTTTACTAGACATTAATTCGTTCGAGTGCATCAAAAATCCAAACAAAAAAAAAATCAGGTTATTTTAATGGGAAATCAAAAATCACAACTCACCTCTTAATATTAATATTAAGGGCTGAAACTTTACCAGAATTTTTTTTTTCGTCATCTTGAATGATATTTTAGTAGTGGCGAAGAAAAAAAAAATAAAAGATTTTTTGGCCCACCCTATAATATAATAATGATATATATTTCAGTTAAAAAAAATGCTATGAAAAATAGATCAGGCGCGAAATATTGTTTCTTGTTTTGTTTAATTACGGTACGGATTGACCTAGGATTAATTAATTAATAGTTAAGTCGTTCTTCAACTATTGTCTAATTAGTATTTTCAATAATTTATAGACTTTGTATTAACGATGAAGATTCAAAAAGATGAGATGAATGAGGGTGAAGAGAAGATGCAAGATTAAACCATACTTTCTTTCTATCTTTTCATTAGATGAGGTTTAATTCGGTCAACAGATGTTTATGATGGTATGCGCTCGTCAGAAGGTGGCTGGCCTGGCTACAAAACTAAAGGTGGCGCTTGCTAACGTTGCCGTAATAACTAGGCCAGTCAAATGGGCGGTGCTTTGGGTCATCGGTCTGGAAGAGAGGGAGGTGATGGCGACTATAGCTTCTAAGGCTTGGTAAGCTTTCTAAGGTTGGCTCTGGTATTGAGGGGAGGGGTACATGTAAAGCTTCGTTGAGGGAGCGAAGAAGCTGGCGGTGGGACGCCTCCTCCAGGTTACCAGGACGGGGTAAACAGCGCTGTACTGAACTGTCTCCTGAAGGCCGCGGCCGAGGCCGAGGTGGGTTGCTGGGGCGACGCGGTAGAATGCTACTAGCGGTCCCGCGACTTCCCATTACGGCGGCAGATGGTACACCGTGGAGTATTCGTAAGTAGAAGTCTCACATAACCACTCGCTCCCCTGAGCGGGTGTGTACCCGCGACGGATTTCTCCACGTTAAATTAAAAATGGTATGCTATCGCTCAGTGAAATTTAATTCAGTCTTCGTTTTAAGACTACTTATGTTTTACTATTAGCGGGTTCCTGAAGAGGAAGCGACTAAGGATATATGAACTCATTCCTAAAAAATTGGTACGATGTCGAGAAGTAAAAAATATGTTTAACAATAAAGTTGGTACCACCTTAGCCATGGGATACTAAAGAGATTGTATTTCAGAAAAATGGCCGAGTTACAATGATTGTTACTAAAAATACTATGACCTTGATCAACTCATAACTACTACTTTGTTATCAAGGTGAACATAAAGCTGTGTGGAGATTAGAACCACAATATTTATTTATAATTTACTACCCGGTATCCGTATTTTTATAATATTGTAAAAGTATTATTTGTCCTATTGTTCCACATAATCCACTTCTATGACAAATTTCATTAAAATCTGGACGGATTACAATTTAAATAGGGAAGCAGCCATCTTGTTAGAGCTATGATTGAGAGTTACAAGAATAATTAGAAAAATATTCTGAGTTTTTGGCGGGATCTTGAGATACCATGTTGTGGTTTTTTTTTAAATTCATTAGCTTAGGTTCTCTGACCCTATGTTATGTAATATTGGTGGCATTTTGCGTGATATAGTTTGGTTGTTGTGCATACGTGAAGTGGATTATAAATATAAACTGGAAACATGCATTTTGAGTTGCCTCAAAAACTCTCTAGATAGTTCTAACAAGGGAGCCACCATCTTGTTAGACCCCACTTTGAAGATTAGGTACAACACACTACGAAAGCTTAAAAACATTGACACTGGCAAGTGCATATATGAGCGCCTAAACAAAAAGAAAAATCTATTCACGTGACATTTCCATTGCCATTAAATAAAAGGAAAAAGAAGAACTTTGATGGTTATAAGTCCAAACTTACAAAGCAAGAGAACGTATCTGTTTCAGTAGAGAATCCAGCACTTCCGTGTTCCTCTCGTAAGTAGCCCGAGCGACCGCGGTGACGTTGCGTCTGTCTTCCAGAGTCGTCCGGAGCGACTCGATGCTGTCCTGCTGCTTGTACAGCTTTGCCTGATGGATGGCCGCTTCTTCATCTTTAATAATATTAACAGCATTACTTTTCATAGTGTAGAAACATTAGTTTGAAGCAATTATGACTCAGTGGTAGCAATGTAATGATATCGTGTCGATCGACGTGAGTTCGAATACTTGCAGTGCGCTTGATTTTTCCGCGAAAGAAAATATTGTAATAAAACCATAGCAAGATGGTAGGGCATGTTCTAATGCCCATAAACGGCTTAGCTACCACACTCAAGTTGATATTCTGTCATCAAACACCAATAGGTGTGTTCCGGTAGCTGCACTTGAGAGTCAGATCTCCATTAGGATTAGCGTGTTACCATCTTAGACCAACCACAACGTCACTTACATACGAAGAGATTGTAGCTAAACTAGTAGTTTATAAATAATTTTAAAAAAGAGTCACTTTACTGAGTGAAGGCTTATAGCCGAGGCACATACATAATCACTACGAATACAAATTATTGGCAATCCCAAACGACGAGAAATTGATAATTCTATGTTTATCTACCTTACAGAGTGGCATTACGAGAACATTTCTGAAATGTGCTGATTTCCTGACGATGTTCCTGAGGAATTTCAAAAAAATTCGTTGGTACATCCTTAACTTCGAAATTGTGGACATCGGATATTCCACTGGTGTCTGGTTTTAACTATTCCACCTCCACGACTATAAAGGTCATTTGTTAGCTTTTGACCATAGGGAATTTTTTTAACAAACTTTGATGTGGCAATGACGTTTCGGACATTCAAATAAGACTTTTTTTTGCGCGGTGTTTTCTGAACAAAATATAAGGGACGACTATCCCTAGCAGAGTATTAGGACACTTGTTTACAACTGGATTACAAGCAGTATTCATTTTATTAATCAGCTCATCTATGCAATGTTCTTACAAGGCGTATTTTTGTTTACTACTGATGATGATTACCGTTCACCATTAATTTTACTTAACAGCTGAATTGTCATTTGGTAGACCAGTAAAAATGCTATGTCGCCATTAATACTAGGGAGCGCCCGCGGCTTCGGACGCGTTTTTTACGCCGTATTCTTTTCTCCCGTTATTTTTCTTTTACTCTATTTATTGAAAATTCACATAGCCTATCAATTGAGAAATGACATATACTTACCGTTCACGAACTTTCATCAAAATCGTTTAAGAATTAATTTTTTATTTATTTACAAATCTTAAAGTATTATTGAAAATTCTTTTAGCCTATTAATTGACTAACGATGTAAGCTTCCCGTGTACAAAACTTCATAAGAATTGGTCTCACCGTTTTTTAGTTAAATCCGGACATAACTTGTGACACGTAACCTAATACGTAATCGATTACGTAACACGTAATTGAAAAGACGGATTTCAGTATATTATTATTAAAATGTTGTTATAAAAATTATTATATTGGTTGTTACTGTCATCAGTCAGCAACAGAACAAGCGGGCGGTTGGTATTGACCTCATACCGGGAGAGCTGATTAAATACGGGGGAGAGGAGTCGAAACTTTTTGTTCGTATGTGGGAAGAGGAGCGCGTTCCGGGTACTTTCAAAGTATCGCGCATAAGTGCTCTCTACAAGAACAAAGGTAACCGATCTGACTGCAACTCTTATCGCGGTATTTCACTTCTTACAGCCCCCGGAAAGGTCTTTGCTAGAGTTCTCCTGAACCGCCTGAAGAACCTGTCTGAAAAGATTCTGCCAGAAACCCAGTTTGGCTTCCGACCGGACCGAGGTGCATGTGAAGCAATATTCTCTGTGCGTCAACTCCAAGAAAAGAGCCGAGAACAGGCTCGTCAGCTATACCTTTGTTTGGTTGACCTGGAGAAGGCTTTCGATAGCGTGCCTCGGGAAGCTTTATGGCTGGTACTAGGTAAGCTCGGGTGTACGGGTAAGTTTGTGAGACTTCTCAGACTCTTGCATGACAACATGCTATGCTGCGTTGCCGTAGACGGTGAACAGGCAGGCTTCTTTCCAGTTACCTGTGGGGTGAAGCAAGGATGCGTCTTAGCGCCTACTCCGTTCGCCTTATACTTTGCGGTAGTAGTTAGAGAAGTTATACAAACTGTTTCTCAAGGGGTCCGCATCCGCTTCCATACAAATGGCAACCTTTTCAAGTTGGCTAGACTTAAGGCTCGCACTAAAGTCTCATATGCATTGATCACTGAGATCGTGTATGCTGATGACTTGTGCTTCCTGGCAGAATCCCAAGACGGCCTGCAACAGCTGATGTCTGCATTTCACCAAGCCTGCAGTAAGTTCGGCCTGAAGATCAGTGTTAATAAGACAGAAGTGATGTCCCTAGACATACATGATCACGAGACACTGACCATAAAACTTGGTGAGGAAGTGCTGAAGCAGGTGGATAAATTTCGCTATCTGGGGAACACAGTAACATCCAAGTGTGACCTTGATGCTCAGATCAATAGCAGAATGGCTGCCGCAGCTGCTGCATTTGGAAAGCTATGTTCCAAGGTCTTCTGCTCGCATGACCTTAAGTTAGCCATTAAAATATCGTTATATATGGCAATTGTGCTGCCTAACCTCCTATACTCCTCTGAGACGTGGTGTGTATACCGCCGCCACATTCGCATTCTGGATCGCTTCCACCTGAAATGCGTCCGTACCATCTTGAAGATCACATGGTCTGATACAGTGCGAAATACCGAAGTTCTGCGTCGTGCCAATGTTGGCGGTATTGGGGTTTATTTAATGCGTCGACAGCTTCGGTGGTGTGGTCATGTATCTCGTATGCCGGATGAAAGAGTGGCGAAGCGCATCTTCTACTCTGAGCTAGTGGAAGGCAAACGGAATCTTGGCGCTCCGCTCCTGCGATACAAGGATGTCCAAAAGCGCCACATGAAGAGTTGCAACATAGAGCCCTCTCATTGGGAACGTTTGGCAGCACAGCGGTGAGACTGGCGCAGGCTGGTGAACAGCCATGTACGTGAGTTCGAGACTCAGCGCAAAGCTGACCTTGATACCAAACGCGACCAGTTGAAGGCTCGCCAACCTTTTTTTTTTAACCAGGGGAAAACCTTTTACCTGCCCACCGGAGGACAGCAGACAGGTTATGTGGGACTGTACCCACTAAAAACCACCTGGATCGCCTCCATTGCGCTTGGCGTTGGGGGCACAGGAAGACCCTAGCGCATTACTTCTGTGTACCCCGACAAAAGCGCAGCCCCCCCGAAGAGAGGCTCTCCCCACTGGGGGCGCCCATCACCGACCGCAGCCCCCAGCCTCCGTTCAATTTTTTGCGAGGTTTTATTCCTCGGTGATTTTTTAAGGAGGTTTTCTTCCTCCGGGTTCGGGCCACCCCGTCCACCGCGAACCCCTGTAATTTTTTACCGAGGATTTCTTCCCCCTGGTTCCGGTCCAAAGGACCAGAACGCTGCCGCCTCCTGGTGATTTTTTAAAGAGGTTTTCTTCCTCACGGTCGCAGGGGATAGGGAGATCGGCAAAGAAACACCGAAACTCCTCCTCCCCTGCGACCCCACCGCATCCGCCATCAATACGGTGGCAACCCCGCTGAGGCCGCGGAAGGTAGGGTGAGTGGCGCCCATACACCACCGCAACCTACTGCTGCCGAAGCAGCTCGTCCTGTGGCCGCTCGTCGTAGGTTGTCCGTCTCAACCATTACGAGCGGCTTCTCCTGGGGTTCCTCTTCGCTTCACCGTGGGTGGCTAGGCCACGGTTACTAAGCCCCCCCGCCACGACAAGGCAGGAACCCATCTAACCTAACCTGTCATAACATATAATTTTGTGAACGGCGTACTCACGTGCCCTCAGTGTGCACGGAGTTTCGCTGCGAAGAATGGCTACATTAGCCATCTTCGGGCGCACCAGCGCTATCTCTCAGACTAGGGGTCTAAAGTGGTCGCCATGGCCGAAATCGGTCGGAACAATCGTCATCATCGTCATTATTAAAATGACAACGGTTACCATGGCAACGTTTACCATAGCAAATGTTGACAAAACAAGAATTACCGTATAGCTAATATAATATATATATCTATACTAATATTATAAAGCTGAAGAGTTTGTTTGTTTGAACACGCTAAACTCAGGAACCGCTGGTCCGATTTGAAAAATTATTTCAGTGTTGGATAGTACATTTCATTTCATTTCATTTACATCGAGGAAGGCTTCACAAACAACTCGAACTTCGTCGAATTGATAACGGGAATCAAGTGCTGGACGTTCTCAACGTTTGGCCTCACAAAATTCCCGATCAATAGCAAACCGTGAACGTGAAACAAGCGATTAACGTTCGCAACGTTTGGCCTCACAGAATTTCCGAAGTTCAGTAAACCGCGAACGGGAAACAAGCAATTTATTTACCATCATCCTCATATTTTGTCAGCCATCTGACCCATTCGCGTTATGGGGTAAATCTCGTAATGATTTCTGTGAAGATATTTTAAATATATATCGTAATAACTGTCAGGAAATGACATTACAATATAATGATAATATATACAATGAAGGACTTATAATGATTGAAGATATTATTCATGAGATGTGTGATAAATCTTTAACTGATTTTGGACTTCCAGTATCAAATAGGAATAATTCAAATTCACTTCAATTCAAATTCGGATCCACCGTTGGAAGAAGCATTGCGGAAACCGTATGATGTAAATAAATTAAGTGATTATATTTCTGAAAACGAACTTAAGATGGCCGTAGCATCATCGGGCATCGCAGTGACTCTATTAGTGGGTGGAGGCACCGCTCATTCAACTTTTAAACAGCCTTTGACTGTTTCTTTGCAGAAAGATAGCGTGTGCTCGATCCGTAAAAATAGACCTTTGGAAAAAGTTTTGCAAGATGTCGATTTAATCATGTGGGATTAATGCACTATGATTCAATACGGTTATACTATACGGAGCTCATGTGCTTTAGATATGACTCTTAGAGATATCAGAAACTCTAACAAAATCATGGTTGGAATCTCTATCATATTTGCTGGTGATTTTCGCCAAATATTACCGGTGATAGTCAGGGGAACTAGAGCTGACGTTGTGAAGTCTTTTTTAAAATCTTCCTCATTATGGAAATTTGTTCATACCCTAAAGCTATCTACAAATATGAGAGCACATTTGGGTGGTCGTAATACAGGATTTCATTCAAAGTTACTTTTAATAGGAGACGGGAAGGTACCTTATGTCGATAACAAAATTGAAATTGACCTTGATTTAGGTGAGAAAGGAACTAACATTGAAGACCTAATCTCCAAAGTGTACCCAGATGTAGTCCATATAGAAAACAAAGACTACCAGTGGATGTGTCAAAGGGCAACATTGGCAGCTAGAAATAGTAGCGTTGACGACATCAATAACATGATACTGGGTAAACTTGCAGGAGATAGCGCGAACTACATGTCCATTGATAAAGTAATGGATCAAGAAGAGGCTGTACATTATCCACAAGAATTTTTAAATTCTTTAAATCCGAGTGGCCTTCCTTCACATTCACTCAAATTAAAAACTGGCTGTCCAATTGTGCTGCTAAGGAGTCTTAAACCACCAAATTTATGCCAGACTTCAAGTAAAATTCCTTCGCGATAACGTGATTGGTGCTACAGTATTGACTGGTCCAACAGTAGGAAAAAAAGTGCTGATACCTATGATACCAACAGATTTGTCTTTTCACTTTAAGCGAATTCAATTTCCGGTGAAGGTATCGTTTGCGGTAACAATTAATAAGGCCCAGGGACAAACATTTAAGAACGTAGAAATAGATTTACGCCAAGAGTGTTTTTCGTACGGGCAACTATATGTTGCTCTGTCGAGATCTGGTTCGGGTGAAAATCAATTTCTACTTCTGCCGGAAGACAAAACTAAAAATGTAGTTTACGCAGAAGTACTTTAATATACCATTGGTTATGAGTTTTTTGAGAATAACCTAAAACTGTGCATCTACCATATTATCTCAGCATCACACAAAGGTTGACTGGCAGAGAATGCCTAGGGCAAAAAGCCTTTGTACATGATTTATTTAATCAGGCTCGATATTTTTTCCGTGCCTCATCAAAGGTGTCATTAGTGCTATTGTTTGTCTTCGTTTTCGGAAGCGGTCTCCTAACACCCTGTATAATCCTATACGATATGCCATAAGAAATGTCAATAATAATTTTTGTAGTGTTAAAAAAACAATTTCAAATGTTTTTTTTTAATTCTCAGCCGATTTTTATGAAATTTCTACACGGGAAGTGTATATATTAACGAGAAGTGGATATGCTATATGAATTGTCTATAATAACATGCGTAAAATAAAATTAGTGCGTAACAAAAGTGCGCGGAGCCGCGGGAACTTTGCTAGTATCTAATAATTATACTGGTAATAAGAAACTTGCCGATGTTGCTCTTCAAGGTTTTCACATTGTCGTTTAAATTTTTTAATTCATTATTCACTTCGTTAATGTAGTTGAAGAGAGCGTAGTTCTCCTCTTCCCTCCGAGTGAACTCTTGTATCAGTTTGTTCACATTGTCTTCACCGGTAAACTCCTGTAATTTCACGCAATATAGCTTGAAAATCGGTCGTCTCGTCTAACTACAACTTTGAGATATAACTCTAAAATTGGAAATAAATATAAAGCTCGAAGAGTTTTTTCGTTTATTTAAACGCGGTATTCTTTGGAACTATCAGGCAGAAATGAAAACTGTTTTGCATTTTTAAAAAGGAAGGTATAGGCTACATAACTTCATGTTACGACCCTTAGGAGGGATCAGAAACCACGAACGTCAAGTCATCTAATCTGGCCAGCTGTGGACAAGTACGGGATGTGAGAATAATGATAAAGTATACCGGGTGCGTTACCGGCGCGCGGCGTTGCCGTGGAGAGTTAGTCTAATAAATTTAACATGGGTGAAACTTTGGGGCACAGATAGAGATATTATGCCGAGAATTCAGTTTTGTGTTCCAGTAGGTGCAATTGAAATCCATTTTAGATAATAACCTTATCATGTTGCCGTTTTAGATGACTCCCTCACCTTCCGAACAACTGTGGTCCAAACAAAAAAAAAAAAAACAGTTCATTGTGCCTGAATGTGGTGAAAAATGTTATAGTTGCTCAATCTTACATTGATGTTTTAAGACGAGCTAATGTATATCCAGGTGCTTGATAATTTTCTCAATGGTATTTTTTTATCGTTTTATAAACTAGCGCTTAATCACAATCTCACTATTGATGATGTAGTCGAAATTGGTAATTCTCTAAGTCAGAAAACAGCCTAGTCTATTGGCAATAGATTTCTAACTTTAAGGTAATATTGGCCAGCCAGGTGTACAGGTTACAGAAAATTTAGGCGCATTATTGGATTGGAACTTACATCAAGCGAAGTGTTCTCGCGCGCCTACACTGAGACATCATGCCTTCAAATATCATAATTTTTCTCGGGGTTTGGTGGGGGAATAGAAACTGTTCCCGACTGGGAATACAGCAAAGACTCGATGGATTCGATCTATAGTTGGTCGCCGTTGTTTCAGCCTCTCATCAAGTGCAATACAAAAACAACTAACCTTAATAGCGTCTAATATATTAACGTAGTTGTTATAAGTCCTCATTTCTTCCTCTTGCTGTTCCATCTTTTTGGCCTCTGCTTTAGCATCAGCCGCGGTGAGCCTAACAGTGCCCTTCGTACGAAGAAACTCTTCCAACTTCATGCTGTGATCAAGCTGCCTTTGTAATTCGCGTACCTCCTGGAAAATAAGCAGTTTGAAAAAAAAAAAGATAGAAACGTTGTGATTTACGGAAATTTAGATTAAAATTTTCTTCAGTTAACAATTTAGCTATTTTAATAAACTGTAGATTTTAAAATGTAGAATTTGTGTTAAAATTATTCGACCGCGCTAACTCCATCGCATCTGTTGTTCTTACTTGCCGTATTTGCCTACAGATTTCCAGACTACTTGCGGTTCATGGTTACTTCTCCGCTCCTAAGGCCCGTGCCCGCGGCTCCGCTCGCGTGGACTACAGAATGCCGTCGGTCAAGGGCACGCGCGAACCGTACTGAAGACGAAAGACAAAAATGCTTACTGTGGGTGATCCTTAGAAGATAGATTTATTATATCCCTGCCTTTTTTTAAAGTCTTTTTAAGATCTACAATTGTGTAAAACATTAATTTGATATGTCTCATATGATTTGCTCAGCTTAAGCCATTTAAGCGCCCCAAAAGCGTCTTTTTTAGAATTGATTCACCATTATCTTCACTGCTTATTTCGTATATTACTTTATTTTACAAAATATATCCTACAACTTGACCAGATAACACAGGTATGAATTAAAATAAAAAAAACATGTGAATCGGATAAGTGGTTTTCGCGTGAAAAGAACATAAACGAACAGACAGACAGAGAGACATTGAGTTTTATAATATGTATAGAAGAATATAACCTTCCTGAATAAATACACTATAAAATATAAAAAGGAATTTTCAAATGCGACTGGTAGTTCCAAGAGATAAGCACTTTCAAACAAACAAACAATATCTTGTTAGATATATATCCTATTTAATTCAGTTGCCGATGAAATCGAGTCTTAACGTTATCTGGAAACTATGATCTATTTAGTGACTTTGATTTTGGTATCTTTAGAACAGTTTTGCGATGACAATTACCTATTACTAAACCCTTTATTATCTACGTGGACAGTACAATTAATACATAGCTTATAAAGATGTGATGTTTATTAAAATATCACAATAATACCAAACAATGCTTCCTGTAATCAATTGCCGCTTTTTCCTTCAGCGCATCAAGTTTGGCGCACCATTCCTCCCTTTGGTCGTAAGTTGTAATCGCTTGCTCGACCAATTCCAGAATTTGTGCTTTTCCGTCCATAAGCCGCTTGATTTGATTCTTCCATATACAGTTGAAAAATTGCCTGCAAATTTTAAATTCTTAGAGCTAACTACGAACATCGGACGTGAATACAAGATCACGAGTACCTTTGTTGCTTTACTTTGCTTTAGATATACGTGGGTAATATCGTAGGAATCAGCGGGAGCTAGAAATTACAGAGATTTTTTTAAATCAATCTTTTTCTTCTTACCGTTATCCCACTTAAGTAGGGTCGGCACAACAGGTTTTTCTCTTCCACTCTATTTACTATCATCTCAGTATTCACCCCTTATACGTACCATATACGCATATCATTCTTCACACAGTCCATCCGAAGAAGGTTCGGTCTTCCTCTACTCATATATCCATCCACCTTCATACGTAATATTCGTCTAGTTAAATGACATTCATCCTTTTCATGGTATGTCCATACCACGCTAATCTGTAACCCCGCAAGTTCTCTGTGACTGGTTAATTATTGACTTTGACTTGTTGAACTTCTCTCTTCATATATTTTTTTAAATCAATATTTTCTGCATTTGTTATGTTTTTAAGTAAAGTTAACTCAAAAAACAGAAACGACTGCCGAGCGATAGACCGTTGGGAACAAGAGCTCAACCATGTCCCTCTACTCATTTCTTCGTCGATAATCAGCACGGTGCAATGCGATGTAGAACATGCAATTAAAAATTGCCCAAACTTTTCGTCAACATTCATCAAAATGTTTACCGATCGCGTAGAAGCCGGTCGATTTCCAACCGCAGCTTGTAGTTTTCACTGTTGACAGTGTTGAACTTCTTCATTGCGGTGTCGAGGCGGTTTTCCAGTTGAGTGACCACCGTTTGATTCGTTAGTGTATTTCCGTAAGCCTGTAAACATTACTTATATAGTGTCCAATTTAAAACAAAGCTATTTGGAAGATATGAATTCTCACGTCATCACACTTGAAACTAGAAAGAATTTCTTCTATGACCAGAACCACGAGATTGCTGTAGCACTACCGCCACAAGCATTTCTGCCGCAAAGCAGTGGTGCTTCATCTGCTGTGTTACACGGGTGTTCTGTTTCAACGCTAGTCTTCAGGAGTAGCTGGCTATTGATATTTCAGTTTAGTTAGGACTGTATTTTTGTTTCATTTGGTTATAGGCTGCAGTGATCCACTTACCATTATGTGAATGTACTCGTATGTAAATTTACTGTCTAATTCTTTATCACAACACAAGATATTGGGTTCTAAAAAGAGATAGGGCACAGAGAAGTTCTCTGGAGATTTCTTTGTACTTGGAACAGCTCGACTGGTGGAATACCTCCACCCTACAGAAGATCGCAGACAAATAGCCTTGTGTTGTGTTCCTGTGGTAGGGTTTCCAGAGCTCCTTGGAGGAGAGGGTTCAAGGTCTGCAACGAGCTAGTGATACCTATGGTATTACAAGCGTCCATAGGCTACAGTAGCCGTTTACCATCAGGCGGGCTGTATGCTTGTTTGCTACCTTTGTAGTATATATATATATATATATATATATATATATATATATATATATATATATATATATATAATATGGTTAAAAAGGCAAAAAATAATAGTTGCCTCTCCCTGCTTAGTTACTCTACTCCCGAGCCACACTTATGGTGTTAGTTGATAAATTCGAATTATTTCACGCACATTTAGTTTGTCGATTAGGCGTTAGTATGGGAGGTCGCTCGGTCGTAAGGTGAGGTATTTATACACTTCACACAGAGGGTATCGTCAAATCTTGACTAATTAAAATTAGTGGATAGAAATTACAAGGCATTTTTGTTTTATGAAATGTTTGATTTTTAGTTGTAGCATACATTTTTACAGTAGATTTTAAAATCTAAACTCGTCCGCTGTATGGTGGTTTAGAAACGATCCTGAGAATCTAAGTTTCCTCTCCATATACTCCTTTATCGTTTGACGATAATTATAATAAGAATTCAGAAAAAATTGTTGGTAAATATAATCAAGTTTGAACATCCTCCCGTTTAATGAATATTTTATAAGCCCTTACCTTATCACACCCAGCTCCTTTAGATTTCAAGCCTTTGATTTCCTTTTGTACTTGTTTCAGTAAAAAATCTAGCTCGTTAATAATCCCGCGATGCTCCTTAACTTCTGTTGAATACTTTTCGTGTTCTTTTAGAAGAATTATCAATTTTTCACGTGTTCTAGCACCTTCTAGAAGGTTCGAAGTGCACCTAGTCAGCTATTGATGTGTGGAATTTAAAAATAATTTATTGTGAACGTGTTTAGACGCTAGTTAGACGCTAGTAGGTTAATTCAGTCTAGACTTCGGGCTGGAATACGTCGGTCATTTTAGCTGTGGTCTTGAAAGGACGGATTGTAAGTTTCTAGCCGGATATATCTTAGTAAAGATTTGGCCTGGTGGTATAACTTGACTTTCAAAAGTGCTTTGAAATAGCTGAATAAAATAAAAGCAAATTAGAAAAGTCATAGAGGTTAAGTGAAAGTACAATGACGAATGACGATCAATAAAGTTTATGACCCGAACGTGGTTTGGTTGCCATGTTGATAGCTTTTGTTCGTCATATTTTAAAACCTTCTCAATCGTCAATGTTACAAACTCAGTTATCTAGGAAAATCCGTTTAATTCTTCATTCCGGCAGTGCCCAGGGATTTATTTCAATAATGAAATTGAATTTGTAAAAGTAGCGAAGATGATTGGACCAAATTGGAAATGCTTTCTTACTTTTGTAAAAAAAATCTACATTCGATAGCTCATCTATGGAACTACAAGTCAGTTTTTTTTGCATTTGAGTAATGTTACCCAAAGGTGTGAAGCAGTAACCATGAATGTCAAGGAATCTGGAAAGCTGTAGACAAGAACGAGAAATGAGAACAACGCTATATTACACGGCTGCGTTGGCGGAGTCGCGGTGCAGAGTTGACACAGCTAGATGTAATTATAAAAATGTATTTGAATGTAATTTTTAATTAAGGTATTTTATTATACATATATTGTAATATTATATACACAGTGACGTCATAAGTAAAATGCAGAGTATATTTTTTTGTCTAATGGTCGCCAACGTCCATACCACGTTGAAAACACCGGTTCTCGTCCGATCACCGAAGTTAAGCAACGTCGGGCGCGGTCAGTACTTGGATGGGTGACCGCCTGGGAACACCGCGTGACGTTGGCTTTTTTTTGTATTTCTACATATAGTACCTACCTTAAGTTCCATAATTATTTTATCCAGTTCATTATTCAACGTGATGATAATATTTTTCTGCATCCTCAGTGTCGGCTGTATGCTGCTCATCACAGTCGATCGGTCTATTTCCATAACTCTGAACTAAAAATACATTTAAATTTAACAATTAGTTAACTTACTGGTAATAAGAAATGATTATCATAGCGGTAAGAAAATTTCTATCGTTGAATCGGACTAGTACTTGAGATCTCATTTCATTCCTGGGTTTAGCCATATTACCTAGTATAGTTGCGGTTAAACTTTAATGTATAAGCCAAAAGAAAGATATAGTTTGTGAATGACCAGCATAGTTTTAATACTAGAAATAAATACAAATTGTTCATCTTCCGTTTTAGACTTAGTAAGACCACAAAAAGTATTTTAGGTAATTGTGTTAGGTTCTATAATAAGACCCCGAAACCCATTACTGATTTATCGGAAAATGAGTTCAAGAACCATGTCAAGCAGGTTTTGCTGTCAAAAGGTTATTATAGGATGGATCAATACGTGAATGATAGTGTTGTATAGAAAGGACTACCTCTCTGTCATCATCATCATCAACCTATAGTAGTCTACTGCTGGACACAAGCCTACCCTAATGAGCGCCCTGTCTTCAGCTTGCCGCATCCAGCATCTGCCTGCAGTCTTTCGCAGATCGTCATCCCATCTGGCCGGAGGGCGTCCTACACTACGTTTGCCGATCTCGGTCTCCACTCAAGATCCCGTTTACCCCAGCGGTTGTCGGTTCTTCGCGAGATATAGCCTCTCTCTGTACATTCACTAAATATAATTATTAATGATTGTAAACAATCTTTATCTATATAGGTAAGAAAAAATTGGGCTTTCTAGCCGGCTGTCGATGACTGGGATGTTTTCCGAACCGGTGATAATGTTCTCTATAATGTTCTCAGGGCATGTATTAAATAAAGCATTTTTTATTTTTATTTATATATTTAGCACGCCAACAGAATAATTAAAAAACAGTAAAAATTACATATTATCATGCACAAATTAAAATACTATGTAATTACTCAGGTAATAGGCCTGCATGACATTTAAATACATATTAATATAAGGATAACTAAATGCATAAAATTAAATATTTAACACTACATTTATCACTACATATTAAAATTGAAATTAGGTTATATTTTATTTTTAAATAAGGAGTGCTTGTATGAACCAAAAGATTGAAAAAATATATCTATGGAGTTATTAGTTGTGTTGGACAGGATATCTCGTTATACAACCTTGCCATACGCACAAGAGGGCAATTAAATGACGTATTAAGTGTTGCACTTGGAGTGGCAAATATGTGTGGGTTGCGCACCGCACGGGAGTGAACTCGAAAATTAAAGTAATAAGGGACGCATCTATAGAACCATTTACAATTTTGTGAAGGATGATTAAGTCAGCTATATTTCGCCTCTCTTTTAGGCTTATCATGTTAAAATGTTTCAGTCTATTGTCATAATTAGGGATAGATTTACGAACACTATTCCTTATGCTCAGGTATCTCACAAAACGAGATTTTGGATTCTATAAGCTCTACGTAGATGGAATAGTGAGGTGACCATTTGACAGAACAATATTCAAGAATACTTCTGACTAAGGTGTTATAGAGCAAGATAAGACTCTCGTTATTGCGGAATGGTCGTGATGTACGCATAATAAATCCAAGCATCTTTTTGGCTCTAGGTACAATATTAAATAAAACTTACAGCTGAATCCCGAACAACGGATACTCTCTCTAGGCATATACTGTAACTTAATGCAGTCGCTTAGGTTTGTAACCCGAGTATATATTTTCATATCGTCTGCATAGGCTAGGAAAGGATTTTGAAAGAAAAATATTGTTTCTTTTACATGTTATTAAACGCAACGTCTATCCGTTTGTCTACCCTAGTATGATTACTTAAGAATCACTTCTCTGACATAAAATTATCGTATTTAATTTTTATCTATTTATTACTTTTAAAATAACTAAATCAATTATAATTTTTATATTGAATTAAAACCTGTCTTTGCAGCTTTGAAAGTTCATCTTCGGCGATCTTCTCCATTTCCATGTCTTCGGTTGTTGACGCCATTTTTCGCACAAATTAATTATATATTAAGTGCACGTGCAATCAGATAGTTGATCGGTATTAAATACGGATCCGTTGTAGTTTTCAGAACAAGTATTCGGTATAAAGTAAAAGTTGAATCGATATTATCACCAAGGTTAACGCTTCTCTATAGACTTATAGAGGTTGACATTTTAGTGACCTTTTAGTATTTTAATAGTCAACCAAAAACGAAAACAACAAGCTAGACAAATTATTAATATGTTAATATAGTGTCAATTTTACATTGATAGAGATAGAGACCAGAAGGAAACGTACCCAGAAAGCTGGGCACATTGCTTCGTTGTATGGAATTTTTTAATCGCTTTAATCTGGTCGCCGACCAGCCGACTCACAAGTTTTTTAAAGAGGCTACTTGTACTCGGACCCCACGGTTTTAGGGTTTTGACTTTAAACGACATAAATATGTAGCCTTTATCAAAGGCCGCATATTTGATCCACTTGAGGTCCTCTGCTGAGGCAGCTTCTGTGCCAGCACTCAAGGAACTGTCTAGAAGATGGAACGGTGTCAAATTGAAGTTATAGTAATAATTATAATATGTAATTTAATATTAAGGGGAATGTTTATTAAATAATTGTAACGATTAAAGTATGTAATTAGTTTGAAAAACTTATTTACCGTAAAATAATGTAATGTATTTGTTGTGAAAAAGGTCAACGAATTGTAATATACCTAGTGTAAATATACGAGTTCGGGTGAAAACTTTACTTTTTAATTTAATCCAATAGTTACGTAGTTAATAATTAACCTCGTAGACTTTGTTAACATCGTCACTGCTACAAGTTCTTTGTGTAATGAATTAATAGTTTATTCTTAAAATAAAATCAGAACTTGTTTTAATTGCTCCCTCGTTTTAGGATTCGTCAGTGTGAGATCATTTCCTTATGTTCAAACAAAAAAAAAAGTGTAATAAAATTATTTCGCCATTTTTGTTTGACCGCTCTCTTCGTATTACCTTGATATAATTATTATATAGGTATCCTTGTCTTGCGCGAAGGTTCTACGCTTACCTGGTGCATCTATCTTGCTTTATTGCACGTGTATCATGATTATGTCAAAGATTAGATATTATATCAGTGGTGACATCATCCGTGATCGTAAGGAATCTGATTCGTAATAGGAACCGTAGATTATTTTACCTAGTAAGAATTCCTTATGAGCTCTTATCGATAAAATTAATTAATAATTTCGCAGATGTATTTAACTGATTTTGGAAATTATTTGTAATTTAGAAATTAATCATCATTATTACAGTGGACGTATAGTGTAGTCGTGTATCTATATAAACAAAAATTAAATCTGTTCTTTGGTAAGCGCATTATTAGAGTACGACTGGACAGATTTGGCAAAAAAAAATTTTTATGTTAGTAATACTCTGAAAGGGATGGGTAAGAAAGATTTGAAAGATTCCCAGAAAATTGGAAAATTTAGGAAAAACTGAATTACCTTTATTCTGTTGCATTTTTTAAAACCTCAAAATCATAATTCGCTATTCGAATGATGGATGTGTCCCTTTTTGTTTCGTTCATTATGATAGTGGAAAAAAAAATCGAGTTAGATGACGCTGTGCTCGAGTTGGAAAGTCGGTAAAATGAATTCACATTATTATCATTGATGGAAAACTTCATAATGTCGCTCATCCTTCACTTGATGCGTGCACACCTCTCAATTTTCCCCGTTATAAAATGCGTCAAGAGAAGTAGAGCTTTAATAATTAAAATGTAATTTTGGTGTCACAGTTCCAGATTTTAAAGGGGTCTTTAAGGTATACTATAGTGTATGTATTTGTTCAAAGATTTATAACAAAACATTTCTCTAAAATATTTTTTGATAAAGTGCATATTAAATTTACCAATCAAATGTTCCAATGACGGGAACACAAATGTCAAGAGGTTTTAATAAAATTGTAAAGTAAAATGTAAATCTAGCTTATACGTATTAGACGATGTAAAAAATCAATCGACAGTGATAGACATTGATATTCTCGATTACCTTAATAATTTACATAAGCCATGATAGTAGTGAAATATAAAATAAATACAAAAATAACAACTCATGTTTAAAAATTACAGGTTTAAAATCATAACACGGAAAGGAGATATTTTACCTAATTGTAACATATTTTTTTATTACTACATCCTTTTCCTGACCTTTATAAAAGTTTTATTTCAGCGTCAAAAAATGTATGCTACTTTTATGTACCTGCTTGTCTAATATTGCTTAATCTTTGACCGTCGCAACTTGTTCTGGGTGGAAGGTTTTGCTTCGCTCTATTCACACTTCACTGTTGTGTTCGGACCGTTGTCGAGGCAACATAATATTCAGTTGTCGGCGCTCGCGTGTGTATCGACATAATAACAAAATAGCTCGCCGAGACGTGTTCCGTGCTGTGCTAGTTATGTGGTGTCAGTGACCTGGATATGTTACCCTGTTAATAAAATGGCATTAAAAAAAGATTTCGACTTACCTAAAAGTATAAAAATCAAACTACCTAAAAACATAAAAATACAACAGGCGTTCGATAAGATCTTCAAGAAAAATTCATATACAAAAATAGTGCAAAGTTAATAAAACGTTTTAATAAAAATCGCTTTACTAGATTAAATGGCTGGTGAATTAAGATCAAATGTAAATAGTAGAAAATTTATAGTTGAGAAACCAGAGTCGAGGGCGAAATCACCGAATTTCATAACTGTTGAAACTGAATTTATTGGGAGAGGAGATATCAAAGCGACATCGAACAATCACAGGAGAAGCAGAAGCAGAAGTCGTACTAGGATAACACCGTCAGTTTTAAGTTTATCTGACGAGAATTTTTATGAGCAATTAGAAGAATACGTAAAACAGATGTCTGCGGTTAATCCGGCCGTCGCGATGGACACCAACGCTGAACCGGACGTCTGGACCCAATTGCAGCAGAAGGAATCTGATCTTCTGCTAGCTGCTGAGTTGGGGAAGGCTCTTCTTGACAAAAACGAGGAGTTGAAAAAGGAGCAGGAACGTCTGACAGAGGAGTACTCCAAAAAACTCGAGGTAACAACGCCAGCTTTTTGTACCTATATTTTGTTTGTACTGAATACCTACCATTGTATTTCCTTAGTATCCTTAGTAATTGCTACACAGGTCCAAATAAGAATTCATAGATGACAAAAATAGTGTCCCGGCTAGGTATGACTTGTGTCGAACAAAAAGCAACACTATTACATAAAGAACTAAATACATAATAACTTTGAGGTAAATCGCAACGATTCCATTGAATATTTGATACTGCTGGTTTAAACAAAGGATTGTTATGCCCACAAGTTGGCATCTTTTTGATGAAGGGCCTTTTGTCCCTTTTTACTGTGATTCTCTTGAACGGGACAAAAATTACAATTTCCTTTTTTTAAATCCTTTATGACATGCCTAACTGGCCAAATTAGCTAAGTAAAAATTTTTCGGGTCACAAAATATGGCTGTATTAATTTTATAGCTTACGAATGCAAAATTCATTGTTGTTTAAACCACGTTTGTGTTTCAGTCTAATTAAATAAGTTTCTTAATGATATTTCTGATATGCCGGACAATGAGTTCAAGGACCATGTAGAGCCGGTTTTTGCTGTCTGAAGATGGAAGTTTAGTAATTATATGAATGTTATAGTAGCTTGAAAATGATTCTCCTCTACATATAGTTACACAAAATCAGTATTAAATATATAGTGACATTCGGGATGTTTCCGCAATCACTGGTAGTGTTTTTAACGTTCATGAATAACCTCGCATGGCTTAAATTGAATATTAGATCTTTTGATATACTTGTAGATCAAACGTTGTATAGAGCATTTAGGAGTATGAGGTAAATGCTCAGGCTACAGCTAATCCTTAAAGAAGATTATGAAACAAAAACTAAATGTTACTTATTAATAGTTACTAAAAATATTAATAAAACTACTACTTATACTGTTCAGTTGGTACAGGTCACTGAAGTTGACTTAATTTCAAACTTTTCATTCGATAAACTATAATTTTTTTATAGCGCTAATGAGTTAGAATATGTTAGTTAGAAATGAATATCTCAGAAAATATTGATTTAAGCAATTAGGTTTATAAGACTTTCTTGTTGGAGATTAAATTTCCAAAAAAATTTGCTCTTAACATTTTTTTTATAAATTCGATTACTTCGGAGATAACAGCAAAAGTACAAGAATAAGTTACACTTTCGCTGCAATGGAGTGAAGAGATTTTAATTCAGAGTAAATCGCGACCAAGCCCGATTCGATAGCATCAAATGCGGCTGAGTTATAGATTATAAAAAAAAAAAACTTGACATACGTGTATTTTAAATGGAAAACATTTCTCGCCCAGAAAAAGTACTTAAAATTAATATTAAGGGCTGTAACTTTCAGGGATATTTTTCCAAAATATACAAGACAATTTCAGGTGGAGACCGAAAATAAAATTGCCGACAAAGGCGACCCTAATATAAATATAATAATTTGATTTTTTGAATGATTTTAATAAAATTTACAGTTGCGATATCGGATACAAATTATCTATATGTCGAAAATATAAAATAGACAGTTAAATGAAGTAAAAAATAACTGTCTAGATACTAAAAAGCTAATTAAAAACAACACATTTACACAAGCTGTATTCGCAATAACTTAGCCGGCCAGACGGACTTGGACGTGGCATTTAAAATTTGATGTTATATTGTGCTGTTTATTGGGCTAATACGCAACATTCCATGTTTTGTGACTGACGGTACTAAATCGCTAGCTTATAAATGGGTTTTCAAATGTAATTATGGTTGCCATCGTTTATTTTAGCTAATAAAGTACATAGGTTGCTAAAATTAAGAAAAAATATATTTGTATCATTTAATTAAAGTATGTCGTAAGATATCAGTGGAAAATGAATCCTAGTACACCCTATAGTATTTTCACTTACTGTATTGCTCGCATAATGTATATAATATAAAAATTGACCGGAATAAATTATTGTACTTTATTATAAAGCACGAGTGGCAACCCTATGTTTAACTGCCGGAGTACATCGATAGATGCTCGGTGATAGATTTTAACGCGAGGTTCAAAAGTAGTCGGGTAAGCTTCAGAAGTTTTTCTATCAACCAGTGGCTGCTTAACTTAAAAGCAAAGACGGCACTTGCTTACAGGCCTTTAGGAGGCGCTTAGAAGAGTCAAAATATGGTTACGATTAAAAACAAAAGGTCACCACCGCTCGTAACGTTATTTAATCGAAGGATAAAATTTCGTTCACCTTTTTTAGCCCCCATTATTCAATACAATAGTGTAATGGAAGGCGTGGTTTCAAATTAAATTAGGTATCTAGGGACGCATAATAATTAACTCGCCATCACTGCCATTATGGTATTTGTTTCGTACTGAATGTTTCATTATGAAGTTTTGTTCTTCAAAAACGAAGGTTGGTTGTCAGGCGGGTGTTTGATAGAAGTTGATGAATTCAGTGTTAAGTTTGAATCTTTAACACATCGATTTAGACTAAATTGGATGTGAGTTCTAGGTAAAGAATATGTTATCGATAAGAAGTTCCAAGTGTTGAAATATTATAATTTGTCTGTTTGATAAATAAACTATTGCATTTTAAAGGAGATATTGATAAACTGTATAATTTGGTTTTGGTAAACTCTATATATCGAAATTGTAGGGACCGGGTATTTTCTTACGTTATAAAGAGTTTACTTTATAAGGAGAGTAAATCAGTGTAAAATTTATGTACTTATTTGTATTATTTATTATTATATATTAGTATTAATTATTTACAAATAAAAATTAGTATATGATTTTAATTTTGAATAAAATACAAAGTTTGAAAGCATTTAAGAATATGATAATGTAAAGCAATATATAATAATAATTTAACGCATAGCAATATGTCGATGTTAGGAAAGAATAGTAAAAAAGCACACGCTAGGCAATTACAACTAACAATGTGTTCTTACAATCCCATTTTCCGTAATCAATATTTAAGACCCTATGTCTATTACCTAATAATGTGTTTATAGTTCAGTGAAATCTATGTTTATTGGGGTCTAAATAATGACGTATTTTTACGCTATTAAGAGCGTTTCAATGTATGGGTAACAATGTAATTGTAAATCGAACAAACCTTAGTAATTTCTACGTTGCAATTGAGTATTTAATTAAATAGAAGTTATATAGAGCTCAACGTAAACTCTGTACGAATATATTGTTATATTCTTCTTCATGTCTCATATTTAATTGTTATTCTCGGTTTCTTGGTTACAAATTTTGTTAAATTTGTAAATTACATATCGGAGAGACTTTGGTAATTTTTATTCTAATTCATAAATTTATATTATTTGACCCTAAATTATGTCATATTGGTAGTATTTTACGTGATGTAGATTGATTATTGTGCAGAAGTGAAGTGAATTATAAAAAATTACTATAAACATGCATTATGTTTTGCCACAAAAACTCCCCGGACAGTTTTGTCACGGGAGCCAAAATCTTGTCGGAGCGTTGTTTGAACTCTGAAGATTAGAAAAATATTCTGTCGGCGTGACATTGGCAGAATTGTCTATAAACACATATTGTTGAAAAAGATAAAAAATATATTTATCTGTAGTCATCCTCATCTAGATATTCCATATTTTTCATATTTCGATGTAATAACAGTTTTTATAATACACTAGCTGGCCCGGTATGCATGGTTCTGTTCCTGTCAATAACTCCACAGGATTTATTTTCCTGAAAACTTTTCCTGGACCTAATCGACAAAACAATAAGAATTAAGCATATCCATTGTTCGAATAGTGAATTATGATCACTAGTTCATAAAAAAAATCAATAGAAAAAAAGGTTTTTCAGGTTTTTGCTAAAATCGGTCGAGGCGTTTTCAAGCGAGGCGCTTACCAACGAACAGCGTTTATTTTATATTTATATAGATATGTTAAAAACGCGTCAGCGCATTTAACTTTCACACACAGTCTGTCTGTACATTACATAAAAAAATATATCTTCTATACATATTATAAAACTCAACGTCTTGCTCTGTCTGTCCGTTTATGCCTTTATCACGCGAATACCACTTATCCGATTTACATGTTTTTTATTTTAATTCGTAGCTATGTTATCTGTCCAGGTTATAGAATATATTTTTTAAGAAAAAGTAACATACGAATAAGTAGTGGCGATAATGGTTAATCAATTCGGAAAAAGACTCATTTGAAGCGTTTAAATGGCTCACGCTAAGTAAACCATACGAGATATATCAAATTCATGATCTACATCATTGTAGATTTTAAAAGGGCCTACAAAAATGTCCGGGTTGGCTTATCTATCTTCTAAGGATCACTCACAATAAGCAGTTTTGTCTTTAAAATAACCGGCAAGCGACCGCCGTTGGTGGGAACGGGGGCAGTACGATTAACGTGTGTGCTTGACCGACGGCATTCTGTTACATCTGTATACATAAAGCTTGGTATCTAAATAATATAAAAATATCTTCTCTAATTGTCTCTTCGGTATATAGTTATTATCGTTTATTATAAAACAAAACATCTGAACCTATCCCAAAAGCGTTGAAGCGTTACATCGATTTTTTTCTTGTAAACAATTTCAAACGGTGAATATGTAAGTCATGGCCGATATTCGATACAGTCTTCTACTACGTGGCCTTATACGTCATATTTACATGTATTGATTGCTATTAAATCTTTGCGATTTAATATCACGTTGATTACTGCAAGCGTTAATACGGCAAGGAGGTAAGCAGGGATATAGTGTGAACTATTTAAAACCAGTTCTTCCTGCACTTTTGATAATAGGCGCGAGCTTACACAGGTAAAATAAGAAACCTGTTCTGCTTGTTCCTGTTTCAGAGAAATAACACTTCCAGTAACCTGTTCTAAAATAACAGCCTGTTAAATAACGATTCTCTTTCTATTTCTATAGTTGAAAAGAGTAAAGAGCTTGTTTCAAGATATATTTGTTTATATCTCTCTTTAACAAAGTTAACGTCCATAAGCTCGAATAAAGGAGAGCATGTTCCAAACTAAACACTACTTTTGTTTCACAGACCAGTCTTTAGACTAGGTATATAGGAACTGCTCTTTCAGTTTATAGATAACAGTTCCAAGCGGTTACCTGTTCTTTTAAACTGTTCCGATAAATACGCTTCTCTCCTATTTGATATCCTGCTGGTCAAGATTCTAGGAAACAGATGGCTTATAACCGATAGGATCGCTACCATTATAGAGAGCTGTGATTATTAAAGTGGGTTCCGTGGAATAGTCATAAAGGTTTTTTTAATCTTATTTCAAATTGCTTTGTCTTCATTTAATATCATATAACTAAGGATTCCATAAAAAAAGGTTTGTTGAGCGTATCGCTGTTTGCTATGCTAGGTTTATGACGTCATATTTCAATATTCGTCATTTTTATTCCACTGTACTATACTTATCTTCAGATGAAATGCAATAATTTTAACATGTTTGCTTATAAAAACTAGATTCTTTATAATACATTGATAACAATATAAAAATATTTTAAGTCAGGCATCTCAATCGTATTTGTAGCTTCGAATAATATGTAAAATAAATGACCAAAGGTGTTAATGTTATTAAAAAAATGGTTTCAAGAAGAGTATCACATTCGAAATTAACTGTATGAAATTACATAGAGAAAAAATGCGTATACAATAATCATCTCAAATATATCTTATCACAAATCCACATCGATAAAGATGTTTGATAAGAACATCATCTGAAGGTGATCTGATTGCTGAAGTATTTCCAATTTTTGTTATTGCTTAATTGGCTTTGCCGAAGCATTTGCCATTGTCACTTATCATTTTAATAGATATTATATTTAAATTTGAGTTTTTAGCAGAATCTTGAACCGTTATGTGACGGCTTATATTTTGATTGTATATCTTGATAATCTTTTATTATTTGACGTTATATTTTGTAATATTTCAGCGTTTTACATGATGTGGTTTTGTTATTAGGCTTAGTGAAGTATTACATAACATACAATTGTGAATTCAGTGTAGCTAGCGACTTTATTACTCTATGGTAAAAAATAACTATAAATATTCATTTTAATTTGCCACAAAACTCCCTGGACAGTTAACAAACGAGCCGCCATCTTGTTAGATATATGTTTGAAGATTTACAGGAATAATTATAATCTAATCTATTCAATTTATCTGTATTATATTATTAAATATTATATTATATTATTAATCTATGTAATATATATATAATCTATTCAATTTGACGTTGGCAGAATTGTGGATGACCACAGTTGCGATTAAATAAAAAAAGAAGAAGATAACAATTAAATTCATGAAATAATGTAAATAATCTTATGTTTTTACTTCCCGTATTTGCCTACAGTTTGCCACATTGTTTGACATTCATGGTTACTTCTCCCCTCCTTAATTTATATAGAAACCTTCCTCAATAAATAGCGTATTAAAAGCTAAAAGAATTTTTCAAATGTAACCGGTAGTTCTAGAGATTAGCGCATTAAAACAAACAAACAATCTCTTGAACTTTACAATATTAGTATAGATAACAAAGGCATTTTAACGTCTACATCATTTGTGATTTCTACGAGTAACTAAATTAATAAAATGTATTTGTATCTAAGACTTACGTCATGCAATACATTACCAACTACAACGAGGTTAACGTTTACAGGTTTACAAATTAAAATATAATAAACATTCTATGAAATTACTCAAACGTAATGCGATTTGAAGCATTCCGGGGGAACACACATTAAAATACTTTACGCTGTTATTATTGCTTTGCTTATATCATCGTTTCTCAAATTGTATAGTGTTGCTACTCACTGAATGTTAAATGTTAGGTAAAAAGACTACAATCCGCCTCACTACAATGTTATGTTAATTTGACGTTTGTCAATTTTTTTACATCGGCCAATTAACGTCCTTCTTTTAGTTTTGTTTTAATATTTATTTTATGTTAAAATATAATATATGAATTTATGCTAAAAAGGCGACTCGGTTCATTTTTTACTTACATAGATAATTTGTAGTAAGACTATCAAAGTAATTGTATTTAGGCTCTTGGAAGTACCCTGTAGATATAGTCGGTCACCGAGTGCGACTTTTAGTAGGAATGACTTTATCTCTTTATTGCGTTAACCTAGAATCTTGATTTTTATAGCAATATGAGATCATAGGTCCTATTATTTAATATTAATTTCAAATTCGTACCTGAAACCACTATCGAGAGAAAAATAAAATTTTATTTCACACTGAATTACCAATTTCTTATTTTCGGTTTTCCCTTAACTTTAATTAAATGACCACGTCGTGTCAAATTTCAAGACTGTAGGGACTGCGAGAAATATCCTATAGGATTTGATAATCGGTCCGTGAGCGGTATTTTAACTATGAAGTGCCCATAACCCTAAAAATATGGAATATTCCGTTATGGTTCAAAATAAATGAAGTAATTTTCCAGGTCCTCAATTAATAATGTACCTACTAGTTATTACCACAGACCAACATTACAAATACAAATACGTAATAACAAGCCACAGAAAATAAAAGAAAACATTGCGTGTAACCTTTACGCGCGTTTGAACTAAAACTTTTAATTGTTAGTTACAATTCAGTTAAAAATCAATATTTCAATTATTAAATATTTTATTAATATTATTTTATTTCTCAATATTCTTATTATTATTATCTGTATTATAAATTATATAAAAATAAATAGAAACATTTCTGGATAGTTAATGTGGGGAATATCCTAGGAGGATAGATGCACCGTCGTTTATACTGAGTCTTGTAAACATAATAGGATCATAGCTAATACCTATAAAGAAAGTAAAGATTTCATCCTTTAAATGTGCGAGCGCTTACCTCGCTCAATGGAATGTGTTTGTGTTTAGCAATAAAATTCGATGATTTTGCCTACGAACAATACGAATTTCGAATGTGGTTTTACGGGAAGCATTTAACTTTTCATTTTGTAATGTTAGTTGGTTATATTTTGTTGTTAATTACAATTGATAGTTTCAATATCACTCATAGGTAAAGGTTTTACAATTTTGTTTATTGTATGTTGTTTTAAAAAAAGAAGGGATTTGTGTCTATGTAAAAGGATAGAAGATGCCCCGTTTCTTCTGAGCATATATCCCACGTGGTTTTAGGTTAAGCTTGTATAGATTTTAACGAGTTTTTGGTTTTCAAAATGCCTAAGTAAGAAATACCAGAGTTTGTTCAAGTGCTGAATGGACACTTAATAACTGTATTAGGTGAAATGTAAAAAAAATGGTTTGGGATCAACAACATGAAATTATATTCCATTGAGGACAGAATGTTTTTCACAGTATTAAAATACCAAATCAGTTATACATTGTACATCTATCATGCTCAAATATTGGTTACATGAGGATTGAAGATACGGGTGTGTACGGTCACTGTTGGAACAGATAGAGCTCGTAAAAAACCTGCAATTGTAAAACATTGTAACAAGTAACTTTTTTTTTTATTATTGATTACTATTAGACTCCTATAATTATTGAATTACATGCAATGCGCCATTCATTCAGATTAGAATAACATGTATTGATCATCCATTTTCTTTTGATTAAGCCCTAAAGGCAGATCTTCATAGTAATAAAAGCATCGAGGCATATGTAATGGGCATCTATCCTAAAAACTAGTACCTACTGGGATTAAAAAAAAATGTGATAGTTATATTAAATTACTATTAACCACATACTAGCTAATAAATCTGCTTCTAAATCTTTTGTTTAAGGAAAATATACAACGATTTCTAAATGTCGAGCAATTATCCCACATTTATTACCCTACATACATATTACTGTTTTTTACTTTAGTTGTAAAAGATTTGGAATTAAAGGTTTTACTTATACAATATTATATAGTTTTGCTAAATGACGACTTTGGTTATTGTGTAATCGGGATAGGTCTCTGTTTTAATAATAAATACTAATTCTACCAATGTTTACAACATAACGCGTTACAATGCGAACTCGAGTAACCGTTTTTGTCGAATGTATAATTTCGCAAGGCGCAGTTTGCACATCTACCAGTGTCAACGTAACACGAAGTATCAATCGATTTATATTATTAAAAGCTTTATAGTTCCTTTAGAAATAAATCACTGTCGAAAATTGCGATTTAAATTTCTCTTCTATACATTAGTGAAAATTGGCGTCGTATTATTTGCAGCAATTTTGATATGTATCAGCGCATATACGTCACGATTTAATATATTAATTGAGATTTATTGTGTAAACTAACTAATAGATGAGGTTAGGGTAGATCTCAAAACTTAATTACATTGGTAGCCAGGTGATGTTCCACATAAATAAAAATTATAATCATCAATTATTTTTTTATATTACTAAGGTTGCCTATATGCTATGGACGTTTTAATACTATAGCCATACCAGAGCGCGTTGCCGACCTCGAACTCCCCTACCCCAAGGAGCTCTGGAAACACTACTCACCATAGAAACACAACGCTAGGTCATTTGGCAGCGATCTTCTTTAGGGTAGAGGTGTATTCCACCAGTCGGACTGCCCCAAGTAGAGAGAAATCTCCAAAAACATTTCACTGTGCCCTACCTATTGTTAGATTGTATTAAAATTGTGACGTTGTTAAGTGCTTAATTACGTAAAGCTGATTATTATTAATCATAAAAATATATGTTTTGTTACTTTTATAATGATTTGTATAATCATGGGAAGTCAATGTGACGTTTTAATCCTTGAGTTATTATGTACTACGTACTAGAGATGACGCCTCAACCAGATTGTTTGAACGCCTCAACCGTCAAAAAACATATTCCAGCAAAAAGTCGGTTTCAAACTAAATGTGTAGTTTGAGACTGAACGACCCAAATAATCCCATTACCATCTAAATCACTTTATAAGCTCTTTATTAAAGTATAATATACATTAAACAGAGCCAGTCTTCCACTAGGCTTAGCAGGTTACTATCTTGGGTCACATCGTCACTTAACATCAGATTATACTGTAGCTATAACGCTAAACCTATAAAAACGATTAAGAAACCGGTTATTCCAGATAAAAACAGGTTTCAAACTAACTGTGTGTCGTTCGTGACGGAACAAGCCAAATAATCCCATTACCATCTAAATCACTTTATAAGCTCTGTATTAAAGTATAATATACATTATAACTAGTGAACTTAGGTACCATAATTATTTATCATTATTTGTGTTAAAGTTATGTTATTTTTACGTTATTTTTAGAATCCTTTATCCTAATAAAATATGGTCACAATTGTCACAAACAACCTCGTCCAATGGAACCTCTTCAAGCTTAGGATCTGTATTGAACTAATCACTTAAAACCTACTCCCCTTAAATAAAATCACACTTAATATTAAGTATTTTATCTGTAATAACAAGAAAATAAAACCGAAAAACGGTTTTTTTAAGTAATCGGTTCACATAACTACTTTATAAGATCTCCCCGCGCTACGTAGCACTAATAATAATAATACTACAATGGTTTTAGTAAAGTGGTAGTTTACAAATATTTTATTTAATACATAACTAAATGCTTAGTATTACTCGAAATGTATATTTCGTGCTGTTCTTTCAAATTCGTTATTACGTAAAAGAGTCTACCAAAATTGAAGGATATAACGTATAAAACCGCACATGACCAATTAAATTTCGGTAAAAATTAATTCCCAATTAAAGATAATTATTCCTTTTAAAATTATTTTATATTCTGCATTTATTACAATCTTTTATTTTTAGGGTTCCGTACCTCATAATTAAAAATTTAAATCTTATAGTATCACTTTGTTGTCCATTTGTCGTGTCTGTGTCTGTTCGTGTGTCAGGACAACTTTTTCTCGATAACTACTTGCGGTATAAAGTTGAAATTAATACACTAAGTTCTTTGGCCCCATATTGCTGTAATAAAATCAAGTTTATATTTCTAGGAAATACAGAGATACGGCACTTTATAGCTGAAATGCCGCTAACTGGCCGATTATTAAAACCTATCGGTACTTGAAATTCGACACGGAGGGAGTTCTTTGGGTATAAGTTAAGGAATAAATCAGAAAATAGTAAATCTGAAAATCAATCCGTCTGGAATGAATACAGGAAAAAAAGTATATTTGTTGTCAATTTCGTAACGATGTTACGTCGGAGAATGTAAGAATTATATACAAAAAATATTTATCTACTAATCTGTATAATGTAGTGCGATATATATACATAATAGTACGGAACCCTCAGAGCGCGAGTTCTACTCGCTGCTTGCACAATTTTTTTATTAAGTACTTAAATTGTTTACTTTTATAATTACTTATCAAATGTAAATGAAATTTTATCTTGATCTATCACTTAATACATATATAAGTTTATTTAATTCTAGAACAATGAATATTGTCGCTCGATAAATATCATAGCTTCAGCAAAAACATGACTCAACAGATGAGTTGTATGAAGCCATTCCTTGGCAACTGACTGTGTTTCAGGAAATATGTGCATAATGATTTTTTCTTGTATTTTCTTTCTGCTAGGTCATTTCCTTGCAACTTCCTCTTCAGGTATCTTTATTTTCTTTTCTTTACTATCACGTAAATACAATAAACTGCTTTGCACTGTCATAGCTATAGACCTAAATCTTTCATAACAGAATAACATGAGCTTGGTTTCGCAGCCACAGCTTTACGGAAAAGAGGTTAAATCTCGGCACGAAAAAAGAAGTTCGCTACGTCATACCTTTGCCGTACTATGAAGCTGTGGAACTGCTTCCAGGCTAGTGTGTTTCCTCCTTCCTACGACATGGAGTCATTCAAACATAACGTGAAGAGTTATTTGAGCAGGACGGCATCACAGCGATGACTGGCGTTGGATTGTAGATCTCGCCGTTGTTTTTCGATTGTACTGTTCTTAACATCAGGCAAAATGCCGTCATTTTCCCGTGAGATATTTCATCTATACATATTATCTCAACGTCTCGTCTTACTATTCATTTATGTTATTTTCACGGAAAACCACTTAAACAATTTACATATTTTTATTCATATATATGTTATCTGGCCAAGTTATAGGATATATTTTGTAAGAAAAAATAACATACGAAATAAGCAGTGAACGTAAAGGTGAATCAATTCGGAAAAAAGACGCATTTGGAGCGCTTAAATGGCTTACGCTGAGTAAACTATACGAGATATATCAAATTAATGTTCTACATAATTGTATATCTTAAAATTACCTACAAAAAAGTCACGAATAGCATATATCTATCTTATAAGGATCACCTACAATAAGCATTTTTGTCTTCCGTCTTTTGAGCGGGGGCAGCACGATTTGCGCGTGCGCTCGACCGACGACATTCTGTATTACAAGCGAGCGGAACCGCGGGCACAGCTATAAGATATAAAATCTTATTTTACGTCCAGCTGCCAACTGTCTAAACGTACAGCCACGGATTGCGTCACTGCGACAGCTCATTTTAATTTGTTAATAAAAAAATATTAAATACACGAATATAGTACCGACTTTGTAAATCTCGGTCAAATATCGCGATTGAAAGTGTACTTGGCTTTTTACGTGTTAAATTGTTTATGTACATACTTGACCAAATAGTTTTTTTTTATAATTGATGCAATGATAGCGTTTACGGCAGAGCTTTGATCAACGTGAGTTCGGATCCCTACAATGATACTGATCTTTCGGTGAAGGAAAACATCGTGATGAATTAATGGTAGGTTGGTGGTAGGGTATTTTCTAATGCCTACATGGCTAGCTACCACCCTCAACTTGTAAATCTGTTGCCAAGCACCTATAGGAGATATTGTTTCGGCCACTGCACTTGAGAGCTAGCCCGTCCACTAGGCTTAGTGTGTTACCATCTTGGGCCACATCATCACTTAAGATCAGGCGAGATTGAGGTCGAAACGATAAACCTATAACGAACAATATTAAAAAAAATCTTACGGTTATGAACCCTGGTCGCGATACATTAAGATTTGGACTTACGATAGCCGCTCTATACACTTCTTTGCTCTATATTATTACGCATGTTTTATAAGGGATAAGCAAGCTGCAACAATGCTTAGCTACTGATCCAATGTCAGGACTTTTTTATAGTAGCTCGGCAAATTGACGTCACTGTCCATGATATTAAGCATAGTACAATCCAAATACAACGGCCTCCACCGAGAGATAGACATCCATCGGCGGTTGCCGCTGCCATACCGGCCTGCATAAATCTTCACGTTACGCTTTATGGCCTCTATGTCATAATAGGGAAGGGTCATATTGGCCAGGAGATGGTTCCACAGTTTCACGGTACGACAAAGATAAGACATCACCATGATACAGACGGTAGAACACGCTTAGCGAGGCAATGTGCGCAGCTGAAGCGGCTCGATATATTTATTATGTATTCTTTCAATCAGATTTATTTTAAATCGTAAAAAAAATGTTTGGTCCAAAATAATACGCTTAGTTAAGTTCAGTTGATAGATCAATTGTTGCCATGTTGATATGTAGGTCAACAGTTTTATCGAGAGCTTAGGTGTGTCTAGGTCATTGTACTGTCTAGGTTTTCGAGTGAATTAATACTAACAAAAAATTGCCCGTGCAGCACCATACACGTGATAAAAGTGATTTTTTTTTAAAGGGAGACACGGATAGTTTTTGCTGTTTATTAGATATACAATGTATAGCTGTGTTTCCCCTTCTCTATTCGTTATGTCTTTCTTCTCTCTCATGTAAGGAAATGTGCCTAAACGTGACGCGTCTTTGAAATGTCACTCTTAATTCTTGTCAAATTATCGAATCGCCGCTTAAGAAGTTTCACTTGAATAATAATTTTATTTATTTAAATGTAGTGCTTTAGACTTTGTCTAGTAAAAACGATAACTAGGGCTATCGATAGGATCGTGAATAGCGAAGTCATGAATTAGTTTGGTCATGAACTAAAACGAATAACCGGAATAAATAATTCATGCTTATATATCTAGTATAGACCGTTAGTGAAATTCTGTATCCACGAGTCTATCTGGAGTGAAGCATGCTATATTATATTTCTAAGGGTAAGTGGACTGTATTTTAAACTGATTGGAAGTACATACTATTCAAGAATATCTGTCAAATAACTTTCTAAAAATATAATCAGGATGTAAGCTCACGTACATTTCGTCGCCGATACGGCTGTTGTTATTGTTAAGACTTTTGGATAGTTTCCAGGTTCCGACGGCACTTTAATCCAACCACCAAAAGCTAAATAATATAGGTACATCACCTTGACTTATACACCGAAATTCCATAGTTCCAAGTACACCGTTTGCCGCGCCGGCATCGGAGCAAGAGATTTGTCGTCGCCAATTTTAAACCTTATGTTTTTTTATGCTGGTCCGCCTGATGATAAGCGGTCACCGTAGCCTATACCGGACGCTTGTAACATCAGCAGTATCACTAGCGCGTTTCCGACCTTGAATCCCCCTTACTCAAATCCCTACTCACCGTAGGAACACAATACAAGGTTAGTTGTCTGCGATCTTTTATAGCGTGGAGATTTCTTTGTGCTATACCTCACTTATTAGCTTGGAGTTGAGTTTAAAAAATAATTTTGATAACTTCCAACCAATTTATGAGCCCGAACACTAACGGTGTGACCCGGCAGCTAATCGTGATGCTAGTGAAAGAATCATGAATTATCAAACCTTAAGTGATGGCAAATAATATTGAAACGAATTCATCTATACATACCTATAATAAATTGATGTGTCTGTTTGTAATGCCAACATAACAGTTTTTTACTAAATGCTCATGGAAATATACACGATACCTATAAAAATACAACCAAATTTAAAATTTTTGTCTGTCTCCCTGTCTTTTTGTTCCGGGTAATCTCCAAAACGGTTGAACCGATTTTGACGGGACTTTCACTGTCAGATAGCTGATGTTATAAGGCATAACTTGGGCTGGCTTTAGAAAAATAATAAGGGTTCCTCACAAAAAATAAACCCTTTTTTTAGTAGTCCACGCGAGCGGATCCGCCGGCACTACTAGTATGTAAATATATATGAAAGCAAATGCGTTGCGTATCATTAAATTTCTAGAAGATACTATAGCTATTTAGGTTGATACTGTGAAAGAAACAATAGCCCATTAAGTTATCTCCACACCTCTATCAAATGTAGACGTCCTCTCTGTCTACGAGTATTACATTTCTGTCTGATATTTAGGCGCGGCCTGTCTGATCGATACCGTAACTATGTAATGGACACGTTAATTTAGTTTCAGCGATTATTCGTGTTTTGTTTTTCACAGCCGTAACGCTACGGTTACATGTTATACTGGTGTTCAATGATACGTGGCTCAGCCAATAACTGACTACATTTAAAACATTAAGTAAATACATTGAATCGGGGTTAAACTAAATGCTTAGGTGAATCCAACTTATTTTTGTTTACGCGATTTTCTTATTAATACGAAGAAAGAATGTATTTTTTAGTAAAACGACAGTGTCCGAGCGTTATCTGATGGTGACTACAGTACAATCAAAAAACAGTGGTGACCGTCGTGGGATCAATAATCTCTCGCCAGTCGCCGCTGTCATACTTGCCTGATAAGTGTATTATTGATCGAAGCTGTTAACAAATGGTTATGTACCGGCTGAACTCGGAACACGACCTAATCGTGGCACTATATCGGGTGTCATACATAGTGTATGGTGGTCGCAATCAGTTAGACACAATTGTGGGACACTCAGTTTATCTATAACACAACACGAACGTAAAAAAAAAACAACTAAGCCTACAAAGAACAAATCATAATGTTTCCAATGTTTTCTGGACTACGAAGATCAACTTACATACCAAATAAAGCTCAAGAGAACATTTTTGTTTGTTTGAAGGCGATAATCTCTTGAACTACTAGTTAGATTTGAAAAAAAATCCCTTTAAACTTCATATATTACTCATTGAGGAATGTTTTAAGCTGTATAACTTCAGGCTATGACCCTAAGGAGCGGAGTAGTTCGCATGAATAACATGGAATCTGGCAAGTACAGGAGGTGTGAACAACGGGTGCGATGGCGGCGGTGCGGTGGAGAGTTGGCATACTAAATTTAACACTTGTGAAACTAAGAGGCACAACTAATAGTATTTTCAAATTATAATCGGATAAAAATATTTCGTTTATTTTAGGCCATTGATGTCAAATAAACGATTCAGGTTTGATAAAGTAAACGCGAGTTACCGATCCCGTTGTACATGTACCGGCACTACCATAAAATAAGATAGCTACAGATATACCACTCAGATTAACGCATCGCTCACTTTGATACTATGCGCCTTCTAGAAGCAATCTTGAATCATTCAGTCCATTTGAGCAGCGAATATGTCGAAGTCCCTCAGTAATAAATAGTTTTTTTATTTTATTTCAAAAGGAACAAATATGGATTAATGAAATAATAATAGTACCTTAATACTAGACACCTTTTTGATCTAATAATAATTTTGACATAAGTGCACAATTTACATTGATAGCTACCATTATTATAAGTGGATAGACGATGAGAAACAAAACCTTACTTAAATAAAGAAATGAAATATACTATTTTATAAAAGTGAATGTTTCAATTTAGCTAGACTGGTGAAAAAAATGTCATGTTGTAAATGAACTTCATTGTCACGCCTACCGGCCTACACATACCATAGATTTTACCATAATTCTTAATAAATTACATCGCATCTCAAAAGTACCACTGATCTTATAAATTATAACTTTAAATATTGATGTTTAAACTAATACGTAATCATTCTGATATAAATATTTGGTGAGTTTAACAAGAATCAACTTATAATACAGATGTGCAATGGTGATTTTGGAGATTAAAATTTGAATATTCTTATAGATGTAATTTATTTTATTTTATTTATTAATTGTATAGTGGGTTTTATTTATCAATCTTAGTTAAAGTATTTTAGTTAGTGATTTTATAGAAATGGACATTCTGCATTTATCGATTCAATATTAATACCGTTAACATGAGTCACACGCGAAACGGATCTTTTGTAAGGATGAGGTTTTTACGTTCTCTAAATGTGTTAATAAGTCCAAACGCAATTTTTCGGTTCGCTATTTGAGTGCGAAATATCAACAAAAACGTACCAAAGTAATAAACTAATGTATAAATAATATACATACTGTATAAATAACGTAACCATTAATAAAATACAGTGGCAGCCATGTGGGATTTATTCTTTGTACATACAAAATATTAAGAAAGTAGTCGTTATCATGAACTATCATATCATAATCCATGAACAAAGATTGCACATTGATTAGACAGGTGGAGTCACACTTAAACACAAAGTGTGCAACTAATTTATAAGTTAGCGCCAATTACTGAAAAGCATTCCGAGTCCAGGCTAAGATGGTATGGACATATAATGCGAAGACCCAATGTCAATGTATGGGGAAGTGCCTTTCCATGGCTACGGGAAAGAGAAGGCGACGCAGGCCGCAGATCACTTGAGTAATAAATTTCCAGGAAGACATGAAGCGTCTTGGCATTTTAAATGAAGATCTTGTGCAAAGGAAAATGGCGCCTCTTAATTAAGAAAGCCGACTTCGTGTAACGAGATGAATCGAAGGTAAAGAAGAAGAAGAAGAAGTAGTTATTGTCAAACTCTTTTTAAAATACGGAATTGTTGTGTATTTTGTAAATAATATCGGGGCGACCGAGCTATGCTCGGTGTCTTGATAAAAAGGTCATTAGCGTGATGTCTTGGGATTTGTTGCACTCAGACAAATGTAACTTGTATTATCATATTGTCTTTTATTATTCCTGTTAATAGCAATTTTTTTTTCTGTTTATGTGGCATTATTGGGACTACCCAAACACCACCTTTTTGTTATTTTTTTCCAGTAAAAAAATTGGTTAAATTAATTATCGATAAAGTTAATTATTTAAAACACGAATTCATTTTCATTTTCTGAAAATGTATCCTAACTAGATCGATTTATCGCCCCCGAAACCCCCTGTATACTAAATTTCGTGAAAACCGTTGGAGCCGTTTCTGAGATTCAGATTATATATATACAAGAATTGTTCGTTTAAAGATATAAGATAAACGATTATAAGGCTAAGCAACGAGTTACTGAGTCACAGTAAACTTGAATTTTGAAGTGAGAAACATCCGTCGTCGGGTCATGGCTCTACACGGCGCCGCAAGCTACTGTACAAACCGGACCCCTAAGAGGTCAATATCACTGGATTTCGGTTTGATATTTATTACTTCTCTAGAATAGTGGTACGTTACGTAGATCTTTTACTAATAAGTAAAACTTTAAGGGAACTCGTTTACTTAAAGATGAAGGAATAATTATTGTTAATATGAAACAATATTTTGTTGAATTTAGTATTATATTTTTAACTAGCAACCCGCTCCGAATTCTCATATATGTTTAACTTTTTTTTTAGTAGAGGAATAAGTCCGTACATGTAACTCTAAATAAATAAACTCTATTGGATTACGCGGCGTACGCTCGTAAAGCTCCCCAGTCGGCAAGATTTTTTCTGACATCTTCAACAAACATCGTAATTTTTTATCCAATTTACATTTTACCTTGATGGATCATCCGCCTAAATCTTCCTCTTGAATCACTCCGTCCATTTATGAAAACCGTATGAAAATCCGTGCAGTAGTTTTTCAGTTTATCACGCTCTGACAGACTGACACAACGGCGTGGGACTTTGTTTTATAATATACTAGCTGCGCTCACGGCTCCGCTCGCGTGAATTACAGAATGCCGTCAGTCGAGCGCAAGCGCGAATCGTGCTGCCCTCGCTCAAAAGACGGAATACAAAAATGCTTATTGTGGGTGATCCTTCGACGGTAGACATATGCTATCACTAGTTTTTTGGAAAACTTTTTAGGTCTACAATTATGTAGAACAACATTATTTTGATATTATATATTTTATGGTTTACTTAGTATAAGTTATGTAAGCGCCTCTCTCCAAAAGCGTATTTTTCCCAGTTTTTTTGTACGTGTAATAAGTAGTTATGGCGTGACAAGAACATAAACAGACTGACAGACAGAGAGAAGTTGGGTTTTATAATATGTATAGTTAATATAATATTGTAATTGTAATGATAATACATTTATTTGATAAAAAAGAAATCGTACGCATGGTTTTTTCGTTTGGCGGACAGCGTGTGGAAACGTGTGGTGTTTCCAAAAATTTTGCTTTTTATTATAATGTATAAATAAGACATAGGTACTTAATACAACTTACTTAGTATAACTTACAATGTAAATGCGGGATATACGTAATTCCTTTTTTTGCTTTATTTGTGGTCATGGACTAGTTATCAGGAAAAAAATCGGGATAGTTGTCGTTGAGGTAAAACAACTTGGTAATACAAGACATATATTATTATTTATAGGCTGGTAGATGCTGTGCGAAGTTGACTTTAGGTTTTGGCTTTAGGCTTTAGGTGGTGGGTGTCCGACAAGATCGCGACCACAATACACCAGATGTAATACCACCATAGTGGCACCCTTGGGCGTGTCGCGTTCCGGGATTAGTCGGTGTATATCCAGTAATTAAGCAGTGTGGTATGTATCTGTACCCGACTGGGTCACGACTACCATGGACATGGTGATAAACCCGTCACAGTGACTCTCTTTTGGTTTGCTGTTGAGAGACTTGCAGGCTTGATGAGGACCGGTGATGAATTACCGATCTCTCGGTGGTTTTCGTTGTTTTTGGTTACCGATCTCATAGTGGTTTTCGGTGTTTTTGGTTACCGATCTCATAGTGGATTTCGTTGTTTTTGTTTACCGATATCTCGGTGGTCTTCGTTGTTTTTGGTTAGCGATCTCTCGGTGGTCTTCATTATTTATTAGTATTTCGAACATAAGTTCTCTTTATAAATATATCTAATTTAGATACTTACACTCAGTATTGGTAATAACCGCCGTAAGGAAGTGCCATTAAAACTTGACTTAAAATAGCTTAAGATTTATGTACGAAAAACTCGCCGAGGTCGACCGGCCCATAGCCCGAAGCATTAAAGCAAAGTAGGTTAACACACATTCTGCACACTCTTGTCTTGTTGGATAACGTTATTGTTTAAATTCACACGGATCACGCAAACATTCGGGCCCTACTGTTCCGGTTAACTCTATATTCGTGGTATGGTTACCACTATCGTTTCATAAAATAACGTAATAATTATTGGAGTTCCATTTCTTTTGGCTCGTTTAACAGAGGGTAAAGTTGAGAGCAGAGAGAACAAGATGAAGTTACCTAACAATGACAATAATGTTAATTAATTTTACTGACTTTAATTTAATTGTGTAACAGTTTGTAAAATTAATTTAAAATATTATCATTGATGATTTTAACTTCATGTTATTAGCACGCGGGATGAAAAATTATAACTTCCTACGTGCGTACATAATTACTATTATGTATTAATATTTTTTTGTGCGGAACTCTAATTATTTTTCTAAAGAAAAAGTCCTTAAAAGTTATTCCTTATAACGTCAGCTATCTGCCAGTGAAAGACCCGTCAAAATCGGTAAAACCGTTTCGGAGATTACCCGGAACAAACCGACAGACAAAAATCTTAAAATATGATTATTTGTTATAGGTAGCGTGTATACTTACTTTCATATGAATTGAGTAAAAATGTGTTATTTTCACAATATAAACAGGCACTTCAGTTTTATTATATTTATAAGTTTTCTTGTGTATGTATTAATTTTCCTTTATTTATTTTCGTATCTCGTTGAAGTCATTGTCATGGGTTAGGTAAACGAGGAAAATTGAAATATTGACAGGGAAAAACCTAATTTATATTGAGCTTTGAAGCAATGATAGCGCAGGGGTAGCGTGTTCGTACACCGCGTCTATCGACGTAGCTTCCAGACCTACAATGAGTTTTCGATGAAGGAAAAATCGTGTTGAAACTATGCTCGTAGAGTTTTTCCTAATCCCCGCCCTACTAACGAACTCTGAAGTTGATAATCTATTTCCAAGCACCTATGTATATGTTTGTTCTGGCAGCTGTACTTGCGAGCCAGTGCTTTATACCACATTTTCACTTAACATCAGGTGAGATTGTGATGAAGCTATTAAGTATTAAAAAAAGATAACCGTACAGGGCGGGAGATTGCTTGATGAGTATGGTTGTCAATTTTGTATTTGGGTGTTTTATGATTCCCATAATCCAAGCTATGCTGAGTTTGAAATCAATTGAGCGGATGTGAGTTGGTCTAGATCTTTTAGGAATATTTATTGATAATTTTCTACAGTTAGATGTGTTTAAATAATAAAATATTTATACGATGTGGATGTTAGAAAAATATAAAATGTACTGGTTTATTTAATGTCGACATATAAGAAAGGGCTTAATTTACGATAATTGAGATAAATGATGCAATGTTTCACTTACATGGCAATCTTCAACACTTTTCATCTCATCACAGATCTACGAAAATAAAAATCGGAGGAGGCAAACCCGGCGTTGACAATTATAGTTTCCTTAGGCTTTAATCCTTGTTTTTCATTCTGCTTACTATGTTAGATATAGGGGCTCTGAAGCCTCTGACGGCTTTTACAGCTTCACCGGGATTAAAGAGTTAAGAGTGATAGAATCCGTGCAAGGTACAACTGCGCAAGAGCAACCGCCATGCAACCAGCATGCAGTGACCACTTAAAGTAAAGTATATTTGATTAATATTTACTGCTTCCTTCTCATATAAAACACTGATCATTGTTAATCAAAGTGGATCCATAATCAACTCGCCGACCGTGTCATGAATATTTTATATCAAAGCCATTGCGGTTTCTGCCGTGTGCTGAATTTCAAACGTGATTCATATCGTTTTAAAATAGACGGGAGTTTGATTTGCAAAGTTGTGTAACTCACGAAATTAAATATTTCGAACACGTTATTTAGTTTATTGACTTGTTTTTAGTTGACGTGGAAGATTTGTTATTGTTTTATTGTGAATACGTTTTTTTTATATCAATAACATTTGACTTGTAGAGTGCATTTATATAGAAAAGTATAGACTTTTAGATAACTAATAGTAGTGATCGTTTAACTTCTGAACGACTTGACAATTTATGTTCATATTTACATAATATATTTGTTTTATCAAGACGATGGTTCATAGCTATGTTAGGATCCGGTAGGTGGCGCTATGGTCGAGTCATTAACTACCGTAATAGGGCAAATCAACGTCTGCGGGGCGAGGTAGTTGTAATAATATTCTAATAACGCGAGACAGTTCATCCTGGATTATGTTCTTAATTCCCTTCAAATTAGCCAGTATAACAATGATATCACTTAATTGTAGGTTTAAAACAGTCAGACAGCAAACTTTTATTATTTAATAAGATAACGTGAAAGAGAACGAACGGTGAGTTTTTGTTAAAAGTGGTATGTACGTAATATACGTTTAATTGTTCTTAAAATTATAAATAAACAACGTCCTTTTTTTTTTCAAATAAATGTCCTCAGAATCTTTTATAATTTAGTTTATTGTATTTGTATTGCGATGGCCTTCAATGATTATCTATATATCTATACATATAATAATTGAAATTGTAGTGGTTACTTGTAATGTCAAATTAATTCCTTTTTTACTAAATGCATATGAAAGTATACATGCTAACTATAAAAAAAAAACATTTTTTCAATTTTTGTCTGTCTGTTTGTTTCGGGTATATACAGCGTGTTAGGAGACCGCTCCCGAAAACGAAGACAGACGATAGCACTAATGAGAACTTTGATGATGGCACAGAAAAAAAATCGATCCTGATAAAAAAAAAACATATTTTTAAAACGTTTTATTAGCATTATTTACACTCCATCATGTTAGTACAGCTAAATTAAACGATAGTTTCATAAAAAAACACATTAAAAAAAACCAACAATGGAAACGCAAATTCATAATAAACACCTGATGAGAAACAAACTCGTCCGGACGCCGGCGCCCAAATACTAAACATAATAATCAACCCCGCCAAAACAAACCGCTCCTTTTGCGGATGCCCGCGGGCGTTTTGATCATTTCTACAGATCACTAAAGCGTTAGACATTCCCAACTATACATATAATAATATGTATATATATATATAATGTGTTGGTTACATATATGTTTATGCGGACGGAGTTCGATTAACAGCTTAGTATAAAGATATTTTATATCAGCTTAAATTAAAAATATTTAAAATTTAATAAATAAGTTCCAACTAAAAGTATTATGATAATCATATATCAGTGTGAATGACTTTTTATTCAGTCTCATGGAGCAGTAATAGTAAGTTCTACAATTGAAGCGAGAAGTCGTGGGTTCGATCCCCGCAGATGACTTTTGTATCATGAAAATAATTGTCAGTTGTGTGTCTAGATGCTTAATATTTATATATGTATAGAGTATATCAACTGTTTAGTTAACATAATACTCGTCCTATTATTTATTTATTTTATGAAGTCTGTAGGTAATTGATGATTGCACTAGATGAAAAATTAAAAATGGTGTATTTAAAGTTATCCCTCTTTCTCTAAGTGGTCGTAATAAAGTGAGAGTGCTCAGAAAAATCAAGGATTCGGGTCGCGACCTTGTGTCAGAACTCATGGTTGAACACGGTTGAATCGGTACAAATTTGATTTACGTTCTTTTTATCTTCGCATTATTGCTTATGTGATCGTTGTTTTGTACCCTTTTGAATCCATTAGCGCTGCATAAATTATTTTTATTCAGTTTCTACATATTATTGCGGTTGTTCATTAACGTTTGACTTATTTACGAGATGTTGTGGTTAAAATTATATTTAGCTGTGTCAGGCATAAGCAAATGGTGTGGTACAGTCGCTAAGATGTTCGCGATTTGATACAATTACTATAAAAAAAAAACTTTATTCAATTTAGGCCTTAAAAAGGCACTTATGAACGTTAAATACTACTAAACTACCAACGGCATCGGTTCGGAAAATATCCCAGTCATCGCATCGAGAAGAACCGGCAAGAAACTCGATTGGGCTCATCTTTTTTTTTTTCAACGGCGAATGTACTTCGTCAAATAATTGATAATGAATGATAATGGTTAGCTGATGATTGGTTAATATTGTCACCGAAAATATTAAATCAAGATATCTATATATACATATAATATAATTGAAGTTTCTGTTTGTAATGTCAAAATAATATATTTTTACTAAATGCATTTGAAAGTATACACGCTACATATAACAAAAACCATTTTTTTTTATTTTTGTCTGTCTGCCCATCTGTCTGTCTTTCGGTCTGTCTGTTTGATCCGGGTAATCTCTGAAACGGTTGGACCAATTCTGAAGGAACTGTCACTGGCAGATAGCTGATGTTATAAGGCATAACTTAGGTTACTTTTTTTTTAGAAAAATAATTAGGGTTCCACACAAAAAATTAAAAACCTCTTATAGTAGTTCACGCGAGCGGAGCCGCGGGCTCAGCTAGTATAATAATAAACTGAAACCTATGTAAATACACAAAACATGGTAGAAAACAATGCACAAAACAGAAAATTAATAGTACGAGTATAGGTAATTGTAGGAGTTTATAAAAAATTGCCAAGTGCGTGTCATACGCATTGTAGGGTTCCGTAGTCACAATAAGTATACTTAAAAGAGAGCTTTAAGTAATTTTAAATGAAATTTGAATGAAATTATTTCTACAAGTAAATTTTTTCATCTGGTCGAGTATTACTCGTTAAATTGTAAAGCCTACTTAACACTGATAGTTTTCCTTTTAACTTCGTTATATGCTGTGATTTTTTATATATCAAAAAACAAACATTTAGCTGGCAGAGCACTTTAACAAAAAATAGCATTTAAAAAGCTTAATATTTCACAAACGGATCCCTGAATCGAAAAATGATTAGCACACACTCGCAATATTTTTGAACGACAGACCACACTATAGTAAGGACGACAAAGAAAAGTTCATTCTCACTTTACGTGTAGGGGACCTACGTAATTATTATTTTTTTAATTATACTTTACTACTTTTTTGGCGGAATTAAATGTATACCCATACCATAATACTAGCTGTGCCCGCGACTCCGCTCACGTGGACTACAGAATGCTGTCGGTTGAACGCAAACCCGAAATGTGCTGCCTCAAAAATTCTTATTATGGGTGGTCCTTAAAAGACAGACATACTCGTATGTTATCGCTGATTTTTGTAGGTCTTTTTAAGATCTAGAATTATGTAGTACATTAATTTGATATACGAGTATATCTCTTACGGTTTACTCCGCGTAAGCCATTTAATCACCCTAAAAGCGATTTTTTTCCGAATTGATTCAACATTATCGTCACTGCTTATTTCGTATGTTACTTCGTGTAACAAAATATATCCTATAACCTGACCAGATAGCATATCTATGCATTAAAGGAAAAACAATGTAAATCGGATTAGTGGTTTTTGCGTGAAAAGAACATAAACGGACAGACAAACAGAGAGATGTTGATTTTTATAATATCTCATACAATGTTTTAAGTACGTGTGTTTTGAGTACCAGGAATATCCTAATCCTAATATTAATATTATAAAGGCGAAAGTAAGTTTGTTTGTTACACAATCACTGAAAAACGGCTTAACCGGATTTGGATGAAATTTGGCACACACTCTCGCACTGAACACTTCGCACCGTATGGCTCCGTCCAATACTCGTCCATTGGTTGAATGTAGTTCTTTAGACTGTGGTAGTAGTGTACATATAGTTATGTTTCCTCAAGAAAGACGAAGATCAGAAAACTATACTTTATGATATTATATAGCTCAACAATTTTTATTTCGTTTATTTGAACACGCTAATCTCTGGAACTGTCAGTCAGTTTTGAAAAAATATATTTACACATCATAGCCTATTAATTAAGGAAGGTTATAGGTTATATAACTTCACGCTACAACTTTAAGGAGTGGAGCAATGATCATGAATATCAATTAATCTCCAGGAAACTACGGAAAGTGAGATCAAAGATAGGTGACGTGTTGGAAGATTTAGTCGAAAAAATTTAACTCGGGTGAATCCATGGGGTACTACTAGTATTAAATATGAGGTATAAAATAGATGTTACATAGAAAAAAAACCATTGACAATAATAACGTACGTGGTGCCAATTGTTATAGCCCAGAAAAAGCACCTTGGCATGTCGAGTTTGGGTAAAATAAAAATATATTTCCTCACGTACTGTATGTAACACGGTTCAGATAAAACATTCAAGTATTATATTATCCAATTATTTGTTGGGTAACCAACCGTCTATGTTCAGGCCACGTGCTTGGCCAATAACTGCATTTTAGCGACTAGTATTTCAAACAACACGTATTATTTTAAATTTTATACAATTATTTAAAATAACATTTATTTATACAACTTTAAATAATTTTTCCCATTTAAAAATGAATTAAAAGTCCGTAAAATGAATTCACATTATTATCATTAATCATTAACTTCTTAAAGCAGTCCCGTAACATGCGTGCGCAGCTCTAAATTTTACCATCCACTAAACGCGGTATAAAACAACGGGATATAGGAACAGGGAATCATTAAAATATGACAAAAATATCGAATTCTTTCTGTCTACTAGAAGATGCTGCAATACACGCCTTTTAAGTACAAACATTCGGATACAGAAACACTTCAGCTTATCGTATATCTAATCAATACAAAAACATGTGAAAACAACTGAGAAATTGCTGAAACACTGGATAAAGGGACGTGATATCGACGGAATGTTGCTTATCGATTATGACGATCTGGCTTAGATAAGAACGTATAGGTTATTCGTGGGGAATTCCAATGTAAATGGCTCATAAGCTTAGAACTCAAACGGCGCGTGTGTTAATCACAAGTTTATTGGGGCCAAAAAAGGCGTGTTAACTTTGAATGACTGTTAACCTTTTATTTCACAGCAATCGTTAAACTTGGGGTCAAAAACATTATTCCCTTTACTTTTGATGTAACTATAAGTCGTGGTGATCTAGTGGCTTAGACTAGCTGAATATAAGATTCGATGTCCGCAGGTTATAACCCTGCATGTAGGTACCAACGAATTTTTCGGAATTTGCGTAAATTTACTAATTTTAAAACCATGAGGAAATAAACGCTTGAGAAATGGTCTTCAAAAATATAACTGTGAGCGATATATACACTCAGCGTTTCAAATCGGCAATACTTGGTGGACTGGCGTGGTGATTAAGCCTTTGCCTTCCTTTGAGAAGAGGTCTCTTTGCCCAGCAGTGTGTTCAATTACAGGGTGGTATTATTATTATCGCTATTAGCCTAAAGGACCTTTCCAGTTTTAACAGACTTTTTTATATTAGCTCGGAAAATTGAAGGCACTGTCCATGATGGTGAGCACAGTACAATCCAAACATAACGGCGACCTCTGAGAGATCGAAAATCCATCGGCGCTCGCCGCTGTTATGCCGTCCTGTACAAATAACTGGATATGCACAGACTTATCCCGAAACGCGACATGCAAAATCGAGTCACTATGACGGACTTTTCACCACGTGCTGGTGGTCACGGCCTAGTCGGGGAAAATAACCCTACCACCCCGCTTGTGGCGAGCGCAGAAGGCACTCAGCCGAAATGGCAACAAGCGCATGGGTTCCAGAGTGAACGAACCTTGATTTAGGCTGATACCAGTGCATGCAATTTTGCGAATTAAATCTTACTATCCTGTCAAATATACATGGTTAAGAATATGCGGATATATGTATTTAGTTTATCTGACAATTGTTTTCTAAGAGCAAATTTTGTCAGGTTTTCCATACATTATCCGTTAAAACATCAAAATCATTCCTCGAATAAAGTTATCTGACGATTGAAAAATTGACTCTAAATCTAGTTTAAAAACATTGATACGATACGAGACAGGTAACTAAATCCTTTTATTACTGGGCAACATACTGTAGTGTCTTCAAGATGTCTTTCGTCAATGAAAGCATTTGTATTAAATCCCACGTGGATTTAAATTCTTTTACTTTATTATTATTTAGGGGAAAATACTTTAATTCGTATATTCTTTATTAAGAAATCTGTATGTAGTTCGGTCTGGTTAAATAAAGGTTTAATTATTATCCACAAAAAAAAATGTGTACAGTGTTTATGCGACGCTCATATTTTAACAATTACTGTATGTCTGAGAAAGTCATTACAAAATTCAATCAAGGAGAAGCCGCAAGGGAAATCTGATAAGAAAATCGCTTAAACATTTTTTTAATTAACGTCGGAATTTTAATTTGTCCCACGCAATCACATAGTCAGCTATTGTTTCATATTCAGATATGCAATCACGCATTTCTTTCAAACTGCATTTAGATGACTGCCAGGCAAACCGGTTGGTATATAATAGGGATTTACCGTTGTGTATTAAATTGAAGTATTATAAGATTTTAACAATTCTATTATATATTTAATATACTTTTAAAGCAAGCATTTAAAATTGAACTTGGGTCTCAAACACTTAACGCACTACTTCTAGATTAATCGCAGAGAATTATAAATATTTTACAATACTAATATTTAATAGCCCCTCTAAATCCACCATTTAAAATTGAACTTATAAAGTCTCAATGACTTAGTTGTACTTGTTAGAAGATTAATCGCAAAGAATTAAAAATATTTTAAAATGTTAATGTTTAAATGACTTTTTAAAGCCAGCATTTAAAGTCTTAAAGATTTCATTGTACTAATTTTAGTTTAGAGCTACTAAGCTGAAGATTAATTTTATTACACAGTAAATAATTTGGTTTTAATTGGGTTTAATTTATTGGTTAGAATTGATTGTTAATCTATTATTTAAACCGATATTGTAATTCGTATTTCTGTTGTTTAGTATTAGGTTTTAGTTGACTGAAGCTTGAGTCATAATTTATTGATTGATTGATATTAATCGACTGTTGCTTATTTATCCAAATTAACTGAATTAAAATTAATTATTTTTATACAAATACAGCGGTCATGCGGTTTTTGAAACTCTATAATTTCCCAAAAAGACATTGCAAACAAAATACAATATAGCACGACTAATAATAAATTTAAACGTATGTTTCTGTATTTTACAAACACATTAACTTTATTTGACTACCCAATTGTACATTCATTCATGCTTTCACTAACATGAATCATTTTGTATGGTAATGAATACTTATAAAGCTGCATGTTAATGTTTGAAGAACAAAGTGTGTTCTTAAATATTTTTGAATTAAAATCAAGAAATTACATACCTTAAAATATGCAATATCGTAAATTTCTCAAGTACGCAAAAAATGTATAAATATAATTATATAGTAAACGAACGGCATTTCTTAGTCCGAGAGAAAGAGATGAAGTTTTTTTGTGTATTCGTTTGTGAACCTCATTTCTCAACCACTTTAAAGGAAAAGATTAGCACAGGTAGAAAGATTGAAATAATAGATATTATAATCTATACAAATGTTATAGAGAGGTAATTTTGTAATTACTGATCCGATTACGAAAATTCTGTCACGAAGCTAATTTTATCCCAATTAAAGCAAACGAGGTTGAGGGCGGTTGCTAGTTAGTAAATATTTTGGTCGACATAACAATTTGGTGAGTGATGGTGCATTCTGTGCCTTGGTAGTTAGTAGCTGTGTTTTAAGAATTTTACTGTACTTATAAGCCTTTGCATGAAACACTTCATCGATTTTGTAAAAATACAATTAACATATACAGTTTATTGCTGTGATAACATTATTCGACAAACTCTCCACTCTCCACAACTACTTATGGTTGTTCCATTTCCAGTAATTGTCAATAGCTTTCCAGATTGTTTGACGTGCATAGTTACTGCTCCGCTCCTGAGGATCGTAGCGTGAAGATCCGACAGATAGTTTCAGAGATAAGCGCGTGTTGACAAAAACAATAAAAACATATGTTATGACATACTCGTAGGGAATTTCTGCATAATAATATTACCTGTAAATATTATATTGGTTCAACATTTTTTATGTTTTACATAGACAATCATTGAAACTTGTGTCTGTGAAAAAAAATATTTTCAAAAATTAATGGTATGTTTTGTAGTTTGATAAAGCAGCATTTTTTAAATTTTATATGTTAACACAGAATTTATTTTTGATTTGACTCCCAAATTTGTGAAAATTGGTGGGATTCAGTTAATATATGACACTCGGTCAATGCCGGAGTTACGCGAGAAGGAAAGGGTTATAAAACCAAGATTAACGTTAATTACTACAACACAATTACATGTTAAATATATGTAATCTAAACCAACTATCTGGTTTAGTTTAGTTTCCAACTTTCCTTCGAATAAACATACTTTTAATCTGATCCGAATAAATCAATCTTTGCTTTCTTTCCTTCGGTTTTATCTTTGTATTTATCTCCTCAACAATAAATTTCCCTGATTTCAGTCAACGAAACAATGTAACTTAATTACTCTTTCTTCACTTCCACTTTTATCTTAGTGTTTAAGATATGTGTTCTTAAATAATTTTGTCTTGTAATTTAAAATTTGTGTAAAAATAACAACAAAGATTTAGCAAAAACTGCTCGAAGAATTGTTTAGATATATTTTATTTAAATAACTCAGACAATGTAGAATATTTAAATAATGTAATCTTTATTCACCAAGTGAGAAATAGTGGACGTTATTTTATGTAAATATGATTATATTATATTTTCTATGAGTAGTAATTGTATTAAAATTATTCTAAGGCATCTGAGAGAAACTCAAGCACCGTACTAGATAATGTGTTTATCCAAGATTTGACATATCTCGATGTGTGTCTGACTACGTCAATAACTTCCAATTTAAGTGTGTTCTTCGGTACATTTAATAACTCTTTTAATATGTGCTCCTTAGATCGCGTTTATTTAAATGAAATTAAAGCAAATATGAATGATTTATTTATGAACAGACGTAACGTTTAAAAATATACCTATATAGTCTTAACATAATGCTCGGTGTGGTTTTTTGTTCCAAATAAAAATATTATGACGATAACAAAGTAAGTATATTATCCAATAACTGATAAATATCTGATAACTTTTTTTTATTGAAAATAAACTTCGTCCATTTCCTATGTTAGTCTTGAATATTATGAATCACTGTATGATTTATAAGTACTTTTTAACGACTTATAATAACGTTATTAACATTATAGAATAATTTACTAATTATACTCGATTACTTGCATCCAATTATTTAACCACATGTTCCCCACTACTAGACATAGGCTTTCCCCATAGATTGTGACAACGACAGGTCCCACACTATTCGCATCCAGTGTATTCCTGCAACCTTCACTAGGTCGTCAATCCACCTTGTTGCGGGTCTGCCCACGATGCGTCATCCAGTTCAAGAACTCTTCGGTTATCCAATCTACGAGCAGTATGCTTGTCCACTGTCACTTAATTCTAGCAATTGAGCTGTATGTGACTTTGGTTCTTCTACGAATCTTCAAAATTCTTCTGCTTTTGTCCAAATATCTTTCTGAGTAAAAATGAAACCATCAAAATAATATCATGTTAAAATTTTTATATACATAGGATATACTGTAATATTTTTCAACTTGTATAACTTCTGTTGACTTTACGTACACTTGTTACTTTTTGTACAGTGATTTTTAGTATTTTTATAGCATCTGTCTTATATAATATATTAAAATCTCGTAAATACTATGTGCAGGTAGCGTGTTTTAACAATTGTTAATCAGGAAAGGCGCACGATCGCGTGTTACATTCGGAATACTTAACAGAAGTTGCGATCGTAAAGTAAAATCTAGTGAGGCGGCTTTGTTGAAAAGGAATGTTTAGTGTATTTTAATAATTAATCTAAGGCGAGGATTGACAAGGCCTTAAAAAGATTTTTACATTTTAACATTTTACATTTTGCCCGCAGCCTCATTGTATCCCAGGCGTGTTAACATTATTCAGTGTTTGTGATATCATGAGATTCATATATTTATCTCGCATAGCGTTTTTTAATTTGTGCTGGCTATAAAAAAGGTTGCGTATTCCTTGTCTAGTGTTTTAAGTTATCTATTAATAAAAACACTAGCGATCCGCCCCGGCTACAAACGGGTGCAATGTAGATACTAATATGGGGCAGTGTGAGACAAACATATACCATCGCGGACTTTTTTATCGATCTTTTTAAGATATACAATTCCGTAGAACATTAATTTGATCTATCTCGTTAGGTTTAGCCAGCGTTTGCGATTTAAGCGCACAAAAATATGTTTGTTACAACATCACATTAGAAATCTTTGAATTTTTTGGCCTTTCTGTACTATATAATATGTATGTATTATACATATAAACCTTCCTCTTGAATCACTCTATATATTGCTGAAAACTGCATTAAAATCCGTTGAATAGTTTAAAAGATCTAAGCGAACAGACAGCGGAAGCGACTTCATTTTATACTATGTAAAGATAAAAATCCTTGTGTATACGTGGAGGAATCGTATCCTCATTTTTGATCCCATTTTCACTTTGAAACAAGATTTTTTTTTTTTTTTTCAATTTTTTCTTGTTTGTATCCGGGTTTTCAACAAGGGAATATAATTAGCACAACATACAAGTTACAACTTTATGCATAAATTATTGTATATATATGAATACTGCGCTGCGAGGCGCGTCGTTGTAAATTAGTTTAAAGTATGTATAAAATGATGTAATAAAAATAAATTACAATCCGACAGAGGATAACTTTGAATACGATATCCTTGTGAGTACATTGTAAGTGTAAATGTACGTTTACTGTTTAAAACTTTAATGAATCTAGTTTTATGATGTTGCGTGGGTCGACAAGGCTTTTTTTATAGTTATAGGTTTTGGCATAGTGACCACAATCTCACCTGGTGTTAAGTGACGATGTGGACCAAGATGATAACACACTAACTAAACCTAGTGGAAGACTGGCTCTCAAGTGCAGCTGCCGGAACACACCTATAGGTGCTTGGCGGCAGATTTTCAACTTGAGGGTGGCAGTTAGCTAGGCGGGCATTAGAAAATGCTCTATCACCATGCTATGGTTTCCTCACGATGTTTTCCTTCACCGAAAGCTCATGCTCATTGCAGGGATTCGAACTCACGTCAATCGACGCGAAGTCGTACACACTACCGCTGAGCCATCATTACTAAAAACTAATAATAATGTCACATGTATTACAATGGAAAGAGCTGCGTTCGCATTATGAATTTAAAACGCGATGTGATGAAATTAGTCATGTATGATAATAATATAAATTCTTTTTACTGACTTTTTTAATTGTGTAAAAATAATTTAACAGTGTATTAAAAAAATATTTAATGAGGGTTTATTTACACAACGAAAAATAAATTTAATACGCAATTCAAAAAAGGAAGTAAAATCAATCGATCAATATGAACGTTAAATAACTAAACATTATTTTAATTTGATTAATTTTTTGTTTATTAATACACTGTTAAATTATTTTTACACGATTAAAAAATAGTCAGTAAAATGAATTTACATGATCATCGTCGATCAATTCTTCAGTTCAGACTTCAGTGATGTTGGTGGCGTGGGAGATGAACTTCTTACGTGCGTACTAAATTTTTTTTAAATATTAGTCTATCAATCTCGCTTCGCTTCGGAAATCGATTATGTTGTGAAATAGGCCATAGAATACTTTTTTACAACCAACAAACAACAACAATAGCAAACAACTAACCGATTTGTAGGCATAATAGTGTAAAATGGAAGCTTATAGGAAATAATACTGTAAGAGAGGTAGGGCACAGAGAAACCTCTTTGGAAATTTATCTTTACTTGAGGCAGCCCGAAAGAACATGGCTGCCAAATCACCTTGTATTGTGTTTTTACGGCGAGCAGGGTGTCCAGAGCTCCTTGGAGGAGGGTTCAAGGTCGGTAACGCGATAGTAATGCCTCTGGTGTTACAAACGTCCATAGGTTACGGTAACCGCTTACCATCAGGCAGACCGTACGATTATTTGCCACCTTAATAGTATTAAAAAGCATGCACATATCGCCTTACTGATATTTCGTATATATCGGTATAATGTTCAGCGAATCAGTTTCACCATATTCCCTACATGGCCGCCGCCCGTGAAATATATTGGTTTGCTACGTATTTCAATTTAATATTTTGCGTTCAGTGTATCATTTAGTTGACTCGGTATTAATATGTTTTACTTGTATTATTTACTAGCTATTTTATTCGGCTAACTCTCCATCACATCGGTGTTGTTATACTATCGTTGATCTCACCTCCCGTACTTACCTTCAGCTTGCCAAGTTGCTTGATGTTCATAGTTACTGGTCTGCTGTTTAAGCGACTCTTAAAGCGAAGTTTTATAAAACAATAAATAGGTTATAATAATGCATAAAAAGTATAATCTGGCCAGTAATTCCAGAGATTAGCGCGTTTAAACAATGTATATAATAATACTAGGTGTTCTGCAGCTCCGCTTGCGTGGACTATAGAACGCTGTCGGATGAGCTATACTTTTAGCCTTAGGGGCTCTGGAGCGTTGACGGCTTTTACAGCTTCACCGGGCTTGAGGGCGAGCGCTGAAGGCACTCGGCCGCGTAACCAGGGCTACAAGTTTCAAGGGTGCCTAAGTGACCGAACCTCGGCTCGGACTGTTGCGCGTATGCAATGAAATCGCGATCTGACTAATTCCCTATCCGTAAACTCGATCTAAACTAACTATACATATACACAAGTTTCTTTCCTCTGGGAGGAGGGAGTATTTAGTAATCTGTAAATTTTTGTCTAAACTAACTAGCCAACAAACGAAAAAAGGTCCCTTACATAACCTATGTACCTGAGTGCCGTGCGTGTGTGTAGAATGCAGTGTAGTGAAGTGTATGTTGATAGCTAGTGAATGTAGAGTCACTGTATCGCGCGAGCGGTTGCTTGATTCAAGGGCTCCAAGCCGATGGATCGGACCTTGGTTTGAGTCGGTTGAGCCACACACGGTGTCACCCGCCAGTTATTTTAAAGACAAAAATGCTTATTATGGGCGATCTTTAGAAGATGGAGATATGCTATTTCTGACTTTTTGTAGGTCTTTTTAAGATCTACAATTATATAGTACACTAGTTGTATGTGTAGGTACTACTAAAAGGTGTTTTTTTGCGAGGATCGTTAATTATTTTTCTAAAATAAAAGTATTCTAAGTTATTCTCCTTATAACAGCTATCTGCCAGTGAAATCTAGTCAAAATCGGTCCAACCGTTTCGGAGATTACCCGGAACTAACAGACAAACAAAAATTTTAAAAACAGGTTTTTATTGTAGGTATCGTATATACCTTAATTTAGTAAAAAAATAGTAAAAAGGTGTTATTTTGACATTACAATTTTATTATATGTATAAATTAATTTGATATTTAAGGCTTACTCAGCGTAAGCTATTTGAGCGCCCCAAAAGCATATAGTTTCCGATTTTATTCACCTTTATCGTAACTGCGTTTTATCTTACAAAATACATCCCATAACCTGGTCATCTAACATAGTTGTAAATTAAAATAAAAAAATGTAAATCGCATTAGTGGATTTCGCGTGAAAAGAACATAAACGGACAGACAGAGAGACTTTGAGTTTTATAATATGTATAGATTATACAAATAGTATAAAGTCTAGATGTTATACAAATCAATTCTGACTGTGGATCTGATGTGTAAATAAATATATATATAAAATTTTGCAATGAATAACTGAGACCAAGTTTTTATTGACATAGAACATATTGCAGTATCACCGACGAAAACTAGATATAAAATTTTGTTATTTTATCATATTTTCTAGGCAGTTTAAAAGCTGCCGAGTGCCAGCAGTATTTATCGATCATTTTCGTTACTTAATTATAAACAAGACCTTGAATTGTTCGTCGGAACGTTTGTATTGCGTTTAAATAATGAAAATTAATGGAAAAATCGATACACTGGCCGGTCGTGTCGGTCGATAAATGAGACTTGATGTTTATATAGATTTTCTTATCATTTTATAACTTTTTTAAATTATACAATGCTATAATTAAAATTATCTGAAGCATTGAGAAGCATAAGTAAATAGTGTATACTGTATAGTCTGACTGTATAGTCGCGAAGATGTTTGCGATTTGATAAAATTATCATCTGCGACTGTATCCCGTGATGTGATTTATGATAAATGATAATGAGTAGCTGATGATTGGTTGATGATTTGATAAACTTAAAGCCATGATAAATATTTTTATACATATTGTATGAATTGTATACAAAAAATGGTATTCATAATAAATTTTTTTTTTTTTTTTTTTTTTTTTTTTTCGAACTGACTATACTGTTAGCCTTAGGGGCCCTGGAGCCTTTACGGCTTTTACAGCTTTACCGGGCTTGGGGGCGAGCGCTTAGGGCACTCAGCCACGAAAGCTAAGCAACAACATCCGAGGGTGCCAAAGTGGCCGAACCTCGGCTCGGACTGTTGCGCGTATGCAATTAAGTCGCGATCTGACTAATTCCCTATCCGTAATTCGATCTAAACTAACTATACATATATACATGTTTCTGCCCCCTGGGAGGAGGGAAGGAACATGTGTATGTGTATTTAGTGGTCTGAAAATTTTTGTCTAATCTAACTAGGCAAAAAAAGAAAAAAAAAGGTCCCTTACAGAACCTATGTACCTATGTGTGTTGTGCATGTGTGTATAATGCAGTGTCATGTATGGCTGTGAAAGCTAGTGATTGTAGAGTCACTTGTATCGCGCGAGCGGCTGCTTGGCTCAAGGGCTCCATGCCGATGGATCGGACCTAGGCTTGAGTTGCCGCAGAGGAGGGCGGTCGTGGCGGGTGTGCGGGAGCGAAGTTAACCGTACGTCCCCTGCGGAGGGAACGGTGGTTTCGCGGGCGTGGGCGCGAGCACGCATATGTTGCGGGAGCGGACGCGTAGAAATTGTTTGCGTTCTCGATGTCGTCATCGGGATCGACAAAGAGATTTCGCGGACGGCGTTTATAACGTTTGGCAACGGGGATCGAGTTGTCTGGGACGTAGTTCACGGTGGATTTTACGAGCGGGTTGGGATGATTCGAAGCGCTATCGAAGTATCTCCTGGTGAGATATTTCACATAGGCTTCTATCGAGGGAAGCCTCATGTCCCTGTGCAGGTCCATGTTCCTAACGAAGGCTGGAGGGTCAAGCAGGCGTCGGAGAAACCGATTTTGGACTCTTTGCATGCGGGCAAAGTTATGTTTGGACATATGTGCGAACGCGGCGCAGCTATATGTCAAGATCGGACGGACGCACATCTTGTACAGTGTGAGCTTATGTCTTAAGGACATTTTGCTTACCGAACTGAGCAAGGGTCGCAAGCGGGAAAGGATCCAGATGGCCCTATTCCTGACTATAGTAACGTGTGCGTTGAAGTTAAGCTTCGAGTCGAGGGTGACACCCAGATATTTAGTCTTGGTGGCCCAAGGGATATTCGTACCGAATAATGAGAGGGGTCCTACCGTGCGTGGTAGTTTGCATGTATGCGGTTCGAACATAATCGCGGCGCTCTTTACCGGATTAATAGCTATTCGCCACGTTCGAAACCACTCCCCGAGAGTGGTTACGGCACGTTGGACTGCGCAGGCGAGATTTTTTCTGTGTCTGTTTGACGCATATATGACTGTGTCGTCAGCGTAGAGCCCTACCTCGACCCCGGGGGGCTTCGGGAGGTCGCTGACGTACAGATTGAAAAGGCAAGGCGCCAGAATGGAACCTTGCGGGACGCCTGAGCGTATAGGGTGGGCGGTAGATAGTACTCCTTCCACTCGGTAGTGGAAGGTGCGGTCGCGTAGAAAATCGTGAACTAGATGAACTAACCTATCCGGGACTTCTAATTGATGTAGCTTGTGGACTAGTCCGGCATGCCAGACCTTATCGAAGGCCTTAGCTACGTCGAAATTCATAATAAATCGGATCGTGTAGAAAGGTCACGCTTGTGATCATGACAGCAGCAATTCGTACAGCTCGATGATCACACAACGATTCTGACATCATCCCAACAGGTGTGTGAACGCAGTATTGTGTGAATAAAAGCTAAAAAATATATAATACTATGCATATATTATTCACGCGTCAACCACTTTTTTAAGCCTTTATTGAAGTTATTTAGGCGCGTTATGAAAAACGACGAGCATGAATTTTTAGGATAAGCGCGCACATTGCAACAAAGTACACACTATTAAGATGCTTGTTAAACCTTTTGTTTTATTCTTGTAAAGATAGTCAAGCTCGATGTTTTTCTTCTTTCTTTTCGTAACTTGGCAACTAGCCTTCTTTATTGAAGACCATTACTGCCATTATTGAGTAAATATAAAGTGTCCTGTCTTATGATGGTTTCAGTATCCTAACAAGATGGTGGCTCCCTTGTTAGAACTTTCGAGGGAGACTTATTGTGTTATCTCAAAATCTTTGTGTTTATTACTGATCCATTTCAGTTGTGCACAATATACCTATATTATGCAAAACACCACCTATATTATTTACATAATATAGGGTAAAAAACACAAACCTTGGAATAAAAAAAAAGTAATAAAAAATACAACTTAAAAAAATTACTTAAAATTATTAAATAAGGTTTTTATATGAAATTATGCAACAAAATGAAATCAAAAGTTTGTACGAACCAAATTAAGGGCCTATAATTTTTTGTTGATAATTTCGCATTAATGCGTGGACAAACATCATACATTATTTATTTTTATTTTAACTATAACGATATTAAGGCATCTTATTGAACTTCTGGTGTTCTCTTAAGGGTCCATACATTAACGAAAAAAATTAGAAATGAATTTTTTGGGGGGCCATTTGAAAATAATTATTCTACTGATACTTTTTGACTCCGCGAAAAAAGGTCAAACGGTGTAGAGGTTTAAAAATATTTTTTTCTACATACTAGAGGATATAATAAAGGAAATCTGATATGAATTATTCAATTCGCGCTTGAACTTATTGAGAACCGTTTTTTTAAATAGGTTCGAAACGGTGACTGCGGCTGAGGTAAAATTTGGGATACTTTAATCCAGATTTTTTACTTAGAGTAAAATCGATAGACCCCTCTCGAGAAATCATTCGAAAAGTAATGTGGAATGAGAAGAAAAATTTGTACTTTTGCAGAAAGTAACCTCTGCAACTACTGATTCGATTCCTAATATTCTATCACTAATATAAGCTATCCCGAGTGATATAGGTATTTTTTATTAGTATAAAAATTTTATACTGTAATTAATAGTATTAAATAAACTTGATATGCAAATTATAAGGATTATTTTATAAATATCTAAAGTTGAATACAGCAAGTGGCCACACCTTAGTCGCACCTATGCTTACGTAGACAAGTCATATGATCTTAACAAATGTCAAACAGTTATGACTTTTCTGTGTAAAGAATATTTTTCTCCTAAGTCATTTAGTATATAACAATATATTTTAAAAACCTACATAATAATAATAAAAAATATTGCATTAGTTGTGATTCAAGTGTGTTTTATATTACGGGTGACTTTAAGTGTTAAAATTTCGGGACAATATTCAAATTTCGGAGAGCAATACGTATTACGTCTCCATACTAATATTATGTACTAACTATGCCCGCGGCTCCGCTCGCGTGGACTACAGAAAAATGTTTTTTTTATTTTTTGTGCGGCACTCTAACTCTTTTTCTAAAATTAAAGTAGCTTAAGTTATTCCTTGTAACATCAGCTATCTGCGATTGAAAGTTGCGTCAAAATCGGCCCAACCGTTTCGGAGATTACCCGGACACAAACTGACAGATAAAAAATTTAAAAATGGGTCTATTGTTCTAGGTACCATGTATACTTTCTTATGTATTTAGTAAAAAGCTGGTATTTTGACATTACAAACAGACACTTAAATTGTATTATATGTATAGATAAAGCTCAAGAGATTGTTTGTTTGTTTGAACGCCCTAATCTCTAGAACTATCATACAGATTTGATTATAATTGCATTTTATGTCATATTTATTAAGAAAGGTTTATAATAAGCTATATAACTTCACGCTAAGACTCTAAGATGCGTAGCAGTCACTATGAATGTCAAGCAATCTAATCGAATTACGAGAAGCGAGAACAAGACACCCCGGGTGAGTTGGCGGGCGCGGTGAAGAGTTAGAGCTAGTTTACGCATAACCTGAGTAATGGAAAGATGTTTAAAAAATACACGAACAATGATTTCAAATGCGATTTTGGGGGGGAAAAAATTAAACACATGACGGAAGCAGATGTTCAGTGCGTGTGCGCTCTACCGAATCGTGCCATCTGCAGCACCGTGCAATATGATCCTAAAAGGTGGAATTTTACAGTCAATGAAATTTGAAACAATACTAACAATTATTTATAATAATTTGCATCGTCTGTATTGTTTTTCGAAGTAATACTTCTTAAGGCGCGTTATGAAAAAAATATGAGAGTGAATTTTTACGATCCGCGCGCACATTGTAACAAATATTCTACAGTTTACACAATGAAACTGCTTGCTAAACCTCTTATTTTATTGTTATGAAGGTAGTTATATAACTATTCTAAGTACTATAGTTTCTAGGTTTTTATAGTTACGGCTTTGTGCCTGATGGTAAGCTATAAACATCGGCGACCACCGAGAGATGGCAATCCTCTCTATAGCTTGATATACACAGTCTGATCCCGAAACGTGACACACCAATAGTCACTGTGACGAGTTTTATCACAATCTGTATGGTGGTCGCGATCGAGTCGAGTAAAGATCCCTTGGTAGGGATCACAAAAAAAACTATAAAAAAATGAACTCAAGTTACAAAATATTTCGATAATTCAGGGGAGTTGTTAGTTGATACGATATTGTTTGGCCCGGTTGTCTATTGTTTGCATTGTTTTAAGCTAAACAAGGTATGACAGTGAATTCGACTAGGTCGGTAACTATGTTTTGGTCCGATTTGCATCAGAGGCAACCGACCGAGAAATTGCGACACCTCGAACCGCCAATACCTCGTTGAAACGACATTAGAGAAGATGGAGTTTAAAATAAAGATGAGCATTGGTCATTGTTGGGCTTCGTTCTCGCTTAACTTACTTTCGGACTTACACTTTATGTATGATAATTACTCCGCTCCTAAGAGTCATAACGTGCATGTTGGTTAGCCTTTCTCAATAAACAATCTTATATAAAAATCTTGTGTTCCTCTGTTTGAGGTTCCATAACTTCTGAACGCCTTCACCGACTGATTGATTGATATTTACATATCGATTCGATGTATTTATAGTATTTATATGAATTGGTTGGTTCTATCCCTAAAACTTTATAAGATGATTTTCAGGCAATTCTATTTATACATTGCGTGTCATTATTTCGATTTCGCAAAAAATTTTCTCCACTATTTGAGCTTCTTCGAGTATCTTATGCGATCCACGAGAATCGAGTTGGAATGACACATTATAAAAACCATTGAGCAAAATATTCGCTTCCTCAACATTCATTAATCTTTCCATGCATGCTCGTTGGTTTAAAGTACTCTTGACCTGACCTTTCTTCAAAACGTTCCCGATTTGATAGTGGAAAGAAAATCGAAAATTTACACTCATCGTATAAATATGTCTAGTGATATTTCTTTCATTCATCCTTTCTACATGCTCAAACTATCTAAGCATCCCTTTCGCAATCCGTGTGACTATATCTTCTTTCTCACCACAACGTTCGCTTACTACAACTATTACAGAATTAAGGATAAAATAAGTTGATGAATTATAAAGTGTGTGACCAATTAGTACCCCGTTAAAATCTCACGCCGCGTGTCGATTTGAGTGTTTGTTATTTTGTTTATTATAGGTATAGTCTTTCGCACGGTACGCAAGGTGAAAATCCGTGGGTAACATCATTGTTGATATAGAATGAAGGTGTAATACATAACATTCCCCACTCCGTAGCCATACAGTATGAGAATTATAACGGGACGGGATTTTATTCAGCATAGTTTCTTAGACAATAATTACCTTGCGTGTTACGGCTTGTGTTTACGCGATTGATGCTGATATATGCGACTAATTGATAGAAATTTTGAATCATATTAAAGATAATTTGACGTTGATGGATGGTGATTTAACTACATATACTATTTATAATAATAATTTATAAAGAAACGAGTGCGAATTTTGTGAGTGTTTATGGAGAGATGAAAATCTCCGGAACCGCTGAACCTACTTGAAGAGTAATTTTTTGCATATTATAGCTTATTTACTGAGTAAAGTTAGAGACTACATAACTTCACGCTATGACTGTAAGAACCGGAGCAGTAACCATGTACGTCAAATAATCTGGAAAGCTATACGCAAGTATGGAAAGTGAGAACAACAATAGGCTACACGGGTGCGTTCGTTGGCAGCGGTGCGGTGAAGAGTTGGGCGACCGCCGTTGAATTTCGAACTCGCGGTGGTCGCCGTTGTGTTTGAATTGTACTGTGCTTACCACCAGGGACAGTACACAAATAAATGAAAATGTAAAGCACAGCTCGTTACATTCAATATAATGTATTCAACATAGTTGATAAATTAACTATTATAATTCCATAATTTAGAAAAATAAAAACCACATACGAAAATACATCAAAAAAGAAAATACTTCGACTTGTCCCATGACAATCGTGATTTTCTTTACCTTATTCGGTTATCACCTTCAGAGCGTTCAATGTTTTCCATAAAAATATAACAATAACAATAATAGGTATCTTCTATGACTTTATTACGATCAATTCTGATTGGTTTACATCACTATTTTTTAAAACCTATGAACTGGGACCACAACTAGCACATGAAATTATATTTTACTCCACAAAGTAAAATGAAAAGCAAAACGGATTTTAACGTGTCCTAGGTAACATTTAAGGAATGTTAAAATAACTATAAAATACGAAATTTTATATGTATTTACTTATAGCATAAAACTACGTATGTAGCTTATCGCAGTTATTGTTGAAAATCGACAGCTACTGTATTTCGCGTGATTCACAAATAAACCTTGTACAATATTCTATCAAGCCAACCGAATCGGAAGGAAAATCACGTGTACCAATGCAAATAACGATTATATACTAGTATTGCGTGGCTGTTAAACAAATATTCGTCATATTTATCGCTGCTTATAAATAATCGTTGATATAACTATAAAATATAATATTTCAAGAATGCAATTAGAAATAGAATCCACTAACTTAATTCCATGACTATGTCTTACCCTTTAGAAGTTTACCTCAAGGTGGTAGAGTTTTTTCTAAAGTCCACCTGCCTAGCTTCCACTTTGTGTTGAAAATCTGTCGCCGAACACTTATAGATGTAACCCGACAACTGCATTTGAGATCCACTCTCTTGGTTTGGCCCTTTATTCGCCATATCGTTAATTATTATCAAGTAAGATTGTGCTCGAACGATAAATCTATAAAAAATTTAAAACGTTGAGTTTGCTTACATCATAATGTTCTTATTATTTTAATCGAACCAACCTAATTTCTGAACTCTGTATACAATCTTTGATATCTCTTTTCACGATATTAGCTAGCTCTTCCAAATGACTAGGAATTTTCGAACCAATTTCTAAGGGCTTTATATAAAATGAATAAGATTACATCTTTTTCTTCTTACCATTATCCCACCTAAGTAGGGTTAAACAATATTTTTCCTCTTCCACTATCCTCGTTCGACTGTCAGATCAATATTCACGCAATTTATACGCATGTCATTCCTTCCACAATCCATCCATACTTTCTTCGGATTTCCTCTACTCCTATATTCGTCCACCTTCATACTTAACATTCTTCTAGTTGTATGACTTTCTTTCCACTTCATGATATATCCACACCACACTGGTGCAACTTTCGTACTTCATAAAATGAATATAAATGTTAATTGTCTAATGGGTCTTCGGGTAAGTCGCAGTTGTACTCAAATAAGTATCTATAGTTATTTCTTAATACCACTTGATTCACCAAATGTCCTTCAAGCATTATACCTATCTATTTTAGGTCGTGATCGATTTGATACGAAGCTGGTATTTCCTTCAATTTACTTAGTCACGTTAGCCATACTTCCACAAACAAAAGTATTTTTATTGTCGTGTCTAATTTTAGCTTTTCATATTATATTATTTTAGTGTGGCTGCATTTTAGACAACGAATGGAACGTTTACGTAATAAATGCATATGCTTATTGGCAGCTATCCTTATTCAAGGATATTAAGATTTTAAAGAAAATCAAAACTGTCTATCCGTGCTATAATTTCAAACAATCCACTTCTTATGCAAAATAACCCAACTTATAACATGTAAAATGCTACTAAGTTGCAAAGTATATATGCGCTTATGAATTAAAAATATAAATATAACCGATTTAGTTACACCTAAAAGCTCACTGTAAGATTTGACCACCTTATACACTGCAAACTTATTCGAAGATAGGTATTGATAGAATTATGAGTATAAGGTTTAGTTAGCGTGGTATGGGCGTGTCAAAAAAGGATGTAATTCATACAATTAGATGTATGTTAAGTATGAAGTGGACGAACTTAGGAGTAGAGCAAGACCGAAGTAGGTGTAAATACCGAAATGACAATTAATAGAGATGAGTGGAAGAGTAAAACATTTTATGCCGACCCTACTTAAATCGGATAAAGGGTTTGAAGAAGAAAAGAACAAGGCATTAGTAGAATTGCTGAGGGTTATATTGGAACGCAACACTTTCCAACAACTTAGTGTTTTACTACAGATGAACGTATTGAAATTGTAATTCTGCAGTCGAAGTTGTAATATTTGCACCATTACACCAAATGTTTTAAATTACTGCAAGGAATGTACGAACAGTTAACCCAATCACAAATAAATTGACAGCAGGTTTGATACAAGTTCAGTGACATGGAATTGGACCGTTTTGCATTTCATAGAAACAGAATAATGATTTAGCGTTATTTCGGACAAAGCGTTACCGACTTTCTGGCTCGGCTGTCGGCACATGGCGTTGACCTCGTACGGCAAAAAGGTTCTCGTTGCCTAGAACTGGTGTTGCTGGTTGTGATAAATATTCTAATTTGGTAACTCTGAAACCATCTAGCATAATTAACAAGGGTACTTACTCTTTGAAGATTATTAATTGTTATTTCAATTCGCAACAATTCAAACCTAACCTGTGTCTATTGTACAGTAAACTTAATTGATCGCGTGATCGTAGAAAAATGAAGAGAAATTGGAACAGGCGTAGATTCTTTGACTGATTTATGAATCTGAAATAAGCAAAAGAAGCTTAAGATAGTGTGTAGTGTGTAGTGTAATGTGAGGCCGTTGTTGGTACAATGCTAGTAGATATATATAAGTTGTGTTTTTTAATTTATTCTTCTGTTTATTTTTTAGTATTGCACTAGCAATAAACATTTTTTTTTCTTTAATATAATATTCGATTTATAATTTGGTATCAATTACTTCTACCTAGTGCAATATTTATTTGAACTATTTCTTTAAACTTTCTTTTAATATTCATTTGGTATTTGTAATTATTATTTATAATGCGTTTATTTTAAATCTTTTAATCTATACTATATTATTACTATAAGGAGGATATTTTTTTATGTTTATATGAGGTAATCGTCGCTTATAGATAGCTGTGTTTTCCTGCATTTTCCCGGTTTAAATTTATTAAAAAAAAAACTACTCTTGCGTCATTACTACTACGGTGGTAAAGTGGTTTTACTAATACAAAAACATTAGTGGATGTGCGCACAATAACTATTTAAAGTTTCATCGCAATCGGATAAATCTTTTAGGAATGCATAGGGTACAAACAAACAAAGAAATATTAATTTATATATTGACACGGACAATTGCTAGTAATATTATTTTACTATCACTTTTTCATACTTACATTTATTTGCACGCTTTGGTTGACTTTACTTAGTGACTCAACAATCGTTTAACCTTTCAATGATATGAAACTATAATGTAAATATATATACAAAATAATATGTACATAAATAATAAAATACATAAAGATTTTACATATTTTAGTAATGTCGTGTAAAGTAAAGCTGTGTTTCTCATGCTCACAACTATCGACCTATCGGAGTTAAGTCGTTTCGAGGTCTTTTCTACTTTTGTTTCAATTAACTTGACCTTCATACAATTTACTGCGGAGTTTAATAATACTTTTTGGTAATTTAAATGACCGTACCTTAAATAGAATTAGAACTTATATGTAGGGGCTGTAAATTCAGATTTTATTTGGAACATATGACCGTTATTCAGTTATTTCTGACAATTTCCTTGCGAAATATGTAATTAGGGCGCGGGTTAAGATCTTCCAAAGTTAGCCTAATTGCGGCTAGTGTGATGAATATTGAATCAATATATTTGCTTGTTTCTCTAAAGATTAATCTCTTTTAAGTCAATGATGGCTCAGTGGTAGCGTGTATGGGCATCACGTCAATTGATATGGGTTCAAATCCCTGCAATGATCCTGGGCTTTCGGTGAAGGAAAACATCGTGAGGAGACCATAGCATGGTGGTAGGGCTTTTTCTTATAATCGCTTAGCTAGCTACCACCCTCAAGTTGAAAATCTATCGCCAAGCACCAATAGGTGTGTCCCGGCAGCTGCACTTGAGAGCCAGTCCTCCCACTAGGCTTAGCGTGTTACCATCTTGGGCCACATCGTCAATTAAGATCAGGTGAGATTGTGACGACAACGCTAAACCTATAATAATAAAATAAAAAACTTCAAAGTATCTTCAAGTCTCTTGTGCACTTTGCCAATCTACTCAAAATCTGGTTCCGTGTACTCATTCTCAATTCTTTGTAACTATGGAACTGGATTAATGATCCGATAAATAAGGTAATTTGACTTCGATCTTTGTCTGAAGGTCGAGTGAGTGGTAATATAGTTTCGAATTATAAACACAGGGTGGCTGTCCATGTGACGTATTTTTTTGGCCTTTTAAGATATCGATTTTGTAAATAAATATTAATTAAAGCCTGAAAAAGTTATCGCTGTAAGAGACTAGTTGTTCTACTAGTTTGTGTGATACAATAATCTCATCTGATGCTAGATTACACTAAGAGCTTCCTAAGGTATTATTTCCTAAAAGGCCTAAATATTAATATCTCACTAACGTAGGACCTAAATAAAATTATCTATTTTATTACATACATAGATCATGTACAATGTATGAGAGTATAATGTTTTTCTTTTGTCAAATATACAGGCGGGTAATTATTGGAGACGCCTGAGAGAATTACATCGAACTGTTACTTGTTATAAGAACCTTGTGAAACTTTAATTGGTATTAATTAACGATTTACCGTGCCGATACGTGCGTATTCGTGGGATCGATTTATTATAGATTTTAAACAGATTTTTACAACGTTATACAGAAATGTATTTTTTACGAGTTGTATTTTAAGTAATAAATATCTGAGAGACAAATAAGAAACACCTCTGATTAGAAAATTTCATCCAATTCTTTAGAGCAGTTTTCGAGAACAATAATTTCATACAATAATTGCTAACTGACTAGTAACAGATTATATTCGTGCAAGTAAGAATTTTATATAGACTCCAGACACCTCTAAGATATATTATATTTTTATCTATTTCACATAATAATTATCTATACTATATTTAATAAAGCTGAAGAGTCATTTTGTTTGTTTGTTTAAACGCATTAGCGCGACTGGAACTACCAGTCGGATTCGTAAGGAACAGTATAGGCTATATAACTTCACGCTACGTCCATAAGGAGCAGAGCAGTTACTATGAATGTCAAGCAAGCTGAAGGCGAGTACGGGAAGTGGAACAACGATATGGCTACACGGGCGCGTTCGCGGCTGCACCGTGGACAGTTTATCGAATAAATTTAACACGGGTAAAAACGTGGGGCACAGCGAGTTTATTATAACTAATAAAATTGGTTCCATGAGTATAATATCCGCCAGTGTCCGCTGACACATACACATGTTCCTTCCCTTCTACCAGGGGGAAGAAACATGTATATATGTATAGTTAGTTTAGATCGAATGATAGGGAATTAGCCAGATCGCGACTTCTTTGCATACGCGCAACAGTCCGAGCCGAGGTCCGGCCACTTTGGCACCCTCGGAACTTGTTGCCTTGCTTGCCCGGCTGAGTGCCTTAAGCGCTCGCCCCCAAGCCCGGGGAAGCTGTAAAAGCCGCAAAGGCTCCAGGGCTCCTAAGGCTAACAGAATAGTCAGTTCGAAAAAAAGCTAGTCTCTGCCACCTGTCTAATAAAAATAAAAAAAATGACGACACTACCGTACATATATTACAAGACAATGGTAACAATTATATAATATATTATTAGTTACATAATGTTAGCTTATTTAAACCCTTTTTCCATGGCCCGACATCGTCTAGTCACATTGTGGGAATCGTGTATTCCACCTTTTATTTCCTCATGCGTTGCAAATGACAGTTGATTTTTTGTAATTATTTGTCGCAACACTCATTGTCTACTCTGAACAACTGTGCTAATGACTAATGCGTCTTTGCGGGTTAATGAGCAATAATTTAATCACAACATTGTGAGACGGTTTAAATTTTATAGTCTTTGAACCAATGGTTGTTCGTTGAATTTAAAACGTTGTTTAGTTCTGAGACATTTTCAAGCTTTATTCATATTTTGTTTCTTTTTGAAGTGAATTTTATATTGTAGCAACTGGGTTGTCTGGTCCTTGTCTTTCGTACTAAAAAATCTAGATTCGGTATTCAAAAAAATTTTACCTGTAAGTTTGTTACAACTTAGAAATATCTATTATATAAATAATAATATGTATTCAATGTTAAAATCAAAAATATTTTATTTAATTTAGGCCCTAAGAAAGCACTTGCGACTGCCAAAATACTACTACCGATTCGAAAAACATCCCAGTCATCGGGAAGAACCGGCAAGAAACTCGATCGGGGATATCAATTGTTTAACTGTGCAAATAATGTTTAAATTTCATAATTATATTATTTTTGTAAATGTATAAAGATAAAATCAATTTCAGACATAACTATCATTCAAATTAATAACCTTTTGCCAGTAAAACCAACACCATATTGTCCTAGAACATATTGTCCGGCAAATCGGTCCTAAAAGGGAAAAATTTTGTTCTTCTTTTTATTTAATGGCAGCTGTGTTCATCTACAATTTTACCAACGTCACGTGAATATAATATTTTTATAATATTCTTATAATTATCAAACATAGCTATAACAAGATGGCGGCTCTCGTGTTAAAACTGTCCAGGGAGTTTTTATAGAAAAATAGGATCAAATAACATAAGTTTATAAATTAAAATTAAAACCATTACATGACAGAGTTCTAGTTTTCTAATTCTTTGACCTCTTAAATATTCTATTTATAAAATTCACCAGTGAGTTTTTGGCGGGATCTCAAACTGTCATGTAGTGGTTTTTGTTTTTTATTCATACATCTGAGTTTTTGGGCCCTATATTGTGTGAAACAGGTGGCATTTTGCATAATAAAGTTTGGTTATTGTGCACAAGTGAAGTGGATTGAAAATAATAACATAGAACATGAATTCTGATATGCCACAAAAACTCACTAGCAAGTTCTAACAAGGGAGCCACCATCTGGTTATGGTTCTGAATTCGTCATAACACTAGAAACTATAACCACTCGATAAAGAGGACCGGTTGCCGAGTTAGGAAAAAAAGAAGAAGAAAATTCACCATGTACATATGACATTCTTGTACATTTGTATTATTATTAGCTTTGAATTATTATTATTATTGCTCGTCTCTAATTTGAGTTCTACATTATTATAATGTATTCGTCGAACTTAAATATACATGTTTAATTTGTGTATCTAAGTACTCTAAAGGCGCAGCAAATAAATAAATGAAGATCCCCATAAAACCTCCAGCATGAATTTCTCTGCTATGATTCGTTTTTCTAGATGTTTTGAAGCTATCAATTTATTATTTACTGTGTACCATTCCCAACGTGACGTCTACTTATCATTTATCGAAAGTCGTTTATTATGTCGTGCGTGATGTTATCTGTTTTCGAGGCATTAGAACGTCAATTTGAGTAAATTGCTTCGATAATGCTTTATTACGTGGGTGACAACGAAGCTTAAATATTTCAACGAAGAATAATCTTAAATATTTGTCTATCTCCTTCAGCTTGATATTCAGTCTCTTATGATATATGACGGAGTAGACAGGGCATGTGAAATCCAAGATTCCTACTGCCTTAAAGAGCGACTCCATAATGAACACCGTCTCAAAGGACTGCGTCATCTTTATTATCGTTAGCTGGGTTGGATTTTTGAAGAATATCTGTAGCGATGTGAACAGTCCGACAATCCAAGCTATCATCCTCATGCCCGAGCCGTCGGCCGCCTTTTAAGAGCGTCCAGTCAACAGTAGCTAGACAATAATACCGAAGTTAGGCCAATAGTACGGATGCTATGCAGTAGTAGTTATGCAGCGATGAAGTTTCAGCTAATATTCGAGAATTTACCTAAAAAAATACGTTCTCTCCGAGTGACAAAGGATGTATTTTATTTTTATTAAGTTTTATATTGTAATTAACGTAATTGAAGTCGCGGTCGGTTACTAGTATTTTTTTTAAATCTTTTTCATCTAATCATATGTCTCATAACTAAGGCCTGTAAATTTATTGTTATTTTGAAATTAAAATAGACATTTCTTACCACGGCTAGTTCTTATTGATGTCTCTAAGCCCTAGCCCCTTAGTGTATTAATCGCGAAGATGACATCAGATTAGTTCCAAAAATGTCGACATTAACAATGTATTTTCTTTCGTTACAGGTAAGGTTGCGATTCTGTTGAAATGCAAGACGTGTTCAAATCACAGTCACGTATGGGCGGAGGTCATAACGCTTGTGAATTCAGCGAACTACAATACCATCACGTTTCAAAAGTTATATTGCTATACTTCTGCATTTATTTTGATAGATCCGAAAACGGTTTAGCCAATCATATAACGCAAATTTACGCGGGCGAGAATCCTATTGGTTGATTGCGGGCGTCCGCCATTACGTTTATTCGTGATCGGACTGTTTCTTCTCTTTCTACGCAGATTAATATTTTATGGTTTATGGCTTTTTATGGTTATATTGTTAAGGTTTGGTTGATTTTGTTGTTGAACTGATTTGGCTAAAGTAAAGCAATACGTGTTATGGTAAGTGAATGGAAGAAGAATGACTACCGTCGAGCGATGAACGTCCTTCGAAAGTTGTCCGTGTATTATCAGACACTCAGGTATTGTTAAGCATAAGCCGTTCGAATTTGAAATGAAGAAGTTTAAAATTTTGCGACCTGTTCTTTTAACACCTAAGGCGGCAAATAAGCATATGTTCAGCCTAATAGTAAGCGGTTACCGTAGGCTATGGATCCCTGTAATACCAGATGTATTACTAGCGCGCTTACCCGACCTTGAACCCCAAGGAGCTCTGGAAACCGTACTAACCGCAGGAACACAACACATGGTTACTTGGATTATATTTGAATTTCTCTGTGCCCTACCTCTCTTAAATACAGAAAAAAAAACATATATTTAATATATTAAAAATTACCGGCCACCTATTACCGTTCAAAATCCTTTAAAGGTAATGCCGCGTAGGCTCCGCAAAAGGGTTCCTTTTCTGGTAATGGACCATTCATACACGGCAAATTTATTTATCGAAAAAGACGTCCACCCACATTGGACAATGATCTTTTGGATAAACTGTATACAACATTTAACCTTGACAATAATTATCGCGGTCTTATATCGAATTGTAACAACAATAACAAATTAAAAAAAATACGTTAGTTTGATCGCCACAAAGTGAAACCGGATTCGAGAGAACCAAGGGCGATGCGCTTGCGAAATTTATTTAATTTATTAACTCTTTAAAACGAAGTAAACGCTATATTGTATCTTATGGATTCCGTTTAAAGTCGAAAATCGTACGATACTGTTGTTTTATTTAAGAAGCGATAGGCGTCAAATTAGTGCGAATTTGTTGCTAAAAGTATTGGAATTACGGAGTTATTTGAAAACTACGTTATTCATCTATATAAATAAAGTGATTGCTGTTTTCCGTTTTGCGCACATCACGCAAAAACTACTTGATAGATTTTGATATTTTTTTTTTGTTTTACTCTTTAGATATTTGGTCCTTATAAAAAAAATATCACAATATCTTCATTGAATAGACACGTCCCATCGAGCGGAGCCGCGGGCACAGCCAGTGTATTTGTAAACAATACTTTTGTTTCTAAATGTAATTTTAATAGAAAAAGAAGCTATAAATTTTATACTGTAAGTAATGTTTACTAGACTCGAAATCGTAGATAGTGCCGCATTCCACAATTACAATATTAAATCAGTTAGGGGCACAAAACAGACTGGCCGCACGACGGTAGGTGATGGTTTTAAACGATGTTGTCACAGAGGTAACGTGCTCGAACACCGCGTCGATTGACATAGGTTGGAATTCAGTCTGAACCATGGGTAAAAGAAGACATCGTGATAAAACCATACCATGGTGGTATGGTATTAGTATTAATTTATACCCGCCTATTAAATGGCAAGATGGCCGCAGTTAAATGGCAAGATGGCCGCAGTTAAATGGCAAGATGGCCGCAGTTAAATGGCATGATGCATCAAGGTAGAGCGTTTTCTAATACCTGCCTTGCTAGCTACGACCCTCAATTTGAATATTTGTCGCCATGCTCACGCATAATCTCACCTGATGTTAAGTGACGATATGGCCCAAGATGATAACACGCTAAACCTAGTGATAGACTGGCTCTCAAGTGCAGCCGCCGGAACATACCTATTGGTGCTTGGCGACAGATTTTCAACTTTAGGATGGTAGCCAACCAGGCCAGCGTTACAAAAAGCCCTACCATCATGCCGTGGTTTCCTCATGATGTTTTCCTTCACCGAAAGCTCGGGCTCATTGCAGGGATTCGAACTCGCGTCAATCGATGCGAATTCGTACACACTACCTCTGAGCCATCATTGCTTCAATTCTGTCATTCTGGTCAAACGCTAAATCTATGAAGATTATAAAAGGATATTTCACAGATGTTTCAGGATCTGTTTACTATATTTGCCCACGAAGATAACCATTACTCCAAGCATCCTAGGAATTTACTGCGTATCGTCTCAACTTAGTGTGTTATTGAAATCTAAGGAAAAGAGTGTATAAATGCATGCTTTAGTAATCACACTTCATATTCGAAATCATAATTACTTTCCTCTTTTTCTTTAATTGGCGTCGCAGAAACATTTGCCGGTGTCAATATTTCCGTGAAAAGTTCACCTTTACGTCATTCTTGTTTTCTTAATGTCGAAGTTATTGTTGAAGACGTTAAAGTAGCGAATACTAAAATTTTATGTGATTTTTTGGTAAACCGGAATCCCAATTCCATGTTATTATTTGACATTAAACTCATTTGTGCAGAATAACCAATTTAGGCACTAAAAATGGCAGAAAATTTCCAGAATATTTTATCGCAAGTTAATCTCTACATATAAAAAAGTTTAAGTGTCTGTCTGGATGCCAAAATAACACCTTTTTATTAAATATGAAAGTATATACGGTACGTAAAACAAAAAAATAAATATTTTTGTCTGTTTATTCCGGCTGATCTCCGAAATGGTTGGACCGATTTTGACTGGATTTTCACTAGTAGATAGCTAGTAAGTTATAAGGAGTAACTTAGGCTATTTTTATTTTAGAAAACTAATTAGGGTACCGTTAAAAAATGCTTTTTAGTAATCCACGCGAGCGGAGCCATAGGCATCGCTAGTCAAAAATAAAAGCACCGACGACCAATAAAGCTCCCGGTGTAAACTGATCTTCACTTTCCGTCAGGCGTGATTGAGGTTAAACGTGACATTAAGAAACAGTCATCACTATAAAAGATTTTCGCATTTATTTCGAATATCTTTGTAGCTTTAGCGTTTGACCAGAACCTAATATGATGTTAAGTGACGATGTATCCCAAGATGGTACCACGCTAAGCTTAGAGTGATTGATTCTTAAATGCAGCTGCTCGAACACATATAGGTGCATGGCGACAAATTTTCAACTTGACGGTGGTAGTTAGCAAGGCAGGTTATTAGAAAACGCTCTACCTTCATGAATCATGCCATTTAACTGCGGACTATTAAGTACCAAGAAATTTATATATACTATATATTATTATTAATTTCTGTGGGTTCTGTATTAGTACAACCATTTTACAATAGGTAGCGCGCGAGTCGTTTCATTTCGAGGACAAAGGGAATGAAGCCACTTTTAATTGCTAGTAAGAACATAAAAAAATAATTAGATTTTCCATCCTATAAACACAAGTGACCCATAAAAAAGGTGTCAAGCTAACAAGGTTCTTGATTACTACGGCTTCATACAAGACATTCAATTATTCTTAAGTTTTTCTGGTTATCAATTTCGTACGATGTTCCCTGGCACTTTGTTTATATTGAATCGAATCAATCACTCACATACGTCTATAGAGGTAATCAAATATTTTCTATAGTTGTGTGCGAATCAATTCCAATTAACATTCCCAGTGGATAAGTTAATTTACATACAATTAGACCATTCATCCTTCAAGTGTTAGACAAATTGTATGTAGACAATAAACCGTGTATATTAAGATTTATGTTTGAACTTCATTTAAATTTATGTAGTACTTACATAATATTATTGCGGTTACATAAGGTAATATCGGAATAAAAATTTTTTTAACATATTTACGAAGCCTGTATACAGTGTTCGAGAGTTGTTTTTTTTTGTTTTTTTCTTAGACTTAAACTCGTGAATATGGTAAACCCTCGATTTGGTCTCGGGCTTAAATTCGTCTACTCGTTTGTAAAAAACAACTTACCACACTAGTACGATAAAATACTTATTATAGCTGTTTTGTTTGTCAGGTATTTTGGCCAAAAACTGACTAGAAATCGTTATCAAATTCATATGCCAGAATACTTGTAAAGATGATTTATGATATACTAGCTTCTGTTCGCGACTTCGTCAGCGTGGAGTACAGAATTTGATCTTTATCGATATAAAAAGTATTATATGTGTTAATCCGGGTCATAAACTGTCTGTATGCCCAAATTTCGTCCAAATCCTTTCAGCCGTTTTTGCGTGATTGTGTAACAAATATCCAAATATCTCAAACTCAAACTCTCAAACTTTCACATTTATAAATATTACTAGTAGGATAAGCGATGACGGTCCAGTTGTTGTGTGTTCGGACACCGCAGCAATATACCTAGATTCGAATCCTAGAACGAGCTTGAGCTTTCGGTGAAAGGACAACATCGTGATGAAACTATAATATGATGGTAGAGCTTTTTTTAAAGGCTACCTGGCCAGCTACCACATAAGCGGGAAAATCATTCGCTCTCTAGGTTTAGCGAGATACTATCTTAGGCCATATCTTCACTTAATATAACGTGATATAAAGTAGAAAGGTATAAAGATAAGTATAAGGGTATTAAGGTGGTAATGAAATTAAGAAATTATATCATAATTTTAGTAAACTCTAAATTGTTGATGAAAAAAATTATTTTTTTACTAAGAATATCGAATGAAAAAAAAACATGCAAAATTTCTTTTACGACCCGCAATTCGTTTAATTGCTTCGTTGTTATGTACTTAGAATTAATTTAAAAAAAATTAAAAGACATCATTTTAGAAAAACTACCAGCTGCGGAATTGACTGAGATGATTAACTCTGGCATTGAATGTACCTATTTGGATCAAATGTCACCGCGTGCACCTTGACAGCGTCTGTCAAATGCAGCTGTCAAAGTGTACTTTTAATTACCAGTGTTATATTTGAAAATTTAATTATAGACATTTGCCATTTTGTCATGGTTTTCTGTAAGAAAATGCTGTGGAGACACCTACGAGAGTACCAGTAAAGTATGAGTGTGTCCCTCGACTTTTGTAGGTACTCTCTTCTTTTCTTGTCCTACAAAAAATGTAGGGCAATAATTACTTTATATTATATACTAGCCGTAACCGTGGCTCCGCTTGCGTGAACTACTGAGTTATTCCTTATGAAGATACCGTGTTTTTTTTTGTTTTTTGATAAGGACCAAATATCTAATGAGTAAAACAAACAAAATAGATCTAAATATATCCAGTACTTCATGCGTAATGCGCGCACAAAGGCAAATATCAAACATTTTATTTATATAGATATTACAGTTCCTTTGTAAATAATATCAAGGTATTAAAAGTTGATAGAGTACAAACAATAATATTAGAGAGGATTTCTTTGTAGATTTCTCTCTACTTGTCGCAGCCCGACTGGTGAAATTACTCCACCCTACAGAAGATCGCAGCCAAATAACCTTGTGTTGTATTCCTCGGTGAGCAATTTTTCCAGATATTCTTGCTTAGAGGGGTTCAAGGTCGGCAATGCGCTAATGATACTTATTTTATTAGAAGCGTCCGAATACGTTAGCCGCATAGTAGCGTTTTAGTGAATTAACTTTCGAAAAGTCTTGTTAAGCCTAACAGGAAAAAACTAAGTATGGTATTTAGAAAAGGAACTTAGTTTATTAAGTAGTACAGTCGTACTGTAATGATATCACGGTGTTCTACAAACACGATAAATAATTACTTGCGATCCCTCAAATCCCACGAAAGTTCTGTTTTCACACATATCCTACTGACGAATGCGTAGATTGCTTAAATTCATTGTAAATCCAGTAGATTGATGTTCCTTGACAAAAAGAAATATACAAAAACAAGCCAAGATAAAAAAGAAACTGAAGTTTTGGAACATTTTCTCATTGCGATTTTATCTCTAACAATACCGTCTAAGTTTCATGGATAGCAATTGCATCCTTACCACTTAAAACATAATAATATAGAAAAATGACAGTTTTTGAACGTGGGAAATACAAAAAATCGCACAGAAGTTTTTAATGTACACAAAAATTGCTTCACAAACTTTTCGTTTTTCAATTGTATATGTCCCGGATAACTGTACGAGTTGTTAGTTTGTAAACAATCTAGTTAAACTTTATCTAATCGTTACATTTTTGTAGATTTATAAACTAAAATGATTGGTTAGGTTGAAACAAAGTTCCAGAAACAAATAAGCCATTAAATATTCACATTTTGCGATTTTGCTTACTTATTAAAATTATTAGTGTCCGTTCACAATCTACCGAAAGTTTAAAATCTCACCAGATTGTTTATAAACGAATGATTCGTACAACTATCCGATGATAGCACCTTTTTAAAAGACTGTTTATATGCTTAGTTATTTTTCAGAAGGTTAAACTATAGATCAATTACAGTGTATCTGTTGCTTCAAGACCAAACGCACTGCACTCAGCTTCTTATCTCGAATCCGCTTTGCTCACAGACTTCATTAGAGATAAAAGCTCTTGTCTATTATTTATGTTCCCTCCGCTTCCGGCAGACACTGCAATTTAGAAAAGCTTCCGGTATAGAGCCGTTAAAATGTACCTAACACTTTTGCATATGATATGATTTTATATTTTGTTTGAGCAAGCTCTAATATAACAATACTTTTTCAATTTAGACCCTAAGAAGGAACTTGTGAATGTCAAAATACTACCACCGGTTTCGGAAAATATCGCAGTCCCCATTGCGATAAACACTTTATAACCCTTAAATGCATGATTTATATTTTTCACTTCTGTCTTGACTTGACTTCGTCTGCGGGGTTTATTATATTTACAACACGGCAAGAAAACACATCGCTGAACGCGTAATGCTTATAAAAATAATAGTTTCTTAAAACTTAAAATCTGTCGCCAAGCACCCATAGCCCATATAGACGTGTTCCGGTAGCTGCACTTGATAGCCAATTCCTCCGTCAGGCTTAGAGTGTTCCCATCTTGGGCCAAATCATCACTTAAGATCAGGTGAAACTCTGGCCAAACGCTAAACCCTATAAGGAATTTAAAATAATAATTTTGGCGAGTTACTACAAAAAAACTCAAGAACCAATTCTGACGAACGTGATATTTTTTTAGTTCATGAATATGTGTGATATTATAGGGAATATGTAATACGATAACATTAAACTAGGTTGGACACAAAATTCCTACCAGTCGGAGTTTTTACAATATTATAAATAAACAATAATTCAAATATTCACGTGTATTGAGGCGCGTGTCTATGCTAGTATTACGTAAAGCAACATTTTAGTTTCCCATTCATGATGTATTATCCCCTAAATCAAATCAGAGGAGCGTGTTCCCGATGGTTTTGCGGTGTAGTTCCCCGGTGTTGTAGGTTTTTTTTTAATCAAAACAATAGGTCTGTGTGGCGCGTAGACACAGCTGGCAATTTTTTTGACTTCCGTTTTTCTAGTTTATTTTTATTTCTTTTAATTGCTTTAATATAGGTATGACTTCCGTGTCGTTTGCTAGTAAAATTTTAATGTACTTACTAGCTGGATATACGGTCTTCTTTACAAAGCTCTCGTTCGGCCTTGCATGAAATACTGTTCACACCATTGGGGCGGATTCACAAAATACCTCCTCGTAGGCCTAAACAGGTTGCAGAGACTAGTTCATTGTTACAGGGACATTGTTCGCCTGAGTGTGTTCTACTTTCTGTATCATGGCGAGTTATCTGGAGAGCTACTCAATCTAATTCCCTCTTCTCTCTTTCGTAACAGTACCACACGCGATGGGCTCCGGAGTCACAGCTTTACGGTAACCTCTATCTCGGGATGAACAAAGAAGTTTTCTATGTCATGTCTTTGTCGTACTTTGAAACTGGGGAACAATCTCCCAGCCAGTGTGTTCCCCCATTCCTATAACATGGAGCACTTCAAATATAATGTAAAGATATATTTGAGCAGGCCGGCATGGAAGTGACGACTGACGGTGGTCGCCGATATTGTTGGATTGCACTGTGCTTACCAGCAGATATAGTGCGGTATCTTTGCCGTGCTAAGATAAAAATATGGAAAAAATAAGACTAACTGATACTGCAATGCGAGGCACTGAATTGAGTCACTGTAACGAGTTTTTCTTGATATCGGGTGCAGTTGCTCTATCAAACCAGTATAGGCGGGGCTGCTTTGTTCGCTACCAGTAACCTTTACGTTTATATAGTCAAACAGCCAGACAACACGACAACAATATAACGTGCGGTAATATTATGCTTATAGATCAGGTGTTGTGCAAGTTCAGTGCGGAATATTCAAAGCGATCATTGTCATTCAGGTCCGGCTGTCACCGCGTACAGCCTCCGTGAGTCAGAGCCAGTGATGTCACGCCTTACTCACCGCTTGCGGAATCGACCGCTATAACCTTCCGAGAAGCGTTCTAAAAAGCTTCTAAAGTCCAATTATGCATGGAAAGGTGTGGTTTAACAAGAAACAGGATCTTCACTGACCGTCTTATTGATATTATGTTTGAATATTTTTCGTGTAACGCCTCGCTTGATGCCAAATTTCAACATGAGTCATGGGTTTAGGGAGTGGAGACCGCTTGTCAGTAGGAACATGCGCGTCATATAAATACGTAATATGGTTTAACAGCTGTACCCCGCGGTTTCCATATAGGGTACTCTTTGACCTAACAATTTGTACGGTAATTGTTCCGGTCCTAATGGTATTAGCGTGATGTTATATAGTTTATAACCTTCCTAAATATAGAGGGCATAAAATGCAAAATATGTTTTCAAATCTGACAGGCAGTTCCAGAGATAAGCCCGTTCAAACAAACAACCTCTTTTTCCTTATAATATTAGCATACAATGGAATAGATACGTTCAGTATAATTACCGTAAATATGTTAATAAATAAAATGTTAATTTAATATAATATATTATTATATAATATATTATTATTATATAATAATATAAAAAAAATTAATAATTTAATAAATAAATGTTTAATAAATAACCAAATATCCGATATTTATCAAGTAAATAAAAATACATCGCGGGATGTTTGGCAGATGTGAACCTATATATAGTATATGTACAGTGGTCGGGACTCCTACCACTCCACTTGATTACTAGATATATACTGGATGATGCTGAAACGCGATGACAAAAAAAAACTGTGAGGGGTTATTACTATGTATAAGGTAGTCGCGACTCCTACCACTGCACTTGATTAGGGGAAAATGGGGTAATGGGAGTCACTTAAGCAAAAATCGATATAAATCTGAAGTTATTTGTTTCGGGTTAATTAAAAAAAACATATTTTATTACAATAACTAATAATTTATCAATTTAAAGCAGTTTTTTAAATTTTTGGATAGTAATATACTTATAATTACACGTTATAAAAATAACGATTTTGATCACCATTGCCCTGACATGCGGGTAATGGTAGTCATCATATTAGACAATGAGAGTCAACACATCTTCAGCACTTGTCGTACGCATAACCTTTTGCTGAATCCATCGGAAGCAGTTAGCGTGTGCCCATAAACCACACGAAGTGTACCAGCGCGTTACCATAACTCATTCTTGCAACTAAACTCATCACAAATCAAGGACCTACTTTGGATCGTCATTTTTATCGACATCACATATATTACAGAAACTTGTATCTGACTCTCAGGAGGAGTATTTATCTTGAAGAACAGGTCCCTTGGCCTTGCCTAAAGGTTTTTTGCTTTGCTGCGGTTTTTTCTATTCCGTGGGGGTCAACTGACTCCCATTACCCCAAAATAGAAATGAAATTAAAAAAATCTAAACGAAAATAAATCGTTAAATATTTCATTAAAAATGTCTCACAAAAAGATTGTTTAGTAATTTACTAAAATAAAAACAAAGTTATAATTAAAAAAATATTTAAATAAATATCTCATCTCTTATGTTATACACAGGAAAAATTATAATGAAATCGCGGCGGACAAAATATACCTTTTTCGTCCAAACGTCACGTTACAATTAAAACGGTGATTAGATCTGGGTACCGGGTGTAGTATGTCCGATCATTTCGCTCGATATTTCGTCAACGTCTTTTAGTTTTCTTGTTATTGTACTGACTACCATTGCCCGCTGACCCCCATTACCCGTTTCTCCCCTACTGGGTGTACACTGGATGATTCTGATAAGGGACAAACCAAAACAATATCACTATGAGAGCGGTTTAGTTTATGACTAGGTGTATGGTGGTCGCGCCCTTGCCACTCTGTTTGATTAATACATATAATTGAATTATGATCCCTATAAAACAAAAATATGTCCCTTAGTGTAATAAGAGAACGTTGTGGTGTGAAAGAAGATATAGTAACACGGATTGAGAAAGGGATGCTTAGATGGTATGGGCATGTAGAGAGGATGAATGAAAGAAGATTGACTAGACAGATTTATAAGATGAGTGTAATTGGGAACGTTGGAAGAGGAAGGCCTAGACGAACGTTCCACGATCAAATCGGGGACGTTTTGAAGAAAGGTCAGGTCAAGAGTACTCTAAACCGACGAGCATGCATGAAAAGATAGATGAATGTTGAGGAAGCGAAAGTTTTATGTCATGATCGTAGCAAGTGGAAGCACGTGGTCTCTGCCTACCCCGTTGGGAAAGAGGCGTGATTTTTGTATGTATGTATGTCCCTAAATTTTAAAAACTTAAACCACTGTATGTTGCTACGCCAACAGCAGGTCTGACCCTCCGCATTAGACGTTTCACGTGAAATTCGAAAATATTTTATTCAATTTAAGCCCTAAAAGACATTTGCGAATATCAAAACAATACCACCGGTTCAAAAAACATCCCAGTCATCGAGAAGAGCTGGAAAGAATTTTTTAACTGTGTAAATAATGTTTTAGTATATGGTATACTTAAGATGTTATTTCCAGACATTACTATCATTCGCGTCATTGATCCACCCTATACTAACCTTTTGACAGTATTTTTTTTATCGTTATAGGTTGGTGTAATTGCCACAATCTCACCTGATGTTAAGTGACGATGCGGCCCAAGATGATAACACGCTAAACCTAGTGGAATACTGGCTCTCAAGTGCAGCTGCCGGAACACAACTATTGGTGCTTGGCGACAGATTTTACAACTTGAGGGTGGTAGCTAGCCAGGCGAGCATTAGAAAAAGCCCTACCACCATACTATGGTTTCATCACGATATTTTCCTTCACCGAAAACTCAGGCCCATTGCAGGGATTCGAACTCACGTCAATCGACGCGAAGTCGTACACGCTACCTCTGAGTCATCGTTGCTTTAACACCTGCTTGACATGGTCCTTGAACGTATTGTCCGACAAATGTATGTCCTAGGGAACTTCACTGTAGAGACTAACTCTGTTAACTGAAATCTATTATTAATCTTTTTGAGTTTAAAAATTCGAATGACTAAGTTGCATTTATTTATATGATCACTAAATACTACCAGTATCATTTAATATTTGGTATTTGTGATTATTGAATTAATATGGCATTCAGTGACTCGCTTCTTAGCTGACTCCCGATACCAGGTACACTAATTTGGTAAACGAAAAAAAAAGTTACAAATATACATGAATAAACTACTACTTGAAGTGTTTACGTCACATTGTTAGTCATACGGTTGGGACATTTTGTTGAAATGTTACGTTATTTACTTTTGTAACGTCGCGGTGATGGTGCGGTCGACATGCGATAGCGTATTATTGATTTCTATGCATAATAATAATAAGTTATATAATATATCATACTAGCTGTGCCCGCGGCTTGGCTCACGTGAACTACACAATGCCGTCTTTTTTTTCTCCCTTTTAATTTCTCCCTTTTATCGCTCTTGAATGTTCAAAACATAACTGTCCTCTGTCTGTTTTTACGAACTGACTACACTGTTAGCATTAAGGGGCTTGGAGCGATTAGAGGCTTTGACAGCTGCATCGAGCTCAGCTGCATAAGAATATTGCTCGCTTGTATCCAAATAAAACGAGGGATCGAAATTACTGGAACGGCTTTTGATATATTTTTAGCATTTCATAGTTTAAAAGAATGGGAAGTGTGTTATTTTATATACCATTTGATTGATTACGTAATCGAACCGATTTTAATTGATTTGAATTTGTGTGAACTCACTCGATGCTTAAGTAGATTCTAAAATTTTCCAGATATATCGAGTTTTTTTTAAATTTAGATCTAAACAATATAAAGATTATTCTTATATCGCTACCGCTTATAACTTACATCGAAGTGATAAACAATGATTGACGATGGTGTACCTATATTAATACTGTTATTATCATTGCAGGGCGTAATATGAATGATTATCTTTATAAGTGAATTGTAGTGGTCGATATGAAGCAATAGTGTTTCGAAAAGCAGATTTGCAATAGCACGCTAAGTGGACTTAAGATAGGAAATAACGTCGGAGTACTTACCGATTGGAGTTTAGATGTACATAAATTTATTATTTATATATCTCTCTGTGGTCGCCGTTGTATTTGGATTGTACTGGTCTCACCATCAGAGACATTACTTACAGTCAATGTGCCAGTCAATGAGCTATTATAAAAAAAAACATCTAAAAATGTGTGAACATTTTCAACTTATTTATTATTATTAGAGCTAGTGCGCAGTAGTATTTTTATAACCGTGACAAAAGATTTACTATCACGTCACGTCTCGAAAGTGTAGTGCGTACATGAAGGTTGACAAAGTCCTGTTTTTTAAATCCAAGCTTATTTGTCGATATAGATTTTGAAAGCACAATTATTATCTGCGAACATAATGTGACACTTTTTTCGAATGTAACATCCGTCATATTGATTGTTTTTTATCCCTACCACCATGCTATGGTTTCCTCACGATGTTTTCTATCACCGAAAGCTCAGAACGAATTCACGCCTATCGACGCGATGTCCCTACACGCTACCACTGAGCCCTTAAAGAAAATGTCGAATATGTACCCGAATCATTTTTTTTTATACATCATTCATCAAAATCAGGTCAGTAGTTTAGGCCGACTGCTAAAAACATGACCCTTCATTTTGGCATTGCCGTAACCGGGTAATAAAATCTGAGATAAATAAGGCATATGCTTATGTCGACAAGCCAGCACAATTTATATAGACGACATCTCATTTATCATAAGCTTAGTGGGATCGTATGCTTTGTGGGGGGTTACTGTCGAGAGTATATTCAAATGTGCCTAAAAAGATACATTCAAAATTCATTTGAAAAGATTATTCCTAGAATATCCATTACGCTAGTCACGACGTATACTTTCGATTTCAAACCAGTCTTTTATTTTCATTGTACCGACTGTAAAATCGTTTCCAAATACGCGGTATCTATGACGTATCATTTTGAAATATCACTTTTATTTATTTATTTGTTCACGTTATAAAAAATATTACGGTAAGTATTGAGTATAAAATAAAAAAAAATTACAGTATTTAAATATATACACTAATCTATAATAATATTAAAGGCTCAAGAGAGTGTTTGTTTGTCTTTTTGAACGCGCTAAATCTCTGGAACTACCATTCAGATTTCTATATAGATATTATAGCTTATGTATTGAGGAACGATGTATGCTGTATAACTGCACGTTACGACTCTAAGGAGTGGAGCAGTAACCGTGGGCATCAAGCAATCGGAAAATCTGTAGGCGAGTGTGAGAAATAAGAATGACAGGCTACACGGGTTGGCGTCGTGAGGTTTAACACGGGTGAAACCGTGTGGGACGGCTTGTAAAGATGGTACCACGTTAAGCCTACATATATATATATATATATTTTTTTTTTTTTTTTTTTTGGATGGAGTCTTTGCGGTTTATACAGCTTCCAAAGTGGCCGGACCTCGGCTCGGACTGTTGCGCGTGTGCAAAGAAGTCGCGATCTGGCTAATTCCCTATCATTCGAACTAAACTAACTATACATATAAACATGCTTCTTCCCTCTGGACGGAAGGAACATGTGTATGTGTATTTAGTAATCTAAAATTTTTGTCTAACTAGGGTAAAAAAGAAAAAAGGTCCCTTACAGAACCTATGTACCTATGTGGTGTGCATGTGTGTATAATGCAGTGTCTGTGATATCTAGTGAAAGTAGAGTCACTGTATCGCGCTAGCGGCTGGTTGGCTCAAGGGCTCCATGCCGATGGATCGGACCTAGGCTTGAGTTGCCGCAGATGACAGTCGTGGCAGGTCAAAGCCTATATATATATATATATGTCTCTCATGTATGGCTGCTAGAACCCATCAACTTGAGGATGGTAGGTAATCAGTTGGACACTAGGTTAGACACTAAACCCTTACCAACTTACACATAAGCTGTGTATACAGTATACTGGTGGCAATAATTTGCAACAGTGACTTCTTTGTCTCGAATTCGAATTGCTTTACTCAAGTTCGACGTGGGGCGTGAACTTCATAACAGTGTTACTGGCTGTATTACTCGAACTAAGATAATTTTTATGAAGAGTAAGCGAGATATATATACTTACTTGACTGGGTATTTTAATTTATGATAAATTTTATTCGTTAAGTAAGAAGTTACGAAATAAATATGTTATCTAAAATGAACTTAGAATCATGTAAACAAAGAGTAAATTTAAATTGAATCAATGCGAACAGTTATATCTTAAATTAAGAGACGTAGTTGGGGTTGTTAATTGTTTATTGTAAAGGCGATTTTTTGGGGCGTGGCAAAATTTGGAATTATATTAAATCTATACATATAATAAAATTGAGTGTCTGTTTGTAATGTCAAAATAACAGATTTTACGTCAAAATAACAAATGCATATGAAAGTATATATAGTACTTATATCAAAAAACCAATTTTTAATTTTTTTGTCTATCTGTCTGTTTGTTCCGGGTAATCTCCGAAACGGTTTGACCGATTTTGACAGAACGTTCACTGGCAGATAGCTAATATTATAAGAAGTAACTTTATTTTAGAAAAAGAATTAGGATTGCGCACAAATCAAAATAATTGGGAAAAACGAGCACGATTCGCGCGTATTGCCAGTCACAGCGAGTTTTTATTAAAAAAATATTAGTCAGTATCATTTTGTTGTAATTGGAAGTTTATTTGTGTTTTATGTTCTGTAATTACGTCAGAATAAGAACTGTTTTTATGTTTATAAAAGCTTTTATTCGGGGTTTTGTCCCCGATGTCTTGAAAATGGAACGTCTTGCACGCCATCTATTGTTAAATGGTTATACCAATACCTTCGCGGGAGTGTGCAGAAAAAATTACAAATTTAATCGCATTCGGAATAATGGTTATTCATTATATTATTACTATACATATACGACTCCTTTATTTTGTACCCGATACAACATATAAATTAGACATTCTTGCTGAAAGTTCAATCAAACGGCATATTTTTGCCGTAATATGGAGCTGTGGAACCGTGTTCTGACCAGTGGCGCCATCCTTCCTACAACATCGGGTCCTTCAAACATGACGTAAACATTTTGGAATGCACAATTACCACCCATCAATACCGCCATTACTATCAAGTAGAATACAGCCAATTTGACGAGCTACAAGAATGAAAAAACACTACATTGATAAACGAAGATCCCGCCAAAAACTCAGTGAGCTCACTTGTTAATTTAAGTACTCAAAACACGTTTATAGATATTATAGAAGTACTAGATGTGCCTCATGGTTTCGCCCGTGTTAAAGTTATTCGACAATCTTTCCACGGCGCGGCGCGGCCACCAACGTGCCTGTGTAGCCCTATCGTTGTTCCTCTTCCCGTACTTGCCTACAGCTTGCTTGACGTTCATAGTCATTGCTCCGCTCCTTAGGGTATTAGCGTGAAGTTATGTAGCTATTCCCCGTGAATCTGACTATCATACACATAAATAATTTTTCGTATCCGACTGGTAATTTAAAAGATTAGAGCGTTTAAACCATCAACCAAAAAACGCTTTAACTTCATCATAAGTATAGATTTAGTTTAGATGCCCCTAATTAATTACATAGAAATAATTGTAACATTATAGCAAATACAATAACTATCGGTATCAGATTATTAGCTGGTTCAATTGGTGAACATTTTGACCCACTTTTTAGTCCATTAGTGCTGTTCTGCGAAATTGTTTACCGGTGTACGTACGTACCGTGTATGTAGATAAATTGGATCGATGAATCATTTCTATCATCGAGGTCAGTAGTTATTTATACAAACTGGTTTTTAATCAAGGCTTGTCTCGTGTAGGGCATGCCTTAATTACTACGTATGCGTAAATATATATATACTCGCTGTGCCCCGCGATTCAAATCGGATTTCAAATCGGACTGGTAGTTTCAGAGATTAGTGTGTGTAAACAAACAAAAAACTCTTTCGCTTTATTATATTAGTAAAGATATATTTCTTATAAGTTAATCTTATAAGAAGTTATTTCTTTAGCGTAATGAAGCAAAAATTTTTAGCTCATCTTCCAACATAATAATGTAAATTAATTTTACACAATTAAAGTCAGTAAAATGAATTCAGATTCTTATAATTTATAGTTAACTTCATCATGTCGTACTTCCGTCATATGATGCGAGCGCGACTATTAACTTTACCCTCTAATAAACACGTCAAAAGAAGTATAAGTTAAAAATACGGTTAATAATCTCTTTCAATAAAGTACCGGGAAATGATCAATAATACACAAAATGTTAGTTATTCATCCAAATTTATTTTATTACCTTCAAAGTACGATTATGTTCCTTCAGAAACGATACACTTGCACCAAAGAATCCAGACAAACAGGTAAAATAAAAATAAAAAATATTTAGGGACCTCTCCTACACGTAAAGTGGTTACTAATTTATTTTTTAACACACTTATATTAGCTTCACTTGTAACTAACTAACTAACTAACAATGTATGTAATAAAATCTCGCAATTTAAACCTACTTCTAATTGTCGTATAGAAATCAAACTTTGTATGTATATGTAGTTCCCATGACAAGACTATAATTTGTTATCTTGGAGCTGATCTTAATGATGGAGCCAGGAGATGGATTGTGGAACACATCAGTGGCTACTAGTAAACCTCTCGAGTTTGGTCTCACATGATTTGTTTTGATAAGTCAAATAGATTGCGCTTCCTTTTTTAACGTTTTAGGTTTGGCGTAATGGCCACAATCTCACGTGATTTAAGTGACGATGTGATCCAAGACGATAACACACTAACTAAACCTAGTGGGACGACTGGCTCTCAAGTGCAGCTGCCGGAACACACCTATTGGTGCTTGGCGACAGATTTTCAACTTGAGGGTGGTAGCTAGCCAGGCGGGCTTAGAAAAAGCCCTATTACAATGCTATGGTTTGCTCATGATGTTTTCCTTAACCGAAAGCTCAGGCTCATTGCAGGGATTCGAACTCACGTCAATCGACGCGAAGTCGTACACGCTACCAATGAGCCATCATTGCCTTTATCAACAAATAGAAATACAAACGTTTTTTCTTTTCTGACTGGTAGTTCCAGAGATTCGCGCGTACAAAACAAACAAGCAATCTGGACTACAGAATGCCGTCGATCGAGAGCACGCGAATCGTGCTGCCTCCACTCAAAATACGAAAAACAGAAAGGCTTATTGTGGGTGATCCTTAGAAGATGACATATGCCATCGCGTACTTTTTTATACCTAGATCTCTTCAAGATCTACAATTATGTAATAAATTAACTTTACTTGTATAGTTTACTCACCGTAAGCCTTTTAAGCGCCCCAAAAGCGTCATTCTTCCGTTTTTATTCACCGTTATCGTCACTGCTTATTTCGTATGTTACTTTATCTAACAAAATATTTTAGGTTGTATATCCTATAACCTAGCCAGATAACATAGCTATGGATTAAAATAAAACCCGTGTAAATCGAATAAGTTGTTTTCGCGTGAAAAGAACATAAACGGACAGACAGAGACATTGTGTTGTATAATATGTATAGAAGTAGGTATAGATTTTGAGGTAGAACTCGAAATTTAATAGTTATTTCGAATCAACTTTATTCGTGCACTACGATCAAACGATATTACGTAGAATACTATCAAAATTACAGAATATATTCTAAAATAACGCAAATTAAAGAATTACAAATAAAAACACTACTTGACCAATCAAAACAATTGTTTGATAAAAGTTAAAATATATATTTTTGCATATCAAACAATAATTACTCTACAACTCATGCGTTTAAAGTTCATTTTCAAACAATTAAACTGATTTCGAAAATTCGCAGTCGCCTTACCTACCGGCATTTGATCACTTTCGCTTGTCCCAGTTCTCGTTTGTGCTCTTGTCAAATATTGTTCGCGTCGGCTAGTGTTGTTTTCTTATTCTGAACCTTATGTCGAAAGGAGTAGTTATCAATGTTAACTGTTTAGTATTATCACGAACATTCAAACAATATATCATTGTTGCACCTGAAAGAGCCCGCTATGTAAAAATTCCTTATTTTTCTTCATAATACATAATACCATCTCATAAATGTCCCACTGTTGGGCACAGGCGTCTTCTCACAGGAACACACGGCTTAACCACCACGCCAGCCCCCGACACTTTATTTATTTTAAAGATTTTGGCGATTTCGAACGCACAGATCTATTTTTCTCACTTACAGAGGTACTACAATAACATTTCTCAAGCGTTCACGTTTCCTAAAAATGTTTCCTCTGAATTTAGTAAATTATTTGTTTGAAATTAGCAAATGTACGGGAATTTTGAAAATTCTTTGGTACTAGTACGACCTCGAACCTGCGGCTGTCAAATCAATATCCAATTTATTCATCAACCACTTGACCACCACGAATACATTTTTCAAAAAACGGCATCTTCATTATTTGTTTACATTTATTAAACGACTTCTAAACATAGGAGGCGGTTTTCAACTCGAATGTTTTTTTCTTATGGACGTTCAGCCATAACATCTTGTTTATTAATCGATTTAGGTGTTTCTTTTGGTGGTCCCATATTAATTTAATTGGCATTGGACCTTCGACCTCGAAGATACACGAGAGAACATCTCAAAATATATTGAAGTTGGTTTTATTTTTTGTTAAAAATTGATTTTTTTATTCGGATACTGTGTTTGAAAGTACCGAGAGAGCAGGAATTCATCACTTTACAGTTGTTATCATAGCGACCTGCAAGCCTCCCAACACCTAAACATACACTAGCTGATCTTGAAACACAGCAAACTAAAAGAGAGGAGACACTATGTAGGTTTTATTACCATGTACATCGTGGTCGCGACCCAGTCAGGTAAAGATCCTTAGCACTCCGTTTGATTATTGGACATATGTCGGCTGATTCCGGAACGTTATAGGCCTAAGCGTGACAATACGACGGGTGCTACATCTGGTGTATTATCGTCTCGATCCAGCTGAATACAATTGTCATATTCTCTCACTCAGCAATTCGTGTAAAAATGTATCCTAAATGTTATTGCAGACTATAAACTACATTCCATCGAATTCAGTCCACTTATTTAGATAGAGAGACAGATAATAATGTCTAAAGTTGTCGAAGTGTCTTCTGTGTTTTATTCTAAACTCCTGCCTCCGCTCATAGTTTTTTTTCACAAATATATTTAATGTGCAGATTTGGAGTCTTTAATATTTTATTACAAACTAGCTGTTCCCGCGGCTTCCCTCGCGTGGACTGCAGAATGCTGTCGGTATTGTGGTGACCGTTGCGCGCCAGTTAAATTGCTTATTATTTTATTTGTGTGGAACCCTAATTCTTTTTGTAAAATAAAAGTAGCCTAAGTTACTCCTTATAAAATCAGATATCTGCCAGTGAAAGGCCCGTGAATATCGGTCCAACCGTTTCCGAGATTTGGCGGAACAAACAGACGGACCAAAATTTTTCAGATTTGGTCTTTGTCAGAAATATCATATATACTATCATATGTATTTATTAAAAAACTAATATTTTGACATTACAAACAGACACTTCAATTTTAATATATTTATAGTTATAGATTTGTTTCAAATCGTTGTCAGCCCTAGATGACGACAACGAAATCTAATTACGACTTGTTTTAGTACTCTAATTGCCATATTACGTAAGTAATACGACCGGAAATGTAATGAGCTTTAGTTAAGTACGCACTTATCTGTGTCATTGTCAACTTCAATATTTACAGCAATTTACACAAACATTATTTTGAAATGAATGTTCACAGTACATTCAATTTTCTCTACTCTTTAAGATTTTTTTCATTAATATTAACACATTTTTTAACTCGCTTTCTTGTTTGTCTGTTTGTGTGATTGATAAGAATTTTGCAATCGGCTCTGGACTTGAAACTTGAAACATAGCTAGGAACTGGACCTAACGTTTTTTTTAATGTGAGAAAACTCATCATGGGTACCCTCCAGCCCAGAGGAGTTACAGGGATTTGTAAGACTTCTACATAGTAAAACCTTACGGTGTACCATCCGCCGCCATTATGGGGCAATATGGGTCGCGCGAGCATTTAACCGCAACGCCTAGGCAGGGCCCATCGAAAAATCATGGCCGTCGTCTGAACTCCTGACCCACCTCTCCTCGGTTCAGAATGACAGGAGTATGAAGTTCAGGCGAATAAACGCTTCTCCACCCGTCTATTTGTGATTTTCTAGAGAGGTTATCTTCTTCGAGCGCCGTTAGTTTTTTAACAAGGTTATCTTCCTCGATGATTTTTTAAGGAGGTATTTTTCTTTCACTATCTGTAGTTTTGTAACGAAGCATAGGGTACTGGGAGAAGCGCCTTTGGTCAGGTATTAGCCACCAGTCATAATGGCTGCCGTTGCCCTGGGTATGTCACATGGAGGTTATTAGAACGCAATTAATTTAATTATTAGTCCATTACGTATTTAATACTTGAGAACATCTCTACTTTCACTCGCTATTCAATAATGTATGTTATCTGCCGACTTAACTGTGCGTATCTAATTACGAGATGTTTAGATGCTCTCGCAGCTGAGTAGTTGATTTGCGCTGCACTGTGTAAAGTCTTTGTAGGAACACAGTATGTGTTGTGCTTGGACGGTATTTGTATGTCATTCAATGTACGCCTAGAATATATATAAAAAGTTTATTACATGTTGCATCGCGCGCACTAACTAATGAAGGAATAAATTCATGGATAATTCAAGAATATTTTTTCCCATATTTTGTGATATGTAGCTATTTTATAGGCCACTGATGTCGAATTTCACATTTAAATTTTGTCTGTGTATTGTATGTCTGGATTCAACTCAAAAACACGATTTTAACAAAATTTGTGCACAGAAAGTATATGTCGTTCCTCAATTGATATGATATAAACATATCAATAATACTTTTATAAATGTAAGAAATACAATTTATAGTAAAAAAAGGTGTGTGTGCGATTTACACACAATAGAAGTGAAATTCCATTTTAAAAGATATTTTATTTTTTATTTTTTTTTACTACTTTATTATATTTATATACTAACACACGTTTAATGCTGAAATACAAGCAAGTATTAAACAGTGTGCAATATACATACACACGGACATTTGCTATCTCGCTCTGGCTCACACAAAGAGGAGAGACCGATAATGTGCGTTAAACGTTTAACGCGTTGGAAGTCGCATAAGAAGTTTCACTTCAATAGTTTTACGTACTAAAGTCACTGATTACAGCTACATTTTGATAAAGAAATAGCGTATTCAGACAAAACCCTTACTATTCAAATATCACGTTATAAGCCGATAATGTATTTCCTTGAGTTGTAATAGTACACTCGGTGTTCCGTAATCTAATACATATTTGCAAGTAATGTTATTAGGTAATTCGATTGCAATCCTCTAGAAAATGCCTACACGAATAGTGTGAAGTATCCAGGAGAAATATAATCCGTAAGGAATATAATTTACAGCCTGTATAAAAAATATATTAAATTATATACGCTAGGATTCAAACGCGTTAAGTCGCTGCTCTACTTCTTAGCATTATAATATGAAGATATATAGATACTTTATACAGCCTAGAAATTTTCTTAATAAACGGACTATCTTACAGAAAAATAATCAGTCTGAGAATAGAGCCTTCGAACATACAAATTCGACATTTAATTTAATTTAGTATAGATCGTTTAATAAACATTGGTTAGAGAAGCGCACGAGCTTCGCATGTAAGAGAAATTGTTCTATAGATAATCGTAAAATCTGATATTTAATTTCTATGATCATATAAAAAAAAACAATTAATTTCTCAAATTCAATTAATGTTATAAAAAACCATTTATGTAATTAATTGTTTTAGAAAATCATATTCAAATGTAATTATTTAAAATGATTAATTCTATGCTTGCCATATAGTTGTTTGAATAATCTAGAAGAGTGGATTATTGCTTGTTTACAAAAAAGTATAAAAGGCCGTGCTACAAAAAAAAAAGTATAAATTAAATTAATACACAGTTCTAGGTACGAGATTGCTACTAAATCACCTTCTATAGGTTGTTATTTCGAATTGTTCAGAGCGATAGCGTTATCGAAAACCAAACTACTGATTTGTTTACGTCACTTTTCGCTTCACGAACGTATTGATGATAGAATTGTGGTAACAATGTTAACGTTAACCCGTGTCAGTTCCTTTCGAGTATATATCACTGGATAGTTATACGATCCGTTAGTTTATAAACAGTGTAGTCAGATTTTAAACTTTTATGGATAGTGTATAATAGTAGTGTAGTGATAGTGTAGTAGATAGTGGAAGAACACAAAAATTTGCAATAAAACGGCTTCATTTTCGAATGTTCATGGAGTAAATGGATTCATGAGGTTATGATGAAATTGTGATCATAACGCACGGGCAGAGTGAGCGCATTGAGCAGGCCGCGTTATCCTTCTATCATTCTGCTTAATTACTGGATATGCACTGGCTGATCCCGGAAGAGGACATACCTAAGCGTGGCATTATTGCGGGTGTATAGTGATCGCGACCCTAAATTTATTGTGCCCTATCACCCAGCAATAAAGTTGTATATTGTTGTTTAAAATATTGAAGCAATTATGGCTCAGTGGTATCTTGTACGACTTCGTGTTGATTGATGTGAGTTCTGATCATCGTGAGGAAACCATAGCGTGGTGGTAGGGCTTTATCTAATGCCCGTCTGGCTAGCTACAACCCTCAAGTTGAAAATTTGTCGCCAAGCACCAATAGGTGTGTTCCGGCAGCTGCACTTGAGAGCCAGTCTTCCACTAGGTTTAGCGTGTTATCATCTTGGGCCTCATCGTCACTTAACATCAACTGAGATTATGGAAAAATAGATTCCATACATACGTATCCATATAAGTCCATACATTGCATTTCTCCTGCGTTGTAGTATACTATCACATTTATTGAAAATTTATTTAGCAAAAACTGAATATCTGGTTGAGACTAGAAACGAAACACAACTTAAACGGTCACGATTAAAATAAATACAGTTATACTCAGACGTCTATTGTGTTCCGCGAGGAATCGTGCTGGGAATGGTATTGTAAGCGGGAGCCCGATCGGTTGCTTGTGAAATGATTTCTTTGCAATATCGAAATCCCGTCGCCAACGCACTACATCGTAGTTCTTACTTCCCGTAAAAAAAATCCGTTAAACCGTTTATCGCAGTTCGAATAAAAAAAAACCGTACTCGCCTACAGTTAGCCAGGTTGCTTGACGTTCATGGCTACTGCTCCGCTCCTTAGAGTCGAAGCGTGAAGTTATATAGCCTATAAGGTTCCTCAATAATAGGCTATAATTTTTTTGTCAAATCTGACTGGTTGGTCTAGAGATTATCGCGTTGAAACAAACAAACAAAAAACTCTTCCGCTTTATTATATTAGTATAGATTATTTTCGCAGTGATGTTTGTGCCATAGAGGATCCTGACAAAGTGCGGTGTGGTGTTTCATTCGAATGAAAAATAAACGTGATTATTTTGAACGCTCCGTTTACTTACTGAGCTAGTACTTCACAAGGATGACGTTTAGCAACACTGTTAATTTGTTTAACAATCATCCGTTTATATCTTGTTTCCATTTTGATTGGATAACTGTGGCTCAATCAGTGTTCGGTGGAATTTAAAAAGGACGAATAATAAACAGTAATATTTCCTTTTCACACTCAAAGACCAAAGTCTTGTTTTGCTAGGTGGTAGCATAGGAGATATCTGATTGGCTGGGCCGGCAGCCATTGTTTTGCCTTCTCCGGTTGCTAATGGTTCGACCACAGCGTCACCTATTTAGTTCAGATTTTATGGTTTTCTTTGAACTGAACTAATAAATATGTATATAATGAACTAGCGACCCGCCCCGGCTTCGCACGGGTATTTAACAAAAATTATAAATTTTAACACACACATACACACCCTTCTTTTTGCGTAGGGGGTTACTAAGAAAGGGTATATTATAGAAAAAGTTTTTTAATGTTCATTTTACTTTTATTTCTTGTGTTTGTAAAAAGATCATATCTACAAAACTACTTCGGCATTACTATTGCATATTTTACGTAAAAAATATTAATTGTGACATAACTGTAATAGTTAGACATATGGTATTCCGGACTTTTAAGTAGATAATGATGTCCTCTATAAAATTGTAGCATATCACTTTGCTCTATTGTCAATAACTTCCGCAGCGTACGCGATATAACGTTTTTTTTGGTATTTTTTTACACGTTGGTTTACATTATCGAAATTTTCATGCAGATTACTGACTTTTTTTAAAATATTCTATCGCTTATGTTCATCAGACATAATATAGGATTCTAATCGTGAAAGAATTTTTCAAATCGGTCCAGTAGTTTCAGAGCCTATTCAACGCAAACAAAAAATTAAATCTTTCCTCTTTATAATATTAACTTAGATATAAATTATTTTGATCCATATATATTAATTTTGTTAATAACATTTAAAGAGCAACCTATCGGACCCTAACATAGCTATCAACCATCGTCACGATTATCACGTAAATATTATGTGTATGTGAGCTCAATCGGTCAAGTCGTTTAGAAGTTAAACGATCGCTAACAGGCGCACAGAATATTTTTTATATCTATGATTATAAAAATCTTGTTAGTAAGTAGTACGTATAAGTTATGACCTGTCCAGATGTAAAGTGAAATGACATGAGTCAGAGAAAACTATACTCCAAAAATATACGGATGTAGATACAAATCAACCTGAATTAGTTAAGTGATTATAAAAAAAAATCATATCGTTTGCCTGATATTGTTCTTTGTTTTATATCTCTCTTGGCTCCCAAGGGCGTTTATTTGCTTTGTTACACTTCTAGAGAAAATTAACCGTTTCATTCCTCATAAAGAAGATCATTTGCGAACCGTGGGTCCGTGGGCCATATCACGACTTTAGTTCAACAATAAAATTAATGTCTACGTGTGTTTTGGGTATGTTAAACAAAATAAAAAGTGCTACACGTCTATAAAACACCACCAAAGGAATATCCTTTATGTCTTCTTAATTTTTTTTTAAGTGTTTGTGGCTCAGTGTTTCCGTGTATGGACACCGCGTCTACCAACGTGAGTACGAATCCCTGCAATGAGTCTGAGCTTTCGATGAAGAAAAATATTGTGATGAAACCATAGCCTGGTGGTATTTTCTAATACCGACCTGGCTAGTTACCACCCACAAGTTGAATACTTGTTGCTAAGCATCTATAGGTGTGTTCCGGCAGCTACACTTGAGAGCCATTTCTCGCACTAGGCTTAACGTGTTATCGTCTTATATATAACTAGCTGTGTCCGCGGCTCCGATCGCGTGTACTACAAAAAAGGTTTTTGTTTTGTGTGCGGAACCCTAATTATTTTTCTACAATTAAAGTAGCCTAAGTTATAATAAAGCGGAAGAGTTTTATTGTTTGTTTAAATATGCCAATCTCTAGAACTACCTGTCGGATTCGAAAAATTGTTTTTGTATATGATAGCCAGATTCACGAGGAATAGTATAGGATATCTATCATTAAGGTACAACTCTCAGATTGCCTTAAATATTGATTTTTGTTAAGTAAGTCGGAAGTAACATCGCACCTGAACTGCTTTATCCGCGTGCGCTAGCGTAATGGTTAGTGATATCAGATATGTAAATACAATGTTCTACAAAAATAGTTCTCCTTAGTACATCTAAAAAAAAGTCTGCCATACTATATGCCTTTCTCTTTTACATGAGCCACAATATTGATACATAATTGAAAATTGATATGTGATTTATGAGCATTATTATTAGGCACGGCATATTAATCCTTACGACCGAAAGTTACTTCATCATCAAGACAATTTTATGTAGATAATCTTTGCCGTTTATAGCATGTTATTTGGACGAATAGTTTGAGAGATAATGTAAAATTAAAATAAGTCAACGGGTCTATGTCTATAGGTGTAGTGGCGCGAACGAGCTGTGTGATTTGTGACGCATAACCCTGGTTGACCGTTAAAAATATTGTCTATACTGTTGTATTATAAATCAACAGTCAGCGATTTCTTTTAAATTATACGCGGATCAAACCGCGGGTCATATCTAGTTTAATATAAGGTGGCGTTTTCTGGCGTTTTGTGATTGCAAACCGGCATGACAGTGACGGCCTGCGATGGATGACTGATCCCGTGACGTTGTTCTTGGATTGTACAGTGGTTACCAACAGGCACAATGCCTTCACTTTACCGTTGCGTTACAAAAAAATGAAAAGTCGAACTATTTATTTCCCTAATTATTTACATTATTTGTTTATATAAAGAGACAATTAAATAAGTTGTTCAACTATTTTTTTAAATATCTACTTCATGGTAAATAAAATATGTAGCACTGTTTACCCCTAAACGGGTGTAGTGTGATATATTAATACGATATTTATAAGAAATGAAAATATTTCCCCTCTCTTTCCGATCTCTGTCTGATCTCGTGTCTTAAGTAATGCCAGATTTAGGTATTGCATTAAATTTATATTAAGGTATATAGAATAAAAACTTTGATTCCGCTTCGCAAACAATTAATGCATAAGAAATACTATGTTTAAATTCGATTACATCTGTAACATCGCATTACGTAGGGATGCGAAAATATTATATTAGGAATGCTATCAACAAATGAATGTGTTCAGATTCAACCAACAACTAACATAATATGTTAATAATTTGTTTAACTATCATGATAGCTGTTAGATTATTATTCCATTCAATAATAAGCGAAATATTGGCTAGGGTCAGCTAGTATTTATTTTATTGAAAATTACAAAGATTTTGTTGTATACTTTATTGCTACAGAAAAAAATCTTAAATCAAGAACAACATCAATTAATATGGATATGAATACATGACTCACTAAGAATCGACAAATATCATTTATAATCGTACATGTGTATGATAAATGTGCAGGAAGTATATCATAAAATAACCTTGAAATTAACTGATCAATTTTAATATTAATAACGTAGGAAATAATTTTTTTAACGTGATTTTAATGTTAATTGTAGGTAGGTCTTTTTGTACTATTTTTATATCAATAAATGTAAACATTTTATCGATGTTTTGAAGCATGATGGCTCAGTGGTAGCGTTTACGGACCGCTTTCGGTGAAGGAATAGCATGGTGGTAGGGTATTTTCTAATGCCCGCCTGGCCTAGCTATACCAAGTTCTCAAGTTGAAAATTTGTCACCAAGTCCCTATAAGTGTCTTCCGGCAGCTGCACTTGAGAGCCAGTCCCTCACTAGGCTTAGCATGTTACCATCTTGAACCACATCACCACTTAACATCAGGAGAGATTGTGGTCAAACACGAAATCTACAAAGAAATTAAAAAAAAGATACTATTTTTATCGATTTTTGTACGAGTAATATTCAATATTGTGACGTGTCCCATCTCTAAGTATGACGTAAACGTAACATCTTTAAGCTCTCAAAGCTTATTGCATGTACATAATAGAATATGCTTTTCATAATGGCGGGCTAAAAAGATTTTATCGATAAAATACGAAAAGTATATGTTTTGATTTGCGTAAGACTTTTGTGCAAGCTGTCCAGTTAACGTTGCGATGAGATGCTCGTTGTATAAGATCATTTGCCTGCTTCAATATCCACCGTTTATTTTTATTATTTCGCGTTATCGTAAGAGTAAAATCTCGATAATTAGCTTGATTTTTTTGTGTCATGACAAAGTGACGGAATGAGAGAAAGGGCCCGTGCCTTTTGGGTCGCACTCAAAAAGTAATACAACTCATTCAGAATGCTTGTGTGTACTTCTGTTAAAACGTTCCACCACGCTCGCACATCACACCTTTTATAAATTAATCTAAGTTGTTAACAATGGAAGCGAGAAGAACGCTACATTTGGCCAATATATTGTTCAGTATAATACCTATTAAAACTCCAAATTACTTTTATAATAAGTTTTTTGGCTTCACCGTGATAATAGATTCTGCACGCACGTGTTTACTATACCACAAAATAAAACTGTCGCTTTTCGTGGTTCTTTACGCAGCCATTCACTGCTGGGACGACATACCACCTCCTATTTGTGATATTACGCCGACATTTCATTTCAGTTTCAAAGTTAAATTGAAAAAATATTTGTTTTTGTTGCAAGAGTTACACTAATAAGCAAATTTCCAAAATACGTTTAGGTTGGCGGTCTGTCTCGGAGTTTATGGGATCTGATTATAGTATTAGGTCCTTAAATATGAAATTGGCGTTTTGTTGAACAGGCCACCTTGATCTCAAATATCTGGCGTTTGGTTAGGAATTCCAAATTGAAAGTTATTTCAAATTTAGGCTTGTGTATTTGTTTCGAATTCAGTGATTCATTTGTTTTCGCACCATTTGATTTTTCTTTGATATCGTTGTTTTCACAAAATAAAAACTTATGAAATATGTCGAATACTTAGATCAAATTTCACAACCTGTTTTGATGAATAAAACATTCGGCAACACTGGATTTAATTTTGTGTAGTATTTAAGGTTTCTCATTTTCTACGTTTACACTAATTAAAAATTACAGATCGATTGTTTTTTTACAGATTAAATTCGTCATTTAGATATCAATTATTACGAAATTTGTTGTCAAACATATTTTGTGTCGATATTCGCCGTTTTTTTCGGATTATATGTGATTAACATTAGGACAAGTGCCGTCACTTTACCGTGTTTCTATAAAAAAGGAAAATATTTAAATTTAAAAGTAAAGTATGACCACTCGTGCAGTATGACGTATTCACAGAACATAAACGTGTTATAGACGGAAGCGGTATTTCGCGAGACATCAAAAGCAGTGTCGCACGATTATGACACTGTGATATAGTGTTGCTAAAACATCGATTATTTGCAAATCCCATAGTATCGATTGTTATTCAAGAACCATCAATTAATCGATTGAAAACGGATTGCTTCTTAGTACGTAAGGAATGTCAGCTAAACGAACGACAAAAGCGAAATAAAAAATTCATGCACGTATTCTGCACCTTTCGTACTTTGGTAACTTAACGAAGTTAAAAAAGGTCATCCGCGCAAATCTGTGTGGCGGTCAAAAAGTGCACCCCCTTATTGTGTACTTTCTTTTGAAAATAAACTATCGATAGGTTAATCTCCAACTATCGAGTAGTCGATAGTCACTTGCACTCGATTTTTATCAACACTACTGTGATGTGACATAATTTTTTTTAACATGTTAACAACATTTTTTTTTACATAAGTTTCTCAAAGCCCTACATACTTATGTCACCGATATAATTAATGTGTCTGTATAGCAAGTGCGGTAGTTATTATTTTACTCTTATAATGTAACTTGTTGGTATTTTCCCATGATTTTCACATTTTCCACGAACTTTTCTCAGTAATCAACAAGGTAACCTTAATTATACTTACCTGAGAATCATATGTAACAACCAGAGATATTAAATTACATCTACAGTTTTAGACATATCATGGAAAACAACTTTGCTCTTCGTGAAATACACTCAGTTTGTTAATTTTATTATCACTTTTGGTGCGTTGATGTATGAATCGTGTCTGAAATGAATTTAAATAAAAAAAACATTATTGGTAAATTAATATTGTTGTAACTTGTATGATGTTATGCTTAAATAAAAATGTTTTTTTTTATTTGTACCTCTCATTTGATTGCACAATTATGTGGTATTTATTTGAAATTATAGGGAAAATAAAAGATTATCTCGTGTGCTAATAACATGATGGACATAATTTATGTAAATTTATTTTATTGTTTTTTTTTAAATATGTAGAAATGATTTAATGGTTTATATATAAAAAGTAGCTGTGCCCCACGGTTTTACCCGTGTTAAATTTATCAGTCAAACTCTCCACAGCGCCGCCGTCAAGGCGCCCGTGAAGCCCTATCTTTGTTCCACTTCCCCTACTTGCCAGATTACTTGTCGTTTATGGTTACTGCTCCGCTCCTTAAGGTCGTAGCATGAAGTTATACAGCCTATACTATTCCTAGTGAATCTGGCTATCATGTACAAAAGGATTCTTCAAATCCGACTAGATTTTTCTAAAGATTAGAGCGTTTAAACAAACGTGCAAACAAACAAAAACTCTTTAGGTTTGTTATATTATTACTTATAGATTATATTAGTAGCATTTTAATCAAATCGAATTTTAATTATGTCGCACTTCCGTCACATGATGCGCGCGCATCTCTCAATTTTACCATCTACTAAACGCGCCAAAAGAAGTAGGTACAAATAACACCAAAAATTAATAAAAATATCGGCTATAGAGAAAATCGAATAGTTGTGATAATATTATATTGAAAGTATACAAACATAATGCAGATTACGATTAATTCAATACAATAACAATAATCGACAATCACCGATTCTCACCGTTTGAAACAAAACAGTTTTCTGAAACGAATCCGCTTGCGCTGCGCATGTCGAAACTAAACAATGTACAGTTCTTGCGGAAGCCAATCGTTGCCCGAGCGGTTTGTGTGACCTTTGCACGTCGGCCCAAGTAACACAATGCTTCTAATTCTTACCTCATTGAGCGTAATATTACCTGAGTAGTAAGGTAACTCGATTGCTACCACTATATACGTAGTAAAATACCTCTTTACTCATTAGCACCACTATCCTCAAACATTAAGGCTTTTGCGCTGGTATAAGCATGACTTGGTCGCAGTTGTTGTCTTTAGACTTCATAAATTTGCATGTGCAGGTGCTTGAAAAAGTCTCCACGAGTGACGGTACCTGATTACTTTCGGCGCACCAGGTTGCAGTCAATCCCGAGCCTAACATCACTGTCTTCAACCTAAACAGATGGCATTCCTAATATGTAATACCGGCCTGTAAGAGTCCCACTGCTGTGTAAAGAGGCCTCTTTCTGAAGGAATGGGCTTAATCACCATTCACCCACAATTCTATATTTTCCCACATACCTACGGTGGTACTACGCGAAATAATCTTTTATTTCCCCTATAATTTCAAACAAATATCAAATACAAAAATATTACTGTTTATTATTCGTCCTTTTTAAATTCTACCGAACACTGATTGAGCCACAGTTATCCAATCAAAATGGAAACAAGATATAAACGGATGATTGTGAAACAAATTAACAGTGTTGCTAAACGTTATCCTTGTGAAGTACCAACTCAGTAAGTAAACGGAGCGTTCAAAACAATCACGTTTATTTTTCATTCGAATGAAACACCACACCGCACTTTGTCAGGATCCTCGTTGGCACAAACATCACTGCGAAAATAATCTATACTAATGTAATAAAGCGGAAGAGTTTTTTGTTTGTTTGTTTAAACACGCTAATATCTGGAACTACCAGTCGGATTCAAATGATTGCCAGATTCACGTGGAGTAATATAGGCTATCTAGAATTAGGCTAGACCTCTCAGCTAACCTTGAATATTGATTTTTGTTAAGTAAGTCGGAATAAATAGCGCACCCTAACTGCTTTATTCGTGTGCGCTGGCTTAATGGTTAGTGACACGTAAATACAATGTTCGCCAATAATATTGCTCCTGAGAACATCTAAAAAAAAAGTTCCGCAATACATATGAAATCTCCTTAACGTAAGCCTCTTATACATAAGTCACAATAAGGTATTTTGTGACAGTTTTATTGAAAATTGATTTATGAGCATTATTATTAGTCAAGGTATGTTAATCCTGACGAACGAAAGTTACTTCATCAAGACAATTTTATGTAGATAAACATTGCCCTTTATAACATGTTATTTGGATGAATAGTTTGGGAGATAATGTAAAATTAAAATAGTTCAACACTGCTCGGATCTATGCCTATAGATGTAGTGGCGTAGTGTGAGTTGTGACACATAACCCTGGCCGCCCGATAAAAATATTGTCTAAACTGAAGTATTATAAATCTTCAATCAGCGATCGATCCGCGGAGCATAGCTTGTAATATATAGACAACAGCACCGCTGTCCGAATTGAGTAGTCTGCACACGAACCATGAGGCTTTCCAACTCAGTCAACCCTCAGAAGTAGTAATATTATTGACCGACCACATTGACACGACCGACACGACATAACTGCATACAGCTTATTGCTTGCTTTTCATAAACAAAATTACGGTATCTATACTTTGTAAACCTGAATACTGCGTTGCTATAGATTACTGTTCATTGTATAGTGGAAGACAAAAGGCAGTGAAAGTATCTGTTAATATTGCGTATGAGTAGCGATTGATATGCCGGGCGGTGAGCGCGACGTCGCCAACCCAGGGATGTATTCAGATTAGGAGGAATGAGGCGTATGTACAGCAATAGTAAAAAAACAGGTATTGACAACTGTAATCTGAAAAACACGTCTTCACGTACTTTAAATTAATAATTTGAAAACTTCTTTGTTACGACGGAAATCCTTTTTTGAACGTCACGCGATATTATGAACGTCGAGCATCGAGCGTGAAATCGTAGACAGAACGATACGATTAATCGTATTTGAATATTAGCGAAGTTCATATTACAAATATATATTTTTTTTTCGAACTGACTGTTAGCCTTAGGGGCCCTGGAGCCTTTGCGGCTTTTACAGCTTCACCGGGCTTGGGGGCGAGTGCGGAAGGCACTCAGCCGCAAAAGCTAGGCAACAAGCTCCAAGGGTGCCAAAATGGCCGAACATCGGCTTGGGCTGTTGCCGATCATGCGAAAAAGTCGCAAATAAATTCTAGCTTGCTGGTGTGATAGCGATCACCGTCGTTGTTCCTAGACATATATTTACTTTTATTAGATACTGTACAATTATTTTTCCGAGGTATTGTAAAGATATATACAATGTTACCAGAGTACAACTCTGTAATGGCATTAGGCGCAAGCGCAATCGTTGTTCGTGACTGGCGTTGCGCGTGCGCATCCTGATCAATCATCGACGAATAGAAGGATGCAGGCGTATTAGAATGGATGATTAAATTATAATAGGATTCTGATTGTTAATCGAAGGAAACATTACCAGTATTAAAAGCGCATTTTTATGATTGCTTATTATCTGTAAACATATTGAATTATTTTGAGTACATTGGAATTATAATCATTACTAGCTATGTTCCACGGTTTCTCCCGTGTTCAATTTATGTGACCAACTTTACCTCGCACCGCGTCGTCGCCCGCCAACGCATTTTTTCATTCTTTATATATGTATATATATATATGTATATATATATATATATACATATGTTTTGCGTTCAGGATTTTAACACGCTAAGACTAGTGAGGGACTGGCTCTCAAGTACAACTGCCAGACTTCAACTTAAGGGCGGTAGCTAGCCAGACAGGTGCTAGAAAATACCCTACAACCGTGCTATGGTTTCATTTCGATGTTTTCCTTCAACGAAAGCTCAGACTCGTTGCATAGATTCGAACTCACGATGTCTTTACATATTATCACTGAGCCATAATTGATTCGTTTTATTTTCTGTGTTCATCTAGATAATTCAAGGACCATGTAAGCCGGTTTTACTGTCAAAAGGTGGATCATTACCTATGTAAATGATAGTCATGTCTAGAAGTGACTCCCTCTCTGCCCATCAAAATAATTATTAATATGATTAACTGTAAATATTACTAATAAGGTAAGCCAGATCGAGTTTCTTACCGGTTCTTCTCTATGACTGGGATGTTTCCGAACCGGTAGTAGTGTTTTAACGTTCTGAAGTGCCCTTCTTGAGGTCATTTTTTATTTTATTTTGATAGGTTTCTTGTAAAACACTGAGCAATTGCCAGTTTGCCCAGCTGTGAATAATGATACTCCTGCAACACTTCATACTATAAATCTTAAAACATATTATGCAAACATGTATTTGCAAACAATAAACAAGTAACAATGATATTCTAACAATGCATAAATATTGAATATGACTTTTGACGTTACAATAAAGAAAAACCTTTCGCTGTCTTTCCAACGGATAATTTAAATCTATTGTTTTGTAAAAAAAAAAAACAATAAGGTTACCATTAAGGAGATGTGAAAACGTCCCAGATGTCTTTGTTGTCGCGGGGTATGCTTTCCATCAAGCACACGGTTCATGTGTTCGTATAAGTTGACAATTCAGCATGACAAGTGGGTCAGTGCACATCTAAACAATGACTTTCGACAGCCCTATTTCCATGATTTCTAATTGATAAATCGTTGCTACTATCTATATTAAATTATATTAATTACTAGCTGTGCCCCGCGGTTTCATCCTTGTTATCTGTACCGCCGCCGTATCCGTGTACCCGTCGCCAACACACCTGTGTGTCTACTATCGTTCTCACGTACCGTACTTGCCAGATTGCTTGACGTTCACAGTTACTGCTACGCTCTTTAAGGTGGTAGCGTGAACTTATTTAGCATACAGTTTTACTCAATAAATAGGCTAAAAAATACTAACAGGATATTTTCATATATGACTGGTAGTTCCAGAGATTAGCGCGTCCAAGCAAACAAACAATCTCTTGAACTTTTTACAATATTAGTATAAATTTTATTTATATGCTATAATAAAGACTGCAATAATAATAATAATTTTAGCTACCACCCTCAAGTTGAAAATCTTCCAAGCACCAATAGCCAGAGAGCCAGTCTTCCACTAGGTTTAGCATGTTACCATCTTGGCTCACATCGTCACTTAATGACGTGGTGAAATAGTGACCACTACATCAAACCAATAACGATAAAAAAAATATCATAGTATTACCAGTAGTTTTTGCGTGATGCGCGCACAACGGCCGATCTCAATCATTTTATGTATATAGATTTCAGCGTTTATGAATACTGCTAGCACTATCTATGGGCAGTTTTGAATAACAATCGTGTAACAAATATTAAAAGGGAAAGTTTAAAGAAAACTTTTTTATTTTTATTATAGTTAATTTTTCCAGTCAGGTTACAATTTTTTTTTAATTGTAGTTTGTTATTTTAATTGTTTTTTTTAAATAAATATAGTTTTGTTATCTCTTGAAAAATTTCAGTTTTAACCATATTATAATTTTAATAATACAAAAGAAAACAAGTACGGTAGACGACAGGTGACCGGAAACGCAAATAAATGAAATATTTGAACGGAGCGCTTCTGTTTTTATACAAATATTACGTAAATTCTAATTCCTTTTTATAATAATATACGTCCTGTAATCATATTATTTATCGTAGGTATATATTATTGAACAAAAAATTTTTGTTGTTGTGGGAACGCTATATCTTCCTTAATTCTTCATCAAAATTAATGATTCCCGCTTTTGATGAAAAATAGACAAATAGTTTAAAATTAATGTTTACGTTAAATATTGTTTAATAAAAAACATTTTCATTAAGCAAGTTATGCATGTGATGCTAATTAAAATATATTCAAGGCGCTATCTATTAACAATCTTTTGAACTGATAGCTGTTAGTTTGTTTACACTCTATGATATGCAAAATATTCTCAAGGGTCAGCTAGTACGTCGTGTAATAATATGCCCATTATCGTTCGTATAATCAAATAAAAAATGAATGCTATGTGAAATATACGTACTTTATTATAAAGTACGGGTGTCAACCCTAGTAGTGTAGGATGCAATCAAGCTAGATGGAGCGAGCGTCTTGTGAAAGGCGGCTCGAAGTGACCAAATGCGGAAAGCCAGGAATAGGTAACTGTGGCGCCTTGTGATAGGACTATGCCCAGCAGTGGGTTGTTACGGGCTGATAATAATGATGATTTACATTAAACATGTGATTGTTGTTATTGTAAAAGTGTTTTTATGAAACACTGTTTAAACAGATGTATCTACGCAAACAGGTTACAGTGACGTGTAGATTCTTTTGTTTAAGCGCCAATGTTTGCGGAGTCTGGTGTGATATGTAATTAATACAGTATTATTTGTATCTATCACAAAAGAATTGTGTATAATTGTAGTCGATTTCGTCATACTAGTAACGTCGATTGTAGAATTACTGATTGATTTTTCTGCAACACTGATAATTTTTATAAGACATTTTCTATTTTATTTAAACAGTGTGCAATATACATACACACCGACATTTACTCTCTCGCTCTGGCTCACACAAAGAGGAGAGACCGATAATGTGCGGTAAACGTTTAACGTTTAACGCTTGGAAGTCACACAAGAAGTTTCACTTCAAAAAAGGGAAATAATCTTACATACAATCAATCATTTGGTTCTAATAACAGCGTATGTGCATCCTTATTTATTATAAAAGGTAACGTCTCTTTTTTGTCAGTCTTTTGCCCGGGTGAAGCTGTAAAAGCCGTTCGAGGCTCCAAGGACCTTATGGCTAACAGTATAGTCAGTTCGAAAAAAAAAATTGTCAGGTTGTCAGTTAGTGTTCTTACAATTTGAAAACCAACCAATTTACACGATTCTTCTTTAATGCATTCTCTGCCCAGGTTTTAGTAGGTATATATTTTGTTTTATTGGGTAACATAAGGAACTTGAGGATTATAGTAGATTAAGTCGACAATAGAGTCCCTCCAATAAATATTTACATGGAATAAGGTAAATTGAAAATTTAAGAATCCCCGACACATCCCTATTCCTTGAGACCATTTCAATGAGCCCACACAAACATCTCTATGCTCTCTCTCTCTCTCTGCTATAAATTGGTGAGGAGTTGCCCAAGCCCGTTGAAGCTCAAAAAGCCATCTGAGGCTTCAGGGTCTTTTTGGGTAACAATAGTCAGATCGAAATAAAACGTATCCTTCAGATTCCATATTATGCTGCTGCATCAGATCAGCTTCTGATATAATTGAAATAACAGAATACCAAATTTGACCCGATCAGACCTGGAAGATGCTCATATCCATTTATCAACTAAAAATGGCTAAACAGATTTAATTGAATCATTGCTAAGAACACTTTCAATTGCGTCGTCTTTTAAACAAAAAATAACTAGATCAAAATTTGTTCAACCATTTGGAGGCTACTGTGCCGCAGACAGACACAGATAAACACGTTAAACTTATATCACCCCTCTGTTTGCGTCCAGTGTGAAAAAGATATGCAATAAACAGTTTTCTTTAAAAAAAAAACAACAATAATTTTAAAGTACACGCTAGCGAAGCCGCGGTTAGGGCTAATATTTAAATAATTAGAACATTCTGGAATCGAAATCATATAATTTACTCAATAGTAGGTTTCTTTAGGACTGCGTTTTCTTCTAATTCTTTATAGATTTAGTGTTTGCCGCATATTCACCTGATGTTAAGTGACGATGTGGCCCAATATGGTGACACGCTAAGACTGGTAGAGGAAATGGCACTCAAATACAGTGTATCCCGCACAGGGTGAACATGTGTGATGAACTAAATTTTTTTTTCGGCTTTCTTACTTATGACAATGACTGTGCGTTTTGTGAATATATTTTAATGTTTACAAACCACTACTCCCAAGCTTGGTGAAGTTGTAAAAGCTGTAAGGCTCCAGGACCCTTAAGGCTAACAGTATAGTCAGTTCGAAAAATAAAAATTCACTAGTTAACCTATCTGTACATCCACAAAAAAATATAATAATTGTAAACTACACTTATATAATTAAACTATTTGTTTTTTTTGATAAATCCGTTTGAGTTTCTTGCTGATTCTTCTTGGTGACTGAGATGTTCTCCGAATCTGTGGTAGTGTTTTAACATTCACAAGTGCTTTCTTTGAGCCTATATTAAATAAAGGATTATTTTTATATTGTTGACCATAGTAAATTCTGAATTCAATTGTATTAATTTGACTTACTTTTGTCGACTGCTATATAACACCATACATGTCACTCTAAAAGTAGCTTCAATCCTATACATAATATTCAAGGTGAATGTATTAAAAAAAAAACAACAAATTAATTAGAATTAGGCATAGTGAAGAGGTTAATTGAAAGCAGAATGAGCAAAAAGGTTGTGGTTCCTTGTCGGAAGAACAATGCGAACTGTTTCCGCCACTCCGCGCTGCGCCGCCATTTTGAACAATTTCCCATCCATTGTATTTACGATAATTAATTTGATAGAAAGCATAGTTTACTCGTTAATTTGATTACGTAAGTACTTTACAAATGTATTGTTAATATTTTTATCCAAAATTAAATTGACATAGTGTACTAGTTCTTTTTGAATGATATTTTAATGACATTTTTCACGTTTTGTTAAAAGTTTGTTATAAATTGGATCATTAAGCAAATGATAGTGATATATGTGAATATAATTATTAATTGTAAACAATAATTACTTACATAATTAAAAAAAAAGATCATTCCAATTGAATTTCTTTTCGTTTGTTCTCGATGACTGGTCTAGGTCCGTTCCTTCGGCAAGGAGCCTTTGAGCCAAGCAGCCGCTCGCGCGATACAGTGACACTGCATTCACTACCTACCAACATGCAATCATTACACTGCATATCTACATACTCGTACATGCACACCACTCAGGTGGTGTACAAAGGTTCGGTAAGGACCTTTTTTCTGTTTTTGGCTAGTTAGTTTAGACTGACGCTTAGTGTTTAGACAGACAGTTTACTAAATACATACACACATGTTTCTTCCCTCCTCCCAGGGGGAAGATTTAAATTAAAATTAAAAGATATAAATTTGCGTTTAAACTTAATTTCACTGTTTCGCTACTTATCTATACAAGTTATTAATTTTTATATTAAAACAAAACGATTTAAACAAATATAAAAACGATATTGTATAATGTACATTGTACATCTATAACTTTTTTAAATAGTAAACTGTATCATACATTTTTACGTTGAATTATATAAATATAAAAAAATGCCAAGTACATTGTGGGGCATGCGCAGTACCTATAGGGTTCCGTAGGGTCGCAATATACAGACATAGAAGCTTTAAACGAAAGTACTTCTCCAAGTACATTGTATAACTTGGTCAAGTATTACTCGTTAACTTATAAAGCCTGTGAATTTTTTCACATATCCAAAAACAACCACTTAGCCGGCAGAGGGGGTAGGGACCACTGACTCTAACAAAAATTAGCGCTTTAGAGCTTAATATTTTGCAAACGGATTCTTAAATCGGGTTTCAGTAATGGTATTCGGTAATATTTTTGAACGACCTATCCAACAATACCCAACGTCATGCGTTGGACAAGAAAAAAAAAATCATCCGCAATTTACGAGTAGAGGAGGTACACTAAAAAAATATTTTTGCAAGATTTATTTTCCACTTTGTCGGCGTGATTAATATGTATACACGTACCAAATTACAGTTCTCTATTCCTAAGAATCTCTGAGCTAAGCCGAGGATAGACAGACGGGCATGGCTAAACTATAAGGAAGCAATGATGGCTCAGTGGTAGCGTGTACGACTTCGCGTCGATTGACGTGAGTTCGAATCCCTGCAATGAGCCTGAGCATTCGGTGAAGGAAAACATCGTGAGGAAACCATAGCATCGTGGTAGGGCTTTTTCTGATGCCCGCCTGGCTAGCTATCACCCTCAGGTTGAAAATCTGTTGCCAAGCAGCAATAGGTGTGTTCCGGCAGCTGCACTTGAGAGCCAGTCTTCCACTAGGTTTAGCATTTACCATCTTGGGCCACATCGTTACTTAACATCAGGTGAGATTGTGGCCACTACGCCAAACCTATAAAGATAAAAAAAGTGTTCCTTATTGACTTCGGAACCCTAAAAATGGGTATAATTAAACAGTCTCTATTTGTAGAGTTTTATGATATTTTAAAAGTATTTAGTCATGAAATAAATATGATGTCCAAATAAGGAAACTGCCGTGTTTAATCTCAACCAGTAACAATACATTTAAAATGGTTCGTGTCAGATGTTTTGATATCTTGACATAGTTCAAAAATACCGTAATATATCTGAATGTCTTTAATATTATTCTATGAACATATCGTATAATAATATACCTTTATCTCGCCAGGAGTTGGAGCAAGAGAAACACCTGCTTCGAAGACGATTGGACACGACGCAGGGCGATTATGAAGCAAGAATACTGGAGCTACAGAATGACATCAAGGAGTTGTCCGTTAAAATCGGTTCTAGAGACACTTCGGTTAAACAGGTTCGTAAATTTAACAGTAAATTTATTTACATTAAGTTACGGTTTAGAAGGTTAGATTTTACAAGCTGGTTAGTGCGAATATTTTGCACGTTACGGAATATAGACAGTCCGTGGGGCATAGCTAGTAATATACATAGATATTGCAGAACGATATTTGAAATAAGAAAATGAGGATCAATGAAATTTATTCATTACATCACATCGTAATAATTTGCTCGTGAAAAACCGGTCAATATTTTGGCACTATTAATATATTATACATTTCATAGTTACAACTAGCAGTAGTACTATTAGAAAAAAAAATTGGCTCCAGTTATAAAACACAGAAATAAAATATATGAAACAGGTTTTTTCCATCAGAGGAAGAGTGATTTGTGAACTGCTGTTTCATCGTCCTCGAGAAATCTGGATTTTTATCTATTAAGTCGCAAAAAGGACATTGGACAAGGACTATTTTTAATTTTCATAAAAAGAATTGGCTAAAATATATCAGCTTCGAAATGGTAAATTCATTTTATGTACTAGCCATAATGTATCAAACATAATCTAAATTTGTTATTTTGAAACCGATATTTAGCCAAAATAAAAGCTCATGGTAAACTCCTAATTTGTATTATAATTGTGTATAGAAAGGACAGTGTTAAAAGAAATAATGAAGAGTTTTGTCGGAACCGTAATTTATATATTATAAATCAAACACACATTATTGATCAATAAGTGTCTAAGAGATCGGGATATACGAATAATTTATGTTAATAAACTTTTGCGTTACCCCTGGCAGTTTTGTGACTGGATGACTTTACATGTTATATGTGACCTTTAACCCCTAAGACAATGAAATATTATTCATAAAATCACACCTTCAGAAATAAATTAAATGAAGCGTGGTTAGTTTTAGGGTCTCACTTTCAACGTGTAAACAACGAAAGAGTATTTATTACTATGATCAGGGCTTTAAATATTACGTTTTAATTCTGGTAACATAGTAGTGACGTAAGGATTGCAATTCAGCCAAGTGGGATCCTGTAATCCCACGGGATCTAGCGTCATTTGAAGTCCTGCACGATCGCACACTAGTTTGGGCGGATCCAAAGGAGAAGTTTGTTTATTGAACGTTATGCTCGGTATTCAATAGTAATTCCCAATAAATTAGCCATTTGAATATATTGTATTTTGTAAGAGCAAAGCAATAACTTTTAAATATATAAAAATACTTAATAAATTAAATTTCGCTTTTGCGAAACAGGTAATTAGGAGACGAGTCCGTATAATATTACGGGTAAAATACACTAAGACTTCTTGAATAATTTAACAATGGAATTAATTAGAACGAAATAATGGAATTCAGCTAGAAGTATGAACACACCTGATCTGAAGCCTCGCGAAGTTAAAAACGTGTTGGATATTATTTCAGTTTGATGTTAATCCTATTTGTGTGGTTTTGTTGGATCAAACCGTGACGTCCTTCAACACGTTTCGGGTAACGTGGTCTATTGTTTTGTTTAACAATAAATCTGATTAGAGGTCATTTTGTATATAATAGTATTATTAAGCCTCAATGTGAGCGACGTGAACGATTTTAATATTTTTTTTTTTTTTTTGCTTAACTGTCAAGTTATGAGACTCCCGTTTGCCGAACTTGTTTATAAAGAACGTCGTACTGATTATAAATATTATATGTTCTTGTTTAAAGAACTAGGGACTCTTACTCTTGCGCAATACGTAATTAGAAGGCTAATTTCTGTAGTATAGTATTTTCGGGTACAAATGAACCAAATCAAGACCAAAGCTATGATGATACTAAAAATGTATATATAGGCGACTTTGAAAATTATACGTTTGAGCGGGTGTGTATGTTCAGTCAGTTATCAGTTATTTAATTATCGATTATAATAAATGTAATACATCAAAATAATAAGTACATTAGCTGAATTTAAATATTAATTTATAAGAATTACCCGTCTAAGCGTCATTGTTCCTCATAAAATAAAATACTAATATAATTATATTATTTTTAGAATCACACATTTAAATAAAGGCCGTTTCTTTTTTTAATTTATATAGGTTTGTACTTTTCCAATAATATTTTTTTTATTTTTAAATATCTGCAGTATTGTCGATATCTGTTAGTGTTTGAAATAGTGTTGTTTATTATTTATGTTCGTTTTTCAAATATGTATTATCGCTAATTAACTTTTATGAATATCGGAGTATAATTAATGAAGTAGGATTAAAAAATGCTGCGTCTTACTATGAAGCCCGTTGTTTAGTTTTACAGATTACTCATACAAATAGAGTTTCTATCAGTTATATAAATATACTAAAAAATAGTTCTTATCAGCTCAAACGCACGACTGAAGTTTGCTCTTTAAGAAAGATTGGTTACGAATTTATATACAATAGGCATAATTAAATTATTAATATATTACATACATTCTTAATTCCGTATACAAGTAAGTTGAGGATATGCATATACACGCGTTCAGTATAAGATGCGCGAATATGTTGCGCAGAGGGGCAACATAACGACTTCATTTTTGGTTAACACTCGATTTTATTCACCATCTAATTTACGTACCGCGGGCTATACATAAAATCGATTCTTAATGAGTAAACTTGAGTAACGTACAACACTAGCTTATGTTATCCAAAAAATATGACGAATAGAAAACGATAGCAGAGAGTCAGACGGCGCGTCACCAGTTGCGACATTATTACAAAACATGACCGTCAAATAAGAAAAATGGTCCGACGACGTGCGAGGTTAGATGTCAGATAATAATTTTGTGCTTTATTACTATAACAGTTTAGTACCATGTCCGTATAAATTTAGCAAGTCGCCAAAGTATCTTTGTTGCTTTGAAGTTAGCTACGATTCAAGTGAACATGAATTTATTTTAGTGATTCAATCGTAAAGCAATGATGATAAGATTTATAAGCAATGATAGCTAAGTAGTAGCGTGTACGGTCACGGCGTCTATCAAATTATGAATACATACAATGAGCCTGAGCTTTCGGTGAAGGAAAATTTCGCGATAAAACCATAGCATGGTGGTAGCGCATATTCCTTTAAGTTGAAAATCTGTCTCCAAGTACCTATAGTTATGCCCCGGCATCTGCACTCAAGAGCCAGTTCAAGTGTCACCATCTTGAACCACATAGTCACTTTAACATCAACTAATATTGTGACCAAATTCTAAAACTTATAAGGTAAAAAAATAACATAAAAGTTTTTGACTTACACTCAATACAATAATAACGTACTGCAAAATTGTATGTTAACGATTTAGTTGGCATAAAGTGTAGTGCAGCAGATATTTTCAGATATTTTATTACCTTTCCGTAATGAAAAAGTTATACGAAAATACCTAAATTACGTAATACATAGTTTTCTAACGGAGTGGGTGTATATCCAACCTTCAGGGACAATTAGCCAATTAACGGCACTCCTCGAATTATGACGTACTGTTACGTGCCCTTCGACCGTGCCCAGAGTTTTACAAATTAATTTGCTTTTTATAATGGCTGAAACGCCTCCAATGGTTATGCACGGTCTAAAGTAAGGAATTTAGGAAAAGCTTTAATTCGTTAATTTGGATAAAATTTAATGAATCAATAGATCTCAACAAAATTTAAACAATCCAACCAAATACTTTGTATACCTATGTATGTATATATTAATGGCTCAAACATGGACTTATTATAAAATACATGCTTGAAATTTCTCGGTTCAGTCGTGCATGGTTATTGTCATTGGTAGATTATAGGTAGTTTTTTCTTTTTTTGGCTAGTTAGTTTAGACAAAAATTACCAAATCACTAAATACATATACACATGTTCCTTCCTTCCTCCCAGAAGGCAGGAACATGTATATTTGTACAGTTAGTTAGCTCGAATTTCTATGGATAGGGATTCAGTCAGATCGAGACTTTTTCGCATGATCGGCAACAGCCCAAGCCGAGGTTCGGCCACTTTGGCACCCTTGGAGCTTGTTGCCTAGCTTTCGTGGCTGAGTGCCTTCCGCGCTCGCCCCCAAGCCCGGTGAAGCTGTAAAAGCCGCAAAGGCTCCAGAGCCCCTAAGGCTAACAGTATAGTCATTTCGAAAAAAAAAAAAATTATAGGTAGATACTTAGTCAAATCCCATGGTGGATCGATGTTTGTATTTTTATCAGGATTCCGTTCACAAGATGGCAAAGGCATGAGAAGAAGGGGAAATTGTCAATAAATTTGTTTCATAACCAAGCCAATAAAGCACTCCTTATAATGATGCTTATTTATAAAATTGTGTAGGAACTAAAATAACATATGCAACATTGTTATATTTATTTGGTTTAAGGTTTTATGTTGTTCTGGTCTATTTATCGTTATCCTGGTAACTGAAATTTTAAGAGATTATTTGAAGATAGATTTTTTCTCGTACAATAATGGTTATGCTTGACGTTCCTAAGTTTCTTGTTACGATTAATTATATAATTTTTCCACAAAGCCATTAATGCTCAATCTCAATATTAGCGAAATTTTTAAATATTTGTTGGATAATTTGAACCCAATTTTAACAATACATAATAGATATCAAAAAGTACGCGACATCGCGTACTTCTCTCTAACTGACCCTCAAGCTGATTGGCATTTTTAACTTTAGTGTATAACATCCTGTCCTTGACCCGGCTGTGAAGGCAGCATGGCGTCTTGTGCATTGGCCCTCATTGTAGTCTTCCGTCAACCACATCCTCGGTTGTGATGACACCATACTTAACTAACCGGTTGTTGTCTCACAGGCACTTACCGGGTTGTTTTGCGAACCATTACATCATTTGTAATCTCCATTTAAAATGTTTCAGATAGTGAATACAACTTCATCCACTAGAATTACTAATGAGTAAAATGTAGACTTTTTAAAACGCTTCTATTAAAATATAATCTGTATGTATCCAGTATGAATGTAATGTATTCTGTAGATTATTAATTTATGAATAAAATGTAGTTTAACAAATTGTTAATAGATGGCGCTTTCTACATGTTAATTGAATATGTTTTCATTTGAAAAGTCATGAACAAATATCATTCCTAATGAAAAAGTTTTGTCTATTTTTCGTCAATAGTTGTGAATATAAACTTTGAAATGATGTTACCATTTTGGGCAACATCGTCACTTAAAATCGGGTGAGATTGTGACCAAAACCAAAAAACATTATAATGAATAAAAAAGTAATACAGGACAGATTTCTAACTATACATAATATTATGCACTGGCCGATCAATATAGACGCCACACGAATTATATAAATGTTGCAAGTTTTTTGTCATTATGTGTGGTAAGAGAAAGTGCATTCAGTGACCTTGCCATCCTGTCATTCGTTTACAAAATATCATCAAACAATCAGCGTATTTTCAGAAATGCCATTTTTGTCAATGAGATCTCGTCTCCTATAAATACTGATTTAGATTTAAGTGGAAGAAATTATTACTTGTCTCCTCCATCCATAAATTCCGTGGAAAATCATTGTATTTTAATAAACTATGCGTTAATTAAAATATGTTATTTAATAACAATGACATGTAACTTATAATTTCAGCCTAAATTTAGCTTTCTATGGATAAAATAACTTTTGAAATCGGATAAATTGTTTTGTAGATTATCTCCTACAAACAAGCATCCAATCTTTGGATCTTCTTATATCAAATCTTCAATATCTAGCAGTATGTTATCCTCTTATTATTGCTATATTATCTGTCAAGCTTTAACTCTACTGTGGTAAGAAAAAAAAATAGAATATTTTCTCTAAAACACATTTCTTACCACTTTTTGATAATTTGAAGTCCTTTCATGTTAATTTATCTCTTCGTGTCATCAAACCAGTAAGAATTCTTTCAAATTTTAAATTATTGTAGACTTATTTGGCGATACAGATTAATAATTTAATTAAAGATTGATTTATTTTATACATCATACCGAGAGATTGTTCCAACTCGTCACGGCGTCCGATGTCCTTCCAAAACTTCACGGTAAAAACTGTTTCTTAAACCGGGCTTATTGAATATTAAACCTTAATTTAGAAGCTATATGGTACATACACGTCTGACTTATTTAGAGAGTTATTATATTCATTACCACGATTAACCACGCTTGATATTTCGAGTACAAAGAAGCTGTGCCATTAAACTATTCGATATACAAGTATATGTGTTTGCTAACTTTGTCCGACAATATATTTTATACATACATACATACCGTTTATACATACAAAAAATTACCGTTTTGTTGGAGAATGTGAAACATTTGCAAAATACTACTGCTAGGTGTGATCCCTTATGGTATTATTTATAACATAGTAGAAAACAGAAGTATTACATACTACTACGCTTTGTTAACCCGACATAGTCCTAAGAATAGCTAGACTTGAGTGGCAGTGGGCGGGCCATGTAGCTCGTAGAACGGATGGCCGCTGAAGCTAAAGAGTTCTCGATTGGCCGCCACGTACCAGAAGACTTAGCGTGAGCAGACCCGCCACAAAGTGGACGGACGACCTGTTAAAGGTTGCGGGAAGCGGCTGGATGAGGTCAGCATAGAAGAAATCTCTGTGGCGATCTTTGGGGGAGGCCTATGTTCAGCAGTGGACGTCTTTCGGATGAAATGATGATGATGATGATGGCGATTTGTTAAAGTGGAGTCAACCACAAACCTTGTGCCAAATGTCAATGCTTTAAATCAACGTTTATACCATGTGGCCATGGTCACGGTGCGATGCAGTGTCTTCATATTGACGGTCATTTGTAACCAACCTTCATCACTATAAATATATGATATACTACGCTCACTAGATTGCCCGATGACATATATATCTTGATGACAAATTCTGTGCTCTTGATATTACAATACAATGAAAGCGACATGTGGATATAACTATACTCGTACCTCATGTATTTTAATGTAGCAATCAGGCTCCTCATTCAGCTATAATGCGTCAAATATTTTAGACGTTTAATTTAATTTTAAGAAAATGGGTACTGATTTTAAATTAACTGTAAGTTAATTGGTTACAGGAATAATCGAAACATGGGTATTTTATGGGTTTTAAAATCAATACTAATTTTACTAATCATTTTTGCCTACAGCGTGATGAAGAAAAGGCTAGCCTTATAGCAGAGCTGACAGCACAAAACTCGCGGCTCACTACACAGCTTAAGGAGTCGTCGGCAATCGAGGCACAGCTGCTTGCCCAGCTCGAGGGCTTGAAGGACCAGTGTACTATAAGGAAGACGAGCTTACAAGTAATTTAACTAATACTAAATAATTTGTGGATTCGCAGTTTTTGATATAGCATTTTTTTATGAAAGCCACCTTGACCTTAAAGTTTATAATATTTATATAAATTAGATTTAGATTATATAATCGTGTGTTTTATAGTACCATGGCAAAGTCAAGACACTATGCCTAATGGTGTAAGCATAGTGCAATTCAAAAATCCATTCTATGTTCAAACTTCAAAACTAACATCAAAACTTTAGAGTTTACGTTTTTATCGGTCAAATCTTCATTTGCTAAATTGATTGAAATTGAAAATTGATTGTTTTCAAATTCTGTAATGTAATCTATTTACTGTTAAGTACGACGTTTAATGTATTAATACATAATATGATCTACAGGACCACGTCCATAGCTTGGAGTCGTTGAAAGCGGAATTGGCGCTCGTTAGCGACAAGAAAGCGGATCTCGAGCGAAGGTTGGTCAGCTCGTTTCAAGACAAGGAAAACTTGATGCATCAACTGGAGGAAGCAAACGACAGGATCGTAGCTTTGGAGAGGCAGCTGAAGGAACAGGTTAATTTTTTTAATTTAATATACAATTAAGGTGGCAAATAATCATGCGTAGTAAGCGATGGTAAGCGGCTACCGTAGCCTATAAACGCTAGTAATGCTTATAGAGGCATCACTAGTGCGTTGCAGATCTTGAACTCCCCTACTCCTGTTTTTTCGAACTGACTATGCTGTTAGCCTTAGCCCTGGAGCCTTTGCGACTTTTACAGCTTCACCGGCCTTGGGAGCGAGCGCTTAAGGCACTAAACCGCGAAAGCAAGGCAACAAGTTCCGAAGGCGTCCAAGTGACAAGAGCTCGGTTCGGACTGTTGCGCGTATGCAAAGAAGTCGCGGTCTGACTAATTCCCTATCATTCGAACTAAACTAACTATACATATATACATGTTTCTTCCCCCTGGGAAGAAGAAAGGAACACGTGTAAGTGTAATTAGTAATCGGTAAATTTTTGTCTAACTTAACTAGGCAAAAAAGAAATAAAGGTTCCTTACAGAACCTACAGAATGTACCTATGTGGCGTGCATGTGTGTATGATGCAGTGTTATGGGTGTCTGTTGATAGCTAGTGAATGTAGAGTCACTGTATTGCGCGAGCGGCTGCTTGGCTCAAGGACTCCACGCCGATGGATCGGACCTAGGCTAGGCAGGAGAGGGCGGTCGTGACGGGTGGTCTCCCCTACTCCAAGGAGCACTGGAAACTCTATTCACACAGGAACACATAAAAGGTTACTTGGCTGGCTGTAGGTTATAATTCCACCAATCAGACTGCCCTAAGTAGACAGAAATCTCCAAAGAATTTTATCTGTGCCCTAACTCTAGTTGAGTAAATGTTAACGTTTTTTATCCCCAGACTCAACTCTAATAATACAACGGTAGCAAACTTAGAGTTAATTAGGAATTATTGTGAAATTATATAATAATCATAGATCGTAGATAAAATGTTTACCTAAACTTCAGGGAAGGAAGTAACATGCTACCTCTCTTTAAAATCTCAGAATATCAATAGATAAATTTTAAGAAACATACCATAAATCAGCTAAATAATTTTTTTTTAAATATCAAAATCTATTCAGTAGTTTTTGCGTGAGACGCGCACAACAGTAGACCTCATTCATTTTATTTAAATAGAAAAGTAATTATAACGCAAAACACTTTAATTTAAATTTTAGTACGGAAACCTAAATATGTAATCAGTTTTTTTGAAATAATAATATTTTTTACGAAAGTTTTCAAAATGCAAAATGCAATTATCTTTCTAAATTTATAAAAATAGATGTTTGGATGTATGTTCCCTATGGACACTAAGACGGCCGGAACTATTTTGATGAAATTTTCAGACAATCTTCATATTAGCCCAGTTGGAGATCCTGTAAAGTTTGAGAGCGATCGGATAATTTTTTTTTCTAATCCACAGCAACTCGAAACAATATTAATTAGCAATACAGCCGGAGCAAAAGTAAATCTCTCAATCTATAAATAATGGAATAAGGCTAAAAATATTGTTAGATAATTTAGCTGGGAGTCAAGACACCACAATTATGTCTGACTGGATTGAGACCACCATATACTAACTGAAGCACCCGCTATAGTGGCATGCTTAGACATGTCGCTTTTCGGGATCAGCCGGTGTGTATCTAATTGTCAAGAGGTTTGCAGGCCGGCATTACACCGGCGACCAGCGATGGAGAGCCAATCACTCGGTGTTCATCGTTGTTTTTGAATTGTATCCTGCTTACCATTCAATACAATGCCATCACTTTGGCGTGCTACTATAAAAAATAAATCTGTTGAGTGATTGAAAATATTACATTATCAAATTTGTTTTGGTCTAACAGGAGCATCTCTATCAAAACACTCTAAAAGAGTTGGAGCGTCTGCAACGGTCTCATGATACGCTGGCTGAAAGAGTCGGTGCGCCGGATCCCATCGATGTATCAGATACGGCGAGATCCCTACACGCGGAGATGGAAACCGAACCTGACGAGTCAGACGATGGCTGGCTGAGATCAGAAGCAGTACAGGTTTACAAACAGTTAAGAACTCTGGCGTTACAACTAAATACAGGACAGGATGATGATTCAGGTGAGCTTATCAAAATTGCTATATATTGAATTAATTTTATCTCGCGCAGTATCTATGCAATGATGGATGCAATGAGCAATGATGACTCTGTCGTAGCGTGTACGAATGTCCTGAGTTTGAATCCCGGCAATGGACCTGACTTTGGTGAAGGAAAATACCGTGATAAAACCAATACATGATGGTAGGGTTATTTTCTAATGCCCGCCTGTCTAGCTACCATCCTCAAATTAAACATATGTCGCCAAGTATAGGTGTATTACAGCAGCTTCACTTGAGAGCCAATTTCTCCCCTAGGATTATCGTGTCAACATCTTCGGCCACGCTAAACGCTAAAGCTATAAACGATTTAAAAAGGAAGCTGTATTTCAAGTGTCATTTAAATTCGATTTGGAGTCCTCTTTTGTTCAGAACTCTTCTTTTGCTTGGTTTTGGCATTTATACATTTACCACTGCGTGTTGGTCATAGTGGTTACAGTCAAGAACTTGTTAGCGTCACCAAAAACTTGTCTTAATGTTTGCCTTAGATTTAGAGCTATGATATATTTTATTAGCTGACTAAATTTCAAAGAATACTTTACATGTTGTTGTGAATGCAAGTAATCTAAATAACTTTTAAGCAGCAGTTCTATTTTATTTGCAATTTCAAATTACATCAATTTAAGGTAGCAGATGAAAGCCTTAACTAAACCAGATAAACTGTTTCAGTTGTATACAATAATTGGAATGTTAATTAAACCTATAAGTAATACAATTCGTAAGGAGTACAATTCGATATACCATATTGTGATACCATTGTGACCTCCATAAGTCAGAGCATGGATAACCGGTAACCTCAAAAACTCGATTTCATTTCTATCACGCAAGTCTAACAATGAGTTTTGTATCTTACTATAACATATATATGTATGCATTATTGATGATTTGGTGTTCTCTTCGTGGTACAAGACGGACCAATGATTTCACGCCTTTTCAATAAGGAATATGTTACAATTATTTTTTTTAACATAATTACATTTGTTATATTTAGCAATCAAGTGGTGCCAGTTACGGAGCAATCATTATTACAATTAGCTTGTTATGCACCGGTTAAATATTTATCCCAACAAAATAAGTAAGGAAAAAGAAGCCAAGTTCGGCAGAAACGACGTTCGGGGTAGTCGTTGTCACCGATAAAAGAGCTTGAGATCTAACGGGTGCCTAAATGAAGCAGAAATGAAAGTAATATCAAGTACTTCCCATATCTTGTGTGGATAGGATGTAGTAGTATTAGTAGTTTTGAATTTTAGGCTTTCAATTCCTCAATTGGCTTCATAATTTCTCATATTATATATAGACTAGCTGTGCCCGCGGCTCCGCTCTCGTAAACTACAGAATACTGTCGGTTGAGCGTACGTTCGAATAGTGCTGCCCTCCCTCCAAATTACGGCAGTCGTGCGCCGGGTATTTTAAGGGTAAAAATGCTTATTATGGGTGATCCTTAGAAGATAGACACATGCTAGTGTCTTTGTAGGTCTTTTAAGATCTACAATTATGTAGAATATTAATTTGATATATATGTTATGGTTTACTCAGTTTAAGCGCCCCAAGTACATCTTTTTTCCGAATTCTTTCACCATTATCGTCACTACTTATTTCGTATGTTACTTTGTCTTACAAAATATATCTTATAACCTAGCCAGATAACATAGCAATGAATTACAATAAAAACATGTAAATCGGATAAGCGGGTATCGCGTGAAAAGAACATAAACGGACATACAGAATTTTATTATATATAGATAAGTAAACCTTATGCTAACTCTCAGATCCAGATATATAACCAGTTAAAGACATCTTGTTATAGTTAGGATTGTATATTCAACTAGCTAGCCTCGCAGAAGTTGTTTCGCTCTTTTCAGTACTACTACAGTGCCATCTATCGCATTCAAGGATAGTATAAAAACTACTCCATGAAAAAATGTTTACATCTAGCAACTTTGATGGTGATTGGTCAAACGGTGTTGAAGTTTACCAATCTCATAGTTTCATATAAATTGATACTTACATAATTACTTACAATATATTATTTGTTGTCTTCGTAATTGTATGAATTTAAATATTTGCATAATACACTTATTCATTTATTTTCATTCATTGATAGGGGTTTTTCCGTGTAGTTTAAAAAGTAAAACATTAAAAAGGTCGCACGGTGAAACAGTCCGTGCTACTTCCTGCATGGTATACGGTAAATCACAAAAGCGGTTCGCGTGACTCAACAACGGAATCAAAATGTACTGTGTTTTATACAATAAACTTTGTATATATTATGTATAGCTTTTAAAATTGGTTTCATCTTGTCTACTAACTGTAGTAATGGAATAGTTTGTCTAGCTATATAGTAATAATATTTCATTCTATTACTAGGTAATCCACTATCAATATTAAGGTGGCACAAATATTTTATTAGTAGGTATGTTCCCGTAAATGTATTTGATAGCCATTCTCCCTTTCTAGATTAAATGTGTTGTACCGTCTCTGACAACAGTTTTCTATATCATTAGATGTAGATAATAGTGTTTATACGACGTAATAAGTGAATAATTTTCGTTTATAATAATTGTACTGTTTTACGCACAACAATACTATCCAATTTCACTTTTTTAAGTCGATCGGTCCGTTTAGTGCTATTGTATTTTATAGTCCTTTCTTCTGAAACTGTGTTATGGCTTTTACAATAATATCATGTCTCATATTATTTGCTATATTTGTCAAATACTTATTTATAACTATTAGAACACCAATAGTTAATTAAGGTAAAATTCCACTTCCCACGCATCTGTTTATGATTATATCTTTAAAAATCGGCAGTTTATTGCAACTCGGCTTTGTTTTTAATTTTGAGTTGATTTTATTTAAAAATTAGCATTTAAAAGTACATAATTAGGATATTAAAATATATACAATCAGGTTTATCAATGTCTTTTTTGATATTTACTTTTCAGACAAAATTAAGTAGATAATATAGTGATCATCAAATTTCATTTTATCTCCAAACAATCGGAAATATTCCTTATAAATAGACATACGTTGGTCTGTTATGTATTTTTTTAAACAAATAGTCAATCCTCTTACTTTTGCTATTCCCTAACCTAATTTTGACGAAATGATAACACGTTTTATGATTATGAGACACGAAAACATGTAATGACGAACTGCGTGAACTCATGGCATACGTAATTTGTTCTGTTGCTTGATATTTTTGTTTAAAAAAAACCCACAATTTTGGCAGCTTTGTTTATTACTATTTATTGTTATTTTTAAATGTTTAAATATGTTAACTATTTTTATATATATCTTGTAACATTAATTACTAGTTTAGAAAACAATAGGGTAAATTTGTGGGACGAAATAAAAAAAAAAGCAGATTTTTGATAAGAATAATTGTTTACAAAGAGTAGTTTAATAATTGTGATTTTTTTTTTAAATATACCGTTTTGAGAAATTGTATTCAAAGTAAGCACATCTGAAATGATGCATTCACTGTAATATTTCTACTTTCACATTATTACGTTTGTAACTTTATGTATTGTTCACGCTTCATCACTACACAATGAGGTTCAGCTTAATGCACTTAATCGTAAGCGACTTTATAGAAAAGATTTTCAGTTTGAAAATAAAAAATGTCTTTTCTTTAATTTCTAAAAGGTATTACATAAGGACATAATAATTTCAAAGTAGACTTGAAGCTAGTCCGAATGTTGAACTGATTAAGTTCTATAGGTAGTTCAAAATACACTATATTCATGTACCAAGTACTAAGTATGATTAATCGCAACATCGAAGTGAGGTTACGGAACGAATTTTTTCACTTAATTGTGTGTATTAAGAATTCTTAATTATTTAATTACACGATCAATAAATCTCTTTATCTGTGGGCCTCACGACAAAACCCTAGGTCTCTAAAAGGGTAATAAAGAGGGTTGTGGCCGGAGTTTCTTTGCTTCATTGAATCATAAATGAGGAGATCCGCACAAATACCAAAGACATCGACATAGCCTTAAAAATTACTAGACTTAAGTAGCAGTGGGCGGGCACGTAGATCGTAAAACTGATGGCCGATGGACCAAGAGTTCTCAAGGATGTACCGAAAAGACGCAATATGAGCAGTCCCACCACAAGGTGGAAGACGACCTGGTGAGCTTTTTGGGAACCACGCGAACAATAAAACTAATTTATAAATTAAAACGAAGTTATTATTTTAGGATTTTATAGATAGATATTTGATATCTAAATTAATGATTAAATTCAGGATTACACTCGGACCTGTCCATCTCCTCCCTGGACGGCGAAGAAGGGGAGACCCTCCGTCGCGGGGCTCTTGCAGCTGCGTGCGCGGACGCGGTCGCTGCTTACGCCGCTCTGGAGGGATCTCGAGTTCGGGACTCAATCGCCGCCCACGCCCGCCGCTCTCTGGAAAGGGAGCGTCAAATTGATGAGAAAAATGAGATCATTGCTGATCTGTCTTCGAAGGTAAGAGTTATTTGAAGTTATAATTCTTTGACGCGTTTAGTACAGGGTAAAATTGAGAACTGCGCGCATCATGTGACAGCCATCTATGATAATAATGAGAATTATTTTTTCTAACTTTTTTTATGGTTTAATAATTTTATTATGTTAAATTATTTTTTCTCAGTAATAAAGTCATTAAAATGAATTCAAATTATTGTCATTAATGGCTGTCTTTGTCATGTTATTGGCCCGCGGGATACAATTCTTCAAATGTGTCTAGTATTTCCAGAGATTAGCGCGTTTAAACAAATAAACAATCTCGATGATCTTCATAATATTAGTACCTATATATATGGGCGTTTTCCGTCAGCTGCAATTGAGAGCTATTCCCTTTCTAGTTTTACCATATTATCAGCACCTGATTGTGTTTTGTTGAGCAAGCTTACTTCTACAGTACACATTAAATTGATTTTGAATGCAGTAGGTTAAGTGACAATGTAGCCTTTGTATTCCATTTATAGATAGGACATGAATAATGACACAAACGTGTTTTTCAACACGTTTTTCCCCAGTTCATCATGAACGTTATTTATGCTGTTGCGCTAAGGATGATGAAATTACTAGTAAATAAAATATATGTAGTAGGTATATATAAAACAGATGATACTGATGAAGCGATGATAGCTCAATGGTAGCGTGTACGGACATTACGTCGATTGACGTGAGGTCGAGTCCCTGCAATGAGCCTGAGCTTTCGGTGAAGGAAAACATCGTGAGAAAACCATAGCATGGTGGTAGGGCTTTTTGAAATGCCCGCCTGACTAGCTACCACCCTTAAGTTGAAAATCTGTCGCCAAGCACCAATAGGTGTGTTCCAGCAGCTACACTTGAGAGTCTCTCTTTGAGGTTCTTACTCTGCCGAAAGCTTCCCTTCTCTTTTGTTCTTACGCTAACGTACCTATATCTAACATATCACAAACGTGCGTAAATTTAAACAATTTATTAATTAATCTTTTAATGCATTACCGAGTTCGTCGCAACGACACGTCCTGAAATTAAAATTTGGAATAAATATTACAACTAATCTATAACCTAATATAAATATGCTTGTAATACCGCTTGTAATACCAGAGGTATCATTAGCACGTTACTGACCTAGTTCCCCCTTCCCGAAGGAGCTCTGGATACCCTATTCACCGCAGGAATACAACACTAGGTTGCGATCTTCCTTAGGGTGGAAGTATTTCACCAGTCGGACTGCCCCAACTAGACAGAGATAAATAATTGCGAGGATATCCGCGTGTAATAATCAGTTTTAAATAGTAGCCTCAAATTATCTATGACTAAATTCTATCTCCCACACAAACGCCTACGTAAAATAATAAAATTAAGATATCAGGTTACCCAATCTATATTATGGTCTCAAATAACTATTTCTGTTTTATAAGAATAACAATGTAAAACGTGTTCTTGTTCCATGTATGTGCACGTCTCGAAACAAGTTTGCGAATGATGTCAGTTGTTTTATGATTTGCAATTATATTATGTTGCAAAAATCCTTTTTGTCTGTACAATTGATTCAACTGTATACGACGACTACAAAGTCAGCATTTTCTACATTATTCTGTCGTAATAAAGAAAAGTACAACTACTTGAAGGATGTACTTTAAGAAAGCTTTAAAAGTTAATAATCATCTTTAATTAGTATAACACAGTCCCCCGGCCGCGGTTGTCTGCCTCAAAAACTCAAAAACTACCGAACGGATTTTTCTATGAAATATATTAGAATTTATTAGAAATAACGTAGATTTAAATTTTGCAATAACCCTGAGCTATTTTGGTGAATACAAAGTAATCGGTAACTATAGGCCTCATAAGAAAGCTCAAGGTCACTCAAAGGGCAATGGAGAATGATATCCTTGGAGTTTCTCTGCGTGATCGAATCAGAAATAAGGAGTTCCACAGTAGAACCAAAGTACCAGATATAGCCCTAAGAATAGCTAGATTTAAGTGGCAGTGGGCGCACACGTAGCCGATAGCCGATGGGGCCAAAGAGTTCTAGCTGCCACGTGCTGCCACGTACCGGAAGACGCAGCGGCCACAAGGTGGTCCGACGACCTAGTAAAGGTTGTGGGAAGCCGCTGGATGCGGGCAGCACAGGACCGGTCGTTGTAGCCATTTTTGGGGGAGACCTATGTGCAGCAGTGGACTTATTTCGGCTGAAATGATGATGATGATGATGAAAGTGGAAATTTTAGTTTAATAACGATACCATGCCACGATCTACGGCTCGCTTGTTCGGCTACCAACTTCAAGTTAGAAATCTGTCCCCGATGTGTACCGGCGGCGACATTTCACAGTCGGCTTACGTTGTCTATCTTTAGAAACATCATTGACCCTCGTGTGGCCCGACGCTAGGTAACCTATAATATAATAAAAAATGTTTATTTAGGTATCTATGCGAAAAATCTAGACTACACTGCGGTCGCATGGCGTGACCGGTGTGACGTCACCGTAGAGGTCATCGACTCCCACATGATAATACCCTCTAAATGTATACGTCAATAACACATTATAGTCATGACCAGAACATGCAATGTTGTATTAAGGTGTACAGGAAGTGTGTTCGATTTTATATGACATTTAAATTTAAGAGCTAAAAAGCCTCGTGTGATGGTGTTATGCTGAACGATGGTAAAAAGTAATTTAATAGTGTCCATCTTAACTGTCAATAATATTATTTTTACGATGTATTTAAAAAATAATTACGTTATAAGTTTTTTTATCTATAACGTGTTTTGTACGTATTATAAAACTCAACGTCTCTCTGTCTGTCCGGTTAAGTTCTTTGAAAGCCCTTAGTCCGATTTACATGGGTTTTCATTTAATTGACAGATGTGTTGTTTGGCCAGATTATAGGATATTACATATTATATTTTGTTACATAAGGTAATGTAAGAAATACGAATTGACGATCAGGATGAATCAATTCGGAAAAAAAGACGGTTTTGGGGCATTACATGCCATTAAATGATGGGCGATTAAATGGCTTACGCTGAGTAAACCATAAGAGATATATCATATTAATGTAAAACATAATTGTAGATCTTAAAAAGACCTATAAAAAGTTAGCGATAGCATATGTCTATCTTCTAAGGATAAGCCACAATAAGCATTTTCTCTTCCGTCTTTTGAGCGGGGCAGCAAAATTCGCGGGTGCGCTTAACCGACGGCATTGCGTAGTCCACGCGAGCGGAGCCGCAGGCAATAAAATATTAATTCTATATAATTTTACCCACTTTTTCGGCGATTATCTAAATACGTATAGCGGGATTTTAAAGAACTTGCGTTCAACCGGGTTGAGACTACTGTATGTATGGTAAAAAACCCGACATCGTGACTTGATTCGGTGAGCTTCGTTACAAAATCGTCCGAATATTTTTCAAATTTCGGTGTAATAGGTTTAGGTGATGATCGTCTCTATATCGTCATCCCTCGACGATCAACTTTGTTACTGTGGGGTACATACCATGTAGTAATTTTCCAAGCTTGGACAAGAGAAACCGGGTTACTAAAATAAATCTGACTAAGTTTAAATACCGAATAAATTATTTCCGTATTCGTCTATTAAATACTAATAGTATAGTTCGGTGTTAAAAGAAAAAACTATTACAATTAATTAACAAATAAATTATAGCCATTTAGTTCACACGTCAGAAGCGGGCGTCGATTTATCAGACTCAACGGGCGACGAGCATGCGATGGCACACTTTCTTTTCCACTTCATCATTGTTTAGTTGTTATTGAAGTATTCAAGGTCGAGATTTATATTAAATTTACGCACCCTGCATAAAGAATGTATACTTTGAGATTTTACAGTCTCAAAATCAAAATGATACTTTATTCAACATTGGCCCTAAGAAGGCACCAGTTCGGAAAACGTCCCAGTTACCGAGAGAGCCGTTAAAATACTCGATCGGATTTATCATTTTGTTTATTTTTAACTGTGTAAATAATGCTAAAAGTTAATAATTACATTATTTTAGTGGATGTGCAGAGAGCTATTACCAGACATCATTATCATTGACGTAATGATCCACCCTATAATAAGCTTTTTATAGTAAACCATAAAGTATAACATAGTATAAAACAAGTATAAAAAGTATAATATGACACTTGAACATATTGTCCGGCAAGCTGCATTTATCGTCAATACTTTTGGAACCCTATCTGTATTGCCAGACCGTCGCGTCGGGCATGTATTCTTCCCGAAATTAGTTTTCCATCTCTGGTCCATAATTCAGATTTTGATTCATCGTACGTCTTCTTGTTTTTCCAAAATCTTATCTACCTCAACCTCGAAGATCATTTGGCAATGTATTTTCATTTAATTTCTGCCTTTGTTACACGATCTACAAGAGGCATATTCAAAAATGCTTTCGAAAATAATTTGTTCAGCTAATTGTTCGTCCTATAGTTTGTGTGATTTGACAAGATTATCGCAAGTAGTCTAAAATGAGATTATTTTAAAACAGTTGTAACATTTTTATTTTTATATCAACAGCTCTCTGTAGCAGAAGTAGAACTCCGTGCGGCTGCAGAAGAGCGTGATAAGCTCCTCAACGATGCAAACTATAGCAGTCTCCAGAATGATGAAGCTGTAATGCGCGCCAGGCAGGAGCGTGACGAGGCCATAGAAAGGAAGAAGGCTGCTGAGGTATACCTTTGAATTTTTTTTTTATATAGAGAAAATTGCTCTAACTTGCATATAGTTCTCTACAAGTTATGAAGCCTTCTGGCTCTATGGTCATTCAACTTCAAACAGAATCGCAATCCTATCTGAAGATCAGTCGTTGGTAGATAGCTCGCTTCTATTGAGAACTAAGTTGTCAATTGAGAATCCAAAATAGAACAGTGTTTCTTAAGGATAGAAAAAAGTGTGGCATTTGTCCATACGCATGGAAACTAACAAGGACGTCGACCAGCATGCGACTTAATCACACATTAGTGTTTTTTTTAGCTAAAATCTCGAACGGTTTAACTTGAGATATTGGTGCCCTATCACTAAAAGTGAATCATTTACAAAATACTTATCGTAAAAAGGTTCTCGTTAAAAGGCTCGTGCAATAACTTTGGAAATTATTTTCATAAAATTCAACTTAATATTTATTTTTGTTTTGTCTGTAATTATTGTAATGATGCATTTTTCGTTAGATAATACAGGTTTTTTTTTAAATGACTGATATAATTAAAAGAGGTTTGTATTTTTTTCTTTAATAATCAAAAATGTCTGTACCTGTAAGGTCACAACAGATTAAGTAATAGTTTTGAAAAGAGCACGTAATTCTAAATATACACGATATATTGATATAACGATACGAAATATCAAACCGAAAAGGATTGTATTAGTTTATAAGAATGAGAACATTTTATGGACCATAGTTTTGAAAACCTTTATTTACAACATTGTACAAACGATTTCAAGGTGGCCCTGGCGAAGACGAGGGTGGAATTGATGCAGGCCAACAGCCAGTTGTACGAGGCTGTACGGCAAAAGGTTGACCTGGGACAGCAGTTGGAACAGTGGCAGGTGAGTCGCCTTATCTTTTTGATTAGCGCAGCATATGTATATGTAGTTAACTGTTTAAATTTATTACAAGATCTTCAGATTTTAAAGTTTCTTTTTATTTAACGGTATTATTGCATCATCACTCATATCTGAGTGTTTATAAAAGTCCATGTGAAACATCCAAATGCAAATAATCAAACCAAGGGTTCCTCGATAGGAAAGATTGATTTTTCGACTGTAGTAATGAGGCTGCTACTACATTTATTTCAATGCCTAATGGCTAAGTGTGGCACTGTCTCACCCAAGCCCGGTGAAGCTGTAAAAGCCGCAAATGCTCCAGGGTCCCTAAGGCTATCAGTATAATCAGTTCGAAAAAAAAAAGCACTGTCACAGATAGTAAACATCGTACAAGCACCGTCTTTGTCATAACGACCTGCAAGTCTCTCGGGAACTGGATATACATTGGCTGATGCCGAAACTTGACAAACTAAAAGATAAAAACTGTGAAGGGTTTATTTATCACTATGTGAATGTTACAGAGGGTAGAAACCCTACCATCCCACTTGATTACTTGATATAACCGGCTGATCAAGGAACGCGACACGTCTATGCGTGCCGTTATAGCGGATGTTGCATCTGAGATCTGATAGTACATGATGATCGCGACCCATTCGAATACAGTTTTCGTGTCCCAACCAGTGGGTGATAACACAATCCTTTCCCTCAGGTTCTTGGGGATATCATCAACTCAGTCGTAGCTCTCTTATTACTGGTTTTTTTATAAAAAAATCTGATCAATAATAATCTATTTTCTAGATGGACATGCAGGAGCTGATAGAGGAGCAGATGAAGCACAAGCTGACGACGCAGGAGAAAAGAAGGAAGCTGCCGGAACAGCCGCAACCCACCAGAACCTCACGGATCCTTGGATTTTTTCACCGGTGATCTGCTGTGCCGAACTCTTGGCGTGCCTACTTAAAGAAGCCATACATACTACATTCATAACGATCATTTACATAATTTTAATAGAACATGATGAATTCAAAGCTGTTCCAATTTTATTTCTGACATTTTTGTACAAAATGAATATAGCTAATGTCATTTTAATGTCGGCCATCTTTATTTTAGATGCTTTCGCGCTCGTAACTGTTTTCGGGTGCGTTTTTATTTTATTTTATAAACCGTGTGATGTATACACTTCTGCAGTGATAGTATGATAATAAGGATGTTAATAATTAATATAGTTTTAATTTTTAATCGTTTACATAATTATTGTATAGTGATGCACTGTTCGTTAGATAAAACACGTTTTTAAATGGTTGACAAAATTGTAATAGGTTTGTATTTTTTCTTCTATAATTAGAACTGTAAGGGCGGAACAGATTAAATAATAGTTGTCTAGATAGCACTTAATTTTGAATATACACGAACGATTAACATAACGACACGAAATATCAAACCGAAAAGGATCGTATTATTTTATAAAAATGAGTAAATTTTATGGACGTTAGTTTTGACAACCTTCATTCACAACGTTTTCAATACTATCACTTGTTATATATAAAAAATCACACAACTTAGAACTTGTATAAGTGACCATTTTGTAACTCACACTCAAATTAGTTTACTTAGAAAAAAAATTAAATGTAGAATTATTAGAGTTGTGTACACTTTACTGTTTAAGGTAGAAATATCCGGCGACACTCGACACTCGGTCGGTAGACCGTTTGTACAACACAGCGACATCGAGTTGCACATAAAGAGTTTGACACATTTTTGAAAAGTTTTTGACACTTGACAACGGACAATGACTCTATAAACCGATTGCGACATATAAGCTAATTTGTTGTGTAGACGCCATCGAAACATATGTCGACATTTATGTCAAGTGTCAGTGTCGTCGTGTATTTTAACCTTTAGATTAGGTACGATTTTTTTCACGATTACATACACCAGCTTTGCTAAGTGACAGATAGTTTTAGACCTCTTTCAAGATCCATCTGAATTTGACATACTGATATTATTTAACTAAAAATAATTTATGTTCAAGTTTTATTATTTGTCTATAACTCCCATAAACAAATGCTCAATAAATGTAATATTCCTGCTAACTCATTGAAACCAATGCATGTGCCTTCAGTAAAAAAAAAACTTGTCAATAATAGATTATGAGATTAAAAAAAATACCTTTTCCACTTCTTTGCAAAAGCAGAGAGGAACATGTAATTGTGACAAATAGCCCTAAAATAAAAGATCTATTCTAATAATATCTTACCGCCATATTGTTTGGAACAAGTCAGCCATTTTGTAACACTAACCTAACCTAACCTATTCATCGCTTATTTGTACATAACACGTTTTTAATGTTCGAGATTACACTTAACATATAGTATTAAGTATATTCTCACTACAAGTGAAAAAATTGGTGCACTTAACGTATATTGTAGGTAATGTATGTATATTAGTTAAACTCAGCGCCAAAAGTCAAGAAAAACGTACATTGATGAGCATCTATTAACATCGTTGTTGTTGATTGAAGGTTAGGATTGAAGATTGAAGGTTATTCACTAAAAAATAATAGTGTATGGAAAGAAAAAAATTGCCTAATTTGTGAATAATATTAATACAGTAATAATTATTTTCGAATTTTATTTCCTAGAGATGATAATAAATATTCTTTTAGCGAGAATTTACGGATCTTTTTCGTTTTGATAGCTTATTGAAAGAATTTTAATATACCCTTTATCCACAATATTGGATATACTCTAATATACTCTTGAATTGCCTAGTACATAGATAATGTGATATTACTATTTGATACATCATATAACTCTATGAAAAGAAATCTAGCTGCATTTTTATATATCCATATGCGTATTTACCCGAGAATCAGAATGTAACCCGGAATGACAATCTGCAATGAGTGACAAATCGTGCTTTTTGAACGTGCCTAGAGCAGAAACGTAATATATGTGTGGGTCTCCCTGGTGGATGACCTTTTTTTAGACCCAGGACGACGAATCTTACAATACACCAACTTCTTTCTAAAGGTTCAAATTAATAAACACACAAAAAATGTTAATCAAGGTACGATTTTCAACTTCTCTTGGCGCTGAGTGAGTAATAAATATAATAAATAAATTTATAAAGGATTAAATAGCCATATTATTTACCACTTACAACAAAAAAGTTCGACGATAAACGAATTCTACATGATCTGTTCTGTAGTTAGACTTTAAAATAAAAAATTATTAGTTTTAATACAATATTTACACTAAATAATTGTTTTAGAGGAATTGCAATTGTTCTGCAATACATTGTACTGTGCCTTATATGTACCTGGCCTTTTGAAAGTGCCTTTAGAATGTCAATGCATCTATTTATTAAAATAAGTATGAAGAACGTGACCTGCACTGTATTACTTTTATCGTAACGCTACAAAACGAATAGAATTATATATATTACCGTATAATTGTATGAACCGTTAGTTTATAAACAATTTAGTGTGATTGTAAACTGTCGATAGATTGTAAACGCACACAAATAATTTTGAAGTTTTCATATTATGTCTATTAAATAAGCAAAATCTTGATAGTTGGACTTGTAAAGTGACAATTTTCAACGACTAATTTGTTATGATCACAGTTACAACATAACCTAACTAATCCATTTAGTTTATAAGCCGACGAAAATATGACTTTTAGATTGCAAATTTTAGTGTCCGTTTATAATCTGCCGACAGTTTAAAATCAGACTGGATTGTTTATAAACTAATGCTTCGTACAATTATCCGATGACAATATACAAATAATATGCATTGTGTTAGGGCATTTTCTAATGCCCTCCTGGCTAGCTACAGGCTCAACAATCCTCTATAGGTAAAGCGTGATACCTTCTTAGGCCAGATCGTCACTTAACATCACGTAACATTGTGATCAAACGCAAAACAGTAATGAGGAATTTAATAATGTTAATTATAGCTTATGAAACTAGACGTATTGGTATTAAACATGTATTTAATTACAAAAATCAAGACACACTTAGCAATCAACGATTTTTTGGAGATACTAAATGTCGGTGCGTTTCTGAGTTATTTAACTTGGCTGGTTTTCGTACAAAGCACTTATTTAATGATACGGTTCACATTGAAGCTTTAAATGGACTACAAATTGAACATTGATAAAAAAACACCCAATTATCAGAGAAAAAGTAAAAATAAATTTAAGTTATTACTAAATTTGTGGTATTTCGATATTATGCTTTATTTATAGATTACAATCACCCGTATAATATATCGATATTAGGTTTTGAAGTCGTTTTAAAAACAGATTAAGTTCTTTTAATTACTTTATTAGCATATAAATAATGAAATAAATATAGGTAGGTACTGGTATAAATGCTCAAACAATAGACAATTTAATTGCTCATAGTTCAGTTTACCGAAGCGTATTATAATAACGACATTTATAAGTTGAATATTCACATACATTTGAAAGCACAGATCGCTTCCCACGACTCGCTTAATTTAAGATAGATGATTATTTATTAAAAACAAACCATTTCTTATTAAAATGGTAAAAATAATCAGAAACATTATGTACCAATTAATTAATAAGTCTGATAAGGCTTGTCACAGAATCAGTCAATTAATAGGAAATTGGATTTATACATACTTCAATAATTTTATGTTTTCAATCTTTTAATAATTTTATTTTTCATAATATTTCCATTGCGAGTTATTATTATTTTTAGTATGACAACACAAATATCCTCTGAGTGTTAAAATTTTATTAATAAAAAATGAAAATTTGTTTATTAATAATCCATTATGATCATTTATTTACTATATGCAATAATAAGATGATCGAACTCTCAATGAATTCTTCGAGGCGCATTATTTTACCCTTCTCATATGTAATCTATGCATAAAAAATAAATAAAAGACATTATTTTTAATTAATTTATTATTAAGACTGAAATAATTATTGAAAATGTCTTTATCTGGTTTATTGTTTAACGCAGAAAATGGTTTGTAAAACATTTTTAACAATTGATTTCTAGATGTTTCTTAATACACACACAGTTCAATTATTAGTAATTACACTATTTTTCATTCTTAGAATGTGTTTTATAATATATGTTACTTGCATTATTTTGTTTTATGTCTTAAATTGATATATTTACGAATATTCACGCAAACTTTTCAACAAATCAGCATTCATAGTATCTAATAATAAATCTATTAATAAAATATATCGTACTATAAGACCGTATACACAATTTGTAAATGTCCAACGGCTTTATTCGTCTTTAAATTCAGACAGGTCGTATTCGTTCAGTGTTAATATCGAGTTCATATAATTTCATATTTAGAGTTTCTTTTTCCTGTTTCTATAGTTGTTGAATAACTTATATTATATGCAGTTGCTATGTATTTACTGTTGTTGATTATTCATATTTTAAGACAATGCAAAATTCAGGGCAGAAGCTTAACTGTGATGCTTGAATTTATGCAAATTAGTCAGACATTGTGTAGCTAAAGGATATTTTAGAAGGATACTTATTAGGTAACTATAATTATACTTTAAATTTCCTTTTTAATCAAAAGCTACACCGATAATGTCTGCTTAAACAAATAAATATGAACAATCATATTATAGAACACTGTCGTTTTTTATTAAAAAAAACAACAAATAGTTTATATTAAATTTAATAAATATATGATTACTGCATATTATATTAAAGAATGTTGAATACCAATGTAAATTCTTCAAAGCAATAAAAACTGTGGTTTTTAAATTTCATTAAAAGTCTCTTTTAAGTCGTGTTTCAGAGGCCTATACCATACACTTGCCTTTTCAAAGCATATTTTGGCTACATTTTAACATTCCAAATATAATATATATATATATATATATATATATATATATATATATAGGAAAATTGAAGCAAAGAGTTCAAATCATTTTAAATTAAAATAAAAAAAAAGTATAACAATACATCTATGTTTTCATAAACACCCCAACGAGCAATTCAAAATTTGTAATAATGCAGTCAAAAACCAATTGATAGTTTATTATACATAATAATAATTTTAAAAATTACAAACTGTGACGTTTGGGCAGTATAATTAATCAATCATATAATAATATCTACCATAAATTAAATCGAAATAGACATACTGCACATTGCAGCACAAACATCATGATTTTATTTAAACGTAAACCGTCGAAAACGTCGTTACGTTTGTCAATTATTTCTTTAGTGCAGATGTACTTAATAATGCACACTTGTCAATGTACTTAATGTAATTTATATAATAAGATCTAAATCATGACTAGCTAAATATGTTATAAATAATTTTATTTGTGGAATTAATTAAATAAATGATGAATTTACTATTTGTTATTTCATTTAGTATTTATAATTGTATTGTTATCATAAAACCAAAACGTTTAGATTCCAGCTTGTATAGTACCGAAAGGTTGACTTATTTGTCCTCATGCACAGTAACTTAAACACTCATGAGAACCGTTCGGGTATGATCACACGCGCAGCCGCGGAACTAGAATTTAAGTTTCTCAAAGATTCTGACATCAAACACGTTATAAAAGTAAACTGAATTTAATACTTGAATTGAAAATTATATTTCGTTTTATAGGGGTCATGACCCTTATAACCCACTAAGATCCGTTCCTGCACACGTGTATCTACCCAGTTTTCCATTAAGGACACAAAAGTCATTATCTTTCGCAACCTAAATTATTTCTTATAATACTGCCGACTCCATCATCAATCTCTATCATCGTAACCTCGTGGAATTAGATCGGTCAGTCTGACATGGTGTAAGATAAAGGTGACTTGCATTATAATATCTGTACTGCTGTTAGCTGGATCTGAACTTTTCAAAAGTAATCACCCTCAAAAGTAATCATACCCTATGCCCCATGCCCAGGGTAGCAGAAAGACACCGACGTTTATACGACGAATATAATAAAAGCTCAAGAGATTGTATGTTTGTTTGAATATGATAATCTCTGGAACTACCATTTTATAGCATTTTACTACCATTGCATTTTATAGACTATTTATTGAGAAATTTTATAGACTATATAACTTTACGCTACGCTCCTAAGGAGCGGAACAGTAATCATGAACGTCAAGCAATCTAGCAAGTTGTAGGTGAATTGGCGGCAGCGGCGCGGTGTAAAATTACTCGAATAAAATTAACATGGATGAAACCGTGGGACACAGCTAGTATAATAAAATGTTTTTTTTTTCTAATATTAATTAGCCTGTGTAAAGTTTGTATTACTGCCAAAAAGAGTTATACGAAAGAAGAAAATGAATTTAAAAAAAAAACGCAATGCTATTGTCATAATAAATTGTTTGATATTATTTTGAATTAATATTTATTCTTATCATAGGATAAAAATATTTTTACTAGTATTTTTTAACTACATTAGCTATAAACATGCCTACACAAGTCGAACAGAAAACCGTGGACCCAGAAGCGGAACTTAGCAATGTTCAAAGAACGGTAAGATTCAATGAAAAGTCGATAGAAAACGTTTTGAATACGTCGTTTTCAGTGATGGAGCCAATTAGCCGGATTGGTCACAATTCCGCTATATTGAACTTCGTACTAGTGAAACATCGAACAACTGTCATCTTCTTGTTCTATCTACCTATATCTTCTATTCTTCTATCTATACATGTTATAAAACTCAACGTGTCTCTATCCGTTTATGTTCTTTTCACGCGAAAACCACATCCGATGTCAGGTTTTTTATTTTAATTCATACCTATGCTACCTGGCTAGGTTATAGTATTCAACCTGATATTCCATTGGGTTAGTAGGTAATAAATCGGTCTGTTTATATATACATGAACATCTTGGAAAACAGTTTGAAAACACTTTATAGGATTTTTACTGACTTTAATAAAGCCTTCAGTAATAATGCTTCTTTATTTTTATAGTAGCTTTGTAAAGTGACGTCACTGATAGTAAGCTCAGTACAATCCATAAACAGTTGTGACCACCGAGAGACCGGCCAGCCATCGCCAGTCACCGCTGTTGTGCTAGCCTGTAAGCCTCTCGATAGCTGGAGACACATTGACCGATCCCGAAGTGCAACAAACTAAAAGATAAGTAATAAGTTAGAAAGGTAAAATGTGTAAGATGGTTGCGACCCAGTCGGGTACAGATAACCTACCACCCCATTTAATTACTGGATATTTACCGACTAAACCCTCAACGCGATATCTTTTTTTCTCACCTGATGTTAAGGCCCAAGATGATAAGGCTCTCAAGTGCAGCTGCCGGAACACATCTATTGGTGCTTGGCGACAGATTTTCAACTTGAGGGTGGTAGCTAGCCAGGCGGACTATAGAAAATTCCCTACCACCATGCTATGGTTTCCTCACGATGGTTTTTCACTAAACGCTCAGGCTCATCGCAGGGATTCAAACTCACGTCAATCGACGCAAAGTCGTACACGCTACCACTGAGCCATCATTGCTTCAATGTCGCATATACGTGTCTTTATAGTGTATGTTACACCTGGTGTATGGTGGTCCCAGCACACCCTTCACGACTGATCTAACGTGGTGTTATTATTACCCACAGTTTCAAAAGCTCGCGCCAACGTGCAGCGTGGAGAAGCGCGCTGGAGGTATACCTCAGCTGGCTCCTCAAGAGAAACAACTTGGTATACTCGCCAACGAGCTCAAGGAAACTTTGCTTTGTATCAACGTTAGTATCCGGAAAAAAAAAACACTACTTTTAACCTTTAAATGCATAAAAATATTGAAACAATTAGTACAAAATTAATGTTTTTATTCTTCTCTAGGAATGCCATCTAGTGATGGCTATGAAAATATATTCAAGGCGCTATCTATTAAGAATCTGTATAAAGGGATATATAAAAAAATAAAGGTTCTAAAAAGCCCCAGATATAAAAAAGACTACTAAGAGTACGAGTTTGATTTTAGGATATGTATTAATTGAACATATGATTGAAATTATTAAAAGACCCAAAATACGATTATGACACATTTTCTCGATGGAAAAGAAAATCAAAGTAGCCTCTGTTTTCAAAGTTTAGCGATTATAGGTTCTAAACGCTGAATAATAGAAATTCGAGGCTTGATTTAATAGAAGCGCATTTGTATTTTCTATATTTGCATGAAAATAGAATTAAACTTATTGAAATAATTTAATCACAATAAAATAAAAACTGTTTTGGCGTTTAACTAAATTCGTCGCGTGCGCGGGCCTCCGTCTCTTTCTTTTGTTTCAATCAGTAATATACGCTATCACTATCTTGTCACCACCCAGTCGGCCTGTGGTTTAGGACGGACCTGTGCTCGGCATTTTCAACTCCCGATTTATGACCGATCCAGCTCGTGTGTAAATATTATTAGATAGTTGAGAACATGAGAGATGTTAGATTGTTTATTTTCTATAATGTGCGAGATATTAGTATGGGTCACCTAGTCAAATTCATTACTGTTATAAACCAAACGAAATATTTATTTAAATAAATATTTTGTATTTTTACTTAACGAAATAATCTCTGCTGCATAGATTTGAAATTCACATAAGCTTTATATATTAATCTCATAATTAGTCTCTATTCTGTTCACCGATTACAAAGATACTTTGAAGATAATCATCAGTAGTTTTTTAGTCTTTGTTTAGTTGGAGCAACGTTCTGATTTCAGCTCGCGAGTAAAGGGCAACACGCGCTACGTGACAACCTGGTGAAGAACGGCACGAAAAAGTCAATAGTCGAGTATGAACACTTCGAATCGATATTACGTGACGAGAAAGCCCAGCAAGCGGAGCTTGACTGTCTTAACTATCTAGCATCGAAGCAGCTCGTCGAGTTGCTTAAGATAGTGCCGACTGAAGCTGATGTAAATACCAACTTGTGTCCACGTACTAACTCTTTTTTTATTGTAGCACGGCAATGTGACCGCAACATAACTGATGCTAAGGATAGTACAATTCATCAACATTGGCGACCATCAAGACATCTTACAATCCCTCGCTATCATGGAAGGCCTGCCTTTACCTTTTATGTCTTTTCACTTTATGTTTTAATGACTCCATTTCCAAGTTTAAAATTAGACGGAAGACACTATTTATTATTTTGAAGCAATGATGGGTTCATTGACATGTGTACGGATATCGCGTCGATCGATTTGCAATGAGCCGAGCTTTCAGTGAAGGATAACATTCTGATGAGATCATAGCATTGGTGGTAGGTTATTTTTTAATACCTGCCTGTCTAGCTACCACCCTAAAGTCGATAACCCTTAGAACCAGTCTTCCTACTAGGCTTAGCGTTGTACCCAACTTGGGCCACATCGTCATTTAATATCTGATGAAAAAAATTCCTTACACTAGGCAAGTTCTCTCCATTTACGTCCTAAAGTTCTCAAACCATTTCAAAATATCATACTGTCACCAATAGTGGCGACCGACAACTCTTCGAATAGTTTTGTGGCTTAAATATCTTTTTGTAGCATGATCTTCTCCCATTTTCGCTGCTTAATTAAGTCCGTGTGACTTTATCATGACAAAATTTCCAAATTACTTAGAAACATCTTAGTCAGTCAATCTACAAAAATATATCAGAGCCTTATTTTTATAGCAATGATGTCCGAATCTTGCTACAAGTTACACCTAAGAATAAATTAGTTTGTCTGAAACTCATAGCTTGAAAGAAAAAAATATTAGGAGTTTTTTCGAAATAAATCACATGACTTCCTGAAAAACGTAACTTCATCATCTCCACAGGAGCTGGCTATGATTGAGAACGCAGGCAATCGTCTTCGTCGCATGGAAAATCGTTTAGATTTGGCCACCAAGAGATTTTGCCTAGTCAATTCAGACAATAAAAAACTGCGGGAAGAAATACATAGACTGCTAGTTGAAAGGTAAGTCCTAAACCTCCACAAAGTTATCGAACTGTTGATGTTCAGATGTATGGATAAATCGGAACCAATAAGTTATCCCGCTCTGTTTGGCAAATTAATGATCTTGTCGTTTATCCTTAGAAACGATTTCAATATCCAATGGAACCGTACTATCGGCAAGTTGTTGAAAGGCAAAGAATATCTGATGGACATCTTTGAGATCGCGTCCATTGCTTTCGGAGACAGGGACGAGTGCTGCAGGATGCTGGAAGCGTTAAAATGGAAAGGATTGTTTCAGCTTAACCGAGATATATCGGTGTGTATGAAATGAATGACAAATTAAGTAATTTATAAAATAAGTGTGGCAGAGTCTCTTCCGTAGTCGAATCTTACACAAGCTCTAACACTCTTGTATTTGACACCAACATTAACAACACGACCATGTGTGACCAGATGTACCCTTACTTCTTCATCAAAGTTCACTGCACCTTATGTAAAACCATTTACAAATATATTTTTTTATCGTTATAGTTTTAGCGTTATGGCCACATTCTTATCTGATAAGTGTCAACGTGGCTCAAAATGGTAACACGCTAAGCTAAGTGAAAGACTGGCTCTCAAGTGCAGCCGCCGGAACACACCTATTGGTGATTGACGACAGATTTTCAACTTGAGGGTGGTAGCTAGCCAGGCGGTCATTAGAAAAAACCTTATCACCATGCTATGGTTTCATCATGATGTTTTACTTTACCGAAAGCTCAGGCTCATTGCAGGGATTCGAAATCACGTCCATCAACGCAATATTCTTACACGATACCACTGAGCCACCATTGGTGCATTGATTTAAGTTACTACTGCATTATAATGGCCAGGTTTCAGTAAAAATTGTGCTTGCCATCCTTCTGCCATTTGTGAATGATGTACACCATAAATCTCTATTTGGATCTCTAGGCGTAAACCATTATTCCATTTGAACTCAAGCCTTTAACTTTTAAAGAATTAAAAGTTCTAAGTTTATGTAAGTTCCTTTTAGTATGTACTGCTTGAGCCTCTGACCAGTGAGTTGATGTAGTTCGATAATTTATAAATAAAAGCTTGTTTTCAAACAATATTTATAATGAAATGTTATTATGTATGACTGGTATATAAACTGCTTATAATATATGTTAAATTATTATACAATACGACATAAATGACCAAAAAAAAAACTGTAATAGAAGAGCATGTTTCTATGTTGAGAGGCGCTTTATTAAGTGTTTCATTTGTGTCAACAAGTTGTCGATATCCGACTGTTTGCTATGAATTTATAAATATTCTTTTTATTTTAAGAAAATGACTTATCTTTATAAACATTAAATTGAGTTTGGCTAATAATTTTGTAGGAAATGCAAAGTTATGAAGGCGAATTGAACCACTTAGCAAAGTTGGAAGAGTATTTACGCGTAAAAGGTTCCCGTAGGATCTGCGAAGCCGATGAGAAAGAGGAGATCAAACGGCTAGAGGAGATACAAAGATGTGAGCAGGAGATTGCTAGACATGACGCACTGCTTGAAGAGATATTTGTAAGAATTTATTTTCTTTCTAATGAATTTCGGTTCATTCTACACTACTGACATGTTTGCTGATCTTTGGTTTAAATTCTTATCGCAGCTGAAATCGTAAGTCCTTTAACCTTATCCCATCATCTCCTTTTCACTGCAAAACCTCGGCTACGCCCATCACGACACGAACAAAGAAGTTCGCAAATTGTTACTTTTGCCGTACTGTGCGGATGTGGAATAGTCTCCCGGCCAACGTATTCCCTCTTTCCTATGATATTGGCTCCTTTAAACGAGGCTTCAAGAGGCATTTCATCAAGCTAGCATGGCATCGACGATTGCCGACGAAATCTGTGTCATCAACGGTCTCTGTTCTCTGCGGACTGTAACGTATTTACGATCAGGTGCCGTACAACAGTATTTTCGAGATACTAAGAGTTAAAAATATTAAATTCTCGTCAGCTCTTCATCTAAATTGGCTGCCAAAGTGACACTACCACTATTCATAGAAACAGTAGTTTTTATTCGCTAATTCCTTTTTGTGACGTCATTGTACGTGATGGTGAGCACAGTGCAATCTAACAACATCGGCGACCACCGAGGGGTCTACAATCCATTGCTAGTCATCACGGCCTGCTCATATTTCTCTTCACGATATATTTGAAGGACTTATGTTGTAGGAAGGAATGAGGGACACACTGACCGGGAGACAGTTTCACAGCTTCATCGTACGGCAAATATATGAAGTAGAAAACTTCTTTGTTCGTGCTGACGTGAAGGCTACCGTAAAGCTGTAGCTCGGGAGATGGATCTAGGGGGAGGGGGTGCAAACCGGGGCACGCGCCTCGGACGTCAGTTTCAGGGGGCACCAAAATAATATAAAATGGTTGAAAAAAAAAATTGTTTCACAAAGCGCCTAGCACCCAGAGCACAACATCTAAAGGCGGGACTTTTTATTCATATTATTTATAAAATTTATGAATAGAAAGATAAAAATATTGTTAATGGTTTTTCTTCCAAAAACTGTCTTTTCTTTCAAAATAAACAAAAATGTTTTGATATAATCTATATAATTATTTCAAATGGCAATTATATAGGATTGGAGCTTCATCTATTAACTTTGAACAGTCCAAAAATTACTTTTGACCGCAAAAAATACTACGACTAGGTACTTTTTTAGTTGTATTATTTTTCATGTTGCCCATGAGAAGTAGAATAAGTTAAAAAAGAGCCAAAATTGTCTTTTTTATTTCAAGAAATGCTATCCGCTATATATCTGTTATTTTTTTTAACAATATATTTTCAAACGCTGGAGAAAGTGGGCGCCACTATCGAGTTTTTGCACCGGTTCGAAAAAATCGTAGATCCGGGGCTGGTACAGCGCGTGTGGTTGTGTCATGAAAGGGAGAAGAGGGAATTAGGATAACGATTGGACCATTTAAAGAAGCCTTTCTAGTTTTTCCCTTTCTGATATTTGTTAAATTTGACATAAGACATATTCAACAGGGATACGCCGGCTCTGATCGAGTTATGAGTATAGTGAACCGTTTCAACATCACGGAGATTGAGAATTTCTCGTGTTTCGTCCTCCTTTGCGAGGTTCTGCAGGAGTCTATTATACTTCGGCGCGAGCTTGACATATTCCGGCAAAGAATACGTTAGTAGGCTCTTATTATTCTACTAGCGGTTCCGCACGCATTTCTTACGCAGTAATTATTATTTTAGACTCGTAATTTTCTTTTGTCACATATTATTGAAAATCATTATAGCCAATCAACTATGAAATGACATATACTTTCACTTTTTTTTACCTTTAATACGATTTCTTAATGTGTTATTCACAAGTATTATAGTATATCAATTATGGAATGACATAATTATGCTACCTGTGTACAAAAATATAAAAACTGCTCAAACCGTTACTGAGTTAAATGCAGTCATACAAGCAGGCAGACACAAAAAAAAGCCATATTCGTGATCAGTGTCCTTTATACTAGACGTCTATCAGGAAATTTGAAATAGAAGAACACGTACAGACAGCACTACGGATTTATGAATGTAGATTTCTTTTTTATAGAATTATATAAAATAAGTACAATTTTTGTATTTCATAGTTTTAGCTTTCTATAATAATCTCACCTGACGCTAAGTGTCGATGTTGGCTAAATGGTAACACATTAAGGATAAAAGAGGTGGCTCTCTAGTCTAAAAATGCTTTGTAATAGATTTTAAACTTGAAGAAGAAAAAGAAGCTTTATCAACATACTATGGCTTCATCACGATGGTTTCCGGTACTGAAAGGTCAAGCGATAACTTATTTTGTAGATGAAAACCATATTAGGTCATTCCATAATTGCCTATTGGCTATATTAATTGTCAATAATATGAGTAAAAGTTAAATTAAGAAACAAGAATAATTACTGTGTAATAAAGGCGTGCGGAGGCGCGAGGGACGGCTAGTTAGCCTATAAAACGATACGGTGCGAATGATATTAATTACTAGTGGATCAGCACGATATTAACGAGGCCCGAGTGGAGACCCAAGAGAAACGCATAGCAAAGATCACGGAAGAACTGGAGGTGCAGCGAGAAAAGACTCGACAAAAGCTAGAGCTCAACAACGCTGCTGACGCCATAATCATCAAGGTTCTTAAGGGTATCGACGATCTAGTCAGGTAAGTTTTTTATAGTTCTACGGTAAACTAAAGGAACTATGTATATCGTAAGCGCAGTACGATCGCCGGTGGATTACGGATCTCTCGCTTGTCGCCATTGTTTTGGATTGAACTGTTCTTTACACATTATAATATAAATGGCATTGGCAAATTTAATATAATAGCTAATTTTGTAAATATTTTTTATTTACTAAGTATTTATAATGTGCAAGAAAAACCTAGAAACCACGTAAAAGGAGGTATTATATTTTTCATAAATTCTTAAATTAGTTCTCAGCTTATACTTGGATTTAAAATATTTTCAGGGTTCCGTCGTCAACAAGAAACTCTTATAGTTTCTCCATGTCCGTCCGCCTATTCACGGCTTAGTTCAGAGATTCTTATTATTAGAAAACTGTAATTTGCCATGTAAGCCCGGTGAAGCTGTAAAAGCCGTCGTGAGTCTTAAGAGTCCTATTGGCTAACAATATAGTACTATAGAAAAAAAATATTGGCATGGGTATACATATTAATTACGCCGACAAAGTGGTAAAATAAAATCTATCTCATGGTGTGAAGTGTCGTTGGATAAGTCGTTCAAAAATATTCTGGGCGTTTGAATACCATTTTTTCGATTCAGGGATCCTTTTGCGAAATATTAAGCCTTACAGTGGTAATTTTTGTTGAAATGGAATGCCCCAGCCAGTTAAATGGTTGTTTTTGGATATATCAAAAATTTCACGGCAGTAGTATATATAACGCAGTTAAAGGATTACTATCACCGACAAGTAGGTTTACAAGTTAACGAGTAATAGTGGTCCTTATAAAGTACTTTATAAAATCTAGTTTTATAATACGTCAGTAGCATCGCATAGCAATTGCTTTTTAACGTGACAACTTCGGTAAACCCACAGATGGTCTCTTTACGAACCACTATGCCGGAATACTGACGCGCCACGCTGGCCTGCGAGCGTGCCAATGAAGCATTCATGATTTGTCTAAATTTTTAATTCATTTATTAATCAGCCACAGTTATGCTGCTTGCTAGTTGGGACTATTTACACGATTATTGAGTGAATAAAAAATATAATGGTATTTAAAAAAAAAACATATATTTTGGCATTAAATCAAACAAATTATAACGTCACGCAATAACAGTTTAACGTTTCCGTTTCAGGCTAGCTAGATGCGATTGTACACCGCTATTGTCTCTATTGGGTAACCACAAGGAGGCCACTAAATGGAATGTGCCAAAGTTTCTTCGCATACTTGAGACGGAGGTCAAAGCCCTCATCCAGGTCGTTTACGGAGCAGTGAAGGTAGGCATATTAGATTCCTTATCAGATGTATTGTATCTATTTAAGCTAACAGTCCTTACAACTATTTATTACTTGATGGTAGATATTATCTATGACTGGTATGTTGATTTCCTTTGTACATACACACATTAAATAACATCTTCTATGTTATCTAGTCAGGTTATAGGATATATTTTGTAAGATAAAGTAATACACGAAATAAGCAGTGACGATAATAGTGATTCAGTTCGGAAAATTATGCATTTGGGGCGCTTAATTGGCTTGCGCCGAGTAAGCTATACGAGATGTATCAAATTAATGTTGTACACAATTGTAGATCTTAAAAAGTTCTACAAAAAAGTCAGAAATATCATATATCTATATTCTAAGGATAACCCACAATAAGCAATTTTGTGTTCCGTCTTATGAATGGGGGCAGCACGATTCGCTCGTGCTCTCGATCGACGGCATTCTGAAGTCCACGCTAGCGTAGTCGCGGGCTAAAATGATAATATTTTAATGATAACATGCCAAAGTATGCATTTGACCCAATATATTGTGTAGAATATATGTCAATGATTTGATCTGATGTTATTTGGTACTGCAGCATTTAGCTATTTATAATGAACCTCAAAAATGCCGGAGTACTAACTGAGAGAAGTCATTAATAGGTTTACTACTTTCCTCCGAAGCTTCGGTAATGTATATAGGTAAGTAAGAACAACAAAAAGAGAAGGGAAGCTTTTGCTATTTATTAAGGATAGAGTAGTTGTACTAAAGAGAAGGTGAAGCTTTCGAAAATGTTAGAATAAGTAAATCTTAAAATTGTTAAATAATATAGCATGGGGTTATTCGTAATCTTCCTCATGGCAGGACGGGACATTAAATAAATTATTTTAGTTCTAATTAGAAGACACAAGATCCCTGATTTGGGTTAGGGGTGTCGATAGAAACTTAAAAAAAAACGTTCACCAGACTTCTGCTGCTGTTTTAAGGCAGAAGTAGGTGTTGCGGTTATGTTTACGTAGTTAAACCATGCATAGATCATACCACCATTAAACGTATTGTCTGAATGTGTTTTTCCTTTAATTACAGCCTCCAGCACCGACACCAACACCAAAAGGTCGGAAAGGTCCACCACCGCCACCTGCAGCGAAACTGGTCGCCGATCCTTACGTGGAATTCGTTCGACCGAATAAAATAGAAAAATTAGTTCCATACCAACCTTGCGCCTAGTAAGTTTCTTTCTGTTATAGCGCCATCTAGTTAAAATATTTAGTAGTTTTATTTTTTGTCAGTAACAACAGGTGGCGTGGCTAAAGCTGATAAGCATATAATTTTGTGACATTATACATAATACATTAGAAGGTTGCCAACTATAATAGGAATTTAGTGATCGAGTGTTTAAATAAGTTTATAGAAGTTTGGATGTTGTTTTCTTTTGAAACTTATTGTCAATATGGCGATGATTTTTACGTAGATGATGGCAATGAATGGCGAAACTTTTATCTGGGTTTTTATGATTATATTGATTTGTTTGTTTGATATAATTTTTAGTATTCAGCAGCTCCTTATCTATAGTTTTTCCGAATCGGGGAAAAACTTAACAGACATTTCTAGACGCGTCAGGAATTTCTCAGGCAGAGACATTGGACTCACTACACGTACGTTCAAAAATCAACTTAAGATGCGTGACGAAATCAAATTTGGAATCGATAGTACGACGCGCCTGCTTGCTAGGTGCTTTAGTGAAACAAGTTTTCTTTTTGCCCTCATAAATTGCTGGCCGGGCAATTACTCCAATTTGCTCCGACTAGATTAGGAGCTTGCATTTAGGATACTTTTAGGAATTGACCATCCGTAAACATAATTGTTATAAAACATATTTTACATACAAACCGAGAACTTAAAAAATAGGATTTTAAAGACAAATGTTAGAAAGTACTTTAAAGGCGTTTTTTTTTTCAGTTGTGTTGAGGATTACATTATGAACCTTGTTTTTGAAACGCCCGCCGTTATAGCTGATAAAGAATATATCGAGGGCATATTTCATCTGGAGGACGTCAATACTAAGTTTGGAATTTACACTCTGACAATTCCAGCGTAAGTTATTCATTGTTCAGTAAAACATTAGAAATAAGAAAAAAGCTTAAATTGTTAGAAGTATCATAATGGTAACACGAAAATATATAATGTTTTAACATTCGTAAATCACACTAATGAAGTTCCCAAGATGAGTTAAAAAGTAACTCAACTTGGACGGCATTAATGAGGTTACTATGATCAAGTCACTTTTTCCATGTCTACGCTCAACTATCGACTACAATAGAATACAACCGGTGGTTACTGAGATGTGTTAATAGTCAAAGCCATAATCTACTCCTTGGATTTTGAGTTTCGCGAGAAACATATACATATAAGTACAAGCGGACCCTACAGACGTTGTCCTGCCCGAACATTGACTTGCCTAAAAATAAAATACCTAGAACTATACCCCAGCGCCATCTACCGGGTCCAATTGTGAATCTAAACCATCCAGAGACCCACTCAAACACCCACAAAAAGAGTTCAGCCGTTTAGGAAGAGTTCAGTCACATACACACTTATATAAGTATTTTTTTTCTCTAGGAAACGTCATCCATATCGAGGATCCAAAAAGGACTAATATTATAAAGAGAAGTGGCAGATTTAGTTTAGATTGCGCTCTAGGTTTCTCCAATGTGCCGGAGTGTATTTATCCTAGGTCTATGGGAGCCATTGCCTGAGTTGGGAAGTTGTGAGGGGCGGTGCAAATAATATAGCAGAAGTGGCAAATGCTACGAATTTTTTTTTTTTGAACTGACAATACTGTTAGCCTTAGGTGCCCTGGAGCCTTTACGGCTTTTACAGCTTTACCGGGCTTGGTCCACGGATTCACTGATTAAGGGCGCTTAGAGCAGAAAAGACAAAATATATGTGTGCCTCCTAGGTGAATGACCTTCTTGTTGAATGTTTTTTTATTTATTTCACGAATCTAAATAAAAACTTGAAAATTTTGCCGCCTCTAAAATTTTGCCACCTTGAGCCTGGGTCTGGGCCCTAAACCTAAATCCATCACTGATAATGTTTCCTGCATTTATATCTTGGTCTTACATAGTAATTTTATTAATCTTGAAATATTATTTTATATTTCTTGAAGTGTATGTTTTAGACAATAAAAGCTATTCTAAAGATATGAAAGTTTTATTTTATAATTTTAATGCGATTGTAATTTTTAAATAATAAAATTTACTGCAAATTAAGATTGAATTATAGTAGAAATTTCAAAAAATGTCTGGCAATACTAAAATTAAAGAAAGTGCCTTGATGATGCCTTGCTATAAAAATTGCCCATGATTAGGGAACCCATTATAGACAACAATCCAAAAAGTAAAAAAAAAACGTATTTCTATGTATACAAAATTACTATTAATTGTTAATTTTATTTATTGTAAATATAAACAATATTCTAAATTTAAAACCTTTTTAAAATTATGAGGTAAAGTATTATATTTCACATTATTTTATGGTAATTTAAATAATATTATTGTCCAATAATATTGATGAATAATTTTATACCATTTTTATGTCCTCCGATCTAGGTCAGTAATCACCATTGATTTATGGCTCGCATTCTTTCTTCACCTCACAAGAATTTTGAAATGTGGAACACGTACGGTAGGTACGTAGGTATGTTTGGAAAGCAGTTTCTAATTTCTCCGTCATTTCTTTGAATTATATTGTAAGATATATGTAGGGTATAAATACGAGTTTTTAATCCTTTGAAATTAAAATAAAACGTTATAACTGTGTGTCATAATGCTAATTATTAAGTTATTTGGAATACTTTACTCAAAAAAGAATATAGCAAAATAGTTTCCTTAAAATCATTCAGTCATCATCATCATCTATGACAAAACTAATTATAACATAGAAATGCTAACAATAATTATTCTTGATATATATACGATTATAGACGAAATAACTGACACAATTTTTTATAAATAAATCCCATTATAAAAGATTTTAAAAAAGCATGTTTAATTTTTTGATAAAAAAAAATATTTGGGAATTTTTATGTCTACTCTGGAAACACCGATGATATGTTTTTGTGTCTGTGTGTGTTAGTGATGTCTCCGCCATTAAAATTCATTTAAGCCGAGTATTGAAATAGGTTGTTACCTTTCATAATCGGCAAAAATCTTCGCAATCTTTCTTCTTTCGCTTGTTCTGTTTATACATATTCCGTGCACAAATAATATATCAAATGGCTGACAGAGACTCAGATGAGTTAAACATTGATAACGTAATAAAAAAATTATTAAAAGGTAAATTTTGATATTTTTTTTATATAAACAAAACATCCAACGTCTCAATTAAAATAAAGTGTAACTTTGTTGTATTCAGTGATAAAGTGTGAAATATTTGTGAATTTTACCGTGTTTTAGTGTTTTGGTGATATGTTTACGTCTGCTTTCAGTAAGGGGCGAGAAGCCTGGCATGAACGTACAATTGACCGAAATAGAAATTAAAGGGCTATGCTTGAAATCACGGGAAATATTCTTATCACAACCTATATTACTTGAATTAGAGGCCCCGTTAAAAATATGCGGTAAGTTCATTTTGTTTTCTTATATGTTTACATCGTCTATATTTTCCCTTCAAAAATGTTTTTTTTTTTTATATTTCATAAGCGTTACTGTGGTACACTAGCACCTAAGCAACCTAAATTCTTAATGTTTTAAAATCGTAACGTATATTTTTTCTATTTTAAATACCCTACATTCCACACAAAAAAAAAAACTTTCAAATTGATCTTATGTTATGGCCACTTTCGAGTTTGTAACAAACACTGTTAAACTATTGTTTGCTTTATCATTTCATAACATTTTCAGGACCTTGAACATGTTTTTACAGATTACAGATACATGTTTTTTTTTCTGGGACTGTGATAGTTTTTGCTTGTAATGAATAGTATTTATCATTCTGTGTAGAAAGAATTTATTATCTTTCAAAACACTCTTAAATAAATATATAAATTATGTTCTCTTTTTTATGTTTAAACCCTATCTTTTTTATTTATAAACATGCTTATTGTTATACTCCCAGTTATTATTTAATAATCTCATTTAATAACCAGAACATTGTCTGGTTTATCTAAAAAAAATGGACACACTCATTGCTTAAGCCAGGTAGTAAAACCATACATGTGAATTTCATTTACTCACAATCAATAAATTACATTCAACATTTGTAAAATTTGTGTTCAATAATTATGTCAAGGAGTCTTACTATTAAAACTGTTATAAGGTTTAGTAATATAAAGAGTATTACATGATATTATTTTAGTGTATGTATACAGAGGGGGTCATTTCTAGACAACACTATCATTCATGTAATGATCCACTCTATATTATTGAACCTTTTCACAGTAATGCTCTTTGATCATCAAGAAGATTGTCAAGTTTATCTTTTTTATTATTTGTAAATAATGTTTACAGTTTATTTACACAGTTAAAGAAAGATCAATCCAATCAAGTTTGATCTTTTTGATGACTGAGATATTTTCCTAACCCATAGCAATGTTTTGACATTCATAAGTTCATTCTTATGACCTAAACTGATAAAGTATTTACATTTTTATTTAATGTAATAAAAGTATAACAAAAACTTATAACAGACAGATAAACGTTCAATTTGATTAATGTTTTTGTGTTTTCTCATTGTGTTCTTTTACTCAACATTACTATTTCGTAGTATTGGTTAACAGATGTGTAACATTGTTCCAATTATTAAAATAGTAATTTCTTATTTTTACTTATTTGTGACAAAAAGTTTCTTAATTGAATATTATTTCATAATTTTAAAGTTACAGAAGATCTAAGCTAGGATTTAGTAAATGTATTAGAAAATTACAAATCAATTAAAGATGTTTGTAATTTATATAAAAAAAAGTCAGTTTAAAATTTAAGATATGTTTTCTCCTTTTTTAAACTACAAATTTCTATCAGCCTGCTTTTTTCATTTTACAACCAGTTATATTTTGTTAATGGCAAATCAAATTATCAACAACATTTGTTAATATTTCTCAATGACATAATATGCTCAGTTGATTAATCTGCTAAAACCAAATTATACTTGACTAATGAATTTTTTTTTTCAAATACTCCTTTGGCTTTTCAATATTTTGAGTAGAATATGGAAGTGATCAAAATTAAGTCTTTAGAAAATAATATGTTGTTATATAAACATAAAAATTTAGTTATGTAGACGAAAAAGCGGCAATAATTAATATAAAAACAAGTACAAGTAACAAGCATTATTTTTACATACTGTAGAACAAAATTCCTGAATAACCACTAAAATACATGTAAATGGGAATAACCTTAATAATGAAAAATGGTATGTTGATTGCTTTGTTTTTGATTTTGTATGTGCGACTCAATTACCGAAAAATATCTTGTATTTCATCATTAACAAGAGATTCTGTAATATGATAGCCAAGGCCAATGCCCAATGGAATGACAAAAATATAGGTATTCTAAATGTAGCAAGCAAGGTGAGGTAATTGACATGGGTTGAAAATTTTATTGCTCATTTATTAAGTGAAGTCCCTTGCTGCATCTGTCTGTCCGTCTGAACACGATAAACTCAAAAACTACCAAACAGATTTGCATACGGTTTTCATCAATGGATGCAGTGATTAATTAGGTTAGTTTAGGTGTATAATTCATTAGATTTTGTGTAAATTGGCTGAAATATGATGATAATTGTTGAAGATGTCAGGAATAAACATGACGACTGGTAACTTTACTGGCATGCACCACATAAAACAATAGAGTTATAATATGTATTACTCTGCTAACCAAGCGAAGCTGGGGCGTGTTGCTAGTGTAGTATAATATAATTTAAATATTATTTTATTACCTTTCTGATTCATTTATGCAAATTTTTGATAATTTTCTTACTATGTTTTGGGATTTTAATTATTTTTGATAATTGTAATCATAGTGACTAGTGAGTATTCATTGTTTATCCCATCAATAAATGAGTGACTTATACTTGCCATGTAAAATCCACATATACAAACAGAGAGAATTTTTTTTTATGTTATATGTTCTTGATAATTGTGTTTTATACAGATAGGTATTTATCAGGAAATTAAAAAAAATAATACTTGTACAGACAGAAATACAGGTTTGTTAATATTGTTATACACATGTACTATTAGCAAGCAAAAGGCCAATAACATTTTTTGTAACCATGTGATATTGGCAGAGTCATGTAGACATGTTGCCAATACAGTCAAACCTGGATAACCGAGAGTTCAAGGGAGCACAATCTCATTCTCGCTTATAGAGGTTTCTCACTAACCCGAGTTTCTCGCTAATGCAGGTACATGGGTATCGTTTCTCTCTTATAGAGGTACGTAATTTTATAATAGGTGGATTCTGGTAAATTAAACTCCCTCTGAATTTCATTTCGCGATTTTCCGGATTCAAACGCATTCACTATTTTAACTTTATCACTTAATGGCAGTACTTTAATTTTCCGTTTTGACATGATGCAGAACAGAACTTTCCTTCGCAATTGATTAACGATAAACTGAGTAAGTCCGACTGTCATTTGTTCCTCCTAAATAATATAAATAAATAAAGCTCGACTGTCACTTATAGAGGTATAGATAAATAGCAGTCTCACTTACGGAGGTCCATGAGGGAAAAACGACTCTCTCTTACCAAGGTTTCTGTTTCTCGCTAATAGAGGTTTTGGGAGCTTAAAATGACGGGTCCTGGTTATTACTCTCACTTATAGAGTTTTCTCACTTACCCAGGTTTGACTGTATATAAAAAAATAAAGATTATATAGCAAATCATCTAATAGTTAAAATAGTCTGTAGGATGTTAATATTTTTTATTACTAAGATTATTGTTTTTTCCTCCAGGTGACATCCACGGTCAGTACTACGATCTGCTAAGGTTGTTTGAATATGGAGGCTTCCCACCCGAGTCGAATTACCTCTTCCTAGGAGATTACGTCGATCGTGGCAAACAGTCTCTAGAAACCATCTGCCTGTTATTGGCTTACAAGATTAAGTACCCAGAGAATTTCTTTCTCTTACGTGGCAACCATGAATGTGCCAGCATTAATAGGATCTATGGGTGAGTTTTTTTTAATATTTACCCTTGTTAAATAATATTTATATATTATTTTTTTGGTCTATGGGCCATGTGGTGTTATACCACAATTCTGCCAGTGTCAAGTAGTTTCTACGCCTATCCGAACTATAAAATAAGTCCGTCATCACAAAATAAGTTGAATAAACATGACTTGCAATCAAAGTTGACTTGTTCCACTAGTTTCTGTTGTAGAGGAAGAATTACATAATTGAAAAATTGAGTGTTTTTTTTTTTTTAAATAGCGGTATTTTTTTTTATGTACCTATAATTAAATTTCTTGTCAATGTTTTGTATGTAAGACAATGATACAATGCTTATCTTTTGATTCTGTTACTGAGACATCAGCCCATTTCATTATTGTAAAAAAGTCCAAAAATGAGTTATCAAATTTTTCCGTTTCTGACATTTTGAAATTGAGGTGCGGTTACCTGCTTTATTTTTTAGAATACTTGTAAGACGAATTTAGATGTCAGAGTGTGGAAAACACCAAAAAACGTATCGTATTATTATAGACTTTATGCTAAAGCAATAAAGTCAATTTTGATAAAATTTAGATACACTTTTCTCCCTTTACATAGCAGTGATATTTACTTTTTGCCTATTAATTTCGTTGTCTATTTTTTGGTTTTATTTCGAATTTCCAACTGAAATACTCTTCTTCGTTAATATTGTAAATGAGGCTATGTCACTATGAACTGATTCTACAGTAGAGAGAGAGAGAGAGAGAACTTTTTTAACATGCTTATGTTAACTTCCCTTGTAACTAACATGCAATATAATAAAATCTTAGAAGGTAGTTTTAACCTACTTCTAATTGTCCTATCGAAATAAAACTTTGTAAGTACATATATGTAGTTCAGATGACATCACTATAATTTGGTATCTTGGAGCTGATCTGATGATGGAGCCAGGAGCCAGGATATAAGACTTAAAAGTTTTATAATTTTTAGTGTGTGATTAAAGCGTGTTTTTAGTTTTATTAAACTATTCAAACTTATTTACGATTCGCTTAGAGTATGATATGCATATCGTTAGTAAAATGTATATAATGTTATGTAAATCAATCCTGAGTCTGGATGTAATGTGAAAATAACTAGATATAACATTTTGCAATTGATAATTATATATAATCTTTTGACATAGAACATATTGTAGCAAAATTGATAATTTATGTTGATTTATAGTCCCATGAATGTTTTATTAGTTTGGTTTCTTGAAATGCACTTGCAACAATTTAGAAATTATCTAGAGAAGATATAACTTAAGCTACCTTTAAAAAACAAATATCTAGTCGTTTGGGAACTGTACAGCAATGGTGAATTAATGGTGTAATTACAATAAATAATTATATTTTAAAATAAGGCAAAATATTTATTGCTCTGTAATGAGTAAAAATTAGAAGGAGAATAACTTTTAAAATATAGACTGTCTGTATGCCAATAAATAGTTAATTTTACTTTGTACCTATGGATTGAGGTAATAATGATTATTATCGCAAAGTACTCTGATTGTCTAGAATGTTCTAAACATTGACCGTTAAATAGTAGGCAGAGATTCTAACTACAAGAATTATTTTTACTGTTGGACAATATAAAATTCATATCCAAAATAAAATCCTATTTAATCCTATAAAATATATATTTGTCCTTTGTTGATAGAAAACGTACTCCTAATCAGTCATTCATTTGAGTGTAAGATTATCACTGTAAGATAAAAAAAGAAGTTGAATCTATACTAATATAATAAAGTGAAGAGTTTTTTGTTTGTTTAAACACGCTAATCACTGGAACTATCAGTCGGATTCGAAAAATGCTTTTTGTATATGATTTCCAGATTCACGTGGAATAGTATAGGCTATCTAGAATTAGGCTAGACCTCTCAGTTAGCCTTAAATATTGATTCAAGTAAGTCCAACGAAAGCGCGCCCCGAACTGCTTTATCTGCGTGCGCTGGCGTAATGATTAGTGATTCGTAAATACAATGTTTTAAAATAATATCTCCTTAGTACATCTAAAAAAAACCCGGGATACATATGCCTACCTCTTATTCATAAGCCACAATTTTGTGAATATTTATTATTTAAATGGAAATTGATTTATGAGCATTATTATTAAGCATGGCAAATTAATCCTTACGAACGAAAGTTACTTCATCATCAAAACAATTTTATGTAGATAAACTTTGCCCTTTATAGCATGTTATTTGAACTAATAGTTTGGGATATAACGTAAAATTAAAATAAGTCGACTCTCGGCTCGGGCCTATGACTATAGCTGTAATGGTGCGAACGAGCTGTGTGAGTTGTGATGCGTAACCCTGGCCGCCCGATAGAAATATTGTCTATACTGAAGTATTATAAATCAGCAATTTCTTTTAGATTATACGCGGGTGAAACCGCGGGCAGAGCTAGTACGTAATATACAAGCAAGTTTAGAGGTATCGTAAGTTTTACATGCGTATCTTTTAAACAATATACACTTCTTTGTTCGTCCCTTATCCCATCATTTTGGGCCGGGTCTTGTCACATTTTAGGGCCAGGCCAAGCAATTGGGGTTTTCTCGAAGTCTCTCTTTATATTGGACCTGCAAGCACGTCGAAGGTGAGCGCCCTCTACCTCTCCTTTGTTCTGGTAGGTTCAAAGCAACTTTGGACCAAATGATCTTCTGTATATCTTTGTACATGTCAATACCATCCGAGTCGGTTTCGGGTCATTTTATATGTGATTGGTGCGATTTTAAAGCTACCGCGTATATATGAGGTACTTTATCAAACCGAGTGGCAACCTTCGCCCATCTCTGCATTTTAAACATGGGGATATACAAAATATTTGTATTTTATTTGGTGCGCAAATGTTGCTTAAGTCATGGGAAATGAGCACGGAAGGAATGTAGTTTTTGATCACGCATGACTGCCTTCCGGACAGACTGCTATGAACTATTACGTTAAAGGAACATTTATGTCCTTTTGAAATTAAATGAGCAATTCTTGTGTAAATATAACAGGTGTCCCCCGCGGTTTCACCCGTGTAAAATTTATTGAACCAACTCTCCACCCTGCAGCCGCTAACGCTCCCGTGTTAGCGTATCATTTCTCTCACTTCCAATACTTGCTAATAATAGCTAATAGATTACTTGACGTTGGTGGTTAACTGCTCCGCTCCTTAGGGTCGTAGAGTGAAGTTATAAACTATTCTCAATTAGCGCGTATAAAAACGTCTTGCCTGAGCTTTATAATATTAGTATAAAATATGGAAACAATTGGATTATATCTTGTACTTAGATATCTTTTTACTTTCGAAGTTCACTTAGATAGGTGTTCCACTTTAACGCAAGACTCCCAGATATTTCTAATTTAAACATTTTGCTCGTACTTGCATTTTGAAATGTTGTTTTAATTTAGTCAAAAGTTAAATACGTTTGGTACAAGTTTCTAGTTTGCCGACTAGTAAATACCACGGCACAAGTCTATAATAACTGAGATGTATTTAGCTGACACCGAAATGTGATCTACCAAAGTGAGAAGATATTTTAGTTTGGAATTATAGAGTACTAGTTGTGCCCGCGGCTGCGCTCGCGTGGACTACAGAATGCGGTCGATCGAGCGCACGCGCGTATTATGCTGCCTCAAAATTTCTTATTGTGGGTGGTCCTTAGAAGTTAGACATGTGCTATTGTTAACTTTGTGGGTTTTTTAAGATCTACAATTATGTGGTATGTTAATTTGATATATATCTTATGGTTTACTCAGCGTAAGCCATTTAATCGCCCCAAAAGCATATTTTTTCCTAATTGATTCACCATTATCGTCGTCACTGTTTATTTCGTATGTTACTTTATGTAACAAAATATATCCTATAACGTGGCCAATGTATGAATGCATTAAAGGAAAAACCATGTAAGTCGGATTAGTGGTCTTCGCGTGAAAAGAACATAAACGGACAGACAGACGGAGACGGAGAGACGATGAGTTTTATAATATGTGTATAGATTAATTGACATATGACTTGTTATCTTAGCTCCAGCTAAACTGTCTTCCCTAAATGTTTAAAAAAACAGCAACAAATATTTTGGCCTTTTAAAATATTATAGTTCGGTCAATGCATCAGTTTTATTGATTTAACAAAACTCAAAGTCATTTTGGCTTCAAAATTAATAAAGGTTAATTTACATTTATCAATTTGATCATTAGTTGTGAAGGAATCGACAAAAGAGACCATTGCTAGGTCATTTTACAGGGGTTTTCATATTATGCGATGAGAAAAAAAAAGGTTTTATTTTCATATTTGTTGATGCCTCGAATGGAGCAAAGGTGAATGGCACGTCGCCGCGTCGTTCCACTTTATTTTCATCTTCTGAGTTTTATATACAAAATTTTAAATCCGAATTAGAGTGAAAACACTGTTCTTCACTTTCGCTTTGGATGATTCATCTTTAACACTATATACACTTTTTGCTTGTAAGTTTACGTTAATTACGTTTTTATTATTAAACAAACAAAAAAAAAACACTTTACATAACCTGTTATGTGGACACATTTATGGTGTAATGGAAATTTTAACCGTAGGAACAAGTTAAAAGATAACCTTAATCGAGTGAGTCACGGAACTGAATCATTTCGTTCAAGGTCGATAATCTCGAACTTTGAATGTGTCGCTTACGTGCTTATCAATTATTACTACGAGTATGTTCATGTTTTGAAGACTTAATAGTTTTTGATTTCGTGGACTGTAAACCGTTGTTGATGAAAACGTTTGTGATATTTGATATATTAGACCAAGTGTCATTGTATTCGCTCACCAATTATAAGAATATTAATTAATTACTACTAATTAAAATAAACTGTTAATATACAATATATAGGTTTTAAGAATTTTTTAAAGTAGCATAAATATAATTTCTCGTTCTGCGTCATTACGAATGAACTCGCATTAACATTCTCAGGGGGTTTTGGAAGGCTTTTTATCAGACGAAGAGTCTGTAGTCTCTGAAACGACGTAAAATATTACAAGGCAATTTCAAAATTTTAATTACTCCTGTTAATTGCTGCTAGATATTTTTAATGACGAGCTCAATATACAATATAAAGAAGCGCTGACTGGAGGAAAAGTAAAATCAAGACGTACTCGAAGCTAAAGCGGTTTGAAGGGATAGAAATCTGTTAATAGAAAAATGGTCAGTATTTTTCTCAATTGAAAAAACGAAAAGCGTGAAAGATGAAAGCCTAGTATAAATTTAATCCAATAGCATCCTTAGAAAATGGTGAGCCTTTTATATCCGCGCAATTAGATCCATGTCTATAGCAAATATTTGCGATGACATCATTTGCTTATCTATTGATAACTATATGCGAAACACGAGATATAATATCAACCGATAACGCTAATCCAAAACTTAAACTGACTTTCAAAGCGACGACTAAACCTCCCGTCGGAAGCGTTCTAACTTTATGAAATATCTCCCTTTTATTAATTTTCAGTCGATGAAATATCTCCCTTTTATTAATTTTCAGTCGACGTATATCATTTTGCAAGGATAAAAAAATATTAGGCATCCATCAATCGATTCCGCTGAATATTTTTAGCGGTGACATAATCTGTAATTCAATACGTGCAATAGATTTGACTAATGTAAAGTGTTTCTTATATTATGCTATAACATTTATCAACATTATTTGAAACACATTATGATCCTTTTTACTTTTGACCATATCAAGAATATCGATTAATTATAAAATTAGTATAATTGTGCTAGTCAAAAGTTTTTCCCTTTATTTTGTTTAGGGGCTTTTGGTAGTAGTCATACCAGCCCCATCATTATAACCTAATGATACTTAAACCTTTTATACATCCACTTTCATATAACGTCGGTGATATTGCATTGCAAAATGTTCTATTTCTAGTTATTTTCTCATTAGATCTATTAAGGATTATTTTGCATAAAATTATATAAATTTTACTAACGATATAATATATCACGATATGTATGTCAAACACCTAGCAAGTAGTAAAAAAAGTTATCTCTCTCCTATAAAATCAGTTTGCAATGACAGCCTGTTTTACAATATCACCGACGATAATCATCTTTCAAACGTTTAACATATATTTTAACAACCTTATTAGAAAGTTTGTGTTACTCGGTTTTTGAACAACGAAAAGTCATAGTATATGGGTTCAATTTGACCAATGTCAGATGTGAACTGTGCGATGCTGAGGTATTATTTTAAGTTTGATGACAATTGAATCTCATATGGCTATGGATATCGGTATTATGTCTAGTCCCTATAGGGATACCACCAGTATTCATATCGGTACACTGTTAGTAGCGATGTAGAATTGTTTGTTACAGACCATTGCTGTTCTAACTTTTATATATAATCAAGGCACAATGTCAAGATTGCTGCATTACAATAGTATTGTTGATTACTTATTTAACTACTCGTAATGTAAATTGCTTATTATGAATGGTGGTTGGTTTGATAGGCATCAGCACATTCTGAAATAATATAAATTGATCAGGTTCGATTATTAAAACGCGTGGATTCAATCTTTCCTTTAATCTTTATAAACCAACCTTTTTTTGCAAGAAGGCTCTGGTTCAGTAATCAAGACCTGTATTTCAGACATCCACCCTCCAGCTTTTCGTTTTAATAATCATCAATAAAATAATTTGTTTTTAAATTAAGGCTCTGTATTAGTGGTGAAGGTGAACTCCACTTTCTTGCACTTTTAATTTTATAATTAGAAGAAACAAAGAAATAAAGTTCCCTTTGTTTTACGTAATTCTTTGCGATACGCGTTACGTATACTTCTATATCAATATAATCGCACTGCGATATGATGAAATAATGCTGGATTATTTCACTTTTGAATTCTCTTGTACCAAATTCACATATTACCCCAATTCAAGAATAAGTACTTGGAATGTTTTAAATACTTGAATCGAAAAACTAATTTAAATCTATGTACCTGATTCATTCTCAGATTGTTAATTTATTTTTATGGATTTTGAATTCTGCCTATTTTATAATTGTTTCCTATTTCGAAATAAAGATTACGCAAACGATTCGTATGATTGATTTTGCGATATGGCCTCCATCGATTATAATTTCATTGATATAATACGTTTATCGTAAATTCTTTAAGATTGATATTATTCGATATGTTTTTGTATTGACATTTCATTGTTCCACCACATTTGTGATTTTTAATATATTACAGATTACATAAGTATTCATTTATCGGTCAATATTGATTGGTTTATAAATAGTATTAGTAAAGCTATTAAATCTCAAATCCACCATTTAATTGTGCCCAAAAATTGCAAATCAGTAACGGTCCAGAATTTTGCAATATACGAAGTTGGATAAACTTTTTATCAATTAGTGATATTATATTTTTAACACGCTTTTATTAGCTTCACTTGTAACTAACAAACAATTTAATAAAATCTTAGCCTACTTCTAATTGTCGTCTCGAAATGAAACATCTAGTTCGGACGACAACACTATAATTTGGTATTTTGGAACTGATCTGATGATGGAGCCAGGAGGTGGATAGTGGAATTCTTCAATGGCTACTAGCAAATCCCTCGAGTGTCGGCTCGTATGATTCATTTTGAGGAGTGTAATAAATAGATTGGGCTTGATAAGGAGATAGATGTCTTATAATGACTAACAGGTTTTAACATTTTCAGTACGTGATTAAAGTGTGTTTTTAAGTTTTTTTTAGACTATATATTGAGTATTGTATTTTTTTTATTCCTCTCTATAAGGTTTGTGGACGTTTGATGAGTGCGTATTATGGTTTAATTTTAGGGATGGTTTTTGTCTCTAGTGAGCTTGTTTATTTGTTTCGTAACTTGTCGGACTTATGTTTAGTTATATATTATACAAGCAAAAAGTTTAAACGTCATAAGTGAATCATTTGTAATGTATGATTTTATTATGGGTTAAACGTTACGTTAAAATATTTGGTACTGCATATATTTCTTTGTCAGAAGTCTTGAAAAGTTGAATCTTTCGTAGATTAACGTTTTCTCTCTCCAATATACACACAAGTTATTGTATATTCCGTCTTGTTGAAGAAACGAAACATGTTTTTCACATAGGTTTGTAAGGAATTCACATTGTTCGTAATTGTGATATAAATATTATTTCTTTAACAAATTTTACTTTTCTACGATAGTAACGTTAAAAAAAACTATATTTTCAAACTCATCGATGTGTATGACGTCGTGCTAGTGCCACCGCGTTGTAGAAATCCGGTAAAGACAGAAAAAACCATGGACCCACAGATATATTTCAAACTAGCTGTGCTCGCGGTTCCGCTTGCGTGGACGACAGAAGAACGCGTAGTGCTTATTAAAAAAAATCTTAGTTTCTTAAAACTTTAATAGCTTTTTATTGAATGAAGATATCGTGTTTTTTTTTTGGTAAGAAAAACGTATCAAATACAAATATTTGTATGACGTCATGTCAGTGCTCCAGCGTACAGTACATATTTGGTGACAAGATCCCGCACACCCGCCACGACCGCCCTACTCTGCGGCAACTCAAGCCTAGGTCCGATCCATCGGCATGGAGCCCTTGAGTCAAGCAGCCGCTCGCGCGATACAGTGACTCTACATTCACTAGCTTTCACAGCCATACATGACACTGCATTATACACACATGCACAACACACAGGTACATAGGTTCTGTAAGGGACCTTTTTTTTTCTTTTTTTGCCTAGTTAGATTAGACAAAACATTTCAGACCACTAAATACACATACACATGTTCCTTCCCTCCTCCCAGGGGGCAGAAACATGTATATATGTATAGTTAGTTTAGATCGAATGATAGGGATTTAGTCAGATCGCGACTTAATTGCATACGCGCAACAGTCCGAGCCGAGGTTCGGCCACTTTGGCACCCTCGGATGTTGTTGCTTAGCTTTCGTGGCTGAGTGCCCTAAGCGCTCGCCCCCAAGCCCGGTAAAGCTGTAAAAGCCGTAAAGGCTCCAGGGCCCTTAAGTCTAACAGTATAGTCAGTTCGAAAAAAAAGTGACAAAGGAAAGCAAAAAAAAAACAATGACGGTACAATTATATTTCAAATTTATTGTATGAAATTTTATATGACGTCATGCTTTGTAAAAATCTTACCAGATTTACGGAAAGTAAAAAACAGTGAACGTATTTACAGCTTACATATTTCATTCATTGTATTAAATTTGTATGACGTCATGAATAGTTTCGGTCTTTGTACACGACCGAACATGATGCCAATAAAATTTATCAATAATCGTCAAAAAAAAATGCACTGTTTTAATTACATGTCATAGTATGGCCGTCCGCCAGAAAATCTAGTTCATTGTCGGGCATCGTTATCCGCTTCCACTCGTTACGTTGGTTGTTTTAGCACGTAGACATGTTGATGGATCGCATGACCAACGATATCAATGTTACGGTCTCCGTGAAAAGTCATTATCAATGTAATAGTGCGATGACCACATATCGACTATCGATTCGATATAGGTAAAGAAAAATGTCCGTATCAAGATTGGTGATTGCGTAAAAAAATTGAATGTTCCTGTGTGATTACTATAGGGTTTCCAAAGATTCTTGTAGAAGGGAGTTCAACTTGGGTACGGTAACGAAGATTCGGTAAATGAAAATTTAATAAAAATGCTTTTCTTTTAATTTTGTTAATTTAATAAAATTAGTAAAAATATTTTTTTGTTTGCGACTAGCAGTACCTCACCTTTTCACCCGTGTTAAATCTGTGCATCGCTCCTTTTAAAGCCATAGCGTTAAGTTACCTAATCTAGAACCTTTCTCAATAATATTTAATTGACCAAGGCATTACTTTCCGGAAATACTTCGCAAATAATGGAAAAAAAATTCCTAGTTTCGCCTGGTACTGAAACAGCTTTTACGTCTTTCTGTAACAGATTAAGTTTGTTTATATTTGTTGATGGAGAATCTTTTTAAAAATTCAATGTTTCTTTATAAAACGTCTATCTAATGCAAAAATATTTTTTCAAATTTGACTGGTAGTTCCAGAGATTATTAGCGCGTTTAAAACAAACATAAAAAATTATAAAAAAGCAAACAATCTCTTGGACTTCTTTAATATAATAATAAAATAAAATTCTTTAATATACAATGTACAGATATAGAAGTATAGATGACGTAATTCTTGTACGTAACAATTTGGTAGCTGTTAAAATTGGATTGCGCGTAGTTATTTTTGGGCGCGTGGGTACGATTGCAAAAACTAATTATGTGTTTCCATAGCGGCTTACAGTTTGTTTCGTAGTGATCTTTTGCATAATCGGCATTTTTTTTAGGTTATTATTTTGAAATACTTTTACCTTTTCATTTAAAATTAGAAATCGGTGATGTCTTTTACACCAATTTGGTGGTAGTTACGGGCGTTTACATAAATATCCGTTTAGTTCTGGGACGTTATACCCTTACACGGAACAATTTTCGTGTGAGTTTGTAGGTTGTCTTTTTTATGTTCTTTTGCATAAATTATAGTATCTATTGATAAACTTTACTTGGCATCCGATGAAATACAGCTCTTTTGGAGAGTTAGGATAAAATAAATCGCCATCAATGAATGACCCGTCTATCGTCAAAACAAATTACTCAATTGCACCTACGAAATGCCACTGGAATCGAATTTTTGTAACTTGAAATTAAAAACGAAATGTATAAGTAAAGAACTTTTTTTATTGTTATAGGTTTGCGTTATGGCTACACTCTCACCTGATCTTAAGTGACGATGTAGCCTAAGATAACATGCTAACCTAGTGGGAGGACTGGCTCTCAAGTGCAGCTGCCGGACCACACCTATTGTTGCTTGGCGACAGTTTTCAACTTGAGGGTGGTAGCTAGCAAGGCGGGAATTAGAAAAAGCCCAACCACCATCTATGGTTTTATCTCGATTATTTTCCTTTACCGAAAGCTCAGGCTCATATCCGGGATTCGAACTCGCGAACTTGCCATTGCTTCAAATCAAGCATCCGCTTTCAGTAGTATTAATTGTAATAAGAAATGTTTATTTTGAAATAGAGAAATTGACTTATTTTTTTTGTGATTTTAATTAATATACTAATATAAGCTTACGCCTCTATCAATAGACTGATTAATCAACTCACTGCACCGAACAGTTGACAATTGGCACCTAGATCGTAGGTTACCATTTATTTCTCTGTATATCGTCTACTAGCTGTGCTCCACGGTCTCACTCGTGTTAGATTTAGTCGACCAGCTCTCTACCCCGCCCTTATCAACGCACACGTGTATCCTACCGTTCTCACTTTCCATACTTTTCCTATAGCTTGCCAGATTGCTTGACGTTCATGGTTTCTGCTCTGCTTCTTAGAGTCGTAGCGTGAAGTTATAAAGCCTATAACCTTCCTCAAAAAATAGGCAGTAGAATCGTAAAAATATTTGTCATATCTGATATGTATTTCCAGAGATTACCGAGTTCAAATAAACAAGAAAATAAAAGAAGGTGATTGCAATTAAGCTTTATAATATTAGTATCGATTACTTCACATACTTGTTAATTTTGGTAACTTAATATAGTTTTTTTAAAATATTTATTTATGAGAAATCGTTTTGTCCGTCAGATTCTACGACGAGTGCAAAAGAAGGTACAACATCAAACTATGGAAAACGTTCACAGACTGCTTCAACTGTTTACCGGTCGCGGCGATAGGTGAGTCATAGTTTATAATAATAGTTTTGTTTTTTAATAGTTAAGGACGCCGAATATATGTCCTTTAAGCCGCTCAACTTCGTACAATTTTTATAATCTTCAAAGATGGCTCTAACAAGTTGGTGGCTCCCTTGTTAAAACTATTCTCGGACGTTTTTTGTGGCAGCTCAAAATGCATGTTTCTAGTTAATATTTATAATTCACTTATGCACAATAACTAAACTTAAGCAATGATGGCTCAATGGTAGCGTGTACGACTTCGCGTCGATTGACGTGAGTTCGAATCCCTGCAATGAGCCTGAGCTTTCGGTCAAGTAAAACATCGTGAGGAAACTATAGCATGGTAGTAGGGCTTTTTCTAATGCCCGCCTGGCTAGCTACCACCCTCAAGGTGAAAATCTGTCGCTAAGCACCAATGGGTGTGTTCCGGCAGCTGCACTTGAGAGCCAGTCTTCACTAGGTTTAGCGTGTTATCATGTTGGGCCACATCGTCACTTAACATCAGGTGAGAATGTGGCCACTACGCTAAAACAACGATTAAAAAAACTATATCACACAAAATGCCACCAATATTAAATAAAATAAGGCCAACATGACAGAACAAGATCCCGCTAAAACTGTTTTATAGCAATAAATAATCCCAACAGAAACAAAGGTAAAAAAGGGGCCAAGTTCTGTAGAAACGACGGTCGGGGTAGTCGGTGTCACCGATAAAAGACCTAACACGGGTGCCAAGTTCCATAACTGTAGGAATGTACGTTTTTCAATTCATTCAAGAGATGATTATGAAACATACAAAATTTCAAGTGTGTAGATCGAATACCTTAATACTTATGGGGGGGTCGAAAGTAGCTCTTTTTTTCTAACTGGCTTTATTGTTAGCTTTAGGAGCCGTGGAGCCTTTTTTGATTTTACAGCTTCACCAAATTTGGGAAAGTTCGAATTGGCCGGTGAGTCGCCCTTTTCTTTTCCGAACTTGGCTGACACGCTACCTTGTATCTCTATGACAGAGTTGCCAGTGCTAAACATGTATTGTCGGCATTGTTTTGTACAAATATTTTTTTTCGTTTTGACTGTTTTCGTCTTAGTAAATACATGCATATCTGGAGAATAAAATTAATGAAAAATTAATATTCATACATAGCAAAAACCCTAATTTTATAAAATGTTATAATAGCAAAAGTTTTAATTTTATATAACTCGGAGCGCGGTCTTGAGTCATTGCATGTGAGAAAAGGACAACAAATATGTCAGTTTGAGCATCTGTAATTTGACCAAAAATTGTAACTTCTTTCTATTGTTGTGTTTTTAAATAGTTTGAGGCAATTTTAAGCGCTTTTTCTTAATCCACATATTATTATACATATATGTTAATACTACCACATATGTTAATGACAAATTCGAATCAGTTTTAGTAAAAGAAACCTAATTACAGTTGAGCATCTCTAGAATATGTTCTCTAGAAACATGTGAACGTTATCTTTACAAACCGTCCCTTAAATGGAAAAGTTTCTTGATAAAATAAATCAATGTATATATAAGTAAAAACTTTCCATAGTTTCACTTTTAGGAGAGTCCATTCGACTCCCAATAAGTGTAAACAATTAAAGTGTCGCTTTAATCAAATATGTATACGAGTAATAAAAGCGTAGATTTTTTTATTTACGCCACTTTTCTATCTAAGAGACGAAAAGTATTTACTTTAAATATGCATAATTGGTCACATATTTTTATACTTTCGCTGGTGATTTGTGTTTTTTCTGGTGTTATACGCTAACTTCCGATGTTTTGCTAAATATGTATTATTCCTGTGTTCTCCAATCAAAGAACAAGGCACTGGTGTCACTGCCAGCTTGAAATAACATTAACCCCTTTTAATGTCGCTCATTGGTACTTGTTACTTGGTGACTAAACAGCTTGCCTTTTAAGTAGTTCTAGGACATTGAAGCGTTAGGAGAAAGCTGTACGCGTTCATAAATCCCACAAAACATAATACACCTTTATTGATTTTTATTTGCCATTTGGACAATACGACCCTTATTAATTTATATTCCAGTTTATATAAAGTATTTAGTATGACACTAAATGCAAACAAAGGATCTAATTAGTTACATGAAATTTGAATCGCTTTTATCATTTTGTTCATACGTACATGTATTCATGTAATGGAATGATTTCATTTTTACCCATTTCCACAAATCTTAATAGTTTGGATTTAATGCACACATATTAAAAACCGATGACAATACAATAATCTCATGTTATTCTCACCAAGATCGTCAGCTCATGATAAAAAATAGCCTAATTTTCATTGATTTAAAAAGGGAAGATACTGTCGTTCGTAGTTTTGCCTGACACATTTACAGTATAAAAAACTTAGCGCCATCTCTTAGAACTTCTCTCGATTACGATGTAATCGGTGTGAGCTGACCAACAGATGTAACCTTGAAAGAGCGTCGTATTTTTGTATGATATTAAGAAAGAAAAACTCTTATATTATAGAAGTTAAATTTATTGTAGTACATATAATTTGAACAGCAATTAAAAAAAGAAAGAAATACGTATAATAAAAATATAATTCAGCATGTTGCTTTACGTTGTTTAAATTAAATACGTATTTTAACTGCACTTGTAGATTTCCTAACCACTTGCTTTGAATAAATAATTACTATTTTGTGAGTAATATTTTCAAGTTATTTATACATCTTTTGGCGCGTTTAGTAGATAGTAAAATTGATAGTTGCGCAATAATAATAATAAAGTAAATTCACTTTGTTTACCTTTTTTAATTGTGTAAAAATAGTTTAACGATGTTATAAATAAACATTATTTATTTAATAAATACTACTACTAATTTCATTGTTTTTATCACGCGGGATAAAACTTTTGACCTTATTTTTGTTTTGTTACGTCAGAGAAGTATAACTTCGTACGTGCGTTCTCATAAGTTTACATATTTTTTTTAAATAATAATGTAATTAAATCTTTTCACTATAGCGACCGGGCCGCGGTGCGATGTACGCGCGTCGCTGGAAAGTTATATTGCACAGCCGTATTACTTCGCATATCCATAATTCATCTTTGCCAAACGTTGAGACAATTGAGAAATAAATTTTTTTTAATGTTAGCAAGTTTATTTTATTAGATATTTTTGACTTATTGGTGATATGAAATAGTATGTTTTTTTTTCATAATGATTTTTTCGTAGTTCGCATAATCCTTCACGACAAAACTTGGCATTTTACTATTACTAAGCGACATTGTAAAGTGCGGTCCGCCCAGTCCTTACTACTATATAAGTCAAACTAATACTAATGATTAATACAAAAAAGTTAGTATTTGATATTATGGATATTACGTAGCGTGGTTTTTTACTATGTTTATTTATTATTTTTATACAAAATAAAAAATACTTTATTCAATTTAGGCCCTACGTATACACTAATTAATGTGAAAACACTGCTACTGTTTAGGAAAACATTCCAGTCATCGAGAAAAGCCGGCAAGAAACTCGATGGGGATTATCAATACTTGTTTTTTTTTACCAAACTCAGTGATCTCTATTTAATCTGTATTTGTTATATATTATTGACAAAATATTTCTAGAACGTTCTGACGATGTGTTTACGTAACTATCACTACTTGATTGGCGAAACAGCTTCATAGAAGTTGAAATAAAACTTCAATAATAAGAAATCTACTGATAGCATTGTCACTATCGTATTGATTGAAAATAATTAATAAATATCTCTCACAAAGGTATACTTATATTTGCATTGTTATCGTGCCTATTAACCTTTGGAGAGATATAACCGGGTAAATAATTGGATTAACGAATCGGGGTCGAACACGACACGGAGATTATGTTGTGCGGGGAACATTGTACAATGTTATTATTTAATATTATAATATTCATAAACGTGATCCGGTTCAGTAAATGCCACCGAATTGACTTGTTCTCAAATGAAACTGACTTGGATAAAACTGTGTTGTAGTACAAAGCAAAGCGCTTCTGTTTAACAGCTTTCTTCTCTTGATCCGTGCAAAGGCGAACTATTCGCATTGTCGACCCATCCCGAACTAAAATAAGGAGGTCTTAAAGGTCTAAGGAACTTTTTAGTATGTTGCCTCATCACCGTTCCAAAATCGCACCTTCCGCCGCTTGCTGGCTGCTCACCATCACGCTCAACTCAGAAACCTGGACGAATCGTGACAATGAGTTCTCTAGAATCTTCCTGCCACGTACACTAGGGTTATGAGATGAGGTACCCAGCACGGTTTTCCCCAGGGTTTTTATATGGGGCTCTTTAAAAAGAGGTTGAAAAACATTGTTTCAAGGTCGGCAACATGGCTTAACGCCCCTGGCGTTGCAACTGTCCACAGGCGAATTTACCGTTAGGTAGGCCGTCTGCCTGTTTATTGCCCCTTGATGTTTAAAAATCTAGAGAAAGAGAAAAAAAGTTATTGTGGCTGAACTAGTCATACAATTCTGAACATAAAGTCTACCTTCCTCGTTTTTAAAATGATGTATATATACGTGTTTCTTAACCAAACCCTATAATGTGAATTGGTTTATTTTTTATTTCGAGCCAAAAGAAGAGATGTGAATGGCATGTGTGTAGCATGTGAAAGTACATTTCGTTGATTGATCTAATTAGCAGATTATTGGAGCGTTAATTGGTCTGAACAAAAATGTAACAGATGTGTTAACATAGTACGTCATCATCATCATGTCAGCCGAAAGTACGTATATACGTACATAGTACATAGTACGTATTTCTTATAAACCAGTACGCTCATTCTTGCATCGTAATAAAAATAAAGAGACTACTACCTGAATAATTTGGTACAAAACATTCTCCTCATAAATTCAGAATTCTCTGAAATAGTAGGGGCTCTGGAGAACGCGTAAAAAAGCATTGTAATAATTGACAGCAGCAATTACTCTAAATAATGTGTAGTTCATTATTAAATAGTACTAGTGAGAGGACCCTAACGAACTATACGCGAAAAGAAAGGAATTGTCTAGTAGAAGTGTACCTTGAAAGTGTGATATATCTTCGTACTTAAAACAGTCCTTAATTATAAGTCATAGTATCAGAAAAACGATAATTGAGTGGCATTTTAATTCAGCTGTGTTTAATAGGCGAATCTGCATTGATGTAAAAATATGAACATCACGTTCGCCGCAATGCGAAGGCCAAACATACTATGTTACTATTTTTGATACGAAATATATTTATATTTGACTAGCTGTTGCTCGCCTGCTTCGCTGGGATAGATATATAACTATAATTAATATAAAAAGTAGTATTTCTATGTGCTATTCAACTATATAATCGACTTATATTCCAAATTTTATTAGAATCTGTCCATTAGTTCAAGTAGAAAGGTTCTTCACGGTTTCACGCGTGTTATAATTTATTCGACCAAATCTCGTGTAGCCTATTGTTCTCGCTTCTCGTACTTGCCTAATGCTTGCTAGATTGCTTGACATTCATTGTTATTGTTACGCGCCTTAAAGTATTAGTTGTGAAGTTAACCTATAACCATCCTCAATATATATGCTATAAAATGTACAATGATTTTTCATATCTGACTGGCAGTTTCAGAGATTAGCGCGTTCAAACAAACAAATAACATCTCGAGTTTTATAATATTATAAGTACCTACTAGACCTAAAATCTAAACAATATAACTAACAGATGTTATGTTAGGTAATGAAAAAGCATTGTATTTTTTTTAATTGAAAAAACTACTTTCAAACTTTTTCTCTATGTTTCGTCAATAGCAGGGAGCAAAACTTTAAAATGAAGCTTGAATCATTAATGTTGATGAAGAACTGACGGGGAGATATGGCGTTGCCAGGAAAAACACCTTTACAAAATAATATACATTTACTACATTTTATCACCGACTTTGGTCTCGTTGTCTTCTAAATGAAACGATACGCGCGCCACCTGATGTAAACTTGTAATAGTTCTCCGACATAGTCAATAGTTATCTAACCTCACAGGCGTTTTACGCAGAACTAGCCAAAGTTCATCGCGATCGAATAAATTATATAAGAACGCATATGGGACATTGATGGGGTTATCTAGTAAGAACCGGGTATCTTTAAAATAAAATAAAAACACATTGATTGTTTACAATTATATTATATTATCTATTTTCGAAGCCTTACTCTTAGGAATTTTTTTATGGAATACTATTACATCATTCAAATGACCAACTATCTCGGCTTCGTATGGTAATGTGAATACAAAAGTCCAGTTTACGATTTACTGAATGAGAAAAATTCAACTGACTCTTGATCTTAAGATTCGGGGAAGAGACATAGCTTCCAAGGTAATGGGATTTAACGCAGTTTGAATATTTAAAAAAAATACAAATAAAATACATGTTCTTTCGCGTGAACAGAACATAAACGTACAGACAGAGAGACGTTGAGTTCTATTTTTCTAAAATAAAAGTAGCCTAAGTTACTCCTTATAACATTAGCTATCTGCCAGTGAAAGCGCCGTCAAAATCGGTCAATCCGTTTCTGAGATTACCCGGAACAAACAGAGACACAATGAGACAAATTTTAAAAATTGTTTTTTTGGTATAAGTACAGTATATACTTTCATATGCATTTTGTAAAAGCATTGCAAACAGACACTTCAATTTTATTATATGTATGATATTATAATAATTTTAAAGAATCAATGTATTAGATAACCTTATATAAATAAACATTAGATTCGATTATTATTTTTATTTTCTGTGTTATCCATATTGGAATTTATGAGAAAATCATTGTTTGCACCGTGCACACAAAATTATTGATTCTGGCCGAAACCGGCATAATATAGATTCAAAGTCCTTTGAGTGTTCCAAATTTGTAGACAAACAAACCTAGATTTTTCTATCTTTTTAATTTCTGTGACATCGTTAGCATAGGACATGTCCTACAGGGGTCATGTGACGTATTTACTGTGAGTGACTCTATTTCATTGCCCGAGCCAAATGAGAGATATACTCTAACTAATAAATGTTACGTAAACAAATCCGTGTTTACAAAGTAGTTTTCTTGGCGCGTTAGGGTTCCCACTCGCACTAATTATGTTTGTTAATTCATTAGAATATAGTAAAATATGATAAAAATATTTTATGAATGTTTGAAAAGTAACAAGATCCTCTTTATGGAGAGATACGCTCTAACTATAAATGTTACGTAAACTAATCAATATTTACAAAGTAGTTTTCTTGGCGCGTTAGGGTTCCCACTCGCATTAATTATGTTTGTTAATTCATTAGAATATAGTATAATATGATAAAAATATTTTATGAATGTTTGAAAAGTAACAAGATCCTTTTTAAGGAGAGATACGCTCTAACTATAAATGTTACGTAAACTAATCCATGTTTACAAAGTAGCTTTCTTGACGCGTTAGGGTTCCCACTCGCACTAATTATGTTTGTTAGTTCATTAGAATATAGTATAATATGATAAAAATATTTTATGAATGTTTGAAAAGTAACAAGATCCTCTTTAAGGAGAGATACGCTCTAACTATAAATGTTACGTAAACTAATCCATGTTTACAAAGTAGCTTTCTTGGCGCGTTAGGGTTCCCACTCGCACTAATTATGTTTGTTAATTCATTAGAATATAGTATAATATGATAAAAATATTTTATGAATGTTTGAAAAGTAACAAGATCCTCTTTAAGGAGAGATACGCTCTAACTATAAATGCTACGTAAACTAATCCATGTTTACAAAGTAGCTTTCTCGACGCGTTAGGGTTCCCACTCTCACTAATTATGTTTGTTAATTCATTAGAATATATTATAATATGAAAATAAAAATTGTAACTTTGAAAAGTAACAAAATCCTCCTTACTGTAGTTAATAACAATGCAAAATTTAATTGGAAATATGTATTCATAAAAAAATTGTAATGTATATATATTTTTACCATTTGTATTGTATAGGTTCACAGCGAATTCCTAAAAAATAAGATTAGCCTCTCCAGCTGACTCCTATACCGTTCTCACATTTAGCTTATCAAATAGATATTTCACGCGCAGATGTTCTCCTAACTTTTCATTATAAATACCTTTATTTTTTAATACCCGTAAAAAAATTATTACTTTTAGTAAAGTGGCAACCATACTTGAAGACGACGATCGGATATTTATTTATATACACTTTCACCACATCGACATGAATATTTCATGAGATGCGTCCATGATCCGTTGCCTCTGTACCTCATAATAAATCCCGAATAAGTCTTTAATACATGTCCTTTTTATCGCATCGCCCTACAACATGGGCTCCTTCCAACATAACGTGAAGATACTGTCGATGGGTTGGAATTCCCATGGTGATCGACGATGTTGTGTTGGATTGCACTCTGCTCGCCATCAATTACCGTGCAGTTGTTATTTCGTGAAATGATTAAAATAAAGTGCCTATAGGAAACCTTTACCGCTGTCACGTGGTACTCCAAGCCTTGCTGTATTCAAATAAACTGTCACACATTGTCGACAAAGATTTCGTTCCTGTTTTGACCATCTTTTGGTGCATGGTTAGTTAAAACGTCATTCTACCCTACATACACTGGCATTATGCACGATTCATATGAAGCTAAAATACCTTACGTGAAACCTTTGATGCGGTAATCGCAGAAGCAATAGTAACATATATATGCGAAAACCAACACAACTAACAGAGAGGTCATCGACACTAATAGTGTGCAATACTGTTATATGAACCTGAGTGAATTGATACCGCAGAAACATTTAGATCTGATGACGTTTCAAATTGTCACTGTAGCACATATATATACTAGCTGTGTCCGTGGCGTCGCACACGTTTATTTCGCAGTTGTTATGTTTGGTGCGTAATTTAATTTTTACTCATATTTACAATTTTTAAAAATATGGTCAGTTGTTATAGTGTATAAATTTTATTAAGGAACTAGCTGTGCCCGCGGCTCCGCTCGCGTGTACTAAGTACATAATGTCGTCGGTCTAGCGCACTCGCGAATCGTGCTGCCCCCGCTCGAAAGACGGAAGACGAATATGCTTATTGTGGATGATCCTTAGATAGATATACGCTTTTGCTAACTTTTTGTAGGTCTTTAAGATCTACAATTATGTAGTATATTAATTTGATATGTTATAGGGAATGTATGAAATGCCGGCATTCTATAGAATGCCTAAGAGTAGTCGGCAATGTATGAAATAAAGAAAATTATTACATACATACTTTGCCTAGGCATTTAAAATACCGACCAAGCTTGGTTAGGTTAGGTTGGACTCGCGAACAAGTACCTACTAGCGACCGCCACGGATTCATACTTTGTCGCTTTCTCATTTGGCATTCTATAGAATGCCCAGGAAATATTATACATGACGTGCATTACTCTAAAAATAGAAATATTTTGAAAAAATAAAAAAATTCTTGTAATCTTCAAGCAATTTTTATTTGTCTCAGCTTCAAACATTAGCTCTAATAAGATGGCGAGCCCTTGGTAAAACTTTTCAAGGAGTTTTTGTGACATCCCAAAATGCAGTTATTACCTATTTATAATTCACTACACTTGTGCAAATAAAAAAAGACATCACATGACACTGAGATCACGGCAAAAACTCTCGCATGACATTCGAAACGATTGGGAGATGTATTTCATACTCGCAGGTTTCTCATTTGGCATTCTATAGAATGCCAAGGCAATGTATGAAATACGAATCATTTCAAAATTATCGGCTGGCTTCAGGTATTTTATACATTGCCTATAACAGATATATCTCGTATGGTTTACTCAGCGTACGCCATTTAAGCGTACCAAATGCGTCTTTTTCCGACTTAATTCACCATTATCGTCGCTGCTTTATCTAACAAAATATATCCTATAACCTGGCCAGGTAACAATAAAAATAAAAATCATGTAAATCGGATAAGTGGTTTTCGCGTGAAAAGAACATAAACGGACAGACAGATAGAGAGACGTTGAGTTTTGTAATATGTATAGATATAGATGATATAAACTTGTACAAAATTTCATAAAAATCTGTCAAACCATTTTTGAGATAAATTCTGAATTCCGATATTTAGAACAGTCTAAGTTTTTATGGCAACTGAAAATGCGTGTGTTCTTATTATCTATAATTCATTACTCTGGTGCACAAAAAAGCTAAACTACATCACGTAAAACGTCACCAATATTACATAATTTAGGGTGAACTAACGCGTAAGTTTATAAATTAAATAAAAACCAATAAATAGCATATTAAGATCCCGCCGCCATAAACTCCCAATAGATAACTAATGACACGATCATTACCCAAAGTGATTAAAATGTAATTAGCTCGAGTTTAGGTATGCTTTATGGGCATTAAATGGGCCCTTTATCCTTTATCTAGTGCCTTGGAGTGACGGCGATAGTTCGCGCTGACTTTCGTTTTCTTCTTCCTCTCTTGAGAGCGCAGATTGACCGGAAAGTGTGAGGTGCATACGTAAACGATTCAACTACGTATTACCATTTAATCGATACAGTCCCGTGTGACCAAGCTAGACCGGATTTGCGTCCGTTTTTAAATTTACCATACTACTGAGTACGGAATATAAACTCGTTTTAAAATCGAAGATGTTAAATAACTTTTTAACCAACATAAAAAGTTTTTTTATTATTGAAATGTTTAACGAAATGAAACGATGGCAGATATTGCGAGACTAATATATTATATTTAGTAGGGTATGTATAAAACTAAATATTTAGAACCGCCTTATCTCTGACTATACATTACATTCCTCTCCTCAAAAAGACACATAGGAGTTACAAGAGAACGGAAAAAAAAATTACGAATATAAATGCTTAATGTACTTTCCACCTTTTTATACAAAGAATTTTAACAAAACAATTTTGAATTTCAAATTTGCTCTTAATTTCGCTTCTCTGATAATCTTATAAGTAAAAAAAATAATATTAATAATAGAAATTTCACAAAGTAATACACAACTTTTATCTTGGCACAAGACTTTAGACTGCATAAAGAACATGCTATTTGTTACATTTATTACGATTAACAATAATAACTAAAAAACAAAAACACACACACACATTTACAATGCCAAGTATATTATGTATATTTTTAAGAGTAAGTAGGCTTATTTTTACGTTCGCGTAAGTTATACCGGCGAGTGGGTGACATATGCGCACTTTTCCCGTTGACCGATCCGGATTCGATCTTATTGCTCTCAGATTCTGGAGAAAATATTATTTGCGGTGTCGCGGTCGGCATTTCTACTCGAACGTCACTGCTATCTGAATTCGAGTTGTTGCATTCCCTGACTTCTACAACCTGCGTTTCTTGACTTGGTCTTACCACTAAAGAGCTCGATTCGGTTTTATTCGGAGATTGTTCCGACGGCATCTGATTCGCATTTTCCGTTTCACCTACTTGCCAAGAAAATCTTTTTATTTTATTCGAAACTAATTGATCGATATGCTTATGGACCCTTTGACCGTCGGCGGTGTTTACGTTGTAGGTAACAGAGCCCGTGCGCTCTGTCACTACACCTTCCTTCCATTTGGAGCCAGATTTCGAGTAATTTCTTACTAAAACTGTATCTCCAGGAGACAGATTACGCTCTGTTCCTCCCGAATGCGCCACCTGCATTCGTTGCGCTTGTTCCATGCACAGCGCTGAGCTCGGCCCGCGCAGTAAGTCTAACCGCGTACGCAGCCGCCTCCCGAACATGGCCACTGCCGGCTCACGTTGTGTACTACAATGGGAACTATTGCGATACTGTAGTAAAAAATTATTTAAAGCAATATTAATATCACTACCCTCTATACTGGCTTTCTTTAATGCCTTTTTAACGGTTTTTACGGCGTTTTCCGCCGCGCCGTTACTAGCGGGATGGTATGGTGTAATTAAAATATGTTGAATACTGTTCCTATTCAAAAACTCCTCGAATTCAGACGACTTAAATGGCGGCCCGCCATCCGTTACGATTTGTTTAGGAACACCAAACCTCGAAAACAATTCTCGGAATTTCATATTAACTAACGCGGCCGACGTTCCGCTCTTCATAGGAAAAACCTCTATCCACTTCGAGTGTGCATCAATAACAAGGAAATAAGAATATTCTTTATGAAACAAAAAATCAGCATGTAGCCTTACCCACGGTTCGGTCGGCCATGAATACGGTACCGGAGGAACGTGTGCTGGCGCGTCTCGCACTGCACAGCACGCAACGCACGACCGAGCACACTGCTCGATGTCGGAATCGATCGATGGCCACCACACGTAGCCACGCGCGACTTGTTTCATTCGGACTATACCTATGTGACCGGTATGAATTTCTGCTAAAATTTGTTTGCGTAAACTAACTGGTATCACTACACGGTATCCCCACACAATACATCGATGATCTATATGTAAATTATCTTTACGATAAAAGTATGGTTTTTCGTTTTCACATTCTGTTGTTAACGGCCAACCACTCATGATGTAGGAATATATTTTACATAATATTAAATCTTTTGTGGTTTCTCTCGCTACGTCTACGTGGCTCAGAGGAAAGCTGTCTTCCACATAATGTATGTAAGAGGCTTCCACATCCTCCTCCCCCTTCGTAACCGGGCTTGCTAATGGGAGTCGGGATAAGCAATCTGCATTACTGTTTTTCTCGGTAGTAACAAACACTATATCAAACTCATACGCTGCTAAACGTACCGCATACCTCTGTAACCTACTGGCGGCCGTCTGGGGAATGCCGTGTTTTGGACCAAATATATAAGTGAGCGCTTTATGATCGCTACGAAGGATAAATTTTCGACCGAATAAATAAGAATGGTGTTTATTTACACCATACACAATTGCAAGAGCCTCTTTATCTATTTGACTATATCCGCGTTCTGTTTCAGTCAATGTTCGTGAAGAACAGCAAACTATACGCTCGGAATTATCTGTATAAATGTGTGACAAAACCGCCCCTAAGCCATACGCGCTACTGTCGACTGCCAGCACGAGCGGAAGATCTGGATCGTAGTGCGCCAGCGCCGGCCCATTCACCAATTTACCTTTAATAATTTGAAAAACATTTTCGCACTTATCTGTCCACTGCCAAGGTGTACTTTTAGAAAGCAACGTATACAATGGATGTAAAATTGTACTCATATTAGGCAAGAATCGAGCATAATAATTAATTAATCCTAACGCCGCTCTTAACTGCGTCACATTTTGTGGACTTGGCAAGTTTACAATCGCAGCTACTTTATTCTGATCCGTATGTACTCCGTTACGGTTTATTCTATAACCTAAATAACACACATCCGTTTTGAAAAACTCACATTTTTCGAATTTAATTCGTAGGCCCGCCTCTTGTAATCTAGATAAAACCATTTTTAAATTTTGAATATGTTCTGATCTATGTTTTCCTGTAATACAAATGTCATCGATAAAGCACACTACACCTTTTAATCCACTTAAAATTTCTTCAATAATCTTTTGAAAGTTTTCAGGCAAACATTTTAAACCGAATGGTGCCCTGCGATATACATATGTACCCACGTGAGTAGTGATCGCCGTAAGAGGTTGCGAACTTTCATCTAAAACAAGCTGTAAATACGCTGTTTTTAAGTCTAATTTCGTAAAGTATTCACCACCACTAAGCGCCGCGAATAATTGTTCTATGCGCGGTAATGGATAATGATAATCTTTTAACTGCTTATTTACTGTTATTTTGTAATCACCACATAATCGTAATGAGCCGTCGCGTTTTATGATCGGTACAATAGGAGTGCCGTAGTCAGATCTCTCTACTTTATATATAACTCCTTCGGCCTCTAACCGTTGTAATTCGCGTTCTACTGGAATTCGCAAAGCCAATGGTAATGGACGTGCTTTAAAAAATATAGGCTGTTCATTATCTTTTAAGTATAATTTAATTTTAGTTTTACAAGTACCTAATCCATCTTTAAAAACTTCCGGAAACTCGTTCTTTAAATTTAAAATTAGACAGTCAGTGGCATCCTCTATTTTATACAAATTAATGGGATTTAATTTTAATTTTCTTAACCAAGAACGTCCTAGTAAAGGTGGACCGCCGTTACTAATTACGTATAGCGCTAACTCGATAGTTTCGGATCCTCTCATGACCTTTACATTTATGTATCCGAGCGGAATAATAACATCGCCCGTGTATGAATGAAATCTATTATTTACTTTGTTAATGATTAAGTGTGACAAATGTTTATCATAGAAAACCTTAGAAATCGCCGATATTCTACTGCCTGTGTCGATTTCAAATATAATATTAATTTTATCTACCTTAAGCTCGCAGTAATAAGGATCGTCCGCGCGGCCGTTTCTTTTTACCGTTATATTATATAATCCATCGCTTGCGTCGTCCTCGTCACTGCTTTCTGACTCACGATTCATTATGTAATTTTGATATTTGTATTTATTAACACTGCCACTTTTGGCATCTTTAGAACACATTTGAGCTAGATGCCCCTTTTCACTACACTTATTGCACGAATATGTTTTAAAACGACACTTGTTTGGTGCGTGGTTGTCTTTCCCACACCTCCAGCAAGCAGACCGCCGCATCCGGGTATCGTTCCTGTCCACCCGATGCAGGCCGGACGTGCCCTGCCCGAGTCCCGCTGAGCCCGGTGCCCTGCCAACCGCGCTGCTGGCCGCCTTCTCGGCGTGCCGTTCAGCTGCCTCCAATGCAAGCGCCAGCTCCACTGCCTTTTTATAATCCAACGTGGGTTCAGCGAACAAGCGAGATCGCATCTCTTCACTTCGTAAGCCCGAGACAAATTGATCTCGAATATTTTCTTCTAACGTTGTGCCAAAATTACAATATGTGGCGAGATGTTTTAAATGTTGAAGAAAGGTATTGATGTTCTCAGCTTCCTCTTGTCGCCGTTGTCGAAAAACATGCCTTTCAGCAATTTCGGATCTCTTCGGCTCGAGATGGTTGCGCACCAAGGTTACAAGTTGCTCGAACGTTTTATTTTCAGGATGATCAGGAGCACAAAGGTCACACATTAGGTCATACGTGACCGCACCGACGTGAGTCACCAACGTGGCCACTCGTAATTCACTACTAATATTATTCAGCAAAATAAACTGTTCCACGAGTCGTACATACCCGTTCCAGTTTCCCTGGCCGTGTAGTTCGAATTTATGCAACTTCCCGAAAGGCATGATTATTCTTTCCCTTTAAAAATCCCAAGTTCGTCGCCAGTGAAATGTTTAACGAAATGAAACGATGGCAGATATTGCGAGACTAATATATTATATTTAGTAGGGTATGTATAAAACTAAATATTTAGAACCGCCTTATCTCTGACTATACATTACAATTATATATACATATTATAAAATGATGCCCGCCGCGTCTGTCTGTCTGTTTAAACGCGATTAACTCAAAAACTACCGAACGGATTTTCATTCGGTTTTCGTCAATGGACGGAGTGATTCATGACGAAGGTTTAGGTGCATAATTAATTACGGTTTTGGCTGAAATATAACTATGCTTGTTGAACATGTCGAAAAAAATCATACAGAGCTATACATGCGAGCGCCGCGTAAACCAATAGAGTTATATGTATTACTCTGCTACCCGTGCAAAGCCGGACGGCTTGCTAATTATTAATAACTTTAACATAATTTATCTTTTTATGTTATTTGCCTATTATTGGCCTATTTGAAGTTATATTCTTTTGGAGCGCTTAGTAGATGGTAAAATTGAGAACTGCGTACGTATCATGTGGCGAAGTGCGGACTGTTTGTGTAAACAGATCATAATCTTAGTGAAATGTACAAAATAAAGAATTATTAATTAAGCAATGGTACGCCAACGGAAATTTCTATTGCGCAATAACAATTATATTACTTTTATTTTTTAAAGAAAGTTCCTACCTAGAATACCAAATTCTAGAACCAAAGGTCGTCAAAAAACGAACATTTCAATAATATTTCTATGTACGTGCGTGAGAAAATTTGGTACTGTGAGTTTGCCTTTCATCGCAATAGAGTGAATCGGTCTAGGAACGCTTAGATAAACAACTAAAAAAATATATCATTTCTATATCGACACTGCTTACAAATCCATCAAGTAGTAGGTATAAGTTACGATGGGACTGACATATCCTTGGCGATAAAAGTCTCTAAATAAAATTAAGATAAAAAAAAATGTCGTTTGTGTTTTTTTTATTACCTCTGAATCTGCTTTCTCTTTAATTTTTTTTTTACTCGTTATAATATATTTATCATGTAGTCTATACACTTTTAATTATAGTAGCACTAAACAAATTCCTCTGTCTATTTTTCTTTACTTGTTTTAGTGTTTATTATGTAAGTGTTCAAATAAATAAATGACATTTTGGCGAAAATGGCTTTGTAATATTAATCATACTCAGTTTTTATGCTCTTTTAAAGTCTTACACCCGATGCCGATATTCGCCAAAATAGTTCACATACGATCCACGTTTTTTTTTGTTCTCAAATATGATTTTTCAAATTAATAGGACATAAAGGACACGCTGCTAATATAGAGAAAATAAAACGGGTGTATGAGAAAATCATTTCAAAACACAAGGTCGTAAGGCTTACTTCACTAAAGCAAGTTTTAGGGATGTAAGATACAATTGCACCACGTGAACAAGGGATCTCATGAAAATCAGTCACATGAAAATTGTTATCTGTCGTGTTTTTTGTCTTTTGTCCATTTACAGATGTATTACCGGACAGTTTGAAGAAACGGATGTATTGTGACGTGGCCTCGTGTGATTGCTGTAAATACGCCGGAACAAAATTTAATAGCAAACATAGCGTTAAATAAATATTTATATATATCATGCGTGTTGCAAATATTTGATCTGAACAGATGTATTGTCTTTACGTTATCTCATTAGGAAGTAGACACAATGGCAACGTACGATCTTGAATTCAAGTCGGTTCAACCTCGAACTGTTTGCATTATGCACCAATTCCCTTCCTCAAGTGATTAGTACATTCGTGCGGAGAGATACAATTGTTTTTAATAGCTACGGATGGCGATTATAGCCGCTCTATCTACACTCGCACGCGAATCACGCGCGAAGGCGAAATCAACGCGCATATTCTTCGCAGGTTCGCACCGTGTTCTCCATTTTTTGTCTGTTTATAGCCCGCGTCAAAAGAGTCGCGAACATACAGTAATATTGTGCATTACAATGATAGTGATTTGAATTACAATTTAACATTTCTAGATTACATACAAGATTCAATTTTGGAAACGGAACACCAATACAAGGTTACTTGACTGCGATTATCTGTAGGGTGTGGTGCTATTTCACCAGTCGGACTGCCCAAGTAGAGAGAAACTATCAAAGAGATTTGTCTGTGCCCTACTTCTGTTAAACTGTACCGTGTAAACACACAGACCACCAGAGCTGATTTTAGCTGATTTTTCTTATTGTACGGCTTTTCAAGGGCTTGGCTCAAAAAATCCATCAAGTAGGTAGTATTCCTTTAGCTAGTCTTACCCCCCCCCCCACTAAAGTCGATCCGGAGACTATTAATTTGATTCGACCAACGCTCCACAGGCTTACTATACTTATTTAAGAGTCTTTTATTAACACAATTATTTCAATATCAGTTATAGTTTATTAACACTTTTTCAAACACTCTCTGTCATATATATGTTTAGCTGACACACTGTTTTACTCGTATATTTGAACTTGTTTCTGATTTTTTAGAGTTCTAGTTTGTTAAAGGTTTGGTATAATCCTCCTTTAACACTTATAAAAACATAACTAAGTCTATCAAAGAGACAACTAATTGCTTCTATTTTCGTTAGTGTCGAAAATACCACATTATGTACAGGAGAAAACTCATTAACCTTAGTGCTTACTTATCATAGAAGCTTCCTAATCTAGGTAATGTGGGAAGGGGGTGGGTTTGCTTGCAAAGGTCGAGTCGACGGGGAGCGCTTACGACCTCGTAGAATTCAAGGTTAGTTGTTATTAGTCGCTCGTTTTTCAACTAACCGGGATACGGTGAAAAATTTCCGTCAATATTTCATGAACAAAAGTGTTTGTAAGTTGAGTTATTCATTTTCTTTCTATTTTATGTAAAAAAAAGTGTTTATCACAATTTTTTCAACGTCGCGTCAATGGAATATTTTTCTATTAATTAGCTCTAACAAGATGGTGACTCTCTTGTTGTTACTGTCCAGGGAGATTTTGTGGCGACTTAAAATCGAGTTTAATAAATAACAAAACTAAAATTTCCTCATAGCATCTTTCGTAGGACGTTGCCGTTGGTAGATCAAAATACAGTGGATAAGAAGGGCGAAGAAAGGTGAACGAATAACGTGTCTGCATGAAAGGCTTCGTCGCGCGTCTTAAGGAGAAACGCTTCCATGAAATTTCATTTTCGCTAAAAATGAGAATCTTGCTCGTTTTTTGTTTCGGTACCTTGTGCCCTTTGAGATTTGTCTGGAGCAGGGAGATATTGAAATTGGTATTATATAAAAAACAGGGTTGCAAGTACGTTTATTATATTATTTCAGGGGCGTTATGTGAGGTTGTGTGCGTGTGATGTTTTGTATAACCTTGTTCAATTTTATTTTAATGTCGTTTATGCGAAAATAAGTGCATTAGATTTTTCAGCGGTTAGTTATTTATTTGTACTGTAAACATTTCTGTATACTGTAAATAAACTCTCGTAACAGCTGTGAAGCTAGTTACACAAACGGTCTATTAGAACATCAACATATAACAAACATAATGAGCAAAGTTTTTGAATCTAGTTTTTAACGACCACATTAATTTTAAGGATAAGCTTTAAAATGAAGTTTGAATAATTAATTTTGATGAAGAATAAAGGGAGATATGGTGTGGCCATGAAAATGAAATCTTTGAGAAAATAATATATGCGTACTAGTTTGGCCAGCAAATTATGTTTTGGCCTTCCCGGTAGCTAATTTGACCACAGCGCATCTATCGGATCCTAGCATAGTTATGGACCATCGACTCGATAAAACAAATATATTATGTTAATATGAGCTCAATAAGTCAAGTCGTTCAGAAGTTTTTTTGGCTCAGCTTTAGAATCGCTACCGTCGGAATCACACTCACACTCCTTTTTTACAGTTAGATCACTTTATAACTAGGCTTATTATAAAATTTTATACTCCGGAAATTTATAGTTTATGAGATAATCACAAGTTTATTTTTATTAATTAAATTTTAAAAATCGTATTTAAATTAGTAAATTTGACTACAAATGTCAGATCAAGCTATTCTGAACGTATAGCACAGAGTACGTAATGTATAGACAAGAGAATTTCACTCATAGAGCCTAATTATCTTAAAGTTTCTGAACGTTTTTTTTGAACTTTTACAAAATTTTCGTATATTATTGCATATTATTATTAATAATTAATACATATTGTTATTAAAATACAAGCCTTTAGTTATATATATAATTTAATTTAAAATTTCGTATTTTTTTTCTTAACTTGTTTTTATTGGTTTTTGAACGATCAATGTTTTGTTTGTTTATTCTGTTCCGAGTTTTTCGTGTCTGGGTTATTTTCTTTGTTCCGTTTGTTATTTCTTGGTATTGTTCGTTGTTATTGTTCATTGTTATTGTTAGTTTTAGTTTGTTTTACTGTACTTTTGTTTTTAACTATGTTGGATTGTATGACGAATGCCGATTGCTCGGATGAAGCAGCTGCAGTTGTGGCTGCGCAAACAACGCTGACATCGTACTGTATTGATACAATTGGTTAGGTTAGGTTTGTATTGTGAACAAAACGCACGAGCCGAGCGAGCGAAGCGAGCGGGCCGCGGCAGCGGCCTGCGAGTGCCAGAACACTAATTACCTGTTGGGAATTTATATACAAGTCTCAGTAGGTTACATAATTTTGCTTATTGAATGACTTAACCTCAAAATTTTCAAATATGATTTCTCGAAAACTACTTGTTTCCGCACATTTTCTTTCACTGTGGAGTTCCCTTTCACCCTCCCGACCCTCCTCCGTCCCTTAGCGTCATCAAATTTAGCGTAGGTGACCTAATTTTGCTTAATAAATGACATAACCTCAAAATTTTAAAAAAATAATTTCTCGAAAACTATTAATTTCCGGAATTTTTCCTTTATAGGGGGATTATCTCTCACCCTCCCCCCCCTCCCCCACCCCCTTCCATATTCAAATTCAGCGGTAGCGATTCCAAAGTCCAACCGTTTTTTTTATATTATAAAGGTGAAAAATAAGCATACGGCTCGCCCGATGGTTAGCGGAACCGCAGGAACACAAAACAAGGTTATTTGACTGCGATTTTCTATAGGGTGGACATATTCCACCAGTCGGCCTGTCCCAAGTAAAAGATATCTTCAAAGAAGTTAAACTATCTCTAAACAGACGCACACAACATTTTTATATACAGGTAATATAATATTATTGCAGTATTGACTTGAAAATTATAGAAGTTGTTATTTTTGACCTTTGACCACAAAATCGAAATCAATTTTCCGTTCAGACGCTATTTTTCCATTTCACTTATTGAACATTCGTTCTCCTTAAAATGTCTGGTTCGTCATTTTATAGGTACTTTATTTGAAATGAAGGTTGGCTTGCCTCATAGTCTTGAGTAATAAAACGAGAAACAAGCTTTAAGCTTCGGTAATACTAGATTTAACCTTTGTATATAGGCCATTCGATAAACAATTGTATCACTACGTAACAGTCTCGTAAGTTTACAAGTTTCGGAAGTCGATGAACCTAGGTTTATAGGTGTGTTGGGCGTGCTCGAGAAGTAATTAAGTATAACTAAGTATAAATAAATTTAGTAATAAATAAAGAACAAGATTCAGGAAATTAATACATCCTTGATAATTTAATGGTGTGTTCGCAACAACTTACAATAAGCTAGATTTTGCAAACGACCGACATAGTTTTAATATTAGAAATAAACAAGTAGTTATCCCGTTTTTTAGATTAGGTAAGATTAGGTAAGATTAATGAAAGGATTTTTTAAGAAATAGTTTTAGTTTCTTTGATATGATTCTTACAAGCACATTACCGATTTGCCGGATAATGAATTGAAAGATCATGTCTGCCGGTTATACTGTCAAGAGGTTATTATGGGGTGAACCATTATGTGAATGATAGTGATGTCTGGAAGCGTCTTCTTCTCTGTTTAGCTACTAAATGTAATTATTAACTGTTAACATTAGTAATTGTACAATTATGTTTTTTTTATTACATATTTTTATATTATTATACATTTTTTTTTACATTATTTACATTTTTTATTATAAATTTTTATTATTTATACATACAATTAAAGTATTTTTAATTATGCAATAAAAAAAATAAACGTGGTCCTTGCCGGTTCTTCTCGATGAATGAGATGTCATCCGAACCGGTGGTACTGTTTAGACATAAGTGCCACCGTAGGATCTAAATTGAATAAAGTGTATGGTTAAATTAAATGGATGGTTGTATAGCCTTTTCTAATGCTCGCCTGGACTAGTAACCACTCTCAAGTTGAAAATCTGCCTCCGGCAGCTGCAGTTTAGAGCCAGTTTCTCTAAAACTAGCGTCTATCATCTTGGGCCACATCGTCACGTAACATCAGGTGAAACGGTAGCCATAACGCTAAACCTATAAACGATATATTTTATTTTGACAGCTACGTCGGAGTACGTTGGTTCGAATACTGCAATTAGCTCGAGTTTTCGGTATAAAGAACACGTGATACGATACCGAGTCTAGCATGATAGGGTATCGCTTAGTTGGCTAGCTTCACAGTCTTTAAATTGTACATCTGTCGTCATTGTCATCAAGCACCAATCAATATGCACCGATAACATTTGAAAGGTCAGTTCTCGTTATGTGTCCATGGCCTACAACCATTGTAGTAATTCAACACTGGATTTCGGCTGGTAGTCTGACACATCAATTTGTCCGACTGGACCCTAGTGACTATTCATTATTATCCCGGTCATATTGGTAAGCTTAGGCGTGTCACGTTCCGGGTCAGCCAGTGTATATCCTGTAATCAAGCGAGTGGTAGGATTACTCCTCCACCATGTATATGGTGATAAGCCCGTCATAGTGACTCTCCTTTAGTTTGCAGCGAGGTCAGCTGGCCATGACAGCAACGGCCCGCGATGTATTGTCAATCAAACGGTGATCGCCGTTGTTACTATAAAAAATGTGTGGTTTTATGAAACCACGATGCAAGTGAAACTTAAAAAAAACTTCCCCTACTCTACGGCCAGCTGTAATGCGACATGCGATATATAAACGAAAAATTTTGGGACGATAGAATAAAAGTTTCACTTTAAAAACCTGATTGTATTAAAAACACACTAACTATAGCCATTTAGCAAAATTCCCACTATGATATTTTATAAAATAACACCCGGTGTTCCTCGAGGCGTTTTTATATTTATGTACATTTTACATCCCGAGGATCCGCCACCTGCCTCGGTATTTTTTATTTACTTTTATGGCAGATATCTGGCAGATGTTTCGAAAACTAAAAACGCACGTTCGACTATTATCGACAATAATAAAAACCGTTTTACGACAAAGGGTGGGTATAAGATCGGAATGATACCACGGTCTATTAAGAAAGCATTATGTATGTAGTAGGTTCCTAAAATTAAAAATAGTTAGTGTCCCTCGAACCCGCCTGCACAAAAATATCGCTCGTTGAAAAAGTGTCCTGTACTTTTATACCGTCATATTGGATGTTTATTATAATTGACTTCGTCCTCGTATAGTCGCCATTATTTTCATACCCCTTTCCTCTTCAAAGATCTGGGCTACAATATAAACCTTTCAAAACGATTAACATTTAGTTTAAAAAAGGTTATATACCTAATTATTTAATGGCTTTGCTGATGCTCCTATGGTACAGAAGGATATCGCTATCCAAATTTCGAGCAACTTGTATTTTTAAGTGTTATAATATTTAGGTTTTAGAGTTACAGTTGCAATAAATATCACAAACGGTCGGGTGATTATAAAGTGGCATACCAATCTTAATTTGTAATATGGCAACCAGATGGCTGATATACGAATGGTATATGTTTTAAAATATAAATAAACGAATGAAATAACTTGTATATAAAAATCCTGTTTAACATTATACAAAAATCGTTCTGCGTGGGAATTGGAAAACTTTTTTTTTAATGGCGTCTCGTAAATTCAAATTCTGCCAGTGACAAGTTAGTAATGAAAAAAAAACATTCGACTTCAAACATTACAGCTACATTGCTGAATTATATGTACACTTTAACTTATTGCCTTGTTTTAATGTTATTTTCCTTAACATCAGAAAAAATGTCACAATACGTACAGGGCTTGTATGATTTTGTTTAAAAAATGTCTAGTAAACTTATGATTCATTTCCGTTTATCACATTGGTTATTCGTAAAATTTTATTGCCTAACAATTCGACTTGTTGAATCATCAATCGTTTTGCCTTTTACGTACAATATTTAGGTAAATGTAGTATTTTTTTTTTGTTTAGTTTTGTCTAAGAAGTTGCTACAAGATTTAATTAAAAGTTTATCATTATATTTTATGTTGAATCTCTCTGGAAACTTCTCTCTACTTGGGGTAGCCCGACTGCTGAAATATCTCCACAGAAGATCGCAGCAAAATAACCCTGTGTTGTATTTCGGCGATGAGTACAGTTACCAGAAAAGTCAGCGACGCGCTATTAATTCAAGTTCTGCTATTTATTACAAGCGTCTATAGACTACGGTAATCGCTTACCATCAGGCAGACCGCATGCTTATTTGTCACCAAAATTACCAACCACCGAGAATCGGTTTAAATCGGTGGGTTTAACATGAAATTTTTCACGCGAGTTCTTTATGTAACTAAGAACTAAAAATATTTTTGAAAACGCATCCCCTAAGAGGTTTAAATAGGGGATCAATGTTACCTGAGGTATTCATATAATGTAAGATCTTACTAATTTTACTATATTATAAAACAAATTACCCCGCCCCATCTGTCGGACTGAGCGTGATAAACTCAAAAACTACCTAACGGATTTTCATACGGTTTTCATCAATGGATGGAATGATTCACGAGGAAGGTTTAGGTGTATAATCCATTATGGTTTTGCGTAAATTGGCTGAAATATGACGATGATTGTTGAAGATGTCGGAAAAAATTACACCGCATGGGAGGGAGCTTTACTGGCGTGCGCCTTGTAAACCAATAGAGTTCTATGTATTACTTTCCTCCCACCTGTGTGAAGCCAAAGCGGGTTGCTAGTAATATTATAAATGTGAAAATTTGGAAGTTTGTTACTTAATCACGCAAAAACAGCTGAACGGATTTGGATGAAATTTCACACACAGGTAGTTTACGTTTACAAGAAGCTAGTTAAAAATAATAATTGGTTTGGAAATGAACACTGTCCTTAGAATTGTACTCACTTGTCAAAATAAATCTCATTTCAAACTGACTAAACTAAATAAACTAACTGAATAAACATTAATAATACAGTTTTCACGTTAGGGAACCAAAGACTTGGCCTTTATTTCCAGTAAACGGGTCAAGGTCCAAAGCCTCACAATCGCCCCGTAACTCGTAAAGGGCATGTTTAGAGACGAAATCGTTTCAATTCCGACCCGGGAAACTAATACAACCATTTTCTTATGACCTATTTAGAAGTGTTGGTAAAAAACATCAACGGTCTTATTACAAAAAAGATAACCACGCGTTGAACACATGTTTAAAAAATTTTGTATTACAAAAGAGTGTTTTGGCGTTGTTTAAAGATAACCACGCTTTAAACGCGTCTAAAATTTAAACACAAAGGAAGCGTTGTCTAACGCTTGTCTAAACTGACAATTCTTATTTTATTGTAGTTGTATTTGTTGGCGGTATAATATATTTGGTTATAAATTATGGATATCATAGATTTTCTGGATTTTATTGATTTCGAATATGTTAATTAATTGAACAGTTTCTGTTATTCACAAGTAAATCGTGTTCCTGTTATGCCATTCTAAGCGTATAATGACTTTGTATTTAAAATAAATATAGGTATAGCCAAGCTTTTGCCTGAATAATGGTAGAATTAGTTAAACCTGGCTGGCTACCAACTTCAAGTTGAAAATCTGTCGCTAAGCATCAATAGGTGTGTTCCGGCATCTGCACTGGAGAGCCAGTTTTCTACTAGGTTTAGCGTGTTATCATCTTCACATCGTCACTTAACATCAGGTAAGATTGTAATAAAAAAAACATGAGTTTACATGTAGTTCTCGTGGGGTTCTTTAGCACAGAATAATAACACTTAGTCTATAGAGCCAGAAAAATACAAGTAGCATGTGCGCTACAGTGTTGGGTTCGTCAAAACGTGAGTTCTTATGTATTATTTCATCTTTTTTTTTAACTTTGATTTCTCTTAATATACTAATAATTAATAAAACAATTTTGTAATAATTTCATGTATTGCGATTTGACGACAAATAATGCAATAATGTGATGTAGGTGTACGAACGAACTCAGATTTCACTTTACGAACTTTGTCGTATATTAAATTTATATATTTCGTATTTTAACAATTATACTCGCTTAGCAGAAACTATCAAAAAAATAATAAATCTATTAATATCTTCTTTACAATATCATTATTTTTTATGATGATGATCTAAACAAAAATATAATTGTTAAAACAAACAACTTGCAGAATATCTGAATACAATGGAACGCTTTTGAATGGCGAGATCGTATTGAGTGAATGTTATTCAAAGTTGCTTGCATAAAAAAATTAAACCAGATGTTTAGCTAGACATCGGTTAGACAAGCTTTTGTAATAAAGCATTTTAAACTCACGTTCAACACGGTTTTAAATCTTAGACACTGTTTAGTAAAACTCATGTTCAACACGAGTTTATTTTTGTTTTTGTAATAAGACCGCAATTGTTTGCAAATCCGATAGTGTCGATTGTTTTTAAAAAACCATCGATTAATTGATTGACTATGTATTCAATCGATATGTTTACTTACACTGCTATTTAGTATTTTAGATGACATTACGTCATCGATTTTAATGAATACACTGTTTTTTTTAATGAATAGTTTTGTATGTAAGACTGCATGTCAAAGTTATTTAATTTATAACGTTATTTGATTGACGAAGGCGTTACTTTGCGGAAATCCATCATAAATAATTATTCGAAATTTCTTTGCTACATCCGCCTGCAATAGATGAATAGTAGTTTCAGCTACCTACAACATAAAAGGTTTAAATTGAAATAAATAAATGTGTAAATGAAATTTTGGATAATTATTTATGACGTTATGTAACATTTTGACTACTATATTGATGATCCTTATAATTATAACTTACTTTGCTAAACGTGAAATAATGTGAAGAAGTTCCCATGGTATTCAACAATGTTTTTGAAGTTAAAATTGTAATAATATTGCACTGCACATTGCCAAAGGCTGTATATATTCTAAGTTATGATATGTGTTCGTTTGTGAAAAGTTATTGTAATGTGGTAACAAAGTCCATTACTTATTTCTTGCACAACTTAAATTTGTAAAATTCGTAATTTCTTAACGCCGCTTGCAAAATGTCAGACGATATGACTTTGGGTAACTTTAATGAAGTCAAAAGATAACTGCGAAGATTGCAATAACGCGGTTGAGTTTGCAATGTACTTATTTATGAGTAAAAGATTTTATAAGAAAATTTACGAGTTTGCAAAAGTTTTTAAAATGTAATCTTTTATAAAAATAGTAAAGATACTTGGAGAAAGAGATGACAAATTATAATATAAAGTTTCGATATTTAAAAAAATGATACGCTTAACGATAAAATGATAAAGTTCTTGTATAGAAAATTATAGAGAAAAGTGTTATGTATAGACAGACATATTATGAATGAATCATAATTTAATGTAGAAAGTTGACATGGTTATTTCTTGCCATAGTGTCACCGTAAAACGGCCTGCCGCGCACCGTGACGTCAAAGGATGTTTTGTGAAGCCCGACGAGCCGAAAGCTATTTTTACATTAATTTTGCCTTGGCTTAATAATTTCATAATTTATCATACTGAACTGGTTTCGATATTTTTATATCAGCTTGGTGAAAGCTTTCGGTAAATTCCAAAAATTTTTTTTTATCAATGCTGCGAATATTAAAAAAACAATGTCTGTAAAGTAAAAAAAAATGTTTTCTTGTATTCTTCCCTGTTAAAACAAGCTTGACAGGCAAAAAAAATTATCAAAAATATAATACTTGTCAGAGAGGCATGGCAAAAAAAAATAGTTCTCGACATACAGAAATATGAAACGTTACAAAAGTTATAGATGCTTGTAGCTATGTCCAAAATTTAAAGCTCAGATGGGTCGACTGTGTAGCATGTCTATAAGATAAATAGACTTACCAAAGCGCCAACTATGCTGATTTTTTCCTGAACGTTTTCAGGACTATACGAAACAAAACTAAATAAAAATTACGCATATCCATCGTTTGAATCGTGACTTATGATCTTTGAGTTCATAAAGAAATAAGCTGTTACAGTTCTCTAAATATTTAAAAAATTTCCGGGTAAGTTTTTCTTTCCCTAATAACTTTATTCGGACTATTATTAACATTTTATAAAAATAATTAGCCAAATCGGTCCAGCCGTTCTCAAATGATGCGCTTACCCCAACGTACATTATTTTATTTTTATAGATTCGGTGAATTTTCCATCAGCAGTGACACGCATTTGTCGGACAGTCCGCGGATTTGAATGTATGAAATACATACATATTTACCACTGTAAATATAGCCCTAAAAATAAGTATAATACTATCCTGCCGATGCGCGGGAGTATATCATATTACTAGCTGTAATCCGCGTTTACTACAGAATGCCGTCGATCGAACGCACTCGCGAAGCGTATTGCCCTCGCCTCCATCTTACGGTCTCAGACCGATTATTTTAAAAAGAAAAATGCGATTTTTTGAGGGTGTTCCTTAGAAGTAATATGCTATCACTGACTTTTTGTTGGTTTTTTAATCTGTAATTAATTAATGCAATTATGTAGTATTTCATATATCTCTTATGGATTACTCAGCGTAAGTCATTTAAGCGCTCCATAAGTGTGTTTTTTCCGATAGGTTTGACAATTATCTTCAGTGATTATTTCGTATAATACTTTATCATACGAAATATATAACCTGGCCAGATAACAAAGTTATGAATTAAAATGAAGTAACATGTAAATTAGATAAGTGGATTCCGCGTGAAAAGAACATGAACGGAATGACAGACAAAGAGACGTTGAGTTTTATAATATCTATAGTTATAGATAAGTTTTATAAAATTTATAGATATAGTCTACATTTGAACGAAGAAGTTTTGACGCTTTTTTATTTTCAATTAAATTCTAGTTATAAGCGATATAACATTTACTTTATATTTATTTACTAGTAAATATAAGGCACCAGAAACGTATGGTAGTCGCATTGCGGTTTAGCGTGGAATCTTTACCTTGAAATCTGTTATGGGCTGTATAACTCGACCGGGTAAACATATTGTGTCCGATCTGATATTCTATAAATTTGCACACGAGACGTAAATTTACGCTGACGTTCTTTATAAAATAGTATCAAGATTATTACTCTCAATTTGTGGTAACAGTACCTAATCTGTGGAATAATGTCTTGGCATCACTATAATGGAAAATTTTAATACAGGAGGGCCCTTGAATTTCGGAATTGCATGCATGGCAAGAGCCTATGTCCAGGTTCGGCAACTTTGACCCCCTTGCGCTAGTTGCTACGTTTTCGGCAGAGTGCCTTCGACGCTCGCCCCATAGCCCGTTTAAACTGTCAAGGCCTTCAAGCCAACAGTATAGTCAGTTCACAAAAAAGGGCCTTAAATTTGAAAGGTGAATTCTATTGATATCCCGTGTACGTATTTCCTTAACCTATATAAGTTCTATGATGAAACAAGCGTCGTCTCTGTTTCCGAGTACCATTGTCGGAGAACACGTGAACGGGAGGGGGCAAGGCTCGCTGTGGGGTGAGGTTAAAGCGTTTCTCTCATGACGACGCGACGTCGAGTATGTTTAGACAACGAAAACTCGGAAAACAATGGGCACGTGCCTTCACATCAAGCCTGTATGTTTGTTTACGTGTGAGATTTTTTTAGATAAATTGTAAAGATTCTTTGAAGTGTTTGTTGAATGTAATGTAATGTGTGCTTTTTGTTTTTATTATAATCCATAATTTTCAACATTTTTTTACCTTAGCTCGGTAGCAGTTGATGTTAGTAACTTAATTAAGTAAGATGTTGTTATCCAATAGTTACGGCGTTGTCTTCGATATGACAGCTCCTATCGCCAGTTATTGCCAACATAAACGCCAGCGGGAAATCTAGTAGATGATTAAATGGATTAACAGATAGATCCCGAAGCACATTGTACCGAAGCCGATACGAGTCACTGTGACCAGTTTTTTATTCAATCCACAATTCTGATATAAACAATTTCCCCACCGTGTTAATTAAAATTGCGGATAGAAGTTAGTAAAATTGTAACATTTATTGATTTTAAAATTTCTAAAATGTACCATACATTTTACTTATTATACATATATATACATACCATATATTTTACTTATTTTACTTATTACATACCTTAGTGAGTTTACACTATTTAATATAACATTTAATTAAATAAAAAAACAAACTATAGTAACTTATAATTCTCGTTTAAAGGGGCTTTTAAGCATCAATAAAAACGCGCAAGCGTCGGTTCAAGTCCCTCGCATAGTTCTGGATCGGTAACCAAGGTTATACGTGAATAAATAAATACACGTACTATTTTAAGAGTACTAATATGCAGTCGCACGGTTTTAGGGTTCCATATCTGGGAACACGCGAGGCACCCTTGTAGGACAAGTTTGTAGTCAGGAAAAATGCTTTAAAGATGTTTAACTATAATCAATAATACATTTGAAGTACTAGGGTGGTGAATTGAAGAATAAAATTCGTGTAAGAAATTCGGGTTTCCTCATTCGCGGTACTATAATATGTGTCCGCTATGGAAAAAATAAGTTTACAATCTTGCAATTTTACGTCACGTTGATGTAGATTTAAACTTTGACTAGAGTTAAAGGACCTAAAAAACAAAAATATTAAAAAAAAGACATATATACAACTAGCTGTGCCCGCTGCTCCTCTCGCGTGGACTAAATGTCGTCGCGTCGGTCGAGCGCATGTGCGAATCCTTCTGCCCCCGCTCAAACGACGGAAGACAAGAATGTTTATTGTGGGTGATCCTTTTATATGATAATGCTGACTTTTTGTAGCTCTTCTTAAGATCTACAATTATGTAGAACATTAATTTGATATTTCTCGTATTTCCTCCGCGTAAGCCATTTAAGCTCCCCAAATGCGTCTTTTTCCAAACTGATTCACCATTATCGTCATTATTTCGTATGTTACTTTATCTTACAGAATATAACCTGGCCAGGTAATATAGCTATGAATATGAACATGTAAATCAGATAAGTGGGTTTCGCGTGAAAAGAATATAAACAGACAGACAGGCAGAGAGGCGTTGACTTTTATAATATGTATAGATGACGTATTCAATACGTGACCAATATGTTTCTGACCACGTAATTATGAAATTTAATGATTACAAAAAAATCATATACACTAATCGTAATATATAATATTATAAAAAATCATGCTAAAACCCTTAGGAGCGGAGCAATTACCATACAAAGTGTAGGTAACAAAGTACGTTAAGTGAGAACAAAGTAATAGAGCGGGCGAGCCGTGCGGCTTGGCGTTGTGTATCTGGGGCCGAGAGAGGGTTGGCCGCCTGTTGAGAACCAAAAAAATTAAATGCCAGTGAAACCGTAAGCCAGAGCTAGTAATGTTATAAAGAGTTGGAACGGAGAGTAAGCACAAACTATATTTAAAATGTTTTGATTCAGCTGTGTATTTTGATATAAAATTTCCATTATTTTGGCTCCGGATCAGTAAAATATGGAAACTTTCAGTGAGACCGTAACGCGTCATGTCGCACCGGCTTCCTTTAATAAATTCATCAACAGAATATCACCAGATTGGTTACCTATTATTTATTATCCTTTACATCTACGTGTATTTTTCGACAGATAACACGGAAAATAATATCAAAATAAGCTTTGTTACCAATGAAACGATATTCCCTTTTCCTTTTTTGTCTTCAGAAAGAACTTATGTGTAAATTACACACAAGACGGCATATTTTTGTAAATAATATGAAAACAAAATGCTGACATCCATGACGTTTCCTTTCAAAATTGACACAATTGATTACTAATACTAATATTGTTAGAGACATTTTCGCTTTCTGTCAGGCTTTATCTGCCTTTTTCTCAAATCTGTGCTATGATCACTAAAATAATTATAGTAACTTTGACCGTCTACGCATTCGAGCACCTGCCAGATAACTTGATGTTCATTGTTGCTGCTCTGCTCCTTAGAGGGTCGTAGCTTAAAGCTATATAGCCTATTATGATAAACATTCCTGAATAAATAGGTATAAAGATGCAACAATATTTTTTCAATTCTGACTGGCAGTTCCTTAGTTTAGGGCTTAAAAAAAGCAATCTTGAGCTTTGTTAATATCAGTAAAGATTAAGAAAAAAAATACATCAACGAGAAGTAATCTGAAGCACTAGATCAGAGAAACCCACAGTATTATAGTAATCTCCGTCGTTAACATCATGATGAGGCGTAATTTAGCCCATCAACTAAACCGTCGGACGGTAAACGTACTATTGTGCTAATCTATTCCACTTGACGTACCGTAAAATTTATAGCAAAGCGGTCCGGTCGCGTCACGTGTGCCTGACTCGAGCCACACGTCGATACGCACGTGCAAGGCGTCTGCGCCAACCGTCACCGCGTGCGACCTCTGTTTTTTATTTAATTCTCTTTAGTGGATTACTCATGTAATGTGTTTTGAAAGATACAAGTAAACAAAAGAGGTTAATTTCAAATATTACAAAAGGTTTCTTTTATGAGCATATAATGATGAGAATGATATATTTATGAGCATAAAATGGTAATTTGAAACGTACACACTTAGCGTTTGAAGCGTGGGCAATCTAGAAAATTGGGAACTCGCCTGAGGGAAGAAAAGCGTGGCGTTTGAGTGGTCCACTGTGTTGAATGTTTTATTCATAAATCATTTCATTACGCCTTCTAGCTATGTACAAATTAAACAACCATTGTGATTAAATAAAAAAGCGTTCGTTGAATAAAAATGTAGTTTACAAAATAGAAGTTTCTTTAGAACGGCAGGGATTTTCAGTTTGGCAAAACTTTGGTGTTGCTTGAAACAAAAAAAAAAATTGTATTATATATTCATTAAACGATGACGTTAATTTTCTGTATTACGTTTCCAAATACGTGACTCACAGACGAAAATACTTTTAACATACTGTCAACTCTCCGCGTTTTAAGAAAAAATCCGTAAATAATAAACTTGGCTTTGCTGAATGAGAAATTAGCTCGCAAATTTGAACCGAAAAGTGGCGAATAGACCTTAAAAAATTGATTCCGTGGTGTCAGTTTAACGCATTTCCTTAATTTATTATTAGTCGAATTGTGTGTATTTACCTAAATTGTATAGAATAATTAAACTGTTGAAGCCGAACGAAAAATGTATCAATTTTATAACATTCTCTGGCAAACCTGCAGCAAGTGTATGTTGTTTATTGATTGTTTTTTTCTCTCTCTCAAATATAAACAAGGAACATCTTTTTTTTACAACTTTACTGTTTACAATATAACGTGTTATTCACACGTAGTTAAGATAATTAATTCAACGTACTTTATACTGTAGCGAATTTAGTTTTGCTATGTTTAATATAATTTTTATCTTAACATGCATTTGAACTTTAGGAATATGTCTTAACCACAACTTACCTAAGGCGGAATACAGAATATAGTTGTTAAAAAACTGTTTAACATTTTATATTTGACCGTCGATAGTACCGATATCCAATATTGGTTTATAAAAGGAAATTTATATTCTGATACGAAAATGATCTATATTTCCGCGGGGTCCAATATTTTTTTATTGGATACACAGTCCTTGTGGCGTTGGTGTTGAAATTCTAGTTTTATATTTTAGGACAGTTATAAATACGTTATGTGATACAGTTGGCAATAAATGTATGTGATATTTTACAGTAATGGTAGTTATGTAAACTGATAGAGTATTTTCTACAGAATCACAACCGTCGCCTCGTCACATATGGTTTATTAACAAAATTTTAGAAATTCATTTATAACTGACTGGACTTCAGCATTACGGAGTGAATGTGATAACATTAATAAATTCATGATTCAATTAATTAAACAATACTCTTCGTAGGTGCTTGAAAATTATTATATACTTTTTTTTGTAACAAATATGTATATTCACTTTCACCTTAAAGTCATGTTTCTTTAATTTTTTCATATTGTTTATATGTATTTTATGGTTGATAACATGCGTTTTTTTTTTCTGTACGCTTTTACACAATTCTTTTCTAAAATCATAATATCCGCTCCTAATAAGACTCGCGTAGCTTAAGCTCAAGGCTGCCCAATTCATTTCGGAGATGGACTATAATTTTTATTATTATATAACATAATAATATATAAAACATATGTTGACTTGTAGCAACACTGTTCTCTCAATAAAAACTTCACATATGTTCGAAGCGCCATCGACCATACTGTTTTTTAATAATTTTTATCTCATGTTTGCATGCTGACTATCTATCTTGTTGCTTACGTTCATGATTAATTTAAATATAAATAGATAAATATATCAAAGAAACAAAGCTTTAATTCACACGTGAATTCAAACGTTGAATCCAACTAGACGAGCAAACAAAATCTTCACCAAAACGTTGAGCAAAATCGTTTGCTTTTTGTTGAAGAATTGGTCCATTTACTGGCAGATTATTTGTCCTTTGATATTTAAACCACTTTAACAAAGCTTCCTCAATCTTCGTATGCCGCGTTGTTCTGACTCGTTTCATTTTCAAAAAATTCTTGTCGTAAAGGATTTGAATTTTCTCCCTTTCTTTCCAAATGGTTGAAATTGTCGAGTGTGATACACCATATTCTTTTGCCAGGTCTTTGTTTGGATTTCCATTCTCTAGCTTTGAAATAATACGCGATTTTTCTTCGATATTGATTTGTTTTCTTTTTTGCGACATGTTACAATTTTCACAGTTAACTCAACAATATGTTTTGGTGCGTCTTGTGTAAAGATAAGTAACAAACTGACTTAAGAGATATGACGAAGCGGGCCTTGAGGCTACGGCATGCATGTGCTTTGTTTCTAAGAATTACAAAAGACCCTAAACTTTGTTTACTTTTACGATAATAGCCATTGACTATTATACTGTGCCAGATGTGGATACAGATACCTATTCAAATTGTTTACAATACAGCTGAGCCGGTCGTTCTACAGATATAATTCTCCGAAAACATTAACCAAATGTGGTCGCTTAATGCGGTATGTCGTAGTAAACAATGTCGTAAAAACCAATGTTTTCGATAAGGCGGTCATATAACATTCAGCCAGGACCTTTGATTTTGGTTAATTTAACCGGTATGTTGTTCTAAACGATGTCGCCATAAACGGTTTTGACTGTATATTGTTTTTTTTTTTCAGTAATTAAAAGCGTGCATCGTATTATCGTTTCAGTTGACGAGAAAATATTCTGCTGCCACGGCGGCCTGTCACCAGACCTGCAAGCGATGGAACAGATCAGGCGGATCATGCGGCCGACTGACGTACCCGACCAGGGTCTACTCTGCGACCTGCTTTGGTCAGACCCCGATAAGGACACGGCCGGTTGGGGCGAGAACGACCGCGGTGTCAGTTTCACCTTCGGCACTGAGGTGTGTTACAAAATCTTTATACATATAATAGAATTGAAGTGTCTGTTTGTAATGTTAAAATAACAGACTTTTACTAAGTGCATATGAAAGTATACACGATACCTATAACAAAAAACCCATTTTTAACATTTTTGTCTGGTTGACTGACTGACTGACTGTTTGTTCCGGATAATCTCCGAAACGGTTGGAACGATTTTAAAGGGACTTTCACTGGCAGATAGCTGATGTTATAAGGAATACTTTGGCTACTTTTATTTTAGAAAAATAATTAGGGAACCGCACAAAAAATAAAAAAATATTTCTTGGTAGTCCACGTAAGCGGAGCCGCCGGCAGAAATAGTATAAAATAAAATTTCTTTGTTCAATTTAGGTACTTATAAAGGTCAAAACACTACTACCATTTAGTAAACGCCCCAGGCAAAGAGAATAGTCGGCAAGAAATTCGATCGGGCTTATCAATTATATTTAGTGAATATACAGAGAGAGAGAGTCATTTCCAGGCATGTTTTGCTATTTATTGCATGTTTATATAGATATGCTATGCACTTTCTCTTTCGAGTTGACGATCTATTTATGTGGCGTTGTTAAGGTCTTTTGGGACTAGCCGAGCGGCAACATGTTTCATATTCAAGTTATTATTTAAAATGATATGGATCGACTCGTGAAACACAGAAAGTTCAGCGGCTATATTTGAATGAGGATTGTCAGTCACTATTTCCTTCTTTATTGCGATATTAACTTCAGTTGAAGACGTTGATGGCCTACCAGGGCGAGGAAACCTTCTAGCATATCACGGCCGTTTTTGAAAGGTTTGTACCACTCATAAGCACGTGTTTTTAATAAAGTCGATTCACCGTAAGCCTTCTGTAACATTTTCAGTGTCTCCGAACACGAAATTCCGTTGGCGATGCGCAATTTAAGACAAACTCTTCGTTTTATGTTTTTGGTCCATTATGAAAGAAGATTACTAGCTGGCCCGGCAAACGTTCTTTCTGTCCAATTTGGTAGTTAATGTATAGACCACAGCGCTATCTATCTTAACATAGCCATGAACCATCGCCCCGATAAAATAAATATATTATGTGAATATTAACTCAATCGGTCAAGTCGTTGAAAAGTTACCCGATCATTAACAAACTCATAAAATATTTTTATTTATAAGAATATTATAAAAGACAACGTCCTGACTGACTCATCATCGCTTAGACCGAAGTACTAAAGATAGTAATTTGAGATTTTTTGGTGTGAAAAGAGCGGTAAAGGTAAATAAAAATGTGCCTCGATTTAGATTTATAAGCTCAGGAAGGCTCTCTTCAGAACTCATCATATAATGGTGGTTATGCGGTTGAAATTGATCGACACTAAATAAATGTCTTCTTTGAAATAAAATTGTTTTAATAACCAAATAAAACTTCTAACACATAAATCTCAATGATACAGAATACAATGAACTTCAGTTTAAATTAAAAATACTTGGATTAAGGAATTAAATAGCGATTCGTCGCAAAATGTGGTGCGCTGTTGGCCCATTGTCTTTTTTTCTTCCTTTTCTTTTTTTCAAAAGTCACCCTTCAAGACTGCCAACCCTCTCCCATCGACACGACGCTCCGCTAGAGTGACATTCATAGACAATAATTAGTGGCCAGTCATTCTTGATTTTAACATTACATTAGCGCGCTAACAGATTTATAAATAAATAAATAAACAACATAAATTCGATTACAGTTAAAAAATTGTACAAATCTAATCATCTCGTACGATAGCCGCGGTCCAGAAGCTACTTATTATTTATATTTACAAAACCTTGCGGAGGATATCTAGAATTATATTAATGTGTAAAAAAATATTTAGATAACATTCCATGAGTGCGCATTCCTCATGATAAATAAATGTCTTGTAATCTTGATAATAAATGTAATCTCGTTGACCTCTACACGGGCTTTATAACGGCGGTCGCTGTCGCGGTCATGCTTCGCGCCGTCCTAATTTACACCGCATAATATTTGATCATATATATTCAATAGAAATGCATAAAAATTAATGTAGTAAGCACGAGGTAGAATGGTAAATAATCAACAATGATGTGAATGATTACACAAGTTACCTCTCTCTGTCCTTTTTTAACACACCTAGGTGATCGAAGCGGCATAATGAGTCAGGTAACTAACGTCAGTCTCGTCTACTTATTTTCCGACAACTTACACTATGACGCGGAATAAAAGTATGGGCTTTTTAAAAAAGGGTATGAATAGGTGAATGGTCGGAAACGCGTACCGCACGTATGTTATAAAAAGAAATATTCCCGCAAAGCAAATTATTTTAATATCTCTCCTTTCATTTAGTATTATCTATTGAAAGCTACCATATAAAACGATCGAAATGTGTATGCGCTTCGAGGGCTACCGAACCACGTTTGTAGCGGTGATGACTTCTTTTTTGATCCCTAGACAACAGTGTATTTCATCTTTAAGTTAAGCCGTTACTGGCTGCATTTGAGATCCGGTCTTATTCTAGGCAAAAAGTCTTTCACCATCATCGACTACCGCGGTCACAACAATAGTCGTGACAAACATGAATAGAAAACATTAAAAATGCGAATTAACTTCGTTTCGGATACGAATAACAGATAATTAAAAATATTGTTCCAGGTCGTCGGCAAGTTCCTTTCGAAGCACGAGTTCGATCTGATCTGCCGCGCGCACCAGGTCGTGGAGGACGGGTACGAGTTCTTCGCGAAGAGGCAGCTCGTGACGCTCTTCTCTGCTCCTAACTACTGTGGCGAGTTTGATAACGCAGGTACGTTTCCGTATTTTTACTATACATTTAATCCCAAAGCTACGCAATTGATTCTGGGGCTATACTTTTGATTCTATGTTAAATCCCACAAAAACATAAATGTAAAAAAGAGGCCAAGTTCGATAGAAACGACGTTCAGAGTAGTCGTTGTCATCGATAAAAGAGCTGAGATCTAAAGGGTGCCGAGTTCCATAGTAGTTCCTTTAATTATAGCTTTAGGAATGTACATTCTTCAATTCATTTACAAAACAATTTGTTATTTGTTTTGGGTGTCAGATTTCTACTAACTTGGCAAGTATTCGTTGTCAATAATTTAAGATCAAGAAATTTGACTCCTATAATTAAAAATTAACGTAAATATTTTCGCATGCTTTATATTTATTATATAGCATGACTGGCAATCCTACGTCTAGTTTGAGAATAAAACAAGCTTTAGTTAAAAGTATTTTTTTATATTATCTGTAGATTTATTTTAGCGAAATAAATAACCTGTACTTTTTTCTTTATTTTTTTTAAAATCTTGCATTTCTATATAACTATAATATAATATCAATATAATAATATATCTATAATATTTCTATTTCATATGGGCCTCGAATTATATACTACCTGTTTTAGGGATTTGATAAAATGGCTTGGTTCTGGGAGATCTTTAGATATCTATTTTGGACAAAGTTCTACAAATGAGTGTTTCCTGATTGACAGGTGCATTAATGTCCGTCGACGAAACGCTGATGTGCTCGTTCCAAATATTGAAACCGGCGGATAAACGCAAACTATACTCCGGCCTGAACATGGGCAGACCGAACACGCCGCCCCGGGCACAGCCCAAGAACAAAAAGAAGTAAGTCGTTTACGCACACACACACACACACACACACACGCGCGCGCACACACACATGCGCACACACACACGTGTAGTAAGTAATGTCGAGTATCAACTCTTTAAATAAATCCATACTAAACGTGAATACTTTGACAAGCTGAAAAATGCATACTTTACAGGGCGAAATAATAAGTAGGCCTATCTCGACTTACATGTTTATTTACCATATAAAATAGGCAACCCAGTTGCGAATTTTGAATAATTTTGAAAATTGATGCAAGTTGTCTCTCCTGTCAATCAATTCACGCCTTGTACGGAAATGTATAATTCAATTTGAAATAATTATAGAATATAATACACTGGCTCGTCCAGCAGACCTCGTTCTGCCCTACTCGACCACATAGCCACAATTATTGTTCGGTCGCTGAGGGAACGTGTTCCTGACGTCTGTTGGAACAGACAACTATTTCAGCGACACAAGATGGCGGCTCGTCACGCCATTTGGAGTTGTCATTTTTTACCAGAAATATATAAGCACAAATAAAGCTTCAAAAACATTAAATACTGTTCATATTTCAAGAATACTATTCATATTCCTTTTCCGACTTTAATATACTTTATATTCTGTAAAAAAAAATAAGCAACTATAAATATGAGTATCTACAATACTTTTATATTTCTGGTAAAAAATGGCGTAACAGGCCGCCATCTTGTGACGCTAAAACAGTCGTCTGGTGATACAGACGTCAGAAACGCATTATCTTAGCTGCCGAACTGTGTGGGGTCTTAACAGAGCTTTCAACTATCGCCTCGAAAAACAAAGTGTGAATATAACCTGAATATGTCAAGTTGTTCTGCAGTTACTCAGTCATTAACAATCACACCAGCGACTTATCTGTTGTAAAGCTGCAGTTAAGTTTATAATTATATTATGTTTTGTAAGAATCAATCGTCTACTTGATGGTAAGTATTTAGTCCCGAAGGAGGCGCTAAACATGTGCGTACTTTCTGAACCGACAGTTAACCGTTCCCACGCGTGGAGCTCTCGCCTGCACGGATTCCCACTGCTCCCACTGCTCCCACTGCGGACACCTCTCTACCTCCGACGCCACTTGATATCAACTCGAATGGTTCAATATTTCCAAATAGCTCATCAACGGCAATGCCCATTTCACGGTTCACGGTCATTTTAATACCCTTGCGTTTTTACCTGGGAAATAAAATCTTATTTATCTAGAACAAGGTGTCATCATATCCTTCATTTTTTTATTTTTAGTGAGGCTTCTTATATGCAGTCATAAAAAATAATTTTATATATTAAATTACAATTATTAACCTTGCTATTTTAGGATTTATTTTATATCGGTCAGTTATACTGCAATATGGTTTATGTCAAAAGATTGCATCAAGAATATTCATTGCGAAATGTTCGTATGTCTTGTTATTTTGCCTTGTATAAAATTATATAGATTTTACTAACTTAGTTCATAGCGACATAGTCCGTTTTGCAATATCACCGACGAAATTGAAAGTTGAAACCATGAAGTGTAGTTGTATAAATTAAAATTCATGAATAATTAAAAAAAATAATAAACCCGAGTGGGCATTGTCTTTCGACCGAAATTCGCACAATGAATGCTTATGATGTATGTAATATTGTTTAGTAGTAAAAACTGTATGTGAAATCAATTTGGAATTACTTGTTTGGAACTATTTTTAATTTAATAATTTAGCAATTAATTTCTTGGAATTTTTATTCAGTTACATTGCATTTTTTATTATTTTTATAACGAGTTAACATTCTAGATGTTTCCATAAGCAGCTTCAAGTAAGCTGGGAATTGTCTATTCTCAGATTAAAAACATATTATTAGTGCTGTCCGAATTGAACATTGGATTTACATCACAGAATATTAAGTTATAAGGAGTTAGCCGATATTAATAATTACATTTACTTTTATTAATACCTATTGTAATAATTTATCTCCCGAAATTAATTCAACAACCAATCGTTCGAAACGTGCAATGTTATCAGCCTTGAGTTTATAGAGTTCCGCTTTATTTGTATATTTCACATGTGGTAACACCGTAATTTTAATTGTCATGATGTCATCGGTGTTGACGTATTTAAAAAAACTTATACGCTGCAATATTTAATAAATTATCAATCTACCAAGTTAAATGTGTAATTTAGATTTTTTTATTGAGCATGTCCTTTTTGTATAATATTAACATAAAGGAATCAGAAAAAAAAATGCATTCAAGTATTATTTTGCAACATCCCCATCTCGCTCTCTGATGTGTGTTTTATTTATTTTGTTGTTATTGGTCACACATATGCTTTTTTATTTATATAAATACCGAGTGATCTTCAAAAATTTAATCTATTATGTACACAGAAAACTTGTTCGAATTTATATTGTTATCCGATCAGTTAAAACAGTGTTTTACATTCCAACGTACAACATTAAAATTGCAAAATTATTATTTCATTTATCGTACATTATTCTTTGTAATGGGAATTTTATTTATAAAAGTCCTATAATATCACTATGTATGCTATTAATAATATTCTTGAAAATATTCAAATTTTAAATTGTAATAATTCTCGACTGGCTCTGGCCGACCATGTTAAAGGATTAATAGAGCGTTATACGTGCAATACTGTTGCCATTGGCTGTCTGGTCTTCACCCTAAATCGTAATACAGAATCCCCCTAAAATCTGAGTTTTAATATAAATTCCCCCTAACGACGTGTGTTACTTGTAGGCTTTTCCATTTTTTCATCTCGTAAATCCTCCTGGATTTAGTGGGAAATCCTTTGATCGGGCATCGTGACGCGCATTAAGATATCACTGAATAGCGCACGCGCAGAAATTGACTTTTTAAAATTCCGTATCGTATACAGGTGGATTTTTGACATGGGGCAGTAAGGGTAGGTTAGGTAGCCGTTGTAGCTATAGGAAAACTTTCTGAGGGGACTCTTTAATTTTTTGAGATATTTTGACCTGCACCTCACAGTTTTTTTTTTAAGTGTACAGTGAGATATAAAAGGTTATGGAAGCCACGATGATTTCCTACTAAAGGTATGGGAAAAGATTTTTGTAACTTCTGACAATTTTAGTACTCTATTCTCAGTTGGTCTCATAGAGTTTATTGATCCTTATAAGAAAGAGACAGGATCGATTAGCCATTTTCTTGCTGAAAGTACACTTAAAAAAAAACTATGAATGCTGGCCAAAATATCTAAAAAATTAAGGAAAATCTTCTCAGAAAGTTTCCCTGTACTTACTACCCTATCTCAAAAATCCAGCCCTTATAATTATTTTAAAACAGCCCGAGGCTTCCATTCTGCCGTTTAATTATTATTCTCTTTAATTAAGGCAGTTTTTTTTATATTCGGCTCTGGGAAATCCCTGTGGTCGTTTTGTCTGTGAACGGGTGATGTGCGTCTGGTATGCGTGTGTGCGTGTGCATGTGTGAGTGTAGCTACGTAAATATTGTCCGTGCATGTATTTGCATGATCGATCATGATAAGTATGCTTGTCCCGTATTCAATAATTTAAATATAGGATGTTTCGCGATAACATCATCGACGATGTTATTATAGTAAATGTTGCAAGCCTATAAGTAGATTTTCGTACCAATAAATAATGAATGAATTCACGCGTATATATATAACGAAAAAGAAAAAAAAATCAAACAGATAGCGTTAAAAACTCCTTTGTAGTAATAATTAGTAAGGATAAATATTGTAAACGTAAAGTAGTAGAAATGTTGAAGATACGAACAAAATAGTAGTAATGTATATGTAACCCGTCCCTTTCACTCTCGCGCAGTGGTCCGCTTTACTTTGCGATTTCCACATACGTCTCCTTCATCCGTGTAAAAGCGATTTCAATTTTCGAAATTAACGGAATAAGATATTTGACAATTAAAAGTGCACCTTACGTTTCTTATTTTGAATTTATACGCTGTGGTATAATGAAATAATGATCGCTGTTTATTTACATGACGCGATGGAAACCTGTCAACACTGAATTTATCAAATGACTAGCTAGCGTTTAGCTAAAATGCTTTAATTGTTTTTTTTTTGCTTTCATCTGTGACTCGACTTAGGGTGTACTTTTTATTGGCAGCATAATTATCGTTTCAATTTGATCATTGAGATTGTAGAGTTGGAAAAAGGATAAATAATAATAATAAATGTTGTTCTGACATTGGCTTTAACGAAAACTAAGTTGCGATAAAGGTGGACTTTCGAGCGAAGCTTCACAAACACGGCGTCTAGCGTTTCCGACGCTTCGTCATAGACGCTTTGGATATCCGCGTTAAATGGTACAGTGGTATCGCCTACGCCGCACTGACCTGATCTCTCAATAACTTTTGTGAAATTATAAAGTATATTTGTTATGAAACTACTTGAATTACATAAAGAAGACTAAGATGACGGTTTTTTATTTCATGTTCTTGTGAATTGTCCATGCTTAAATTATAAAGTAAGGTGCTGAAACACCAATGAAATTAAAATTTCATCTTTCTTTGCGGTAAACGTCACAATCGGTGTTATTTTTAAAATTAACAACTTAAAAATAGACGTGTTCGGTACCGGCACTGCAACGCGGGTGTGTCACTGACACCGGCCTTCAACGACAAGGTGTCAGCTACACTGACGCCGCGTCAGACGATGTTCCGAACATTTTCATACATTAATCTGCCGCAGCGTCACTGTCGCTACAGACGCTTGGTTCGAAAGTCCACCTTAAGCTGCAAACTAAGTGCTTACTTTTTATTTGTCGACGCTATTGTCTATGAACTTTCCACCGATAGTTTTATCATGAGCAAAATTGTTTTTTTTTTTAAGTTGCACGAGACGATGTTGGTTTCATGTTACATTTATTTTTTACTTAACTGCTATTCGGATGTGTTGGACCGATCCGTAAGGCTGCCAACCGATTAAAATAATCTTAAGTATGATCTATTGATGTATGAAGAGTTGTATATTAATTTCTTAAATAAAATTCTTCTGAAAATAAACGTGTTTTAATTACGCCAGTTTACATTTTAAGTCCTTTAATATATAAAAAACTTAATTAGTAGCGGGTAGAACTCGCACCCTGAGGGTTCCGAACTGATCACATTACTTACCGTACATTATTGTACCGTCTTTTATAAAAATATTGTTTATAGATTATCCTTATAATCTTGTAGTGTATCTTGGTCTGCCCGTCTGTCTGTCTGTTAATGCGCTTATAACTCAAGAATCTTAACAGATTTTTTTAAATAATTTTATAGTTTATTTTTACTAAACAGGTTTTAAACTACGTCTTGAAACGTTCTGTAATAAAACATAAGGAAAAAGTAATGATGGTATAAAATAATTAAACATAGGACAACAGACATGCAATACAAATAAGGTGATAAAGATAATGTGTTAATGTGCAAAACCCCAACTTTACCAACCGTATACGTTTTTTTTTTCCGAACTTACTGTACTGTTAGCCATAAGGGCCCTGGAGAATCAGACGGCTTTTACAGCTTCACCCGGGCTTGCGGGCGAGCGTTTAAGACACTCGGCCCTGGAAAGCAAAACAACAGGTTCCAAGCGTTACAAAGTGGCTGAACCTCGGGTTGGACTGGTACCACGTATGTAAGTAAGCCGTGATCTGACTAATTTCCTATCCGTAATTCGATCTAAACTAACTATACATATGTACATGCTTCTATCCTCTGGGAGCAGAGAAAAAAAAGTGTATATGTATTTAGTAATCTGTCAATTTTGTCTAGCCTAAACAGCTAAAAAAAGGTCCCTTACAGAAACTATTTGGAGTGCATGTATGTAGATATGCAGTGTAATGATTATACGGAGAAACGGACCTAAGCTTGAGTTGCCACAGGAGAGGGTGGACGTGACGGGTGTGCGAAACAACATTAAAAGACCTCAAACAAGTTTTTTAACTACAATCTTGATGGTGTCCCTTAAATTCTTTAACAAGAAATTACTCCTATTAAACTTATTAATTTCGTTTTTAATAAATCTCATATGATTAGAAAACAATGTATAATCAATGTTACATGACTTATTCGTTCCCTATCCATTTGTCAAGAAATTAAAATTGTCCTTGTAATTTAAGATGTTCAATAGAACCACCGTAAGGGGTTCACGGTCCTTTAGGATTACACAATGATTCTAGTATAATCCTAGGAGTTCAGAATTCTAGAAATTACTAGTACAATCAAATGTTTCATTATCTGTAGGTACTGACAATTTCACTTTTACTGCGTTGTATGGTTTTCGTGTTATTTGAAATACATTTAGCAATTATGCCGTTATAGCGGACTCGTACTTGGTTAATGTGATTCTTTATAAACATTGATTATTCATTTTAATATACCTAAGTATCATATTTTCGTCTTTTGTTGTATTTGTAAGACCTAAAAAGCTGAATAAAACAAGTAATTCATATGTTTTGTAACATATTTATTATGTAAAAATATTTATATAATTACTGAACGACAAAACAGAAACTACATAAATTTGTTTTTGTTGTTTTGTTAAATGAGATAAGGCTAACAACTGCTAATAGTGCTACAATAATTATGTTAGTGTTAAAATCTACGGACTTCGCGTTGGTCGACGTGAGTTCGAATCCCTATAACGAGCCTGAGAAAGAAAACCATAGTACGGTGACGGTATTTTTAATGCCCGCCTGGTTAGTTACCACCCTCAAGGTAAAAATCTGTCGCCAGAAATCTATAGGTATGTTACGGTGGCTGTACTTGAGAAACAGTTCTTCCACTAGACTTAGCGTATCACCATCTTCGGCCACATCGTCACTTATCATCAGGTGAGATTGTGGCCAAACGTAAAAAACCTTTTTTTAAATAGAAATCAGATCAAAAAGATAATATGATGAATTATGCGAATAGGCACCGTCCGCAATTGATTTTATTTACTTCTTCCTATATCTTCTGTACATATTATAAAACTCAACGTCTATCTGTCCGTTTATGTTCATTTCACACGAAAACTACTTATCCGATTAACATGTTCTTTTTTTTCTATGTTATCTAGCCAGGTTATAGGATATATTTTATTACGTAAAATTACATACGAAATAAGCAGTGACGAATCAATTCGGAAAAAGACTGTTGGGACTTACGCTGAGTAAACCATAAGAGATATATCAAAATAATGTTCTACATAATTGTAGATCTTAAAAAGACCTACAATACAAGTCAACGATAGCATATATCTATCTTCTAAGAATCACCAACCATAAGCATTTTTGTCTTCCGTCTTTTGGGCGGAGGCAGTACTTAGGTACAATTCGCGCGCGAGCTCGGTTTTATCACTTTGATAACTAAGATCTATTTTATTATTTTATTTTATTTTCAAATATAGTATCGTGGTCTTTATTATAGGCATATATAAAGTCAACAATTATAGTATAAACTATTTAGGTAGGTAGGTGGTATATGTATCGGTTTAGGCAGTAATCTCCAACAATATCTTTCCAAATTTTGATATGAAGAACGATAGGCAAATTTTACAATTTATACTATACTACTTCTGCCCGTGACTTCGTCTGCATGGACTTCAGAATCAGTCCTTTACCGGGATAACAAGTATACATTGTGTTATCCACCTTTTAAACTACTTGTGTGCCAAACTGCATCCAGTTCCTCTCAACCTTATAATATAAATAGGATTAACTCTTAAAAGGCATTCAAATATTACCATAAAAGATTATAATGTCCAATTAATTTGAATATTACTTAAGCTGTAGGCAAAATTAAAAGATTCAAATAATTACACACCTTAAAAAATAAGTTAGATCAAAAAACAAGGACCAATAAAACTTCTTTCTTAGGTAAACAAAATATAATGAAGTAAGTTAACACTTGTTAATACAATAACATTAATTAATAGTTTGTTCTACTTATTCTTACATCAAAACAAGACCGTTATCACTGACGTAATCAGATCCAGTTATGCTCTTTGCTTTATCACTAGCTAAAAACAAAATAATATCAGAGATTTCTTCAGGTTGCCCAATTCTACCGAGAGCTGTACTTTTCTTCAAAGTTTCTAAATAATCTTCCATACTGCCAGCATCGAAAATATCAGTAGCTACCGGTCCTGGGCTAACGGTGTTAACTCTAACTCCATGAGCAGCAAGTTCTAGAGCTATACACCTCGTGAAATGATTAAGACCGGCTTTTGATGTTTTGTATGAAACTAGTTGAGTAGGCTTAACCCTTTGTGCAGCAACACTCGATACGTTAACAATATTCCCTTTGGTTTCCACAAGGTACGGTACCGCTAGATTTGTTAATAAGACAACTGCTCTTAAATTCGTGTTCATCACTTCATCAAAAACATTCATGAAGCTGGTATCATAAATGTTATCTTGTCTCAATATGCCGGCGTTATTAACGAGCACGTCGAGTTTACCGAACGCATCGATAGTTTGTTTGATAATAGATTTCGCTTCATCTTCTTTTGATACATCAGCTTTGATAACTAAGGGTCTCTTACCTATTTTGTCAAAATCAGCATTCACATTCTTTAGTTTTTCTTCGTTTCTGCCGACAATAACTACATTCGCTCCTTCTTTAGCAAACATTAGTGCTGTAGCAGCTCCTATACCACCACTGGCACCAGTTACTAGAACTACTTTGTTAGTAAAACTCATTTTTGTTATATTCAGTATACACAAAATAGTAAGATGCAATATAGACGTGCTACAACGGCTAGCAGTTTATCGCAAATGGTGATTGTAGGTACATCACGTCTCTTAATATAACATTGAATGTGCCAATTCATGATCGCATGAGTAATAAATAGTCGTAGAATGTCAACTTGCCTTGCTTTACCTTGCATCTTCAAAAGTTTTTTATAGAGGTGCCAGTTATTACAGATTTGACTGAGATTGAGGTATTATGTACTAATGTTTTGGAGCACGGTAAGATCGTCAACCAACAAATACAATTCAAAGGCAGATAAAAAATCATGTCAATCTTGTCCTAGTATTTTTGATATATTTTATTCTATTATTCCATCTTATTAGCTTATAAACTATAAAAATTAAAAAAAGGAATGTGTATAAAGCATCGTTTCAATGATAACTATGTTGATATTATGATGTTATTCTTTTTTATATAATGGCAATGTCTGTTTATCCACAATTCTACCAACGCCACGTGAGGAGCATTTGGCGGAATCTCAAACTGTTATGTACTGGTTTTATTTTTTATTCATAAATTTGTGTTATTTTATCCTATATTGTGTAATACAGGTGGCGTTTTCTATAATAAAGCTTGGTTATTGTGCACAAGTGAAGTGGATTGGAAATAATAATATGGATCAATAATTCCGAGATGCCACAAAAACTCCCTAGAAAGTTCTAACAAGGGGCCACCATCTTGTTTGGATCTTAAAATCGTCATAAGACTGGAAACTATATTCACTCGATATTGACAGTAATGGTTTTTCAATAAAGAGGACTAGTTACCAAGTTAGGGAAAAGACAAAGAAGAACGCCACGTGAATATAATATTTTTCTAATTACTCTCGTAATCTTGAAACATAGCTCTTACAAGATGACAGCTCCCTTGTTAAACCTCTCCAGGGAGTTTTTGTGGCAATTTTAAATACATGTTCCTAATTATCATTTATAATACACTTCACTTGTGTACATTAGCGAAACTACATCACGTAGTGCCGCCAAAGTTACATAATCTAGGGCAAAATAATGTAAGTTTAAGAATTAAAATAAAAAACACCACATGAAAGACCAAGATCGCACCAAAAAGTCTCTTTGGTTTTAATTATGTAAGTACCTGCCATTTTATTCGTTATCAACAATGATGCTAAGTTACAATGGAATATTCTCTTTTAAGGTTATGGTGAACATATGTATGGGACGTAGGTATATAACTTTATTCATACTCTGACTACCGCGAGGCTAAAAGTGGGTCATTTTTATTAAATAATATTATGTTTCTTTGACAATTAATAATGTTGAAAAAACAGCAATGGGATTCCAAAGCAAAAGAACCCTTGAAAATTGAATAACACAACGAAAATTCGAAAATCCGAGATAGCCGGCAAAAATTACAAGCACATCGGAACCATTTGGGTTAGATAAATTAAAGAAATAAAACTAGGTTGAACTAAGTAATACTCATCGATAATGAAAGAATAAAGAATGAGAGAACTATAATCAGAAAATTCTCATTTGAAATTGCTCTTTGCCTACATCCAATGACTTATTATTATTTTACGTATCACTACATATCGGATGACTGGTGATAACAGGATACACTAAAACATTGCAAGTCATTGGCATAGATAAAATAGTGGAAAACGTTAATTTTATAAAATGGGACTTGCGACCAAGATTCACGTTTACGCATACAAAATTTATTGCAAATTTTAATCTATACTAGAATAATAAAGCGAAACAGTTTTTTGTTTGTTTGTTTAAACACGCTAAGCTCTGGAAGTAACAGTCGGATTTGAAATTTTTTCACGAGGAATAGTATAGGCTATCTAGCATTAGGCTACACATCTTGGCTAGTCTTAAATGTTGGTTTTCGTTAAGTAAGTTTGAATAAATAGCGCCCTCTAACTGCTTTATCCGCGTGCGCTGGCATAATTGTTATTCATACGTAAATACAATGTTCAACAAAAATATTACTATGTGACAGTTTTATAGAAAATTGATAAGTGAATTATGAGCATTATTATTAGGCATGGCATATTAATTCTTACGAATGAAAGATACTTCATCATCAAGACATTTTTATAACATGATATTTGGACGAATAGTTTGCAAGTAATGTAAATTAAAAAAAATTCAACACTCTGCTTCGATGTAATGGCGAGAACGAGCCGTCCGCGTCCGAGTGTGATGCATAATCCTGGCCGCCCGATAAAAGTATTATCTCTGAAGTATTATAATTTATAAATCATCAATCAGCGATTAATGTTAAATTATACGCGGGTGAAACCGCAGGGCACAGCTAGTAAATAGACAATATACGGATACTAGCATTTGATTTGCATTATCATCATCATCAGCCTTAACCAGTCCTCAGCATAACATAGAATTTAAAATAAAATTGTCAACACGTTTTAAGACTGCCTATCCATTTTGTCAGAATTTACATATACTTAGGGTGTCCAATCAGACCGATCTATAGGTAACAGAATGTGTCGTATTGTGGTGACGGACGGTTCTTTATAAGTTTTTAGGTGTATGCATATCAATCAGCTAGTATAGTATGAGTTTCAAGTACAATCAAAGGTTTCGTTTTCTGTACTGATAAATTCATTTTCACTAGGGGCGCTGCATATAGATATATGAAAACGAAGATGTGAACCTATTGCGACCTACTTAGTTAATATGATTCTTTTTAAATATTATGATTTTTAATAACATATTAACGACTCTTGATTTTTTTTTTATTCATTATAAACACTTAAAAGATAAAATAAAACAAGTAAAACTCATTTTGTAATACATTCGTTATGATTAAAGATAAACATTGTATGATAACAGTGGAGAAAAATATGTTTGTTTTCATTGCTGTGACGGTAAATTAGATAAGGCTAACTGCAGATATATTAATAAAATCACTATCATATATATATTATATGTCGTCCTTGACGTGTCCATGAACGGCGAAAGTACCTTTCTCTGGTTAAGAGACGTCATGACTGGCGAAGCCAAATTTTGTTATAAAAGTCCTGTCGCAAGGTGCACAGTGCCATTGATCGTCAGTATTGTATGTGTATCAAATTGATTTTAGTTATAAGATATTCCACGTCTAGTATCATATAATAGCTTCTAACAGCCTTATATAGTGTGTTTGATAATAGATTTAGCTTCATCATCTTTTGATACATCAGCTTCGATACTAAGAGTTTCTTCTTATCTATACTTATTTTATCAAATTCAGCATTAACGTTCTTTCGTTTTTCTTTGTTTCTGCCGACGACAGCTACATTACTCGAAGTATCTTCTTTATCAAACTTAGCGTAAACTGAACGTAGCAACTCCTATACTACTACTGGTACTAATTCTTAGAACTACTTTGTTAATAAAACTAAGTTTTATTACATTGGGTATGTTCAGTACAGTTGTTGATTTCTACAGATAGTATGTCATTGTGTAGAGTATGTCATTCATCGTTCCCGTAATGTAATAAATTGAATGTTTTTTTTTTTTCAATCTTGGTAACTCAGTCCTTTTTGGACTCTGCCACTTTCAAGTGGTAGGATTTGAGCATTTTGGGCACGTGAAGGAAATAGGTGGGTAAATGGTGAAGTGGCAATATTTAAATATACATAAAGGAGAAAATTACAATGATAATTTATGATAATTAAGAAATTTAACTAATGAGTTAATATATACTTTATTATTAAGAGATAGGATAGATGACAGGTTGCAAAGAAGAATAGCCTTATAATTGCATAAAATATCAGACTGTGGTAAAGAATTATATAGAGAATAGTTGAAAAGAACATGCGTGGAGTTACCCTCTTCCAGACCACACTCGCATATAGTTGTATCTCTAATTCTTAATTTATTCAGGTGGACTGGCGAAGAGCAGTAGCCAAGCCTTAGCCTCGAAATAATTTTCTTACTTAATCTCCATTTGGATAATCATGGTTTAAGAGCAATTTTAGGTTGAAATCTTATATAAACTTGACCTTTATTTGAATGATTCCAGTCCATATTCCACTTTTCAACCAAGTCTTGACGAGGTAGAAAAGAAACTAAATCCTGACTATATAAAGCATTATCAGAAGCACCGTGAAAAGCAGCCAGTTTTACCAATTTATCAACTTTTTCTTACTCTGGATACCTAAATGCCCAGGAATCCATATCAAGGAAACTTGTAAACCTAGTTAGGAACAATATTTCAGTTTAATTTAATTACCAAAGAGATCGGTGACCAATTCGTTGTTTTGTTTTAAAGGATTATGCAAAACAGATTGTAGACAACTTAAAGAATCCGTGAAGATTACAGCTCTGGCTATTTTTTCCCGTATGATATAGCTGATACATTACAAAATAGCCAAACATTCCCACGAAAAGTTAGATATTAGAGAAGAATATTTAAATAGTTTATATATCCAGACAAAATACGATAACAAGCAGCACCCCCTCCTTGACACTTATTATTTAGAACAGCGGATGCAATTCCCAAGAAAAAATCTTACAAAGTTTCCGTAATAGGTTCAACCGCTTTAGATGCATCAGCATAAAAGGCTTCCGCATTAAGAGCGCTTTTTTAATAAAATTCCAAAGTTTAGAATCAGGATTTGACACATCTTTTTCTATACTTATTGATAAACGTACATCAGGTTGGAAAATAAGATCATTGTAATCAAAAAATGAAAGAGGATTACATGGGAAAAGTTTATTGACACATTCATGTTCATTAAAATTCCTGAGACTATGTATTAAATACGGGAGATACCTTTGATGCTAGTAATTATTATTCTTTATAGTAAGGCTGTCAAGATCAATTAACTTTTGATAACAAGGATGGTTCAGAAATTGATTGATAAAGATTTATATAGATACCGATCTAATAAAAACTGTCTTCTAATGTGAAGGGGTGCATCCGCGCATTCTATTTGTAGTGCATTAACGGAAGTGCTTTTCATAGGCATTACAATTTGTTGTTTCCAAGAGTCTGGAATTCGACCAGTTTCAACAATAATATACATTATATTTAAATTAAATGATAATATTGAAGGTTTTGGCATTAACAAAAAATGAATATGGAATGCCATCAATCCCAGGTGAAGAATCAGAAACACGGTTCAAAACTAATTTTAATTCCTGTATTGAAAAAGGAGCATCTAAGGACTCAAAATCAGTATTAATATCAAAAATGTAATTGTAAGGATTTAATCAAAGTTAGGAACATAACTTGGGGCCCAGTTTATTCAAAATGGGTTCAACCCACTCAAGCGAGGAGAAAGTACAATTGTTACTTTTGTGGATGACCTAAAACGACGAATATTTCTCCATACTACAGATTGAGAAGTTTTAGGGGACAGTGACACACAAAAACGTGGCCAACAATAGCATTTTTTTCTTTTTTAGAAGTCTTTTATTGGACGCTAAATTATTTTTGTATTGAATAAAAGAATTTAAAGCAAACACCAAGTTACAATCTTTTTCAGACATATTTCGTTTCTGAATAGCCTTAGTACATTCCTTGTCTTACCAAGGTGGAGACAGAATATTAGTACCAGCAACATTCTTACAAGGAAAACTGTCATCAGCTGTTAATGTCAAACTAATAATTAGGTTATTGTATGATTGCTCTAGATTCTATAAAGAAACTTCAGGTTGTGATGTAATGTTATCATCTAAAACTGAACTAACTTCTAGTTACAGGTTGTTAGTTTGTACTTGAATAACGGTGCTAGTGGAGTTAAGCAAGAAGCTGAGATAAAATTCGAAATAATTATTGGAAAGTGATCGCTACCGTATGATAACTCAAGGCACTTCCACATTAAACAAGAAATGTGGTATGAAGAACAAAGCGAAACATCAAAAAATCTTTTAGAGTGCCCTGGAATACCCAGACGAGCCATCATTTAAGACACAAATTCAAATCATCTAATAAAGCAAGTTTAATTCCCAAACTATTATAATTAGGAGCGCCCCACAGGGAGTGATCCGTATTTATGTCATCTAAAATAAAGACCGGAAAAAGAATAGAATTATTAATACACTTAAGTGCAAGAATGATTGAAGTATCTTTATGGGGAATATAAATAGAAAGAAATGAAGTATTATCAATCATAGCTGCCACTGCATTTAATTTACTTTTATTGAAGTGAGTAATAAAGGTTTGAATAAAACATTATTTCTAATAAGAAGGGCAGAGCCTCCAAAACCATCTTCTCTGTCATCTCTCAGAGTGAAATAACCTAGTACTTTAGATAAAGTGCCTGGTTTGAACCGCCTCACATAGAGCTAAAATGGATGTATATCTATTAATCAAATAATATAAATCAGCTTGTTTTGATAATATGTTCATAAAATTTGCAATCCAAATCAATCAAAGAATGTAATCCATGTTTAAATGAATTAAATAGTGTAACTGATATGTTTTGAATCAATGTGATTGTAACGAGGAATCAAGGAAAGAGTCAAGGCATTTACATCTACATTTTCAGCATTGGAATCCTTATTATTATTCAAGGCACACCCATTACTTGAAAGAGGAATTTCATAATTTTTAATGAAATCCTTATGTTCTTTAATATCAAACCCCTTGGATAAAGGAGCATGTGTTTTTTTCTTTCAACAAAATAGTTTTTTGTTTACATGAGACAGTGTTGTCACGTGGACAATTAAAAATAGGTATAAGTAGCAGAAAATAAATATATTAAAAGGGGTTATGGAAATGAAAATGGAAAATAGATTAATAAGTGTATTCCGAAGTATTACACTAATGTAATGATTGTATTATCAATCATTTTTTATCTCTTAATTATATATATTTATTTCATTTTATTTGATTTCTCATTTATTCATAAATTATGTTTCGGCTGCTTCCGAAGGCATCATATCTTTAGTTCATTTATTATATTTTAATACAAACTTCTTTTACGATTTATATATCGAATAAGTAGGTCATATACTAATATTGTATTTTGGCTGAACATGTCATCTCGTAAAAACAGAATCCATCAGTCATGTTTCAATTATTTTATCGTCCTCTATATTTAAAATTTAAATGATTCTTCAGCCAAAAATACAATATTAGTATACGACCTACTTATTATATATATATATATATATAAACGTATGTAAAAGAAGTTTGTAATACAATATTTAAAATAATAAATTACCTATAGATGAGATGCCTTCGGAAAGGAGCATAAATACAATAAATGAATAAATGAGAAATCAAATAAAGTGAAATAAATATATATAATTAAGAGATAAAAAATGATTGATAAAACAATCATTACATTTCTAATAAGTGTATTCCGAAGGCATTAACATTAAATGAGATATAAAAACAGAGTACCTTATTAAAGTCTATTAATGATAGTAACACCTTCACTAGTAAGAAATGTCCAAGTTTTGAATATATCCGTAAATGATCTGCTAATAAAATTCCGTCGTGAGAAGCTTGTGTTTAATTAGAACTCCATTCTGTTCCATTTTTATATCTGCTTCCTCAAGCCAGCATGAATGAATGCATCCGCCAGGTTTTTCATTCGTTTTATAATTTCGAGTAAAGGTTCCAACTCCTTCGAATACTGGTTGTAATTCGAGAGGTCTCTTGTTGTAACAAAATAAGTTTTTTTATAGTCTCCAGATAGGTAGTGTAACTCCAAATAATAAAATAGATCAGAATTATAAATAAACTTATAAAAATCTTGTAAAAGATTGTACGTGTTTTTCATAGACGTCCATGTCTCTCCCGTAAAACAGAATCCAACCCATTTATCTGTCAGAATCCATCCGTCATGTTTTCAATTATTTTACCGTCTTGTTCATATTTTAAATTTAAAAAGTTCTTCAGCCAAAAATACAATATTAGTATAAGACCTATTTATTATATATATACACGTAATATATACGTAATATATATATACGTATATATATATATATATATACGTAATATGTAAAAGAAGTTTGTAATACAATATTTAAAATAATAAATTACCTATAGATGAGATGCCTTCGGAAAGGAGCATAAACACAATAAATGAATAAATAAGAAATCAAATAAAGTGAAATAAATATATATAATTAAGAGATAAAAAATTATTGATAATACAATCATTACAGTGTTTATTTTTAAATTGTCTAATGGAGTGTTGATTAAGGGTTTTTTCTTATTAGGAGTGTATGTTAAAACCTCTACAAATGATTTTTTGAAGTGAAACTTCTTATGCAACTTTCAAGCGTTAAACGTTAAATGTTAAACATTTAACGCACATTATCGGTCTCTCCTCTTTGTGTGAACCAGAGCGAGAGAGTAAATGTCGGTGCATATGTATATTGCACACTATTTGAAAATGTCTTTTAAAATGAAGTTTCGCTTCTATCGTGTGTGAATCGCACACACACCTTTTTTTTCAGGTGAGAATTTTTTTTCTCCTCTTGATATGAAATTGAATGATTGGGCATATAATGTTTTATGTCTTTTTGCCGCACAAGCTCTGAACAAGATTTGTCTGTAGCTTTGTGATGTGCAGAACAATTAATACAGTTATAATCCCCATCTAGATCACATGATGAACCATGTTCAACAGGAAGAGATGAGTAAAAACAAAATACCTGAGAAGGCAGAGCTTGACCATCAAAGGTTAACACTACTGTTTGTTTAGGGATCCAAGTAGAGCCCTCTGGGCTACTGGCCTTCTTACTAAGCCTACGGGAACGTATTATTCACCCAAAGCCAACAGGAATTCTCAAGTTGTTATTAAAGTCATTATGAGAACACTCAATAGGAATCTCCCAAAGAATTCCTAACTTACAATATTATATGTTGGAATTAAAGTCTTATAATTAGTATTATGCCTAATACCTAATATTGGGTTATTTAAAAATGTATTGGCAGCTCCAGCTGATTTAAATGTTACTATCAGACGATTACTACCAATTTTTTAATGCCATCTTCTAAAAATCTGTTTTTTTCTTTTTGTAAAAAGTAACCAAATTTAAGATGATGTAAAGTTTACCTTGCTTTTGGTTTCTCTGTTAGCAGTTCCACAGTAATAACATATGGCCCAGGATCTGAGTCTTTATATAGTTGTCTAGTTGTTGAAAAATGCTCATCTGAACTTTTATTAGCAATGTTATGAGAACTTGAAGCATTTACCACCTCGGAAGACTTAGTGGAAACAGGGAGATTGGTTAGAGTAATTTTATTATGAGCTAATGGTTGCTTACTAAATCGAATAGATTTTCTTTCACTGGTTTAAATGTATGAGTTAATTTTGTGTCTAGATTTATTCATTTCCTCACTACTAGAATCCAAGTAGAATGTTAGAGTCAGCAGATATATATATTTATCTGCATCTAAAAGTGTTAGTAAAGGATGCTTCTCAGGAGGAGGGTCAGGCTTAGGATCCATATCCATGTTTTAAATGAAAAACAAAAAACTTACCATTAAATGTTGTAAAAAATACACAAATTAAATAAAGTACATACAATTATGGATAGAAAGTTTCAAAAGTAAGAAAAGGGATAAAAATAAATTATAACAATGAAAATATTACGCCACACATTAATTAATACGAAAAAAATCGACCGCCCAATTTGTAGTTTCCCGCCGAAAAAACAACTGAATGGTTATGGCAATATGTATAATATAATAATATGTAAGAGAATCGTGTCTATGTCATTATTTAAAAAGAAATCATGTCTCATAGTAACGAGATAACAGACCCTGTCAGGTATTTAAAGATGCGGCGTACATAAAATAAATGAAAATAAAGTAGAGATGACGCCACGCGCTCGCAACAGGTGTGCTCTGTGATCCACGCAATCACATAAGCAAACAACGACGGGCTTGAAGGATGGTTCTAGCACAAGCCCTCGTAACGTGCAGATCTCCATTAATATTGGATCCTAAGATTGTTCGAGACCACCTACTAAGTCAGAACCCGAAGAGAAGATTATTCTGGGTGGAGCTTGTCGGATCGTGAGGACGTTCAAGATGAATTACTAGGTCACCTACGGGCAGCGATAACACAGATATGCGAAGCATGGGGTTGCTATAGGGGAGGTTGGAGGCCACTGGGGGCAACCGCAAATAAAACAGCCATCATGCTCACTTGGATTGTCGGACCATGTGCATCTCTACAATGCTTGCACTTAACCCAGATTACGCCCACAAGATTTATTATTCCTCAATGAAGAATGATATCAAGGAAAACCCTGGTGTCTTCGATAGTATATTCGGATGTCTCTCTCTCTCTCTCTCTCTTTGACATATATATGAAGTTGTTCTTCTTTTTATTAACTGTAACTGTGTTCATCCATACTTCTGCCAATATCACGTAAATATTATTTTTTTCTATTTATTCTTGTTATCTTCAGCCAAAAGATGGCGGCTTTCTTGTTACAATTCTCCAGGGATTTTTTGTTGCAACTCAAAATGCATTTTCTTATTTATTATAATCCTATTACCAAACTATATCAAGTAAAATGCCGCCAATATTACATAATATAGGGCCAGAAAACATAAATTTATGAATTCAAATAAAAACCACCACATGACAGTTCAAGATCCCTCCAAAAACTTATGTATATTTTGATGTTATAGCGTAAGACTTTTGCCTGTTATTTGTCGTTTACATTTACCAGCAAGGTGTAGTATGAAAACGAAGTTTTTAGTATCTGTGGAATAAAATGTACCTTTAAACATATTTAATATAAACTGTAAAATGTAGTATTTCTATTGAATAATGGTGGACGGTCAGATGGCGCTATTGCCAATGTAGAGGTCGAGGTAGGGCTCTACGCTGACGACACAGTCATATACGCGTCAAACAGACACAGAAAAAATCTCGCCTGCGCAGTCCAACGTGCCGTAACCACTCTCGGGGAGTGGTTTCGAACGTGGCGAATAGCTATTAATCCGGTAAAGAGCGCCGCGATCATGTTCGAACCGCATACATGTAAACTACCACGCACGGTAGGACCCCTCTCATTATTCGGTAGGAATATCCCTTGGGCCACCAAGACTAAATATCTAGGTGTCACCCTCGACTCGAAGCTTAACTTCAACGCACACGTTACTATAGTCCGGAATAGGGCCGTCTGGATCCTTTCCCGCTTGCGACCCTTGCTCAGTTCGGTAAGCAAAATGTCCTTAAGACATAAGCTTACACTATACAAGATGTGCGTCCGTCCGATCTTGACATATAGCTGCGCAGCGTTCGCACATATGTCCAAACATAACTTTGTCCGCATGCAAAGAGTCCAAAATCGGTTTCTCCGTCGCCTGCTTGACCCTCCAGCCTTCGTTAGGAACATGGACCTCCACAGGGACATGAGGCTTCCCTCGATAGAAGCCTATGTGAAATATCTCACCAGGAGATACTTCGATAGCGCTTCGAATCACCCCAACCCGCTCGTAAAATCCACCGTGAACTACGTCCCAGACAACTCGATCCCCGTTGCCAAACGTTATAAACGCCGTCCGCAAAATCTCTTTGTTGATCCCGACGACGACATCGAGAAAGCTAATAATTACTACGCGTCCGCTCCCGCAACATATACGTGCTCGCGCCCACGCCCGCGAAACCACCGTTCCCTCCGCAGGGGACGTACGGTTAACTTCGCTCCCGCACACCCGCCACGACCGCCCTCCTCTGCGGCAACTCAAGCCTAGGTCCGATCCATCGGCATGGAGCCCTTGAGACAAGCAGCCGCTCGCGCGATACAAGTGACTCTACAATCACTATACACACATGCACAACACACATAGGTACATAGGTTCTGTAAGGGACCTTTTTTTTTTCTTTTTTTGCTTAGTTAGTGTAGACAAAAATTTCAGACCACTAAATACACATACACGTGTTCCTTCCCTCCTCCCAGGGGGCAGAAACATGTATATATGTATAGTTAGTTTAGATCGAATTACGGATAGGGAATTAGTCAGATCGCGACTTAATTGCATACGCGCAACAGTCCGAGCCGAGGTCCGGCCACTTTGGCACCCTCGGATGTTGTTGCTGCTTAGCTTTCGTGGCTGAGTGCCCTAAGCGCTCGCCCCCAAGGCCGGTAAAGCTGTAAAAGCCGTAAAGGCTCCAGGGCACCTCAGGCTAACAGTGTAGTCAGTTCGAAAAAAAAAAAAAAAAGCCAGTGTAGAGCGAGATGAGGCGAGTTGCAGAAGAGGTAAAAGGGAAAGAGAAAAGACAGATGTTTGAATTACTTGAGATTTAATGTGGCCGTGAGGTGAGATAATGATTTTTTGGCGGAATCTTATAGTGATGTTGTGATTTTTATTTTTATTCATTAACTTATATTATCTGTGCCTCTATTATGTATTAAAATATTGTGCTCAAGTAAGTGAATCATAAATAATAACTAAAAGTATAAATTTTATGTTACCACAAAAACAACATTAGGTACAGAACCTACCACAATGAAAGTATGCAGATCGATTGGTAAGAATCTTCCGGCTCGTATCACTACTGGTTTTTTATTCGCTAATATCATATTCAGAAGCATTCTACGCGGTTTCACACCCATCGCATGCCACGAGCTCTTGTAAGCTGCAGTGGAAACACGGTCCGCCTAGAAACCAAAGCTTATTGAAGATCAACAAAAACTGGAAACCGTACTCACCACAGGAAAACAACATAAGGATCTTCTGTGGGGTGGCCCCAAGTAGAAAGAAGTCTTCAAAGAAATTTCGATGTGCGCTGTCTTAATCTCTGGGGAATACTAGCAAAAAAGATCCTAACAAAAAAATAAATGTGAAAAAAGGGGCCTATTTCGGTAGAAACAACGATCGGTCTAGTCATTTTCACCGTTAAGAGAGCTGATATCTAACGTGTGCCAAGTTCTATTGCAGTTCCTTTAATGATTGTCAATATAACCTAGAAGTATCTAGGTTTTTAATGAGAGAGTGAGTCATGGATAAAAATGTTTCTTTTCAGAACCTAATAACTCAAGAACTTTAATAGGTTTATAGTTAAAAACTTGTGATTCTAGATTTTCAAGGAAGTTTTATTAAGTATACAAAATTTTGTGTACAGGTCGAATAGTTTTTGGCTTATGGGGTCGAAATTAGCTCGAAACGGTTCTCGTGTAAATTTACACACTGGCCGGTGTTTTCTTTTTCGATCTTGGCTGATACACTGACGTGTGGTTAGACCTCTAGATTCTATGTAGATCATGTTCGTCGAATTTAGTACAACGGTACAAAATCACAACTGTACAAATAGTATTTCTCATTATTGTTACCTGCAGTATAATTTGATTTCCGTAATAACAGTAAATAAATATGTCCAAAGCGACTGCCGCTAAATATTCCACGGTGATCATGTCGAATTTCTGAAAATGAATACATATAAATAATATACTCGTATATATTATTTTAAACCATATCATTGTAATCTTTTTATTATCTTAATAAATCTAGAAATTCATAACATAATCTTATCGTTGAAAGTGCCCGTATGTAGCATAAAACCTGTACGTTTTATCAAATAATATCTTGATATTAAAAAAAGAATCCAAAACGAAACTGACATAAAAAACTGTTTGAAAGAATTCTGGATATAAATTCAAGAGCATGTGACAAAAAGGTTACCCATTTAAAAGAAAAAAATACGTGTTTCCCGTACCGGGAATCGAACCCGAGCCTCCTGGGTGAAAGCCAGGTATCCTAGCCACTAGACCATACGGGAGATGTTTTATTGATAGAAATTTATGAACTTGTTGCACGCTTACAATTAATCATTTTTTCAAAAACGACATCTACACTTTTGTTATTTATTTGCTTTGTTAAAAGCTTGTCTCATTCAAATATGACGCGCGTAAAAACGCGATGGAATTTAGAAGGCGTTAGCTCTTACGCACCTAAGCCACTTCTGTTACCGGTGTGCCTAGAGATATTTTTATAAGCGCAGCGTCAACGCTCGCTGACGCGCGTTTATCGTCCGCAGAAAAAAAAGAAAAAGTCGAACAGTCCGCGCGTCATTGTTCCTGTTTTTGTTCTAAATAAATGTTCAAGTAATTAAATTATCAAATATTTATACTTGTTATTTTTTATAAATACTTTCAAATTCTTAAAAGTTATTTAATATAATCAAATTATACTACCAAATTCACCAGTACAAAACAAATGGTGCAATACTTAACAAACAAATTACTGGTTAAACGTTACAAATAACTTTGGTTAAAAAAAAACATTTACGTAACCAAGAGGTACGGCACAGAGAAGTTTCCTTCGAGATTTTTCTCTACTTAGGGCAGCCCGACTGGTGCAATAGGTATCTCCAGTAACCCGTATTTTTCCTCGGAAATAGACCCTTGCCGAGCAGTGAAACACTTGGCTGATATTATAATTATTGTTCTCTCACAAATCTCTTTCTCTATCACTCACCAAAGTAGCCGCGTACAACAGCGTACAGAGGTAGAGAGTGACTTGGACGACTCTTAGTGCTAGGAGCGGTGATACGAATCTCTCAAATTTTTCTTTATATGTATTGATTATTTTACTCAATCTTGCGCATTCACGCAAAGCTTGTAATGTAGGTTCGTCGTATACGCTGTCGTAGATGTCTGGAAGATATACTTTACAATATATAAATACTTTCTTTTAGCGTATTTGAGAGATGGTAAAATTAAGAGCTGCGCGCGCATCATTTGAAGTGGGACATGTCAACCATTAACCATAATAATATGAATTCATTTTATTGACTTATGTTTTATTGTTTAACAATAATATAACGGTAAATAAATAACCATTATTTTATTTTATTTGTTTTTTTTTAATTATTTTGCACAATTAAAAAAAGTCAGTTTGTATGAATTTACATTGTCGCCATTGATGTTATTTGGTTTGTTGTTTTACGTCACTATTGATAATAAAGAACAGCAATTTGCTCCTTCAAACGTAGTTATTAATTTATACGAAACTTCATGAGCGGACAAACGTCTAAATGGCCATCATAGCGTGCCGCTACTATAGTACATATTTAGTATAGTAAAATAGTTGATTGACTCTGGTGTCTCTGATAGTTATACTTCTTAGCCAATTATGCCTGTTGCCATCATCGCATCAGATTAAATGCTTTTTAGGAAGGTCTAAAGTCGTTTGCAATTAGCCTAAAAATAATACGATAGAATATAGCTATAATATAATATAGAGTATAGCTCCCTTTGACAATAAAATTACTTTTTTCGACGCTTGCTCCATTATTATGTGTTTACAAAATTTTACTTAATAACTTGACTATCGTGGGTGTTTTTTTTTTCTTACTATACTGTTAGTCTCAAGGACCGTGGAGGCATCAGAGGTGTTGACAGCATCTATGGATTCTTGGATCCCATGGATGACATGAATGCCGATTTTATGCGCATTTTGTGCTACGATGAGAGCGAAAATAAAACAAAAACAAGTCTTACCGGAATTCAATACGCTTGCTTTAAATTTAACCTGTAAATAAATATCCTTACATTAATTGTTTTTAAATTGTAATAGGTATAAAAGGGACATGAAAAAAAAGAGTTCAATTTTTTTTTAGTCCTACCAAGGTATTTTATTTTATCGCCATTGAAGTAATACTATTTATTTGATACGCTACAATTGTATACGCAAGTCATTTACAGGCCACACACCTTAGGCCTAGGCCTTAGGCTTAGTTGGAATTCAGTCACTGTAGTCGAAATCGGCTAGGTATATATATATATATATATATATATATGTATATACTATTTATTTGTCTATAATATTATGTAAGTATAATAAGCATATAGGTATTTGACACCATATTACTTTCACAAATATCTAATAATAATTTCGTTTTCAATTTATTTTAACGCCAAACTGGCGGCATTTTCATACATAAGATTCTTTCCAATGACGAGATGCAAACGAACTACAATGATTATAAATTATGCCCTTGTAATTGATTAAAGTGAAAAATTTGTATCTAAATTTGTATATGGCAACAGTGCCGAAACCCTCATTTCTTTTCACCTTCCTGGGCCTTCAACGTGTTTAGTCCGCTAATGCTCATACATCTAGGCCCCAGCGTCTATGATATAGGCTATATCCTACCAGTGTTATTTCAAATATACGCTTCGTTATTATCTAAATATTACTTACCTTCTCATCATAGTGGTAAGCAGAATCCCTCGTTTCGGAAACATTATAAATGTAATTATATTCCTCATCTGCGCTTATATCAGAGTATTGGGCGAGTAGACTTGCGTGTTGCACACCAAGTCGCAGCATCGCTGTGTACCGAGCGTTTCTCAGACTACAGCAGACTAAGTCCAGCTGACCGCAAATTAATATCGAATTCGACGCAAAGAAAACCCCTAGAAACATTTTAAATCTCTTGCCATAAATATTTTAAGAAATAAAAAATGCAATGATGGCTCAGTAGTATCGTGACATTGTGTCGCTATATCGTTAGTATACCTGCAATGTGCCTGAGGTTTCAGTGAAGGGAAACATCGTCATAAAACCATAGCATTTTATTGAACATTTTCTAAAGCCGAGCTAGCTTGCTGTGACTTTCAAGTTGAAAAATTGTTGCCAAGTACCTACAGATGTGTTTCGACAGCTTCACGCTTGAGTCAGTTTCTCTCTGCTTAGCGTGTAATCTTAAGCCGCATGGGCGTAACTATAGCTTTCACCGGGAGGGATTCTAAAATACACAAAGGTAAACTAGTTTTCACCCCTGACTTGACACCATAAAAGGCGATCTCTAAACGCTAATAAAATCAATCAGTTTAAAAATTACAATTTAAGTACTTCAATAGTAAATTTCTAGCATGAATTCAAAATGAAATATTCGGAAAACTACGGGTTTGGGACTCTCTTGTATACGTACAAGGTTACACTTTTTTATTTTTGATAACGCGATCTCCTTTATTTACAATTGAGAGTCTACTTAGCGCAGTATTAATGATTTAGAACATTTTAAAACAAAAATATTTTGTAGTCTCTTCTTCCCTGTTTACGGACTTTATGGTATCTAAAACCTCGGATGTTGTTGCAAAGCTTTCGTGGCTGAGTGCCTTAAGCGCTCGCCCCCAAGCCCGATGAAGCTGTAAAAGCCGCAAAGACTCCAGAGCCCCTAAGGATAACAGTATAGTCAGTTCGAAAAAAAAAAAAAGTATCTAAAAAGATGCCTAAATTTGCACCTCTGAGTTAGACATCATTCTCTATATTTGTATCATGTATTTATATATCTAATGTTATATATTTCTTTACATATATTTTTTTAAATTGAATATTTCTAAACATACCGAACTGTCCCATGGCGAGTCCAACAAACATTTGCGCGAGACACGATCTCAGAAACGTCAGTACAATAAACGGTGATCTATTCACGTCCAAGTAAATCCAACTCTGTATTGGTTTTTTTGTCCAAACTGGAAGTTTGTAAATTAGCGTCTAATTATTTATATATATATAATTATAATCTATAGACATGTTATAGTATTATTATATAATATCGTGCAATTTTTTTTTTATTTAGGCATCGTAGAGCAAGGCAAGTTAGACATACATAGACACCGTAGGCAAGTTGTTTGTCTATTTTCATATTTCTTCGCCAAAGATGTTGTCAGCGCCGGCCCTAGTCTTTTAACCGAGGCAGAGCGAGATTGTCTTTCGGCGCCCTTTAATAGACGCTTTCATACTATTAATTGTATTGTATCACACCATCACGGCCGGCCTTTATTATTTAGGCGCCCCGCGGGCGAGTTATTCATTTGGCGCCCTTTTATATACAACTAATATTACAAACGTGAAAGTTTGTATGAGGATGTATGGGTGGACGTTTGTTACTTTAAAAACAACTAAACGGATTTTGATGAAACTTTACAGTAATATATTAGAATAACACATGTTATAATTTATAGAAATATTGCGTAAATTATGCTTTATACGCGGGCGAAGAAAAAAACTATTTTTTAATTTTTTAGATACCATCATATATTCATCGTATAAATAGAAAAGTCACGAAACATTACATCAAAAATAACTAAAACCTTTTTTGTCAGCAAATTATATGATAAGACTGGCAAAATGTAGGTTTTCTGCAAATTGATTTTCAATAGACAGCGAGGCCAAACTGGTTAATCTTGTTTGAGACATTGTAAACCGCAATTTAGAAAAAAAAATGCGTTTACCGCTTGCAACTATCACCGGTATAGTTAACAGAATACGCAGCGATATCCAGGTTTAGGAATATAGCTGTTGAAGATTGTGCTTTTTGATAAAGTATAATCTTTCGATAGGTGTTACCTGACTATCTTCGAGATAGTGTTTAGGTAGAAAAATACATAATAACTAAAACAGTAATAAAATATCTGTGCACAATAAAATATAAACATACGAACAATGATTGAGAACGAAAATAAGAAATAAAATAGTAAAAACTAAGCATTAACAATGCGTTATGTGCGGACTGTTTGTCGTTGGACCTTTGTCGGCTGCCGCTGATGGAGACGTGCTCGGTGAGTCTTGTGTGAATATTAGCGGCCGAGTTCTTGTTGTTGATACTCATTGTTTATTATTGTAGCATACACATCAACTGTGTAAGTTGTATGTGTCGCTACAAAGTGTAATAAAATGAACTAGCTACTATAATAGGCTCGATCGTTACGCAACGTTACTGAACCTGTATTGGTGCAATAACGGATAGAGGCTATGGTAGCGAAACTAACTATTTCTTAGTAGCGGTTTTTGCCGTTGCTCTAACACTTAACTCTCCGTGAGATGAGAATAGTCGCTATTTTCGCTATCGAGTCGAAGTTCGTTGGAAGGTTTTTATGTAAAAATGCTAGAATTTTATAAAGATTTATAATACTTTACGGTGACTTGTGTGTATACTATGACCGGATACAGATAAGGACGTTAATATGATTCGATTATAACTCAATCTTGATTTTTGATTCGGTTTGGTTCAAGAGTACACTTGTAGGATCGAGTTCGAATGAAAAGTGAAATCGAATCAGAAACAAAATGAAATTTGAGTAATCTCCTCCAATGTTTTAGTTCGCTACTACTCATACATCTAGCCTCGGCGTCCATGATATAGGCCATATCCTATTAGGGTTATTTCAAATATCTACGTATACGTTTCGTCATTATTAAAATATTACCTTAGTACCTTTTCGCCGTAGTGGTAAGCAGAATATGCTTTCCACAGGACGTTACCACCTTTAATAAAGGACCTGCATAGTTAAGCATCGTAGACCAGTGGCGAGCCAGAACCCAAATTTGTTACTTACTAGCTGCGCCCGCGGCTCCGCTCGTGTGGACTACAGAATGTCGTCGGTCGAGCGCACGAGCGAATCGTGCTGTCCCCGCTCCAAAGACGGAAGACAAAAATGCTTATTGTGGGTGATCACCCACATATCTTAGAAGATAGATATATGTTATCATTGACTTTTTTGTTGGTCTTTTTAAGATCTATAATCACGTAAAACATTAATATATCTCGTATGGCTTATTCAGCGTAAGCCATTAAAGCACTCCAAATGCGTGTTTTCTCCGAATCGTTGAACCATTATCGTCGCTGCTTATTTCGTATGTTACTTTATCTATCAAAATATATTCTATAACCTGGCCAGATAACATAGCTACAAATTAAAATAAAAAACATGTAAATCGGATCGGTTTTCACATGAAAAGAACATGAACGGTCAGACAGCAATGATGGCTCAGTAGTAGCGTGTACGACTTCGCGTCGATTAACGTGAGTTCGAATCCCTACAATGAGCCTGAGCTCTCGGTTTTGGAAAACATCGTGAGGAAACCATAGCATGGTATAACAATTAAAAAAAAACAGACAGGTAAGTTGAGTTTTATAATATGAGTTTCATAAGATGTGTGAGACTTCCTAAGGACAATAGGAACGTGACGACTCAAGCGGGTAACATTTACCTTAGTAAAACTTATGTTTTCATTTTACTTTTCCATACAAAACATACCAGTTTACGTAGATAACCATCAACCCACCTTAACACAACCTCGTAGCACAACACAACTCGTTGTGCGAAACACAACACTTCGTACGATAAATTTATTTTTTACATCGAAAAATTCCCTGATCATTTTGTGTCCCTGAATTTGTCTCTAGTGCTTTAAAACCCTCTGAATTTATGTGCTATCTGGCAACAGTGATTATGAAAATTGTGATCGCTTGGTGAAAAAGGAGAAAAGTGGCAGTAGAAAACTAGAAAGTTTAAGAATATAGATACTTACTGTGAACAATTACTGGTAACGTCGCGTACATTGTCACACTGAACATGGTACACGCTGTATATATTCGTGCAAAATTCTTCGCTGTTTTATAACTGTTCCACATCGTCATATTGCTTAATCCTGTTGCAGAATGAAAAGTGAAATATTGATTCATATAATCGAACAATTCATACAAATCCTTTCTGAAGATTACATGATAGCATAATATAGCCAATGATACCAAAAATGGCAAAGTGTCAGCGATCTGATCGAGATTTCCCATGAGGTCTTCCCACTGTGTGTACAAATGCAGAGACAACTCCAATGGAATATGTATTAGTGTGAATAAAACGAATGCCATATAAACATTATTAATAGCAACCTCGTAAGTGCTTTTAGGGTTGGGAAACCATTCCCAGCATGCGACTATTTTTAAAGGTAGCTGCATGTAATGGATGTAATTTGTAATTTTATTTTTGTTTAGCGTAGTTTTCTCGTTAGTATCCATTGTTGCTGACTTACCGTCATGTATGTTTTGCTGACGCTGACCGCTCGGTTTAAATACAAGTTTCGTCATTATCTAAGGTTATATTTACACTAGACAACAATATGTCGATGGTATTTCTAGTTTTATCTGTATGATAGTATGGCAGAATATTAATTACTACGGTCAAATCTAAAAATGTCTACTGTCTTTTTCGTGTGAAATGGCAGGATCATATCTCTAATTCAGAAATCCTACGGCGCGGCGGACTTGATTGAGTGGTATAGAATCAATGCTTATTCGGGGCAACTAAAATGGTGCGGTCATGTTGTACGCTTGAGTGACTTCAGGATGTCTAAATCTGTGTTCTATTCACAGCTGAAGCTCAAACGGAAATGATTTTTCTAACCTGACTGCGATCACCTCTTGGTATATAGGACTTTATCTAAAATCAGCAATGATAAAAAAATCAAGGTTCGCTCGACAATCATCCTTACATGCTGGCTTCAAGGTAACAGGAGATAAACTTGCTGATCCAGAAACTCAGTAAAGCTCAGCAAGTAATTTTGTAGTTATTTCAATATATGAAAGATGTACAGTGTAAAAGTGTTTTAACATTCCAATATTAACAAGTTTCGAACAAATCCAATTTGTGTTTTGTAAATTTCCAGAAGTAGGTAATTATAAACCCTATTAAATTCAAACGGTTAAATAGATTTAATAGGTCTTGTAGAGTCGTTTAAAATTCACTGTGCCGAATAAATTATAACATTTTAAATATTATTGAAGTTGTAAGTACTTCCTTAAGCGCGTTATGAAAAAATGATGAGAGTGAATTTATACGATACGCGTAAATTGTAACTAAAAATCTAAACAATGAAGTTGATTGCAAGCCCCTTATGTTATTGTTTAAAATACTGTATCGGTGAAATCTAGAAATAAAATACTACAAATGTGGAAATAAATTATAATGAATTTGGTTGGTGTTGTAGTTCACAATAATAATACTAGATGTCGGTATAATATTTATATATTTCGATCGTTTACAATTTTTTAAATGTGTAGAACTATACAACACATCCCGGTTGTCAACTTATAATTTACTAATAACTATTAATCCGTCCGCTTTGGTGGCCGTAAATTAAGCTTTAGTAATCATTTAACTAACGTTTTATAGCGTCACGAAACATCGAGTAGGTACTTACCTATGATTATTCAAAGAAGTATAATTTCTAACGCGCATAAATCAGTACACATGCACGTTTACTTTTTTTCAATTTGGTAATGATTTATAGGCAGGCGTTAAATTTGCACAGATTCCCAGATTTGTTAAGTGGCGATGTAACCGAACATGCTTAACATGAAATCGGAGTATGCTCTCAAGTATCTGAAACATACCGAAAGAAAGCAGTCGATAACTTTTTTTGAAGAGAAAGTTCTTTAGCCGCGTTAAGCACTTTTTGGTAAGGAAAAATCTTATGGGTTTGCGTCGCCGACATGCTAATGTTAATTGTATATCTATATCTATTCGTATATATATATATATATATATACATATATATATACTAATATACTATAGCACATACTGCTCTGATATCAGATTGGCGCATGCGCAGCGGCCTGTGTACACAAATACATATATATACGTATAACACATCGTATATACCTGACCGTATGCTGTGCGCGTTAGACACTTTTTGGATGGGTGAAATCTTGTGAGTTCGTGTCACCGACATGCGTAATAGCAGTATATCTGTAGCTATACAGGTGACGTATTGTGCAACATTAGTGCTGTGAATATCTTTACAAGTAAATTTGAATGGATTTAGTAAAAAGTTTAATGTGTATATACTGTACATTGTTCAAATAGTATTTGAGTTTGATTATTATCTTAATTGTATAAATCAGTGTGCAGTACAGTCTTTTTTTTTATTATTTTAATATTCGTATTTATATTGGCGTTTGAAAATAATTAACTTATAAGTTTTCACTTCTATCGGCAGTCCCTATTTCACATTTTTTTTATAGTGTCAAGGCAAAGAGCAAAAATAAGGGCAATCACCAAAAGATTAGTAATCCATCATTGGTCGTCACTATTATCTTGTTCTACAAGCCTCTCGGTTGCTGGATATACACTGGCTGATCCCGAAAAGCGATAAACCAAAAGAGACGGACGCTGTCACGGAACAGATACGTTCTCCCACCCAGCTTGATTATTGGATATACATGGGCTGATTCTGGAAACGCGACACTCCTAACCGCGCCACTATGCGGGTATTACACCTGGTGTGTGGTGATCACGGTCCAATCCGGCACAAGTGTCTTATCCTATCGCCCAGCACAATTGATTTCTTTAATCAGGGGAATCGAATCTCAAGTCGATTGTTAGCTAGCCGGAGGTTTAACGTTATGGCCACAATCTCATCTGGTCTAAACTGATGATTTAACCCAAGATGCACTATAAGCATATGGGAGGTCTGGCTCTCAAGTGCAGCTGCCGGAACACAGCTATTGGTGCTTGGAGACAGATTCTCAATTTGAGGGCGGTTGTTATCCAGGCGGACAATAGAAAAAGCCACCATGCTGTGGTTTCATCACGATGTTTTCCTTCACCAAAAGCTCAGGCTCAATGCAGGGATTCGAACTCACTTTATCAGCAAAAGTAAAGTATTGTTACGCTTTGAACAAAAGGAAAATAGAAAAAAATCACCTTTCTCGAAATTTCAAGGAGCGTCCGGAAAGTAACCGAAATCATAGGGTAGTCGTGTGTCGTCTAGTCGTAGGTTCAACGACACACACATAGAAAGTCTTATCGCTAAAACTGTCAACAAACAATGGGCTATAAATTAAACGTTCCCCTCGTTTTAAAAAGCGATGACGTAAGTTATTTACAATATTTTAAGAGTTCAGGGACCTTCCAGAGATTTCGGGATCGAATCATTTAGATATATAAGGAGCTGAGTTGCGAGACGGGGCAGTTATAAATTCGAAAGCGAAGTGAACACAAGCGAAACAAGAGAGAAACAAACAGTCTTATTCTGTAAGTACATACAGGCTTATTCTGTGAGAATATTCTGTGGACGATTTATGCGTTTGTTTTCTTTCTTTATTTTAATTTGTATTATCTTTGTACGAATAAATTATTTTTGTGTGACACTACGACATTTCATTACCCACGGACGTAACTATCAGTTTTTTTCTCAACATAATTTATAAATTGTTTGTTTACATTATTACTAAAAGTAACCCATTCTTCCTTAACTAAATAGCAGACTTTGTACAAGTACTTAAATAATTTTAAAATAAATATAACATATTTTTATTAAGTACTAAAACAATGAGAAATATGAAGACAAAGGTTTTCAAAATTGATAGCAATTTAATATAAAGTACAAAGTAACAGAAAACGATATTGTATAATTCATAGAAATATAATTATAACTCTAATTTGTATCTCTTTATTCTACAGTTCTTCAAGCTGTCGCCATTGACTCGGCATCTCTGGAAAGAGAAAGATAATATGTAAAAAAATTGAAGAGACTTTCTTAGTATTACGGTTTTGTTGTTATAATTCTTTTGGGGTTTTTAGTAGGGGGTAATATGGAGATCTGCGCGCGCGTCATGTGACAGAAGTGAAACATGATGAAGTGAGCCAACAATGCCTTTTTTCCGAACTGACTGGAACTTTAAGGCTCTTACAACTTGACCGTGCTTGGAACAATGATAACGTGAATTCATTTTATTGAGCATAAATAAATTAAGGGTGATTTTAAATTAATCATGTTGTTGGCAGACGGGACAAATGTTTTGTTACGCTATAGAGGTATAAAGGTAAAGTTTTCAGGTAGGTACGTGCGTACGTCAATACAAAATATCCCCATATACATATAATTTATTCAAATTCGTTAGATCACTAACGCTACTAAGGTGTTCCACTCTTTCTTTTATGTAAAAGTTAATTACAGTTAACAGTTAGTTATTCTTTTAAGTAGTAAATGTGAGTAGGTACAGGTCTAATGTAAAGTGGTAAATACAGCTTCCCAGTGAACACATGACCTATATTTGACATCACCCTCACATCATATGTGTAAAATTACGTAATTATGCCATATATGATGTAAATCTGATTTCAAACCAACGTGACGTGTTCACTGGGTTATGTATATCTATCACCAATTCAAATCAAGTTGGAAGTTCCAATTACAATGATCATACTAAAATACTGTTGTGTTGATGCTTTAACATTGGCTTATATAGGGACCAAGGGGGAGGGGGAGTTATATAAGCCGTAGTGTTCTCAGAAAATTGAGCTTGGGTTTCATTACCCATTGTTTTTTATGGGTCATGCCCTACCTAGGAAATGTCAATATACTTTGTGCCAGAAATTGTTTTAGTGCCATCTACTTCGTAGTTGATCGTAGCGAAGGTTCTAGCAATTGGCACTTCTTTTTAGTAATGATTTCAACATAGTCCGTACTTTTCCTTGGATCTCCGCTGTGCGATTCTATAGATCCTGCGCAGCTCCAAAAGTGCTCTCATGATGACGACCAGCTGTTGTTCGAAATCGTTGACATCTATGTCTAGAGGTAATCCCTTCTGCTTGCAGATCTTCACATACAGGCCCCAGATGGCGGCGCGTACGTGACTCAGTTCCACGTGTCTGCGGGCGGCCGTCTCTTTGAGCCGGTTTAGAGCTAGCTCCCATTTAATCACACGGTTTCTAACTTTATCATAACGCCACTGAAAGAAATTTGAGACAGATATCGTTATTTGGGAAAAGAAAAGTAACCCTGAACCTGAGCTTTCGGAGAAGGAAAACACTGTGATTAACCCATATTATGGTGGTAGGGCTTTGCCTAATGCCCGCCTGGCTAGCTACCACGCTTAAGTAGAAAATGTCGCTAAGCACTTATAGGAGTGTTTAGCTTCACTTGAGAGCTAGGCTTAGCGTATTACCATCTTCAGCCACATTATCACTTAACATCAGGTGAAATTGTATCCAACGCTAAACCTATAGAGGATTTAAAAAAAAATCGGTACAGTTGAAGTGCGTTACAAAAAACGCTAAAAACTACAACGTTAGCCTTAAAACCCTCAAAAATCGACCTGTAGAAGGAAAAACCTCTAGGCTATCTTCTAATGTTGAACTCCCTAAAAACTTTATTTACTTCTTAAGTTAAGACACAATTTAAGGTAAAACTAAAAAAATAAATTTGTAGACTTCCCTAGCACATGTAGGATGATGTATTGTTGATATTAACAAATTATTCACTATGCTACTCCACTCTTGTGCTCATGCTATCTACGTGCTCTCTTTCAACTTCTTCCACTTATGCAAAAATTTTTGAAGCAATGATGGCTCAGTGGTAGTGTGTACGACTTCGCATCGATTGACGTGAGTTCGAATCCGCAGGGATTCGTTCGGGATTCATTGCAGAATGAGCCTGAGCTTTTGGTGAAGGAAAACATCGTGAGGAAACCATAGCATGGTGGTAAGGCTTTTTCTAATGCCCGCCTGGCTAGCTACCACCCTCAAGGTGATAATCTGTCGCCAAGCACTAATAGGTGTGTTCCGGCAGCTGCACTTGAGAGCCAGTCTTCCACTAGGTTTAGGGTGTTATCAACTTGTGGCCCAAGTTGATACTTACGTCACTTAACATCAGGTGAGATTGTGACCACTACGACAAAAACCATAACGATAAAAAAAAAAAACTTTGCACGTACAGGCTTGCTAAGCATTTAAATCTTTGCTTAAATTTGTATAGACGTAATATTGCTAAACTAACCCTCAAATCAGCGAGTTTATTGTTCAATCCCATGATGAACAATTTCTTCTCTTCAGTAAGAGACCCTATCTCCTGACGCGCATTTTCAAGCATCTCTAGGTCTCTCTCCTGACGTTCAGCAAGTGTATTTTTCGCCGCAGCTATCAAAGTAATTGTCATAATTATTGGAAACTACCTATGACTAAACAAATAAGAAATTACACTTCATTTACTTACTTAACAAAACAAAAATTACTCCAAAAATTGTACCCCGCTTGCCAACATGATGAAGTTAGTCATGAATGATAATAGCGTTATTGACTTATTTTTTATTGTTTAAAAATAACTTAAAGGTCTAAATAAACCACGGAAAAAACGGAAGTTTTTCAGTGAAATAAAAATTATTGTAAATAAATTAAATAATTATTCAAATTAAGATAATTTTTATTTATACAAGCTTAAATTATTTTTACACAATTAAAAAGAAAATTAGTAGAACTGATGGTTAATTTTGTATAATAAATCTATGGTTAACTTCATCATGTCCTACTTCCGTTACACGATACGCGCGCAACTGTAGCGTTAAAAGATTTAATAACGTCAAAAACTACTGACGTGATGATTCAGCGAAATCAAGGTATGACAAATGTGTAATTTTGTCGCGCCAATTTAATTTATTCTATATTTTCTATCAACCTAAATAATAGGCTAATAAATGTACTTTAAAATTGTTTATACCTAAAGCTTCATATCTGTTAAGTACGTCTAATGGTTGTTTGAATTCAGGATAGCTGTGTACTACCGACATCAGGTAATCCTGAAAAATAATAAATTATCATATTATCACCTATCGAAGAGACCATTCAACGGTATTCGGAGATGGTGACTGTCGATTGAGATATAGATTTGCTGGGGTAGGACACAAAAATATATTAGGATTGCAACCACCACAGACGAGAAAAACATTCCTACTTTACGTGTAGGGCAGGTAACCCAAACAATTTTTATTTATCTTCAAGATTTTACCACCAAGACCCATGCCAAATTACAGCTTTCTAGTATTAATAATTTCTGAGCTAAACCACGGACAGACAGACGGATATAGTGAAACTATAAGGGATCCTTGTTGACTTCGGAATCCTAAAAACATCCCTCGGTGGCTACCACTACTCTTAGATTGTAATAAATTTAAACTCTTATGTCAATAATGATTAGGGCCAATAACACCCAGACTCAGAATTTAAAGAAACCATCATACGTGATACCTCATAAATGGTGTAGTCCTTAACTTGCTTCTCCATCATTTCCTTGACTTCTTCCATCTCCTTGACGCGTTGCCGCATCGCCTCCGTCTCTTTGGTCTTTCGCTCAAGCACTTCTAAATCGTCTTTCATCTTCCGTTCAGCACGGTCTCGCTTTTCCTGATTCTCCCTTATGAACTGCTCGTGACAGACATTTTAGTGTTCAAGTAAATTTGTGGAATTTGTAAAGATTTTTTTAGTCATTCGTGTACGCCGGATAATTCTGATACGCCTTATTTAAATGAATCGTGTGTTTATACACAATTCCGCACATGCCAAGTAGATATGATATTTTTCTAATCTTCAGATTTCAAACAACGCTGTAACAAGATGATGCCTCCCTTGTTAGAACTGTCCAAGGAGTTTTTGTTGCAACATATAATGTATGTTTCTAGTTATTATTGATAATCCACTTAACGTATGCACAATAGCCAAACTACGATGTAGTTAATTTAATAGGATAACCTTAAATAAGGAATAACCTGTTCATGGAGCCAATTTCAATGAGCCCAAACACGATATCACTGCTGTAAGTTGTTGAGGAGTTAGGTATCCTGCAGATTCCAGATGACGCTGCACCATCAAGTCAAGATAGCTATGTTCTTCTAATATCATTGTAGTAACAGAATACCAAATTTCAACTTGAGCAGACCTGTGGAAGATGCTCACATCTTTTACTCAACTACAAAAAACCTGATAATTTTCGAACGGCTGAACAGATTTTCATGAATCGTAGTTAAGAACACTCTAGATTAAGTCATATTTCAAACAAAAATAGATCAAAATGGCCGTTTGGGAGCTACGATGCCACAGACAGATACACGATACACAGATATACACGTTAAACTATAACACCCTTCTTTTTGCGTCGCGGGTCAAATATGCCACCAATATTACATAATATGGGATCAAATAACATAAGTTTATGAACTAAAATAAAAACATAATAGATTAACATCCCGCCAAAAACTTCGTACAGATTTGGGTATCTTTATGAAATTAACAATTGCACATGAAGAATAACCTTCAAAATTAATAAAAGAAAAAAAGGTGTGTGTGTGCGATTCACACACGATAGAAGTGAACCTTCATTTTAAAAGACATTTTCTATTTTATTTAAACAGTGTGCAATATACATACACACCGACATTTACTCTCTCGCTCTGGCTCACACAAAGAGGAGAGACCGATAATGTGCGTTAAACGTTTAACGCTTGGAAGTCGCATAAGAAGTTTCACTTCAACAATGTTAAAGTATTTTTAAATATTGCAATACAAAACAATTGTGTTACATTTAATGATATTTATGTCCTTACCTACCTCATTCTAAAATATAAATAATAATAAAAAAATAAAATAAAAAACTACTAATTCTATGACGGATATTTATAAAGTAACTAAGCCTTAGTTAATTCGCCCCATAATTACGTATTTCGCAAGAGTAAAGCGATAGTAGAAATATCGAAATATCGCATTCAAAATGGCAAATTCAGCCGACATTTATCCATTTTTACTATAGCTTTGCCCTTCCGAAATATGTAATTAGGGGGTTGGCTAAGGTGAACTAAGGTCACGTGTCCACTGGGATTGTACCTAAATTTATAAATATCAGCAATCACAAAATATTACTTTGTTAAAACTAATAAACGACTCTTTCAAGAGCATCTCTTTAGTCCGCAGCTCAGCCCACTTTACGTCCATGGCAATTCTATTTTTCTTTTCTTCTTCTCTCTTATCTGCTAACTTCTCTTCCGCGTCCATCAGGTCGCGGCGAGCCTGTTCCATAAGGACCTGAGGTGTCGGCCGCGCAATGTCCCATGTTGGATATTTTCTACGAGAATTTAGAAGTGATAAATATTAAATAACAATAGATCTGCCTGTCAGACGTATTTCTGCATTTTCCGGTAGTTAATGGCTCGACCATATCGAACCATATCAGTCACCTAACGAATCCTAATATAGCTATATAACCATTGTCTCGATAAAAAACTCGATATTATGTGAATAGAATAATTGATCAAGTCGTTCAGAAATTACATGATCACTAAAAGACACATACTAACATTTTTATATTGTAACATCACACATCAGAAGACTCTCAACTGACTCTCGAGACGATGACGCCACTGTCGTGTCACTTGGCATAGCACGTGAAATAATATTACGATCGCTCGCGGTACAGCAGCGACGATATTGCCGAGGCGGTAGTCCTATAAAGTGTAGGAAACTAAGCTATGGAGATCCTTAGTCAGACGGTGACTTAATTGCATACGCGCAACAGTCCGAGCCGAGGTTCGGCCACTTTGGCACCCTCGGATGTTGTTGCAAAGCTTTCGTGGCTGAGTGCCCCCAAGCCCGATAAAGCTGTAAAAGACGTAAAGGCTCCAGGGCCCCTAAGGCTAAAAACTCTTCCGCTTTAGATATATGCGTATAGATGTAGCTTAAAATCAGATAATATGTAAATGGTAATAAATCCGTCGCAGCGATTCCTTTTTGGTCTGTCATGCAAGTTGTGCTTCAGGATCAGCTATTGTATATCCAGCTGCCGAGAGGCATGACAACGGTGACCGTCGATGGACACCCGATCTCCCGGTGGACGCCATTACGTCTGGATTGTACTGTGTTTACAATCAGAGACAGTTCCGTACGTCAGTTTACCGTGCTAAGATAAAAAAAACATTAACGTTTTTTACAATACATATTTCCTTCGTGAGTATATCCACATTGTTGAAACTTCAGAAAGAATGTGCTCAGAGCTGAAAGCGGTTAAGCTGTTTAAACCTTAATGAAATCTATCTGATTTTGCAACGACCTCAACTCCAGGTATTGCATCGGGAGTGTCATCTCTAATACATCTCGGCGACTGGGGATCTTGAACCACTCTGTTCAAGTACGGTTTATCACGTCCGGCCAGCTGTACCTTCTTAACAAGGCACAAGTTAGGCCGTGTATGGAATACTGTTCGCACCTCTGGGATGGATCCGCAAAGTAACTCCTCGATGCTATGGACAGGTTAGAAAGACGTGATGTTTGCATTGTTAATGATGCAGACATTACTCAATGCATCGAACCGCATCAGCTTCGCAAGACCATCGCCTCGCTGAGCGTGTTCTACCGTCTGTATCATGGTGAGTCCCCTGAAGAGCTGTTCAATTTAATTCCATCTTCTCCTTTCCACAACACAACCACACGCGCTATGTTGGTTTGGATTGTACTGTGCTTACCATGAGGAATAGTACCTAACATCTATTTGCCAAGCTACTATGTGATGATAAGATTAACAAAATAATATACTCTAACCATTGCGATGCTACAGACAGCCAAACTAATAATATATTTATTTATTCAACTTACTTAACCATTTGAGATGTTTCCATCAAAGATTTAAAATATTCTGCCGTGCATTCTACGGGTGGCCCGTGTGGTATAGCGATCGGTGCTAAATCTTTCGTAGTTTTCTTCATTTTGTATAAATTTTATAAGTTTATTATTAGATAGGTACTTAATATTTTGGCAAATGTACCTTGACCACAATTTTAATATATGTAAATAAAATAGTTGCTATGCAACAATGTCTAAACAATTGCGTAAAAAATAACACATTCATTGGAGTTTTTTTTTTCTGGATGTTAAACTGTCACATGGTGGAATGGAACCTTTGATTATATACAAGTCATAATCAACGGATGGAACCTATATACCCACCTTAAGACACCTACATGAATATATAAAAAGCGGAGTTGATTATAACAGCTTAGAAATTAAAATACGTAAATCGACATCTGTTTTCCCGTCTACGTACAACTTGAGAGTCTCTAAGCGAAGAGTGAATAGACATCTATTTGGTAAGCGCGATCCATCGTCGACCTCATTTTCATTTACCATCGGGCGAGATTGAGGACAATTAAGTGCCTATAACATAACTTTAAAAATTATATAATCATAATTATAATCAATTTATGAATCGATTTTTATGAACATAATTTTTATTAGAACCTACTCAACCGACAACAGATTTGAGATGATTGGTCTTTCCAAAAAAGATCTATTTTTAAATTGTTTTAAATTGAAGTCTGATGGATCAAATCACATAAAAATCGAGTTCAATTTGCTTTTGAATTTGTATTTACAATATAAATATATATCCCTATTATAAAAAAAAAACACAAAGAACCATACTAATCAATCTATTATCATTTTTAACTAATCAATGTTGTTTTTACAATACTAAAGTATCAGGTATAAAAAAGACACAAAGGTATGGAGAAAGAGATTTTATTTCACAAATTTATTATTATAAACGGTTTTCGTTATTATTGCTGTTGGGTAATTTGCTGTGAAGTATCGTATTATAATTTGTAAATGACAAAATAGAGAACGACACGATACTGAAATAAACGTATACTATACAATATGTACGTACGTTTGTATGAGTATACAAATACGAAATAAAAAAAACATCAAAAAATAATATCTACCTAAACATCTATAAAAATAAATAAAATTGAAGTGTCTGTTTGTAATGTCAAAATAATAGCTTTTTACTAAATGCATAGAAAAGTATATACGATACATACCTATAACAAAAAACCAATTTTTCAAAATTTCGTATGACTGTCTGTTTGTTCCGGTTAATCTTGGAAAAGGTTGCACCGATTTTAACGGGTCTTTCACTGGCAGATAGCTGATTTTATAGAGAGTAACTTAGGCTACTTTTATTTTAGAAAAATAATTAGGGGATCGCACAAATAAAATAATAAGCATTTTTAACCAGCGGGTGACTGTCACCCCAATAACGACGGCATTCTGTAGTCTACGCCAGTGAAGTCGCGGCCACAGCTAGTTATACACTATTATAGTGTCAACGATAGCTTCGTAACATATAAAATTCTTTAAAAACACGGCATTGTCAATAAGCTTGTGCCGGCATATCAGCTACCTACTACAATAGAGAGTATCAAAAACTTAAAAATAGATAGATAGATAAAATAGATAGTTCTGAAAACCGTTATCAGTTACGTTTTGTTACGCAAAAAAGCCGCTGTTACCTACCTCTACTTTGTACGTTAATATATTGATTCACTTATATGTATCGATATAAATCGATTTTTTCAATAATCATGTCTTCAATTAATTGAAGTCAGATTGTCATCCCTAAATCCACCTAAACCACAGAGACCTAAACCGAATAGCATCTGCGAATCTGTACACCCGTACATCTGATCATACGTCTGTGCATCTGCTAGTCTGTGGGTTATTTTATGTTTTGTGTTCTTTATCTGTAGCAAAAAGCGAAAAAATCATCGGAACAAATTTTTCATTTTTAACGAATTTTGAGGTTATTCTATTTTTTGTATCAAAAGTACATTTAGAATCTGAGAAAGAATTAAAATATATCATCATTACTTCTAAGCGAAATATGGAACTGAATATATCTTTTCTTACGGGCTTAGGTTGCGGAATATGTATTGGAATATCTTTATTTGCTTTAAAAAAATATTTCGGAATTATGTCTGACGCTGGGAAAAGCATAAAAAAGGTGAGTAAAAATATAATAATATACTAACCAAAATTTAATAATATACTAATATATAATATTATTATAAATCATAATAATATACTAAATATAATAACCCTTAAAGATATATCCAAAAAAACTGAAGAACTTCTACTGTCTTATACTTTTATTGTATTCTATTGATTTTATATATTTATTCATTTATGCCACTTATGTAAAAGAAGCTGTGTTATATTTGAGTTTCCAAACACGTACCTAATTAAATCTTTTATCGTAATGTTGTGAACCGGCTAACAGCTCAATTCATAAGTATTTACCATTTAACTTTACCCATGTACAATCATGACAAAGCGAATATTTCTGATGTTTATTATTATTATTAATTCCCTTTTTCAGTAATTGTATGTAGTGAAATACAACAGTTGCTAGTAATCACCCGGTAAGAAGAGTCTTAAATATAAAACATACTTAATCATTTGCTTTTTGTAATAGTTTGTAACCTTACAATTCCAAAAGTTATAAATAAAATACTGAAATATTTCAAAAATAAATTATTCATGTATCACGATTTCTAATTTATATAAAATAAATTCTTTATCATGTATATATTTCTATTAGATACTGGGAATTATTAGAATATTTTAGCCTAATATGTTAACCTTATAAGTCTCATTTTAAACTTATAGCTACTTTTGAACTCTGATTAAAATCGACAAAACAAGGCAAGAACAAGAGAACTAATTAATTATTAAAAGGCTTTATTTGGACTAATATAGTTGCTATTTCTGCAGTATTTGGTCTGTTTCTATATACTTTTAATCTGAGTTCAAAGGTAGTGTTCCATTGAAAATGGACTTAGCTGGTAGGCATTAGGCCAATAAAATGTTATTACGTCAAAAAATAAAAGTCTATTTATTATGTGATTTTTTTTATGAACACATACATTATATGTTGATCACTTTATAGTGTCTTTCAGGGTCTACTTGTGTATTCTAGTGACTTGCAGGGTTTTTCTTGTATTATTTGCAAACTGTTAGGAGGGATTATTCTCTATAGAATCTCATGTTCACTATTGATTTTGGATTGTACATATAAATCCTGATCATAACTCCTGATTCTTTACTAGCTTAGTATTTGTTGTGACGGTTTCAAATAAGATCAAGTATTTTGTTTCCTGAAGAATTTTTCAAACGAATCAATCATTTGAATGGGTCAGAAGAACCTGTTTGTGTCTCAACTGGGTCAGTATTGAACAGATCATTCAGATGACCGAACGACAGATATCTAGAAGATATCTGTCTATGAAGAGTAGCAGATTTGCTGTGTGTAATACTTTTTTCAAATTATGTATAGTTTTAGCATTATGGCCAAAATCTCACCTGATGTTAAGTGACAATGTGGCTTACCATCATTCTATGATTTCATCACAATGTTTTCATTCTTCGAAAACTCAGGCTCATTGTAACGTTTGGAACTAACATTGATCAAGTCCATGTCTCTGTACATGCTACTGAGTCATAATGTTACAAAATTCAAATTAAGTAATTTTTCTCTTTACAGTTTGCTTCAAGACAAGAGTACAAACTTGTACTAGTTGTAAGGACAGATTTAAACATGAGCAAAGGGAAAATAGCTGCCCAGTGTGGTCATGCAGCCGTTGGTGCGTTCGAGAAAGCCCTTAAAAGGGATCCAGAAGGACTGAAATCTTGGCAGATGACTGGTCAAGCGAAGGTGGCCTTAAAAACAGACTCTTTGGACGAGATTAAGCAAATAGCAGATAACGCAAAGAAAATGGGTTTAATAACATCGTTAATAAGAGACGCTGGGAGAACCCAGATAGCTCCGAATTCGGTAACCGTTTTGGGGGTCGGACCCGCTCCTAAGGATGTGATCGACAAGGTTACTGGACATCTCAAGTTATTGTAATATTTATATATAAACTGTGATATAAATTAAGTTATTAATAAAATATGTTGTTTATTTTAGAATTTTATTTTGTTGTGCTATCCACTAGCTCAACTGATGTTGAGTGACGAGATGGTCGAATATAATAATCGGGATGGGATGGAAGAAATGTCACATTCCAGATAAGTTGTCCTTAAAAGAAAAACAATATCCATATATGTAGTGTTTACGAAAGCCCAGATTTAAATTCGCGGGTCCTGTAGTAAGCAAAGATTTGTAAGTTTCGAATAATTTTTAATATGGATTATAAATATGCTTTAGATAGAAAAATGCTTTCTGATTGTGATTCATTTTTGTAAGAAAGGGTGTTATTTTTTTCTTATTTTAAAACTCAAAGGCTCATATTATTGAAGCCCACTCAATTGAGGGCCATTTTTACCCTCCCCTAAATCCAAGTTTGCGTTTACGTTTGTATTTTAGTACTAATTATATAGAGTACTATTATATAGACGTATATAATCAAAGCTTGTAAGATCTATTTTCAAAGAACTCTTAAATGCCTAGTGATCACCAAGAGAATTTTTGGTCTGAGATAATATCTCTGACATAGTATTATTCTTTCTTTCTACATCAATAATTTTCTAAGTACTTAAGAGCTCTTTTAGTTTAGGAGAAAGAGTTTTTAACAGACTATAAAAAAGGAGGAGGTTCTTAATTCGAATGTATTATATATATTTTTTATGGACGTTCAGCCATAACTTTTTTGTTTATGAACCGATTTAGATAATTTTATTGGTGGTCCCATTTTAATTTCATTGGACCTTCGACTTCGAAGATACACCAGCGAACTTCTCAAAATAATCGAAGTTGGTTTTATTTTTTGTAAAAAATTGTCTTGTTGCGGAACAGCTTTATCACTCATTAGAAATTTACACAATAGTATTGCTAATAGTAAATTTATGGTTAATAGTTTTTATTGGTACAAGTGAACGAAATAACAACACTGGTTCTATTTAAAACTATATATATTTCAAGGCGGGCGTTTAATTAAACATTAAAAACATAATCAAAAATCTCAATTGTACTTAATCTATTATGAGCTTAAAAATATGTTACGTACTATTTTATAGATAAGTTGAAAATCTAGTACTTTACGTAACTGGCGAATAATACACTGGGTGAATCTCGAAGCTTCTATGGGTGTTTTTTACATGTGTTCAGTTCGGGATACAGTTTAGATCAATTGCTCGACCTCATCAAGAAATACAAAATTGATAATCACATCTAAAGGTTGACTTCGTGGCTGAGTGCCCTAAGCGCTCGCCCCCAAGTCCGGTGAAGCTGTAAAAGCCGTTCGAGGCTCCTGAGCCCTTATGGCTAACAGTATAGTCAGATCGAAAAAAAAAAAAAAAAACTAAAGGTTGAGACTGCAATTAAGTAATATTAGATTTTTTTCTTTTTAGATTGCTAACAATTTCTTTATAAAAATATTTTTAAAGTATACATTCTGTAAGAATATATAAGTAGATAACATTATTATGAAGTTTATCTCTTTTAATTTCTCTAATATAATCAAAATATACTAGACAATAAAAATTATCTTAAACTACAATATTTCCTTTAAAAATATATATTCCCTTTATTCTTATGAAACATATAATTATATATTCTAGTATATTTATATAATATTATAGCACCATCCGTAAAAACATTTATCGTCATTTATGAACTATATAGTAACTTATATTCTTTAAAAACATTCGAAGTGTTCGATACTGCTGCGGATGGATTATGAATCTATACTCAAAAAGAGGTAAAGTTTGTATGTTCGTGTGAGGTAATCTCTGGAACTAATGATCCGATTTTGAATACACTTTCACTGATAAAAAACTATGGTTTCCCTGAGCGACATAGGCTATGTTTTATTTTTATTAACGCCTACGAAGTCGCAGGCGGTTGCTAGTGATTAATGTATGCCAAGGAAAAAGGATATACTTAGAGGGAAATGGTGTTTAATTTATTCTGTTTACCTCAGTAAGGTTGTAATAAATCACCGAAAAATATTTAAGGAAATACTATAAAGCGCAGGATTTGTGACATACAATCTGCAACAAGAAAGGAACGTAATTTTGAACTTTTATCCAGAATATTCCAGATAGGACGAGTCCGCAATTACGCATTGGGCAATTAACAAGCAACTGGCTGTATCTGGCGGGACCTCGCAGCGGTTTTTGTTTTTATTCATAAATTTGTGTTGTTTGACCCTTTATTTTGTAATACTACAGGTGGCATTTTGCATCATGAAACTTGGCTGTATTGCACAAGTGGAGTGGAAAAAATAACATGGACTATGATTTTTGGGATGCCACAAAAACTCCCTAGAAAGTTCTAACAAAGGAGCCACCATTTTCTTAGAAAATAGAACACTGAAATCATCATAAATCATATGGAACTCCATATTCACTCGATAATAGCAATAATGGTCTTCAATAAAGAGGAGTAGTTGCCAAGTTAGGCATAAGAAGAAGAACAAGCAATTTGACGTGTTTATCAAAGTACGATTTCGATGTTTTCGAAATATCGATCAATCGATATTTGGTTTCCTAAAACAACGATATTTCCAAATTTGTCTCTTGTTAATGGAATTCGAGGGAACGTACGTAAGAAAATATAACCAACAAATTAAGAAAAAAAAATTGTTGGCATAGATTTGAGAAAAAGGCAGATAATAAAAAAAACTAATAAATTTCAATTGTATCCATGGCAAATATTTTATTTTAGCTTCACTAAATAATAATAATAAAAGGAATCCCCAAAACATCTATGTTTTTATAATATCGCCCATCCCTACATCACAATCCGCGAGTTGACAGTACGTTTAAAAACTGAAGTTAATTATTTTATAATACTAGTCTATTGATAAAAAGCCGAAAACAATACAAATCTGGAATAAATAATTGTTTATTTATTTAATTTTTGCTTCCTAAAATTATTATTTTTTGTCTGCGAGTCACGTGATTGGAAACGCTATACAGAAAGAATGACGTCATGATACAATGAACATTGTGAATGTTTGATCTTGTGATAAATGACTCTAAAATTACTATTTAAAATTATATATGCTAAAGAAATTTTAGAACTGAAATTCTGAATGATGACATGAAACCGCATTTTTGCATCATGTTTTTTATTTAGATTAAAAAACATTTTTAAATGTAATTTGAAATGTTTAATAATTATAAAGACTAATTCACGTGTATTATTTTCAATATATAGTGTTTAAAACAATTTTCCAAAAGTTGTCTACACCCGGATTATAATTTATAAATCAATTCACTTCAATAAACGTAATTTTTAATCGACAAAACAATCGACTTTTTTTATTCAATCACGAAAATGGACACATGTTGACACAGAACACTTAATAAAACGAACGAGATAGTCGAATTCGATTCTACTTAAATCGAAATATTAAAACTAAAAAATAGATCTATAAATTTTAATAATAAAATTCTATATAAAACTACTACTAACCTATCACTGCTTACTCCATTATTCACTTTAATGGTGGTAGGCCATTATATAAAAAAAGGTGTGTGTGCGATTCACACACGATACAAGTGAAACTTCATTTTAAAAGGCATTTTCTATTTTATTTAAACAGTGTGCAATATACATACACACCGACATTTACTCTCTCGCTCTGGCTCACACAAAGAGGAGAGACCGATAATAAATTGCTCTCTCGCTCTGGCTCACACAAAGAGGAGAGACCGATAATGTGCGTTAAACGTTTAACGCTTGGAAGTCGCATAAGAAGTTTCACTTCAAAAAATAATATTGAAGTAGCCATTAAAAAATATATAAAATTAATTAATCTTAAATTACTAAAATAATGGCAGCAGTTTAACGGCTTTTAAGTTATCGATGATTTTGAACTGTCCATACTTAAATTTTACCATAAATTTTTTTGTGTGTTGTGTATAATATATGCATGTGTGTTTGTACGTACTTGTCTTTAAAATTTAATATATAAACAAATTGTTCAATTATAAAACATAAAATTTACTTAATACATATCTATATGTAACAGAAAATGTTAAAAAATTATTAAAAAAAACTATCACTTTTTAAGCTAATAAGTAACTTCTAAATACTATCAATAGAACTGGTGGATACAAATTTCAGATGATAATTGTTCATTTAATATTTTGGTTAGCTTTGGTCAAAAACGTCTTTTTCGGTGTCTGACGAAAACTAGCACTAAATAGCGGGATAAAACATTACAACATTACTTACAACGTCTTCAAAAATTAGAGGCATTATTAATGCCTATTTATTTAAAAAAAAAAAAAAAAAAAACAATCGAAAATTACTTTTCTACCGATTTCAAATAGAAATAAAAAGAAAATTAAAATTCTTAAATCAATGTAATACTATCCTACGATAGATTTATCTAATATTTAGCTCTATAAAGAATCAAAAATCATAAAATCAACTACCATTTTAAGTCGGTTTATGGTACATTTCTAAAATAAACGTTTGACATATGTCGTGCAAGTGTTCTTACGATGAACCAAGTATAGTTCTTATAATAATCAATATATGGAAACAGCTCAAACCATAGAAACATGGCAATGGTAAAAATAGATTGTTTAATATAAAAACTGGTTCTAGGAAAACAGAGGAATAAGTTTGAATGGAATAAACGTCACCCGCATTTCCTCTTACGATTTGAAAATATTCAACAGTAATTTATTAAGTAACTTCGCGCTACGCCATTAAGGAAAACATTGTGGTAAAATCCACGTAATGCCATTATATTCGTCAAATATATATTATTTTATATCATTGACAAGAAATACTATAGTTTATCATTACTGATTCAACAATCAATCACCTTAATAATGGTAATAAAAGGAAGGAGGTTCGAAGCCATATTATGGCAATAATTGGCTTGTATATTTTATTATATTCGCATTATTACTATACATAATCCCACAAAAACTGTATTTTGTACCCCAAAATTTCTCTAATCAGACTATTAAACATAAAAAATGGAATGAAAGTCATCTCCCAAACAAAAATCCTAATTACGGCTTTGTTACTAGGTAACTGAGCACATTAGATATACCGGTAAAATATCGGTACCACTAAAATACCGGTATGAGGCTAAAGTTAGTACCAGAATCTTACGGCTTTATATTTCGTGAAATAGCAAAGTTGGTTTGCCGGATTTTTAAAATAGCGGTAAGGTAAAACTACCAGTAACTGACAGAGGACCAAAAGTTGACACTCTGACGAAGAAAATTAAATATTAAGAAAAAAAAACGAAGGCAAAGATCGTGATGGCCAAAATCACTGATTACTGATATATTTTTAAGGTTATAAATACATATAGGTACAGTCAGTTATAAAATTCGGTTAACAAACTCAAGACTTCAAATCGATTTAGTATTAAAAGAAGTCTTGATACAAAACACTGGATTAGGTACAGGGAAGCGTGGTGAAGTACTCTTCCCTGTACTTATTCCAGTGATTTGTGTATCTACTTTCATTACATTCCTTTTTTGTGTAATTCTTAATATAAGCATAGCTATGCAAAACTTCTGAAAATAAAAAGTGTCAACTACTAAATATATTTATTTTCGCTAGGTGTCAACTACTAGCATAGTACCTTTATTTGATTAAAAAATAACATAAAAACACATTAGTTTTATTGCTACAATTTTTGTCACGTTCTGGAAGGGGAATAATTTGTGCAACTGTTACCATTTAGAAGTTCCCTCTAAGATGATTTCATACCAAACTATGTCAATAAACATATAAATAAATCATTAAGGTGTCATCTACTGGGTATTTTACCTTAGTACTAGGCCAGAATTAGAAAAACCCGGATATGTAATTTGGGAATTTGTATCGATTCTGCTTGCCCTAAACTATCTTAGGGTAAAACTATTGACAAGTCTGAGGACAACAGGTCGATATTGGAATTATTATAAAAAATGAAATTCTTGTTTACAGCGATAATGTAAGTCATTGGAAATACAAATAATAAAACGAATTTCTCAATAAAGCTTATAACCATTTGTTAAAAAATCATATATATAATATTTCTCAAAAATGTTTTTTCCCTTGCAACGTCATATCTCCGTTAATTCTTTATTAAAATTAATTATTCAAACATAATTTAAAGCTTGTTCCGAGCTATTGAGAAAAAGACAAATAGTTTATAAATTTTCGTTAAAAAATGATTAAAATACATTCTACATAATGTGTGATATATTCCTATATGTCAGATAGTTGATATTGTAATGTTCAAACATCAGTAAGCCGTAACTGGGTAATAAATGCAATTCCGTCCAGTATTACACCATAACCGACACGTGTGTTCACTATATAATAATAAATGGTGGGTCGTTTTAAAAAAATCTATGACACGGTTAGTTTATCTTTTATAATGAAAATACAATATTGTACAAAACAAAAACACTCATCAAAAAAATAAAATAGTTTAAAAAAAACTGTCACAAAAAACATAATAAGCACAAATCGGGAATTATCTAAAACTTTTTTAATGTCAAGTTACTACAATGGTAAAAAATAAAAATTGTTCATTATTATTATCATATTACTTATAAAATATTATCTAAAAGTTCCACGCAAAATTGCATTTAAAATGTAAAAATAATAATAATCGATAACTAAATTCGACGTAACATCGAACAGCACTAATATAAAAAAAAATCACTTATTTCCTATTATAACATAAAACTTAATATGGCATTGTAAAGGGAAACGTCGAGTAACCGCAACGAACGCATCCACAACAAACACGTCCAAACAACGAACGAGTTATAGTGAACACACCCGCAACGAACGCATTCGCGTCAAACGCATCCGCAATGAACGCAATGGACGCAACGTAATGAACATATCCACAACGAACGCGTCATAATGAACACATTCTAAATGAATGCAACGAAATGAACGCATCCGCAACGAACGAATCCGCTCGAACGCATCCACAACGAACGCATCCGCAACGAACGCATCCGCATCGAACGAACGACACCGCTTACAGAAACCGTTAAGGTTAAGCGAACATTTAGCTCTATTGTTTCGTATTTAATTTCGTGTTTACTTCATCTATAGCGTTCGTCATTTTCTCAATGCAGTCGTCAAGTACTTTATCAGTTTGAGAGTTCTTCTTTTTAAGATCAGCCATTTGTTGCATCATACAACGCATCATTTCAAGACCGGCTTTTAAAGTATCCAATCGTACCACAGGTAGCTGTAAATATAACACAATTTCTTATAGCACTGTTGTAGATGAACAGAATCTGAAGCAAGCTATGAACAGCAAAATATTATAACAAATTAATATTTCTTTACGACACATGTTCCCTTATACCTATAATATAGAGTCCATCAAACGAGTTGTGAAGAAACATTTTAACTGCAGCCAATGAAGTCTGTGTCCCGACTGTACCATACTTATTATGAGGTGGTTTTCAGCCATTCTTCTGGGTTAGTATATATATATTTAAATGTCACAAAAAATTTGTAAACAGAGCATTATACTGGTGAGTAATCGTGCAGCTGATAACTCTGGTAAGACTGCAGCCTAATCCAAGTTCAATTAGGATAGGTTATACTGCCCACTCTTCAAACCTAAGCACAGTAGCATGAGCGCTGTTACTTTGTATCAGAAAGATGTGGCTCTTCTCCAGTCCAATCCGGATACAATTACCAATCAGGCAAGTAAAACATAATCCAACTCGGGGGAAGTTTTTGACAGGATCTTGATCTTTCATGTATTGGGTTTTATTTTAATTAGTGTGATAACTGTGGTATTTCGCGTGATACAATTTGATTATTGTGCAAAAGTGAAGAGGATTATAAACAATAACTGGATACATGCAATTCGAGTTGCCATAAGAACTCCCTGGACAGTTTTAACAAGGGAGCCATCATCTTAGAGCCATGTTTGAAGGTTAGGCTTAAATAATAAAAAAACCAATAAAAATCTACTCACAGGAGGCAATACACAGACTTCTTGATCAGAATCAATGACAACTTCATACTTGATCTTCTTTGGCGGTGTCGGTTCTTGGGTGGATTGGACGGGTCTCTTCTTGAGTTTATCAGTGTTTACTGGTACTTCCTGCTTCTCGTCCTTGTGCAAGTCTCTGCGTGTACAAGCGCAAACGCGAACCCCGACTGACTGTCTCCCCAAGACCACTCCGCTGAAATTATAATTGTATAAATGACTTCAGTCCAAACGAATTAAGAGATAAGACTGATTGACTTTCTTTATACAACTACAATGGTAAGCGGTTGCCATAGCCTATGGACACATGTGACACCATAGGTATGACTAGAGCGTTGCCGACCTTTAAACCCCCTTTCCCATAGAGTTCTGGTAAGCCCTACTGACCGCAGGAACACAACACAAGGTTATTTGGCTGTGATATTCTGTAAGGTAGAGGTATTTTCAGGCTTGTCAGGCTGCTCCCAAGTAGAGAGAAATGTCCAAAGATATATGATACAAGTAAAGATGAAGGTATCTCACAATAACCCAATAAACGTTACATTTTATGTCAATTCCACTTTTCTTGAACAAATATCCTTATTTATAGTAATAATATATATATTTTTTGTACCCTTTATTTGTGTCTTATATATCTAAGCTGTCTATTGATGTGTTTGATATATTATTTTATAATAAAATTGCAGACCCAACACCACAATATAATTTCTAAAATAACTGTCTTGTATTCTGTCGTTATGTGTCGTGTGTAATCAGCAAACGAGCAACATGTTCATTTAGTAATGAAAGAGAAAGTAATATGTACGAACCTTTTAGTTTCTTTCTCCACGTTATTAAGTAACGTTTGACGTCACTGAATACATTTCGACGCTATATTGTTCATAATAACGTTTTGGGGGTTTATTTATACAGTGAATTTGTATTTGCTAATTTTTGAAGATATACATTAAAAAAATTGAAATATCTTACATTTGTTCGGCTTGATCAACACCCCTAAATAATCTTAGACGTTTCCAGAAACCAGTCCAATAGCTTATTGGCAACTAAACTCTAAAACATGTATTTGCCAAACTTGACATTGGTGAAATTGCTTACATAGGAAAATACCATTAAAAAAAAAAGGTTCAAACGCTCACCTAAAATCTTCTAGCGTGAACACGATGCCGATTGAACGTCGGTTAATCCCAGAGTTGCAAGAGTTCTTGCAGCCGAACTTGTAAGCGTGGCTGCACGATTCGTTTGTCGTTTTGTTGAACATCACCAGCACTGAATACCAAGAATCTGCCAGCTCCGGCCTACCGCAGTAGTACACGCCCTGCGTACCCAACTCTCTCGACGAATGTAGCACGTTGTTTACAATTACATCTTCATAATAAAATAATAAATTAGATATTCTAGTATCTCTTAGACAGAATTGAAGGGGGTGAGTTGTTCAAAATTTTTATGTGAAACATCTAATCGCGTGTTTGGTAGTAAACGTGTTGTGATGGGACGTCGTTACGTGTCATTCGGCCAATGTCGCGTCTGGTAACCTTCTTTCTGACTCAGCGCTCCTCCCTCAACGTTTACGTGTATGTTAAATGTACCAGCCTGGTATCTTATGTTATCCTAATAGTTTATTCGTGAATATCAGGGATTTAGTCAGGAAATTTGTTCTAAACTCTACAGCATGTGGCAATAACGTTACTGATCATCTATATTTGTAAACTTATTATAACTTGTAATTTTTGCGTGCTTTGTGAATAACTGTTCTTTGTTTCTATATGACTCATATTAATAAGAAATGGCAAAGAGAAAAACTCACCAGACATGTTAGAAGTGTGCCGATGTTGGATACAACGTTCCACTCTCTTCTCTGCTTGCGACTCGTCCCAAAACACAACTGTTGCTCTCACGTACATCTGTTGGGCCGCTTTCGTATGGTCCCAATTGAATTGTATGGAAAAGTTTGTATCCATGTTCACGTAAATTCGGTTCAGCTTGTGCGAGTACTAAAAATAATATGTTTTCGATTTTATAAAGAAAGAAAAATTAATTAATTTGTACCAACAACATTTGACAACCATAAACAATCTAAAAATACCTTTATCTACCTACTAAGAACTAAAAATCAAATGCCAGTTGTTACGAAACGGCTCGAGCTCAGCATAATGTTGGTTGCAAACAACCAACGCTGGTCTGCCGTTGGAGCTGTCCGGTGACATCACAGGACGGACACTCTGACATATAGACCAAAAATATAAAAATAAAATAAAAAATGTAGAGAAAAATAAAAAAAATATGACGTAGGAAACCTAGAAAAAGAAAGCTGTAGAGTCGTGATATGAGTTTTTGGTGGGACGATCTGTCTTAATGTTTTTATTTTTAAACAAGCTGAGCCCGCTCCGCTCGCGTTCACTACAGAATTATTGTTTACGAAGATATCGTAATAATTTTTCTTTTTAATAAAGACCAAGTATTTATGGAGTAAAACAAAAAAAAATGATCAAATTCTATCCAACAGTTTTTACGTGAGCGCATCACGTAAACCTGAATCATTTTATTTAGTTAGATATGTTGTTTTTTGTAAGTTTGGTATCATTTTAAACTACATATTATATTTTAGAGAGTTCGCAACAGAAGCACGGAATGTGTATTTATGTAATGTAAGGTCTTCCAGACACAACTTTACTATAACTGAACGACGTTGCAAATAATAATTGCACTATTGTTTAGATATTGAAGAGCATGAAAACCACAGGATAAGAAACATTTAAACTTTTATTACGTAGTAGTTTCATTAAAACCACAAAATAAATAGGTACAGAAAGACGGTTCCGACTAACCTTGAATTTAGTTACCTACGCTCGACTGTAGCGCCAAGGCTGGCATCTACAATATTATATGTAAATTTCTATTTAGAAATTTCAATGAGCTTCGTATGTATATAAATATAAATAAAATTGAAGCGTCTGTTTATAATGTCAAAATAACACCTTTTTACTAAACGCATATAGATACGGTATCTAAAACAAAAACTAATTTTTAATTTTCTTTGTTTGTTCCAGCTAATCTCCGAAACGGTTGGACCGATTTTTACGGGACTTTCACTGGCAGATAGCTGATGTCATAAGGAGTAACTTGCCTACTTTTATTTTAGAAAAATAAATAAGGGTTCCGCACAATAAATTAAAAAAGGTTTTTTAGTTGTAATGGTGAGCGGAGCGGCGGGCACAGTTAGTTTCTAATAAAATACGTTGATTAAAAAACGTGAATTCATTTAATGTAGTAATTAGCATCCGTGGTTCTCACTTCCCATCCTTGCGCACATCTTGCCAGATTGCTTGATGTTTACGGTTAATGCTTTGCTCCTTAGGGCTGTAGCATGAAGTTAAACTATTGCCTATAACCGTCCTCAATAAATAGGCTATAATGCAAAAATACTTTTTCGAATGGTAGTTCCAGAGATTATCACCTTCAAACAAACAACCTCTTCAATTTTATTATATTATTAGTATAGATTACAATGCACGATATTATGAATAAAATAAGCGGTTTACGTTAGTTTATACAACTTAGTAATCATCGGCATGTGCAATGTACTCTCAGACCTTGCGGCCTTGAATGATATGTGAGGAGTCAGGACCAACAACGTCATCCGTCTGCGGTTACAATTGTTCATGTTAAAATAGCAATATAATTATTTACATTGGATATATAATTGGTGAACTAAAATGATAATAATTCTAATTGTAATTGACACTCGAAAAGATGTAAATGTTTTTCTTTGTGTTATTTCAATATTTTATTTCATAAAACCGTTTTCTTCTTTAATTTTATTAAAGACTATCTATGTCCGCGGCGCCGCGCCGCTCGCGTGTACTACTAAAAAGGCTTTTTTTTTACGCGGAACCCTAATTATTTTTCTAAAATAAAAGTAGTCAAGTTATCTACTCCTTATAACATCAGCTATCTGCCAGTGAAAGTCCCATCAAAATCGCTCCAACCGTTTCGGAGATTACCCATAGACTATATATCCATGAAGTAAAACGAAAAAAAAAAAAACTAATTTTATCCAGTAGTTTTTGCGTGATGCACGCACAACGCGAAACCACAATCATTTTATATTATTATGATATGAGAAATTGTTTAGTATTAAAATACTTCTTGTGACTTCAGTGACTCTCTTTTTAGAACTTTCCAGAGAGTTGTGACATCTCAGAATTCATGTTCCAATTTCTAATCCGCTGCACTTGTGCATAATAAGCAAATTAGACTACGTAACAAGCTGCCAATAGTACACAATATAGGGTCAAATAAAGTATATATTTTATTTATTTATGAGTAATTACCAACAGTAGACACAAATTTATGAATTTATAAAATTAAAACTATATAACTAAAAAAAATTATAACCTACGCATATAAGTCTGATGAAGTGACATATAAACTTCTTCGTGTAAGAGTAAAAAATATGGAGTCTGAATGTTATGTTGCTTATATAGATCTTACATAAAAATCAATTAAAAGTAATCCTAAGCATTTCTGGACCTTCGTCAAAAAACGTCACAACCCTAATGCGGTACCTAGCTCTTTAAATTATAATAATAAATCTGTATGCTTTTTCAGAATATTTTCATTCTACTTTTATTAGCCGTACTACCCATGATAATAATCATAATACAACTTGTCCCTCTTCTTATTACTTATCAGTTAATGTTGATGAAGTAGCCGTGCTAATTAAAAAAATTGATACCTCAAAAGCATCAGGTCCAGACTGTATCGGCTCTAAACATGGATGCTTCATCTATTGGTTTGCCAAATTTCAATGCTATTGAATAAATCTTTAAGTACATGTATAGTCCCCAAAATATGGAAATCAGCATTCATAACGCCCGTGTACAAACTATCGTGCGTTGGTTTGTAGTGTTAGCTCCGTAAACGTCGTTGATGTTGCGTGCCGCTTGTACCGCATTACTGCCACGACGGTACTCATATTCCATAATTACTCGAATTTTTAACGTATCCATGATGACAAAAAAGATTTAAATGCGATGAAAATGTAACAATAATCAATAAACAAATGACTACTTTTGGAAAAAGAATTCCATGTTTTTAAAATAAAATTAATTTGAAATTAGAATTCTTAGCCAAACAAAAATTATTTTGATTTGAAATGGCCAGTACTGCAGAATGGCAATTTCATAGGTAAAGACCTATTATAACGACATGACAGCCCTACAGACTAATCTTAGTCGTCTAGAGTATTATTGTAAGATGAATAAATTAGATCTTAATCCCGAAAAATGCCGAGTAACTACATATATTCGTAAGCGTTCGTTCATTGCTTCAGCTTACATTCTATGCTGCCAAACTCTCCTTAAATGTAACTTCGTACGAGATCTAGGTGTACATGATGATTCTAAATTAACTTTCAAATATCATATTGATGCAATGTAAAACATGTACGGAAGTGAAAGCTGGGTATGGCAGAAAAAACATGAAAGTAGAATAAATGCAGTAGAAATGAGAGCGCTAAGAAGTATGATAGGAGTGAAATTGAGTGACAGGATAAGAAATAGTGTAATAAGAGAACGTTGTGGCGTGAAAGAAGATGTAGTGACACGGATTGAGAAAGGGATGCTTAGATGGTTTGGGCATGTAGAGAGGATGAATGAAAGAAGATTGATTAGACAGATTTATAAGATGAGTCTAATTGGGAACGTTGGAAGAGGAAGGTCTATACGAACGTTCCACGATCAAATCGGGGACGTTTTGAAGAAAGGTCAGGTCCAGAGTACTCTAAACCGACGAGCATGCATGAAAAGATTGATGAATGTTGAGGAAGCGAAAGTTGTATGTCAGGATCGTAGCAAGTGGAAGGACGTGGTCTCTGCCTACCCCGTTGGGAAAGAGGCGTGATTTATGTATGTATGTATATTGATGCAATTGTAAGTAATGCTTCTAAATCTTTAGGTTTTATAATGCGGCTATCTAAATGCTCACAAAAGCCAAAACATAAAAAATTTCATATTGCACTTTTGTACGAACCCATATGGAATCGCGTCTCAAATATGGAAACCATATTATCGTAAATATATTGACCGTATTGAGAGTGTACAAAAAAGATTTATTAAATATCTATGTTTCCATCAAAAAGTGCCCTATAAATCGATTAATCACTTTAATCTTTGTTAGGAATTCCATATATTATCACTATCTAACAGACGTGAAATTAATGACTTCATCTTGATATTAAAATATATATATATATATTGATTGTCCTCATTTTTTAACAAAGCTCTATTTTAATGGCCCGAGCAAAAAAACTCGTCTTTATTATTTACTACATGTTCCTTTTTCTTCATCTAACTACAGGCAAAACTCTTATATAGTGCGGGCAAGTAAACGCTTTAATGAGTTGTGTAAAAAGCATAATCACGATTCTTTTCATTTAAGTGCGGTTTCAGATAGAAGGTGCGTAAGTCTTGATTTATTTAATATGTGCTGTGTAAATTTTATTTATAGCAGTAATGACAGTTGTGTAAGTATAGTAATTCATATTTTTTATAAGTTCTACAGGTTTTTGTACAGGATGACTTGTAATTGGCTAACAGGTTATTATAAGTAGATTGTTATAATGTAGACATTGAGCATATATTATTATACTTTAGATGAGTCACAAAAAACTGGTTTCCCCGTTCAATCTCACAGGCACAGTATAACGTTTATTCTTATTATAATCAAATATTTTTTAAAGGACATATATCCATGAATACATTTAATTTATATTATATACGAGAGTAAAACGAAAAAAGTCTGCAAGGAACTAATGGCATTTTAGCGATTTTTTCCCCTGACAAAATGGAACTGCAATCGTATAGACACATTTATATTTACGTCAACGTATCCTCATCTCGTCTCAGTGTACCTATTAAACAAATCTATGGGAAAAGTTGTGATACCTCACATTTCTAGGAATTCGTTGCTCCCAAGTCTTTTGATCCTTTCATCAAGCGGGATCGAGAGCGACGGACACCATAACACAAAAAAAAAAGTCCTTTTTCTACTGGCTATACCATTTTTATTCATTTAATCTATGAACGCAAACAGATAATAGAAATAACTTTAAAAGTTAGGAACGGTGTCTTACAAAAGTTTTTCCTGTAGCTGCAATGATTTAAGTAGCTCATCTCACTTCTTCCAGTTCCTTTTTCAAATCACCGTACTGTATATAGACAACTTTTTTATATTTTTTTGTAGTATGACAATTATCACACCCTATGTTAAATAAGCCAAGAAATTGGATCAACAAGTACAGTTTCTTAAACACATCGATAGGTACTTTGCCACAGAATTTAACCTTTTCCGTGGTAATTAGCCAGATGTATTAAAAATACTCATTTAATAGTAACATATATATAAATATAAGTTAATTTATTGATAGATGGTGTTCAGTCGCATAGTTTTCCACACATTCGTGCGTCAGTAAACAAAATATATAGGGAGATGAAGCGCAAATGTGTATGTGAACAGCATTGCTTATTTGCTGAGCATGTAATTTGTTTTTTTATATACTACAAAGGTGGTAAATAAGTATACGGCCGCCTGATAGTAAGTAGCTACCGTAGGCTATGGATGCCTGTAATACTATAGGTATCACTAGGGCGTTGCCGACCTTGAACCCCCTACTGCAAAGAATACTGGAAACCCTACTCACCGCAGGAACACAACACTACGTTATTTGGCTGGGATCTTGTGTACGGTGGAGGTATTTCAACAGTCGGCCAGTCCCAAGTAGAAAGAAATCTCCAAAGAAATTTCTCTGTGCCCTACCTCTATTTGTACCCGCCTTCCCATTGAGTTCTGGAAAGCCTACTTACCGCAGGAACACAACACTAGCTTATTTGGCTGCGGTCTTTTCTATCACTGTTCGCTGAGTATGTGAATAAACATGGCATATTCGCAGAGTATGCGAGTAAGCATGGTATATTCGCTGAGTATGCGAATAAACATGCCATATTCGCAGAGTATGCGAGTAAGCATGGTATATTCGCTGAGTATGCGAATAAACATGCCATATTCGCTGATGGTCCCTCAAATGCGTAAAAAAATATTTTGGGACAAATTACAGAAAATTTTCGCGCATGTGAAGGACCGGGCTAATTGCAATAAAATAAACATTCCATTACTTATCCAATGTTTAATTATATGTACGCCTTATAGTTTTTCGAATAATAGTACGATTTATTAAAATAAATAATTAGTATTTTGTACTTACGAGATAAGTTTTTTTATTCGTTTTCTGAGCATTGATTTCCACTGTGAAGTTCAGATCACCGGGGTAACTCTTCTTACTTGGTGGTCCTCGGGGAGACACCTGCATAACAATATGATATGATTAAAATTGGAAAAACACTCCGAATCCCAAATAAGTATATTAAATCCTACATAATTACTTCTTAGTATGGATGTTACGGATATGAGATTGCGGATCTAGATATCTTAAGGAAATCGGTTTCAGTTATGGGTTTTACATTTTTTAAATAATTGTATATATATATATATATATATAAATAGGTATTATTTGAACAAATTTTGTACGTAAACAATATTAAATTTAATTTTGATAATTATTAGTTATATGTATTTTAAGTACATAATTTTCTGTTCTCGACCGTATAATCTCATTCGACTTCATCCCTATCCAAAATTATTGGAAATATTTACATCAGGAAATCAGTCATTTGTGGTCGTAGCGTACGAGAATGTAAAATAAGGTAAAAATTTGTAGTATCTATTCTTTGTATTTTTTTTTCTATACCGTGATAAGTTCTGCTATAAGCCATTTCAAGATTATCCATTCATTACAGGACACTTGTATTTGGTGACAATTGTTGGACGGCATGGCTCAAAATTAACAGTTCAGCATCGGACTACGGTCCGACTGTATTGTGAACGGCCTGACTTGTTTATATTGAAAATACAGTACATTAAGAATTTGAATGTGGTATCATAGACCCCCACAATAATGTTTGTATAAAAGTCAAAATTATTTTAAATCACTATCAAGACTTACAGGTAGGAACTGAGGCTGAACATCATTTGGTGTGGAGGGAGGTTGCAGCAAAACATTTGGAGCTTCCAAAGTATCTTCTTGAATTATAGGTGATATATCATTGTCGAATGGCCATCCTGGTATGTCTACATCTCCACTGCACGGAAAGAAATATATAAATTATCTTTTGTCTTAGTGGTTCAAGGGTTCAAACAAGTGAATTCAAAGAATACATTATGATTATCAACAATATTACTTAAAGGTAAAGCAAAACAGCTTGAGGAAACTTGGACGTATGAAAAAAATACCCTAGGACTACTATAATAGTAATAAAAATAACAGCCTGTAAGTATCCCACTGCTGGGCAAAGAGGCCTCTTCCCGAGGGTAGGCAAGGGCTTAATCACCACGCCAACCCACGTTGTCTTGCTGCTTCAAACGCCATGAAAATCTACAGTCTATATTTTTCCCTCAAGAGATAGTTAAATAATTAATGACCTATTTATCATTTTCACCAAATCGTATTTTTTATGTTTTTTATTAATAAACCAATATGATTAAATAATTATCAAATAAACTTACAAAATATCTTGATCTTGTAGGACAAAAAACTTTGTATCATTCATTGTAGGTACCTGTAAAAATATTAATATTATTTATTACACATGCACATTGTTAATGTATAAAAAAGAAAAAGGGTTTCAATCATTATTCAGGTATTTTAGAATATTTTGAGTAAGCATATGTGTATATAAAGTGGCCTGCCAATGCATTTAAATTTGCTTAACAAATATTATTAAGGTTATCTTAAAATTAAAACTTAATTAATTTGATTAAATATCAATATATTTATATGTGAATGTGTCATGGAAGTAAACAAGCATTATTTCACTAGATAGCCCACTGACTAACATGGATTTGAAATGATTAAAAATGAATTAGGCAGTCTTGATATAAAGTCAGCAGTACTAATATATAGAGGTAAAGAAATCACCAACCTTGGGGCAATAAAATGGTAATTGTAAAAACTCAACCCTTCAAGAAAAATATACATAGAAGATAGACAAAATACACAGAACATAAATAATATACATTAAAGCAAGATGGATCAAAATGAAACCTATTTTGTAACTTTTTTAATTTCAATAAATTATTAATAAGGTTTTTGAAGCATGATATATTTGAGTCAATATAAAATCGGTAAAAAGTATTTAGTGCCCCAAGTTATTATTGTAAGTTTAACATACATTCTTTTTTATCTCAAGAGAGAATTAATATTGCATTATTAAGTTTATTTTATTCGATAATTATTAGAACTCATAATGAACTTAACATTTTCTTTTGGTAAAAGTGAAAACTTTTTGCACAGCATCAAAACTAAGAATATTATTGTAGTTTTATGAATGTAAATACAATTGTTTTTAAATCAAATACTCATAATATGATACTCAATATTTATAAATATTTTTTTAAAGAACAAAATTGGAACTGTATGTCTATTTATTTTCCACAAGTATCAGTGCTTTCATCATGTGATCGGTAATTTATCTATTTTATCAAAACTGTCTTATAACTTTATTTGTATAGTTACTTGAACTAAAATTGTTATTGATACCAAAAAATCAGAAAAAAAAGGTAATATGCATCAGGAAAGACTGAACTCAAACATAATATAATTTTAACAATAAAACAATGGTAATGACAGTATGAAATATGTAAATAAAAAAACATATTATTTTAGTGGTGAAAATGTATTAATCTCACATAGGAATCCATGGAATAGAGTTGTTATATCAAATTCAATTAGAATGTGGTAGCAGAGATTTTAATTTATTTTGGACTAACTATTTTGTCAAGTTTTACTGAGATAAGGTATGAGGAAGTATGATACTTCTGTATCACTGATTGGAATAGTAAAAATGAAAGAAAAACGATTATTGCTGGCACAATATTAAAAATAAACAAAACAAATAATAATAACAAATATAACTTATATATCAGCTAGCATTGCCAAACAATGACCACTCATTTAGCTACATGCTGCAAAATTTATTTGCATTACAGTAGTACTAGTACAATAGCAATAGTATCAAATAATAGTTTTAAATATAAGAAACTAGATGTGCCTGCGGCTCCACTCTGTGGCCCTACAGAATGCATCAGTCGAGCACACTCGGAAATTATGCTGCCCCTGCTCCTAAGACAAAAATGCTTATTGTGGGTGATTCTTGGAAGGTGCTATTGCTGAATTTATTGTAGATATTTTTAAAAACTACAATTATGTAGAACATTAAATTGATATATCTCATACAAGTGAGTCATTTAAAAGCCCAAATGTATCTTTTTCTTGTCATTACTTATATCCTATAACCTGGCCTGATAACATATCAATAATTTCAAGGAAAACCCATCTAAATAGTAGCTTCATGTGAAAAGAACATAAATGAACAGACAGACAGAGAGGCATTGAGTTTTATAATATGTTTAGATTAGCAATGTAATCTCCGCAACATGCAGGAGACTGGGCATCCTAAACACAGTGTGAAGGGTTTTTCACACCCAGCCAGCTGTACCTTCTATGTATAACTCAAATTTGACCATTCATGAAATATTGTTTGAATCTCTGGCACAGTTTCACCCAATACCTTGATGCCCTAGGTAGGTTGCAACAAAAAGCTGCCCACATTGTAAATGATACAAATGTTACTAAAAACTTAGAACCACTTCAGTTACTGTGTTTTCTGTGTACTGTATTGTCTGCATTCATATGAGCGCTCTAAGGAGTTGTTTAACCTAATCCCATAATCTCCCTACCACTATAGAACCACACACGCTGATTTTCCAAGTCCAGTAGCACACATTTCGGCATGAACAAAGAACACATTTTTAAGTTTGCAGTATTATGTAGACGTGAAATTACTTCTCAGCCCGAGAGTTTCTTCCCTCTTAGATTTTGGGCATAACGGCGACTACTGCCGATGGATTTTTTTATCGACGGTCGCTGTTGTTTCTGGACTACCTCGTATTTTCCATCTGATCAAATTCCGTGGCACATTAGCAATCGTTTAACCGAGATATTTTTTAAAGAAATACATTTTTGATCTTATAGTGGGCATTTATAGCACTTTTTGTGTTTCGAGTTTACTTAAAAAAAAAATATTTTAATAGCATACATCAGCACAATATGCAAGGCAAAGAAGGTTTATAAATATAAATAGATATGTAAATGAACTTGTATGAAATTAATCGTTTTTATAATTAACTAGAACCTGATGTAAAGAAACATACATAAATAACAATTTAAGTTTATGCCGAGGTTATACAATTAAAAATGACTTCGGACCATTTATGTGTTTCGTGTCAGGATGTACTTTATTGGGTTGTTTAATTACTTTTAGATAATTAACTAAACCTTTAAAAGTAGCTACCAAATACACTCGGTAGTTTCATAGATTCAAAAAATTATACGCATGTTTTATGGTAAAAATCCGGCGATGGGAAGGATGTATCATGTAGCAATTATAACAGTCGTAAATAAAATACAAATATAACACACAATTACTTAATAATTAAAACACTGACGTACAGTATAATGAAACACAGAAAACAATAAAATAATACATTCAAAATACGTACAGCACTCATATTATTGAAAACAGAAAACTCACAAACAAAACTGTGAAACAAAACCGACGTACTGAACTAGGGATGCATCAAAGAAAAATTTTTTTAGATTAAAAAATATAGTATTGAATCAATCAATGGAATCGATTTTTCAAGTTAAATACCGTTTTTTTTTCTGATTTGATAAGAACCTTAAAATTATTTACATTTAGTTATTTACGTTTAATTTACCCAAATACTTGTACATAAATAATGGATAGTTTTCGCTTAAATACTCCTACACTAAACTCGCGAGATGGTTGAATTAGCTGTTTGCTCAGTTTCCTTCGCATCTCCTTAATAAATAAAAGAAAGAATAAAAAGTTACGTGTCTAATTAGAGGTGGTCATTATTACAACTACGAATAATGTAATACACTATTCCTATGCAACAAATAACAACTTATTGAAGATATAATTAATTATTCTGCTATCAATAATCCGTTGTTCGTTATTATTGTTGACAATGACAATTCTCGGCTAGTGTTCAAGCACTATTCAAACATCAATAGGTGTATAAGGGAGAAAACTTCACGTTGCTCACATTCCTGGTTACGATACGAATAATGAGAGTTACGAATTTACAATTCTAATCTTTGAGTGCGCGGCATAGAGTTAGCTCTTATTTTAGAACTGAAAACTTCTTTAGCACCGTTATGATTTGAAACTCGATGAAACGAAAAAGCGACAGTAAAAAGAGACAGCTATATGCATCTATAGGATTTAGCCTACGAGAAAATGAGATATATTGGGAGATACATTGAGAAAATGAGAGACATTTACATGATACACAGTTAATACAAGACCTGATTATCATGATTGTGATCGTCGTCGGATTGGCCTAATGGTGTGAGATGACCAGACTTCATACGCAGTACGCACGAGTGCTCGATAACTCGAATTCCACTGATTTATAATAAATTAAAAATAATGTTTAATGATTTTATTTTTCTGAAAGTTTCTCTTCTGACACGTATGAGCTGCTGCACATTTTTTTTTTAAATATTATCTTTATTGATTTCATTATCGTGAATTATATTTGCTGCAGTGATAAAATTTCGTAACTATTTCTGACGCTTATATCACAAAAATAATTACCCAATAAAATACAATAAACTTATCTCGCCCCTAAGTTTAAGATAAGCCAACTAAACGGTATACCCATACACAATAAAGTTAGTGTTGTCTGCTTTTAACAATCCAAAAGTATAAATGCTATCGAAATCACGACCAAAACGAACAAAAAAAAAAGATGCATAACTAAAAAATTTTTATTCTTTTGGTCTGAGATACTTAACTCTATGAATGGCGGTTGATTTGATTAATCTAAAAAACACCTAATGACACTTGCTTTAAATATCGAATATGAGTTATTATATTATATTAATTATATTATTATATCAATTATAATCAAACAAACGTGATTTAATAAAAATAATACTCTTTTATAACAAAGAGAAAAAAATTGTTACCATAGTCATTAAAAATTATAATTGACAAATTTTAAGCTAGAAGCTATTTAAATTAAATGCATTTCAAATCAGTTTGGTTCTTGGGTATATTTTTAGTTCACGCTGTTAGGCACACTATCTTCATTCTTTTGTGTTGCCATCCATTAAAAAGCCTGAAGAATGAGAAAAAAAATATACGAAACTCCGCTTCACTTGTGTTTTTTTTTCTAATTTTTGCTGTCATTAGGCCGATAAATTGATGCATATTTTGTATGCAACAGTTATTTTGACTCAATACAGTGTTGTATTATGTACCAATTTACTGCGGGGAATGCTTTAAGTGCGTGTATTATCTAAAATCAATAACAATCTTTGACCAACAAGGTATGCTTGTTTGCATTTGCTTGGGGATTATAACCTGTGTTTTGTGCTGGCGTCCGGTTGGCGTCCGTCACAATTAACGTAATAATGTTCAATAACAACGTTGCTCACCGATTGTGCGTATAAAAATGTGTAATATAGAATACGGTATGTCATATAGTCTTCGTGTTTAATGTTTTTAGTTACGAAGATGAATTATGAAGCTGAACGAGCTATGAACCAAAAGAGGTTGCGTATGGAGGCTGAATCAGGCCATGGTGTCGTTCAGGGTAATGGATTACCTCTCAATTATATCGGTGAGTTATATTTGGTTAGTTAAAAACGCGGGAAATTTAAGTGACCTTGAAACTTAGTCACTTTTTATTTTGTTTTAGATAATGGTCATCAAATACCTTATCAGCCGTATGCGGGTGCTTACAATACACATTACCCGCCTCCGGACGCGTTTGCGGCGTACGGTCCGCCTCCGCCCGGAGGCTACGCCCCACAGAATTTATCGTATGCACCACCCGCTCACCAGAACTACCCCCACCATCAGAGTTTTCCTCCACAACAGCCACCACAAGCGCAGTTGCACATGCAGTCCCATATGGGTAACTATTCATATTATTTTTCTTATTTAACTTTATACATGGGCTGTGATTAGGGTATATCAATACATTTCTTTTCCAATACTATATTATTTATATGTTTCAATCTATCTTTGAAATTCCAATTCCATCAATTGAAAATTTCCAATCATACTTTTATGTATATTTCAACAATATCATGTCAAATACAAATAAATATTAATATTATTTGTACTGTGTAAGAGAATTATATATAAGTATAGATTTTTATGTTATTTATTTCATTAAAAAATAAGTAAATATACTTAATGCAATCATAATAAGCATTAGCACACAAGGCGATTCAACTCAGCCCTGAGAAGTACCAACTTATTACTGAGTGGCCTCAGGACTGTGCTTTTTGATGTTTATTATGGCCTATAGCTGTAGTACCCATGTAATATCAAGTAGATTGTATACCTGTTTGCTACATAACATTCCAAAAAAAAAACATAAGTGAAGTGAAAAGCCTTGTGTGACAGTGTTTTCTTTTAATTTCTTGTAGATTTATTTGAAATTGTTATAAAATATTTATTAAACTATGTATTAAAATTTGACAGTAGTAGGAGCATATTTTTTTATTGTTTTGAATCAACCTAACTAACTTCTAGCTTTCTTTATTTGCTTATTATTCAAATTTTATGAAGACCCCCTTCGCTCTGATTGGCATGAACACTGGGAGAATTGTGGAATAATAACCCAGGGGTCATAAACAAACAAAAAAAAAAGAAAAACGACATGAACTACAACTAATTATTGTTTGGTGATAATTTGCACATTGATTAAATACTAGGAGTATGGGCGGGCTCTGCGGCTATGTGTTTATTTTGCATTATCACTTTTTATCCCGTTATTTTATTTTTACTCATATAATTAATATAACCTATCATTTGAAGAATGGCACATACTTATTGTGTACAAAATTTCATCAAAACTGATTGAAAATTTATTTTTTTATGATTCCTATATGTACTATTGCCAATTCTTATAACTTATCAATTATGGATCAATTATGTATGGATAATTACATATTTACAATATTTTTTTTTTATCAAAAACTCATCTTCATTAGCAACATGAACAGTTTTCTATCAGTTAAAGAATTTTTGAATCTGATTTGTAGTGTCGGAAATTACCACATAATAATAATAATAGTATAGACTATTATTACTTGATAATTATTACCTATTATGTAAGAAAGTTATTAAAAAACACTACTTTTTGATTTACAGGTTACGGAGATGTGGTGGTTCACAAACCAACATGGCCTCCGCAGTCCCATTTGCTAGCACCACTTGATGCACAGAAACCACTTGATGTTAAACAACTCAAGCCAGAAATTAAGTTGGAGCCAAACGAGTCACAAAAAAGATCTCACCCTGAAAATGAGATGCTGGTAAGATTTATTTGTTAGAGTACTCTTAAATTCTTAGATAAATAAGAAATATTGTTATACTGTTGGGAAAGTAAAATTACAGTGTATTGCGACGAAAGTATTTATTTCAACACAAAAATACATTCTGGCACAGTTCAGTAATACTTAAACACATGCTACTCACATTATAATACTGTTTAGAGATCAGGCTATTCTCTCACTTGCAGTAATCTAATAGATCACTTTCAAGTGTGTTTATTCACTCTTATTAAAACTAAGTAAAGAGGGTTTGTGAGGCGCCTAATTGGTTTGTTTATTTATTTCAAATGGTTTATGGCTTGTTTGTTTTGTTCAACACTGTTTGTGTCCATTGTTCCCAGTTCTAGAACTTTCGTAAAGTAACAAAACAACTAAAATGCATGAGAATGGTGGCTTTCAAACCTTCTAGGTATCTGGATTGTATTTTTAAGTAACAGTGTGCAGTTGTTTTTTAATTTAGGTGCCCCAATAATATTTTAATTTAATATGAGTCTCTTATTAAAACCCAACAGATAATGTTACATGTAGCAAAAACCAAAAGCTTGTATTTTTTTTAAATCGTGTTGAATTGTCTTTGGCTATATTGATAAATTAATAATAAAATTTTACAGGGAGGAGATCTCGATCAGCCGAAGATAAAAATAAAAACAGACATATTTAAACCAGATGATTTAGCTCCGAGACCAGTTATGGAAAAACCAATCGGTAACATACAAAAATATATAGTTTTCATTAAAATACTCACATATTTCACCTAAAAGTAAGCCCTATTATTTATTATATTGTAAAATATTTTTTATCTATGTTATAAAACTTTATTTTTCTCTTGTGTTTAGATCCTGTGCAGAAACAACAAGACAGTATACAGAAGCCGCCCTCAGACCTACAAAACAAAGGTAAATTAGTTTCAGCTGCAAGGGATCATAAATGACCGTGTCTCCTGAAATTGTCAAATTAACATGAGGTTCACTTTTTACATTTCTCTATTATTTGATTATTGCTTATTCTAAGTTTATAATGGTTACAAGTTAATAATTATGTAATCCTTGACTACTCTAAACTAATTAATTAATTACTTAACCCAAAGTACCATACTACTTAACGCTAGTTTGTAAAAATCATCACATTATACACCTTTTGTATATGTAACACGGTGAAGGGGCAGAACTGTCTATACTGTTAGCCTTAAGGGCCGTGGAGCCATTAAAAGCTTTGACAGCTTCACCGGGCTTAAGAGCGAACGCGGAAGGCACTCAGCCGCGAGAGCTAGACAACAAGCTCGAGAGTGCCAAAGTGGCCGAACCCCTGCTTGGGCTGCTGTTGTACAGCATTGGTCTTGATGGTAAATACACTTAAATCCAAAATAATGACCACCGAGAAATCGGTAATCCATCTACGGTCGTCGCTATCGTGGATGCAAGCAGATGGATGTACACTAGCTGATCTTAAACCCGATAAACCAAAAGAGAGTAAAGCCGGATTTACATTTGTGTGACGTGTTGTGTTGTGACACATCAGAACGATATCGGTTCCATACATTTAGTATGGTGAGATTTATTATTTGTGTGTCGCGATGTGTTGTGATAACTTCTGATGCGATGCATCAGTCAAGTATGCAAGCGCCAGAGCCGCATGCGTTTTTATTTACGTTTGTTTATCGTCCTGAGTTAAAGAATTTAAAGTATGGACGACCTGATTGAAATAGTATGACAATATAAAGTGATTTAAGATACCAAGTGTAAAGATCTCCTTAAATGTCTTTTTCATACTGGGAATAAGAGTCGGATGATTCATGAGAAAACATTGTGAAAGTATGAACTCTCCGCAGTTGGCATTGGTTCAAAATTTCCCAGAGCCCTTAATGACACAACATGTCAGACAAATGTAAACCCGGCCTTACTGTGACGTGTTAATCATGATGCGCATGGTGGTAGGCGGGTTGTCGTGTCCTACCACGCAGCATCGCCAATTAACATCACCTTAGTTTCTGATCTGAAACTTTACGAGAAAACGGTTTCTGACACTAGGCTCAACACATATATTTATTGAACAATATAATATCGCGGAGTGTTTAAAGGTTCCTAAAACAATAACTTATTATAGAATGAAGATCTCTTGTTTTTTTTTCAATAAGGATCAACTATCTAGGGAGTAAAACACAAAAATATGGATCAAAATCTATCGAGTCGTTTTTGCGTGAAGCTCATCATTTTATTTATATAGATTCTAAAATCTTCCAGACGAGGGGCAACCAAATACGGTAGTGGAAACCCAGACAGGAGATAAAGCACCGGGTGAGTTGCCATGATCATCTAAGAATGTTGCTTTTATATTGATTTAGGAAAATTTCAATAGTGTATTTGTTTTTGATGGTGAGGAATCGAAGAACCACAGTAGTAATTTTTGACTGCACACCACCAATTTCTACTGCAGCATTGAATTGAAATCCCAATTTCTATGGATCATAGATGGGGAAACAGGTTAAACCAATCATGTTTATGCGCATGAAACTTTAACTGCTATTGGTCGGTTGCGTTATAATCTGCCAATCAGAGATCAGTTGCCATTAATACACGATAATTTTTGGATTACTCATGAACTCATGATCGATAACTGTTGTCTCTTTGTTGTAGATGAATGTTATCAATGTCATTTATGTATTTTACTATCATTTACCCGTGACTTCGTTCATGTTTTCTTTAAAATGAAACGTCTCGCGCTCCACCTGTTGTAAACTGGTTGTACTATAAATTACAGAACTGTCGTGGATGTACGCACAACATGGTCTAGGATCGTATAGGCGACAAACGATGGAATATTAATATGTATATAGATTATGTATAATTATTTTCTTCAGAAATGTGCAAAGCGGAGAGTGCCAGCGAGGGCAGCGTAGGCGAGGTACCACGGCCGGAACAAGCAAACGCTTCAGCGACAGACAAGATGTATGTATTAGCAACCCTCATTAATCCCTTGAACTAAAATCTCCATTAGTTACACTTATACAGGTGTCCCATAAATAAATGTCAAGCTGGAAACGGTGTTAGCCTATATGGTGACAGTGATCACAAAAATATTGAAAGAGTCGTGTACTTTTAGAATTATATGTAATAAAAATAAAGTCGAGTCTGACTCCTGTGATCTTTCAAGTACCTACTGTAACTATATCTTTACTTTTCTTTATTTTAGCCCAACTAATAAAATATCTAAGATTATTAAATGGCCAATCTTTAACTGACTGTACTGAAAATAAAAAAATAGAAAATACGCTTTTATGGCAAGTGACTTTAAAAGATGGCCTATTTAGTCTGAATTCCAATATGGTATATAACACACTTGCTAGATTATTTCTTACCTCAGATTTGTACATAAAGAAACAAAAAAAATTCATATGATATCTTATTTTGGTGTAATTATTTTAAGTATTTATGTGAAATAATATGTCTCCATTGACAGTGACATTGAGAGAAAGCCATTTAGCAGTCCGGAGCTACCGAAATCTGGAACGGTACCGGGGAAGGTGCCCACTCCTGGGATAGAGGTGAGTTTAGTAAAAACAACTGCATAAAGTTTAGTTTGGAATACTGAATGAAATGTATATTTTAGTTTTATGCTTTACAAGATACTAGCTTTTGCTTGTGACTTCGTTCCCGTTGTTATCAAAAAGAGAACAGAGAAAGAAAAGACACGCCACCTGCATCTAAGCGGCCTGTACTAATACGGTAGCTTTGCACACCCTTAAAACAAGTCACCAAAGTTTCATCCCAACCCGATAAAATGGTTTAGGAATGCATATGGGACAAAAGAAGAAAAATTCTTGTGTATATATATAATATTACTAGCTGTACTCTGCGGTTTCACCCGCGTATAATTTAAAAGAAATAGCTGTTTGATGATTTATAATACTTCAGTTAAGACAATATTTTTATCAGGCGACCAGGGTTATGCGTCACAACTCACACGGCTCGTTCGCGCCACTACACCTATAGTCTCGAGACGAGTGTCAACCTATTTTAATTTTACATTATCTCCCCTAACTATTTGTCCAAATAACACGCTATAAAGGGCAAAGTTTATCTACATACAATTGTCTTGATTAAATTGGCATTGAAATGATAAAATTTCATTGGCATAGGATTTTCGACTTCGAAGATACACCAAGGAATTCCTTAAAATAATTGAAGTTGGTTTTCTTTTTTGTAACAAATTGTCTAGTATTTTATGTTCTCAATTAATGTGCATGCGGTGGTGGCCTTAAAAGGCTAATGCACTGAAAAATATCTTTACTTTTGAATTTTAAATGCAATCTAATGGAACTAGCCATTAATTTCAGTAAATAAATAAAAATTGTCGGTTCACAGCCGAAGAAGAGAGGGAGGCCGAAAGGTTCGACGAACAAGCCGAAGTTGCCGACGTCACCGACGAAGTTATCACCTAACATACCCGGAGGGGCGCAGCCCCCCCGCGGTCCCCCCGCACCGCCCCGGCCCCTCGTGCCAGCGCCTCGGCCCCGCGGCGCCGGCTACCAGTACGCTATCAGACCCTTTAGGAAGGACTTCTCCGGAATACAATTTCGAAGGTGATGTATCTAGTTAAGTGTCGTGGACGGACCCCGAAGACTTTTTAAAAATTTAAAATACAACTATTTCTTAAGCAGATTTATTGTTGAATGAATAAATGGTTTTACAATTGTCTTATATATAATGTCTTATATTGTAAACAACAAGTGGTTGTTTATAACTAAGTACAAAAATAGGTCCCAATTCGTCTAGTCTAAACAACGAGTGATTATCGCCAATCGTAGTCACAACATACCAGTAACTATATAACCTCAGCGTCTTCTACTAATGCACCGATGAATACGTCGTAATAAGAGAGGGTACAGACTAGTGTTAAATTCATTCGACCAAAACGGCACCGCGCCGCGCCTCCGCCAACGCACCCGTGTAGCAGATTGCTTGAAGTTCATAAATACTGCTCTGTTCCTTAGGGTTGTAGCATGAACGTATATAGCCTACTACTAGCTGTGCCCGCGGCTCCGCTCGCGTGAACTACAGAATGCTGTTGGTAGAGCGCACGCGTGTGTTGTCCTATTTCAAAAATGCTTATTGTGGGCGACCCTTAGAAGATAGACATATGCTATCGCTGACTTCTTTGTAGGTCTTTTTATGATCTACAAATATGTGCTACATTAATTTGATATATCTCGTATGGTTTAATTTGGTCTCGTAAGCCATTGGATCGCCCCAAAAGCGTCTTTTTTCCGAATAGATTCACCATTATCGTCATTGCTTATTTCGTATGTTACTTTATGTGACAAAATATATTCTATAACCTGCCTAGATAACGTCTATTAATTAAAGGAAGAACAATGTAAATAGGATTAGTGGTTCTCGCATGAAAAGAACATAACCGGATATTCAGAGAGAGAGAGATGTTGAGTGTTATAATATATATTTGATAACGTTCCTTACTAAATGTGCTGTAAAATAGAAAAAAGTGATTTTTTAAATATAACTGGTAGATCTCAAGATTAGTGCGTACAAACAACCAGACAATCTCTTGAGCTTGAGATTAGTACTTACCACTACCGGTTCGAAAAACATCCCAGTCATCGAGAAGAACAGGCAAGAAACTTGATAGGGCTTATTTTTTTTAAATATTTTTTCCAGCTGTATTAATAATATTTACATTTAATTATCATATTAATGATTAGTGGACGCACAGAGAGGGAGTTACTTCCAGACATCACTATTATTTATGTAATGATCCAACCTATAATAATCTTTTGGCAGTTTGCTTGTTATAGTCATTGAACCCATTGTCCAGCAAATCAGTAATGTGCGGGATCTTATTATATAACTTAACACTAATTGTGTGAGGTGTCCACGTAATCCGCAAACATGAGACACACTTAACTCCCTGAACTAATTCAGTGATGTTACTACTGTGTACACACCACCACAGCTTATGTTTGCTAAAAATGTAATAAGTACAACTGAACTAATGTATCATCTATTGAGTAATGTATCATCTATCCTTCTATTAAGTATGAAAGAATACATTTTCACACATTAACACTGATAGATTATACACAATTCAACAGTCTTTTAATGAATTTACATCTACATTCCCAAGCCTGGTGAAGCTGTCAAAGCCTCTCCAGGGCCCTTAAGTCGAACAGTACAAAAAAAGCACATTTGTATGACAATCAATTACAAAACTCTTTACAGATTGTATGTAGACCGTATTGTAGAACTTGGCTAACATATTACCCGTTTATAATACCTGTTTAAAAAAGTTCAAGAACAGATTAATTTGTGGCTATCAAATTTAATTTTTCTTGCTTCGAGAACAACTCGACATTATACGGCTGCTCTCAAACCCTCCAGGTATCGGCGTCGTTGTGAAGGCAACTAGTTGTTATACGGGTATGAACAGTATGTGAGGTGTGGGTGTGGGTTACAGGCGGTGGAGCGACGAGTGCCTCGACTCGTCGCACATCCCGAACGAGGTGTACTTCGGCGACGTGCCCGTCTCGACGGAGGTGCTGTTCAACTACTACGACGCGAACGCGGAGCGCGAGCGGCTCGCGACGCAGGCGGCGCACATCGCGGCGCAGAAGGCGGCCGCCGCCAAGCTCGCAGCGGCCAAGCTGCAGGCCAGGGGCCTCATCTCGAACGAGGTACCACATCTAGGCCACTCAACTGGCCCAATGGGCCCGCGCCACTCAGCCATCAGACGGGTTCCTTGGCTGTTCTAAGTGTATACTAGAGCCGGACGTGTTTTCAGATATTTAATCACTATATTTACACTGACTCGTTCTCACTCACTCAACCGTTTGAAGATGATCAGCTCTTTTCTCGTTGATAAATGGATGTGAGCATCTTTCACAGGTCTAATCGAGCAGAAATGTTGTATTCTTTTACTTTAATTATATTAGAAGAATATGGCAACCTTGAGCTGATGCTGGAGCATCGTCTGCAATCTGCAAAATACCGAACTCTTAAAAACTTACACCAGAGATATCGTTTTAGCTCATTGGAATAATTCCAATGGAATAGGTTACTGTTGTTGGAGTTTTTTTTTTATAAATTAATTTTGCCAATGGCTTGCGAATATTTTGAACGGATTTTTAGTAGTCAATCTTTATGCAAAATTTTGATTTATATTTCTTATATTGTTGTACGCTAAAATTGGCACGTGGTTTTTTTTTACAACTAAGATGGCAAAGAATCGTACGGACCGCCTGTTTGTAATATGCTACCGTAGTCTATGGACATTTGTAATACCACAGGTATCACTAGCGCGTTGCCGAACTTGAACCCCCTACCCCAATGAGCTCTGGAAACTTTACATACCGCAGGAACACAACACAAGGTTATTTGGCGGCGATCTTCGTTGGTTAGTGGTATCCCATCAGTGGGACTGCCCCAAGTAGAGAGAAATCTCCAAAGACCGTGACCTACCTGTTTTTGAATCCCCCTACAGGTCGTACCACTTATGAGTGAGTGTAATGAAATACAAATCAAGTCATACTGTAATGTTTTTTGTTTCAGGTTACAACGGTTGATTCTTCATCATCAGATGAATCGTCAGGGTCATCGGGGAGCGATTCAGAAGATAGTGATGATGTGAGTATGGTTTTGTTTACTGCCTATAATGTGTGTTAAATCACTTTTCTTAGAATTGTAGTATGAAAGAAAACCTTTACAGTGATTTTTCAACCCTTTGTTGACACTTTATTCAGTTGAGGCCCTAAGAAGTCACTTATGAATGTTACAACAAAAAAAAACCTTTATGAGTGTATATACACCTTTTGGCGTTTAGGACGCGCCGTTAAAACGCGGACCTGGTCGGCCTAAAGGGTCGAAAAACTCACCGCGGCCGCCTGGCACGCCGGGCACCCCCGGCGCGGGCGGCGGGACCCCCGGCACGGGCAGGCGGGGCCGGCCGCCCGTCCCGCCCGAGCTGCGGCAGCCGGGCATCACCGACATGAAGAAATTCTGCAAAGCGGCCGGCATCCGCTTCGACTACAAGAAACTCGTTGAAGGTGACTATACTCCATTGAGTAAATTTTTCCTTGGCTCCAATTCACTCTATCAATGATGTTTTATATGTACCACTCGATTGTGCTCAGAAGCACTTTGCAACCGTATACGATTTATATATTTTTATGTCTTTTTGACGAGTATGGGTCGACATTGTATTAAGTTTTTAAAATTTTTGATTTAACACCATATATTTTCATAATAACTATTTCATATTAACGTTTTTAAGTGCTATCGATAAATTTTGATAAGAGCTGTCGATTAAAATTAAAACGAGCGTCGTAGTTTCTCCGAGTCATGATTTTACAAAATGGAGAAATTATATTAGGTGGTGGAATGACCTCAAAATGGAAGCGTCTGGTCCGTCCCCGCGCGCGACACGTCACAGTCCGCACTCTACGTAATGAATTGTTTGATCCTTTAACTGTTGAGTAGGTGCAATGCGAAACGGTATCTCTCGATTTTATCATCATCAGTTTTTTGAATTATCTCCCTGTGTGGAAGCATTTTTATATAAACGTTTTTTTTTTTTAATTTTGCAATATTAGAATGATCAATAAATACAAATTATTGTAGACAGATAACAATTTATTAAAAGGGTCTCCAAAGATTTTTTGATAAATAACTTTGCCTATTGTATATATTCCAAGAAAATAGTTCTTAAAAAGTAAGTTATAGTCGCGCGTCAGAGTTGACATGAATAGTACATGTTGGTATAACGTGCACGCGCAGGCTGTACGAAGAACAAAGAGCGCGTGCAGAAGATGTTGGACCTGCTGATAGCGGCGGGGCTCGAGGGTAAACCCTCACTGGAGAAGTGCAGGGCGATGAAACAGGCCAAGATGGACAAGAAGGAGCAAGAGAAACAGGCGAAGAAGGACGCGAAGGCCAAGCATAAAGACGAGGACGGTGAGTCTATGATTCCGTCACTATTGGCCGCTGGACACTTTTTAAAATATGATATAATATTTTTATGTCTTCTATTTGGGATTAGACAACTTTTGAAAAATTGATTTCAAACTATATGTTGAAAATAATACCCATGAATTAATTATGTTTATTCATTATTACGCTTTTACTTACGTGTGACGTCGTCTGTCAATAAATAATCAACAATAAGATAGTATTCGGGTGCTACGTAACAAATCGTTCAGTGATTTTAAAATTTTCTATCCTCTTGTATAAATTTAAATATAATAATCTCGAATTTATTTTGTTAAAGCCTTATAAACTCCTGAGAGCTTCTATAACATGCTTACGTATGGTAAAAAAAACTATTTGATTTTGGTTTTTATTTTATTATGTTTTTATTACTTGGTAATGTTTTATTGTCTAATTTTTATTTTTAGATTAAAAATACTTTAATCCATACTAATAATAGGTCCTTACATATGAAATTAGCGTTTTATATGGAAAAAGTACAACGAAAAAAATGGTATGAAATTATACATTTTATCAATCGAAGTGTGTACCATTATTATCTATACACTTTCGCCATTTTATAGGTAAATAATTTGGCATCAATCAAATATTTTATATGTAGTTCATTGATTTCATTGCTGAAAAAATTGTGGGAGCGAGAGTCAACGAAATTTTGAAAGGCGGTTTGGACAGCCTCATCGGAATTGAAATTTTTCTCTGCTAGATATTGTCCAAATTCCGAAAAAAAAGTGGTAATTTGTTGGAGCAAGGTCCGGGCAGTATGGCGGGTGTCGGGGACACTCCGACCGCAGTTCCTTTAATTAAGCGACCGTCTGTTGTGAAGTATGTGGTCTAGCGTTGTCCTGAAGTAGCAGTGGGCTAGAGAGATTGACCAGTCTCGGTTGTTTAACGGCTAGCTTTTCCATCATAGTTTGCAAACAGTATGTAACGCAGCACTCAATGCGTGCTTCAGTTAATTCATGCGGTACCCATTTCTCGAGCTTTTTCACAAGTTGTCCCAAGTGAATTAAAATTGTTTCATCGCTCACACCGAAGCCTGTCGCTAACTCCGACGTGGTTTGCGATGGATCCGCTCCCACGATCACCTTTAATTCTTCATTGTAGACTAGGGTCTCCTGCTGTCCACGGGGTTTGTGTCGTAGGTCAACATTTTCAAAACGAAAAACGTACCGTGCCTTCTTTTACAGTAGCTTCCCATACACATCATTAATCCTTCGAGCTGTTTCTGCAGCGCTGATGCCACGGTGGAACTCATATTCGTAAATAACGAGAAAGTTTTCCATTTTGTGAAAAGAACGGTGTCAAAGAAAAATCAAATGGCGCGATACAAATCAATCACTGAATTGGAAACACAAATACATTATATTTGAAATAAATTTGAATTTGGAATTCCTAAACAAACGTCAGATATTTGAGATCAAGGTGGCCAGTTCAACAAAACGTCTATTTCATATGTAAGGACCCAGTATTATAAGCTCAAGAGATTGTTTGTTTGAACGAGTTAATCTCAGGAACTAGCGGTTAGATTTGGAAAATCCTTCTATCTTATTTATTCAGGAAGGTTACACTTTATAAATTGACGCTACTGCCCTAAGCAGTAACCATGTACTTCAAATAATCTGGTAAGCTGTATGTAAGTACGGGAAGTGAGGACAAGGACTACGTTAGTGGTGGAGCGATGGAAATTTGGTCGAATAAAGATAACACGGGTGTAACATTGAGGCACAGTTAGATTCCTGACAGTGATTCACAGATTGATTGATTGGTTTGAAGGGGTAATGGGTAATGGTCTGTGGGTATAGCGGGCACGGGCACGGGTACTGGGCCGGTCCCGCGGCGGATGACGCGGGGCGCGACCGGCGTGAAGCCGCGCCAGCGCATCGTCATCTCCTCGGACGAGGAGGACGACACGCCCGCGGCGCGCCGCACGCTCTCCAAGCTGCGCTCCAGCGTCAACGACGACTCCGACTCCGACTAGGTATCCCACTCTCTGCGCACTACTAACTATCAAATAACTAATTAAATAGACCCGATAACAACTCCTTTTTTTTTCATTACGTAATATACAAAATTACTTAATTTATTGTTTTTAACAATTTTGTTTTGTAAAATTGGACTGATAAATGATCCTAAAAGAGGAAAAAATATTTTCATTCTTGCAAATTTTTTTTTTTAATTTTCTATTTAACATTTAATTTTGTTGTCAATTTAGAGTCCCAATTTGTAGCCAGCTTTGCAGTCAAATGAAATATTTAGATAGAAAATTGTTGCGTATTTGTATTGGCATTGAATATGTTTAAGTGAACATTATAGATGTTTCGTTCCAGGTCAGCCCCCACACAGTAGCGCCCCGCCTGTGTGTGAGGGCGCCGCTATCGGACATTGCGTATGACGTTGACGCCGGACCTGCGGCAGTGAGTGTGTGTGTGTGTGTGAACACGGAAAAACCTCTAGAAAGTGCTTCGACGGAGGTTCAAACTTGTAATAAACTTGAAAACTATTGTATTTAGTATATAGGGTAGCGTTTTTTTCCTACTAATTTTAGGCTGTACGTCGAAATTTGTGTGTAGTTTGTACCGCGACGGTTTAAGAGTATGTCGGCCGAAAACGGTACATTTTTGGAAAGGTTTTCGATAGATGTTAATTTAGGGGGAAAGTGGGGAAAACGTAATGATACCATGGCCTGGTGATAGGGCATGTCCAAATACCCGGCTGGCTGGCTATCAACTTCCAAGTTGAATAATTTGATCACAAGTTGAAATTGTGATCAAATGCTAAAGCAAAAAAAAATTGAATATACGAGAAAGTTCCTCGGAATGGAAGCGTCTTACCGTTAAAAATTCAATATGAAACCGGCTGTCGAAGACATCATTTTACATAGCGCTTGATGTCACAGAAAGTGAAAAGGAAAAAAGGAAAGAATGAAAAATAATTAATTAATACCCCCCCTCCCCCCTTAAAAATATATCCTTGTAGAGTCGGAAGATTGTAGAATGTTATAAACAGTATAAGTCCAGGGTCTAAACTTGTACCCTTTTCTGGGTCACGGTGCGACGGTTGAGAAAATCATATTACTTCCAAAGTAAATTAGGGAAAATATTATTAAATTTACTCCGAGGTTATATTGTTTGAGTGGATATTTATCATAAAAATTATGGCATTTTTTTTATCGATTAAATCGTATCAATCGGTATACTCTATTTATTTTTTTAATTGATTTTAATAATGTTTTATCTCGATTACAATGAATGTAATTGATCGCAGCCGACAGAGAAAAATCTTAATAATAATAAGAAAAATATGGCAGCTTTTTTAAAATAATTTTGTTTATACGATATACTGTCTATAGACTAGTGAAAAGCAATAGAGATAATGATTTCATGTATCTTTGTAAATGAGGCTAGTGTTGCCAACATTTTTTCACCTCTACATAGTGCTTCTCAGAATAATAAAAAAATATTTTATGGAAAGAGTAATAAAGTTATGGATGCACTTGCATCTTTCTATAATTTACTATATAGTGAAAGGTATAAAACCGAACACGTCACTATCCATGATATCCAGGCAGACCAAACAAGAAGTGGATAAAGAGGTGGATGATTTATTAATAAAGCGATGATCAGTTACGATTGGTCACATAAAAGAAAAATACTGTTGAGAGAACTTTTATACCGCTCAATTATTTCTTTATCAGTATTATAAGCGGACCCGAAATACAATGTAATAATATGGTAAAAATTGACGGTTGGCAACACTAGATCACAATCAGTTTGGTTTGTTCTCGTTCATAAATAGTTGGAACTAGAAATCTGTTGGTTAAGTACGTACTAAGTAAGTAAGTACGTACTAAGTAAGTTTGTACTTAGAAACGGAACTTTATTTACCTACCGAGTCCGTTCTACCTTTAAACATTTCTTTTGAATCGTACTAGAATGGCTGGTTATTTATTGACTAAGTATGGATTATTTTAATTGAATATTTCATGGTTTTTTGCTCCATTATTACTTGGAGGATTTATGGTCCAACATTTATGGTCCAAAAATGATAAAATACAAACTTGTATAAACGCTGCACGCCCTAGTTTCGCTATTACATTAGAGTTTGAAATCGTTATCGATATTAATCGATTTAAAAAACAAAAATTATTCAATCTGTTCCTGAATGCAGAGTGTATGTTATTACGAAAAGAAACAGTCCAGGGTGATCCATGGACGAGGGCTCTCGTAGTCCGTGAAATTGTCGCAAGTATCGAAGTCCACCGCCTCACCAATTTTTTAATTAGCGATAGCATAACGCTTGTAAGATGTCTCTCAATATTGTTCATTAGTGCCTACAATAATATATATTATGAGAAAGAACCGTAAGTCTAGATGTGTGTCGTACATAATAATAACTTTATAATCATATTTTTCATTTATTTACATTTTTTAAATAGCAGAATACGTTCGGTATTTTGTGTGTGAAACGTTTTTTATACTCTAGTTTTGTAATAATTTTAAATATATAAAAAAAAAATATCGATAGATTTGTAACACCAAGACGTTTAGGGTTATTTAATTAGGATCTTGTATATAAAGCGCGTAGGTAATATAAAAAATAATGTTGCGTGATGTTTATTTTTGTACAGGTTTGAAAATGGTTTCGCGGTTGCGGTCGGCTTTGATGTTTTTTTTTTGTCTGTGGCCTATTTGGTGTTATTCCACAAATCTGCCAGTGTCATGTAGTTAGGGGCCACATGATTACTGAAGTTTGACATGGGAACTGTCAGTTTTGACATTGACGTTTTCTAATGTCAAATTGGAATGTCGGGGGACCGTTTTTGAGTTGAGTACATGTCCGTACTTCGGCTTTGTATATATGCCTAAGTATGAACGATGATTATTTTGAAAGCGGTTATTAGTAAGGGATACATCACATTTTTTTTATTTATTAGTTTTCATAATAAACTGTATATTAGCGTCATTAGATGCGTTATAGTAGGTCTATTGAACAGGATGCAATAATAAATTCGATGCTTATGAATAATTCATACCTAGTTGTGCCTATAAAATTTTTATAGTCATGTATTTGTCGACAGTAGAGACCGTTTAGCATTAGAGCGTCTTGTTGTTTTTCATTTCTTTCAGAATCTCAATACTACATGTATCATTATATCGCATATTTATGTTTCAATCAACGTGGTATGTTAAGTAAATTTAAATCGTTGGGAGAAGTGAAAGAAAGCCTGTTTTCGCTTGGCAAGGTTCACAAAGAAAAACTAGTTTTTTTTAATAATGAAGAATATATTGGAAGTAATTTATTTATTTAATGAAAGTGCTATATGTATGCGAGGAAAGTGAAACACCCAATTATTTATTTTAAAAAAGATATATGTTTGACGGACAGATATACCAGAGCGTTTAATTACTATGTGTTGTGGCTTAAGACTAACTACGTAAATTCACAAAAAGCGGTAGTAAAATTAAATATAATTTGTTTAACTTATTTCAATATGCTGGTAACACAAAGTTTAGTGGTGCTGGATTTATCACGTTTATTTGAAACACACGTTTCTGTGATTTTAAAAACCACTTTAATTTCGAAAACGTGTAGATTTATCAGCAAAATCAATAGTTCCCTATTGAAATCCTTCAATTCAAGGATGGGCGAAAATATATTATTATTGAATTAGGTTAGATACAATCGGCATAATAGACGCAAGTGGTTCGTTCGACGCGTCTGGTTCATTCTACGCGAGCGGTTCATTCGACGCGAGCGGTTCATTTGACGCGAGCGGTTCATTCGACGCGAGCGGTTCATTCGACGTGACCAGTTCTTGCGACGCGAGCGATTCATAAGACGAGAACGGTACGTGCGACGCGCACTCCACGTGGTACGATGTCGTTTTACGTAACTTATTCACTGTACTGCATTATTATAAATCGTGATCGTACCTTTGTATTGTACACATGTACATGTACTATTTATTTTTATTTTTAAATAAAATATTATTTTGTATACAAATACAAGTAGTGCTTACTATTCGTATTTTAATTTGATGTGATAATGACATTCAACGTCACCTATTGAGACGTTAAATATGGATGTAATAGAAATTGACAACTGTGATGGTGATTTGTAAGTAACAAAAAAAAAAAAAACATTTACTATACTTGTAAGTAGGTTATTACGTGACGTCACGCGGCCAGGTGCGATGTATGAGCATGCGTTTGTCTCGTGTCATGGGTCGCGGCCAACTGGCCCGACGCGTAGCCGAGTTTTTGATGCGCACACGCGGGTGCGCGGGGCACGGGCGGCGAGGTGCGGCGCAGGTGTCCACGCAACGGTAGCGCGAACTATGTGTCTTACACACTCCCCCTTTTGACCAGTAAGGTGTCCTCACGACTGGACAAACGATCGAGAGAAAATATAAAAATATATAGGTAAAGCAAGACATTAAAACCTAAAACGAATACCTACTGAGCTTAAATCTTACGCGGTCGACCTCTGCGACGCTTTGGAGCTACTGGCTCCGGGACTACAAGACATTCCCCCTCTCGCGCATGATACCTTCTCAGATCCGACATGTGGTACTTCCCTATGAGCTCGTTTTTATCGGGAAATGCTAAAAAGTACGTTGTCGGACTGACTTGTTTATGGATAACGTAAGGGCCATCCCTTTTTGGAAAAAGCTTTGAGGTCACACCTTTCGCTGCACTGCTGAGAACATGTGACTTCAAGAGCACTAAATCCCCAGCAGATAGTTCGTCAGGCTGGCGAGTCTTATCCTTGACTGCCTTACGCAAATCCTGCTGACGTTCGATACTCTCCTTACTGATGCTGATAGTATCTGCGAGTTTCAGCAAATACGGGGTAATCTGTGGAACAAAATTTTCAGCCTCTATCACGGTTCGAAGATCACTCTGAGCCGCAATTGGCGAGCGGAGCTCACGACCAAATGTGAGATACGCAGGTGTCTGCTGAGTTGACTTACTCAAAGCAGTGTTTAATGCAAAACGGATGAAAGGAAGAGCTTGAGGCCACTCTTGATGATGACCTTCAACTAGGATGGCCAGCTGAGTTTTCAGGTCGCGGTTCTTCCGCTCCACCGGGTTAGCCTCGGGATGGTACAGTGGCACAAGATTCTGCTTCACACCAAGCGTGAACATGGCTTGCTGCATAACGTCAGCGACAAACTGGACACCATTATCCGATATAAGACGTCTAGGAACACCAAAACGCAAGAAAACCTCTTCGATGAGAATCTTTGCACAAGCTTCCGACGTAGCTTCAGAGAGTGCGAACAGCTCGACCCATTTGCTGGCGGTGTCTTCGACGATCAGCACCCATCTCTCTCCACTCGAACCTTTTGGAAGAGGACCAAACAAATCGACAGCCAAGACCTCGAATCGTTGCGCAGGGACTGGAGTCTGTAACAACCCTGCAGGTTTCTCATTAGACGGCTTGTACCGTTGGCATTCAACGCAGGTCTTGAGATACTCTGTCACGTATCTTCGCATACCAGGGAAGTAGAATAGCTGAGTAATACGATGCAAGGTTCTGTCTATACCGCCGTGACCTGCTGTAGCTGAGTCGTGACATTCAACCATCACCTGTTTTCGACGGTTTTCCGGAACGACGAGCTGGGGTTCTTCTGTCTCTTCGTCAGTATACCGATACAGTACTCCTTTGCACATATGATATCCTCTATCTGTCCATCTACTTCTTTCTAATTCATCCTTACCTTCCAGGCCCTTGATGATCTTTGACACCTCAGGATCAGCTAATTGGTCACCACGAAGAGGAGCCGCTTCCCAGCGCGGCGTGTCGACCAACACCGTGCATATACCGCATAGATCGCAAGACTCCTCCTTACATGGAGGGCGACTAAGCGAATCAGCGATGACGTTTGCCTTTCCTGGTGTATAATCCAACTGTAAGTCGAAGGACTGGAGCTTCATAGCCCACCGGATCAACCTACCGGCGGGAGATTTTAGGGTAAGCAACCATTTTAATGGCTGGTGATCACTACTTACACACACAGTGTGTCCATCGATATAGCCTCGAAATTTCTCAACTGCCCATACGACCGCTAAAGCTTCGCGTTCGGTTGTTGAGTAGTTGCGTTCTGCAGCTGTAAGAAGACGGCTAGCATATGCTATGGGATGCTCTTCACGCTGTGTCTCCCCCTGGAGTAAAGAAGCCCCTAACGCATAATTGCTGGCGTCAGTCCTCAGAACGAATGGACGGCTATAATCTGGTTGGACAAGAATCGGTGGTGACGTAAGCAATCTTTTGAGTTCGTTGAAAGCGATGACCTGAGCTTCTTGCCATTGCCAAGACTGATCTTTTCGAGTAAGCATAGTCAAAGGCTGAGCGATTTCAGAGAAGTTTGGCACAAACTTACGGAACCAAGAACAACTTTGTAAGAAGGACTTCAGATGCTTCACATTTGTTGGTTCTTTCATATCCATAATACCACTGATCTTGTCCGGATCAGGAGAAACTCCCTGCGAAGTGATAACATGCCCTAAATACTTAACACTCTCTCTGCTGAACACGCACTTCACGCGGTTTGCACGGAGATTGAAAACACGCAAACGATCGAAAACCGCTCGTAGATCTTGCATATGCCGAGAGAAATTTTCAGAAATTACAATTAAATCGTCGATATACCCCAGTACAGTTACGTCCTTGAGACTGGACCCTGAGCGAAATCGATCGATCAATCGCTGAAATGTAGCGGGAGCGTTACGCAGACCGAAGGGCATACGCTTGAACCTGTGAACACCAAAAGGGGACACGAAGGCTGTCTTGTCCTGGTCTTCTTGTCGGACGCTCACCTGCCAGTACCCTGATCGGAGATCGATTGTACTCATATAGCAGCTCTTACCAGTGTACTGAAGCAAATCATCTATTACAGGCAGAGGGTACGAGTCACTCTTAGTTACAGCATTCAATTTTCGATAATCTACGCAAAATCTGTAAGTGCCATCTTTCTTGGGTACCAGCAACGCTGGAGCCGCCCACGGCGACTCACATTCCTCAATGATACCATTACTTACCATTCTGTCAATCTCCACCTCCATGATGGCCCGCTTGGCCGGGGTGAGTCGATACGGTGGTACAGCGATGGGAGGGTGGTCCCCTGTTTCGATTCGGTGCTCTGCGAATGAAGTTGGTCCTCCACCTTCTCTGAAGATATCCTCGTACTCCTGCAACAACTTAGCGAGGTCGTTTCTTTCTGATGGTGCCAACATAGTACCTTCGTCTGATCGCAAAACATTCGCGGAAGCGCACCCTACGTAGCTCCGAGAAGGCTCAAATCGCAAGGGGTGAATGACCTTAGATCGGTCAGCTAGGAGCCAAGTACCCTTAGCAAGATTCAGAACGAGACCGGCTTTAGTTAAGAAGTCGATACCTAACAATGTTTCGTTGTTAACCGAGTCCGGAAAGATAACGAATGTGATCGGTATAACCTTGTGTTCGAGTTTAACATCTAAGTCCGCGAGTTCGACGTTAACGTTACGCACGGCACCGTCCGCCAACTTAATCGTCATCAAGCTACTACGAAGCGGATGCTTTGATTTACGAAGCAGTACGTAAAAACTGTAGCCAACGATGCAACGTTTGGCCGCTGTATCAATCAACCCGGTACCACGATAACCACATATTTCGATATCAAGAATAGGTCGATCCCCGGTACAATATCCGATCGCGGAAGATGAAACATGCACCTGACCAGTGGGTAACGCATCATCACATTCATAGTTATTTAACAAATCGGAACGTTTACATGTATCGTCGACACAACGTACATTATTCTCAGGATAACGATAATGACACTTCTGTGGATTACAATTCTTTGACAATATATCAGAATCACGATCATGACTTTTCTGTAGATTATAGCTCTTGGACAATATATCAGAATCGCTATCATGAACTTTCTGGAAATTACTACTCTTTGACAATTTTTTAAAATCATGATCATGACTTTTCTGTGAATTATTACTCTTTGACAAAGTATCCGAATTACGATCATGTTCATTATAGTTTGAAATACAACAAATTTGGTTTAGTTGCAGGTTATTAGTACTAGGCAGATTGTTAGAAACATGCATATGTTTAAATTCAATATCATGACAATTGACACACGAATAATAATCAAATGAACTGAATGCCTCTTTACGACTACAGTTTCCACAATTGGCGCGAATTACGCCTTTCGCGCCACATCCGTAACACGACACTGATTCACTTTTAGCTTTTAACTTTAAACACTCGTCTCGAATATGTCCTTTCTTTTTGCAATAGATACAAAATAGTTGTTGACTGACCTTAACTTTGGATACATCACCAATTAATACGTTCGAAGTCACAGGCGCGGGCACAGCCTGTTGCTGGGCAAGCACTGCGCGCTGCGGGACCACGGGGATGCGCTGTGGGGCGGCGGAGACACGCTGCGGGATTACCGGCGCAGGTGGTCGCGCGACCTGCGCGATCGACGGACTCTCGAGCGGCAAGTTACTCGAATCTTCGATTTCACGAGCACGACGTAATAATTCGGAAAATGTAGATACCTCTTCCCTGCGTAATCTTTCACGTATGCGATGGTTAAGAAGGCCATAAACCATATCTATTTGTACTTTCTCTGTGAGGTCACCTCTCGGAAGCCGAGCGAGTAATGACCTTGTTTGAGCCACGAAGATGTCGGTCTTTTCCGTAGCACCTTGCTGGCAAGCGAACAACTCGCGGTAAATACGATGAGGCGGGCGTCGATCACCAAATGCACTCCTCAAGTTTGCCACGGCGTCAGTCCATGTTAACGTCTGGTCTTTAACACCTTGCCACCAAGTGGCAGCACTGTGGGTTAGTAACATCGATAGCCCACGAAGCGCTGTAGAATCAGTCACGTTGGCACACTCCTTATAGCTCTCTACTGCATCGAGAAACCCTTCCAGCGATTCGTCCTGAGCCCCGCTGTACCTGGCGGTGCAGCGTGCGAAGTTCGATGAGCTGGCAGCATGAGAAGAGCAATCGGAAATGACGGGGGTCGAAGACGCTGCCATCATTGTTGGTATCGTCTCGAAAACCTTGTCAAGCATCCTCTCAAACGCTCGAGTTTGCGACTGCTGTAGATTGTCTAACATTTCCGTAAGACTGGCCTGGTTAAGCGTAACGTTTGTATTACGTTGATCTTCCATGTCCAACGACTGTCTTCCACGTCGAGTTTGAGGCATCGCGAATGCACACGAATAACACTATTAACACACTATAGAGTACCTACTTGACGTAACACTTAATACTACGTAATAATTACTGATCTTAGTGAGTTCTTTTTGTATTAAAAGCCACGGGTTGGGCAGCCAGTGTGATGGTGATTTGTAAGTAACAAAAAAAAAAAACATTTACTATACTTGTAAGTAGGTTATTACGTGACGTCACGCGGCCAGGTGCGATGTATGAGCATGCGTTTGTCTCGTGTCATGGGTCGCGGCCAACTGGCCCGACGCGTAGCCGAGTTTTTGATGCGCACACGCGGGTGCGCGGGGCACGGGCGGCGAGGTGCGGCGCAGGTGTCCACGCAACGGTAGCGCGAACTATGTGTCTTACACAACTAATTTATTTGGATAACCCAGATATAATAAATTATAGCCAAATGAGGGTATCATCTGTTATAACTGTCCTTCGCTGACATCTCACTGGCTAACTGACATCTCTCCAAGGATCGCCACTGGACCCGATCTTCAGATCTTCGCATACGGTTTGTTCCGGACACTGCGCAGGTTTTCGCTCCAAGGGTCCTTGCAGGTGTTTGTTGAAACGTAGTCTCTACTCCAAAACTTGTCTATACCATCGATTATTAGGTTTTCGGCACACGTAGCCAGCCCACTGTCACTTCAGCGAACTAACCCTTTGATCTATGTCGACAACCTTAGTTCTTTGTCTGGATACATCATTTCTGATTCTTTCTTTCAAAGAAACTCCGAACAGCTCAATCCATATCTCACTGAGCGATTTTAAATTTGTAAGCCAGTTCAATCTGCATTACGCACTGATTGTAGACTCTTGTCTTCTAAGATTGTAGGATAGGTGATGTGAAAACTCAACGTAAGATTCTGAAGCCTGCCCAACCTAATGGCATTCTGCTGTTGTCCTATTTTTCAAAGTGATGCCCACGAACCTGTGAGGGCAGTATAGTGTCATAAAATGTATATTAAAAACCTAAAACTTTCTTAAATTGCAGTATAATGCTATCCCAGTGTATTAAGGTAATAATTTATAAACAATAATGTGATTCTTTAATATTAAGTTTATTTCAATTAAAATTGTCCCAATAATAAATTCATTTTTTTTCTGGTATCATCGTCACGTTTGGATAATCAAATTTAAGTAACCAATTACGATAAAATATGAAATATTGGTTTCATTTGTATAATTGTTTTTCATAAAACTAAATTATTAACCCCCGTTCAGATGTGAAGCGCGATAGAATTCGGAAAGAGTTCAGAGGAGGGTCGAACCCCATCGTTTACCGTTTAGAGTGCAGCGTCATCTCAACGGTTTATGTTAATATAATATAGAAACCCTAGGCGTCGTTTATCTGAACGGGATCTAACTAAAATTCGGACAGGGCTACATCTTTGAAGCTATATCCTAGTCTGGTTATATTTCCTATATGCGAGCATAACAATCGTACAATTGTTCTTGCCAATAAAGCATTTTAAGGCTTTAATTTTGCTGTGCTACTATATAAAAAAATTGGTAACCGTTTCCTACAGAATTGTAAGATTTTTATATGCAACAGGAGTTTCCCTGGCGGAGGTCTTGCACGCACGACGCATGCGTTCAAAGATCTATTTATGATTCTCTCTAAAATGAAATGGTCAATGGAGAGTACGATGCGCTCTCGATGCTGAGCCGTCTGGGACAGGTTCCCTGGTCAGCCTACTGACCAGGGTCCGGGGCTGGTAGTACCAGTAGACCGCTGTGTACATGGCTAGCTGGGACGGGACAACACGGTGTCCCAATTCGACCTTCAGAAGTACCAATGTAATATTGGTTGACCTCAGTTACTACTTCGCGGTTGTACAGGTTCTTCAAATGCTAATTGTATTTTTATTTTTTAATGATATAGGGCATTATCCAACTTTAGCCGAAGGTACGTTGTCCAGGTTTTCACTTTTAATGTGTTTTCCGATTGTCTCCATATTACAATAGGCTTTCATAACAGTTTTTTTTAATGGTATACGTTAAAACGAATAGACCGTAGTAGCATTGTATGTTTTTATTTAATTAAAAAAATGACAACATGAAAATTTTGTACGTTTTTGTGTTCAACAATTAAAACGCATTACCAAATTAGAGGCAATCAAGGGAAAAGTAGCCAACGTACGCTTTTGTATTCGTAACTATATACGGAAAATATAATTTGTTAATAAACTTTATTTGAACTTATGTTTTATCACTATTAGAAAACGGTTATTTATAAAAAAGCCTAAAATTGTACATTGTACAAAAATGAAAATTATGTTTATTGTTTTTTTTATATGTAAGCAACTGCAAAGATCTTAAATTTAAAAATACAAATAAAGTATAAACTATTTTTATTGGAAATTAGGTAGAATACGGCCAAGTAAATGTTAGGCCACCAACTCCACACTGAGCGTATGTTTTACTCCCTGTCCTCTCAACAAGTGAGTGCTGATGGAATATTAATAAAATTATCATATTTCCGTTTGTGATTTTGTCTGGTTCTGGTCAATCATCAGTTACTATTTATCACTAAAAATTTGGTAAATAAACATCAGAATAGAACACAAGCGTTGTAATCTATTGGTCAAGTTATCTTTTATAGCTTTTCAATTATACGATATTCGTTTATCGTTATAAAACATGCTATTGTACAAAGTAGCGGTTCCTGAACTTTTAAAGCTAACAGAGGGAATAACTTATATTTTATGACATTCTTCTTAAGTTATGTACAACAAATGAAAGACGGTATATTGAAATATGATTGAAACAATATTGCACTATTTCAAATTAATATCGGTGATAGTGGGATTTATAGAAAAAATAAGACTTTTATTAGTCTTTTTTTTCTATGGTGGTATTATTTAACAGCTGAAATAGCTCGACGATCCAATGACAAACGTAACTGATTTGCGTAAACCGGGTGACTAACACACAGAACCCCGGTGACTTATCCAGGGAACCCCGGTGACTTATTTACGGAACCCACATTAGAAATTGCTGATATACAGTTTTTCGTATAAAAATAATGTTTCTAAATTAACTTGGTAGCATTTAAATTTTTTAAGCGTTTAAATTATTTAATGCAAGTGATCATTCTGTTACGGATAAAAATGTTTTTATATTTAAAACGTTAATCTAACTTTACCCACACCTATCAAGTCCTGACGATCAGTTTTGCTTGACTAGAAAAGTGCCACTCTATTGCTGGAGAGAAGATGGATCTTTAACTAACCAATATTTTAAATTAAAATACTATTGGCAAATTATAGGTTCAGCGACCTAAACTTACCGTTGCCTTTTGAATATCTTTTTTTAGTCACCAATTCTATTAGCAGATTAGAATTTGATCCAGTTTAGTCATAGTTGCATGTTGAATGATAATATAAACAGTTTTGGTAATGTATGTATGGTAATGCATAAATCACCGGTTTTCATTTAAAGCTATAGAACAAAAGTACAGTTTGAAATAAGAGTAAAAATAAATACTGCGCTTTTCCAATACATATTTGCAACAGTGAAATCATTTAGCAGTTGAAATAATTTGAACGAATCAATGATAAATGTAAATGGTTCACGGAACCCCGGCGACGTTTACACGGATTGCACTTTAGGAATCGTTTGTTTAAATTGCTGAACTGAAAATAAAAAATACTTGTTATAACGACAAGGTCTTTTATGAATTCTCAAGAGGTCAAGAAGTAATAAAGGAAAATCCGTTGAGTTTCAAATTTGCGTTTTGATAATGTAAGAACTCGCATGAAGCCTTATTTTGCAATAAAGGTACTGATACATTATTGAAAACAATTTATATATATATATTCTATAGTTAAGTAAATAGAATTGAATATCATATATAAAAAGATACAATATAAAAATGTACATATTGTTACGTTCGTGGGTAATAATATGCCGTAGTGTCACTGAAAAGTAATTTATTCGTACTCAGCTAGTAGAAATAAAAATAAAAAAAAAACAATAACAAAACAAAACACATAAATCGTTCACCGAATATTCTCTCAGAATCACCCTGTGTAGATACTTGCAGAATAACACTGTTTGTTTCTCTCTTATTTCGCTTCTTGTTGTCGCTTCGCTTTCGAATTATTAACTGACTCGTCTCGCAACTCAGCTCCCTTATATACCTAAATGACTTGATCCCGAAATCTCTGGAAGGTCCAGGAACTCCTAACATCTTGTAAACAATTTACGTCATCGCTTTTTAAAACGAGGGGAACGTTTAATTTATGACCTATTGTTTGCTGACAGTTTTAGCGATAAGACTTTCAATGTGTGTGTCGTTGAACCTAAGATTATACGTCACACGACTGCACTATGATAAATTCACGAAATTTACGGACGGTCCTGGAAATTTCGAGAAAGATGTTGTTTTTTCCATTTCTTTATGTTCAAGCCGTAACATTACCCCCCTCTTAGTTATGCTCGTCCCGAGCATTATCTCCGTGGTATCGCGCCAATCTATCTATGTGAACTACCTTCGGTTTTCCTCTTACTCCTTTCTTAATGCGATAGGTCACATCGTTAATCTTAGTGACGACAGTATAGGGCCCCTCCCACCGGGCTTGAAGTTTAGGAGACTTCCCTTTTCTGCGAAGAGGGTTATGGAGCCATACGAGGGATCCTTCTTCAAAACCACTGGCATTTGCATTGCGGTCGTATCTAGTCTTCATCTTTATGCTAGTATTAAGACTATTCTCCCGCACCCTCTGGTGTACTTCCTCCAACTGGTTTTGAAGATCGCACACGAAATCCGTAATGGGTTTTGGTTTATCAGGTGGCACGCCGGTTATCACATCAATTGGCAGTCTCATTTCTCTTCCGAAATTTGCTTTTGCAGGCGTGAATCTTGTACTATCGTGTACAGCAGATCTATAAGACATTAGGAATAGAGGTATGTAGCGGTCCCAGTCTCTCTGATGGTCCTCCACGATTTTTGCCAAGTGATTTTCCAAGGTCTGATTAAATCTTTCAACCATACCATCCGACTGTGGATGAGCGGGAGTCGTACGTGTTTTATGAATGCCAAGGAGATTGCATATTTCTTGGAAGAGAGAAGATTCAAAGTTCCTCCCTTGATCTGAATGAATCTCCATTGGTACACCGTAGCGGCAGACTACTTCATTAACCAGTTTATTTGCCACCGTAGTCGCTTCTTGATTTGGCGTCGCGAATACTTCAGGCCACTTGGTGAAGTAATCCTGTACTACTAGAATGTATTTGTTGCCCTCCTCAGTCATTGGAAACGGTCCTGCGACGTCAATGGCAATGCGTTCCCAGGGTGCTCCTACGTTGTATAACTTCAGCTTACCCTTGCTTCGTGTCTGTGGGCCTTTTACTGACGTACAAGCAGTACACTTACGGCACCAGTTCTCCACATCTTCTCTACAACCCAACCAGTAGAACCGCTGTCTAACCTTCAGCAGGGTTTTCTTTACTCCTAGATGACCACCGGAAACACCATCGTGAATTTGCCTCAATATGCGGGTCACCTGACTTCGTGGTACTACCACTTGCATGGTTACCACTTTACCATCGTTGGATTCCCATCTTCTACATAGGACGCTATTTTCCAAGGACAGACTGTCCCACTGGGCCCAATAACCTTTGGTGACTGGTCCGTAAGATGAGACGTCACTCCACTGAGGTCGGATTCCATTGTGCTTCCAGTCCAGTATCGGTCGTAAGTCGTCATCTTCTTCTTGGGCTTTCTTTATACTGTCATCGATTCTTACAAGCCTTACATCCTCGCGTTCTTCATTTCGTAAGCAGTGCTTGCAATCGTTCGCACAAGGCCGTCGCGACAAAGCATCTGCATTACTATGCCCCTTCCCACTGCGATGCTCAATTATAAAATCAAACTCCTGCAGTTGCTCGAGCCATCTTGCGACTTGCCCGTCTGGGTTTTTAAACTGAAGCAGCCATTTTAAGGCAGCGTGATCCGTCCTTAATGTGAATTGCCTTCCTATGAGGTATTTGTGAAAATGTTGCAAGGTTTTCACAACAGCAAGTAGTTCCCGACGAGTGACACAGTAATTTCTTTCAGGCTTAGAAAGCGCCTTACTGAAATATGCTATTACGACTTGTCGATCCCCTTGTATTTGTGATAACACTCCTCCAATTCCGATGTTACTGGCGTCAGTGTCCACGATGAACCTTCCTTCTCTGCTTGGGTAACCCAGAACAGGTGCTTCACACATTCGCTGCTTAAGTTCGCAAAAAGCAGATTGACAGTTCGAATTCCAGACGAAGTCCCTCTTTTCTTCTGTTAATTGATGTAACGGCTTGGCTATGTCCGAAAAGTTCTTAACAAAACGTCTATAATATGCGCATAAACCCAGAAATGAGCGCACTTCTGTTTTGTTTCTCGGGACAGGCCACTCCTGGACGGCCTTTATCTTCTCTGGGTCAGTTCTTACTCCTTCAGCCGAGATTATGTGTCCCAAGTAACTGACCTCCTTCTTAAATAGAGCACACTTTTTAGGGTTTAGTTTTAAGTTTGCTCCGCGTATCCGGGTAAATACTTTTTCAAGATTCCTCAAGTTCTCAGAGAAATTTCGTCCTAGTATGATCACATCATCCAAATATACTAAGCATACGTCACCAAGAAGACCAACCATAACTCTTTCCATAAGGCGTTCGAAAGTCGCTGGAGCGTTGCACAACCCAAATGGCATAACATTAAACTGCCATAGTCCGTTTCCAATCCCTGTGCTGAATGCTGTCTTTTCCTTATCTTGTGGGCTGATCTCTACCTGCCAATATCCACTCTTCAGATCAATAGTAGAGAACCACTCCTTCCCACTCAGCAAGTCCAGTGTATCGTCAATCCGGGGTAAAGGGTAACTGTCCTTCTTTGTCACATTATTCAGCATGCGGTAATCCACACAGAACCTTGTACTGCCATCTTTCTTCCTCACCAGCACCACCGGTGATGACCATGGACTAGTAGAAGGTTCAATGATTCCAGCATTAGCCATGTCCTTTATCATTTCTGCTACTTCGGGTTCTTTGGCCCAAGGTATTCGTCGAGGCCTTTGCTTAATAGGTCTTGCATCACCAGTGTCTATTTGATGCTTCACAAGTCCTGTTCTTCCACATTCGTTACCAGTTGCAAAAATATCCCGAAACTGCAGCAAAAGTTCCTTGGCTCGCTGTAGTTCTGATGCTGATAAATTCTCCTTGAATGTTTCTATAAGCTGACCAAAGTGATCATCCTTAAGTCCTTCACAACCCTGCTTCATCTCAGTGCTATCCAGGCGTTTGAGGTAGCCCACTTCCTCACATCTGCCAATCACACTGTTCTTCTTTAGGTGAACTTCTTCTTTGCCCAAGTTGATGATTCTCACTTTAGTTTTTCCTTGTGTCATGACCAGTGTCCTCGCGGTGATGGTATTCGGGTGGTGGCCCAAGTCTTCAATTATTGCACACCTTTTGTACTTAATGTTCTTAGGGAACTTCACCTCCACCAGGTTCTCTGATCTCGGAGCCAGAATAGTGTCTTTCAGACAATAAACCTTACATGCGCTGGATCCTTTTAAGCAGACTTCCTGGTCAGGAAATTTCAGCACACCTCTTGAGACGTCCAAAACACATTTCTGACTCTTCAAGAAATCAAGTCCTAGGATGCAATCATCTGTTATATTTGCAATTAACACTGAGTGGACGTAAACTTGATCACCAATTCTTAGATTTACATCTGTCTCACCGAGGACGGAAACTGGCTCGCCGGTTGCAGTCTGTAGATGACACAGTCGAGATTGCCTCTGCCACAGAATGGTGCGCTTTAGTAGTTCTGGCTTAACAACTGTCCGTGAAGCTCCTGTATCCACAGTAAAACTGCAAGTTTGGTTGTTCAAACTACCCTCGATGAGCAGACTATTCCCGTCATAAACTTGTGTCACTGTGATCGGCGGGTCTGTACGTTGAACAGCTCGCACCCATCCTGCGTTCCTGGTGATACTTGATTTAACAGGAAAGGTTCCATCTGTTTGGGTCTCAGATGACACCATTCTTCTCTTTCTCTTAGGGCAATCAACTCGCAAGTGCCCTTTCTCTCCACAACCATAACACGTTGGCGTAAACCGTTTGGTTGCAGGTGGAGTTACAATTTCCCAAACTCTATAGGGTTTTGTGTCCTGACGAACAGCTTCCACTTCCAAAGCATGTGCAAGCGCACTCTTGAGGGTCTGATGATGACCAAGCGTACGGCAGCTCTAATCTCACCATCTTTTATACCGTCGACAAATGCCTGGAGTATATTTACTTCAATCGTACCTGAAGGAGCTGATGAATAAGCTCGACGGACCAAACGTTCAACCTCAAGAGCCCACTGCTGCAGACTTTCGCTAGATTTCTGGGTTCTATCCCGAAGCTGAGCGCGATAGACATGTTCCATGTGCTTGTCACCATAACGCGTATCCAATGCTTCCATCAGTGACTCCAGGGTCCTTTCATCCGCTTGTAAGTTCTCGAGAACCATGACGGCGTCTCCTCGTAGTGCCAGAGTAAGAGCCACAAATGACTGCTCATTGTTCCAGCCATTACCTCTTACCAGTGTTTCAAACTGATACTTGAAGGCTGCCCAAGATGTTGTCCCGTCAAAACGTGGCACTTCAAATTTCGCAGACGACGGTGAAGCTACTACCGCTACTGGCTCACGTGTCTCGAGCTTACTAATTCTATTGGTTATTTTCTGCAGGTCGTTATCATGCCCGTCGACTCGACTCTCAATATTATCCGTCCTGTGTATTACCTCCTTAACCTCAATCATGAGGTTCTTGACTTTTTCTCCCAGGACCGTGATGCCACTGTCGATCTTTGCCAATACGGTTTCTTGACTTGTCTGCAAAGCTTCTTGGAACTCGTGGCGGGTGGCCTCCTGACTCGCCTGGCTAGTCTGCATAGCTTCCTGAAACTCGCGACGGGTGGCCTCCTGACTCTCTTGAAACTCGCGGCGGGTGGCCTGGATAGCAGCCAACAATGTCGCCAAACTCACCGATTCTTCAGATGGTACCGTAGCAGCATGTCCTTCCTCTTCGTTACGCTGACGTTGACGTGCGGCGTCCATCTCGGCTTGTCTCCTCGTTCGCGGAGTACGAATCTCTTCGTCACGCGTCACTAACGGCATACCGCTTCTGACACCAAATGTTACGTTCGTGGGTAATAATATGCCGTAGTGTCACTGAAAAGTAATTTATTCGTACTCAGCTAGTAGAAATAAAAATAAAAAAAAACAATAACAAAACAAAACACATAAATCGTTCACCGAATATTCTCTCAGAATCACCCTGTGTAGATACTTGCAGAATAACACTGTTTGTTTCTCTCTTATTTCGCTTCTTGTTGTCGCTTCGCTTTCGAATTATTAACTGACTCGTCTCGCAACTCAGCTCCCTTATATACCTAAATGACTTGATCCCGAAATCTCTGGAAGGTCCAGGAACTCCTAACATCTTGTAAACAATTTACGTCATCGCTTTTTAAAACGAGGGGAACGTTTAATTTATGACCTATTGTTTGCTGACAGTTTTAGCGATAAGACTTTCAATGTGTGTGTCGTTGAACCTAAGATTATACGTCACACGACTGCACTATGATAAATTCACGAAATTTACGGACGGTCCTGGAAATTTCGAGAAAGATGTTGTTTTTTCCATTTCTTTATGTTCAAGCCGTAACAATATATTTAGTAAATTAGTAACATTAGATTTTAAGTTTTACTATCATTTTAAGGTGTAATAGGTATTTGTATTTGTAAGATATGTTTAGATGTGTTTCTTTTATCTTATATTTTATATTCGACCATTATGAGGGGTTTAAATCATGCGTACCTATGTCCACAGTAGCATATTATAATAAAATTACTATTCTCACAGATTATTATTTGTTTTATCCAGGGATTTCTAAACGACAGCTTAGTGTTTTGTCACGGCGTCCTATTTAATTTATCCGTACAATGTCTCTAATCAGGCAGAAATATAAAAACAATTAATAAGGTACCTACCTCTCAATATGAGGGTCACTTAAGTACGTAATATTAGATATATTTTTAAGTTTCTATCAGCTCCGGTTTTCTCGGTAAATTAAAATCGCTCAGTTTTCGGAGAAAAGGGTGCCGCGACAAACACTTTGGAAACATCTATTTTATGATAAAAGGATGTCACATGTCAAATCTTGTTAAGTCCGTTACGTTTGGTTGCATTTTCGTATTATTAGCTTCCAATGTGAAGTTTTTTACAATTTTGAATTCAAATCCATAATAGTGGCGAAATAAATAAAGAAAATAGATTCGTATGCCCATTATTAGACTCTCCTACTTTTCGCTTTGATTGTTTCATTTATGTTTATATTTTTATTAATTGGTATACTAAAAAAATTAATGTATGAAAGTCCAATAATGATTTATCGATTAATATATGACATCCCAGTTTCAAAATGTCGACAATACTCTAGAATTTGTTTCAAAGGATAATTTCAAAGCGTCACTGTTTCTTTTTGAAGAATTAAAATTTACTAATAGTTAGTTCTTTGCCCTGACTTCTTCTGTGTGTGTGTTTCGTGCTATGTACTTCTCCAGGTCCCGGGCTACCTCTATGCGAAATTTATTTGCTGTTTGTTCACAAACTTAAAAAACAGACAGACAAGAGACAGACAGTGTTAATTTCGCATTTAGAATATTATCTGTTACTTTGTTTATAGTGTTAGTGTGGATTGTGGGCGAGTACGTATGTTTTTTTTACTCTCCCGATATTGGAAGTATTTAATCAGTCAACTGTGTGTAAATGGAATATAATATAAACATTTAGCCTAAGGAGTACCAACATATATGCTTTTCGCCAATATATTGGTTTATATTTATGAATTTCCCCTTGCCAATAAATGAGGCATACAAAATGGATATGTTTATTTATTTTTTACTTACTACGACAGTATTAGATAACGTTTTTTTTTTCGGTAAAAAATCTTTGAATATATTGTTGCATAATATTTCTATTAATGTATTGAGTAAAGCATCAATATCTTAAAAATTATACAAAATTCTTTTTCGCTTTTAAAATTCTTCTCTTTCTCTTCTTCTTTTAACTTTTTCTTTCTTTGTGGTTGACACGGACCACAAGGCTTAATAATTAATATGCTTGATCCCTAACCTCCCCCCGGCCACCAGCTTTCGCCAACACAGCGCGGCGCTGCACCGCCCATATGAGATCAATAATTTAAAAAGAATAAGATTTTAAACCAGGACTTTAAACCATCCATTTTACCAGGACGTTATATAATTGAATTAGATGGAGTTATCATAGCATTTCAGTTTTAATAGTTTGGTTGCTTCTTGTGCGCTTGAGGTACTTTCCCATTCCTATTCCTAATTTCTTATAATTCTTATTCCACAACCTATTTCCTGAGAAGGCTGGTTCTTTTTACTATTTTAGAATTGCTGATTGAACTGAAAAATATTCTTCGTAATTCAGGCTTCCTACCTTGATCTCATTTAAAACTGTAAATATTTTATCATTGTCCAAACCGTGGTGTACTGGCGGGGGAAGTGTTTACAAGAAGATATGCGTATTTAAAATTTCGAAGGTGGAATTACATTTCTTTTAATATTTTACAGTATACGTGTAAAAATATAGTATGACTAGGTCGTGCAATTTTGTAATTAAAACTTTAAAAGACGATTCGATATGTTCAGGTTTTTTATAATTGTTCCAATTTATTATTGCATTTTAAACGTGATACAATAAGTAAACTCATGGAAGTTAAATCTTAATCTTTTAATAAATCGTTTAATAAATCAATCTTTCTATAATAACCCGGTTTAATTTAATAGTCTTGTTAACCTGTCATCCTTGTTAGTTAATTAATTAACTACTTAATTTTAAATTAATTTTAATATCAGTGATCCAGTTTAATTTAATAGTCTTGTTAACCTAACATCGCTGTTAGTTAATTAATTAACTACTTAATTTTAAATTAATCTTACTATCAGTGATCCAGATTAATTTAATAGTTTTGTTAACCTAACATCCCTGTTAATGCATTAATTACCTATTTAATCTCAATATGAAATTAATGATAATCAGTGACCGAGTTTAATGTAATAGTCTTGTTAATTTAATGTGTCTGTTAGTTAATTAACTAACTACTTATATTGTTTAATTTTAAATTAACATGACATCATCATTACTTTTTATTTATTTTAAACATTAAAAAAATTTGAAATGTGATGTAAATTTATATAAAAAAAATTATTCGATGTAAATATTTGTGTAATTGTGTTTTTTAATTTGAATGGTACTAAGTAAAAATGTAGATGAAGTGACTTGTGCAGCTTATTGATTGAAAAGAGCGATTGTTTAAAAAAAATATAAATAATATACATACCTGAAGGATTATTCTGACGTAGAATGCCATATTGTGATTAGTTTCTTAGCTACATCAAGTATTTTTCAAATAAAAATATCTATATATACAATTATAATGTAGCGTTTTATTTTTTGAATGCCTGCGGGTCTGTGGAAAAGATATGGAGTAGGTCACATAAATAAAGTGAATCACCACGAAATTTATTAGTAAACATAGTATTTGCCAAACAATTTAGATTAAAATACACTTTCATATGGGATTTATTAAACAATACTTAAGCTTTTATACTGGCATAAAAGTCTCACAATACATAAGGAATAATAATCTAATAATGAAAACTATAATGTAGGATCTAAATGAAAAATATTTTGTTCAATTTAGGTCTTAAAAAGGCACCACCGGGTCGGAAAACATTCCAGTTATCGAGAAGAGTCGGTAAGAGGCAATGATGGCTCAGTGGTAGCGTGTACGGACATCGCGTAGTTGGACGTGAGATCGAATCCCTGCAATAAGCCAGAGCTTTCGGTGAAGGAAAACATCGTGAGGAAACCATAATTTGGTGGTAGGGCTTTTCTAAAGCCCGTCTGCCTAGCTACCACCATTAAGTTGAAAATCTTTCGCCAAGCTCCAATAGGTATCTTCCGGCAGTTGCACTTGAAGCCTTAACGTGTTATCATCTTGGGTCAAATCGTCACTTAAGGTCAGGTGAGAGTGTCGCTAAAACGTTAAACATGATGGGGGTTTATCAACTTTTTTGTTGCTTTTTTTACAGTATTTGCATTGTATACAGTTATAATTTTCCGTGGATGTACAGGGAGCGAGTCACTTCCAGACATCACCGTCATTCACGTAATGACCAATCCACCCTAATACCCTTTCGACAAGAAAACTATTCGGCAAATTGATTATAGATCAGAATGGAAGGGGGAATGTTCACTATATACGTACCTAAATAATAATATCAGGGTCATTGTCGACATGACTTGGAAATAGGTCTGTCGTTATAACCCTCTAAGAAAATAGGTGGAGAAAGTGAAGCAACACTAAAATCGAATTAGTTAAGTAATGACAGCTTACGACGGGTTCCTTATTTTTTAATGGCTTCCGTATAAGGATAAGCCGGACAACGACATTGTCGAAAGGTTTTCCCAAAAGTTCAAAACAGATGACCATCATAGTTTGTAGTTTATTGCTGATATGTTGTTAGTAGACAATTCCGATGACGTCGTTTCATGTACCTAAGAAAAAAATACTTTATTCAATTTAGATCTAAGAAGGTGCTTTTGAATGTCAGACACTACTGCAATTTCCAGTTACCTAGAAGAATCTAGTCAGCAAGATACTCTATCGGCTTTAACTATGATTACTCAATGGTATCGTCGATCGACTTGAGTTCGAGTCCCTGATGAGCCTATCGGTGAAGAAAACATCGTGATGAAACCATAGTATCTATGGTGGTAAGGCATTTAACAATGCCAGCCTGCCTACCTACCACTCTCTTGACAATCTGTCGCCAAGCATTTAAAGGTGTGTTCCGGCAGCTGCACTTGAGAGCCCGTTTCCCCACTAGGCTTAGCATCTTGGGCCATAACGTCACTTAAAATCAGGTGAGATTGTGGCCAAACGCTGAAACCTATCATGTATAAAAAACATATAATTTTTAGTGGTTGTACAATGAGAGAGTTACTTCCAAACTACTGTACTATATTTGTAAATACCTACTACAGAAGGTATACTAGAGAATAAAGATATAAGGCAAGGATACTTGTGCTCAAATGAATGGTTACCACCATACACTAGGTGGTACGCTTAGGTCGCGATTGTGATAAACCCATAGATTTAAATATATTAAATTTATGAATAAACCCGTCAGAGTGACACTGTCGCGTTTTCGGATCGCAGGCCGGCATGACAGCGCCGACCAGAGGCGGATTATGGATCTCTCGGTAGTCTTCGTTTCTGGATTGTATGGCCTTACCATCAAGCCACCTGAACTATACACTGGTTCATCCTGAAACCGCGACAAACCAAAAGAGACACTGTCACTGTGACGGATTTCTCACCACGTGCATGGTGGTCGCAAACCAGTTGGTAACAGAATCTGCCACCCCCCGGTTGGAACAAGAATAAATAGGTTGGAACAAGAATAAATAATGTACTTTGATATTTTCTTTTCTTTAAATTTGGAGGTTTTGAGCGCAAGCCTTGAGTTCATGTATATTATAATGTCAGTACTTTTAAAAGTCAAAGTTATAAGCCAATGACCATTAGTAAACCTAAAAAAACATAACTGTAAAAAAGGGACCAAGTTCGGTAGAAACGACGTTCAGGGTAGTCGTTGTCACCGATAAAAGTGCTGAGATCTAACGGGTGCCAAATTCCATAGCTGTTCGTTTAATTATAGTTGTAGGGGTGTACGTTCTTCAATTCATTTAGAAAATTTATTACTTTGATATTTGATTTCTAAATTAGCAAGTTTATAAATGATCAAATAGTCAATTAATGTAATATAGCGCTGAGCGCCTTAAGCGCTCGCCCCCAAGCCCGGGTGAAGCTGTAAAAGCCGTTTGAGGCTTCAGGACCCTTATGGCTAAAAGTATAGTCAGTTCGAAAACAAAAAAAAATTACAATAAAAAAATTTGAACCCTTTATTTTAAATTATCGTAATATTTTTTTTCGTTTGTATTAAGTATGTTTAATGATCTTACATACCTTGATGCCAAACTTCAAATTATCTACTACTAGCGACCCGCCCCGGCTTCGCACGGATGCAATGCTGATACTAAATGTACCTACCTACCACAGAATGTCCTTATAAACAACATTTACAGCTATTTTGTCATTAGATAATACAAACATGTTTTGTTTAGAGGTTACTCTTGAAAGAGCGACATATAATTGACCATGGTATATAGGGCCGGTACCGCCGCACTTCCCTACATTTTAAATCTGCAATATCATCGGGAATATTCATTTAAATTACATGCTGTAAAGGGCTATATTGATCTATATTAAATGGACAATGTATTTAAGGTACTTAATTGGATAAGGATTAATGCTGTATTGCTTAAAATCACTTCATAAATAAGCCATTTTTTCCCGTAAAATGTAAAGGATAAAAAATGATTATTGTGGGTTATCCTTAAGAGATAGACATATACCATCGTGGACTTTTTTGTTGACCTTTTTAAGGTGTACAATACTGTAGTACATTATTTTGTTTTATCTCGTGGGGTTTAGCCAGCGTTTGCAATGTAAGCGCAAAAAATGTGTTTATTTACGACATCACTTAGAAACCTCTAAATTTACCAGTGTTTCTCTACAATATTATGTATGTATTATACATATAAACCTTCCTCTTGAATCACTCTATCTACTACAAAAAACCGCTTCAAAATCCGTTACGTAGTTTTAAAGATTTAAGCATACATAGGGACGGACAGATTATAGCGACTTTGTTTTATACTATGTAATGAAGATAATGATGAAGTCACCTAGAAGTGGTCTAGGTTTTCGATGAGTGAGTGAGAGATAAAAATGCTACTTTTTCCCTATTAACTCAAGAACTATAATAGATTTATTCATGTTTTTTTTTTTTTTTCGAACTGACTATACTGTTAGCCTTAGGGGCCCTGGAGCCTTTGCGGCTTTTACAGCTTTACCGGGCTTGGGGGCGAGCGCTTAAGGCACTCAGCTACGAAAGCTAAGCAACAACACCCGAGGGTGCCAAAGTGGCCGAACCTCGGCTCGGACTGTTGCGCGTATGCAATTAAGTGGCGATCTGACTAATTCCCTATCCGTAATTCGATCTAAACTAACTATACATATATACATGTTTCTTCCCCTGGGAGGAGGGAAGGAACATGTGTATGTGTATTTAGTGGTCTGAAATTTTTTGTCTAATCTAACTAGACAAAAAAAGAAAAAAAAAGGTCCCTTACAGAACCTATGTACCTGTGTGTTGTGTATAATGCAGTGTCATGTATGCCTGTGAAAGCTAGCGATTGTAGAGTCACTGTATCTCGTGAAATTTGAGTGCTAGGTGTTCAAGGAGGTTTATTAAACATGCAACATTTGAAGAAAGTCTCGAAACGGTTTTTGTAAATGTAAATATCACCCTAGCGGCTAGCCGATATGCATCTTTTGTTTCCGAACTTGGCTGACACACTCACTACAGTATGTCATATACATACATATGACAAATACAATTTCCCAATGAAATCATAAAGGAAACTTACTCATATTTTCAATAATTACAAAAATTAATAGAACTGAATTACAAATCATATTATTTTATCAAATTCGAATATTATTCATGATTTGTGTAATGTAACATTTCATAAATTTCGTTGTGTTTTCCACAAACCATTTGAGTCACTATCTGGAATAAACATGTCACCTATTGTGCTTGTTACTGAATGTTCTTTTACATCAAGAATCTAGATTCTAAACTCTAGAAGATCGATTTACTAAAACCTATTTAAATTCACAGTTCAAATAAAACTAAGTGCAAATCGTTGACCATATATATATTTTTTTTTCGGACTGTTTGTATTGTTAGCCTTAGGGGCCCTGGAGCCTTTACGGCTCTTACAGCTTTACCGGGCTTGGAGACCATATAAAGATTTCAAGATGATATATGGAGGATATCTCATTTTTTTTTTAATTATTAAGTATTGGTGCCTAGTGGCTCTGCTTGCGTTTTTACGTAGTAATTATTTCATGTTGTAATTTTGTTTTTACTCATATTATTGACAATTTATGTAGTTTATTATAGTGATTGTATTATTATAGTGGTCTATAGTTATATAAGCCTCCTAAGAAACCTCAAGGTCACTCAAAGGGCAATGGAGAGGGCTATGCTCGGATTTTCTCTGCGTGAACAAATCAGAAACGAGGTATGAGGCTAAAGTCACCGACATAGCCCGAAGAATAGCTAGACTTACCCATGTGGCAGTGGGCAGGGTACGTATTAGCTCGTAGAACGGATGACCGATGGGCGAAAGAGTTCTCGAGTGGCGGCCACGTACCGGAAGACGCAGCTTATGTAGACCCGCCACAAGGTTGGACCAAACGATCTGGTAAAGGTTGCGGGCAGCACAGGACCCGTCGTTGTGGCGATATTTGCGTGAAGCTTATGTCCAGCAGTGGACGTCTTTCCGATGAAATGAAAAGCTTATTATTGCGGGATGACATTTCAGTACTTCCCGTGTATATTATTTTATAAAAATCGGTTAAGTGAAGATGAAAGTCCCTGACCAAGTACATATAGAAAAATCAGTTTATTTTCCATATTACTTTATGTGCATTTTGTAGATACAAATGATTTCATGAACCTTGTCGCACCAACTTGTTTTTCTAGTACATGTAAGTATTTTATTATTTCGTTTTAAAAGAAATAGCATTCGTCATTGTGACGTAAAATTGTAAACAAGATAAATAAATGCGCAGTGTTGACTGAGACAGTCGGAGCCAGGCTGACAACATCCGTACATACATCGAGCGACCCGTGCTCGCTGTGTGCCAACGATTTGAACAACTGACTTAATATAGAACACTTAATTAACCGTAGACGTGTGTAAACAATGCGTAGTAGCGTCAGGTTGAAATTAAATCAAAAGGTTTTTTCTTTCATCTGTAAAAATAACAATGAAATACTGTACGTTCGCAAGCGCATCACTTGAGCACGACTGGACCGATTTGGCTAATTAATTATTTTTATAAAATGTCAGTAATAGTCTGAATCAGGTTTTTAGGGAAAGAAAAATTTGAAAAGTTTACCGGAGTATTGTTTTTTTTTAGATTAACTGATATTGTTTTATTCCATTTGATTTCGCTTTATGAGCTCAAGACCACGGTGCGAACAAGAGACAAGTTCGAACAATGGATATGCGTAATTCTAACGTTGTTTTGTTCGTTATGATCCTGGATAAGATTTCAGGAAAAAAGTATAATAGGTAGTATTCAGTCTAGTCAGTGACTGACTCTCTCTGTAAATAGTGACTATTTAAAGTGAAGAAGAACGTCTGCGGGGCCAACTAGTATTATATAATAAATATACCAAAAATATAATTATTTTGAAGATATAATGTCACGAAGGACCTTTTCTATAATTATTATGAGTTATCGATAAAAAAGTAAACCGTGATAAAACCGTAGCTTGTTGGTCAAATTCTTGTCTTTCATTTGAATGTATATTGACCGATGTTCCGATAGCTGGATTCATTAGTCAATCTGCAAGATTAATTCCCAACATTAATTATTTAAAAAATGAAAATCATAAATATTTTAATCGATTTATGCCCTAAGACGATTCTTACGAATTTCAAAATATTTCTCGGCAAGAATCACGATCGTAATCGTTTTTTTATTTGTGATTTTTTTAAACCTTAGTAAAGTATTGTTTACTGTTGTTATAGATTTCAGTGGATGTACCGAGAGGGAGTCACTTCTAGACGACATTATTATTCAATAAAACTTGCTTTACATGGTTCCTTATACTTATCGTCCGGCAAATCGGTAATGTGTTTAGTAAGTTTACCTATAGTAGAAACTGACATAATTACTTAAAAAAAAAAATTGTCTTACTAAAACTAAGAAGAGTAAAAACTAAGAAGTTACTAGAACTTAGATAATAATAAATACATTAATGAAAATTTCTTAAATACTTCAAATCACAGAGTGCATTACTTCAAGCGTCGTTAAAGTTTAAGGAAATTACAACTGTAAATGAAAAGAGAAAAGTTCAATGCCAGCTGTCCAAGTTTAGAATCGTTTGAGGCCATACCAGGCGCCGGTTTTTGAACCTTAACATTATAATTATGTAACAACTAAAATCTATAAATATACTTGTTACGAGTTACGATCTTGAGTAATAACTGCTGTTGCGGTTGAATTATTTGTTATCTTTAGAAAGTATTTTTTAACATATTTCGCCTGAGCAATTTTCACCTGTACTGTGGTTGGTACTTTTAATAATTTTTTTATGCGGCCTGGCTGGCATAATCTCAGACATAATATCCAATAGCGTGTCTCAGTCAAAGACACACCTCCGCGACGCACCGTCGCGTCTGTCGCGCTTAAAATTGGAACGAGTGCGCGCGCCGTCAACTCTATCGAGCGAACAGCAGACGTCAGTGTCAGTTGAGTCAGTTCACTTGTAAGTCGACAGTCGGTCGTACGGACGCGCGCTCGTTCGTATAATAATTCGCAGAGCATCAATCATGGCTCTGTTAAGAAGGTTCGCCGTGTTCGCGCCCCGTAACGTCCGCGTCCTGTCCACGCCGCAGTCAACGCGAGACGACCTCGACTTGAGCTTCAACAGCCCGAAGGATGCGTTCAAAAGCAAGAAAACCAGCGAACTCGTGCGAGCGTATTTGGTCTACCAAATATGCTCGGTGAATTGGATAGTGGAGAACAATGATATGGTGAGTCCTAAGACTTACGTAAGAAGTAGCGATGTTTGCACGCCGGTTCGGAAATAGCTCCGAAATCTTTACTTGTCGACCTGCCGGCGTCCTTCTATCGCATTAGGAACGTCTTACGTGTAACTATTTCCAGTTTTTTAGATTTTTTGCGCTAGTTTTTATGTTGTACACGTTGAATGTTAATGGCAGCCGGCCGGTGCGATCGATTATGAGTTACTAGGGTTGCAAGTTTGTAGAGAGGTTGGTAGTTACCTAACGAGAAGGAATGTGGGATGGATTTATGTTCGTTTCTGCGCGTGCGTAATATATAGTAACCATATAGGTAAATGGATCGACTGGAACGATTAATTATGGTAATAAAGTTTGCTGATTTTCCATTTATAAATAAAGCCATGAACAATGTAAGGTCGACCTCAGTCTGTTTTAATAGGAAAAGTATGTAATAATTTACTTAGTAAATGAATTATCGCTATTAATGGAACCATGAATGGTTTTTGTTCTACCTATTAAGTGCCAAGTGGTTTATTTTTATAAAAAATGTACATGCATTCTTTATATCAGTACCTAAATAGGAAAATCAATTTTGTAAAGTCAAATTAAATGATATCAAAAAGACATTTTTGGTAAATAAAATAATTAAACTTGTAAATAAATTAACAAATTCCTCTATCAGTATTTGATATTTTTCTTTTCTAATTAACCCTTTCCCAGATTCATTCATAATTCGCGGTATCGCTCTTCTCATCTAATTTACACATGCCCTGTCTCTTACGTCACTCTCTCATCTTCTGCATGATGTTCCTGTTTTTTTATCTAGGATAACAACCTGTTACGTCTCTGGCCCGTGTCTATTCTTTACAGACAAATAAATTATAATAGTAAATATCATTTTGCTCGTGATAATAGGCACAGTTTTGTGCGCTTAAGGGTAACTTTTATTTTATAAATTATTTGTAGTTAGGTATGTTTCGTAAAAAAAGAGTTGGTCCGATAAGCGACTCTTTTATTGAGAGCCATTGGTGACGTTTGAAATTTTAGGAGGATTTATTATTTAACCTACTACATTTAAGTTAACTGTAGTACTTATATTGCTTTTTAATGCTAAAATACAGTATGTAATTTATTATCAACCACCCGCTCTTACTTCGTGTTAATTACATTAGAAAAATTTATATGATAAATAAATTATTTTTGGTCATTGTGTTCGCTTCTACACTAAACTTCCTAAGCACATTGCCGATTTGCCGGATAAGAAGTTCAAGAATTTTGTTAAGCAAGTTTCATTGTCGTGAAGTTTTATTAATGGGTGGATCATTACGTGAATGACGATAATGTCTTGAAGTGATTGCCTCTCTGTACATCCACCGAAAATGATGCCAACCCCGAATGAGTTTATTGCCGGCTTTATCAATGACTGGAATGTTTTCCGAACCGGTAGTAGTGTATTTACATTCATAAGTGCCTTTTTAAAATCTTAATTTTGATTTTTAATTGTACATTCCTATTAGTGAAAGAAATTTCTCGAAATCGAATTACTATTTACCTCCTACAAACAAACAGCCTTGACCTTTTTATGATATACTAGTTGTGCTCGCGGCTCCGCCTGCGTGGACTACTTAAAAACCCTTTTTTATTTTTTCTGCGGAACCTTAACTAATTTTTCTAAAATAAACGTAGCCTTAATTATGCCTTATAACTTCAGCTATCTGCCAGTGAAAGTCCCGTCAAAATCGGTCCAACCGTTTTGGTGATTACCCGGAACAAACAGACAGACAGACAAAAAAAAAGGTTTTTTGTTATAGGTTTCGTGTATACTTTCATATGAACTTAGTAAAACTTGTTATTTTGACATTACAAACAGACAGTTCAATTTTATTATACGTATAGAAGTACTCGTGTCAGATTATTGCGCTACGGTTCGTGGAAAGGGTTACCCAGAACGGTTTTCACCCAGGCTTATGACATACAGGAAACTTGATAACAGAACACAGAGCGAGCAATGGATTAGGTACCTTCGATTTAAATTGTTACAAGGTATTACTGCTAAGTTCTATCCACGGCTGCAATTTATTTTCATAAACGTTTCCTTGTCCATCATTATTTCAACTTAATAGATTTAAAATGTTTCTTCATGTCAGTTTGAATAAGAACACTTATTTTACAAATCACTTGGTCATTTATATTGTTTAAGTTCGTGATCTTACTAATTCGAGTGATTTATTCTACCAGTAATATGTATTATTATATATACGTACATAAATAAATCACGCCTCTTTCCCAACGGGGTAGGCAGAGACCACGTCCTTCCACTTGCTACGATCCTGACATACAAATTTCATCAACATCCTCAACATTCATCAATCTTTTCATGCATGCTCGTCGGTTTAGAGTACTCTTGACCTGACCTTTCTTCAAAACGTCCCCGATTTGATCGTGGAACGTTCGTCTAGGCCTTCCTCTTCCAACGTTCCCAGTTACATTCTTCTTATAAATCTGTCTGGCCAATCTTTTTTCATTTATCCTCTCTACATGTCCAAAACATCTAAGCATCCCTTTCTCAATCCGTGTCACTACATCTTCTTTCACACCACAATATTTTCTTATTACAGTATTTCTTATCCTGTCACTCAATTTCACTTCTATCATACTTCTTAGCGCTCTCATTTCTAATGCATATTTATATATATGGTTGCCATAATTGTTAGGAACTGATACGGGGTTCTCTTTATCATAGAGTAAATAAATATACACTTAAAAAAGCAAGTAGAATAGTAATGGCTCATTTAAAAGAGAATTTCATTCAATTCCTGTCACAGGTGTACTTTGTACTAGATTTTACATTGTTAAGGATATCAATAAATATTATTTATGTTACGATATGAGGATACAAGGGTTATGTGCTACGACAAGACTGATATAAACGAATTAAATAATTTAATAATATATTAATTTAATAATGTCTTGTGCTTTATATCTATTCTAAAAGACTATTAGTAAAGTAATCATGTAAATAAAACTTAGGTAATTAGTTTTGAATGATGTCAATGATCAAATGAACTTAAACCAAATTCAGTATTCGAAGTTCCTGAAGTTGAAAAAACTGGCTTCTGACACGGTGGCCGTTTTCTTGTAAAGAAATACGCGAAGGTTGAATATCCTTACGCCACGGGACCAGTCTTAATAATAGACTATAAAAAAGCTATATCTACATATATATTAATAAATGTGTAGTTATGCCTGTATATGCTTTTTTATTTATTCAATAATAGACTTCCTATATAAAGAACAGTAATCACGGATATGCCTTCTCAGATCGCGTCTTATTGCATACGCACAACAGTCCGAGCCGAGGTTCGCCCACTTTGGCAACCTCGGATGTTGTTGCAAAGCTTTCGTGGCTGAGTGCCTTAAGCGCTCGCCCCCAAGCCCGGTAAAGCTATAAAAGCCGTAAAGGCTCCAGGGCCCCTAAGGCTAACAGTATAGTCTGTTCGAAAAAAAAAGGATATGCCTTTAATTTTTGTTTGTCTGTCAGTTTATACATTACATTATATGAAAAAAAACGGCTTGACTGATTTTGATGGAATTTTGTGCCCTGGAAGTATATGTAATTATCCAATTGATAGGATGTAAGAATTGTCGACATTACCTTTAGTAAGCGTATTTTTACAAAACATTAAAATTTTAATTGTTCTTAACTATTTTGAATTTTTTTAAACAGAGAGTTAATCCGTGTTTTATAGGTTATATAACAACAGTTTACAATGATATCTAAAAAACATAAAATATGTGTAAAAATAAGGGCTAGTATAACATAAACGTTTAAAAAAATACAAATATAGTTTCAAGATCATTATACTTGGAATTTATACGTTAATAAAATAACAAATTTATACGTTAATAAAATAACAATTAAGTTGTAAATTGCACGAGGGTACGCGTTGATATCTTTTTTTTATTATTCCATTAGCGCCTTACTTCTGTTTATTAAATTTCATATATTAAAGGCAAAGGTATTTCCATCGATAATTTTAAAATTAGTGCCTGAAAATTAATATAAAGGAAATAATGTAGGCACTGTAAAAACAAATACTTAGTTAAACTGCAAATATATATTAATAAAGCGGAAGAGCTTTTGTGTTTGTTTGTTTAAACACGCTAATCTCTGGAACTATTAGTCGGATTCGGAAAATTCTTCTTGTATATAATTGCTACATTCACGTGGAATAGTATATAGGCTACCTAGAATTAAGCTACACCTCTCAGCTCGCCTTTATATTAATTTTTGTTAAGTAAGTCGGACGAAACCATGCACTCTAACTGGTTTATCCGCGTGCGCTTGCGTAATCGTTAGTAATACGTAAATACAATGCTCCACAAAAATATTGCTCCTTCGTACATCTAAAAAAAAGTCCGTAATACCATATGCCTATCTCTTATACATAAGCCATACTAAGGTATTTTGTGTATTTTTTTTATTAAAAATTGAAAAGTGCGTATATGGAGGTTATTATTTGGCATGGCATATTAATCCTTACGAACGAAAGTTACTTCATCATCAAGATAATTTTTTGAAGATTAACTTTACTATTCCATGTGAATCTGGCAATCATGTACAAGAAGAATTTTTCGAATCCGACTTTTAGTTTCAGAGATTAACGTGTTTAAACAATCAAACAAAAAACTCTTCCTCTTTATTATTATATATTAGTATAGATTGGACAAACATATTTGGTTATTACTTAAGAAAAGTATTATACAAATTAAAAGTAGATTGAAAATAGTTTTCACAAAAAATAATACTATTGGCAGCGGTGTTTGAACCATAACTTGAACGGAACTGTGATTGTTCATTACTCATATGTATTTAGTATAATGTATATGAATATTGTTTTAAGCGCGATCTTGACCTGTCTTGTGGTGGTTTTTATCTCAATTTATAAAACTTATGTTATTTGTGGCATTTTATGTGATGTAGTTTGGTTATTGTGTACAAGTGTACTTGATTATAATTAATAATAAAAAAGAACAAAATCTCTGGACAGTTTTAATAATACAACCGCCATCTTGTTTATTATGTTTCAAAATTACAAGAATGACTAGAAAATATACAAGATGTTACGTTTCAGTGCTTTTCACAGTGGCTAATTTCATCCTGCGTCCAGTGTAGCTATTTTTCATTAAAAAACCGGTATAAATAATATTCAGATTCTATGATACATGCTTTTAAGTGTAATAGGTACCTACTATACATTTTATGTAATAAATATGAATGACGTTTCGTCTCTAATTGATACCAGTTTTACACAATTTTCTTGATATTTTTTGCTGTCTTTAAATAAGACCTCGAATTCAGCCCAAGGTAAAAAAGTCTGTTTATCAAAGAAATTATTACATATTTATACGTTAATATAATTTATACAATTTATAATTATTAATTTTACCAATTATCTGTGTGAAGATGGATCTAGGTAATCTAATACAATAAAATTTAAATTTAACTTTTAATTATTTTGCATATCAGGTTTACACTACAATTTGTACAGTGACTTCCAAACTAAGCAGAGTCTGTATCTTGGAAGCCAAAATACGATTTAATAAAAAAAATGTAGATTATTACAATTTTAGAGTTCATAGTTATAATTATCTCCTGCAATTCGTCATGTTAAACGAGAGTGTCCATCAACTCAATATGCATTTCAGCCAAATCATTTTTTATATTAAACTATAATTTAACTATGTCTGTCTGTCTGTTATGCCGACTTGCTAACCTCTCAGTAACTGAGTATACACTGGCTGATCCCGAAACACAACAAAAGAAAAGAGAGAACTTGTAAGATATTAAAAGAAAGTAGGTTCGCCTGATTACTGGACATATACCGGCTACTATTGATGTACTATATAAATAAACTGCCGATGTAATTTGTTGGTCACTTACTATGAGATGTTGCACAGTCATTTTGCCGAGCTACGATGCAAGGGTATGATTTTAACTATTGCCAAATAAATACACATTAAATTGCCTAATTATTAATATTTTCCCGTTTAATAACAATGTGTTACTAGAATCGAGTCACTAAACTATATCCGTCTCCCAATGTTTTGTTATGACAAGTCAAACTTTTTTTTTTTAACGTGGAGTAACCCTTCATGTGTACACACCCATCCCGGGGGGAACGGGTGGTTATGTGAGACTCCTACTCACTAAACCTCCACGGTGTACCATCCGCCGCCTTAACGGGGCGACGCGGGCTTCGCACTTGGCATTCGTTGCCGCGTCGCCCCAGCGGCAGGCCCAGCAGCTTGCTGAGCTCCCGGCATTAATGGGAGACAGTTCGGTACACCCTAACTGTCTCCCCCCATCCGCCGGACCTGTGCAATGGGAAGACGGGCCCCCGACCGGTCCCCCCTGGTCCGGCTATGGTGGCGGCAGGAGGCACGCAAAGCGCCTCCTTCGGCCGCCTGTTCTTCTTTGGCGGAGAGGGCCGCTCAGAGGATCCACCTCGTGAGCCCTCTCCGCCGTCTCCTTCTGCGAGATGACCTCCTCGCAGAAGGAGACCACCGCTGACCATGACCCCTCGCTGTCGAGCATGTGATTTACCACACTCGGCAGCGAGAGGTCCCCACCCACCACCGCGGCCAGAGCGCGGCGCTGCTACACCCACGCAGCACACTCAGAGAGAGTGTGCTGCGCTGTATCTTCTGCAGCGCCGCACTCGTGGCACGCAGTGGTGGGCTCCCTCCTGGCTATCTTGTGCAGGTACCATCCGAAGCAGCCATGTCCGGACAGCACCTGACAAGCCTAAACGTCAGGGAGCAGGGCTATGGTGTAACGTCCATAGCGCGCATCCGTCAGGTCTCTTTCCACCTCTCGTATATTCTATTCTGGGCCTGCCTCCGCAGGCCCTCAATCTCTCTGGGAGCTGGAGGCTCCCCAAACTCTTTCCTCGCCGCCGTGACACTATACACGGCGGCGAACACCTCCGCCTCCAGCTCCCACGGCGGGGAGCCGGCGAGCACAAAGGCCGCACCCGCGGACACCGACCGGTATCCACGGATCACCCTCAGCGCCACAAGACGCTGCGCCGCACGCAGCGTGCGCACATTGCAGGCGCTGAGGGCGTCCACCCAGATCGGTGCCCCGTAGACGGCCATGCTCCGCACGACCCCCGCGTACAATCGGCGGCAGCTCGCACCCGGTCCTCCCGTATTTGGGAGGAGCCGACCTAGAGCCGCCGCCGCTCCAACTATGCGCGGTCCGTTTCCTCGGAAGTGGGACTCGAACCGCCATCTTCCGTCCAGGGTGAGGCCCAGGGGGCGGTCCGCACCGAGGCCCGTGGAATAACAGAGCCTCGGTTTTTTCTACCGCCACCCTGAGGCCCAACGACTCTATGCGCCCGACCACTAGGGCTGTGCCCTCAGTGGCTAGGCGCCTCACCTCCTCAAAACTGCCCGCCCGGGCTACGACCAGGGTGTCGTCCGCGTAGCATAGAATGCGTATCCCCGGAGGGAGCGCTACGCGGAGCACCCAGTCGTAGCCCATGTTCCACAGGAGTGGGTCCAGCACCGACCCCTGTGGAACACCACACCTAACGTGGCGCCGGACCACCACACCTCATGACAAGTCAAACCTAACCTAACCCAGCCACATCTTCCGTGAACTAGTGAACTAGTTTAAGGATTTCCGTTTTTTTATGCTAACAGGCGCAAACATGCAGACGGCCCACCTGATGGTAAATGGTTACCGTCGCCTATGCACAACTGCAACACCAGGGACATTACAGCCATATTGCTGACTTTGGAGACTGTATTTCAATCCCTTTTGAAGAGCCCCATGTCATAGCCGAAAACCGAACTGGCAACCCATTCCACAACCCTAGCGTACGTGACAGGAAGATTCTAGAGAAACTTACTGTTGTCGCGTTTCGGCTAGTTTTTAGAGTGTGAGGATGACCAGCCAGCCAACGGCGGAAGGTGCGAGTTTGGAACGGTGATTTTGTCTCTTCCAGTAACAATTTTGTACGCTGTTTATTATTGTTTTTCTTGATTCTCCCTTTTTATACAATTTATAAAGTAATAGAATATGCAAAAAGATGATACTAAAAAGACTAATTAATAAAAAACTTAACCAATAATAATAAGTACCACATGCGAAACACGTAAACAAAAACGGCTTTAACTAATGTTTGATATTTTGCCAATTTTTTTATTTAATTAGAACATGTTTTATAACTAAAACAATGTTAGGCTACGTAATTACCATGGAAAAATATTAATAAATTAAAATGACAAATTACAGTGATAAAATTAATTTTAGATTTGAACTTGTGAAGAGACCCATCTAGTGATAATATAAGGAACTGATTATTGGATTCCGCTGTTGAACGGCTCGTTGGGTATTAAGAAACGCAGTGACAGTTAACCGACGTTTATCTTATGCAAAACTTTGAATCAATAACTAGGGAGAGTTTTTTTATACTACAAAGGTGGCAAACAGGCATATGGCCCGCCTGATGGTAAGTGGCTACCGTAGCCTATGAACGCCTGCAATACCTTAGGTATCACAAGTGCATTGCCGACCTTGAACCCCCCTACCCCAAGGAGCTCTGGAAACCCTACTCACCGCAGGAACACAACACTAGGTCATTTGGCTGCAATCTTCTGTAGGGTGGAGGTCGTCTACCAGTCGGGTTGCCACAAGTAGAGAGAAATCTCAAAAGCAATTTCTCTGTGCCCTACCTCATTTAAAACTTAGGGGTTTAACTGAGATCTTCAGACACCGGGCTTAAGACGGTTGTAACGATATCTCCTTTGTCAAACTGTGATACTTAGTTTAGAAGATATGCGGGAACAGATGGACATACATAAATAGCCTGTTGAAATCATAACCCTCCATTTAACTTCGCAGTAGTTGGGTAAAGCTAACAGTTCGTACAATAATTATTATCTGGTGACATATACATTACATAAGTAAAAAAGATAAAAAGATACGTCAAATGGCATTTGGATTTGCAGATGGATTTTCCCCGAGCATTAAGTAAACCTTTTATTTATGACATTTCGGCTGATGACTATTAGAAGTGAGGTGAGTGAGACAAGGTCGTAACCACAGATGTATGGATCTATAGCCGCAACATAAAAACCGTGACCAACGAATAAACACGTTTGTTAAATATTTTTTCACGAAATTTGATAGGTACACATTACATACACCATACCATTCGCGTATAATGAAACTATGTATTTAACATTTGTTTACTGATAATAAAGTTGAAGAGTTTTTGAAGTGAAAACTTCTTTAGCAACATTGCGGTTTGAACCCCAATGAAACGAAAAAGCGACAGTAAAAAGAGATAACCATATACATCTATAGGTCTTAGCCTACGAGAGATAGAATACATTTACATTATGCACGGTTAAAACAAGTCCTGATTATCATGATTCTGAACGTCGTCGGATTAGCCCAGTGGTTTGAGACGACCAGACTTCATACGCAGTACCCACGAGTGGTCGATAGTTCGAGTCCCACTGGTTTAGGATATTTAAATAGATTTTTTAATGAACATATTCTTTTATTTTTTCCTGAAAGTTTCTCTTCTGACACGTGTGAAAAGCTGCACACATAATTTTTTGTCCGTTTGTCTTCCGTCTTTTTTGTCTGAAAACTATGTAGAATCGTTATGGGATCTGATTATAATATATACTAGCTATGCCCGCGGCTCCGCTGGTGTGGACTATAGAATGCCTTCGGTCGATCGCACGCGCGAATAGTGCTCAAAATACGTAAGAGAAAAATGCTTATTATGAGTGGGTTATATATATTAAACCCGGGAAATATCTATTTAGCTAAATTTAGCGGAGCCGTCTACACAAGCCCTAAAGTGGTGGAAAAGGGGATGAAAGTTTGTGTGAAAATCCGTCATTTTTGAAGGTAGATCTATGAAAATTGATATTTCGGATGCGTCCGGTATAGATTTGGTCGAATAATTTTAACACGGATGGAACCGTAGGGTACAATTAGTAATTAGTACCTATAAAATAATTTAAATAAATCATTGACAAACTATCTAACCGACACATCAGAGGATAATTAAATAAATATCTTATATATAAATGTTTATGTCTGTGCCCTATATGGATGTCTGTTTTAGAAAAGAATATAGAGATACAGAAATTTATGGGTTATACCACTTTTCTACTTGTAAGAGGTTAAAATATATATTATAATAGTCGATTTAAGAGATTTCAATGTTACCGGTATCACAGTTAACATTATTAACTAGTTCGAACTACTTAATCTTAAGTTATGCTAACTTGGATATAATTCGCAGATCACACACTGTACACAAGTAAAATGTTAGGGTTGTCACCTTTTATTTGAGTAAACAAAGTATGGACTTATATGAAATCACGATCAACATTTTTGGCATTTTAATAATTTACGTAAAATGGATATACGTCGTACTTTCGACGTATTAGTCCAATTATTATTTACTGAAGCAATGATGGCTCAGTGGTAATGCTTGTGATGAACCTGCGCTTTCGGTGAAGGAAAATATCGTGATGAAACTATAGCATTGTGGTAGGTCATTTCAAGTTGAAAATCTTTTGCCAAGTAGGTACCTATAGGTATGTTCCGGCAGCTACACTTAAGAGCCAGTCCCTCATTAGGCTTAGCGTGTTATCAATTTAGATCACATTGTCACTTAACATCAGATAAGAATGCGGTCAAACACTAAAACTAAAAAGAATTAAATAAAAATGCAATGAAACTCGACCTAAAACTAAAAACTAACTTAAAAGCTATCTATAAATGTTACAATTAAATGTAAAGTACAGGTGGCAATCTTAAATTACGTGTACATATGAATTTGTTTTTAACATTTCAAAGTCCAAGCCCAGTGAAGCTGTAAAAGCCGTAAAGGCTCCAGGGCCCTTAAGGCTAACAGTATAGACAGTTCGAAAAAAAAAAATATATTTCACAATTTATCGAACCATAACGAAGGATGTGTATGTTGGTAGAAGTACTCGTGTAAAGTCGTGTAGGTTTGCTTAAACATAGCCTCTGCGTAATTGGATCTTTCAATAGCTGTGGGCAGTTTGATTTTGATTTGTTTCGAGAAGCCATTTGATGTGCAGAGCTTCAACTGTCTCATGTTATTTTAGATTCCGTACAAGTTAGACGATCAGTATATCGTAAGCCCATTTGTATATATTCGCTCCAATTCCCAATTAATTTATTTTTATAAATATATTCTAGCACTTTCCTGCGAATTCGGTCGCGTCATAGTTATAACCCATTATTATATGTTTTTATATCCCGTTTCTTTGGAATGACACCGAACCAAACGTTAGACGTTTATCGACGATTAGTCAAAAGTCTAAATATTCGTTGATACTGCCTTTGGTTAATAGAAGTCGTTACTTGTCTTAGGTATATTAATTAGGTATTGAATTTGAAAAAAAGATGATACACGTTTATTAGTGCTCACCTACAGTGTAAAAGGATCCCGCAAGGAAATTTTTACGGTCCTAGCCCCAGTAGTTTGGGCTGTGCGTCGATTTGTCAGTCAGTCAGTCATTTAGTTATATAATATATGTATATATTACTTGTAAACAGAACCAGCCAGGCATACCCGTATGTCGCATGATCTAATCACCGATTTTTTACTGTACTTTGTTAGTTGTCTATACATATTATAAAACTCAACGTCTCTCTGTCTGTCGCTCCGTTTATGTTGTTTTCTCGCGAAAACCACTTATCTGATTTACATGTTTTTTATTTGAATTAACAGCTACGTTATCTGGCCAGGTTATAGGATATATTTTGTAATAAAAAGTTAACATACGAAATAAGCAGTGACGATAATGGTGAATCAATTCGGAAAAAGACTCATTTGGAGCGCTTAAATGGCTAACGCTGAGTAAACCATACGAAATATATCAAATTAATGTTCTACATAATTCTAGATCTTATAATGACCTACAAAAAAGTCAGCGATAGCATATGTCTGTCTTCTAAGGATCACCCACAAAAGTATTTTTGTCTTCCGGCTTTTGAGCGGGGGCAGCGCGATTCGCGTGCGTGCTCGACCGACGGCATTCTGTGTAGTCCACGCGAGCAGAGCCGCGGGCATAGCTAGTACCGTATAAAACCCGTACGAAGAAGAACCGCAAAGATACTCCCGTCGATATTTTTTTGCTAACCGTAATACGATACAACCCTACTGAAAAGCAATAACTTCTATTCATATTAGATAAGAAATTTGTAACTAAAACTCTGTCAAAATTTGTATACATTGTTATTAATAATATATTTCTTAAAATTATTCTTTGCAATCGTTTACGCACTCACCATAAGTGATAACGTGACTTAAGACGGCTATGGATGAATATAAGTCAAAAGATTTGACTCCACAAGTACCACTGTCGGAATACACGTAAGACGTTTGGCGACAGATTTTCAATTTGACGATGGTAGCTAGTTGAAAATCTGTGGCCAAGCACTTTTAAGTCTGTTCAGTCAGCTAAACTTAAGAGCTGATGTTTGGTATTGCGATAAAACGAAAGCTAAAAAATTATGCCTTTGAACGGGTTTGAAGTCAATTTTTTTTGAATATAAATTTGTACAATTTAGAACATTACGTACAGTCCGTAATGTATGTTCAAAATTTCACATAATCCCAATTATTCCTTTCCGAGCCCAAAACAGTTTTATTTCAAAAAATGGTTCGATACATAAAGTATGTATAACCAAATGAACGTTAAAATTACAACAATGAATATAATAACTATTTGTACAGCATAGCGTGTCTAATATAAAATAGAAGTCATTGCTGAAATCAAAATTTTATAAGTAGTGTAGTGGTACAAAGATGTCACTAGGTCGCCGGGACTATTGCGGACTGTGCCTCGTGTTCAACCAGTTCACAGCCGCAGCCGCCTAGCCGGTTAGCCGGTTCTCTGTCAATGAACTTTCCAACTCGATCGGAGTAATAGGAAACTGGCTTCGCACACGGCATGCGAATTTATCCACACGTCTGTTCCAGTCAATTCTCGTTCTTTGGCATGTTTGTTAAAGGCGCTTTTCGCTTATTAGACATTGCATTTTAAGCATTTGCAGTCAGGAAGGTTGAAATTCGAAAAGGTACTCAATGAAAACAAGTTAAGGTTGGTATTTGTATGATGATTTGTTTGTAGTGGAGAAATAATGCATTATACGTTAGCAGTTGTCAATGAATTGGCGAGTTAACAATTAGTTTTTGGTATTACTCGTATAAAGGCATTAAACAGGATTGTCAGTTTAAAGAATTTCGCCCGATGTTGGCAAAATCTGGATTCTATTTTTTGTACGTAAATCGCAAGAACGATCTACGTGGATAAATATTCTTATATAATTAAACATCTTGTGTGCGTCTGTTAGTGACTGTGTAGCCTCTGAACGACTTGACAGATTGAGCTCATATTCACTTTTCACATAATGAACTTGTTTTATAGAAACAATGGTTCATAGCTATATTATGAGCCGATAGATGGCGGTGTGGTCGAGCCAAAATTACTCAAAAGAGCACAACAAGGTCTACCGGCCGACATAGTCTAATAATATATCTATAAATTATTACAATAAGCGAAATAAATTGAATACGAATAAGTTAAAATATTTTAAAAACTAAAAATACGATTTAACTACGCATTAAAGTTATAAAACTTTTTAGTCTTAAATTAATATCTAGTTATCAAGCCCAATCTATTTGACTTGTCAAAACGAATCATGAGTCTAAACCTCGAGGGGTTTGCTAGTAACCATTAAAGAGTTCCACTATTCACCGCCTGGCTCCATCACTAGATCCTTTTTACCTAGCCCAATCTATTTGACTTGTCAAAACGAATCATGAGTCTAAACCTCGAGGGGTTTGCTAGTAACCATTAAAGAGTTCCACTATTCACCGCCTGGCTCCATCACTAGATCCTTTTTACCTAGCCCAATCTATTTGACTTGTCAAAACGAATCATGAGTCTAAACCTCGAGGGGTTTGCTAGTAACCATTAAAGAGTTCCACTATTCACCGCCTGGCTCCATCACTAGATCCTTTTTACCTAGCCCAATCTATTGGACTTGTCAAAACGAATCATGAGTCTAAACCTCGAGGGGTTTGCTAGTAACCATTAAAGAGTTCCACTATTCACCGCCTGGCTCCATCACTAGATCCTTTTTACCTAGCCCAATCTATTTGACTTGTCAAAACGAATCATGAGTCTAAACCTCGAGGGGTTTGCTAGTAACCATTAAAGAGTTCCACTATTCACCGCCTGGCTCCATCACTAGATCCTTTTTACCTAGCCCAATCTATTGGACTTGTCAAAACGAATCATGAGTCTAAACCTCGAGGGGTTTGCTAGTAACCATTAAAGAGTTCCACTATTCACCGCCTGGCTCCATCACTAGATCCTTTTTACCTAGCCCAATCTATTTGACTTGTCAAAACGAATCATGAGTCTAAACCTCGAGGGGTTTGCTAGTAACCATTAAAGAGTTCCACTATTCACCGCCTGGCTCCATCACTAGATCCTTTTTACCTAGCCCAATCTATTGGACTTGTCAAAACGAATCATGAGTCTAAACCTCGAGGGGTTTGCTAGTAACCATTAAAGAGTTCCACTATTCACCGCCTGGCTCCATCACTAGATCCTTTTTACCTAGCCCAATCTATTTGACTTGTCAAAACGAATCATGAGTCTAAACCTCGAGGGGTTTGCTAGTAACCATTAAAGAGTTCCACTATTCACCGCCTGGCTCCATCACTAGATCCTTTTTACCTAGCCCAATCTATTGGACTTGTCAAAACAAATCATATTATGAGCCCAAACTTGAGGGGTTTACTAGTAGCCACTGATGTGTTCCAGTATCCACCTCCTGCCTCCATCATCAGATCAGCTCCAAGATACCAAATTATAGTTTTATCATCGGAAATACATATACAGACAAAGTTTCATTTCGATACGACAATTAGAAATAGGTTAAAATTGACTTCTAAGATTTTATTACATTGTTAGTTAGTTACAAGTGAAGCTAATATATAAGCGTGTTAAAAATATACATCGCCACAGCATATCTTTAACATAGATTTGAAAAAGTAGATTTAGGATATACGGATAGAGGAAACCAAAGAAGGCATGGATGGATTGTGTGTGGAATAATGACACGTGTATGGAAGATGTAAGTACTGAGATGAAACACGACTTACTTATAGGTATAATTAGGATAAGAATAAGTAATATCTAAGAAAACGAAAAGTATTATAATATTCAAAAACTTGCAAAACTTTTCGTTTTGATTGTTAGAGTTGTAGAGAATAATGTACGGAATTCACGACCTTTGCCAAGATTATGAGAAAATATATATGTCGAATTTTTTTCTATGGCCTCATCGCGTCGTGGCCTTGACTGTGATATTTTGGAAGTGTGTTAGATTTTTTCTTATTACAAGCTTGGCTCGGTAACATTGCGCGCAAATTATTCGGGTAAATATTTGGCAGAGCATGTGGGCACGCACATCCATAAATTATTACTTGTGACACTATATTAATGATAATGATATAATATATATAATAATGATAATGACACTGGTGCTTTCTAATACTTTTTTGTAACGAATTCTATGTTGAACTAGAAGAGTCATTTCGTACTAAAAATGTACGTAATAGTATCATTTAGTACTGTAGCTAACAATTTTGTAATGGCTTCTTACACGTGCGTGATAAAAGAGATTATATAGTGTCAATTTTAATGACGCCTAAAGAACATACAACTCATTCCGTTTAATGAAATCTATAATCGTCGATGTCATTTAAATGTACTCGTACATTTAATTTAGAACAATTGGAGTAGTTAAGTAATTTATTTCCTATAGTCTATATGAATTGACAATAATGAGGGTAAAAATAAAATTACGAGACAAAAATAACTACTGTGTAACTAACGCATGCGAAGTTGCGGGGCACCGCTAGTAATATCTTATATATATATATATATGTATATACTAGATGTGCCCGCGGTTTAACCCGCGTATAATTTTCAAGAAATCGCTGATTGATGATTTATAATACTTCAGTTTCAAACAATATTTTCGAATCCGAATGGTAGCTCCAGAGATTTGCGTGTTTAAATAAACAAACAAACAAAAACTTTTCCGCTTTATTATATTAATTTTTGTGTGTCGTTAATAAAAGATATATATGCATATATATTTTTTAAGATAAAAATTCTATCACACCCCGTTTGAGAAAACAGAAAGCTATTTCTAAGCATTACAAAATATACTTTCGCATGTTTTCTGCCGAATACCTCAATTAGTTATTCTTGAAATACTTGTAACATATATTTTACTTTTTTGTATGAGACCTGGAAAAAGAAAGAGCCGCATGCGGCTCACTGTCGGTGTCTGTGCGGCCCGCCAACGAATTAAAAGAAACAGCGACAAATAAAAGCAATGGCAATAATTCTGAATATGTTCTTGAGACCATAGGTTTGTGCTGTGTGCGCTCTACAAAGTTTTAACTCAATGCAATGCTATACTTCGATTAAAAAATTGTAATTTCAGTAAATTATTTTTTGAACTTTTATTGAGTTGCTTTTATTTTTTCGCATTTCGCTCTTAATCTGTCCGAGTGGCCCCTAGTTCCAATAAGTCTGTGCATCCCTGACCTAGACGAAGCTTTTTCCAACAAGCCAAGGATACAGTGGGTGTCGTGGCGTATCAGGAGGTCAAAAGAAATACATTGGATATGGAATAGTGGCAAGTGCTCCACCGACAAGGACAGAGCTCTTAAATTAAAGAAGAAAAAGAAAACCGTGAGGCCCAGCTAAAGTATAATATTATCAATCAATCAAAAAAAATCAAAAAAATCATTATGAATTTACTATATACAACTTAATTAGAAATAATTAAATTGTTGAATGTTTAAACACACCCGCGCGAGTGGTATCCGTCCGTCATTTTCATTCCAAAAGTGAATCGATCCTAAGTATAATGACACAGGATCTAAAATCCATCGTAACTTGAACAGTTTTACAATCATGTAAAACTGGTTTCATTTACGGATTTGAAAATTCAATAGTTTGTTTGATGTACGAGTATACAAATGTTAAATTTTACCTACTACTTTTTGTAAATTTCCTCCGTTCGTCCTTGTTATTTACAAAGTCACGTGTCGGTTCGCTTGTACGCGGATGTCGATATTAATTAGTCTGTCAGCGGAGTTTTTTTCTTTATAGCATTATGGTCACAATCTCACCTGATGTTAAGTGCCGATGTGCTAAACTGGTTCTCAAGTGCAGCTGCCGGAGCACACGAATAGAATTGTAGATATATACTTGGCGACAGATTTTCAACTTGAGGGTGATAGCTAGCCAGCCGGGTATTAAAGAACACCTTACTACTATGCTACGATTTCATCACAATGTTTTCGTTCACTGAAAGCTCAATCTCATTGTAGGGATTCGAACTCACGTCGATTAATGCGGTGTCCGTGAACACAGAGCCATCAATGCGTGAGTTCCGAAGAATGGGTCACATAGCCTATGTTCATCAAGTTCCTTTTTATGACGGGAAAGAAACATCGCTGTGTGAAATTTATCAGTCTACTGATGATAATAATTTGTTGTAGGAATGTGTCCAAATCGAGGAATTACATCAAAAATGCTCTCATTGTCCTAGAGAATCGTAGGAGACGTCAATGTTTTTTTAGAGAACCTATATATATCTAATGCTGGCCGGATAATTTATAAATTTGTCACGTAGCAATACCTTTTAAGAGAGGTAGGGCACAGAGAAATTTTTCTTTTCTTTGGAGATTTCTCTCTACTTGGGGCAACCCGACTGGTGGAATACCTCCACCCTACAGAAGATGGCAGCCAAATGACCTAGTGTTGTGTTCCTGCGGTGAGTAGGGTTTCCAGAGCTCCTTGGAGAATGGTGGGTTCAAAGAGATGTAGGGAATAGAGAAATTTCTATGGAGATTTCTCTCCACTTGGGGCAGCCCGACTGGTGGAATATCTCTACCCTACAGAAGATCGCAGCTAAATAACCTAGTGTTGTGTTTCAGCGGTGAGTAGGGTTTCCAGAGCTCCTTGGGGTAGGGGGGTTCAAGGTCGGCAATGCGCTTGTGATACCTATGGTATTGCAGGCATTCATAGGCTACGGTAGCCGCTTATCATCAGGTGGGCCGTATGCCTGTTTGCCACCTTTGTAGTATAAAAAAAAACTTTTAAGCGTTTTTTTAAATACCTTTGAGAATTAATGCATAAAGAGATAGGAATGCAATTCAAAAATTTAAAGTGTTTGTATTTATTTCATCAATAGCCGGGAACACATAAGCTTTAAAACGATATTTGAATCATTAATTATGACGAAGAAATAAAGGAGATATGGTATTGAAAAAATAACCTCCTCCTCCATCTTGGATCGAACAAAGAAATTTGCTACGCCATATCTTTACCGGCCAGTGTTTTCCCTCCTTCCTATATATAATATGGAGTCCTTCAAACATAACGTGAAGAGATATTTAAGCAGGCCGGCATGACTTCGACAACTATCAATGGATTATAAATCCCACGGTAGTACAGTAGTAATTCAGGTACAGTGCAGTCACTATGCTACGATAAAAAAAACTTTGTGAACAAAATATACATGAAAACATTTAAAACTATACTTTTTTATACAAACTCGGCAAAATGACTATACAGCACCTGATGGTAAGTGCGTCATAGTTAACAAAAAATGGCAACCGTCGATAAGACAAATTTCATCGGCAGTCGTCGATGTCATACCGGGCTTCAGAAATGTCTCATCACGGTTTGTTTGAGGGTCCTAATATCATAGGATGGAGAGAACATGTTGGTTGGGAGACTATTCCAGATCTGCAAGAGACATACCTGTCTATTAAATTGATTTCTATGAGGCTGACATAGTTATCATCGAGAACATTATGCTGAGCTGGAGCCGTTTTGTAACAACTGGCATTTGATTTTTAGTTCTTAGTAGGTAGATGTAAAGGGATTTTTAAATTGTTTATTGTTGGTACAAATAAATTAATCTTTCTTTCTTTAGATGTACTTGAAGCCTCAGTAAAATAAAATATATTAAATACTTGGATTCGAATCCTTATTAATTTAAGGGATAGTTACGAAGCCATTGGTCGAATCATTTTCTATTTCTAATTTAGTGATAGGCCATTTTCTATAGTGATTTTTTTGTTTGTTCCAGTTGATGAAGAGGCTTCGCCAGGTCATCGGTAAACGTCTCTTTGAAATCGTTATGAAGGCAACGTTCTACGGGCAGTTCGTCGCTGGCGAAGACCAAAACAAAATACGGCCAACGATCGATAGGTTAGCTGATAAATGAGATCTTAAATAATTTTTATAATAGTCTATTATAATACTTTACTCCTTATTTTAATCCAAAGGGTCTAGAACCCTTGAATTGCTAAAAGCAATTCGCTTATTTAAAGGGTCAGCACGGTGTAGATTTTGTTTGTACAACCCTGAAGTTAAAAATCTGTCGAAAAGCAATCGTGTGTTCCGATAGTAAAAGGATAGTCCGTTTTCAAGGCTTAGCGTTTTTCTCTATTAACTACATCGCCGATTACGTGTTGTTAAACGTTCGTCTAAAAAAATCATTCTATCTATTTAGCTTTTGAAAATAAACAGGTAGCGCGTGAATACGAACTGATAGTTCTGAAAATAAATTGTTTGCAAATTTCTCTAATGCATTTCTACTCAGCCCATATATATATGCTTATATGCTTTTACTCTGTAAAAACAAATGAGTACACTTCGCCTAATTTTTAAGTGTAGTCAAAGAATATCTATAGTCAGTCTCCGTCACCAATTCGGCATATACGACTACCACTGATAAATCTACTATGTAGTTAGCTAGAAAGCGAGACACTGAGACTGGTTTCGTGCGTATGGTGCTTATGACTTAATGCTTATGGTGGTCGAGATTCGTGATTATCATGCGACCGCATAATTTTGTTATTATTTATTATTTTATTTTTAAAATTATATTTAATTACAGGCTTCGTTCTTTCGGTGTTAAATCAATTCTGGACTATTCCGTCGAGGAGGATATATCTCAAGAAGAGGCTGAGAAACGTGAAGTCAGGTCAGACATACAACAATAATATACAAATACATAAAAATCAGAAATATTGTTAACACACAATACTTTTGGATTCAATTTAACTGACAGTGTGTCATTTTATGACTTCTCTATAGAAATGTGTATTACTTAAGTACTTTGTACTTTTGTGTGTTCAGAAATATCACACTGTTCCATTCTCGTGTGGTGTTAATTAAGGAATTACTTGTAATGAAAAAGATCCGAGATTCACTTTAAACTTTGATAATAATATCTATTATTATTATTAATTAAATATTTCAAAGTTGGGGCCGTCTTACGCCCGCCATACTCACTGCGGTTTACCGTTGAGTATTAATTGTGTAGGTATGCATACCCAGGTCCGACCGCACGTCGTAGTAGTTTTGGAAAAAAATCGGTTGTTTGCAAATCCTATAGTATCGATTATTTAACAAAAAAACTATCGAATAAACGATTGATTTTCGAACATTTCTTAGTACGGAATGTATGCTAGTATACCGAGCGTCGATAGCGAAAAAAGGTTGCGTACTTTGGTAAATTGACGTGCAAAAAAGCTCATTCGGCGCAAATCTTCTTTGTAATCTCAAAAAATAAACAATCGGTAATGTTATCCCAACTATCAATTGTACATACGCAAACTCAAAAGTATTGGTTGGTTGGTTGGTTTTCGTGAGGTTCGTAACCAGCCGATCACGGTCTGCAAAGTTCGGCACGCCAATTCCTGCATGGCCCCGACCTCCTTCCCGGAGAAAACCAAGTTGACATCGTCTGCGAACGCCTGGCAGTATACCCCCGCCGACTCGAGCTCCACCAACAAGGGTTAAACCGTGGGGCATATCTAGTAGATCTATAAATAATATATTATTGTAGTCTCGTCTGTAGCTAAGATGCAAATAAAGAACTTTATAAATTTCTCATTGTTCTCAAATGACAATGTGTTTAGTCAATAGTTTCGAATGAAGTCGTGTTTAAACAACCTCTACTGGTTACAGATAGGAATGTTTTGTTGTCTTAATGTCTGTGCCGGTATTATTTTACCGCTCGGTCACGTGTCGTTTGTTACATAACGCTGTAGACCGATTTATATGATAATTATAATCCTCGTATTAGCGTTCTTATTTCTTCTTATTTATAACAACGTGTATGTCACTGTATAATTGTACGAACTGTTAGTTTATAAATTTAGTGAGATTTTAAGCTGTCGGACTGAGAACGGACACTAAAATTTGCAATCTAACGGTAACATTTTCGTAGGTTTATAAACTAACAGGATTGGTTAGGTTAGGTTGTAACTGTGATCATAACGCTCGAGCTCAGCGAGCGCCAGAAACAAATTAGCCATTGAAAATTCTCATTTTTGGAGTCCAAGTATAATGGTTTTACTTAATTAATAGTCATAATCTCCAAAAATAAAAATTATTAGTGTCCTTATCGACAGTTTATAATCTCACTAGATTGTTTATAAACTAATTGTTCGTATAATTAATTATCCGGCCATGTATATAGATATATATTTGTTTATGTATAATAAATACTACTCTTTCTGTTGGCTGTTATGGATATTCGATATTTTAAATACTAGGACAAATATAATTCCGAAAGGTTTTTTCTCTATTACACTGTGAAAGTGTAACTACATGACGTCACCGAGAGACTGAGAATCCATTGCTAGTCGTCGCTGTTACTTAGGCCTGCTTGAGTACTTTTTAAGTCTATGTTTGAAAGATCCAACTGTCACAGAAAAGTGGGAATACACTGGCCGGGAGATGTTTCCATAGCTTCATCGTATTGCAATCCATGATGATGGTAGCTAAGAATTTAGCCAGGATTTTGTTCAGGGAAGGGATGTAGGCAGGCAAGGAAAACCTACTATTATTCATACGTACCTCAATATTTTCTAGATGTTTTCTAGAATTTTATTAAAAATAATAACACATATTTTTCCAATCATAATGTGATACATAATTCTTGCATTGCTAGCGAATCAAGTCATCTAGCATTCAGCTTACTCACATCCTGCTCGGGGGCCCTTGCCTGTAATCGGTTACTGCCTTGATGTTACCTTCTGTAAACGTATATATTCTGGAGCTCCCCTTATATGATATTGTCGTGTCAAAACGAAGGGAGATTCGTTAAAACAATTCTTCAAAACAATCAATATTTTGGACGATTTATCGAAATTTTCTTTCGGTATATGATTTTCATTGTTTTAGGGGAAGTATTTAAGTGGTATCTTTTCTTATACAAATGGTATTGTTTTTTAATATTCGGTTAGCAATAACCATTAGATAAAAAGTTATTTTGACAGCTTAATGTTTTTCTTGGCTGAAAAAAAACAACCAGTAACTAAATGAAGGATTATCAGAAAATAAGTAGATATTTAAACTACGTAAACATCGTCTGGCTGGGTTAGGTTAGTTTTTTTAACTGTAAATAGGCTAGTGTTTGTCTATTACCTCGCCTGATCGTAAGTGATGATGTTCCTAGTCTACGTTGGCACGCTTGCCTGCCTAGAAGGTACCTATTCACATGGGTGACTTGAATTTACCCAGGCTGTAATTAAGGTTTGACTTTTGATAAGAAATAGCACGACATGGACAGATACTAATTAATAATATTCAAATAAAACTTTACTGCTCTATCAATAATAATATTGCTTAAAATATATTTAATTTCCTGACACATCAATTTTAACGCTGCCCAATATCACATTACTTGTTGATCAAGTTAGTTGTTTTTGCAGACCACTAGCAGCAGCTCAATTCACTTTGTTTGCTGACAATACATTTTGGAGCTGATCGAATGACTGAAGCAATAGTGGCTCAGCGGTAGCGTGTACGAATTTGCGTCGATTGGCGTGAGTTCGAATTTCCGCAATAAGCCTGAGCTTTCGGTGAAGGAAAACATCATGAGGAAACCATAGCATGGTGATAGGGCTTTTTCTAATGCCCCGTTAGCTACCACCCTCAAGATGAAAATCTGTCGCCAAGCAACAATAGGTGTGTTCCGACAGCTGCACTTGAGAGCCAGTCCTCCACTAAGTTTAACGGGTTAACATCTTGGGCCACATTGCCACTTAACATCAGGTGAGATTGTGGCCCCTACGCCAAACCTATATCGATAAAAAAAAACTCATTTATTAGTTGACCGTTTATTTAATTGATAGCCTTGTTTTAGTGTTTCAAGTGCTTTATAAATCTATGAATTTAGCTAGTAGAATATTCCTGTCTTATGAAATCTGATAAGATGATGATAATAATATAATTATTTCATTAATGAAGACTTATCTAACGTTAAGAATTTATTTCTATGTGCCAGTTTTACGTTATCACCTGGGCCGGATTTAGGACAGGGGATCCGGGGTTTTAACCCTACGGTTCTCTACAAATATAAATCGTGCTAGCAAAAAAAAAGTTGGTGGTAGGTTTGTACAGTCCAGTTGGGTCACGATAATGGATATTGTGAAAAGTACGCATAGTGATTTTGTGCGTCGCTTTTCGGGAACAGCTGGTTTATATCCAGTTTCTATTTACGCAAGCCGCCATGACAGTGGCAACGGGTAATGGATTGTACTATGCTTACCATCACGTAGAGCTTCTTCACTATGTCGTGCTATTTTAATATATTACCAAGTGCGTGTCCAGCCACACGCAGTGTAGAGTTCGGTAGTTGCCCATCACAATATGCAGATTTAGAAGGAGGCTTTAAGTAACTTTCATTGGAATTTGTACTAAAATACTTCTATAAGTACATTTTATAAATTGGCAGACTCGTTGGCGTACTCGTTAACTAGTAAAGCGTAAGTTTAGCTGTGATAGTTTTCCCTTTAACTTCGTTGTATGAACTACTGCCGTGATTTTTTTCACATATCCATTTAGCCGTTAGGGTTTCACAGATTACTATAACAATAATTAGCACTTTAAAGCTTCATATTTCGCAAACGGATCCCTGAATCAAAAAATCGAAAAATCGAAAAAAAAAACACACTCAAGGTTTTGAACAACCTATCCAATGATACCAGATGCCGTAGGATAAACGAGAACAAAATAAATCATTCCCACTTTATTTATAGATGAGATACACCAATTTTTTTCCGAGATTTTATTTTACCCTTTTGTTGTCGTGATCAATATGTATACCCATACCAAATTATAGCTTTCTAGTATGTACTAAGAATCTCTGAGCTAAGCTGCGGACAGAGAGACGTTTCGAAACTATAAGGGATCCTTGTTAACTTCGGAACTCTAAAAGGAAAAACATCGCAAATAATACTCATAATTCATATTGAAAATTATTCGGGGCGTCAATAGTCTTTAAATCCGGCCCTGGTTATAATGCAGATAAAATCTTAATGTAGTATTTAATAATTTTCTTCCATTGCCCTTACAGAGGCAGTTTGACGAATGAAAAACTTAAAGAACTGCTAAAGCATGGGCCAAGGAACTTGCAGGAAATAACTCTCACCGGGTTTATGATTTTTTTTTCTTCAGTTTGCTTGTATATAATAAGTATGTTCATTAGGTATTTTTTACTCTAACAATCCACACTCGTGACAGTTTTATGACGTAATCGTATTCTGTAGCTTACACAGACTACTTATATGTAGACTTGAATTATCGGGCAACCGCTTGGTGTCAGTCAAGTAAAATCGGTCAATGGCAAACGAGAAAATTTGAAATTTTAGTCTTTGATCTCTGACGTATTATAATATTTCCGCATAAGCTTTGCGTATGTTTTTGTTTTATGTGCATGTTTATATGCTCCTGGTCAAATAACATGTTAAGACTTGAGACACCCAATCCAACCTCACTTGCGCGTGTTGCATCCTGCTGAGTTACTAAGGAGGAAATGGGGATATCGTTGTGGTAGGTACAGTCCGACTGGGTTGCGATCATCATGCATATGGTGAAAAGTCTTTTCAAGTGATTCGTTCATGCGCAGCGCATTTCTGGTTCAGCCGGTGCATATCCAGTTTCTAATTACGCAAGTCGGCATAACAGCGGTGATTGGCGGCGCATTGTTGATCTTTCGGTGATGCCGTCTTGCCATTTGCCATAATGGGAATATTTAGACGCAATGGTAGCGCGTACGGAAACCGCAACGATTGGCGTGAGATCGATTCTCTGTAATGACCCTGAATTTCATTGAAGGAAAACATCGTGAAGAAACCGTAGCATGGCGCTAAGGTATTTTCTAATGCTCGCTAGGACAGCTACCACTTCATGTTGAAAATCTGTCGCTAAGCACCTAAGCCTTTCCCAATAAGCTTAGCGTGTCACCGTCTTGGGCCACATCGTCACCGAGATTGTTACCATAACGCTAAACCTATCAACGATAAAAAACAGTTTTTTTTTTAATTTGATGGGCTACTTATAAAAAAATAAAAACGGACTTTTTACATGCGCGAAAAATACGTAGATTGTGCAGTGACTATGCTATATTTATTCACATACTTGGTGAATAAGTTATGTTATTCGCATGTTTTTGCGTTTTCTCCCTCCACTGTTCACTAGTGCACGATTTTGTGGAAAACTACGCGATAGGTTCAATCAAGTTCGCGCCAAAAAACCAAAACAGCTTGAAATAGCGTGAATAAAATCGAATATCGTTCTACACTTATGTGAATGTAAGATAATTCTCGTCTAGCAGTGAGTAGTCTGCGTTAGTGTAGAAGTAATTTCGTTTAGACCTTGTATACGTAAACCTATTATACTTTGGCATTGAATTTATGTAATTTACTCCGTCGAAGTTGTATAGTGAGATTATTGTCATCGTATTGTTAGAAGAATATTCATTTTTATTATTCGCCCTTAATTATTTTATTGTTAAGTAATTATTAGATACTTTTATTTAAATAATTTTTGTTTATTTATTTTTTCTTTACGTGAATCTTACAACGTTTCGCATATATTGTTAGAAAAGTTGATTGTTTTGAATTTGTTCGTAAGTTTTAATAAAAACTAAGTTTGCTTTACCGGTGTAGGGAATTATAAGGATTCAAATTGAGTTAAGAAAGTTCGTGATATTTTATATAATATTTAAATGAAATTCACGTATGAGTACGTAACGTATTTTATGTTAAAAATAAGCATCTGTTACATTCGCGATAAAATTCACAGTGTGTAAAAGGAATCATATTAGTATTTGAAATCTAGTGATGATCTAGGAATCCAGTGTTTACAGACAACGCCTCCATATAAAGCTTAGGTTGAAAATACTAAAAATGTTTTTATAACTAAACTTTGTTCTTGCCCTTAACCTGAGTAGAGACGGCGATATGTTTTTCTCTTCTATTCTCTTTTATCATCTGTAATCTCAGTATTCACACCGTTTATACGAATACCATCCCTCCCACAATCCATCTATACATTCTATACCTCTACTCCCAAATCCGTCTCTACTAGTTATATGACTTTCATCCCATCTCATGACGTGTCCATACCACGCTATCAAATTATATAGTCTGATTACTTATACATTACAAACGTTTTAAATAAGAGAATCACCATCATCATCATCATCTCAGCAGAAAGACGTCCACTGATGGGCATAGGAATTCCCCAATAATCGCTACAATGACCCGCCTTACGCTGCTCGCATCTAGCGGATTCCCGCAACCTTCACCAAGTCAACTTAAGTTTAACAATTATTAAAGCAATGTCAGTTACTTTGATTCTTATATGTATCTTTTCATTCCCGATTTGATCACGCAAAGAAACTTCGAGAGAATCTTTATAGGTGAACTGTTTTCTTTGTTTGATAACAAGAAAAACTCCTGTGTTATTTCTACTATAGAGTCAGTGATTTCAGTCTAACCCGTCCGTCGTCACAAGAATGCCGAAGTGACGTAGTTCATTTATGTACCTATATACATATATATATATAGTGGTCTCTGATAAGACACTTGTCTTAATATCACAGTACTCTCGTGACGTCATCCCTTGATGATACACACACATTTTTACGCGGTCATGTTTTTTTTAAATTATTATACGCGACATCTGTTATGATCACCGAATTGCAACCGAGTAGGTAGACATTTCGCATTTTTTTTAACTTTTCTAATATTTATTTTTACTCTGAACTCAAATCAGAAATGAGATGATCCACATAAGAAACAAAGTAATTGACATAGCTCTACGAATTGCTGAACTTAAGTGGCAGTGGGCTGGGCACATTGCTCGTAGGACGGATAGTCTTTGGGGCCGAAGAGTTCTCGAGTGGCAGCCACGTACCGGAAGACATAGCGTGGGAAGACCCTCCACATGGTGGACCGACGACCTGGTAAAAGTTGCGGGAACCAGCTGGATGAAAACAGCGCAGGCCAACCTATGTACGGCAGTTGACATCTTTCGGCTGAGATGATGATGTCTTTTTATTCATTGATATACAAAAATATTATTTGTATTTCCATGATTTAATTAATAAAGAAAAACATTGCAAGCATTGAGCTTCGTGAAACATTTTTATTATTGTAATTACATACAAGTTGTAAAACATAATCAGGTCTTCATTTACGAAGTCGTGGTGTAAATTTAACATAAAGATATAAATCGTAAATAATAAATTGAAATGAGAATCGCTTTACAAGTCGATAATGATGAGGTAAAAAATACTTAGCAAGCATTTGATAATTATTTTTTTATTACTGTAAATGTTGGTCCAATATTTGGACAAAGTGAACAAATAGCTCATTGCGATTGAAATGAAAGTAAGTTATTAAAAATAGTATCAAGATTAATGTGACCCAGATATGTCTTAATGTATTATTAGACTAGCAGAAAATGTACTTTTCTTTATTATTTAAAATTAGTTCTTGTTGTGAATCGAATAGAGTTGCAATTAAAAATTGAGATCGATGGAAATAATATTCCACGTGCCAAGAAATTATTTGATGACTCTGACAGTGAAAGTGTCTTCAACGGATTTTTATATATTTATTTTTTTGGTTCAACCGCTTTGTGAATATAACTGTATACTTAATTGAATACACCTGAATGATTGTGTAAAGGTTTCTAGTTCATTTTCGTGTTAGTATGACTACTTTATCAAAATATATATCTTATGAGCGTTTAGTAATGAGTAAAATTGAGAGGTGCTCGCGCATCATGTGACGTACCTAAGCGCGACATGATGAAGTTAGCCATCAGTGATAATAATGTGAATCAACTTAGGCGGTAAATCAAGTGTATTTTTTGTTGAAAATGAGGAAGCACCTAGTTCCATTCGTTTTATTTATCCATATTTATCTATACATTTTATAGAAAAAATAATGAGCAGAAGAATTTAGAAAGCAACACAATATGCCTTGAAATTATAGTACATGCAAATACAGTATAACTTCCTTAGGATGGCAAAATAAAAATATTTTTCCTCACAGCGCTTCGATTTCTGCATGCGGCGACAAGCAAGAGGAAGGTCAACTGAAACAGTATCACGTGGAACAGAGGTTCGCAGACAGGCGGTACAAGGTCACGAGTGCCAGGACTTACTTCTACCTTAACGAGGCATCATGTGAGAAGAATATGGAGGCGTTCCTAAAGAGCATCGACGCTGTCGCTGGTAAATTATACTATATTTTGAAAGTGGTACAAACTAAGCAGGGTTCGACTTCAGCTGATTCAGTTCGATTGCCGCAATTTTTTCTGGAAGTATATTATCGGTGCTCAAGTTGCTATGTATACGTGCATTTCTACCAAGTTCGTTCGCAAAATCGGTCATCTATCTCTAACCAACATTGAATGGGAATCCATTCTAGTGAATTTAAATTGCAGTCGCCACATAACATCAAACGAACATCGAAAACGTAGCCAACATATTAAAAAACTAAGAATCAAGCGTAAACTCCGTTCGCCGATATTAAAAATGATAATTATGTATATAATTATGTTTAGGTATATTTGTTCTCATTGTGATGTTTTCCGGATATAAATTATCTATTTCTGTATATATATCTGTATATCTTTATACTAAATAGTCGGCTTGTTATTTTTATTTAATCGCAACTGTATTCATTCACGATTCGGCAATGTCACGTGAATAGAATATTTTTCTAATTATTATTGTGATAATTAAATATAGCTCTGACAAGATGGCGGCTCCCTTGTTAGAACTGTCCAGGGAGTTTTTGTAGCAACTGAAAATATATGTTCCTAGATATTATAATAATTCAATGGGCATAATAACGTAATACATGACCTAAAATGCCGCTAAAATTACGTAATATAGGGCCAAATTACTTAACTTTATGTGTTAAAATAAAACCAGCACAAGACATATCGAGATCCCGCCAAAAAACGTACTCGGTAGTCTTATGCTTCGGAGATCTCAGGACAATTTTTTCCACTGGTATCAAATTAATTCACCTTTTAGTGATTACCAACTAGCCCGGCAGACGATGTTCTGTCCTACCCAATATTCAATAACTCGAACACAGCGCCACCTACCCCATTTTTTTCTTGACAATTTTTTCTATGACCATAAACATAACAAAAAAAGGAAGGAACATATCCATCTTTTGAATCGTGAGTTATGGTTCATAAAAAAATCCGATAGTTTAGATAGTTCAACATTTTGAAAATTGTCCGGGAAACTGTTCCAATTTAAAACTTAATTTGGATTAATACGACAAGTTTAAAACAAAAAGAAAAAAAACAAATCAGTCCAGCCGTTCTGAAGTGAGGCGCTTACCAACGAACAGCATTCCATTTTTATTTATATGTAGTATTAGAATTATGCAAATTTAATTCTATCCGTATTCTATATGCTTAGGCAAAAAGGATGTTGTAATAAAAAATTAAAAAAAAAACACAACTTTGTTCAATTATTGTTTATTTCACTTTCAGGGATAACCAAAAGCACAGGTCTCATGGCGGTCAAACTGACGGCGCTCGGTAGACCACAGTTGCTGGTGAGTTTTAACATAGTTTAGCATACTGCAAACTTGATTTAAATGACTTCTACTACTACTAAAATAATGCGGATAGTCCATCTTTGTAAACTGTCCAGAGCATCAAGACATATTTTGCGGACCCATCCCAGAGATGCGTACAGTATTCTTGATATTACGAAGCTATGATGGGGAGTTCTTCAGGCTTTGCGCTGACCGCTTACAATCAGGCGGGCCGTAAGCTAATTTGCTACCATTGTGGTATGAAAAAATGTTGGCTCAGTAGTAGCGTGTACGGACACCGCATCGAACGACGTGAGTTCGAATCACTGCAATGAGCCTCTGCTTTATGTGAAGGAAAACATCGTGATGTAACCATAGCATGGTGCTAGGGCATTTTTAATGCCTGCCTGGCTAGCTGCCACCATCAAGTTGAAATTCTGTCGACAAGCACCTACAGGTGTATTCTGGCAGCTGTACTTGAAAGTTAATTACCCCACAAGGCTTAGTGTGTCACCGTCTTGGGCTACAATGTCACTTAATATCAGGTGAACTTGTGGCCATAACGCCAAAACCAGTGAATATATTTTTTAAAGATATTTCAAACTTTTGTAAAGAATTTAGGTAATTTTGCAAAATCCTATAATCTTACAAATCGAATTCAAATATGCTAATCATTTGTCCAGCTACAACTGTCCGAGGTGATAATGAGGGCTAGGAACTACATGCAGCAGATAGCTGGTGGTACCGGGAACGTGCTAACACACCATAAAACCATCGAGGACTTCCAGCGCTACTTCGGCGATCATAAGAACAAGCCCGAAGTACAGGAGTTTATGAAGAAAATCACTTCTGATAAGGAGGGGTGAGTCTCTTTGCGTATTTATTTGTCACCACGCAAAAAACTGAAAGGTATAAAAGCAATGAATTAAAAAAGTATACATATAAAAAGGAAGGGATTACAAATAAAAATACTTATTTTGTCTTCTGACAATACAATAATTCCTCTTTCGCTCTGAGTAACCTTATCTGTAGTCCAATTTTTCCCCATCAAGAGGTAATCATTTCTTAACAAAGCAACCCGAAAATGATCAAGAGGTCTTTTAGACCTCCTATCATACCAGAAAATTGTACTCTAAAATTATCGATTCAGTGGACGTGTTAATATAATAGTAGAAGAGATGGAATGTTTATTTTCAGTGTCCTTCACATATTCCCGTGGGACCGGTCAGTGCCAACGGGTATTAAAGTCGTAAGGGTTGAATTGTAAATGTTGCTAAAGACGTGACTACCAGTGTTGTCTACACGCTCTAAAACATTCATACATTGGCTTTAAATATCGCGATTTCGACGGTTTTCATTTGCACTAGAAGTACATACTTCGTTCCTAGTAGTGAGTGACCGTATAAAATATACTAATCCTCTCATCATATTGGTCAACATACCCAGATACAGATCGCATAAAAATTCCTACGCATGTGATTGGTGTATTGTCGTTTATGTTATGCCATGACTTCTGCGAATGTTTTGCAACCATACTACACAGAACATTGTTTTGCTACACATTTTTGTTCATAAAGCTTGGTTTTATGTTGAATGTTTTTGATTCCCATACCGGACGGAATATATCAAAATATTTATGCCCGCGCGGGTGAAGGGGAGCGGAATACAATCATTTTTCAAGAACTCTAGAAAGCATTGCATGACTCGAACAGTCAGTACATTATATTTTGTTTTTGATGCACAAACGCCTGTTTTGCCTGTGTTGATTAATAACATATTTTGTTAATATGAAACAGCTAAAAAAGTTTCCTATGATAGATCGATCTTCTATTTTTAATGCTTGATAATTCTGTAATCCACGCGAGCTGAGCCGTGGGCACAGCTACGCACAAAGTACGGCAAAACGCTTTTACGCATCAACCAACAGTGATTTTTCTTAAAGGGCTATTTGGATTGTCACTTATGAAAGAAAAAACATTTTTTCTAAATACCGCAATAAAGCTTGCGGCTTATTGAATTGAAAATTAGTCAAGATTCTGAGTCTATTAATCAAATGGTTTCTAAACGAGGTTCTTGAGGTTTTTTTAGGTTCTGAAGTTAATAAGGAATCCTTTTAGTTCCGCCATGTGCGTCTGTCTGTCCGCGGCTTAGCTCAGAGATTCATCTTACTAGAAACCTGTAATTTGGTTTGGGTATATATATATTAATCACGCCCACAAATAGATAGAACAAAATGTTGAAAAAAAAACATTGAACCTTTGGATATATATACAAATATAAATGTTTCTTTGCAGATGTATATATATACGAGAAAAAATATTTAATCAGGTCTGAAACGGTTAAAACACTCCAAATTAATCGAAAGTCTAAGAGTAGTGAGATTAAGATAAAATCATCAATGTCTTATTTGTAATTTCACTCAACAGATTTACTCTTTCTCGCTATAGCACGTATATCAGTAATGTTTGTCTCTTTCGCACTCGTAGCTTTGTCATCACACGATGAAAAGATCAAAGAAGTGATGTGATTGAATGAAAAAAGTGATAAAACTGTGATATTGTGATTTATGCGATTTGCTTTGAAGTGAAATGAAATCATATGATGGTACGATATATTGCAGACGTATGAATTTTGCAATTTGTAATTTTGTATAGTAGTTTTATATGATTGTGCGATATATGTTAAGTGTATGAAATTTGAAATTTAGTGAAGTGAATTTATATGATCGTGTGGTATATGCGAGGAGTATGTATAATTTTGCAATTTGTAATTCAGTGAAATGAATTAGTATTATTCTACGAATTGTATTTAAGTCAAGTAAACACAAACTTTATCATATATAGCAGGTGACAAATTATTTTTGTTTTCATATGAAAAATAGCAGTGATGCATTAAACTTTCCATGCCTACTATAGTCGGACCGCTGTAAACGCGACCCTTCAAAATGTTTGCAGGACGCGAGAGGGGAACAAAACCGACCAATGAGTTAATATGTTTCTGACCGCCGGCAGCAATAGACGTTTGACGTGAGCGCGTGCGCGATTTTGTCTTTGTGACTGCTACACATGAGACGATTTTACCAAGACATAACTACCTCGCAAAGCTGCGTTTAAACAGTAAATCAAAAGTAATGCTTCTTAACGTAGCAAAGTATTTCAAAAAAAGAATGATTGAATTAGCGTTTCGGGGGACTATTTATTCTGTATCGGATTGAAATGTTCTATTTAAGGATAAAAACTCGAGAGGTGTCGTGGGACGAAGTTATTTTTGCTTATTTGCTTATACTTTTTTGCTTCGTTCTCGCTTTATTATTTCGCTATTAAATAACAAGCACAATGAAGGAGTGGTACTAAAGTTGTAGTTATATTATATTATAAATATTATATATATAATATTATATATATTATAAATAAATAAATAAATTTTGGTTTATAAGATTATGAAAGTAAACATTTTATTTTACAAGTTTAAATCAAGTAGTAAAATTGTATTTAATAAATACTTAAAATATAAATAGTAAGTAAAAAAATATAAAAAAAAATCCTCAATCAGCGGGATTCGAAACATTCGTACTGTGCATATAACAGCGCGTACAAGTCTGGCCGTCACACCGCTAGCCCAAATCAATGACAATCACAGTCATGAAAATCAGGACTTGCTTTAACAATGTATATTCTATATCAATCTCTCGCAGACTAAATCTTATAGATGTATGTGTTTCTCTTTTTAAAGTCGGTCGGACACCTTTTTCCGTGTAGCGCCCATCCCACGATATAGGTCTTCGAATTCGTTTAAAAAATGTTTAAATTATACTGTTATTTATGATACTGTAGATGAAGATTATAAGGTAAATAAAGCTGTTGCAGAGACTATTAGCATATCGTTAAGAATAATCAAAAAGTTATTGCCTTAAAGTCTATCGGATGACATTACAGATATCATAAATTCGACATTAAAAAAAAAAAACTCGATACTAAGATTTATGTAGTAGTAATTTGCTCACCAAAAACAAGGCAACAATATAATTTACATTAAAGTATTTTATTTAGTCACATTTGCGACATTATCTGAAGAAATAGGGCTTAATCTAATTTCGTGTAATCCATGCACACCCGCCGCCCCGCGTCCAGTCAACATTATGGAAGGCCGCGCTTATAGCGGTCGGACTATAGAGGTTAAAATTGAGAGCTACGCGCGTATCATGTGAGGGAAGTGCAACATGATGAAGTTAAGCCATCTTCTTCTTTTTTGGCGCCGTATAAAGCACTTGCCAGTGTCAACGTGTTTGTCTTCGTAGTATTTTTGTATACATTGTTCTTCTTACCTCCGTGCCTAACAAAACACATTTTTTTAAAATTACATTCCTATGTTTCCAGTATCGTCCACATCTTCCCCTGGTCGAACATCTTAGACGAAGACATGAACCTCTCGGATTCCTTCAGAGTACCAGACCCTAAGACCGGTCAGATGCGTAGGTTAATCTCTCAAATATCAACGAAAGAGGAGGAGATGTTCCGTAACATGTTGCGACGGTTGAACCACATCATCAAGGCGGCGAATGAACGTGACGTCAGGGTCATGATCGACGCCGAGCAGACCTACTTCCAGCCGGCTATATCGAGGATCTGTTTGGAAATGATGAGGAGATACAATAAGGTGAGCTATTATTCTTATACTAACTATGCCTCACGGTTTCACCCTCGCTAAGTTTGTTTGACCAACTCTCCACCTCGCCTACAGCTTGCTAGATTGCTTGACATTCATGGTTACTGCTCCGCTCCTTAGGCTCATAGCATGAAGTTATATAATATTATAACCTTAACAATTAATAGTCTAAACAATGCAAAAATAATTTTTCAAATATGACTAGTAGTTCCAGAGATTAGCTTGCTTAAACAAACAAACTCATTCTCTTGTGCATTATAAGTATTACTTAAATATATAACAGTAAACGCGTTAGAGAAATTTCTTCGAAGAAATTATACCTCGGTCACTGAATTCTGAAGAAGCGAGTTGTAAGATCTAGTCTAGTCAGCAACTTCAAAATGGTGTTGATTCGAGATAAAAGTGTAGTTTCTTTTTCCATTTTCGTTTTCACAAATGATGACATAAAAGTTTAAATAATTGACCTACAATTTTTTTGCTTCTTGGAGCTCTTCTTGTATATATACTTAACAAGATCACGCGATGAAAGTTTATAAAAGTTTATTATGTCGTTTATTATAATTTCTTAAAAGTTAACACAAAATGAAATGCTCAAAAAAAGTAGTTTCCACCTCTTTAAGAATTTCCTTAAATATCAATAATTTTGAGTTATTAACGAAAAACTAAATTCCCATTTCTTTTATCTTATTTTGTTAATAACAATTGCAATTCTTTATGTGCTTATAAATTTTTCTAAATATAATTTCGAATCAAATGGTGCTAAAACTCATATTTTTAGGAGCTTTATCTCGGATTAACACAATTTTTAACTTGTTGACTAGACTAGTCAGAAACATATAAATTCATGATCCCTAAATAGATGTATTAAAAAGTGAAACGTTATTAAAGTCGTGTATTTACTATTCAGTACGGGTGCACTTAACATCACTACTATGAAAAATAATAATTGTATAGAAAAGTTTAACAAAATAGGTCCCATAATTTCATACATGTCCTTCCATAAATACGGCTATACGTAGTTGTACACTATATTATTGTTATGTTTCAGGACAAATTCCTAGTATTCAACACTTACCAGACGTACTTAAAGAATACGTACAACGAGATAGTGACGGACCTGGAGCAAGCACAGCGTCAGAACTTCTATTGGGGGGCCAAGCTCGTCCGTGGCGCTTATATTGAACAGGTTCGAGCGAGTTTCTTTACCCAACTCGTAACATTCTTAATAGAATAGTCGTAGATTGTTTCTTTAGTCCTCTTCTTCGTGAATGGCGAGCAGAAAATAATTCTAACCTTGAGTTATATATAACAGAAATCTAAAAAAAAAAATGTTACAAAGAAGAAAAGTATGAAAAATAAAAATTTAAAAGTTAAAGTCCGCTTGTGATACTAAAGTGCTTTATGGATTGGTTCATTAAAAATGCCGCGTAACAGGAAATACTAATTTGGGATATAAAATTTATAATTTTATATTTAAAAGTTTCTTGGTGTATTTGTATATATTTGGTGGAAAATTTCATCGAAGGCAAAGACATCTCAACTTATCGGTACCTATATTACATTTTGCGATGTGTTCCACTCACGTTCCTATTAAAAAGCCACGGAATCCGGATCTAATAATATTCCGTACCGGGGTGAAGAGTTGATAAAAATGATGCATTTCCGTGGTGATTATGTTGTTTAGACGGCATAATATCAATTCGATTTCCACAAGTTCGAAGCCTGGCATGTACCAATGAATTTTTCGGAATTCGCGTAGAAGCAATTAAGCAATGATGGCTCAGTGTTAGCGTGTACGGACATCTCGTCGATCGACGCGAGTTCAATTATTGCAATGAGCTTGAACTTTCGGTAAAGGAAAACATCATGATGAAACTATACCATATGATATGGTAATGCCCGCCTGGCTAGCTATCACCCTCAAGTAGAAAATCTGTTCCCAAGCACCAATAGGTGTGTTCCGGCAGCTGCACTTGAGAGCCAGTCTCTCACTAGGCTTAGCGTGCTACCATCTTAGGCCATACCTTCACTTAAGATCAGGTGAGATTGTAACCACAAGGCCAAACCTATAACGATAAAATATTACTCATTTAAATTGGTAACGGTAGCGGCTATCAGTCCAAACCTGGTGAAGCTGTAAAAGCCTTTAATGGCTCCAGGGCCCTTAAGGCTAACGGCACTGTCGATACGACAAGAAAAATGGCTGACGGTGAAAGAAAACATCGTGAACACATAAGAAAATTTCTTGTAGTACAACTGTATGTAAAAAAATATAAAAACCGTTGATTTTTTTGGCGTTCGGTATCGCCAATACGGCCTAAGCTGGCTTGGTGGTTAAGCCCAAGAATTGCCTTAGGAGGCCTTATTTCCCATCATTTTATTATTAATTATTATTGATTGTGAATTGTTCAGGAGCGCGCCCGAGCCGCCGCGATGGGCTACGAAGACCCGACGTGTGAGAACTACGAGGCGACAACTACCTCCTTCCACAAGTGTCTCAATGAGATACTCAGCAGGGTTGTCACGGTGAGCGCAATACTATAATAAATATATACGAAATCGGTGACCATAGTTACCGATCGCAAAAACATATATAAAATGTTTAATCTAGTTGTTAGACCAAGTGGAATTTTGATGCTGTTACCGATTCGCGTCAGGCTAAACGCTTAATGATGCTAATTTAATTTCATTAGAACATCTATTGGCTAAGGGTGAAGATATAATTATAATAATGGTTTATTGTTAAAAAGTTACATAATATGTAAACTTTAAATATTATTTATAATCCTGCATACACTATTTGACAATGAGTCGCGATTGAGGAAAGTCGGGAGGAGAACGAGTTGTCAATTTAAGGCGTCGCTAATGAAACGCGTATGAATGAAATACATTACGACTGAATCATGTCGCGAATGATACGCGTTGCGAATGATACGTGTCGCGAAATATATGTGTCGCGAATGATACGTGTTGCGAATGGAACGAGTTGTTAGAATCTCTTTAATTGGACCATAGTATAACGTTGTTCTCTTTTTCAGGGTCAACAGAAAGATCGGCTTGGTATCATGGTGGCTTCTCATAATGAAGACACGGTCCGATACGCCATACAGCTCATGAAAGAGAACAATATCAAGCCGGAGGACAAGGTCGTGTGTTTCGGTCAGCTGCTAGGAATGTGTGACCATATCACCTTCCCTCTAGGTATTTTTTTTATTTATGAAAAGAAACTAAATGCCTTTCTTAATAAGTTATTATATATTTGTGCTTTTTTAATGCAATATTATAAACAGAGAAATCGCGGTATATTATTTCTCAAGTGTTTTTGTGGCTACGCCATATCATACTTAATTCGTTATCAAAATTAATAATTAAACACATCATTTTAAGGGTGATATTTTCCGCTATTGTCGCAAATAGTTTAAAATTAGCATTTTCGTAAAATAACGATTAAGAAATATATTCCACTATTACGTATGAGGTGCCATCTATTAACAATTTGTTTAACTAAAATGACAGCTGTTATATCTTTTACATTCTATAATATAATATTCGCACGGGTCAACTGGTTGATTAGTATTATATTTCTGTTTCATGAATTTTACATTCATTAATAAATTAACTTCCTTAATAAATCGCTATTAAATGTCATGCATTTAAAAAAGTCTTTCAAAGATATTTTTCTATACTTAAGCAAGTACTTGAGTCTACACGTTGAGTAGAGAGTAGCTTTCTTTGGGAACGTATTTTTCATGGATCTATCGTTTCCAGGTCAAGCAGGATATTCCGCCTACAAATACGTACCGTACGGTCCGGTAGTCGAAGTTCTTCCGTATTTATCTCGGCGGGCGAACGAGAATAGAGGATTCTTGGCCAAGATAAAGAAGGAGAAGGGTCTGCTCCTCAAGGAGATCGGTCGCAGGATCGTCACCGGCCAGATGTTCTATAAACCTGTCGGGAATTACACGCCAGTTTAAACTGGATCATATATCGACTTGTTTAGATTCAATTTACGTTGCGTTATGAATCGTGAAGTGATATTAGTAAGATGGCGGAGGTTATAACGTTACTTTCGAGTATTATTATAACGTTATTAATAACTGTTATAACGGTATTCGAACGTATTTATGTCGTTGATCGAATAGACTACATCTCGAATAAGAAAATTGAGAATTAATTTCACTAATAAATTAATTGGTATTTATCTATGTGAAAGTTTAAAATATTAATTTGAAGCATCATTTTTACGAATTAAGTTTAATATGCTAATCTGAAGAACAATGTATGGAGAAAAAAAAAACGGTAAAAAGTATGATATCATATCTAAAATCCTCCATGAATAGCTAAACTCGAATTTCGAAGAAACTAATGTATTTTTAGGTTATAGTTGAGACAATGTCGGTTATGTCCGATATTGACGTAAAAGTTAACTTCTTAAATAATATTTTAATTGTTTGGATGAGGGGCGTATTCTAAGATTTAGCGCTTTGCTGTACCCACGAATTAACAAAAAAAGATAGAGTATCACTTGAGAAAACTAACAAAAAAAACTTTTGTATACTAGGCGTCCCCAAAATTGTGATTTGGTTGCCGTGCTTTTTTTAAATTTACGTAAAACTCGGGTATTGTCTTTTTATTTAACACAAAACATTCGATATGAATTTTATTTATTAGTGAAATTAATTCCCAAGTGTATCGTGATACAGTCTTGCTATTAAGCAATTGTTTCGATATCTTGGTATATCGATATCACGATATATCGCTTTCTCGGTATATCTATGTCTTGGTATATCGATGACTCGGTACATTGATATTTAGGTTTTCGATATGATTATATTTTATCTTCTCACTACCACGTTTTGCAACATGGCCGATAATCATACATCACCGATTTATTAAAGGCCATTTAAATATCGTAAACTTTAACAGCTTAAAAAGCAAATATTAATTATATCGGAAGCATGTTTACGAGTATACTCTGATGTTATGGCATGGGACAAAATGTAAATAAAGAATTGAACCCTTTTTATACTAATATATTGTTATTGTTTATAAAACATAAATATGGGTTATTTTACTTGGTATTTTGAACATTGAAGGAATTTTACGTGATATCATTTGATAATTACTTATCGTACTATTTTAAGCATTCATACTGGCAAATGCTGAAATTACGCTTTTACAGAGTTTTTTTTAATGATATTAATGTCAAAATACCTATCTAATTAATAAATACATAGGGAGTTTTCAGCGGGATCTTAGACTGTCATGTAGTAGTTTTTGTTTTTTATTCATTACAGGTGGCATTTTGCATAATAAAGCTTGGTTATTATGCACAAGTGAAGTGGATTCGAAATAATAACATGGATCATGAATTCTGAGATGTCACAAAAACTTTCTGGAAAGTGCTAACAAGAGCCACCATTTTGTTAAAATACTGAATGTTAGAAAGATAGTATTTAATGGTCTTCCCAGTGAACACATAACCTATATTTGACATCACCCACACATAATAGGTGTAAAAATTTATATAAATACTAGCTGTTCCCTGCGGTTTCACCCGAGTATAATTTAAAAGAAATCGCTTATTTATGATTTATAATACTTCAGTATAGACAATATTTTTATCGCGCGGCCAGGGTTATGCGTCACAACTAACACGGCTCGTTCGCACCACTACATCTATAGTCATAGACCCGAGCCGAGTGTTGAGCCGTCCAAATAACATGTTACAAAGGGCAAAATGTATCTACATAAAATTGTCTTGATGATAGAGGAACTTTCTTACGTAAGGATTAATACGCCATGCCTAAAATTAATGAATATCAAATCAAAAAAAAATGAATGTCACTTTAATTTTTTTAAATAAAACTTTTACACTAAATACCTTATTGTGGCTTATGTATAAGAGATAGGCATACGGTATCGCGGAATTTTTTAGATCTACTAAGGAACACTATTTTTGTAGAAGATTGTATTTAAGTATCACTAACCATTACGCCAGCGCACGCGGATAAAGCAATTAAGGTGCGATATTAATTCCAACTTAACATGAATCAATATTTAAGGCTAGCTGACAGGTGAAGCCTATTGCTAGATAGCCTTACTATTCCTCGTGAAACTGGCTATCATATACATATACAAGTTTTTTCTGAATCAGAACGGTAGTTTCAGAGATTAGCGTGTTTAAACAAACAAAAAAACTCTTCCACTTATATAGTAGAGATAGTATGGATGACGCAGCTATGGTGAGTAGTAGCGTGTACGAACAGCGCGTCGATCGATGTGAGTTCGAATCCTTGCAATGAGCCTGAGCTTTCGGTGAAGGAAAACATCGTGATGATACCATAGCATGGTGGTAGGGTATTTTCTAATGCCCGTCTGGCTGGCTACCACTTTCAAGTTGCACTTGAGAGCCAGTCCTCCCATTAGGCTTAGCGTGGTACCATATTGGGCCACATCGTCACTTAAGATCAGGTGAGATTGTGGTCACAACGCTAAACCTATAATGATAAAAAAATGTGATGTCAAATTAAGGTAACGTGTTGACTGGGGAATTATAGCAGGCTATTTTCCAGATATATTTAACGCGAGTTTAAAACAAATGGCCTTTTTTTTATTTACATTTTCTCTTGACGCGATAAAATAGTTGTGAAGTATCTATGAATTGAGAGGTTATGACAGAACTTTGAGAGCAAAAGAGACGCAAGATATTAAACTAGAATAGAAAAGGTAACATTATCATCGTTAGGAATATATTGCAGTATTTTAATTTATTTGTGGGAAAAAATCGAATAATAGTTTACCCAAAGCATTGTATCATTTTTTGTTGTAGTTTAAAAAATGTGTTATGTAGAAATTAGATCGCTGTTGGTCTGTATGTAAAAAACTTGATATTTAAAAATATAAATACATTATATGTTTAATTAAAGTTTAAGTTAATTATACATCCTATATAAATAATAATCAGTTATGTAATATACTGCACAGGGTTAGAATTTCATTAACATAAAACTGTTGTTATTTAGTTTAATTTTTATACTCATAATTAAATCAATTGTTGAAAAATAGATAACATGGTTCAAGAATTCTTTTTTTATAAGATTTGTAAAAACCGCGTCGATAATAGTAATCGTTTCTAGTGCTATTTTCCAAAGGTGGCCTGGCCTATGAAAACCAATTACCGCTGAAACAGAAGTCAAACTTCGGGTTGGTAACCCAACTTTAGGGTTGGCACCGAACAATTCTGGGGTGGGCACCAAGTAATTCTAGGTGGGTACCAGATAATTCTGGGGTGAGCACCAGACAATTCTGCGGTAGGTACGGTCCAGCCTGCTACTTGTATATGCCAATGATAAGGTCCTATAACAGTACCCTGAATAGGATTTGTTTTACAGACTGATGAGAAACTCGAACACTCTCGTCCGAAAGCAGTCGCGGGTTGACCTAAATGACTTAGGTTCAGAAACTCATAGAAGGACAGATCTACCAATAAATGTCATCCCCATTCTAAACTTGGTTTTGTTGCTGTCGAAGGTGATACTATCATATTTTTTTAGTCCTCGATCTTCAATACTTCATAAAAGAGGGAATTTTTACTTAAAATTTCTTAGAAAGCAATATAACTTAGTTCACCGCTGGTTTATAGTGTCTCAACCGTGATGAATATAGTAAAAACCCTCGCAAAATGATTCGTTTTCTATACGATCTTTTCAAGATCAGCAAGTCCAGTGGCTGTGGTCTTCAGTGACTTTACCTCGACATTTAGAATTCGGCATGAAGTCTGAAAATATCGGTCTATATCTGGTCTTAAAAAAAAAGAAAAGGATTGTGGCTCATAGGCCTCAGACTAGAGTTCACTTACCAATTCAATTCTTCCAACATCAGGAGTAGGTATCCAATCGTAGAGCTAAACAATAGTTATACCCATAGCGGCTTACTACCTCCCTGACTTTTATTTGACTTATGCGTGATTAAGCCCGATTGATCGAATCTTTAGACCAATCGATAGGAGAATATTTTTCGTTAACTTCGGCTCAAAGTTGTGAGTAACTAGTCCACAAAATGAAACAATTTCTTTTTACTAAATATTTCTTCGAATAATATGTGATTGTAATTTACAATTGAAAATATGTTACGTTTTAAATAGATAAAAATGATTATACGTCCGATTAATTTACATTTAGACGGTCCATTTCTAAAACTATAAATCAAAATAACAAAAAATACATAAAGAAAACGCATACAATGGCGCACGAATCCAATGTTAATCTATTTGAAAACAAAACACAGATCATTTTTTGTGCCATAAACCTGTATTCGAACGTGGAAATGGATTCAATTATGATAACGTTTATGTATCAAAAGCCGTTTACTTTATAGCACGGTCATTGAAAACTTACGGTATTTTATAAGTTGATTTAAATACTACTACTTCTTTCTACTCGGTTGATTTTACTTATTTATCTGCGAAGTTAATTCATTTGTTAAACAGTCACACATATAACAGTAGATAGATTAATTACGAGAGTGATTCAGTTCCCATTCTAGGTGTACTATATTCCGTGCGCAGCTATGTGCATCGTACATTATTAAAATGGATGGGACAATGCATTTCGTTTTGTTTCAAATCTATGTTTAAATATTTTTTGTTATTAATTATTTAGTAAAAAACATGTTTGTTTATATTATAAATTTCAAGAGCTACTTCAGAAGCTACTGGTGGGAATTTCTCGAAATTTATTAGGAGGCGTCTTTCTTTAGGTGACTTCTTACGAGTGTATTTGTGTGTTCAGTTCTTTGAGGACCTTTTAGAAGGTATGGTGCTCTCACCACCGTTCCAAACTCGCACCTTCCGTTCTTGATTAGCTGCTCATCCTCATACTCTAAAACCTAGCTGAGTCGCGAGACCACTAAGATTTTCTAGATCATTTTTCTCCTGTACGCTAAAGCTGTGGAATGGATTACTCAGCACGGTTTTAACCCACGACTATGACATGGGCTCTTCAAAAAAGGGACTGAAATACATTCTGCAAAGACTGCAACATAGTGTTGCAGCTGTCCATCGGCGACGGTCCATCAGATCTGCCTGTTTGCTGCCCTTTTGATTTAGTTTTGTCACGTCTATTTGTATTAAAGGGCTTAGACTTAGAATAGTCTAATTCTGCCTATTAACCAGAGATGTGCGAGGTAGCTAGGCGGTGCGCGAGGGAAAACCCCCACCAATGGGATTAGGTAGTGAATTTTCCTAGCTTCGCTTAGCGCATCTCTGGTGGGAAAGGATTAGCGGAGCTAGGTGTTTGTACATACAAAAAACGGGAGATATGCGAACAAGGAATGTGTGCGCGAGATGTGTGCAAAACGGTGTGGGGAATTAGAGCTACTGGACCGCTAGTACCGCTACGCATCCTCGCATGGCCTAACTACCATATCTCTCGTGGATACGCAGCCTTAAAGTTGTATCAGATAAGAGTGAATGAGTCAAAGTGGCACCGTTATGAGTTAATATCGTACGCATATAAGATTTATTGATTGATCCTTGTTTTAATTAAACTGAATGCGTAAACAGTAAATATAATGACAGACTAACAATTCATAAATTCGTGACGTCACAAAATAAAATAAACGAAGTTAGTATCTTCCTATGTACATAATGTTTATATTAAAGTTAAAAGGATTTAAATAAAGTACAAAATAATTTAATTTTAATAACTTAAAATGCAGCACGCCAGACAATAAGGGATTTCTTTCGGGTTAGCATTTTAAAATCAGTATTTTTCTGTTATGTTCCTACTTAAATATTAATTAAGTGATGTTATAAAAGCCCTGTTGATTTATGAAAACTCAATAATTAGTAAAATCTCTTTTTAACCCGTCATGCTTTTCATTCGGCATATATGCCGAATTGCGAGCCAAAGTTATTTGTTTATTGCGTCATCATCCCGGACGGATTATTTCGTGGAGAAAATGGCATTTCATGTTTTACTATAAAAAAATAATACATTGAACTCTTATAAGTTGAAAGCCGAATAAGGTAGACCAAATTGCGTCTGTCATGAGCAGGCCGAAGCTTTCTTTTTTCATTGTAAGTGTATTGTACATATTACAGTTTACTTAATTATGATATCATAATAGTAAATTACATTATTAAATATTTAAATAACGCTCCTCATTACAGTATTCAAAATCTTATGGGCCAAATAGTTGGAATGTAAAATAATAAATATTAGTTCAAAAAAACTAAAAAAATTCGCTTTTATATAAAATCCAACAAAAATTTTTTTTTTTTATTTTGAATTAAGAATAGTGTATATTAGAAAAAAATAGTTTTGATTGTAAAAAAAGCGTGGGGTGCTTTTTAAGATATTATCAAAATGATAATCCTTCTACTTATATCTGTCAATAAAATATTTATAACTATTAACAACATGCACTCCACGCTTTTTTTTTTACAATAAAAAATATTTTTTCTTATATACACTATTCTTTATTCAAATTTTTAAAAATTTATTTTTCATTTTTTAGTTGAATTTTCTATAAAAACGTATTTTTTGTTTTTTTAAAACTGATTAAAATATTGAATTGTCATCGGCCCATAATAAGTATGCCAAATTTCGAGTTAATCCGACGTTTTGAAGGGGGTCAAAATCATGTTCAAAGATTCAATTAATAAAGCTGAAGCTAATAATAAAAAAAAGCGTATTAATAAAAAATTAATGGCAACATCATTTTCAAGTTTGACAATAGTGATTGTCAATTTACTCCGCGAGATTTAAAAACATTTCGGCCTGTATTTTATTTAGTATGACCTGTCTTTTTCTTACACTTGATGATAAGAGAGGGAACAAAGTGCCGCCATTACTTATGGAAGTCTATTTCGGTTTGATACGATGCAAAGATAACTTTTTATACACCTATCAAAGTTGAATGTCTAGCACCTATTTAAGAACGTTGAATACCATAACGATATTTGTTCAAAATTGATCTATGTCATGACGCTTCTCGGATAAATCATGATTTTAAGCAGTTCCTAGGTACAGTCGTCATATAAATATCTGTATATTTAACTAAAATATATATAAGGTATAATTACTTTAATTGTTATTTCTTATTATAGTTTGATTTCTTTAAAGAGTCAAAACACTTACCATTTTAATTAAGCGTATATTATTATTATTTGGAATACTTTTTCACTTTTATTTTCGATATTACGTTTAGTTTCAATGATACTTCATGTTTATAATTTTTCGTACATGCGCTAATTAATTGTGATGCTATTTTTAGATTTATTATAATTAATAAAGACAGAGCTTGTTTTGATAAGTTTCTATTATTTATTTTTATTTGTTTAACCTTTATTGCCTTGTTAATGTTTCTATATGCAATAATTTTATTTGAAATACCTTCAGTTTCTACCTATTTTAATAGGTTTGGAAAACTGATGATGAATTGTAGCGGATAATAGTATAATGATTTCTTTACTTTTTGAATCTCATTTCAGCGCACTGTTACCTCACTGTCAACAACGTACCTACTATTTACTTTTTAATATAATACATATAGTAAAATCGAAAATATTCGCAAAATGTTAAAAGAACGTACGAGGGCGATGACGTCATGACGTCAATTATTATTAAGTACACGTGTTCTTAGTCTTATACGAAGATTTTCGTATGTGCGCATGAACTAACATATTTTTTCTCTTAAATGAGAAAAAACACGTAACGTAATTTGTCAGATAAATGCAAAGCTCCATCTGAAACTACATTAAAGTTATTAACATTTCGAATATAAACCTAAATATATAGATATTGTAAGCGTTGATCTAATTGTTTATTCACATTATTATTTAAATAAAAATTACTTATGTAATCAATAATAATCATATTTAATGTGTCTAACAGAGTTTACAAACGTTAACATTTTTATCGATTTTGGTGTTAAATAATAAACAAATAGAACTCAAAAACTCAAAACCCCTTGTAGTCAGTCAGTGACATTTTCTTACAATTAATCTTAATGTTTGAGTGACGTGGAAAAATAGATAAAAGCCATGCATTTAGATGTACTAATAAGCATTATAGACGGTATGTATATGGCTAGATGGGTGCTGTCTTTATAGGAGCAATGGGTCCCCTTAAGCTTTCTGAGTAGATATCTGGATTAATATATACTAGAAGTAAAGATACATGTAATATATCGACGTCATTAACTCACGTTATTAAAAATAACACGTCTGAAACGAAAAAAAAGTGTGTACATACACTTGTAAGAAATTACTTCTTACATCTAAATTCTTACATATGTTAATTTGTAAAACATATGTAAGAAATTTCACCTAATTAGCGTTAACAAGATAAAAATAAACAAAAAAGAGACGGATACTCCCGGGCCCAGAATTTAATTAGTTGATGTACATATGGTTAATGAAATCTATTATATTTTGCAAAAAGTAATCACAATTCACAATTTAGATAATTATAAAACTGGTGAGTTTCGGAGTAAATAAAGATTATCGATAATCGATTTAATGAACGTAAACGTAACCAGTAAAAAATCGAATAAAAAAGAACTAAACATTTTAGATTCAACAAATAAAAGTTATAGAAAATAAGTTATCTTTATACTTAATAAAAATAAATTTTAAATTCGGTTAATGTTTACAAATCGATTCAATCTTTAACCTTTACATCTGAACTGCACTGTTAGTCTGTGCTCAGTGCTGACATCTGTTAGCTCCGGACTTCAATACTCTTGTGCCCTTGTGGATTATTCATATCGTAATGTAATTTTTAATATCTTTACCTATGATTTGTTGGTTTCTTAAAGCCCTCCCATTTATGAAATATAATATAAACATAATTATTTTTCAAAAGTATCAAGCCTACTTCAAAAATAATTTGTTTATTACATGGCCACACTTTTACGAAGGTCCGCTAGCAGATTGCCAAACTCCGCTGAATTTTCGTTGATTGTTTGATAATGTATTAGCTATTGAATGACACCATTTTAATATTATTACCTCTCTTTTTACCCACGTCCAATATTGTATGAACGAGTATCCGTCTATTTTATTGCCAAAGTTAGCCATCAATGATAATAATGTCAATTAATATGTCTTTTAATATATTTTTTAATTTTGCAAAAATAAATTAACAACTTTTTAATCAAATTAAAATAATGCTTATTTATACACCGTTAATTATTTTTACTCAATTAAAAAAAGTGTCAGTAAAATAAAGTTAACTATCTTATTATCATTGATTGCTAACTTCAACGTGTCACGATTGAAGTGCGCGCAGTTCTCAATTTTACTGTCTTATAAATAAAGTGTAAGTCAAAAAAATAGACAATAATAATAATTGACTGTTTGTAGTTGTTATATGATGGCTTAAAGCACTAACACACGCTCAAATTTGGTAGGCGGCTATTAAATCCGTTTTCGCTACCGGCTACAGACGACCGGATCGGACAGTTGCTTCACGAACGCCTTCAAGTGCACACTGCTGTCATCATGTCGTTGGACACAAAATTATGATGGTAGCAGCAACGTTACAGCCACCACGTAAAAAAGAAGCCCGGTAAAGCTGTAAATGCTCCAGAGCCCCTAAGGCTAACAGTATAGTCAGTTAGAAAAAAAAGAGAGAATGGGCGAAATTGTATTTAAGAGAACGCTACGAATTTAGTCAAGTTGATAAGAATTGCGATCTGCGAATGAACCGCGAAACCTTTGAAGGATGATTAAATTTAATTATACCTCTCTTCACTAAAAATGATAGTGTTATGAGTATTGTAAATGCTTGCTTTCGAGCATATCAGTTACAATAAAGTTCGTGAGATGTATCTCATAAACATAAATCTTTGTATAATTGAAAAACTTCAATTCGGTTCGGTAACGATTTCTTCTATGATGTAAAATTAGCGCATACGCGGCCGTCTTTCTTGGCGTTCCGAACATGACTAATCGTAGTTTGGTCGGCTCAACCGTCCACACGTCCAGATTCGGTACGGAGTAAACCATACCCGATGTGCAAACTAGCGGACCAAGGCAGACTCAATTAATAATAATTATGTTCGCAGGACTACTATACAGGCGGTCAGATATGGTTCGGAAGCGAACCGAATTCGTGGTCTGTTCCAACCAAATTCGAGCGTGTGTTAGTGGTTTTAATGTCATAAATATCATGAATATTATACTCCCTGTTTCGTGGTCGTCAATAAAATTGACTCTCAAACTCGACGGACGGATTTTAGGATAAACCTTGGTGGGCTGTGGGCTTCTGTAATAATTAATTTTTAATTTAATCAAATATTTAGAAAAAATACATTTCAAGTCGATTTTCTTATTTAATAAATGCCTACCACAAAACTTATTTGGAGATTATAAATGTTGAGAAAAATGTTTGTAAATTGTGCAATGTACGCCTTTGACGACTATGTAATAGGGTTTAATTTTAACGCGTAATACAGATTAAAAATTGATGTTGAAATTAATTAGTCTTTTATTATGATTTTAATAACCCCACATAACACCATTGCTTTAGGAAACTTATAAGTATTCATTACCTATAGACATAAAGTAATTCAAATCCAAATTCAGTCAACAATCTTTGATTTATTTCCATCTTTTATCATAAATATACCTTAATCTAAAACATCAATGATTCAACAATTTATTTATACTGTTTATCCATCGGCTATTGAATTATTATGCTGCAAAATCTTCATCTTTTTCTTCTTCCTAACTTTGCAACTAGTCCTCTTTATTGAAGACAATTACTGCCATTATAGAGTGAATATATGGTATCCCATTTTATGATGATTTCAGTATCCTAAAAAGATCGTGGCTTCCTTGTCAGACCTTTCTAGGGAGCTTTTGTGGCATCTCAGAAGTCATGGTCCGTTTTATTATTTCCAATTTACTTTAGTTGTGCACAATAATCAACCTTTATTATGTAAAGTGCCACGTGTATTACACAACAATGGGTCAGACAACATAAATTTATGAATAAAAAACAAAAACCACTACATGACAGTTTGAGATCCCGACAAAACTCAAAGCTGAATAGGCTTTTAAAAGTGAAGTACATTTTTTTTTATTATTAAACCAAATAGATATGTATCATTTAAGCCTTGCTTTGTACTATTTGTCTAATTTTAAACATAGCTTTAACAAGGTGGTGGCTCCCTAGTTAGAATTTTCAAGTTGATATGGAAATTCACAATGCGTATTTCTAGTTATTATTTATAATACACTCCACTTGCACATAAAAACCAAACTATATCAAGTAAAATGCCACCAATTTTAATGTAAAGATAAATAATGTATAAAGAATGAAAATAAAAAGAATCACATAACAGATCAGGCTCCCGCCAAAAAATCTGTATTAGAAAAGTCATTGTAACAACAGTGTTGCCAGACCACATTTAATTAAAATAGATTTTGGTACTAAATACTTTATAAATGTCTATACTTTTATAATTGCTTACGTTAAAGCTTCGTTAAATATTTATTACGATTTTCTTTTTTTTATTAAACTATACAGCTTTCGCCATATGCTTAGTTGTGTCTGCATTTCATGAAAATAGTACAGATCCGGTTTTATGTTTTAAATTATCATGACTAGCCGATGAATATCCAGTTATGTGAAACATCACTATTTTTGTAATAAAGAGGTAGAAAGAAAGTGCATTTATGTTTTAAGTCTAAAAAACACAAGATCGTATCCAGAAAGAGCGGGTGCTTTATTGAATATTAGCGCGATTAGTGTATTATGTACCAAAAGTCTCAACCTGGATACGTCCTTGTAAGAAGCTTTGTAATCGTGAAGTATACTATAATAACTAATATTCAACAAAAAATTCATAAGGTTGCTTTTTCATTGTACACGGACGCATTATAACGTTCACATGTGGGATCTAGCTTCGAACAAAGATAAACTAGTTTTCGCCCCTGACTTCACACCATAAAAAGGAAGAACACTATGTGCCAATAACATCAATCAATTGGAAATTGCAACAACATTTATCATCCCTATCACAAACGAGTATTTTTTTTACCGTATACTATTTGTAAGCGCTGATACAAAAGGCGGATATTCGACGAAAATTAACGTTTCGTGTAGGCTAAGGGCCTGGCGGAGGGGATATATATACATATATATTTTTCTAACTGAATACACTATTAACCTTAAGGGCCTCAGATCCATTAAAGGCTTTGACAGTTTCACCGGGTTTGGTTAAAAGCATTTAGTCGCATAGGGGTGGGCCCAGATCTTCTAAACCCTTATATACGTCCGTGGCACTATGCATGATATGACATTACAAGTCTTCGTTAGGTTAGGTAGTACGCAGCCGAGTAACATAGTATAAAAAAAGATTGAATATATTTGTTTACCTACTTCAATAATGTTAGTAAACATTTACAAAAAAATTGTCATTGTAAAAATTAAAAATTTCAGATTTAATTAATTTAAATATAAGTAGTGTGACTAAGAAGAAACGCGGTCGGAAATACTTGAACTACTTGAACTTATACGCTTTAACATTAAACTATCGCTGTCGCGTTATCCCCGAACAGCCGTATGGAGCGCGAGAGAGACAACTGCAGCTCGGACTGGACTGTGTAAGATAGATGAATTCGTATTCCTCTGTTTCCTCCTTGACAATTTGTTTGTTCAAGCATAATATACGAAGGACTTTTGCTATGCCCATATATTTATAATTTATTTTTATATTTGCATGGACATTTTCATTTATTTTTATATACCTATTTAAAAAGTATACTTTCAATAAATTTTTTTGCTGTCTTATAACGACGGTATTATTGGGCAATTTTAGTCATTTTAGAAGGCTACTCATTCTTGAAATCGTTAATTTATGGAAAAATGCAAAACATGACAGTGGTTTGTATGGTATAAACAGCGCCGTCTGAATTTCCTCTTAATCACGAATTCTCGCTATTCACTTCAATATTAACAGCATTGATTAAACGACGTAATTATAGATACATGTGTTTCTTTTGAATTTTATTTTGAAATAATTATTTTTTTTATACATATACAATAAAATATGCTTTCTTATTAACTTACATTCTCACTGAATGTACTTGTATAAAAATTTCAACAGGAAATTTTATTCAGAAATAAAATATATTAAGTAACTATTTTATATTAACAATAATTACTTAATTATATAAACAACATTTAATTATAGCTATATTACAGATGAGTCATATTCGATAAACATCAAAACCCACATTACTACTTATCAATGAGCGTGTAAACTCATACATTTAAATTCAATTTGTTAAATACTACATGGATAATATATTCTATTATATTCGTTTTATACATAGGTTAATTATTTTCTTGTTTTGGCGCCGCAGATCTTGCCAGTGTCAAAGTTTTTAAGTTTTAAAGTGGAGTTTAACAAGATGGTGGCTCCCTTTTTAGAACTATCTAAGGAGTGTCTATGGCAACTCAAAATGCATGTTTCCAGTTTATATTTATAATCAATTTCAAGCATGCACAATAACCAATCTATATTACGCAAAACGCCACCAATTTTACATTAGTTAGTGTCAAAAATTTATATAATGAAAAAATAAAAATGAGAACATGACAGCTCAAGATCCCGCCAAAACTCTATTAATTATCTATACTTATAATAAAATTGAAGTGTCTGTTTATAATGTCAAAATAACAGGTTTTTACTAAATGTTTATGAAAGTATACACGGTACATATACAAAAACATTTTTTTTTATCTGTTCGTCTGTTTGTTCCTGGTAATCTCCGAAACGCTTGGACCGAATTTGACGGGACTTTTACTGGCAGATACCGGATGTTATAAGGAACAACTTAGGCAAATTTTATTATAGAAAAATAAATATAGTTCCGCACAAAAAATAAAAAAAGCTTTTTTAGTTGTCCACGCGGTCAGAGCCGAGGACACAGCTAGTTTAATATATAAAAAACTTGTAATGCTATGATTTCATCACGATGTTTTCCTTAACCGAAAACTCAGACTCATTGCAGGGATCGACGCGATGTCCGTACATGCTACCACTGAGCCATCATCATTCATCATTGATTATGATTGCTTATCATCCTCATATATCAGCTAATTTACACATTTTTTTTATAAATGATATAACTAAACCTTGCTCATGAATCACTCCGTCCATTGATAAAAACCGTATAAAAATTCGTTCAGTAATTTTTGATTTTGTCGCGTTCAGACAGACAGATATACGCGGCGGGGGGACTATATTTTATAATATGTAATGTAATGATGACTAAATCGATGTTTCTAGATTGTACTTTTTTTAATAATCTACAGGTTGTAAGAAGATTACACGCTAAACCTAGAAGAGATCTGGCTTAAGTACAGTTGGCGGAACACCTATAGGTGTTTGGCGACTTATTTTCAACTTGAGATGTTAGCTAGCAATCGACACGGTGACCGAAGACGCTACTATTCGGCGATCATTGTTATATATATTTAACTTATAAACACATTAATATTTCAGAAAACCTGACCACGATTTGAAGTTATCGGTTTGAGTTTCAATGTTTATTCAATAACTGTCATCACTAATTTACAAAAAATCAACATGATTCATTTCAATCCATATCAATCTAACTATATTTTTTCATCCAAATTTAATATTCTACAATATTCTCAGCGATATTGGCCTAGGTATCAAACTAGATAAATAATATTGTCGAAAATAATATTGCATAACTGCTGAAATAATTTTATGTGAACATAAATACATTGGTTTTGAAGTTATAATTCATTAGGCGCGTTATGAAATAACTTAGAGTGAATTATAACGATACGCGCGCTCATTATAACGAACAGTTTACTATGCAGGTGGTTACTAAACCTCTTGTTTTAGTGCCATCTAAATAAATTAAATATGTTGAAAACAAGTTATAATGAATGCTCGTTGGTAGATAATGATTCTAACGATCGATGTTAATAATATAATATTTTTTATTTTTACAGTTTTTGTTCTTAAAATAGACACACTCGATGTAATAAGTAAGAAGACTTCGATTGTGGCTATTAGAAAAAGTAAAATTTACAACACTTTTTTTCACTTAAGTACACACATACACTTTTTTACATACAACGATACTATTTAAAAAGATAAAAAAATAAATAGTTTAGAGTCAAACTCAAATACACCTCTTTAAGTGAAAGTGTAATTTTTCGACAACTGAACAATCAGTTATAATAGGAATATTTATTGATAATTCGAATAATAATAATATTAGATGTGAATCAATCAACTAATAATACTTATATTAAATAATAATACAGAAGGTTAGAAAACGCTAATTTAAAAAAAAAAAAACTTATTGTGAGTGATGGCGAACACAGTGGAAGCTACTTACACCGAAAAGGACCATCCATGTATTTTCTGACAAAATTCCTGAAGGTAACTAACTCAGTATACGCATTGCGTAAAGGGCATGCATAAGTTTTGTTTTTAAATATTTTGTTTATTTCTATTTTGTGTCACAGACAATAAACTACATCGTATCGTCTTTGTCGTATGTGGTCTTCGGACAGGAATATGTTGTATTGTGAGTTACCATGAAATTTGATAGAACCAAAATATTCTTGAGAACGTAATCAACTTTCCTGTTATGCCTATTATATTGTTGTATCATACAATAATGGTGATATAACTTTTATCATAATATTATATGTCAGGGGCAGCAAAGTCTGGATAAAATAGTAGCTTTTTGTTTTGTTTTTCGAACTGACTATACTGTTAGCCATAAGGGCCCTGAAGCCTCAAACGGCTTTTACAGCTTCACCCGCGCTTGGAATAGTTGATTGACCCATGTACCTATATATGAATAAAACAAAAGTATAATATTGAAGCAAGAAATGAATTAAAACTATGTCGTCTCAATCTCGTGTAGACACAGAGAAAAGTACATCTACCCACCTAGGCTTACGTTAATCGTGCCTAAAGCCATCAAGACCTGACCAAAATAATTACAATGCCTTTTTTCCTGCTGACGTGTATTAACTGATGACGTGGCAACCTATCTCAGCGTCCTCGAAAACCTCGTCAGATGGTGGTCCGAGGGGGGCTAGTTGGGTTGCTGTCGGTCTTCGCTAGGATCTGTGACGAGCTGTTTCACCTTATAATAAAAAAAAACAATACTTATTTGACATACACCAAACTCATACCAAAGAATGTAAAATAAAACCCCCGACACAAATGATCTATTCATTAAGAACATTCAAATGAACCCAAACTCGATATCTCTGCTGTTAGTTGGTGAGGAGTTGGAGTCGCAGATGATTAAGCATTAAGTCATTAAGCATTAAGTCAAGGTTACCATATTTTTGCAATACCATTGAAGTTACTGGATACCAAATTTTGAACTATCAGACCTGTGGAAGTTTATCATTAACCTTTCATTAACTAGGCACTAGCTGATGATTAAGTATTTTTTTAAATCATAGCTAAGGACACTTTCGATCAAGAAGCCTTTTAAACAAATCCAAATTGGTTAATCCGTTTTGGTGTTACGATGCCACAGACAAATACACAGTTTTTTTTAATACTACTAATCTGGCAAACAAGTATACGGCTCGCCTGATGGTAAGCGGCTACCGTAGCCTATGGACTCTTGTAATTCCATGGATATCACTATCGCGTTGCCGACCTTGAGTACAGAGAAACCTCCAAAGAAATGTCTCAGTGCCCTACCTTTTTGCCCTCTTGTTTGCATCGGAGGTTGAAAAGACCTATCAATACAATGACATATCAATTGTAAGACACGCAATAAGTAAATGTTGCTTTCTGTATGAGAATGAAGATGCAGGCCTAAAAGCGCAACAGGCTTGAATCTAAGGGACGGTCATAGATTTTATGACCCCCTCCCCATCCCCGCCCTATGATCTAAATATAATTTTCAATGATCAAAAACAATTCTATTTCTTTTATATTTTCATATTATCTCCGATGATGGATCTTCTAGATACTTCAATCTATAATCATTCATGCCTGAAGGCGAAGTACTACAGCGCCATATTCTGACAAGACCTTTAGATCTCCCGGACAGATTAACACTTTTTTTTTAATGAAACGTAATAATTGAAACACGTGAAAAATTTAGCATAGCATTTGGGGGGTTTTCTTTGCCATGAGTTAGCGTTTCGTCACAATGTCACGAGAAGGTAAGTGAGTTTGTACTCAAGGATGGTAACACGTTAAGTTTTAACCAATGGCTCTCAATAAACACTGCCCAAAGCTGCAACATATTTGTTTGGTCTTCAACTCGAGAGATATCTGACTAAAAAATTCTTCATCAGTTTTACCATCATGCTATATTATAATTTCCTCATCGATATTGCTCTTTAGCAAAAACTTAAGCTCATAGTAGATTTGAACGACTTTGAAATAATATTAGCACAGTGGTAAAGAAAGCATCGGCAGAAATGGTAAATTTATTAAGCCTGAACTTTCGGTGAACTAAAATGACACATATTCAATATATGACAATAATATATTCCTTAGGGGATTTTTTATTATTCTTCCACCAACCAATACTCTCGGTTGGAAAACCTATGGCTAAACACATAACGACTAGTGTTCATTAAACATCGGTTGTCAATAATTTAATCGATAGTCATTGGCACAATGACTGAATAATAGGGACATTCACTTAACATCGATATATCGAATTTATTCGATGTTTTTCTTACGATATATCCGATTGATTCGATATTTTGACAAATATTTATTGTATTCGATATATCGATATGTTTATTTATAGAAACATCGAATATTTGCTTTTTATATTTTGTTGATTTTATTAAAAAACAATAATTTTAACACTACTTAATGATTTTAATTTTAAATAAGGTTCATTATGATAGTAACATCTGTGAGTGACGAGCTTAATTACCTTATCTATCCTGACAGATCGATTGACCATTTACTCTTCATTACTATTTTCACTCACTCTCACTCTTCTTGCATCATCTACTGCTGTTTGGTTGGCGGTAACGCAATTAAATCATTGTTTTGTTAGTGTACCCAAGACAAGTTTATGTAAGACTTTTACTTGCTACTACCATTAATTACTCTAAAATAACTGAGTTAATGCATCATCTGATAGCTAGTTCGAAGTTGAAAAGGTATGTAACGTTATATTTCTATTATGTTCATGAACCGAACCTCTACTCGTTTGTGACAGTGTTTTATATTGAAGATATAACATAATGATATTTTATATTATCATACATTTCATAGTAATAAATATATTTCCTATTTTATTAAATGCTATATCATTATAATGAAGTAAGTAGTTATTCGATATGTTATGTAGCACTACTTACGTGCATTGTATCAAATCATTTCTTTACTGTATTTTTCATTTAGTTTTAAAACTTGTAAATAAATTAACTCAATAGTGATGTAACAATACAGACAAATCGCAGTCATCACATCACTATCTTAGTAGTACAATTCTATTCAAGTAACACTCATAGAAAATCACTATTATTAAACTATTAGTTTAGCTGGTTACTCTGGTCTCTGATTCTACATTCACACATAGAAAATCAAGGACCACAAACTTTGCGCGTTTCACTGGAAAAAAGTAATATTAAACTTTAGTGGAAAGTATGAGATAGTGAAAAAATATCGATGTTTTCTAGCGATATATCGATAAACATCGATGCTAGAATCCGATATTTTATATCGAATATAAATATCGATATATTTTAAGTGGACACCCCTACAGAATAATCCATAGTCTAGCTTAAACAATCAACTGTACAAATTTGATATATTTTAAAAGGAAGGTACATAATTTATCTAACTACAAGAAATCCAAAAAATGATGTTTTCTTTCACCTCGCTCGGTCTCCTAGATGATAAATTAATATTGTACTAAAAATAATCGATAGTTAATCGATTAATTGATAGTTTATTTTTGTAAACAATCGATATATCGGATTTTTAACAATAGATGTTTAATGAATATTATTATCGACGTCTAGGAATGGTAACTGACCTTTACGTAACCTCAATTCCAGTGCGGTGTGTGAAGCCAAGGCTGCAGCGAGCGCAGCGGCGAGAACTGGCAGCTGCGTCCGCACGCAGAGCGTATGTCGAGCGGCGCACGCAAGTGCTAACCCAGCGTGTCGCGCACACAACACCGCTGCCCAGGGGCCCCGCCAGCCAGAGCCCCCAATGCAAATACCACCCTGTAATGAAATGAACTTTTCAAATACGTTATAGTGAGATTTTGGCGTTTATTTTTAATTCATTAGTTAGGGTTAATTAACGGTAGTTTACTTAACGGTACTCGGTACGGTACGGTAGTTTACTTAACTTAACGGTAGTTTTACTTTATTTATTTAAGGGCTGTCAACAGTGATACAATAATTTGAATAACAATAATGAGAAATATTTTAGTTATGGGGAATAAATACACCATTGTTTATAGACCACCACAGTATGCATACATAACAGAACCAAATATATACAAGTCTTTTTTCTTTTAATCATTACGGGTTTTTGCTTTTCGCCACATAGTGGAATTGCCTTTCAAGTGTATCATTTAGTGCATCCTATAGGTGTTTAATTACAGATTTTCGACTTGAGGGTGATATAGCCAGGCGGGCATTAAAAATGTCCTATCATAATCTTCCATCAACAAAATCTCAGGCTCATTGAACATCTGTTCGTTAGAATACAGTATTTAAACCCATAACATAATCAAATTATTGCATTTAGTATTAAATACAATATTATTTAAAGTTAAACAAAATAAGGAACGTAACATCACTCGTATGTTTCGTTTTATTTACCTGTAAAACGTCCCATAAAGCAGCGCATGCTCCCCAGGCGGCCGCAGCTAAAGCTGGTAGTGCCAGGTCCGTCCTCGCAGCCCGCCACCGTATCAGAGCTAATATGAGACTAGCATGGGCCGCTCCCCCACCTGCGGCAAGAGCGCCGCGTCTACCACGCGCCGCCGCCATGCTGAGGGTGCCAGCTGCCAGCCCCTGGAGCCCACCAGCCCCGACCAGCGCTCGCCATGCACACCACCATCCGTCCACGCATACACCATACCACTGCGGGCAATATACTTCTATTATCTTCTTCTCTTATCTACTATCTACTTCTGTTAGAGGGAAAAATTGAGAGCTGCGCGCGCGTCGTGTGACGTAAGTGAGTCATGATGAAATCAATCAATGATAATAATATGAATTCATTTTACTAATATGTTACATAATCAAACTACAATAATATTTATTTATACAACGTATTATTATACATATATACAATAGCATTTGGTGGCTAACTTCATCATGTTGTTATCACGCGAGTAAAAATTTTTTGGGATTACGAATTTTTGTTTTGTATTGTTAATTTGAGACAGAAATTTTAAAGCTTTTTTAGAATATAATAATCTGCTAATGAGTAGGATTATTTAATACTAGCTGTGCCCGCAGCTTCGCTCGCGTGGACGATGAAAATTGTTGTTACCGGGATAAAAAGTCTCCTATGTTACTTCTAATACCTCCAAGAATATGTGTACAAAGTTTCATGATGATCGGTTAAGTAGTTTTCGTGTGAAAGCGTAACAAACAAACTTACATTCACATTTATGATATTAGTATGATTATTTAATATAACTTATCCCACCTTAATATAAGAAGTATGAATAAATCCCTGTTGTAATCCGATGAATAGTCCCATGGGCGCTCCTAATATAGCCCTGGGGTCCTTAATTACAGAGCGCGTGTCTGGCGGCGGTGCTGGTGATGAAGACGCACCGTATACTCCAAGCCCCACGGCTGCTAATGCCATCGCAGCCCATACGGCGACAATAATCTTCCGCCCTTCCGCGCTGAGTACAGTCCCTGAAGCAGACTGCATATCGGGGCAGCCGGCAGCGCCGCATGTTCTCTCCTACAAAAGATTATTTTGCAAATAACTCATATCCAGGACTATTTTATATAATTTTGGTGGCATTTTACATGATGTAGTTTAGTGCAATCAGGATTTTGCAATATTAAGTAGAACAAAAGATATCGATATTCAAACTAGTCAATCTAAAAAATCGGCAAATTCATAGGTAAAGGTCTAATATTATACAATAAGTGAATACACAGAGGATAATGATGTTGGAAGGTCAATAAAATTAAAATCTATAATACCCAAGATTACAAAGATTTTATTAACACACGTGAAAAACACTTTTTATTA